>CM060896.1:88761544-90204044 GCA_030762935.1 Hymenopus coronatus
GTAGTGGTAGTTGTAGTAGTAATAGTACTAATAATAGTAGTAGTAATAGAAGTAATAGTAGTAAAAGTAATAGTAGTAGCAGTAGTAATAGTAATAGTAGTAAGAGTAAAAATAGTAGTAGTGGTAGTTGTAGTAATAATAGTAGTAATGATAGTAGTAGTAATAGTAGTAGTAGTGGTAGTAATAGCGGTAGAAATAGCAGTGGTAGTAGCAGTAGTGGTAATAGTAGGAATAGTAGTAATAATAGTAGCAGTAATAGTTGTAGTAGCAGTAATAGTAGTAGTAATAGAATAGTAGTAATAGTAATAGTAATAGTAGTAGTAATTGTAGTAGTAATAATAGTAATAGTAGTAATAGAAGTTGTAGTAATAATAATAATAGTAATAGTAGTAATAATAGTAGTAATAGAAGTAATAATAATAGTAATAGTATTAGTAGTGGTAGTAGTAATAATGACAATAATAATAGTAATAGTATTAGTAGTGGTAGTAGTAATAATAACAATAATAATAGTAATAGTATTAGTAGTAATAATGACAATAATAATAGTAATAGTATTAGTTGTGGTAGTAGTAATAATGACAATAATAATAGTAATAGTATTAGTAGTGGTAGTAGTAATAATGACAATAATAATAGTAATAGTATTAGTAGTGGTAGTAGTAATAATAACAATGATAATACTAGTAGTAATAGTAATAGCAGTAATAGTGGTAGTAGTAATAGAAATAGTAGTAATAGTAGAAATGGAAGTAGTAGTAATAATAATAGTAGTAGTAATAGTAGTAGTAGTGGAAATAGTAGTGGTAGTTTTTTTTTTTTTTTAAGGAGGGGCATATCCTCATGGACGCCAGGGAAGGTGGCCCTGGTGTGTCGGACGCTTACCGGCTAAAAACCACCTCGGTCTCCTGCAGCGCTGCGGAACCGCCTCTCAGCATTTCTTCACAGTGCAGCATTCAAGTTTATTCTTCATCTTTTTCCTTAGCTTGTAGGATGTGCTTAATCATTCCTGTAATGAGGTACCATATTTCTTTCTTGTGTATCATATTTTGTATTATATTGTCTGGTGATAATTCCATTTCAATAACGTTTAAGGTTTTTGTTCTTATGGCGTTCCATCTTTTACATAATAAAATAGTGTGTTCTGGTGTGTCTATTTCTTTACAATATCTACATTGTTCAGTCTCAATTATCTTCATTTTGTGTAAGTAGGTCCCAAATCGGCCATGTCCTGTTAAGAATTGCGTAAAAAAGTAGTCAACTTCTCCGTGTTGTCTGTTTAGCCATGGTTCAATTTTTGGAATAAGACGTTTAGTCCATTGGGCCGTTTCAAGCTCGTCACCCCATTCCTCCTGCCACTTTTTCATTGTAATTTTCCTTTTCTCTTCTTTTTGTGCTCTGTTATGTTCTTCTTTATTAAATGTGTGCTCGGTTGCTAATAAATGGAGCGGTATTGTTCCTGCAATCACCTGTATAGCCTTGGTGGATGTTGTGCGATATGCACTTGCTATTCTTATAGCGATCTTTCTTTGGACGCGTTCTATAAGTTTCCTATGTGTTATTTTCTTCATACATTGCTTCCAAGCCGCAGCACAATAAAGTATAATGGAGTTAATAACACTTCCTAGCAATTTCCTCTTTTGTTGGTTAGGACCTCCTACGTTTTTCATCAGTCTGGCCAAAGCTGCGACCACTTTTTCCGCCTTTGCAGATACATACTTCAGATGTTCAACCATACTCATATTATATCCAATTAAGATACCTAAATATTTTAGGTATTTTTGCGATTTAAGTTCTAAGTCTCCATCCTGTATAGTCACTTCTTTGAGAGTTCTTCTCCCTCCCAGGATTACCATTTCGGTTTTGGTCGGAGCCAGGCTCAGTCCTCTACTAGTCATCCAGACTTCAACCCTATTGATGGACCACTGTATTTTTTCCTCTATATCTTGTTTTGAAGTGCCGCACACAATCAGAGCGAGGTCGTCTACGTATCCCACCAGTGTTACACCTGCTGCAGGTTCCTGTCGAAGCACTTCATCATAGTATATATTCCATAAAGTGGTGCCTAGAATTGATCCTTGCGGTACTCCACTGGTTACATCCATCTCAGAGTTTTCTCCAATAAAGATCTTTCTATCTTGTAGATAACTATTTATTAATTTAATCATGTATGGAGATATTTTCTTTTGTATTAATTCATTTATAATGCACAGCCACGGTACAGAGTTAAAAGCATTTTTAACGTCTAATGTAACCATTACTACATACCTATTATTTTCATTAACTTCTTTCTGTGCTGTTTCCAATACCAACTTTATTGCATCGGCAGTTGGTCGGCCTTTTCTAAAACCAAATTGGGTTTGCGCGAGACTATCTTTTAAATCTATCTCTTTTAATAATCTCTGATTAATTATTTGTTCAAACAGTTTCCCTATTGTATCCAAAAGGCATAAAGGTCTATAGGTTTTTGCAGTTTCTCTTTTTTGGTTTTTCTATCAGTATAAGTTTTGCAATTCTCCACTCCTTGGGAAATTTTCCTTTGCATATTAAACCATTTAGTGTTTCCATCAGAAGATCCGGCTTTTTCTCAGCAATTAGCTTTATAACTTCCGGGGGGATGCCATGAGGTCCAGCGGCTTTACCAGTTTTTATGCGTTTTCCTGCATCCATGATCTCGTTTATTTGGCACTTCGGTACTTCTTCTATTTCTATTTGCATTTTTGGCCACGTATTTCTTTTATGTACGGGAAATAACTCTTTAGCAATTTCTTTTTGTTCCTCATCCGTAATAATTAAAGGTGTGCGGAGTCCTAATTTTTTTGTCACAATTTTATATCCAGTACCCCATGGATCCACATCCACTTCCTCACATAGCTGTTCCCATGCATCCTTCTTCGCTGTATTTATTGCGCTTTTTAAGCCATTCCGACATTTTCGATATTCCTTTTGTATGGTGAGCTTTTCATTTTCCTTCGCATTTCTTCTTTTGTTTGCCCTTGTCACTTTTCTTCGTGCCTCCATACTCCTTTTCCTTAGTTGGGAAATATCGTTATTCCACCAATACGCCGCTTTAAACTTATCTTGGCTGCCTTTCTTCTTAAAAGTAGAGTTACATGCTTTTTCTAATAGTCCTCCAAGCTTGTTTGGTAGATGTAAGTACTCTGGATGACTCGCTGCTTCTTCTACCTTTTGTATTAAAATATCTTTCTTATCATTTTTGTAAATCCAAACTTTCTGTGTCCTTTTAATTGGTAATGGCAATTTAGTGTTTGTAGTCTCTATAAATATATTCTTGTGGTAACTTAAATTTTCTTCATTATCCACATATCATTTACTAATAAATTTACTCATTTCTCCAGAACACATTGTGATAATTATGAAAGATGTAAAATCGTTTCTTTCAAAATTTGGCATTTTCCCATCATTTAGGATATTATAATCATTTTCGCTTGCCCATTCTGCCAAAGCACTACCTTTCTTCTCTTCTATAGGCGAGCCCCAGAAATATATGCTTTGGCATTGAAATCCCCTCCAATAAGGACTTTCTTTTTATGTTTTTGTTGTTTAAGGACGCAATTGATTTCAAATAGGTATTTATGGAAATCCTCCAGATCTGTTTTAGGAGACACATAACAGGAAAATACCAATATTTCATCGGTGTTGGCCCAGACAAAACCACTACCACTTCCGATGTTTCTCACTTTATCATTACTTCGTGGAATATAAATAGCTGCGTCTATTCTTTCATCTGTGACCCATTTTGGGCTATGTTTGGTCATGTTTTTATTTGGTTCTGCGATAATACACAGATGTATTTGACGTTCTGCAAATTTATGTATAAGTAAATCCATGGCCCGTTTACTCCTATCAAGATTTACCTGAAGTAATCTCAGTAGTGGTAGTAGTAGCAGCGGTAGTAGTAGTAGTAGTAGTGGCAGTAGCAGTAGTAGTAGTAATAGTAACAGTAGTGATATTAGTAGAATAGTAGTAGTTGTAGTACTAGTAGTGGTAGTAGTAATAGTAACATTAGTGATAGTAGTAGAATAGTAGTAGTAGTAGTTGTAGTACTAGTGGTGGTAGTAGTAGTGGTAGTAGTGGTAGTAGTAGTAGCAGCGGTAGTAGTAGTAGTAGTAGTGGCAGTAGCAGTAGTAGTAGTAATAGTAACAGTAGTGATAGTAGTAGAATAGTAGTAGTTGTAGTACTAGTAGTGGTAGTAGTAATAGTAACATTAGTGATAGTAGTAGAATAGTAGTAGTAGTTGTAGTACTAGTAGTGGTAGTAGTGGTGGTGGTGGTAGTAGTAGTGGTAGTAGTAACAGTAGTGATATTAGAGTAGTAGTAGTTGTAGTACCAGTAGTGGTAGTAATAGTAGTGGTAGTGGTAGTGGTAGTAGTAGTAGAATAGTAGTAGTAGTTGTAGTACTACTAGTGGTAGTAGTAGTGGTAGTAGTAGTAGTGGTAGCAGTAACAGTAGTATTATTAGAATAGTAGTAGTTGTAGTACTAGTAGTGGTAGTAATAGTAGTGGTAGTGCTAGTAGTAGTGGTAGTGGTATTAGTATTGGTAGTGGTAGTAGTGATAGTAATAGTGTAGTAGTGGTAGTAGTAGTGGTAGTAGTAGTGGTAGTAGTTGTAGTACTAGTAGTGGTAGTAGTTGTGGTAGTGGTAGTAGTAGTAGTAGTAGTAGTGGTAGTAGTGGTAGTGGTAGTAGTAGTGGTAGTAGTAGTGGTAGTATTGGTAGTGGTGGTGGTAGTTGAAGTGGTAGTGGTAGTAGTAGTGGTAGTAGTGGTAGTAGTAGTAGCAGTAGCAGTAGTAGTAGTGGTGGTAGTAGTAGTGGTAGTATTAATAGTAACAGTAGTGATAGTAGTAGAATAGTAGTAGTAGTAGTTGTAGCACTAGTAGTGGTAGTGGTAGTAGTGGTAGTACTAGTAGTGGTAGTGGTAGTAGTAGTGGTAGTAGTGGTAGCAGCAGTAATAGTGGTAGTGGTAGTACTAGTAGTGGTAGTAGTAGTGGTAGTACTAGTAGTGGTAGTAGTAATGTGGTAGTAGTTGTAGTAATAGTAACAGTAGTGATAGTACTAGAACAGTAGTAGTACTTGTAGTACTAGTAGTGGTAGTAGTAGTACTAGTAGTGGTAGTAGTAGTGGTAGTACTAGTAGTGGTGGTAGTAGTAGTAGTACTAGTAGTGGTAGTAGTACTAGTAGTGGTAGCAGTAGTGGTAATACTAGTAGTGGTAGCAGTAGTGGTAGTACTAGTAGCGGTGGTAGTAGTACTAGTAGTGGTAGTAGTACTAGTAGTGGTAGCAGTAGTGGTAATACTAGCAGTGGTAGTAGTAGTGGTAGTACTAGTAGTGGTGTTAGTAGTGGTAGTAGTAGTACTAGTAGTGGTAGTAGTAGTGGTAGTAGTGGTAGTACTAGTAGTGGTAGTAGTACTAGTAGTGGTAGTATTAATAGTGGTAGAGGTAGTGTTGGTGTTAGTAGTAGTGCTAGTACTAGTAGTGGTAGTAGTAGTCGTAGTACTAGTAGTGGTAGTCGTAGTGGTGGTAGTAGTAGTGGTAGTAGTAGTGGTAGTGGTAGTAGTGGTAGTATTAGTGGTAGTAGTAGTAGTGGTACTAATGATGATAGTAGTAGTGGTAGTATTATTAGTGGTAGTAGTAGTGGTAGTACTAGTAGTGGTAGTAGTAGTAGTGGTAGTAGTAGTAGTGGTAGTATTAGTATGGTAGTAGCAGTGGTAGTAGTGGTAGTAGTGGTAGTAGTAGTACTAGTAGTGGTAGTAGTAGTGGTAGTACTAGTTGTAGTAGTAGTAGTACTAGTAGTGGTAGTAGTAGTAGTACTAGTAGTGGTAGTAGTAGTAGTGGTAATAGTAGTGGTAGTGGTAGTACTAGTAGTGGTAGTAGTGGTAGTACTAGTAGTGGTAGTAGTAGTACTAGTAGTGGTAGTAGTGGTAGTAGTAGTAGTAGTGGTAGTAATAGTAGTGGTAGTAGTAGTAGTAGTGGTAGTACTAGTAGTGGTAGTAGTAGTAGTAGTGGTAGTACTAGTAGTGGTAGTAGTAGTAGTAGTGGTAGTACTAGTAGTGGTAGTAGTAGAGGTGGTACTAGTGGTAGTAGTAGTACTAGTAGTGATAGTAGTAGTAGTGGTAGTATTAGTACTAGTAGTGATAGTAGTAGTGGTGGTAGTTTTTTTTAAGGAGGGGAAAATCCTCACGGACGCCAGGGAAGGTGGCCCTGGTGTGTCGGACTCTTACCGGCTAAAAAACCTCCTTCTCCTGCAGCGCTGCGGAACCGCCTCTCAGCAGTAGTGGTAGTAGTAGTAGTCGTAGTACTAGTAGTGGTAGTAGTAGTAGTAGTGGTAACACTAGTAGGGGTAGTAGTAGCAGTGGTAGGGGTAGTAGTAGTAAAAGTAATAGAATGGTAGTAGATGTTGTAGTACTAGTAATGGTAGTGGTAGTGGTAGTAATAATTGTAGTGGTAGTAGTAGGGGTAGTAGTAATGGTGGCAGCATTAGTAGTACTAGTGGTAGTAGTAGTGGGAATTGAAGTTGTAGTAATAGTAGTGGTGGTAGTAGTAGCAGTAGTAGTAGTAGTAGTAGTAATGGTAGTAGTGGTAGTAGTAGTGGTAGTAGTTTTGGTAGTAGTAATACTAGTAGTGATAGTAGTAGTGGTAGTAGTAGTGGTAATACTTGTAGTGGTAGTAGTAGTGGTAGTAGTAGTGGTAGTACTAGTTGTAGTAGTGGTAGTAGTTGTACTATTAGTGGTAGTAGTAGTGGTAGTACTAGTAGTGGTAGTAGTAGTGGTAGTACTAATAGTGGTAGTAGTGATAGTACTAGCAGTGGTAGTAATAGTACTAGTAGTGGTAGTAATAGTACTAGTAGTGGTAGTAATAGTACTAGTAGTGGTAGTAATAGTACTAGTAGTGGTAGTAATAGTACTAGTAGTGGTAGTAATAGTACTAGTAGTGGTAGTACTGGTAGTAGTAGTCGTAGTACTAGTAGTGGTAGTTGTAGTGGTGGTGGTGGTTGTAGTATTGGTAGTAGTAGTGGTAGTGGTAGTAGTAGTGGTAGTAGTAGTGGTACTAGTAGTGATAGCAGTAGTGGTAGTACTATTAGTGGTAGTAGTAGTGGTAGTACTAGTAGTGGTAGTAGTAGTGGTAGTACTAGTAGTGGTAGTAGTAGTATGGTAGTAGCAGTGGTAGTACTAGTAGTAGTAGTAGTGGTAGTAGTGGTAGTACTAGTAGTGGTAGTAGTAGTGGTAGTGGTAGTAGTAGTAGTAGTGGCAGTAGTAGTGGTAGTAGTAGAGGTAGTACTAGTAGTGGTAGTAGTAGTAGTGGTAGTAGTAGTGGTAGTAGTAGTACTAGTAGTGGTAGTAGTAGAGGTAGTACTAGTAGTGGTAGTACTAGTAGTGGTAGTAGTAGTGGTAGTAGTAGTACTAGTAGTGGTAGTAGTAGTGGTAGTAGTAGTGGTAGTACTAGTAGTGGTAGTAGTAGTACTAGTAGTGATAGTAGTAGAAGTGGTAGTATTAGTACTAGTAGTGATAGTAGTAGAGGCATTAGTGGTAATACTAGTAGTGGTAGTTTTTTTTAAGGAGGGGAAAATCCTCATGGACGCCAGGGAAGGTGGCCCTAGTGTGTCGGACACTTACCGGCTAAAAAACCTCCGTCTCCTCCAGCGCTGCGGAACCGCATCTCAGCAGTAGTGGTAGTAGTAGTAGGGGTAGTAGTAGCAGTGGTAGTGGTTGTTGTAGTAGTAGTAGTAATAGTAATAGAATGGTAGTAGATGTTATAGTACTAGTAATGGTAGTGGTAGTGGTAGTAATATTTGTAGTGGTAGTAGTAGGGGTAGTAGAAATGGTGGCAGCAGTGGTAGTACTAGTGGTAGTAGTAGTGGTAATTGTAGTTGTAATAATAGTAGTGGTGGTAGTAGTAGCAGTAGTAGTAGTAATGTTAGTAGTGGTAGTAGTAGTAGTGGTAGTAGTTTTTGTAGTAGTGGTAAAAGTAGTGATAGTAGTAGTTGGTAGTACTAGTAGTGGTAGCAGTAGTGGTAGTAGTAGTGATAGTACTAGCAGTGGTAGTACTAGTAGTAGTGGTGGTAGTAGTAGTACTAGAATTGGTAGTAGTATTGGTAGTACTAGTAGTGGTAGTAGTAGTGGTAGTACTAATAGTGGTAGTAGTGATAGTACTAGCAGTGGTAGTAGTAGTACTAGTAGTGGTAGTAATAGTACTAGTAATGTTAGTAGTAGTGGTAGTACTAGTAGTGGTAGTAGTAGTCGTAGTACTAGTAATGGTAGTACTATTAGTGGTAGTAGTAGTCGTAGTACTAGTAGTGGTAGTAGTAGTCGTAGTACTAGTAGTGGTAGTAGTAGTCGTAGTACTAGTAGTGGTAGTAGTAGTCGTAGTACTAGTAGTGGTAGTAGTAGTCGTAGTACTAGTAGTGGTAGTAGTAGTCGTAGTACTAGTAATGGTAGTACTATTAGTGGTAGTAGTAGTCGTATTACTAGTAATGGTAGTACTAGTAGTGGTAGTAGTAGTCGTAGTACTAGTAATGGTAGTACTAGTAGTGGTAGTAGTAGTCGTATTACTAGTAGTGGTAGTAGTAGTCGTAGTACTAGTAGTGGTAGTAGTAGTCGTAGTACTAGTAGTGGTAGTAGTAGTGGTTGTACTAGTGGTAGTAGTATTAGTGGTGGTACTAGTAGTGGTAATACTAGTAGTGGTAGTAGTAATAGTGTTAGTAGTGGTAGTACTAGTAGTACTAGTAGTGGTAGTAGTAGTGGTAGTAGTAGTGGTAGTACAAGTAGTGGAAGTATTAGTCGTAGTACTAGTAGTGGTAGTAGTAGTCGTAGTACTAGTAGTGGTAGTAGTAGTGGTAGTAGTAGTCGTATTACTAGTAGTGGTAGTATTAGTCGTAGTACTAGTAGTGGTAGTAGTAGTCGTATTACTAGTAGTGGTAGTAGTAGTCGTAGTACTAGTAGTGGTAGTAGTAGTCGTATTACTAGTAGTGGTAGTAGTAGTGGTAGTACTAGTAGTGGTAGTAGTAGTCGTATTACTAGTAGTGGTAGTAGTAGTCGTATTACTAGTAGTGGTAGTAGTAGTGGTAGTACTAGTAGTGGAAGTATTAGTCGTAGTACTAGTAGTGGTAGTAGTAGTCGTATTACTAGTAGTGGTAGTAGTAGTGGTAGTACTAGTAGTGGAAGTATTAGTCGTAGTACTAGTAGTGGTAGTAGTAGTCGTAGTACTAATAGTGGTAGTAGTAGTGGTAGTACTAGTAGTGGTAGTAGTAGTCGTATTACTAGTAGTGGTAGTAGTAGTGGTAGTACTAGTAGTGGAAGTATTAGTCGTAGTACTAGTAGTGGTAGTAGTAGTCGTATTACTAGTAGTGGTAGTAGTAGTGGTAGTACTAGTAGTGGAAGTATTAGTCGTAGTACTAGTAGTGGTAGTAGTAGTCGTAGTACTAGTAGTGGTAGTAGTAGTGGTAGTACTAGTAGTGGTAGTAGTAGTCGTATTACTAGTAGTGGTAGTAGTAGTCGTAGTACTAGTAATGGTAGCACTATTAGTGGTAGTAGTAGTCGTAGTACTAGTAGTGGTAGTAGTAGTCGTAGTACTAGTAGTGGTAGTAGTAGTGGTAGTACTAGTAGTGGTAGTAGTAGTCGTATTACTAGTAGTGGTAGTAGTAGTCGTAGTACTAGTAATGGTAGCACTATTAGTGGTAGTAGTAGTCGTAGTACTAGTAGTGGTAGTAGTAGTCGTATTACTAGTAGTGGTAGTAGTAGTCGTAGTACTAGTAGTGGTAGTAGTAGTCGTAGTACTAGTAGTGGTAGTAGTAGTGGTTGTACTAGTGTTAGTAGTATTAGTGGTGGTACTAGTAGTGGTAATACTAGTAGTGGTAGTAGTAATAGTGTTAGTAGTGGTAGTACTAGTAGTACTAGTAGTGGTAGTAGTAGTGGTAGTAGTAGTGGTAGTACAAGTAGTGGAAGTATTAGTCTTAGTACTAGTAGTGGTAGTAGTAGTAGTGGTAGTACTGGTAGTGGTAGTGGTAGTAGTGTTAGTACTAGTGGCGGTAGTATTAGTCGTAGTGCTAGTAGTGATAGTAGTAGTGGTAGTACTAGTAGCGGTAGTAGTCGTAGTGATAGTAGTAGTGGTAGTACTAGTAGCGGTAGTAGTAGTCGTAGTGCTAGTAGTGATAGTAGTAGTAGCGGTAGTAGTAGTCGTAGTGCTAGTAGTAGTGGTAGTACTAGTAGTGATAGTAATAGTAGTGGTAGTACTAGTATTGGAAGTAGTAGTGGTAGTACTAGTAGTGGTAGTAGTAGTAGTCGTAGTACTAGTAGTGGTAGTAGTAGTAGTCGTTGTACTAGTAGTGGTAGTAGTAGTCGTAGTACTAGTAGTGGTAGTAGTAGTGGTAGTACTAGTAGTGGTAGTAGTAGTAGTGGTAGTAGTGGTAGTACTAGTAGTGGTAGTAGTAGTAGTACTAGTAGTGGTAGTAGTAGTGGTAGTACTAGTAGTAGTGGTAGTACTAGTAGTGGTAGTAGTAGTCGTAATACCATTAGTGGTAGCAGTAGCAGTGGTAGTGGTAGTAGTAGTAGTAGTAATAGTAACAGTAGTGATAGTAATAGAACGGTAGTAGAAGTTGTAGTACTAGTAGTGGTAGTAGTAGTGGTAGTAGTAATAGTGGCAGCAGTGGTAGTACTAGTGGTAGTAGGAGGGGTGGTTGTAGTTGTAATAGTAGTGGTGGTAGTAGTAGCAGTAGTAGTAGTAGTATTAGTGGTAGTAGTAGTAGTTTTTTTATAAAGAGGGGAAAAGCCCTCATGGGCATCAGGGGAGATAGCCGTGATGTGCCGGACTAATTCCGACTAAAAAAACCTCTCTTTTAGTCACTTGCTCTCATTACGGTAACTGCTTCTGAGCATTATTTCGTAATGAAGGAATCATGTTTATCTCTGCTTTTCATCCAATTCTTTAGCTTTTATTATTTTGACTATCATGTCTTGAATAGTTCTCCATGTATTTTCGGTTTCCAGCATTAATTTTATAATATTTTTAGCAGTTGTTTCTTGTCCTATTTGTTTGATAATAGGTTGTCTTATATTATTCCATTTTTTACATTTTAATGTAGTATGTTCAGGAGTATCCTTTTCCTGACAATACAGGCAGTTTTCACTATTAGTGATAGCCATTTTAAACAAATAATTTTTTAAGCGTCCGTGCCCCCGTGGCGGTAGTGGTAGTAGTATTGGTAGTTGTAGTTGTAGTGGTGTTAGTGGTAGCAGTAGTAGTAGTGGTAGTAGAAGTAGTGGTATTAGTAGTAGTAGTAGTAGTAGTAGTATAAGTAGGAGTAGTAGTAGGAGTAGTAGTAGTAATAGTAGTAGTATTAGTGGTAGCAATAGAAGAATATTTATAGCCACAGATTTTGAGTATACACCTGGAAAGTTTCAACAATTGCATAGGCATCATGGCCGTACATGCTTTTCCTGTCCTGGATTACTCATATGTGTGTTTTTTCTTAAGCATTAAAGAGGAAGGAGTTAATTTTATTATTACTTTCTCCACACGTAATATGTACATAGTGTATAGAGGTATTGTGTTACGTTAAAAATTCGATACCGAAATTTCATTTTACCTCCTGAATCCCCCCTAAAACATATTTAGAAAAAGGTCCGTGTGTGAACAGCATAGCCGAAAAAGAAAAGTCCGATAAATATGAAACCTGGTATTCAAGTTCAGTATCTTCCAAGTATAGGACACGAAGATTTTCAAGAAAATCCCAATGTGGAGACATTTATTACCCTTTACATGGAAAAGGTTTCAAAAATTTTGATTTGATCAAAAACGACTCTAACAATTTTGCTTAAAATAGCGTATATTAAATTTATTTACATAACAAATAAAATGTATATCTAGAATTTTCTAGGAGTAGCCTCTGAAAACATTTATTCTGGTTGAATTTTGCGGAATTTAGCATAAGTGGTAAACCGTAAGAAATAGGTTAAAGTTTACTAAACAAAAACTGTAGTGCTTGTTAAAACCCACAATTTATGTTATATACATTTTTTTTTTCTGCGGAATTGACCGTTTTTTTAGATATTTTTTTTTATTTATTTCTCATATGGAAGTTGTAAACACCTGACTACGCAAAGAAATGGATTTCTATTCTAAGGAACCACATTGTAAAACTTTGACTGTCGGTTTAGCCAAGTGTATTCCCTTATTTTGCTTCTACATATAAGGAACTAAGCAATAAAAAATGTGAGTCTTAATTAGCATGAATTAGATAGAAGAATAAGCTTAGAGAGGTATAGCCAGACTGAATAATTCCATGCCATAGCCGAGATTTGAGATACGGATCTCCCGGTAGCTAGCCGGTTGCTCTTCCACTGAGCTGCCATAGCAACATACCGGCATAGCATTGAATTTCTCAACTAACTCGCATGCTTCCCGATAAACCACAAGGTGTTCTCCAATTATTTTGAGATCACAACCTCAATGGCGACCTACAATGCTGTAAGTATTTTAAGTTCCACGATTGATAGTATAGTCCACTATTTTAGGTAATGGGTATTGGTTTAATTGTTTGTTTCACACAAACCGTATGTAGGACAGGAGGTGGATAGGTAGAGTCAGACTGAAAAATGCAATGCCCGGCTAGGGACCGGGAGATCCGAGGTTCAAATCCCGGCTATGGCATCGAATTTTTTAGTCTGACTCTACTTATACAACTCCTGTCCTACACACGACTTATGTGAAAAAATCTGATGTGTACCATTCACATGACTTTCTCCATATCCCTGCAACAAATAATTCTTAAAAAGCTTATACTTCTATTTACTTTATGCTACAAATTAGCAGAAAAAGTCTTATTACTCGCAACCTTGTAATTAGAAGCGAAATAAGGGACAACCGTAGGTTAAAGTGATAGTCAAAAGCTGGTTGCTATGTCAATGAAGTTCCATTGTTTATATGGATAGGAGTTGACAAGTTCCAGTATGAGAAAGGTATACGTTTTTCATAGCAGAAACCAAAAATAAGGAATGTCACAAAAACGACGAACTGCACGAAAAAAATGTATATAACATAAATTATGTGTTTTAATGTGCTCTACATTGTTTGTGTAGTAAGTTTTTTCCATCTCTTACGGTTTAGCAGTTATTCAACATTTAGTAAAATTCATCCAGAATAAACTACTCTTCAGAGGCTATTCCCAGAAAATTCAAGATATACATTTTATTTTACAGGTAAATATGTTTAATATACGAAATTTTAATCAAAATCGTTTGAGCCATTTTTGAGAAAATCAAAATTTTCGAAAAAAGTTCCATGTAAAGGGTAGTTGGGGGTGGGGGTATTTTTCTCAAAATCTTCGTGTCGCATCCCTGGAAGATAGTAAACTTAAATACCAAGTTTGGTATTTTACCGACTTTTCGTTTTTGAGTTATCGTGTTCACAGACACACGGACACACACACACACACACACACACACACACGGACCTTTTTGTGAAAATGGTTTTTTTGGATATTGGGGACCCTAAAATATATATTTCCGGTGAAATCTCGGTATCGAATTTTTGGTGGAGTGCAATACTTTCTCTATACACTATGTACATAGTGCGTATGGAGAAAGTAAAATTAAGTACACCAATAATAAGCTTATTAGTAATAGTTTGTTACAGAAATGTAGAGAAAGTTATGTGAATGGAGCGAGATTCGAACTTGAACATCTGAGCTGTTGAATGTAAGGCGGACACGCTACCACCACATTATCCAGGCGGGCCAAACAGTATCTTGTTCATTTTGATTTTTCCACATAACCTCTTTTTTTCGTGTGTATTTTTGGTGGTCACTACGGAGCCCGCCATATTAGACCAGCAGTTTTATGCTCTCTTGAAATCGGTTGCCGTTAAGTCTCCGTTTATCATCATGAATTTAAGGTAGCATATCGCGTTAACTTATTCTATATACCTATATGTTTACGGTTAATTTTCTTTGTGAATAGTCCCAAAGTAGGTAAAGCAATAATTAATATACCGTATATTAATAAACTAAAGTTCACTAGAAATGAGTGCACATAAATATTAAATACTGACGTTCTAGTCTCAAAATAGAGCATAAAATATAGAACTAAGAGATAAGAGGATAATATTTATCCCGCAATATTATTCGTAAATTCAGTTTACAAGAGGCAATTGGGGAAATTAGAATACGCAAAATTGCAAAATCCGGTTTGTGCAAACGTATTAGCATGCATAAAATATTTGGCCTTATTAATATTTAATAGCGCAGGCAGCTAAACTGATTTAGGTCGCTATGTATAAATAAACCTCAGGTTAATACTCGCTTTAGAACAGGTGTTTATTATCCAAAATTAATTACATTTTAAAAACAATAGTTGCACGGCTAGAATACTAGATACTAAAGTTCTTGAAAGCTAACTTATATTCTCTTTAGAAGGGTGCTTATTATGGGGTAGTTTTTAAAGTGATTTCAGTACAGGTTAGCTTATACTCTCATCATAGCTGTAATTTATAACTTTATTTCTTTTTAAAATTAAAAAGAAAAAAACATTACATACAGCGAAGCTATCGATTTTGTCCAAATCTGGACATCTATTTCCAACACGTGCTCCACTTGGTCATGGTACCGACGGAGTACCCTGGACACGCGTTTCAGCAACCTTTGTTGCCATCCTCTTGTAAGTTGGCAGACGTCTCTTATAACTTTACATATTTCAATGCTCAGAGATAGCGTTGTTCTTTACGTTTCTGCATATGCTAAATAATATTTGTTCAGATAGGTTATTTACAAGTTTTTAAAAAATACTTTTCATTTGTTTACAAAGCTTGAATCAGATTATGAAAGTTGGTAATAATAATAATAATAATAATAATAATAATAATAATAGTTAACCTACAGTTCTCTGCAAATATGGGTTTGTTTTGCTTAGGAGGCTGATAGAGCGTAGACGAGTGCCGTTTGAGAGATTGTAACTTAATAGCGCTACGGAGATAGATCAAGTGATAGAGATGAGCTGGGATAGGTTCGCTCACTGCCTGCTCACGACTTGTGAGGCCTGGCTGTTCAAAAGCAGGCATGGATAGCAGAGCTTGCGTGTACAGGCACATGCGCTGTGTACCTCGGTCTTTGCTTACTACAAATGCAGTCCCTATTTTGAAGTAGCAGGGCAATTACTTTTATTCGAAGGTGGTGCTCTTCGATTTTGGGACAGTTTGTCATTTCATACAAGGGCTGTAGTCTTAGAAATGCACATCATACATTAGGGATATAGTTTGGTTATTTAATAAAGAGTAACACTTCGCGTACTGTAGCTACCGCCTCCAGGAAGAAGGAATGAAGTGAAGAAATATTAGAAGGTACAGTCGCAGGCAGACAACATGGAAATTCAGAAATCCCTAAAAGTAACAGTTTCGTGGATCCCTCCCAGTACTGGAACAGACAGAGCAACTAGCAAATATCCTAATCTTGGTATAAGCATTGACACCATCTACCCGGCACCGTTAAACATCACGAAATGTAGAAGCATACATTAAAGATAAAAAGGAAACTGAACCAAAGGAAAAATAGGCAAAGGAAATCGTGGTACCTATCAGGGAAACCCGCAAGAGTTAGGACGGAGCCAACTTTCCCCGTGGCATCTTGAACTATAAAGGAAATAAATTTGATAGGCACTTTTTTTTTTTTTTTTTGGAAAGCTATATTGTTCCATATAAGGTTAGGTTCGATAACCTCATTACTAAGTTTAGAATATGACTTTAGGGTAAGATACTTTCTATCATACTGGTGCGAGCGAACAGGGGTAAGGCAGAAGTCACGTGTGCTACTGAGTTTGTTATATGTAAAGGCGGGCACAGAAATATCATCTGTCTGAACGCAGACGGCCACGAGTGGAAGCTTACGTAAACACAAACAGACAAGCGGTATTACGTCATCACTCCCGGTGTATGCCAGTACAGCACGATAATACTGGAAAGCAACAGTTGAGTCTCTTACAGTAGACAGTACAGTAGTAGATTATCAAATTTATTTCGTAGGAGTTTGTTGTTCTTCTAGAATGGGTAGAACTGAAGTACACTGGATTGAGAAATTGATTACAAATATATTTTCTGTATTTCAAGTCAAAATCACTCACACCGCCGCGCGTAATCATACGCCCTCAAAGAAGACAATATTTTTAGGGATGAAGAAAACAAGTTTAACCTGTTGTGGATCGTTTAGTTTATTCCTGTTTATGTACGCTTTGCTGATGTTTTGATGTACAGACTGTGTACTACATTATACTCCAGCCTTCTCTGACTGCTCTAAACAGTGGCATGCGATCTCTCCTAACAGCTGCATTCTTTCGTCAAACAGGTAGTTAGTACAAAACTCTGTATCAAACATATGTTTTTATCATAAAGTATAAATAACATTAACAAAATAAGAAATATGTACTGTGGCAGATGAAATTGTCAGTTTCATATTTGATTTATATCCGGAGAACAATTACAAGATAATACAATACATTTCCTAAATATATCGAAGGCAAAACGTATTCTATTGGACTTTGTACTTTCAGAACAGGCTGTATGCATACCGAGCGAATCACCAGCTGTGCTTGGAGAGAGGATACACCAGTGAAACTTAACTGTGCATATAGCTATTTTGCACTTGAAGTGCAACCAAACATTAACCGTGGCTGGGACCTACGTATTTAATTTTTTATCACGGTTATTAACCGCTTATAATCATGACAGGAACAGAAGTCTTATACTCGTGTGTCTGACAAGTAAATTAAACTAACCCGGGCAAAGCATCCTTCTGCCTCAATATGAATGAATGAATGAATAAATGTATTTATTGACACAGCAATATCATACATAGAATTTAAAAAATCGCACGGGTCCACAGACCGTACGTGCTTTTGTAATACACATTACAAGCAATATTAAAACAACAACAACAAAGAATTAAAACAGTAAAAACGAAAATAAAAAGACAAAGGAAATACACAGTCCAAAGCAATATTAAACAACAACAAAAATTAAAAGTGAACCCGAAAATAAAAATACAGAAATATTCAAATATAGCAATTTAAATTTACAGCACAGAATACACCTTCATACATGCACCCTCTTATAATAGAAAATTACACTTAAAAGACATACGATGTATACACATAATATATACAACATATATAAAAGCATAGCACAACAGTGACCTAAGTATGACTTAATATATATGTATGTAGAGCAATATAGTCACTTTTGTTTAATTGATCTTATTCCTCCCCCCCCCCCCCGTTCTCTATTGGCCGCCTCCTCAGATCTCAGCTGTCTTGCCTTAAGTATAAATTTACCTAGCCCGTCCATGTTTTCCGTGCCCGGCAGTAGCGTCCAACATGCTTCTAACCCTACATTCGCAGTGGTAAAAAATCGCGGCAAATATTTTTCCCGCCATTCCTCCGTACCTCTACATCTTGCCAAGATGTGAGTCGACGACTCTTCCTCCTCGCAAATGGGACAAATTCTCGTACCATTCTCGTCAGAAATGTTCGTGCTCCTCCATGCTCCTAGTCTAATCCACGCAAGCCCCTCTCTAATAAGTTTGGACCCTGTTTTGATGTATTGCTCCATACCCCACTCCGATTTCAGCCCAGCCTGTACTTCTAATGACCCCTTCTCTGTGCATTGCGCAATTATTTGATGTCTGTCAATATCACATAGGCGGTTCTTAACTTTTCTCCAAATACTTCGCCTGTTTTCCTGCCTCGCCATCCAAATATCTCCCATCCCAATGTTTTCCAACCCTTTCTTTAATTTTGATGCCCACGTCGAATTACCTTCCATTCGCAACTGTTCACAGTAGCAGACTGCCCTAATTAGAGATTGGTTTCCGTGAACGATTCTCATCCAATATTTAACTGCTCTGATTTTGCACTCTATCGTTTCACTATGTGCCCCGAATTCCTTCATTATTCCGCAGTTTGCCCTACCCCTACTTACACCCACAATTCCTTTCAAAAATTGGGCCCTCACTTGATCCAGATTCCCTGTTTGTTCCCACCCCAATATTTTTCCTCCGTATGTCATCGTGGATCTAACTGTCGCTCCGTATACAGTTTCCATTAATGTTATGGATATATTCGGTATTCTGTAGCGTATTTCCGTAGCTTTCATCCTTGCCTTGTGTTTCGTAATGTCAATATGTTCTGTTCATTTTCCGTTCATTGTGAATGTGAGTCCTAAGTACACAAAGGATTTAACATTGTCCAGTATCTGTCCTGTATATGTCCAAGTCTCATCCCTGCTATAAACACAACCCTTTTTGAAAGTCATTGCCTTAGTCTTATTCACATTAACTGTAAGTAGCCATTCATCGCAATAATTCTTAGGTTTGTCCAGTCCTCGTTGCAATCCGTTTACTTTCGTAGAGCAGAATACTAAATCGTCTGCGTATAAAAGTGTTGGGATCTGCAAATCCGCCACTACTGGTGCTTGGATATTCTCTGCTATCATTGTATCAGTAATATCATCCACAAAGAGATTAAATAGCAAGGGAGATAAAATACAACCCTGCCTCACTCCCCTATAGCTTCGGCAGCTCTCGGACACTCTGTTTCTGTCGTACTTCACACAGAATTCGACATTTTGATACATTGCCTGCAATGCTCTAACCATTTTACTTGATAACCCCTTTCTGCCTAGTTTGTACCATAATGCATTTCGATTGATAGAGTCAAATGCCTTCTTAAAGTCCACAAAAGCACTATGAAGCTTTCCCCGCTTAATTAACAGTTGCTTCGTCCTTAAAGTGTCTAATATAAAAGCGGCATCTATGGTACTGTGTCCTTCTCTGAAACCCATTTGAAATTTTGAAAGTTTGCCAAATTTAGATTCTCAGTCCTTTATCCGGTTATATAACACTCTACAATAAATTTTATCCATGCATTACCCATTTTCTGGGAGAAATTTCGTTGGGCGCCTGACGGTTGCCTCTTATATGTTTTACTACTTGCCATATCTCAGCGTTATCCCCCCGCGTTAAAATATTACTAATTTTCTGAGTAATTTTGTCTTGCCACGTAGTTCTCTTTCCCCGTAAGAGCTGTTTATACTCCCTTCGCTTTTTTGTAAAAAAATTCCTAATGTCATCTCCCCCCTCCCTTCTGAATTTTGACAGAGCCTCCTCTGCTTGTTTCTTTAAAGCTCTGCATTGCTGGTCATACCAACCATTGAATCGTTTTACCTTACCATGCATTTGGACTTTCATTGTCCCCGCAGCCGTTGCTATTATATGCGTTAGTTCCTCCGCTGTGTCTGCGTTCCTTTCCCCTAACTTTTTTTCTAATTTATCAACAAATACTTCTTTTTCTACCGGTTTCCATATAAATTTACAAATGAATCTCCCTTCGTCCCCCTGCCCCTCTTCAGGTGATTGCGCCACCATGGCCGTCTCTATGTTCAGTTCCAGGGCAACCGGACAGTGATGCGACTCGATACGATCCCCCACCCAAAAATTTCTAATTCTGCCAATTAAACCCTGACTTATTAAAATAAAATCTATTACACTACCCCCATTTTCATTTATGAAAGTGAGTTCTCCCTCTCGATCCTAACCGTACTTGCCATTCATTATTTCTAAAGTGAAGGCATCGCAGAAAGCAAGTAATTGTCTGCCCTCCCCATTAATAAAACTATCCTTGCTCTTTCGTTGACCTTCGCGGAATTCCTCCCCCCATTCGTGACCCCCCGTTAGAGAAATATTGTCCATTCCTAACCTCGCATTAAAATCCCCTAAAAGAATTAATTCAGCTCCTGGAAACTTTTCCTGTAACTCCACTAGCGTTTCGGTTAAGTCACTGAAGAAATTCCTGTTTGCATACTTGGACGTTGCTGGCTGGTTGTATAATCCTATAACTATTATATGTACTCCCCCCTGTGCCAAAGATAGAGCAATCACCCCTTCCAAACTGATTTCTAATTTAGTTATCTCAGCCTCCAGCTCAGACCTGAATGAAGCTGATACCCCTCTGGCCACCTTCCCCTCCTTCCCCGTGTCTCCCTTCCCCTACTAAAACAATGGAACCGAAAATTCAGAGATAAAATAAGATACATTAATCAAAGATTAACTACCTATTTACAGAGTTAAAGCAAGACAATTTTTAAAAACAAAAACATGTTTTGTATTTATTGGTACAGAATAAATTGCAGGAGCAGTTGTTGAAAACATAATTGGCAAATAAATTTGGTTGGAGTTTGTTGCTTTTTTAGAATGGATAGATACTGAAGTGGACTTGACTGAGAAATGGATTACAAATATATCTTCTGCACTTATCATGTACATAGAGTATAAAGAAGGTATTTTATTGCACCCAAAAAGTCAATACCGAGGTTTTATCGGAAATATTTGTTTTGAAACTACATGAATCCTTAAAAAGAAGTATTTGGAAAACTGTCAGTGAGTGTGCCTGGGACAGTATAGATCAAAAACGCCAAGTCCGTTAAATACCAACCGTAGCATTTAAGTTTAGTATCCCCCAAAGATATGACACGAAGATTTTCAAGCAAATCGCCGCAATCCTAACACTTTACTAGATACTTTTTCGAACATTTTGGTTTTCTTAAAAAATGGATCTGATGGACAAATAAACATAGTTCACAACATATATAGAGCTCGTTAAAGCACATAATTTATGCCATATACCGCTTCTGAAACAATTCTTGTTACTGGTTTCAAATGTAGACACACTTAAAACTCTTCTAATGCGGCATTCAAACAAAGGCATTCAATCACACAGCAACCAGTTTTTAAAATATTTGACTGTCGCTCTAGCCTAGTGTATTCCCTTATTTCCCTTCTACACATAAGGAAGCAAGTAATAAGACTATTTTCGCTTATTTTATCTCGATTAGCATGAAGTATATAAGAAAAATCTTTTAACAACAATTTGTAACAGTAATGTAGAGAAAGTCATATAATGGATCTTATTAGATTTTTACTTTTACTACACTTACAGTACATAGGGTATACAGAAGGTGTATATATATTAAGAAAAATGTCCGAGTGTGTGTCTGTCTGAAAATCAGTGCGTGTGATGTGTGTGGGGACAGAATAACCAGCATGCTGCCTATGCATACACATACACACACAGACAGACACACGGACATTTTTCTAAAAATGCTTATTTTGGATTCAGGGGTCTCAAAACATATATTTCCGGTGAAATCTCGGTATCGAATGCAATACCTTCTCCATTCTCTATGTACATAGTACGCATAGAGAAAGTAAAAATATGGTGCGTTTCATTCACACGACTTTCTGTAACTGATCTGCATAAAACTATTTTTACAAAAGATAACTTTATCTATATCATGCTAACCCAGATAAACATTAGCAGAAATTCTCTTATTACTTACTTCTTTGTAAACAGAAGGAAAAGAAAGAGATACACTAGGCTAAAGCAATAATCAAATCTTTTAAAAGCTGTTCGCTATGTGAACAAAGAACGTTTGGCCCGGTTTGCACAGCCAGCAATAAAACAAAAAAAGATGAAACGAAAGGTGATTTCCAGTTATAACAGCTAGGTAGTTTCCTAGCAAGGAAAATCTCGGAAATCTCTACAAAAATATGTATATGATGTAGCTATATGTTTTAACGAGAATTATATTTTGGTGTTGTAAGTTGCTGTCTATTTCTTATGGTTTACCAGCTTGCAAAATTCATGAAGAGATTTTATATTCTCAGAACATTCAAGCTAATATTTTATTTCTGATATTGATATATATATATATATATATATAGCTTTAATATACCGTATTTTAATCAAAATATTGAGAGCTGTTTTGAGGAAAACACTTTGTTTTCCATTTAAAAGCCAGTTACGGTCGGGGGGATTTTCTTGAACATTTTTGTGTTGCTTGCTTTGGTATTAATGGTCTTTTCGTTTTTGAGTCATGCTTTCCATACACACATATACACACATACACTCAGACACAGTGAGTTTTTTTAAAAATGTTTATTTACTCTCAGGGAACCTCAATACATATATTTTCGGGGAGATATCGGTATCGAACTTTTGGGTCGAATACAATACCCTCTCTGTACATCATGTGCATAGTACGTATAGAAAAATTAAGGTCTCTTGAATACCTAGGAAAAGATCCGTGTGTGTGTGTGGATAGCCTAAATCAAAAACCTTAATGTAGGTTAAAACAAAACTTGTTATTTATGTTTAGCGTCTTCCAAGAATGCCATAACAGATTTTCAAGAAAATTCCATCCACCCCAAACTATCTAAGTATGGAAAAATTTTAGAAATGTTGCATTTTCTATAAAATATCTCTTAACGATTTTTATAAAAGCACCCTATATTAAATATATTCACATTGAAAATAAAATGTAGAAATGAAAATCCTGGGAATAGCTTATGAGTCCTCTTTCGGTTGATGTTTGCATAACTGGTAAATCGTAAGCGATAGAAAAAGCATATTACACAACATATATGAATCTCGTCAAACCACACAATTGATGTCAAATACATTTTTGCTGCGGAGCTAACCATTTACAAGTTATTTTTTTTGAACATTTGAACGTTGCATTTTCTCAATGGGATGTAGATATTCGTATTTGTTTATACTGATCAAACAAAGAGAACGAATTTTACCCTCATACAGTGACTGGCTTCTGAAAGAGTTGATGATTGCTTTAGCTTATTGTACAAGTAAAATACAACGTAATAAAATCATTTCTTCTAATATTTATTTAGATAATGATAAGGTATGGCAGAAGTATAAGCTTTTGTAAACATATTATACTGCAGCATAGGTGAAAAAAATTATGTGAATTCAGCAAATCAGGACCCGAGACGTTTTATTTACATGCTAAGTATTATTTTAAATAATAATATAATTTTTAGAACTGCCTATACATTAAATTTATATTCTTCCAAATACTGTAAATATACAGATAACATCTTATTGAGCTATTGAAGATGTTCAAATGGGTCCCGCCTCTGTAAAATTTACTTGGTACTGATATTGCTAACTTCAATAAATTTCCGCCCAATTTTCTAAAAGTTTATAAGGGATTCTTTCAACACAAATAAGGCATAAATTATTTATATTTAGTGAACCTAAGTGAGCAGAAAAATTATATATATAACATACAAATCGCTGGCACAAAATAACCCACCTGATGAAAATTATCAGAGTATATGCATTCAAATACTGTATATTATTCCTTCAAATATAGCCCTTTTAGAAACAAAGATTAGTTTTGCTTTAGATTTAAAGCCTTACCTGTAAAACAAAATGAAGTGTCTACACTCTTTAAGGTATAAAAATAAACCATATTACATTCCAGTTTTGAAACTTATATCTAAAGCATAGCTCTTATAAACATGTATAGCAATTACTTCTGATGAAAAAAAAGTTATTTGAAAAAATAACAATAATATGTTATATGAAAAGTATAAATTTTATTAATATATTGTATTAATAAATAATTAATATATTTATTAGTAATTTTAATCTTTAGATTTTCTCATCGGGAAAGAGTGTGAACTAAAAATCATAAATAAATTTAACGAAAGTTTTATCCTGAGGTGTGATTAATGGGGCAAAAATGTTAGGAAAAGAAAAGGAAAACAGAATTACAAAGAAATCTAGTTTTAAAACTAATTACTTCCTCACAAATATACGCGTCTATGTAGCACAGTATGTGTATGGCTACCCTCTTCTACAACTTGTACGCCAGATATGATTATCTCCACTGACGTCACGCATTTATGGGATACACAAAATCTCCCGAATATCTTCATAGTGACGTATGCATTACTCAAAACCCCACCAATATCTTCATAGAGCAATTCATTTGCAACCTGGTAGGAAAAATCGAATTACTCATTCCTTCCGCTCTTCGGTGGGCCACTTTTAGAGACAGTTCTTCAGTCCAGCTGAAAATTCGCCGAGGAACAGATCGTCTTTAAGAACGACAACGTAGTTTCGCGACGTAGCCACAAAGGGTGGGCAAAAGTGGGGTTTCTTTTGACTTGGGCAAAATTTTACGGTTGAATATATCTTGGTGTGTCTAAATTCTTATTATTTTGTAAAACTTAATCTACTAAGCTGGACAATTACTCGCTCTTTTGATCGTAAGATTTAGCTTTCAAATTATGAATTCAGGACCTGTAACTTACAAATGTATAAAATGCAAAACTTATTCTAAGCAAAATAAATTAATAGTAAAATCAGTTATATCTCCAATGGCTGCTTGTTAAAAGATTTCAACTTAATAAATTGTGTAACTCTGCCAGTGTTTCTTTGCAGTTTCCTGGAGATTTTCTCACTAGGCCCTTAAGGATTCTTTTATTTTTTTTACCTCATTTATCTGCCTAGTACAACGACAATACTATTTAAATAGCAAGAGAAGTAAAACATCAATTGGAGTCTAATTTTACACTTAATTTTCTGTAAGGCAATTTAAAAAAAAAAAAAACAATCCTTTTCTTCGAAACCTTGTTATAAGTACAGTATTTTAATCCGCTGTACACAGACTGGCAGACGAAAATCCGTAATTTCCTAAAGTATTACATACATTCACGTAGCTCTCTCTTTCTCACTCCATTTTTAATTAAATCAGTGTAATGAACATTATAGTTTTATTTAATTTCCACATATCTGCAGCTGCTGCTTTCAAATAACTGATATTTGAAACTAAATTTGTAGAATGGGAGTTTAGGTTAATAAAATCAACAGGAGATTGCTGAACGTTTAACGTTCCATTTCCACTAACCCCATAAATATGTATATGTTCTGAAACAAACCAATTTGCGCAACCACTCTACCGTAGTAACGATAGTAATAAATTATTTATTAGAAGCATATAGATGATTAACTGCAAACGTAGTTGGGATTTTATTCGAGATATATGTTTTCAAGCATGAGCTAATCATTTTTGGGATTATGGAACACTGCAACTGTTGAATTCAGGACTGAATTATTAAGGTATTATTATTATTATTATTATTATTATTAAACTATCACTAAATGATTTTTAAAACATATTACGAAATAGCACTTGAAGCATTTTAATGGCCATTAGTAATAAAATGTTGATTAAAATTGGTCAAAACCCGAAAGTTCCTTTTATTTTCTCAAGTACGTATGCAAAATGCACAGAATGGATAGAGAAGGTATTGTATTCCACCCATGAATTAGAAGCCCAGATTTCACCAGAAATAAATGTTTTGAGACCACCTGAATAAAAGCAGAAGAAGCATTTTTAGAAACATTTCCGCGTGTATCTGAGTGTATGTGTGTCTGTGGACAGCATAGCTTAAAAACGAAAAGTCGGTTAAATATGAATAATACGACACGAAGATTTAAGAAAATCCCCTCCCCAAATACGGTTTGTAAAGAATATTTTCCCCCAAAAAAATTATTTTCTCAAAAATGGCTGTAATCCTTTTTATTAGAATGCCCTACATCTAATACGACACGTATATATTGAATTTTCTAGAAATAGTTTCTGAAGACCTCTTCAGTATGAGTGACTGTTGTATAACTTTTTTACAAAAAGTAAACAAAAAATGTTGATCTCGTTAAAACATATAATTTATGTCATAAAGGATTTTTGTAGAGCTAACAGTTTTATAGTTCTTGGTTTCAGATGTAACCTTCCTGCTTGCACTTTTCTCAAATTCCTAGCAAGCAAAGAAAACCGAATTTCAATAGTTTCACATAGCGACTGGTTTTTACAAGGTTGGACTGGCGCTTTAGAGTAGTATATTCCTTTGTTTCCCTTCTACTTACAAAGAAGCAAATAGTAAGACTTTGACAATATTCATCTTAATTATCATAATCGAGACAAAAGAATACTCTTTTGTTAGAAAACTTGTTTGTGGAACAATTAGAAAAAGCCATATGAATGGAACACATAAAATGTTTTTTATTAAAAATAGCTTTCGTAGCTTTTGGCATCTACAGAAAACCAATATGTAACTGTCCTCCCCTTGTTTTGGGCTCTACAACACTTATTCTTGTTTCCTAGCATACTATTTTATTAAAAAACGGTTTTCTCAAAACTATATTTTCAAGCCGTGTTCCATGCATCTCTTTTGGTTTAAATAAGAATATAATTTCTCAGGAGTATTACTTGTTATATTACAAATGGAAAATTATCCTAACACCTATAATCATTTTTCATATATTATACTTTTTGAAAAATTATTAATTTTATAGATTATCCATTTTAACAAATATAAAGTCAGTAATCAAAGTTATTGAAATATCTCATAAAGTTGTGTATGGTTCAAAGCTCCTAGCCAGAACGTTCCAGCCCATTTTCTCAAATTTGAAGCGGGTGGCACATTTTGACATATTTGTATAATAGGCTTTTTAAATAATTTATACCTTTAAGGTATTTATACAATTTGAGTAAATTTGGTATTTGTATAAGTACACAAACATAGCAAAGTTGTAAAACTTAAAAAAATCTATTCATAAATGGAGAAATGTAACTACACGTTATATGTGCATAGTGTACAGAGCAGGTGTTGTGTTCCAAAATACCAAGATTTCACTGGAAACAGGTTTTGAGACCCCTTGAAGCCAAACAACAAAAATTTTAGAAAAAAAAGGTCAGTGTGCGTGAGTGTGTGTGTGTGTGTGTCTGTAGATAGCATAGCTCAAAAACTTGGTATTTAAGTTTAGTATCTACCAAGTATGCGACACGATTTTCAATAATATCTTCCCCCAAACTACTCTTTAGTGAAAAGCATTTAAAAATTGTGATTTAATCAAAGATGACTAACGATTCGGACTAAATCGTAGCCATGCTATAGATATTTAGCTGACAAATAGAAGGAATATCTTGAGATCTTGGTTTTTACGGGAATCGTATCTGAGTACTTCTTTATTCTGGATGAATTTTTCTTAATTTTGCATAACTGGTAAACCGTAAGAGATAGACAAAATCTTACTGCATAGAAAATGTAGATCTCGTTAAAACATATGCTTTGTTTCAAATAGTTTTTTCTGTGTGCAGAGCTGACGATTTCTGGCATATTTTCTGTTATTGGTTTCAACTTTAAAATGCTTATACAGTTTTCTCACACCGGAATTTGTCAACTCCTGGCCATACAAACACTGGAATTTCAGTCACAGAGCAACCAGCTTTTAAAATATTTAACTACTGATTTAGCTTGACGTTAACGATATAGCGAGCAATAAGACCATTTCTGCTAATTTTATCGAATTTAGCATGAGGTAGATAGAAAGCTTTTAGTAATAATTTCTTGCAAACATGAAAAGAAAGTCATGTGAATGGTAGAAATCAGATTTTTACTTTAAAAGTTTAAGAAATATTTTCCCAAGTTTCTTTTTCTCATTGCCCCCAAGATCGCGGGTTCGAACCCGTTGGAGAACGATGGCTTTTTCGGACATGACAATCCTGAACATGGCTTTCTTTGGAAGGGAAGTAAAGCCATTGATCCCGTGTCATAGATTTACGGCACGTTAAAGAACCTCAAGTCTAATAAAAGAGATCTCTGAGAAAAATTAAGCGATCTTTCACGCCCGGTAAAAAATGGGACGCAGAGAACCACAGCAGTTAAAGAGCGTTCAAAAATAAAACTCCATTTCCGTTCTTTTCCCCCATGTTTTAGTAATTCTTAATTTGTGTGTCCAAATAGGTTAGTATTAGTCTACATTTGGTTGGTCACAATAAGCTCAGAGATGTGAAATTACTTTATCTGCTCTTTATTGCTCAAACAACTTTTTATTTTTTCCAGTTGATTACTATAAGACTTTATTTACAAATAAACGTCTTTATTCGATGATTTCGCAACGATCCTGCTGTACAGTTTTCCTTCGATGTCCGCTGCGGTGGTGCCTGCAACACCATGCTCCAAAGTGACTGATTCGGCGATGCTCTCTCTCGCTCTCCTTTTTATACCTGTCGATCACGTGGCAAGAATGCTCAAGAAGAAGTACTTATTGTGCACTGCAAACCACCCCAGGTGTAGGAAACTTACACACAGGTGAGACATTTGAAGCTTCGGATGTAAACTGCTTGCCGAATGCACATAAAATCACTCATTCATGTGAAGCAATGCATTAAATAATGAAAAGAATACACCGCTGCACGTCAATGCCTCATAACTTATATTGTAATTCTTTTTTCTTTCTCAGGACTGTGTGAGGTGCATTTGGGAATCATATTATGGAAAGATTGAATTCTGAACAGTCCTGGCTTACTAGGAGCCATTATTGCATTGATGTTACAGGATGACATGGGATTTTGTAGTGAAAGTAAATCGAAAATAAAAATATTCGTATTTCGGCTTTCTCTTTTTTAGGTCCAAGTTTAATGTGAAAAAAAATCTGATGTGTTCCATTCACTTGACTTTCACACTCTGTTCCTAAAATTTATTTTTACAGGATACTTTCTTTTATATACTATGTTATATACATTTTATAGTGAACGTTATGTAGAGCTTACAACTTCATAGTACTTGCAAATGGATTCCTAGGGGTCAGAAACCAAACCACAAAATGGAGAACCTGGAAAGAGTGGTCGGCCTATAGCTAGGCATGAACGTGAGGAAGTGGATGATATGTAAAGCAAGCGAGATATATGATAGGAAAGCTGTTAATGGAGCAATTGGTGGCATGAGTTGCGGAGGAAACCACATGACGGGAAAAATCTTGCTCAGACGCCGTTTGGTCCACCACAAACCCCACATGCGAACACTTGGGATTGAACCCGGGCCGCCTAAGTGGAAGGTAAGAGGCCTAACAACTCGAACAGGTGCCGCCTCTTTTATATAGTGTTCATACTAAAATTACCTTTAAGAGAACCAATGTTTTGCAACATTCTTAGAGATGAAATTTTGGGCAAATTTGAGTTTTTTTAGTTGGTAGGGTCTTTGTGTTTTACCCAACAGACGCATCACAAAGCGATCCACATACATCATGCTAATCGAGATAAATCTTAGCAGAAAGGTACTTATTACTTTATTTCTTGTAAGTAGGAGGGAAATAAGGCAATACACTAGGCTAAAGCGATAGGTAAATCTTTCAAATGCTGTTTGCGACATTTGAATTTCGGAACTCTTTCCAAATACAGGAGTAAAACAAAATAAATATGAAACTAAAAAGGACTGAGAAAAGTTGTAGTATTTTAAAATTGAAGCCAATAACAGGAAAAACTGCAGAAAACATTAACTTTGTAAAAGAAATATTAATTGAATAAATGAATGTTTTAACAAAAGTTACATTTTTGTATAATAAGATTTTGTCTACCTCTTACGGTTTACAGCTTATGCAAAAGTTCTCCAGAATGAAGAGAGTTTCATATAATTTTCCTAGAAAATTCAAGATATACATGTTAATATCGTCAAAATCGTTAAAGCAATTTTTCAGAAAATCAAACATTTCGAAAAATGTTGCATGTATAGAGTAATGTTCAGTGGAGAATTTTCCTGAAAATTTGTGTCGCATCCTTGATAGGTAATAAACTTAAATATCAAATTTGGAACTTAACCGACATTTTTAATTTTGCTGTCCATAGACACACACGGATCTCAGGGGATCTCAAGACATGTATTTCCGGTATAATCTCAGTATCGAATTTTTGGGTAGAACCTTCTCTACCTACTATGTGCATTATACGTGTTAGGGAAGGTACATAAATCACTAATAATATTAACTCCTTGCATATATAATTGATTAAGCATTTAAGCGAATGCGGTGAAACGGTTCGCGCTCATTAGAGGGGTAAAAAAAAAAAAAAAAAAAAAAAAAAAAAAAAAAAAAAAAAAAAAAAAAAAGGTTATTCAAGGCGGTTTCCCAATACCGGTTTTAAATTAAAATAATCATGGCTTTACATAGTCGCACCTGAAAGTAAAGCACACGTGCAACAGTAATTCCTCTTCTGGAAGTTTGTTGCTTTGTAATCGTGGACTATAAAAGGGAAGTTAGCATCGAGTCTGTTGTGAGACGGAGCTCTAAGCGTACAGTCAAGTTAAAGAGAGGAAGCTCTCGTCAATCCTGTGCGAACGTCGAAGCGACGTGAAATAAAAGTATTCTGTAGCATTGAAATAAAATGATTTCTTACAGTTGCCATTGATATTTCAAATAAATAGATCTCATTATAACATTTTAAGACAATTTTTAAGACATTTGTCCCTTATATGCCGTTCCTCATTTCACTTAATCCCTCGCATACAATTAGAATTGTTTTCTATCGGACATATTCCTGACATAAAATTGTCTTTGAGACCTTTAGTATTCCAAAGAAGGAATGTACAAAAGCAACTCTTACGAGGTACTGGCGTCAGAACACGTTTCCGCTGACTCTGGTCAAGGTGGAGAAATGTTGGTGAGTCACATACAACGTTATATATGCCTGCATTCTTAGTAGCGAATGCGTTATTTTTAAACAAACATAAACATGAACTGCAAACTAATTATTTGCTCTAAAACTGTACGTACGTAAAATGTTCAAAAAATGATGTTGGGAAGTATTTACTTAATTCTAAATTGTAATTATTTATATCACAGTTAATGACAATGTTTGGTTGCACATATATTCGCAAGCAAAGTTTATTACGAATTATATTCAAAACCAGCATCGTCATAGACTACACTACGATTATTTGGTTCATCTATATATCACCAAGCTACAAAACAAACAAAAACAAATAAAACAAAACAAAAACTTTAATGTGTTCTATTCACACGGTTTTCTCTACCTGATCTACAAAAAACACTTTTTACACAAGATTATTCTGTTTTCTACTTCATGCTATAGAAATAAGCAACAGCTGATTCGTCTTCTTACTCAGTTCATTATGAGTAGAAGGGATTGATTGTTATTGAAATTAGCTTCTTTGCACAACTAGTATAGCAAAACAAACAAACAAAAACCCGAACGATATGCTGTTTGAGACAGGTGTATTTTAAAACTGAAACCAATATCAAAGAGTATCTCGATATATCTAGATGTACATAGTACGTACAAAGAACGTAAATATAAGACAACATTAGATGCAGATCAGGAAAACCTTGGTTTTACAAACATTCCATTACGTCGCATAGCAGCATGCCTAGCTGCTTCACACGGAATAGAAAGCGTCACTATGCCTCCCCCTCTGCTCCGTTTATTTGGATGTGCCTGTTCCCAAACTCAGCCTAAACCTTTGCTTTCGTTTTTGTCACAAATATTTTGGAAATAATGTTACCCTTATTAATACAAAACAAAGTGACGTGTTGCATTCATATGACTTTCTCATCCTGCTCCACAAACAAGTTATTCTTACAAAGGTTATTAATTTTACATAATGCTAATTAGCAGAAACTGCATTCTTGTAAGCACAAGAAAAATAAGGGAAAACACTTATTTAATACGATAGTAAAATATTTTAAGAACTATCGCTATTTGAAACAATTAAAATCCGGTTCTGTTTATATGGCGAGGAGTAAATCAAAATAGATATGTATCGAAGGATGACTTAAACTTGAAGCCAATAGCAATGAATATCTTAGAAGCAGTTAACTTTGGAAAAAAAAAAGTCTCAAAACATGTACGTATATGCAGTGAAATCTCGGTATATTGGGTGGAATACAATACCTATGCACGTTATACATACGTGCTAGATAAAGTAAAAATCATATCTTGTATTCTATCAGTAATTTAAGGAATGGAGAATCTGCCATAGCAGCGTTATTGACATTACACTAAAAATTGTATTTTTATATTGACGATATTTTGCAATGTGTTTACGCTCTCGACTCGAGAGCCCCACGGATGTAAATTGGCAGAAGATAATTTGCGAGGTAGAATGTTCGCGTTGTTTACCTTTGTCTTTCGCTTTGTTCCACAGCGCGATCATGTGCATGCATTCCTTGCAGCAATACAACTATTCTAGAAAGCAAACAAAAGTTACACGCGGCATGATAATGCACTCGCCAGGCATATTACTGTGTGATATGAGAAGTGGAGCAGATGTGGTCAATAATCAAGTCAAGTAACAGGGTTATGACGTCATGTTACGGTGAACACACATTCACTATAGTTTTCTTTCGAGCGCATATTTACATAATATGTAACATACGGACTTTTCTACCTATTATGTTTTATTTACTTTTCATTAGTATTTAGGGATGATTTTAACGCACATTTTGTTTCAATGACCTACTGACAAGTACGCTGAGACGACATTCAACTGCTTAAAAAGGAAATTATTTGTATGCATTATTTTAAACACGAGATATTTTAAATTTCTCTGATTATTACAGAGTGCATAGTTAAAGAAGTTATTGTATTCCATCCAAAAAATTCGATACCGAGATTTCATTAGAAATGCACGTATTAAAGTCCCATCCATCCAAAAATGTATTTATGCAATCCTTGCATTAAAACGGCTTATTATGACGGAATATATTTGCGAAATATAACAATAAACATAATTACCACGGCAATAAGACAGCAATAATGACATTAGTGCCACAACATAATTTTTTGTAATGTGCCTGTAAGGCAGACTGAAATCGTCACTCTCGCAAGTTCAGCAATATTCAAACACAAGAATCACTTCATTAAATTCATTTTGAAACCAAAACCACAATCCACTAATTTTTCTGGAATTAATAAACACTCATCACTCTTGGCTTCCTTCAAAATATTAAACGGAATACAATGTTCGCTTAGCAACCATATTAGTCGTACATCTGTGATCTGTGTTACTTTATCATTTTTCATTTAGCAAATTTATTAATGATTGTTATGCATTTTAATACTAAAATACATTATACTTTACACGTGTGTAACACATTTTTGCTCATGCGTTAAACATATATTGGTGTCACACTAGTTAAACGGTGAATTGAGTGTAATATAGTATAAAGGGATTAGTTATTATAAACGTTTTTATTCTTTAGGAGGAGGGTTAACTGATAAGCATTGTTTTATAGAAACGGTTGTTAATGACAGGTATTATGTAATTGATAGGTCGGTTGAAAAAAGGCATGCCAGATTAAGCGTCCAATTATTGGCTTGGTATAGCATCTTCTAACGCCACGCGCACATGAGGCGGGTGCGGCGATAGTAGAAACTGCTCAAGTCAGTGAGCCTGGGGGTAAGTCAGTCTTTGGGAATTTCTCCTAGGACACGCACGCTGAAGGTCATGCAGGATGCAAGGTGCTATATGAATAGTGGTCACCAGTATAGAGTGCCTTGGTAAGGTTAATAAATTGTGTTGTTGTTTTAATTTATACTCTAGTAGCTTTCGTGTATACCAGTCCTCCCTTTAGTCTAGCTCTTCCTGACATCTCCTGAAATCTCGGTACGTATCACACGGCAAGCGAGTCGCCCGTCATTATGCTTGTGTTGACTTTATACAGAAATATTTGTTTGTTGTTGTTGACCGGTTGTTGTATAGGGTCGTAACATAAATTGGAGAGGGCGATAGTATGACCGTTTGCTTTTGAACAGAATAACTCAAAAACAAAAAGAAGATAAAATATCAAGCTTGGTATTTAAGTTTAATATCTTTCAAAGATGAAACACGAAGATTTTGAGGAACTTCCCTCCCCCCCACCCAATCTACCCACTATTTGGAAAAAAATATCGAAAATGTTAATGTTCTAAAAAATGGCTTAACGAAGTTCATTTAAATACGTATGTGAAATGTATTTACATGACAAATAAAATGTTTATCTTCAATTTTTTTGGAAATAGCCTTTGAAGTCCTCTTATCGTCAGCTCCTGGCAATGTAAAGAAACGAATTTCAATCACTTGCAGCTAGACTTTTAAAGATTTTATTATTACTTTAGCCCAGTGCATTTCCTTGTTTGCCTTTTGTGTTAAAGTTTATCTCCATAGCAGATAGGAGAATAAGCTACAATAATTTTTAAAGAGATGTAGAAAAAGTCATGTGAATAGAATTTTTATTTTTATTGATAGGAAAACATCTGATGTGTTTGGGTCTTATGTTTTATTTGCATATTCTTCAGCAAACTATTCTTAACATTTCTTATTTGTTCCATTCACATTACTTTCTCTACCTACTCTCCAACAATTCTTAAAAAAGCTTATTCTTCTTTCTATTTCATGCTAGTCAGAAAAACGCTAGCACAATTTGTATTACTATTATTATTATTATTATTATGATTATTATTATTATTATTATTATTATTATTATTTAGTTCCTTATAAATAGAAGGGAAATAAGTAAATGCGCTAGAACAAAGCGATAGTCGATATTTTGAAAAGCTGGTTATCTTATGCAATTAAATTACCTTCTCTTTGCATGACTAAGATGAAAAAGGTGAATAACAGCTTCCCATTTGAGAATCTCTGTGTATAGGAATGTTAATACGAATAACCAGGAATATCTCAGAAATGTTAACTCAAAAAAGTATTTGTTATCAATGAGCTCTATATTTTTTGCTGTGTGTTTGTCTTTCTCTTGCAGTTTACCTGATATGAAATGTCATCCAGAATGCAGAATTACCAGAAAATTAAAGATAATCATTTTATTTATGATAAAAATATCTTCAATATTTTATACTTTAATTAAATTCATTAGAGCCATTTTGAGAGAATAAGCATTTTTGAAACAGTTGCCATGTAAAAGGTGGTTTAGATGGGACACTTTCATTGAAAATATTCCTGTCTATCCTTGAATGACGTTGAATTTAAATATCAAGTTTGGTATTTGGCATATTTTTCGTTTTTTGGTTCACCAACGTACATTTCTGTTGAAAAAACACTATGTAATTTTTGGTTGGAATCAATACCTTACCTTCTTATATATCTGGTAGAAACCAGTGCATTGTTTTAAAAGCTGAAATACCTAAAAATACATTTATGGTGTTTATCTATGCTACTTTTAACCAGAGTATTAAGCGCGGCTTTTATTTTATGCTATTATGTCCTCTAAATACGTCATTAGTGATACATATATATGAGATATACTATGAAAGTCATAGAGCTATGACGAAAGTAGACAAAAGAAGTCAAAACATTACTAAAACACTTGAATATCAAACAGTGTATGACGATTATGAATACGCTGCAGCATTTTATATTCCTATTCTTGTATCTGTATAGAATCCCAAAAGAGAAGATGTAGCAAGGAAAACCACGTACACCTTCTGGACGTAGAAAGATATCAAAGGGATTACAGACCAATCCCTGTGAGCACTACAATATTATTCTCACAATATTCCTCTGAAGGAATCCGAATGAAAAGCTGATTTTGAGGATTTTATGAGTATAGATGCAAAAATATCCTTAAGCTTACCTTTGACGTATGTTTATATCACAAAAAATCTCCACAGCAGATATTTTGAAATGTGCAGATACATCTTGCAGCTCCTCTCTATTTAAAATCCCAATAATAATAATAATAATAATAATAATAATAATAATAATAATAATAATAATAATAATAATATCTAATCCACATTTCGTGGTGTAATGGTGATCGAAATAGTGACCAGGACGAAACTGACCAGAGGATGTTCAGAAATACATAAACACGTAGATTTTTTTTATTTTAGCGCATGGATATCGTGATATTTTACAACAAAACAAAGCAGTAGTTAGTTGCTTTGGTCTCTCGTATATAGCCGGTTGCTCTAGCCAATGAGCTTACCATAGTTACCTGCCGGCACGGCATTTAATTTCTTAACTGAATCACATTTTTTCCGTTAAACTACAAGGCGATCTCAAATTATTTTGAGATGACGTACCCTAATGGCGACTTACAATGTGATAAGTACTTAAACCCCGGGCGTAATAGTTTAGCCAACTATTAGGTCAATAAATGTTAATTTAATTGTTTTTTCACACAAGCCGTGTGTAGGATAGGAGTTGGACAGGTTGAATCAGAATATACTGAACTCAAATACCAGTTCTGTATGTAACCGACATTCGTTTTTGTGCTATGCAGTTCACAGGCACATATAGACCTTTATCTAAATATGATCTTTTTGGGTCTCAGAGAGCCTCAGAGCATTATATGTCCTTCGAAATCTCAACATCTAATTACCTTACCTAACATGTATGTACAATGCACAAGCAGGTAGAGGTATTGTATTTCACCCAGAAATTCGATACCAATATTTCACCGGAAACACACATTTTGATGACCCCTAAATTAATATAAAGGATTTTTAGAAAATGGCGAAGTAAGTCTGTGTTGAGTGTATGAGGACAGAATTATTAAAAAACGTGTGTCTATTAAATTCTAAACTTATGTTTAAGTTTAGTATTATTCAAGGTTACCACAGGAAGATCTTCAGGAAAAATCCTCACACTAAACTACCTTTTACATGGTTTTTTTTTTTTTAAATATTATGATTTTCTAAAAAAAATGTCTAACGATTTCGCTTAAAATACCTGGTATTAAAGATATTTGCACCAAAATAAAATGTGTATTTTGAATTTTATGGAAATAGCCTTTGAAGACCTCTTCATTCTTGACGACTAAAATAGGCAAAAACTTGCTACACAAAAATTGTAAATTTCTTGTCATATACAGTTATGTGTAGCTAACCAATTCCTGGATCGTTCTTATTATTGGTTTTAATTTTAAAAACTAAAGGTTTTCTCAATCGGGAATTTATAATTCCTGTTTCTTTTGTTTTACTCTTAACCATGCAAAGAGAACTGAATTTCAATCATATTATAACCAGCTTTAAAATGATTTGACTATCCCTTTAACTTAGTATATTCCCTTAATTCCCTTATATTAAGAAACATTTTGCAAATGTTTGTCTCGTTTAGTATAATGTACAAAAAATGGACTGTTTTTTAAGAATGGTTTGTTCGTAGAACAGATACAGAAGATCATGTGAATAGTTCACATAAAATGTTTTGGAGAGGAATACAAAAGAATTTTAGGCTAATAAATCCCCTCAATTCTCTTATATTTAGTAAGAACTAAGTAACATTTCTGCTAATGTCTTTATCGATTAGCTTAATGTATTAAAAAGATAATCTTGTGGAAGAATAGTTTGCAGTACAGGTAGAGAATGTCATGTGAATAAATCACTTAAGAGTTTTTTGGGTTTGAATACAATACTCAATGCTTAATGTACGTAGTGCAGAAACCAAATATGTTTATTTTTGTATTCAGCTCGCAAACTTGCGTTTTTAGATCGATTTATTCTGTTTTTTTTTGTTTGTTTGTTTGATATGGCGCTGAAAATGAAATGGAATTTTATTTATGGACGCTCTTTAACTGTTGTGGTTCTCAACGTCCCATTCTATACTGGGCGTGAAAGACCGCTTAATTTTGTTCAGAGATCTCTCTATCAGGCTTGAGGTTCTTTTACGAGCCGTAAATCTACGACACGGGACCCACATCTTTACTTCTCTTCCGAAGGAAGCCATGCTAAGGAATTTTTGTCGTCAAAAAATCCATCGTTCTCCGCCAGTTTGAACCCGCGACCTTGGGTATATGAAGTTAACACGGTAAGCATTACACGAAGGAGGGCGACCACGCAGGCGATGACACTGATGATGCATGGAGTGAAGATGGAGCTCCGGTGAAATATATTGGTGGGGGAAACTGGAGAACCCGGAGAAAACCCGTCCCTGCACCGCTTTGTCCACCACAAATCTCACGTGCGGTCGCTTTTGATCGAACCCGGGCGAGTGGTCTGACCACTTGGCCACGGCAGCCCTATTTTGCTTTAGTCTCTGAAAGACGTAGGTTTCCTCAATTACGTATAAGGCTGTTCGTTTTCTTTTGACGTCTCCGTTAATTTGATTGTAACTCCGCAGCTAATTAGAAAATACAAGGTATCTATTGTGGGACTTTAGGTACTGCATTACGGGATTCCCCCAAGAATCCTTTTATGATAAACGTTCAGAAGCCTGCGGCGTTTCTCCCTTGGCGCCCTCTCTGTTTGGTTCCAGAATTTGCACATGTTTAATTAAATGGGAACTGACCCTTGGCTGACCCTGTAACGGGAAAGGCAATTCCCTTCAGCTTCCCTGTAATAGAGTTATAAGTGGAAGCGGGGGTGGAATGCAGTGACGCTGATATGGCAGGGGAAAGGGAGGGGGCTTAGCGTCAACATCGACACAAGGAATTAAACTAAAGCTTCTCTTGTAGCATGCAAGTTCATCATCTGCCCCTTTCCCCTAACCACTACTCAGAAATAGCGACAAATTATATTGACACAGCCAAGTAAGTTTGCAAATAATCTTATGCAAAATACATGTTCGCTGATTTTGAGATTGCTAGCAAAGTTGCATAAAGTTGAAGGAGACAAGAAGAGAGACTCGAATCTTGGTGGAGGGGGGAGATGACGGTGGCAACTAAACACACGGTTACCCATTAGATGAAAATTGGAAAGGGATTTCGGAGCGTCTTGTGGGATAGCATGGAATGCTATGCCACAGTTCATCTCTATCAAATAAGGTTGCATAAAATGAGCTTAAAAATCATAAGGTGTTTAAAAATTGGATATGTTACACTCACATGACTTCTTCTACCTGTTCTGCAAACAAACAAAATATTACAATCATGCTAATGGAGATAAATATTAGCAGAACTTACCTTATTACTAAGAGAAGGGAAATGAAAGGAGTATGCTAGGCTAAAGCGAGAGTCAATTCACCATGTGAACAATCGAAGTTCCGTCTCTTTACGTAACCAGGAGTATTAGTTATATTTGTGAAACGAAAGATGACTTCCTGTTTGAACAAATTTAAGTACTTAAGGATGAAACTAACAACAAGGAATATCTTTGTCCTACTGAAATGTTTAATTTTATAAAAAATTTATATGAAATACATGATTTAACGATATCTACATTTTTTTGTCCAGTAAGTTTTTATATATTTCTTACGGTTTACTAGGTATACAAAATTCATCCAAAATGAAGAGATCTTCAGAGACAATTCCGAGAAATATTCAAGATATACATTTTGTGCAAGTATCTTTAATAAAGAAAATTTTAATCAAAATAGTTCGAGCCATTTTTTAGTCAAACAAAGTCTATATAGATTTCTCCATGTAAAGGGTATTTGGGGTGTGGAATTTTCCTAAGTATTTTCTAATTGCACTATTGGAGGATACTAAATGAAATTCAGGTTTGGTATTAGCGGGCTTTTTGTTTTTGAGCTATATTGTCCATAGATCCACACACATACACGCGCGCGCGCGCAAACACAGGCCTTATATAAATATGTTTTATTCAGGAAACCTCAAAATTTACATATCAGGTGAAATCTTGACATAAGATATGCATATTTAAATTATTTATATCCTCAATAATTATTAAAGTGTGTTTCATTCACGGAATGAATTACTTTATTACTAAACATAGCTGAATTATAAAATTTGAGCAATTACTGCTTAAACGGTAATAGAAAAATAAAGCTGAAGTTTGTGATTTTTACTTTCTGTATCACACACACCCAACGAAAAATTCAATGTGAGCATTAAACGAAAATATATGTTTTGAGGTTCATTGAATAAAACATATTTATAAAAGTTCTATGTGTGTGTGTGTGTGTGTGTGTGGATCTGTGGACAACAGAGTACAAAAACTAAAAGTCCGCTAACACCAAACTTGTATATCATTTATTATCTTGCAATAATGCGATTAGAGCATTTTTAGAAAAATTCTGCACCAAAAATACCCTTTGCTGGGAGACATTTGTATAGATTTTGTTTTTCTAAAAAATGACTCGAATTATTTTGATTAAAATATCCTAACTAAACAAACGAAGTGTCCCTAAACCACAATTTTGTATTTAAGTTTAGCATCTTTAAGAATGCGACACGAAGATTTTCAAAAGAGTCTCCTCACCTTAACCACCATTTGCATGAAAACGTTTTTAAAGACTTTTATTTTATCAAAAATGGCGTTAACGACATTGATTAAACTATCATTAAGATAGCTTAATCACAAATAAATCGTAAATCTTGATCATAAATCCTGGGAATAGCCTCTGAAATCCTATGGCTTTTGGATAACTTATGCATAACTAGTTAGCTATAGCTTACTCTGATAACACAGTTCTCGTTAAATCTAAATATAATATGCCATGTGCAATTATATATGAGGTTAACCAGTTAAACTTTATTTCTCCTTGTTAAGTAAAGAGAACAGCAGTTCAACACCATTACCCAACTGATATTACTATTTCTATAGTTCATTGTATTTTAAACGGTGGTTAAATATTTAATAGGAATTAGTTTATATATAATATATATATATATATATATATTGATTTCCGAATAGAATTTATACATTTTATACAAGGATATAAAGTAGCATAAATCATTTCTGATAATGTTTATCTGAACAACGTGAATGACAGAAATTTGGTTACACAATAATTAGAGAAAGTTATGTGAGTGTAGCACATCATAATTGTTAAACTATGCCTATATTAGTAAAATATAAAATGACCGGGCTTTAGATCATGGTCGATTAATAAATATTAAAATTTGAGTTTCGTCCTCAGCTGTGGAGGACATCCTCAGAAAGGAAGCTGTGCAGGAACGGCTAGCAACTGTAGATTCATGGAGCAGTGGACGGCAATTTATACTTGGAGTATAAATCACATCCTTTCTGAAGATGTCCTCCACAACTAGGAACGAAACGTAACATTTTAATACTTTTATTACATGTTATATTTTACTAATAACACCGGCTGTGAAATCCTACGAGCATATTTATACGTATACTAAGTAGCCTTGTACAATGTGAACGTGCACAGATTAACGTTTATGAAACGGGGAAGTTTGAATTTTAATTTATTAATACTGGTATAAACCGGCAGTTGTATTTCTCAATATTTGCATACATTACATCTTTTTCGTGCTCTCAACTTTCAATATAGTGAATTAGTTGTTTCACATTTTATCTGAATTTTTAAACTAAGACACAATATGAATCATTAACTTATTGGAGGTGTATGAAAACTGAAAATGACGAAGCAAGTATGTGAGTACGAAGTAAATATACATGCTAGACTGTTTGTGAACATTAAAAGTGCAATATAAGAAATTAAAATAATTGAATGCCGTATGCACGTGTACTGCGTTAACATATACTCGACTCCAAACATCCTATAGTTCATTTTCACTTGTCACGGAAAAAACTGCTCATAAATAATGTTTCACACAGACTTTGCATTAATATTCTAAGTATAATAGAAAGTAAATTAATGACTCCTCTCCTTCTATATATATATATTGATGATAAAAACAGAAACAGATCGAATCGGATTAAAGTTCTATTTTTTATGCATTTAATTACTCTTAGAATTTGCCTTTGAGAACATATTTTTAAGTGTATGTGACAGAGAGATCTGCATGCCCATAATGTTAATGAGCGACGTTTCTGATACGATGGAATACGCTAGTTTTATCTTGATATAGAAGCGAAGGATTCATAAAACATTAACAGCTCCATTAAAAACATCTGTTGATTAAGACAGATAAAATAGAAGTGGGATGTGCCTCTTTTACGTGTAACAACAATAGAAATGTCACAATTCATTCTCATCGCAGGGTAACACGTCCTGTGCAATATTTATTACTTTCATTAGCAAATGTATCGGTGCATATATGCACTTATATCAACTGTTCAACTTTATTCTGAAAATATAAGATTGTATAGCTGATTTTCCCCATGTTTCATAGGTATTTTTTTTAATCTCAAATTATTTTATTTCATTTGCATACCATAAGGAATACGGTATCGTGAAATTTGGTAATAAAAGCGAAAAATTCCAATTTTTGTTTGCTGTTAATTTGTCCTGCACTATTAGTTTTTAATATAAACAATTTTAAAGCCACAAAATATTATTTAATTAGTTCCTATACCATTTAAATAAATATCCGCGTGCAATTTAACTCTTATTTTTCTTATTAACATATTAAATTCTCTACTCAGTACATAATATATAGGTATAGAATATCTGTTAGGGGCATGTTGGATGCTACTGGTAGGCGTGGAAGACGTATAGAGGATAGGTAGAATTTTGATAAGGCGAGACACTTAAATTTGATAGTAGCGAAGAGGGGGGAATGGCAAGAAGAGCTAAAACGTGATAATATTACTTATATAAATATATACTGAGGTATATGTGTGTATTTAATATCTGTTTTTCAGAGATTCTTTATGTTGTTTTACTATTTCTCTTAAGTGTATTTTTTACTATAATAGGGCACATTAATGCATTTTAAATACGGTTAATCGTTTATTGTGTGTTGTAAATTTAAGATAACATATATTCACGTTATAGCTCACACGTGTCCCTAAAGATTAACTGGCCAATACTTTTTTATAGACCTTGATTACTTTTCTGTGGTAAAAAAATGCAGTATTCTATAGACTCTTGATTATAAATAAATTTGCAAAAGAACGGGGAAAAAAATAAAGGTTCTCATGTAACATACAGCGTTAACTGGGTTGTGAATGAAGCTGATCTAGCTGACGTCTAAATCACGTTCCTACAATAGCTTGGCTTGGCGATTCGCTTTCAGCCTTTATATTTATCTACCTCGGCGACCAAAATGTACAAATCCAACATTTAAGACGTGACACAATACAGCGCATAGGAATTCCTGTTCTTTCGCAACACCTGTCAATTTAAACTCGGGTTTAGGGGGCTGCTTAGGCTAATATCCATAAATATTTTGTTTACTATTATCTATACAACAGTGATATTGAATACAACTTGTGTGAATCGTCGATGTGTTTTAACTATACAGTAATAATAACATCAAAACAGAACAAATTTTAGTGCTGAGGTTAGTTATACAACACAAGTTTAAAGAAGCATGCTACATTCATAATTGAGTTAAGTTAGAACCGCAATTGCAGAAACAAGCGTGACAGTCTACCTATATGCACTTATGTAATAATACAAGCTACTGTGACAGTGTCGTCCGTGTGTGTGTGCGCTCTCACGTTCACCTTGGTACTGCGTCGGTGCAGTTGGAGAGCTTGGGATGCGTAACAACAGAGGAAGCGCGGCGCAACAGCAACCGGAAGCTTTAGAATGCGAGAGAACCGGTACAGAAGCTTCTACAATTTCCATAAAGTTCTGTGAGGTCATTTTCTAGCTATAAAAGGAAGAAGAATTGCAAGCCTATATGTGGGAGTATTAGTGTATAGTGACACAAAGCTTCGAATGATTTGTTTGCAGCAATGAACTAAGGACTTAAAGACAATACTAGCCAAAGTTAGTTAAATGTGTTTATACACAGATAGCGATTAATAATAACATAATTCAGTAAAAAATCACCTACAGTTTTATATAAAGAGAGTATCGATGCTCAATATTTAATATCGATATGTGTTCCGAGAAACAGCGGTGTCATATTATTACTAACTTCAATCCTTACTTCTCTTAATAAACAAACTTATTTATTAATAATGTTAATAACGGTGATAAATCCACTTCTGAGAAATCAATATGCAACACTTTCATTTTAATAGCTTGTTTTGGAGTCGTTGCTTTATTAACATCAGCACGAGCCATATAACATAAACACACTTATTGGTTCGTCAGTTCATCATCCGTTTAACCCGTTGGCATCATATACCCTTTGACAGACTCTCTGTCTCTAACTTGATAAACAAAATGACGAGTGAAAGCGCTGAATTCCGTCACAGAAGAGGGGAAATAAATTGCTCTCTACCTTTTCAGCAAATTAACCCGATGGTTCACAGCACCGGCAAAGTGAAAAGCCGCTGTATGCGTGCGACACATCATTAAACCCCAGGAAAACAAAACGCGACGACTCCCGGGGCAAATAGCTTCCTATATTTACCATCTTAACGTGTTACAAACGACACTGGCACTTCATCTTTGTTGATGTCTCTTGAATGTGTACTTAATATGCTTTTCCTCTATTGATATTCCTCTGCTGTTTACAAGGAAAATCAGTTACACGATTTTCACTATTCGCCATCGTTTATTTTCACAGCTAATATGCAAATTATCAGTTCAAAATTAAAACCGTTATAAATATTATGATATGTGAGATATTAAAAGGCAAAAGAAGTCATATACTGGGCAAATAATGGGTTTCATAAAACGTTGAGAATATATACTCCGTTCTCTTGTTAAAGTACACCATTCTAACTGTGACTCCATGCACAGCATTTTGTAGAAGATGTTTTGGAATATTAGCAATTTGTTGCGAGATAGTATCTTTCAGTAGTTGTCGGGTTGTTCATGTGTCAGGAAAAGTCGGTCGGTTTGAAATCTGAAGATCGTGGCGGCCACTTTATTGTAAGTTTACGAATGCAGCATGGACCCACTCTTAAACTGTTAAAGAGTTCCACATATTCTCAGACAGTGAGAAAAACTACTCTTGCTTGCATAATAGAATTGAATCGGCTGTATTCTATCAATTAGTGGCATCATGATTTGTAACTTTCAAATTTGTATAGCAGTATGAATAAAATAACTAATGTTTTATCAAAAAACTGCACCCATTGCAATAGTAAACTTAAAAAAAAAATATATATAATAATCTAAAGAGACCCAACTCTCATTGCTTTCCCAGTATGTGACTTATTTGGTTTTTATCCTATATCAAATATTACAATATTTATAGTCACTTTTAATTTTGAAGTAACTTTTAAAGACTCTATATATGTATTTTTTATTTATAGTTAAACTCATTCGTTTATTGAGCATGTTTTACTTTCTCTACTACTTATCTATACTAAGTAGAGGAAATATTGTATTCCAACAAAGAATTGTAATCGAGATTTCCCTAAAAATATAAATTTTGAGGTCCCATAAATCTAAACAATAATTTTAATTTTTAATATAAGGCTCTTTGTCGATGTGTATCCGTGAGTTTATGAAATGATAACTCAAAAACGAACGTCGGTTAGATACCAAACTTAATGGGAGTCGAAATGCCCTATCTTGCCAACGATAGTTAAAGTTTGGCCCATTATCTCAGTAACTATTTAAGATAATGAGGTAAATATTTCAAGACAACGATAACCTAAATCTCTTTAAATTTTATTGAAACATTATGATTTTTAAATTCTAAAAAGTACCTAATAAATATACATAAAACATTTTCGTTAAAATAAAGCCTATTTAGTTCCAAATGTGTAAAGTTCAGCCCTTAGTGTCAATTAGTTTTTGAGATAAAAGCATATGTATAAACAACTTTACTTCTTCAGAAATTACTTTCAAACATAACATTAGAAAAAACTGTAATGTAACTTTTCAAACACAACTTCACAGTACTTTGAAATTATCACAGGATGGAAATATAAATGGGATGCCAATGCTGTGAATAGCTAAAGAAAACTTTCCGATAAAAATAAAAATGAGATCTAACACTAATATTTACAAATTTGTTTGTGTTTCACCAAGGGAGTGTACCAAAATGTTCTATAAAATTAGTACGTAATATTATTTTCAACAACATTTTAAGAAATGTTTACAATCGCAGTACCTCTATGAAAGTTATACCAACATTAGCGTGAAATTCGAAATATTCATATGCCATTAAAACATGAAAATGGAAAAAATTATGAAAACATAATTTCGACTCCCCTTAAGATATGCTTCTCATAACTTAGCCTATTATTATTAAAGCGGGCTTTAAACACTACATATATATACTAGCAAGCATGCGTAGCACGTTAGCACTCGCCTATCATTGGTTTCCTGGTGAAATAGGTGGTTGTGGGGTACAAACTATTCTCTTATTAAACATTAACACTTACTTTAAAATCTCCGAAGAGAATGCTCAAATTTACGTTTTTATTACCGAATGAATTAAATATTTTATATCAAAGGAAATCTATGACTTAAAGCTTCCTCGGAGATGACGAAAGTAAATGCATGATCACTTTTATAGTCTGACTTGCACTGGATAGGCTTCGTATGTCACTATTTGAAGCTGTACTTAGCCAATCAGGCAAAGGGGAAAGGAATTGTGCACGAAAGCGGGGCAAGCTTATATGCAACATGAAACAGTATATGCTTTCAGCATCCCCCAAGAATACGGCACCAACTCCAAACTACCCTTTACATGGAACAGTTTAAAAAATGTTTATTTTATAAAAAACGTTTAAGATCTTTCTCGGGGTTCCTACTTGAATAGAATGTCGAGTAGCATTAAGCTCCATCTACCCCGAGATCATTTGAGCATCATTTTACCGATTTCATTCATCGCTTGATATGACCAATAGATTAAAGAATGTTAGGCTAAAAATATCATATATATATATATATATATATATATATATATATATAAAAATAAATAGGAAAATAGACCAGACTAAAGCGATTGTCAAATATTTTAAAAAGCCAGTCGCTTGTAAAAAAAATTAAATTCAGTTATTTTTGCAACACCAGAGGTAAAACAAGAGAGAGAGAGAGAGAGAGAGAGAGAGAGAAAGACAAAGAGAGAGATGAAACGAAAGATGACTTTTTTATTAGAATAATTTAAGTAGGTTAAATCTGAAAACAATAATAAGGAATATCTCGAAAACAGTTAGCCCTATAAAAAGATTTATGTGACATAAATTGAATGTTTTAACGATATTTATATATTTTTGTAGTGAGTTTTATCTATCTCTTACGGTTTACTAGTTAATTAAAGTCATACAGAATGAAGAGGTCTTCAGAGGCTACTCCTAGAAAATTCAAGATATACATTTTGTTTGCTATGACAATGTATTAAACATTGTGATATTTTAATCAAAATCGTAACAACAGTTTTCTAAAAAGTCAAAATGTTCATGTATTTTAAAGTGTATCATGTAAATGTTAGTTAGGTTGGGAGAATTTTAAAAAAAAATCCTATCACATCCATGGAATATAGGTACTAAACTTACGTAGTAGTTTGGTATTTAACAGACTTCGTTTTTAAGTTGTGCTTTTCACAACCAGACACAAAAACAAAATAGACGCATACTACGCAGTCTTTTCAAAAAGGTGCCTCAAACCATATTTTATTGGGGAAATCTCGTTATCAAATTTTTGGGTGGAATACAGATCTCTATCTACTATGTAAATTGTACATGGCTACAGAAGGTAAAAACATTTCTGTTGTTCACACACAGCATATTTTTCTAAAATACTTTTTATGGCTTTCGAGGAAGCTCGACATCACTTTTTGTTATTTTACTCTTTAGAGAAAGTAATAATAATAAACATTCGCTCATGTTGAGCAACATTGTAAATACAGTGAGCACAAATATCCGTTGACAAATTTAAATCAATTAAAAATGGAAATGATTTTACTTCATCTTAGTACTATTTCCATGACACGCTCACATTTTAAAAATAACGCATACGGCTGTGAGAAACTCCGTAGTTGGGTAACACAATTAGTCGGTAGCGCTCTCGTCAATTGTTCTTTTAACGTATGCTATAGATAATGGAGTGCTGAACAGCGTGCTTTTGTAATAAAAACTACTGTTTTTAACACTATTCCGTTGTTACTCCGCAGCTATTATTTCCTCGACATCTCAACATTACGTCATTCTGTGATTCCTAGCAGAAAAGTCACTATGTGGATGCACTTTTGAAATAGATTTTTCTGCAAGGTGAAATAAACGCATATCTCTCATTCATCATCCAAATATCAAAAAGGTATAGAAAGAAAACCATGCCTTAAAACATTGAGTCCTAAACGATCTATGTGTGTATGTGTGTGATACTGGTGGAAATTTTAAACTCTAGCCCTTGATTTATTGTACGTCAGACCCAGGAGGATGGGGTAAGATGAGATTAATTACAACGGGCGGCCGAAACTGGACGGCGAGGAGAGAGTTACTGTAGAGGGTCCCTCTCAGTTTCTAAGACATTCTTCGTAATGATGCGGGAAGGCGCTAGGAGCCCGCGCTCTAGGTCTGAACAAACTTCCTGAGTACGCACGCAGACGACTTCCAACGACATCCTGTGCCGGGAGCTGTATTACCAAAGCATAATCACCACCATGGGAGGGCGCCACCACCTCAGTCTTCTCTGATACTTATAACCCTGAAAGAGACCGGTTGGGTGAGATGAAGATGAACTGAAAGAAAGGAAGTTCGGGAGAATGAAGAAAATTCTCCAGCATTTGCCTAATGCCCCGGGAAACATTGGTCGGGTGAATCGATCCCACGAACTCCCAAATGCCACTCTCATGCAAAATGTCTGAACCACCTGGCTCAGTAAAATGCACCGTGGGTCTGCTCATATGTACGCGGTAAATGAACGATAACACTTTAAAGTAAAGTAAAATCATATGTTGGAATGCAATTCTGAAGTACATTTTGAAAAAAACGTTTAAAAAACAAATTTCATGAAGTTGATTTTGAAAAGCGTTATTCAACTATGTGAAACCGTAATTACTCACTAAATATGAGCCGTTTCAGAATGGAAATATATTGTCATTGAATCACATAATTTTTCCAAAGCAAGAGAAATTGCAAAAATTATATTTTTATTACGGAGAGAACAGTAGACTGCTGAAGTTTGTCTTTGGATATCCTCCCGAAAGAGGGGATTTGGTCAATCTATGAAGAAATGACATGAAAACTGAAAAGAGGACAGGCTAGTAATTCTAATCCTTGCAAATAATAATAATAATAATAATAATAATAATAATAATAATAATAATAATAATAATAATAATAATAATAATAATAATAATAATAATAATAATGCCCCATATGATGGCAGAGACAACAACACAGTTGAATTCACCATGAATAAGTAATGTTTCAATTCCACATATGAGAGAAGTGAATCAATAAAGAAACCAATACATTAATGTGTGTATTGCCTTAAATATAAAGCGAAGTCAAAGAAGTAATCATGTACAATAAATAGTAGAGTGAACTACACATTACATGTGAATATAAGCCCAAATCTTGTCGCTTATATTCACCTTCAAGGAAGAAATTAAGAATAGTATCCAATAGTATTGGTTAATAATAGCAATAATAATAACAATAATAATACCAATAATAGCAACACCTTGAAGGGAAAGGTGAAAGGAGAGTCTCAAGTTAAATTTTATAAGGCTATGGCTGTGCCAACGTTGAGGTTTAGAAGCAAGACATGGCGAATAAAATAAAATATCGAAACAAAATACAATCCTCCGAAATACGGTTCCTCCGATCAGCAATAGGATACTACCTAAGAGATAGAACACTTATTAATAATAATAATAATAATAATAATAATAATAATAAGAAGAAGAAGAAGAAGAAGAAGAAGAAATATAATGCGGGTGAAGACTGTGAGCGCCATAATGAGCAATTACTATGCGCGCACCTTTTCTTAGAGCTTGGATTCTTCATTCGGAAAGTTTCGCGCTATTTCGGAAGTCATCAGAGCAACAACATTGAAACATGAAGTTTACTATATATCCTAATATCTAGAGGCTTCAATGTTAAGGTTTCATTCTGTCTGTATATGTTTCATTTAATTTAGCTAAAAACAGTAAACTCCTTGACACCATAGTCCAAAGTCGAGCCAAAGCTTACCGCTCAACCACTGCTCCACCCATTATATATATAATGTATTTTTTTTGGTAGTGTTTAGCGCACGTTTTTATTGCTCTGGCAACGCAGGCGATGGCACTGATGATACATGAAGATGGAGCCCCGGTGGAATGTGATGGCGGGGAAACCGGAGAACCTGGAGAAAACCTGCCCCTGCGCCGCTTTGTCCATCACAAATCTGACATGCGGTCACTTGGGATCGAACCCGGGCCGTCTAGGTGAGAGGCGAATGGTCTAACCACTCGGTCCTACCAATTTTATATATATAGCTCCTATATTAGCCACCTCCAGGCACCTTACAAGGCTGAGTGTACCTGGGACCATGTCTCCCAGCTGGATAAAATCCTCACGTGAAACCGGGAATCGAATCCGGGCCTCCCGCGCCATTAAAACTTTATTTTGAAAATGATAAATAATATATTTTAAGTTTTTGATCCTTCATCAAATATTATAAATTTATTATTCAACTGATTAAGAAAACAGCTTGCAAAACAGCCGCGCTACCACCGCGCTCAGAAGATTCACCATAATGACTGATGATCTCAGTGAAAGAAAGTATTATTATTATTGTTGTTACTATTATCATTAGATATTGTCGTTATTATTATCGTTATTACTATAATTATTATTATTATTATTATTATTATTATTATTATTATTATTATTACTATTATTATGCGGAGCGTACTCCTTACGAACCACAAAACAAAAACCTATTTTCAGTTTTTGACCCTTCATCAAATATTATATATTTATTAATTAACTAACTGATTAAGAACCTTTATTAGACTCATATTAATTCCAACCTCATTTAGTTCATGGTCACACGATTGGTATCGGGAATTTTAGTTGTACTGTAGTCAAATTGGAATAACAAGCCATTTTACGAATGTGCGCGGGTGTGTTATTATCCTACTTGCAACCCAACCATACGTCTTCTCTATAAGACTTCCATTCCTTCCATTTTGTGAGATATGACATTAATGGAGTGTAATATAATTGTATGCTATCATATTTTAGGTACTTCCTCTCGTCCGATATTCCCATTAGAAGCTTGCGTTTGGGCATGAAATTAGGATACACAATTTTTGTCCTACTGTAGTTATAGTGTGCTGATATAACCACTATATAGTGGTTGGTTAGGAAGGATGGGAACGGTCTTGTGTTGCATGTATGAGAACGTGAACTGGTGTTGAGCGACATGACAGTCAGGTTATGTTGCAAAGAGATATAGTTTTCATAGCTGTATGGCATCTGCAATATACATATGTTAGAGGTATAGAAATGCATGAGCAATAATAAATGACATGGAATATCGCAGAAAAAGTTACCCAAAGAAACAAACTCCATTTTATTTGTACTGACTTAAAAAAGGGATGACACAGTATCAGATAGTTGATTTTGGATGTGCTACGAAAATTGAAGTTCCAAATCCTCTCATAAACTTATAAAGAGAATGCATATTTGTACATCTATTAAAATGATTAAAATATATCATCAGAATCCTTATAGTTAAAAGTTCAGGTCAACATTTTTACTTACTCTATACGCACTCTGTACATAGTGTATAGAGAAGGTATTGCACCCCACCAAAAAATTCGATACCAAGATATCACCGGAAATATATGTTTTAGGGTCCCCTGTATCCAAAAGAAATATTTTCAGAAAAAGGTACGTGTGTGTCCGTGTGTCAGTGTGTCCGTGTATCCCTGGACCTGTGAACACGATAACTCAAAAACGAAAAGTCAGTAAAATACCGAACTTGGTATTTGAGTTTAGTATCTTCCAGGGATGCGACACGAAGATTCTGAGAAAAATCTCCCCGCCCCAAACTACCCTTTACATGGAACTTTTTTCGAAAATCTTGATTTTCTAAAAAATGGTATAACGATTTTGATTAAAATATCGTATATTAAAGATATTTACCTGACAAATAAAATGTATATTTTGAATTTTCTGGGAATAGCCTCTGAAGACTACTTTATTCTGGGTCAATTTTACGGAATTTTGCATAACTGCTAAACCGCAAGAGATGGACAAAAACTTACCACACATCAAATGTAGAGCACTTTAAAACACAAAATTTATGTTACATACATTTTTTTTCGTGGAGTTGATTATTTTTGAGATATTCCTTGTTTTTGGTTTCAGCTATAGAAAACATATTTTCTCATACAGGACTTTGTGAACTAGTGACCATACAAAGAAAGGAACTTCAGACACAGAGCAACCAGCTTTTTACTATCACTTTAACCTATGGTACTCCCTTATTTCGCTTCTACTTACAAGGAAGCAAGTAATAAGACTATTTCTGCTATTTTTTTTCGATTAGTAGGAAGTAAATAGAAGCATAAGCTTTTTATCAATCATTTATTGCAGAGTTGTAGAGAAAGGCATGTGAATGGAACACACCAGATTTTTAGAAAGTGTTTTGAAGTAACGGAATGATTCATGCAGTGATAAGGCCCCAAATATTAATGGCCAAAATTAGCATTTCCTGATTTTCGTCAATGACCAGGTAATAGAGTGACAAGATAAGGACCATATTGCATATGTACTTACAAATCTTATATGAGAATGTAATATATGTGGATTGAAGGTTAATGCTAAGAAGATAGATAATTTGGTTTTTCGAGCCAGAGAGAAGTTTTGATTGTAAGTGAAATACGTAGACAGGTAGAACATCAACCATTTAAAATATATAGGCACAATAATAGACAATTTAGTTCGGTATGAAAAGGAAATTAACAATAGAACCAATAATGCTAGAGAAATGGCAAAACAACCAAAATGGGGTACTCGACAACAAATTTGGAGAGTTCCCTTGCATCTGGTTCAAGAGTGTTGGACTCTGAATGATTGGCGGATGGGGAGAATCTGGAAAGTGGCGAAATGAATGTGTTATGAAGACGTATGAGAGTATCTCGACTCGCATCTCGCATATGAGAAATTATCTTATTAGAACAGAGATGAAAGCAAAAGATAACGTGATAAATACAATTTTAAACAGGTATTATAATCAGACGAGAATTTACAAGGAGTGGAGGAGAGAGATGGCATAGACGGATAGTTGATTGGTTTTCCACAGGAAGAAGGAAAAGAGAATGAATTCTGAATTGGTATTATAATAGTAAAAATTTGATGTGTTATGCTCACATGACATCGAGATAAGAATTAGCAGAATGTTCTTGTTACTTAGCTCCTTATAAGTAGAAGAGAACTAAAGGAATGCGCTATGCTAAAATGATAGTCAAATGTTTTAAAAACTGTCGTTATGTACATATATATAAAGAACTTTTCAAATGGAACCAATAACAACGAATATTTCGGAAACTATAACCTTCACAACAAAAATGCAAATGACCTAAATTGTATATTTTGACAAGATCCACATTTTATGTGTAAAGCTTTTGTCTATCTTTTATGGTTTAGCAGCTAATTAAAATTCGACAAAATTCCTTCGGAATAAGGATAGCTTCAGAGGCTATTCCTAGAAAAACCAAGATACATTATATTTTCCATATAAAGGGTAGTTTGTAGTGGGGGGATTTTCTTGAAAATGTTCGCGTCACATCCTTCTTTGGAAGATGCCAAACCTAAATACCAAGTTTGGTATTCAACATTTTAGTTTTTGAGCCATGCTGTCCCCCCCCCCACACACACAGAGACCTTTCTTTAAAAAATGCCTTTTTCGGACTCGGTGGACCCCACAACATATATTTCCGGTGAAATCTTGACTTCGAATTTTTGAGTGGAATACGATGTCTTCTTCATCCACTATGTTCATTGTAAAAATCTTATGCTAAATTTCGCTTAAAATTCAAACAGTGAAGCAGTACAGCATTAATGTGGATAGGAATCAGAAGCAACTGCTGGAAATGGGATAACAAGAAGAAGAAGAAGAAGGACAGCAACATAGGCAGCAGATTTTCCTGTACAGTTTTTGTAGTATCCTTAACATTTCATGAGGTTTTACAGGTGTGATACACCAAGGGAATTCCATCTTTCTAGCTAAAGTTGGAGTCAGTGTTACAGCATATTAACGTTAAACGATGTTGCATATTTTAGTGACCCTCGTATTGTGTGCGGACGGAAGTCTGTAGACGAAGGATGCATAAGCACTATTATTCCTTTCAACATTTGTTAGTTTAGTTGATAGTGAATTAAACTTGGAAGAAAGCGAAATTTAAAACTGATGCAATTTTTATAGAAAGGAAGTTGGTCTTTTGCAAATACCTCTATGATCCATGGGTTTCCGGGGGTTTTCGCGGGTCATCAGGGGAATGCTTGGGAAGAATCCTTTATTCTCCCGTACTTCCTGGACCTTAATTTCATCTTCTTTTCATCTCAAGTTGTCTCTTTCGGGGTTGTAAGTGTTGACGAGGACTGCGGCATAGGCGACATTCCATAGAGGTAGCTCCGCTCTGGAAATACGTCTCTAGGAGGTGGGATGGCGTTGGTAGTCGTGTGCGGAGTAAAGTTGTCCATCCGGAACTGAGTCACGGGCTCGCGATGCTCCCACTTGAAAATGAAGAACTGTTTGTGAACTGTTAGGGACTCTCCACAGTGACTCTCGCCCTTTGAAAATACATTCATCTCATCCTCTCCTCCAGGGATCTGACGTATAATAAGCCAACGGTCGTAGTGCGGAATACCCCTCCGTAACATTCACATAGATTCATACCGGTAAATAAGTGCCAAAGGAGCCTTAAGGGCTTATCAGTTAGCGAAAGGAGGGAATTTCGGCGGAGCTACCACACACACACACACACACACACACACACACAAGTTTTATCGAGCAGAAGCGAGGATAATAAACGCTGCCTTAACGAGATTTAAATACTTACATCTTAAGTGGCTGTACCTTAATAGTCATTGAAATGCTTTACAAACACTACAGATCCAACCCTCTATGATGTAGAGACGAGGTTAAACCCACCAGTTTAAAGGACGTTTCCATCTGTATATTATAATATACCAGGTGGCCCAACTGCCCGTAGTTGATGCGTGCAGATATCTCTGTCTGGAGAAAGCGACCTTTGCTTTAACGGTCTTGTTTATCAGTGCAGACCATGAGCTGGTCTCGCTCATTGCAAGGTGTAAAACAAAGGTTGCTCACCCTGTTCTCCATTGGCGGGTTTTAACTTGAAATATTCCCGTTGAGTTCTGAAACTCTTACAATGCAGGAAGGGATATATCTACACGACAAATTCGGGGCACTTGGGACAGCTAGTAAAAAATATATGTGTGTGTGTTTGTGTGACAAGACAAAACCAATAAAGGGACTAAAACTTTAATGTCCTTAAATAAAGTGAAGTATAGCAACAAATGTATTCGTTTGCAATTGTAGTAGTGAACGTTGGTATTAGATGTGAATCAAACCCAAATCTCGTCGCTTATATTCACTTCCAATTAATAAATTAAGAATATTTTGCAGATTGTGCATATTAAGAAAAGTAAAACGTACTAACGACATCGTTTGAAGAGCTTCAGCAATACGATAGGTTCCTGTTTGTGTAACAAGGATAATACAAGGCCGTCTTTATACTATAAAAGATTTGTGTCAAAGATCTTTAATAAAACTATTTTATGAGCTATTAGACAGCTTAATGGCCATTGTTTTGTAAAATCTTACTGCGATTAAAGTTTTATATTAAATATATGCATAGTTGGTTACATTTTGTGAAATATTATTGACTATTGAAACTACAACTTAGCCGAAAATAAATATGTAGCATTATTAACACAATAAAATATTTATTTCAAGTATGATGTGAACAAACTCTTATAGGACACAGTGTATATGCATTAATAAAACCAAAATAAAAGACCAGAGGTATATTAAACATTGTAGAAGCAATAAGTGTTGTCTAGAAAGGCTGCACAGCAATGAACTTCAAGAAAAAGGTAAAAGGGACTGGAAAATGTAGGTCGGTGTGCTTCAGATGTACGTTAGCCATGTAAAGGGTAGTTGGGAATGCGTGGATTTTCTTTAAAATCTTCGTGTTGCATCCCTGGAAGATACTAAACTTAAATATATTGGTATTTAACGGACTTTTTGCTTTTGAATTGTGCTGCCCACAGACACACTCACACACAAGCAGACAGACAGATACATATTTGAATATTTTTCTATAAATGCTGTTTTAGGATTCAGGGGGTCCCAAAACATATATTTCCGGTGTAATCTCGCTATCAAACTTTTGCGAGCAATATAATACTTTCTTAATACACTATAAAATAGTACGTGTAGAGAAAATAAAAACACTACAGAGTTCCGAAACAGCAAATGTTTGTTGTAAGGAAAATGGGATGTTTTCACACTAATATTCTGCCTGGAAACCTAGTCAGGTCTTTTGACAGCAATTGAACAGCTACTTGCCTGAGAAGTAACGACCCTCAGGTTTGAAGCAGTTGTGGGACATCCGCATGCTGAACACATGCCCTCTGAGGACGAAAGGGTGCAACAGTAGTGGTATGGCCTGGACCCACTTTCAGATGTATCACAGATTAATGTTAAAAACTATTTTAACGATTAAACAGCATAATCCTTCTGTAAGATCAATGTGCCATGCTTGTTGTTCATAAAATAATAATCTATATTGTCAACCGCTTCCACGATCAGAAATGTTCAATATGAATTATAATTTACTTCTTACGGTATTATTCACATTACATTTAAGTCTGTTTATATTCATGCGCTACCATGTGACTGTGTGGAGTGTTGCAGTTATCGTGCAGCAACAGTTCCACATAAAAGTAGTAGTAGTAGTGGTACTAGACATGAGTAGTATTCAGTAATATGCTTTAAGAATGTACTACATGACAAAAATTTCTAAAAATGCATATTTAGTTTTTGTGGGCCTATTACTTAAATTTTACTATTTAATTTGAAATGATTTCTATCATAGTATGCAGATATTAATATTTTAAATATAACTTAAAATGATGCTGTGTATTGCAAAAGTGGGAATTCTATAACACTACTATACGCTTTGGATTATTGTTCTGCTATACATATGTACGTATATATTGTTATTGATAGACAGCAAGTAATTGCGCAATGCACGGAGAAGGTTTCATAGGAAGTACAGTCTGAGCTGTAAATCGGAGTGGGGTATGGAACAATACATCAAAACAGATACCAAACTCATTAGAGAGGGGTGTGCGTGGATTAGACCAGGAGTATGGCGAATGATAAAAATTACTGACGAGAATGGTATGAGAATCTGCCCCATGTTGGGCTCTACTGGCAGGCACGGAAGACGCAGACGGCCTAGGTAAATGTCTACTTGAGATCTGAGAGGGCTGATACTAGGGGGAGAGGAAGCGATAATAATAATTAAACAAAAATGATTATAATGTTTTACATATATTTTATGTCACACTTTTCGGTCATTGTTTTGTTGTGGTGTTAGTATTGTGTGTATATATTTCTCTTAATTGTATGTGTGTACTATAATAGGGTGCATTAATGCATGTGAATGCGGTTTATTCTGTGTTGGAAATTTAAGTTGCAGTATTTCAATATCTTTGTCTTTTTATTTTCGTGTTTACTCTTTTAATTTTTTGTTTTTTAGCATTGCTTTTTATTTAGTGTATTGCAAAAGTACATACAGTCTGTGGGGCTGTGCGACTGATGAAGATCAATGTATGCATACTGTTATTTCAATAAATACAATTATTCATTCATCATTCATTCATATATGCAAGTTTGCTTTCTACATTTTTACTTGAACAGCATTATCTGTGAATGGTATTTTCTATATAATTGGTTCGATATAACAGAAATGTGTATAGCTAAACTAAATTTCAAGATGATAAAAACAATCTTTACGTGCTAAAGTGAATCTATTCTGATTTAATGGAATGGTTATTTGAAAATAATTATTTTAATACGATTTAATAAACGTAGACTAATATTCCTATCTTTCTTAATAAACAAACTTTTCGAATACAACTATATTAATAAACTTAAAGTGTATATATAAAATTATTTAATACTTTTAGTGCGGCGTCTAAAATAGTCTGAGATAATGTCATGAGTTCAATATTTTTTAATATTGGCAGGCTTGGGCTTTTAATATGCACTTGGTTCCTAGTTTTACTATCAATTGCTTTTCGCGATGTGTTACTACGTAGCTGTCATGCAGTCACATCATTTCTTTACCTGCACAGAAACAGAGACTCTCCAGGGATACATCAGCACAGCCGGGATACATTGCGACAGTGGAACCAATTAAGCTTTTCCAGGAAAACACGAAATGTTTGTTTATAGTACCTCCCACCTTAAAATTTAAGCTCACTTGCAGGAAAAGATACTTATACCACAGGAGCTACTGTAATTATTGCTGTTCCAGCATCAAACTTTTCAATATATGGCAACAATATATAGTTCAAAAATATTTTTGGACATGCATCAATATGAGCTCCAGGTTTTCTTTTTCTTTTTACAGTAGGTGTTCAACAAGTGTAATTTTAGCTAGTTCAGCTATTGATATTATTTTTGGGCACATATTTCTTAAAATATGCCAGTTGAATGTTTAGTATAATGCCCATTATGCTTAAAGGCTTTATCTATGTTTATTTTATTTAACACGCGCGTAGTAGAGAATTTAGTGCATTCTACTCAACAATTTTACACCGAAATTTTACTGGAAATATACAATTTCGAGGTATCCTGAATAAATTTGTTTTAGAAAAATGACCATGTGCATGTGTGTTTGAGCAGCATTCCTCAATACAAAAAGTAGGATAAATACCAAATTTGGTATTAAAGTTCAGCATGTTCTAAGCATGTGACACAAGGATTTTCAAGAAAATAGCCCTACCCTAAACTACACTATTTATAGACAACTATTTGAAAATTTTATTGTCTGATTAAATATTCTAATAATGTTTGATAAATTATAACGTACACCTTAATGATTTACTTAAAAAATAAAGAGTTATTTCTTGATAGTTTTGGGTGAATAACCTCTTCATTCTGAGTGATTTTTACATAAAATAAGCGGTATAAAGTATTAGTACAGAAAAATTGAAGATCTCGTTAAAAAACTCAATTTATGTGAAATAAATTTTTGTACATTTATCTTTTTGGATATTCCTTCATTTCGGTTTCAATTTTAAAGTACTCATACTTTTGTTACATGAGAAAACGCTATTAATCTTTCTTTTGGTCGTACAAAGAGAAGGAAATTTCATAGCCATCACATAATGACGCTAGTTTTGAAAACTGCATATATAGAACACTTTATTCTATTAAGCGCAGTATGATGCATTCTTGTTTCTTCCAACTCACATAAGCATCATGCATCCAAATAGCTTGTTTCTGTGCTCTAGAATGTACTTTAATTTTAATCGCGTATTAGTTTTGCATAAGTGAGATGTTTCACGCCAGAAAGACATCCATCGTTTTAGCAGCTTCTGATGACGCTTGCAGTTAATTATGAAGGTTTTTGATGGCACCAGATGAGTAGACGGAGCTTCTATGTCTGTTAATCGTGAACCACTGTTTCGTTCCTAAATGTATTATGTAGCTATCCATACGTGGTTCTGCTTCCCTTCATTATCCATTGTGCGTTCTCTTTAGAGTTACATGCTAAACACCCAATATTGCAAAACGCTGACAACAGGGTAACGAGGCAGCACATTGTCCGCAGATTGGCGAGTAGGGGACGGGTCTAAAGAAGTTCGGCGGTTATCAAACGATCGGAGATCAAAGCCGATTCCGAATTCCTCTGGGAGGGCGGCACCTATGTCAAAGAGGAGATTATATACTCATTCAATAGATGTATTTATTTGTAATGAGTATGGGACTGGTTGTTTAGAAATTATGGTTCCTCTAAAATAAATAAATAATGGGTATTCGTTTTATTCGTCATTTCTCGAGCGAGGAACGTCATTGATGACACCGTTGTTGAAGAAGTTAATTTATAATCCTTCTGGAGACGGAAACTGATACTTAGCGTGGTGGCTTCCCAATGGTACGAGTAGAATACTCCTGTAGACATATATCCAAGTTCGCGGGTTCAAACCCGGCGGAGGACGAGGTATAAATCCTTAGCATGGCTTCCTTCGGAAGGGAAGTAAAGCCCTGGGTTCCCTATGGTAGATTTATGGCACGTAAAAAAACCTCAAGCCTGATAGAGAGGTCTTTGAGAAAAATTAAGCGGTCTTTCACGCCCAATTTAGAATGGGACGCTACCATTTTGATAGTACGTTAGGGCGGAAGTAGCGCATCTACCCCTGGAGTGGGTGACTAGGGTTCTACTTCCGAAACCAGCGTGAATAGTTTTCTTCCACTGGGAGGATTAGTTGTATTATCGGTGAGAAACTTCCTTGTGACTGACATTTGTGGGATTTGTCGTCGCTGGCAGGGGCTCGTCTGGCACCTGGCCAATCATAGTGTAAGAATGAGACATGATGACGTCGGCGTTGCAACATCTACGGGTTCAGTGGACAGATCTACGCGCCCGTTCTCATTGTAATGTTCTGACTGTTTGCAAACTGATTGATTTCATTCTGTGAAAACTATGTTTGTAATACACAGTGATGTATAATCATTACTGTATTTAATAACTTGCCAACATTGCTCGTCTTCATCCTACAACTATCTCGAGTGATTTGAAAATGTCTTATTGGCGTGATAAACGTGTGTTAGAGAAAGGTGTAACTACCTATAACAAGCCAAACTAGGGAAATAATACGTACCGTTAGGGAATATTTTGAGAAAGAAAGGAATAATTGTGGCTCTCTGATTCCTATGCAGAAAGTTACTGAGAGAACCGCTGCAGCGCTAAATCTTCATAAATTACTTAGCACTTTAATATTAACAAATAATGTTTTATGTTATATTTAATACTTTACTTTTAGTTGATGTTATTCTTATTCATAAAACAGTTTATTTAATTTACTGTTATATTGTTTTATATAATTATCTGCATTAATTACAATCGGTACGTTTAAATACTATTATAACTGTATTGTTTTATCATCTATTATATATTGTTATTTATTATTTTTATATATATATATATTAGTTTTATTATTTGCATATTATATATGATTTTTATTACAATCAAAATTATTATAACTATTATTATTGTGTTTATTCATTTAATAGTGGTATTTCTTTATTTGGTCTTATTCATTAATTTTTATTTAATTGTAATTACAATAATTTTATATATAAATACTTTTATTATATAAATAACATACCGATATCCAATAACAACACTCCAAGTACAAAAAACTAACTGCATTGTTCCAATCTATACTAAACTGAGTCGCCGTGATCGGTGGAAATGATGAATAATAAAATTTGGTAAATATAAATGAACCTTTCCAGCAAAATTAGAGAAACTCCGAAAAAACCAGGAACAGAGTCTACGGAAATTGAACCCACGACCTCCGAATGCAAGATGCACACGTTATCGTGGTGCCACCTTGCAGGGTGCAACAATTTATTAAAACTCAGAACTATCAAGGAAAACCGTACCTTTAAAATAGTGGTTATGGTCTGCTAATCTTCAAAATGAAAAGCGACATTGTACTACCATTGCACTATCACAGGAATAAAACCATTGGGAAATTTCTGTAATGTTTCCAGAACTCACCCTATTTTCTTGTCTTGGTCACATTTGTAAAATTTAGATATATTTAAAAAGAGGAAGAATGCGGACAAAAATAAACGTTATCTTGGTAGCAGTCAACGAAAGAAGTAAGAGATTAAAAATAAAGAAAGAAAAAACGAAGAAGGCAAAGTCTCGTGTTTCTTCTGTACTATAAAAGTTCTAAAGTTGGAGAGCATGTAAGAGCAACTATAAAATGCTATAAAAGTGAGTGATGTTTAAAGAACAAACTTTGGATACATGGAACATTGTCATAAGGACATTAAAATGAGATGTGGAACGTGAAAAACTACTTTATATCATGCGCTTCTGATTTTACAAAGTAAACAAGAGACATGTATCTAAGACTCGAAATAGAATATGAGTATGATGCTAAAAGGTGATTTCATAGTAGCATCAAAAGAAAAAGTTCAGCTCAGTATTCTGTGATTTTAAGAAGGAGAAGAAACTCCCTAGCCTATATGAGCAACAAAGTATTTATTTCTGATAATCTTTATTCTAAAGTTACAGTCTCCATGACCATAGATAGATAGGGCTATTCACTCTGGCATTTCACGGCTAACTAAACTACAGTTTGTGTAATATAAGTGTCTGTGAATAGCAGACAAAATAAATTAGAAACAAAGAATTGCGGCATTCCCTCCTACTTCTCGTCATCTCTGAATTATTACTTTCTCTATACGTACTATTACGTAGTGTATAGAGAAGGTATTTTGTATTACACCCAACAGTTCGATACCAAGATTTCACCGTAAATACATGTTTTGGAACATCCTGAATCTAAAAACAAACAAACCAGTTTGTGTGTGTGTGTGGGAGGGGGGGGGCGTAACTCAAAAACAAAATATCCGCTAAATACCGAACTTGATATTTATATTCAGTATCCTCCAAAAGTGAAACACGAAGATTTTCAAGACAATCCCCCACCATTACTACACTTTACATGGAAAAAAGCAGAAAATTTTGCTTTCCTAAAAAATTGCCCTAACAAATTTGATTAAAATCGCATTTACTTAAGACATTTTAATAGAAAATAAAATTTATAACTTGAATTTTTTGGAAATAGCCTCAGAAGACTTCTTTATTCTCGATGAATTTTTCGAAGTTTGCTTAACTGGTAAAACGTAAGATATAGTCAAAAACTTGCTACACTTGCGGATCGTTAAAACACACAATCTATACAATTTTTTTCGTGAAGTATATATTGTTTTCGGAACATTCCTTCTTATTAGTTCCGTTTTTAAAATACTTAAACATTTCCCATATGAGAACTTGTCAACTCCTGGCCACGCAAAGAAACGGATTTTAACCCCATAGCAACCATATTTTAAAACATTTCACTGTCTAGTGCCTAGTGCATATCCTTATTTCTCTTCTACTTATAAGGAACTAAGTAAAAAGAACGTTTTTGCTAATGTTTATCTCGATTAACATGAAATAGATATAAAATACGCTTGTGAACAATAATTTGTTACAGAAATGTGAAGAAAGTAGTGTTAACTGAGCACATTAGATTTTTTTATTATAAATTATATTTTTCATATATTATTAATATTTTATCTGACTAATTGGGTTCCTCTGTCTAGCAAGTATCTTATAACAGGGCGTGGATGGTAGAAGGAACTATTCCAGAGATTACACATTTGTAACTTTTGGTTCAAGCAATTTATTTCATCTGTTCCAAAGAGATTTCATAATTTATTTACACGTTATATATTCATACTATCATAGCAGAACTGGGTTACGCGTTCACTTATACTAATCTAAATACCACGTGAAACTTAGATTTCACGTATCGCGTTTCTTTCGTAAGTAATCTGTAATATCGAAAAACTGGGGAGGGGAAAACAAATAAATGCACTTATACCAAAATGAACTGCATTGTGCAGTAAATGAAAACTACTGTCTTTTACAATAGCTGAGGACGAATTGTGTTGAGAATTGCGTCTCTGTAGAGTACATTCAGTGTTCTGCCTAACATTAAAACTATACTCTGGTTGGCTAGTCTTCCCGCTCTAAGTAGCGTCTCTTCTCATGCGTCAGTAAAAACTATCCTAGTATCGCACTAGCTCCTCAGTAACGTTCACACTTTTACTATCTCATCAGCCTTCTAAGAACTTGCATAGTCCTTTTAACTCAAGGACATTCTTTTATACGTGTCACCACAGCTATCTATCTAGTGCCCATAAGAAACCTTGTTAATTTTTGTTTGTTTGTTTTATTGTATGTACAGTTTCAGCTTTATGTTCTCTCTTATATAAAGCTTATGTTAACACCCTCTAATAATATACATTTATTTATATATTATATAACATATTTATTTACATTATTTTGCTTGCTAATTATTTACATCTTCTTCAATCATTAGTACAGCCTCAGCATAAAAGGAAACGAAATAATTTCTAACTCTTTTTATTATAATTAACGACTAAAAAAATCTGATGCATTACATTCATAAGTTTTCATATAAATATTCTGCTACAAACTAATACCAACAATTCTTTTTTCTGCTTTATGCTAATGAAGAAACTGTTTTATTAGTTACTTCTTTATCATTAGAAGGGCAATAAGATAATATGCTAGGTTGCAGAGAGAGGGAAATCTTTTAATCACTATGAGAAGCTTTTTCTATTTCCGGGAGTAATCCAAAGAGAAATGAAAAGAAAGTTGAATGCTGCTTGAGAAAGTATTAAGCAGTTAAAATGTAAACCAATATCAAGAAATATCTAGGAAACGGCTAACTTACCAGAAAATTGTATGTAACATAAATTGTGTGTTTCAATGAGATCACACATAAATTGTTTATTTTGAGGAGTTTTAAGGTTTTATGCAGTAGCTTTTGTCTATCACTTAGGATTTACTTGTTATGCAAAACCATTCAGATTGAAGTGAAGTTCAAGGCTATTCTAAAGAGATTCCGGGTACACATCCTCTTTACAATGTAAGCATATTTAAAATGCTGCAATTTAATGAAAACTATTACAGCCATTATTAAAAAATCGAAAATTTCGAAAATGTTCCTCGAAAAATATTTTTTGAAAATCTGCTGTCAATTTTTTGGAAGATACTGAACATAAATAGCACCTTTTGGTGCTTAACGGACTTTTCTTTTTTGAGTTATGTTGTCCAGCAAACACATACACATAGACAGACACATATGGACTTTTTATGTTTTTTATTCTTTCTTTTGGATTCAAAGATCTCAAAAAGATGTATTTCCGGTGAAATCTTCGGTATATCATTTTTGAGTGGATTACAATATCTTTTCTGTCTGCGATGTACATTTTACATACGTGATAGAGAAAGTAAAATAGATAAAATATATATACCAGATTCCATAGATAGTGGAATATATATGGAAAAGCATCTGATGTGTTCCAATCACAAGACTTTTTCTAGAAACTTTGCTAATATGATTATTCTTTTATATATATCGTGGTAGTTATAATAAGCATTGGCAGAAATGGCTGTATATGTTTATATGTTCCATTTAAGTAGAAGGGAAATAAGGTAACACACTAGGCCAACGCAAGAGTCTATTAAAATGCCGATCACTAATTGAGGCAACTAAGTTTGGTTCATGTTGCAAGGTTAGGAGTAGCACAAAATATAGATGAAACGAAAGATAACTACATTTAACTATAATGCTTAAGTAATTTAAAACAGAAACCAATAATAAGGACTATCAGGAAAAGGCTGATTATGACACAAATGATGTGTTTTAACACAGCTATATTTTTCGTGTAGAGATATTCAGAGACTGTTATCAGAAAGTTAAAGATTTTTATTTTATTTGTCATGTAAACATGTTTTATAAAGGAGTATTTTAGTCACAATTGCAGGGGTCATTTTGAGGAAAACAGTATCTTCTAAAACATTTTCCTGTAAAAGGTGCCTTAATGTGGCGGGATTTTCTTGAAAATCTTCATGACAAATCCTTGGAGGATACTAAGCTTAAATACCATATTTGGCGAATAACGGTCCTTTCGAGCTATATTGTCTACAGACACATAAACACACACGCGCGGACCTTTTTCCAAGATTAATATTTTTATTCAGGGGTCATTAAAACAGACATATTCTGGTAAATTCTGGACACCGAATTTTTATGTGGAAAACAATGTTTTCCCTACGTACAATATGCATAGTATGTGTGGAGAAAGTAAAAATAAGTGCTTCTCATCAAAATTTTATTATAAAGTTTATTTTCCTTCATACGCAATAAAACAAAATTGTGAGTCAACTGTGACGCAAATCCACTGAAGAACGAGACAAGCATTTTCCTGTTCACTATCTTCAGCAAGGGCTTATGTAAGGCCATTAAATGCATTAATAGTGTTCTTTCTGTAAAATTGAAGGGCTCTCTTGTGCACAATCCTAGCGGCCGCAGTAAACTTGCGGCGTGGGTAATGGTCGGCATATCGAGGGGTTAGGATTAGTACCACTTTTCGTCGCATGCATGGCGGCGCTGCCACTGTCACAATGTCTGCACGCACCAGAGCAGTTAAAGTCGCTCGTAATTCTTGGGACGAATAAACCGCCTCGAAGCACGCTCTTCTGTACCACGGAAATGGGGGTTAAAACTTAAGGAAGTGGTGATGCACGGCGCCCCGTAATACCCCCCCCCCCTTTCTTGATGCTCTTAAAGAAGAAAAGCTTCACATCACCATATCTGAAGTCCAGTACAACAAATCTGAAAAATACTTTAGGGAGTGTTGTGACTGATAAAAACCTTTCCTGATTCAACAACGTGAAGCTCCGTTGGTTCAGTGATTATGTTGGAAATGTTATTGAGATAAATATCCCTGTGATGATAACATGTTTCAATTCGAATACATATATAAATTAAAATAGTTTTACTCTACGCAATGTATGTTATATATATACACACACAGGTTGGCGCAAAAGTCGCTGGACACAGGGCAAAGACTGAATTTATATTTTATTACAAATAAAAACAACCTTACAATTATTTTGTATGTTCAAACTGTTTTCCGTCTGCATTAATACATCTTTAAAGTGGTAATAACAACTTAGCGGGTTAAAACTTCCTATTATACTATGTACGTCTTGTTGGTACTTTCGTTTTCTTTTAACAAACTGTCCAGTGACTTACTTCAATCTGTATACACAGGGTGTGGACCTTGTTGGTCGTACCTTACGTGATACGTGAATATAATTTTCAGCCCTAAACTCGCCACATACAAAAACTGCCATAAATTCACCATTGATTAGGCAGTCGTACATAACTAAATGGGACAGGCCTGGCCCACTCCAAGAGAGATGCCGGTTGGTAGCGTAGGTCCCAGTCGTGAGGTGTAGGTGTGGTTTTATAGACATGCTGGCGCGGGACAGGTCACCTTAGTAATCTGAGTGTGGCGTATGCCTACGGTTGTTCCCTCGGTGCCTAATTCCAAATGTGTGCGATTTTTAAACACACATAAAGCTTTAAATAGAAGGGTTTGAAACTTGCAACATAAGATTCGGACAAGTCTTAGTGTAAGCTAATCGACTACTATCTTCGTTTGGTGTCGTTTTGAAACGGCCTGTATATGTGTGTGTGTGTGTGTGTGTGTGTGTACACATGATCCTGTATCGAACTTTCTGGGGGGGGGGGAGGAGAAGCCTAGGAATCATTCTTGATAAAGTTTTAATCTGGGATAAACATATAGTGTAAGTTGGCAATAAAGTTAACTCTGGTATATAAAGTATGTCCTCAAAAATTTCACATGTAATTAATATGACAATATTATCATATGGTATTATTATATGGAGACATAGTGCAGCAAAATATACAAACAGAATCACCTTACGGAAAAGGACAATCAAAATAATGACGCTCTTAAGGCTACATTCGCTTTACATATAGGTAAAAATGCTGGCAAGAACTAAATTTGATAATAATAAAATGAACAATCAAATAAACAACTATGAAACCCTTTATTATTATTATTATTATTATTATTATTATTATTATTATTATTATTATTATTAGTAGTAGTAGTAGTAGTAGTAGTAGTAGTAGTAGTAGTAGTAGTAGTATCATCATTATATTTATTATTATTAATATTAATATTACATTATTATTTTATAAGAGTTAGTATTATTACTTATTTTTATTATTATTACTATTATTATTATTATTATTATTATTATTATTATTATTAATTTTCATTCTTACTCGCATAGAAATATACTGTATAATACTAAAGCCAGCTTTGCAGCCTGTTACCTATATAGGTAATAACTAGATTGCTCTGAGAAATGAAATAAACAAGACATAAAACAAAATAGAAAACCTTAAAAAATGTTGTATTGCTTGTTGTTTTTATATATTAGACGAGTTTGTATACAAATGAACTTAGTTATATAATGCTTATTTTACTGTAAATCTTTTTGTAATATATCTAGTCTTTCTTTTTGAAATTTACTTTTTCTACTCAAAAGTACAACGTACGGTGTAGTTAGAGAAGGTATTGTGTTACGCCCAAAAATTCGATACCGAGATTTCACCGGAAATATATGTTTCGAGACCTCCTGAGTCAAAAACAAAAACAAAACAAAAAATATGATGTGTTCCATTCACATGACTTTCTCTACATCTCTGCAACAAATTATTGTTAAAAAGCTTATGCTTCTATCTACTTCATGCTAATTCAGAAAAAATTAGCAGAAATAGTCTTATTACTTTCTTGCTTGTAAGTAGAAGCGAAATAAGGGCGTACCATGGGTTAAAATGATAGTCAAAAACTGGTTGAATTGTGACTAAATTTCCTTTGTTTGTATAGACAGGAGTTGACAAATTCCTGTATGAGAAAAGTATAAGTTTTTCAAAGCTTAAACGAAAAACCAGGAATATCTTAAAAACGACCAACTTCACGAAAAAAATGTGTATAGCATAAATTGTGAGTTTCAATGTGCTTTACTTTTCTGTATAGTAAGTTTTTGTCCATCTCTCACGGTTTAGTAGTTATGGAAAATTCCACAAAATTCATCCAGAATGAAGTAGCCCTCAGAGGCTATTCCTAGAAAATCCAAGACATATTTTATTTATCAGGTAAATATCTTTAATATGCGATATTTTAATAAAATAGTTAGAGCCATTTTTGAGAAAATTAAAATTTTCGAAAAATTTCTATGTAAAGGGTAGTTGTAAGTGAGTAATTTTCTTGAAAATCTTCGTATCGCATCCCTGGAAGATACCAAACTTAAATACCAAGTTTGTTATTTAATGGTCTTTTCATTTTTGAGCTATGATATCCACAGACACACACAGAACTTTTTCTAAAAATGCTTTTTTTTTGGGATTCAGGGGGACCCAAAACATATATTTCCGGTGAAATCTCGGTATCGAATTTTTGGTTTAAATACAATACCTTCTCTATACACTATGTACATAGTGCGTGTAGAGAAAGTAAAAATCTTATGAGAAGACCGTGTATTCTGTTTGTATGAGTGTGCACAGTTGGTATTTAAGTTTAATATACTCCAAGGATGCGACACGAAGAATTTCAAGATAATTACTCCATTCCAAAATTCCTTTCTATGGAAATATTTTCGAAAATTTTGATTTTCTGAAAAATTGGTCTAACGGTTTTGCTTAAAATATCGTACATTAGAGACATTTAAATGACAAATAAAATGTATATTTTGAATTTTCTGAGAACATTCTTTGAAGTTCTCTTCATTGTGAATGAGTTATTCTAAACTGATAAACCTCAAATATAGACAAAAACTTATATAAAGCACACAATTTATATCTTTAACATTTTTGTTGCAGAGCTAACCGTGTCCGTGATATTCCTTGTTATTCGCTTCAATTTGAAAAGAATCATAGTTTTCTCTGACTGTCCCCCGGTTTTTTTTTTTGTACTCCCAGCCATGCAAAAAAGCTAATTTATAAGGCTTTCGTATTGCAACAACTTTTAAAACATTTAATTATCGCTTTGGCTTTCTGTATTCATTTATTTCCCTTGTACTTACAAAATGCAGGTATTAACATTAGATTTTTTCTATAGTTTATGTCTATTATAAAGAAATGTGTGCTTAAGTGATTTATTAAGGGTTATAATACTTCCTTACAATGCTCTATTAGGTAGCTATATATAATGTTTGTATTACTATGGTAAGCTTTGTATGGCATCTTTGTAGTAACTTTGTCCACATAATGTATTTGATTCATGAGTTGAATAAAGTAAAGTAAAGTAAGCACACAGGAGGGACATAACGCAGGGCTGTTCAAAGCATTAGACCCTGAAATTTATGTCAGTGCTATTAGTATAATCCGGCTAAAGCGAGTGAAGTGCTGCACAGGAAACTGAAAATCGGGAACTACGTGATAGCGCAATCAAACGTCAGAAAATGCTATACAGTCTGATATACCCTTCTGCGCGTTAATCGCCTAGTATTCATATTGTTAATGAATAAACGCAAAGTTATGCACTACTAAACTGGAGGTGTTATTCATAATGCTATTACGTTTTGTGACGAAGAGAAGAAAGAAGGTCGGGAAATACCTATTACAAATTTATGTGAACGTGGCTGTTGCTTCTACTGGCTTTAATAAGCCAGCGAACGATATTTAATATTAGGTAGAAATACCAGTTCGAAGAAAGTGTAGTGAGCAAAACTGTACCACCTCATATGATTGCATAAAATGGACAGGTGAATTATTACTAGAAAATTTAAGGAGTATTATGAGTTAAAAATGTTACATTCACATGCCTTTTCATGTAAAGAACACTTTGCGTTGAGGAGTTTTTCTTGAAAATCTTCGTGTTGCACCCTCGAAAGATGCTGAACGTAACTATCAAGCTTGGCATTTAACGGTCTTCCCGTTTTTGAATTATGATTTTCACAGATACATTAGCACACATGCGGACCTTTTTTAGAAAATGTTTTTCTACTTATTCAGAGATCATTAAAACATGTATTTGCCGTTGAATCTCGGTGTCTGTGGTAGAGGAATTTAAAACAAAGCCAATTTCGCAATAAAGACTATTTCAGGAAGGTAAAAATATTGAAACCTTCTGGACTTCGATTTCAAAAGTGTGAAAATAAAAGGAGTTTTCCGAACGAATGTTGTGACGTGATTCAAAGAGCATTATTTATTAGAAATGAACGCGATGAAAATAAACCAATAGGTAATGATATGCACTTCTACAACTTGGGATTCACAATGACCACACAATTTCCAAGTATTGGTGACTTGAATATTCCAGGAGTAAGATAGGGGACAAACGACAGTGCTGAACAGATTATTACCCTTCATGCAGGTTAGGAGATGGGATTTATTCCAGGTTTTTACCTCATTTACGATTCGAAGTCGAATTCATTTGACTAGCAGAGAAAGAGAGGGAGAGAGGGACTTTTTCAAAGGTATTATTATTATTATTATTATTATTATTATTATTATTATTATTATTATTATCATTATTATTATTAACTTAGGAATGCACCACAGTCACATATGTAAAATAGGGAAAATGGCATATTAGTACCGTTCGAGATAGTGCATGTATCCAGCGTTCAAATCGTTCGCGATTTGCTAAATGGACTGTACAAAGAACAGAGCATGCCGTTACACGTACAAGTGGCGCTCTCCGAGGCAAGACCACATTCGCTTGGTCGCGTTATAAGCGTACAAAATGATATACATTTATATGTTATACACACTGTTCTCTACTAGATATCAAATAATTTGCATTTATTCACAATCCCAGCTGCGCAGGCAGACTAAGTAAAATATAGCTCTTTAATACTAAAGTAATAGAAAAACATTACACTGGTTTACACACAGCGAAAATAACCACGAAATAAATAATTTCTTATTCGCTTTTGGTTGTTTCCATGTAGGTAAACTGCAAATATTTCTTCATATTGACTAATTGATTCAGCCTTACTCATTTGTGTGTGTAGCCTAACTAGCGTCACACTGACCTTTTTCCTGCTGGCTTACTCTTACTTGCAAATCTTTAGTATGCAAATTCGTTATTCTTTCATATGTTTCTTTGCAAACTGAGGTGAAAGAAGCATATAATATATTTTCATGAAGCTCCGATATTCGCTTCTCTCCATGGATAAAGACCTGCCGCTTGGGTTTCTCATGGGGTTGAATCCCGCCTTGGGCAAGGGTATTTGAAAATGAGTATATAAGTGTGTGTGTATTAGAAACAAAGCTTAAAATGGTAATCAAATGGAATGAAGGAAATGTTAGGATAAAGAAACAGAAAACAAAGGTAATACAGTGCTGGAGTCCCGACAAGGCTCCGGATCTGTATTTTTAAATTAAAAAAAATCTAAAATTTCAAAATGAATAAACTGGGCAGGGCTCAGACGATAAACGTCTTTGTCTCGCATTTGGGAGGTACTCTGTTGAAATCCCATGGGCCAACTAATATAATTGGATTTTTCCGTACTTTCCCGCAGTCATCATGATAAATATCGGAGGTATCTACTGCCAGGACTCAAAAACCCAGCTTAAATCTAAAACAGAAACATCTATATCCCTAAATTTATTTTGCCCTATGCGACAAAAATAAACAGTAGGAATTAAATGTTTAAGGTATGATGTTGCAAAAGACATCTTTATCTTTAAAATAAATTAATAAATTTAATACAAACAAATAAATCTGAACTTAAACAATCATACCATTATTAATGTTAGTGCAATTTCAACAAGTTTTGTTTCTAGAAAATTTCATCTATTTTGAAAAAATAAAAGAAAAAAAGCAGATACTTAAACATTATTGAACATATTATCTACACATCTGAGAACACAGTAGTACTTAAGAGCACAATGTTTTGGTTTGCGTTCAGGCCAATAATTTGTTTTCATTTATGGTTGAAATCCGGTTCGCCACACACCTATATGTTTATTATCAGCTAATGCTACTAACTAGGGATGGGGGTGATTTTCTTTCAAGCTATCCGATCGTATTCACGATACCTGTACTGAAAACTGTATAAGAGGCTACACATAAGATATAGTATAAGATCAAAGATAAAGCAAATTAAAGTTTGAATTATCGAAATGCTCATTCGTGAAATAATTAAATCAAATCCACATCTTTGCTACACAGAAAATGTATTAACAGTTAATATCTCCAACATCAACAATATGATATGTTCATTTACAGCAGATGTTCAAAATGTGCTCCGTTAGAATATTTACATTTCCACATTTTCTTAGCCAATTTCGCCCTACCATCGTTAGAGCGTCTGCGTTCTGTACAATCTCTAGAGCTGTTTCAAACACACATGTGCGGAGATCATCAATAGTAGCAATCTCGTCATGTTACACCTTACTCTTCAGATATCCCTAGAAATAATAATCTAAAGTAATGACTTTTACCAAAAGCAAGAAATACATCTACATACTCCTGATTTGAAAGGACTGCCGCAGTCTGAACACGTGTAACCCATCTGAAGCACTAACAGAATCAGGTGTTGTGGAAGGTTTTGAGACACAACATTGCTGCCAACATTTCTGCCTTCCATTTCTGTATTTGCCAAACGTATGTCCACGAATTTCTTCTAGTAGACACGCTGGAATCCAATTCTTTAATATCAAAAGGAAATGCAGTTTTATTTATGTACGCTCTTTAACTGCTGAGGTTCTCAGCGTCCCATCCTATTGTGGGCGTGAAAGACCGCTTAATTTTTTCTCAGATGTCTCTTTATTAAGTTTAAGGTTCTTTTATGTGCCGTAAATCTACGACACTGCACCAAGGACTTTATTTCTCTTCCGAAGGAAGCCATGCTAAGGCTTTTTATGCTCGAAAAAATCCCTCCTCCTCCTGGTGAACTCACGATCTTGGGTATAGGAGGCTAGTGTGTTAACCACAGCACTATGGATGACGATAAGCTTTGATATCGTGTTGTGGCACACGACTCATTGATAAAAACACGAATAACTCATCTCACGCATTGGTAATCCAACATTTTGCGAATTTTATTTTTTATTTATGCAAACAAGCATTTTAAAGGAAAACGGTACAGGAACTGTTTCAGCCTAACGTCAGGAAGTTATCGTTGAAATCTGCTCACTCATGCCACTGATACGTTGTATAGACAGGATGCTATAAATGCATACACGCTTTGACACGAAGGATATAACCCAAAAAATAAAAGTAAGTATAGCATGGTGTTTTGTAAACAGATGTCTTACATAAGTTATGCTAGAGTTGCTACGCGACAAGTAAATCAACAATGAATAAACGAAGCCAAAGATTATTTATTGTATGACGCAAACAGATGCGAGTCACGCTTTGCTAGCGTTACAACAAAATGGAGCCATGGTTATTTTTTGAATAGCGGAAAGTAATTTTGAAGTAGAAAAGCGAGAATGTACGTTATGTTTGAAGTTCAACATCAATAGAGACGTATGTGCAGAAGCAAAGAGAGTAGCAATTGCACGCATACACATTAAATTTGAAACTCAGGGTACAGTATGCGATGTTCCCAAGGGTAGATCTGATAGATCTCGCACAGCAAAAAGCCCCGCATCTTTGGCAACGTTTTTGAAACGTTTTGGGCACACACCGTAGAAATCAACAAAGCATGCACATGAACCTGGAATTAGAGAATCAGTGTTCGTCGTATTATTAAAATAGCAAAGCTGAAAGTTTTCATCCCAAGAATGTGTCTGCTGGTATGCAAATAAACCACATAGGTTTTTGAAAATACTGTTAATTTATCTGGAATTAATGTTTGGTAAAGGTTGTCATCAAGGACCATTCTTTTTGAATGAATAGTAACTAACCAAGTGAACCCAAACATGAAACGCACAACTGCTTTACACTTAGTTAAAATGAAGAATTTATCTTCAAACAGGATGATGCGCCACCACATTAACACCAAAGTGTACGCTCACACCTTGATGAAAACGTTCCTGAGCTCTAGACAGGACGAAGAGGTCCGATTGAATTTCTACCGCGTTTTCCAGATCTAACTCCGTTGGACTTCTTCCTATGCGGGACTCATAAGGATGTTGCATACCATAGAAAAACAGTTACACTGGCAGTACTTCGGAATTTTGCATAACTGGTAAACCGTAAAAGATAGGCAAAAACATGTATAACTAAAACTGTAGAGCTCTTAAAAACAAAGCTTACGTTATGCACGCTTTTTTCGTAGAGTTGGTCTTTTTTAGGTATTCCTTATTACTGATTTCAGTTTTACAATACTTATAGTTTTCTCTGTTACGGTAATCTGACCACGCAAAGGAACTGATTTCTTCATCATAGCAACCATATTTTAAAACATTTGACTGTCGGTTAAGCCTAGTGTATTTCCTTACTTCCCTTCTACTTAAGGAACTAAAAAATAAGACCGTTTCTGCTAATGTTTATCTCGATTAGCACGAATTAATTAGAAGAATAAGCTTATTAGCAATAATTTGTTACAGAGATGTAGAGAAAGTGATGTGAATGGAATACATAAGATTTTCAATAATATATAAATTGAATCAAAATGCGTTTCGAATAATACATTTGATCTGGCTGTTCAGCCAACAAGGTACTTCTCTATATAACAAGATCCCTGATCCTAGTTCTCAAACTTAATTAATGAATTACTAACAAATGTTGCGTGTAAACCACGATAGAAGGGAATTTCAGGAATCTCTTGTTTCGAAGAACCCTTGGAACAATGACAGTGACAAATGGCCTCCTGTTAATGACAATTGGCGGGAAGCAGTTGGCAACACAAACCGCATTGCCCAATTATTTCCTGTAGCAACATTATCCGGGACCAGGTTTCCCTCTCTACACCTGAGAGATGTGGCTTTTAGTGGAACTCTCGCTTTCATCCGCGTTGGATTACCCGACATTTCCTTAGAGGATGCTTGTGGAAAGTGGAACATCTAGAAGGCAGTCTCGTTGTCAAGCAACCACTTACAATTTCACGTCTAAATATCCTCGAGGAAAGCGTTTTCAACAGTGAAAACTATCTTAATAGTGAGAAATGTATTGGAATAATTGTTTTTTCACACAAGCCATGTGTAGGACAAGAGTTGGATAGGTAGAGTCAGACTGAAAAAGTCGTCCTCCGTGATGTAATGGTTACCATGCTAACTTCATATACCCAAGGTCGCGGGTTCAAACCCTACGAGGACAATGGATTTTTTCGGGTGTAAAACTCCTTAGAATGGCTGCCTTCAGAAGGGAAGTAAAGACGTTGGTCCCGTGTCGTAGATTTACGGCACCTAAAAGAACCTGAAGCCTGATAGAGAGGCTTCTGAGCAAAATTAAGTGATCTTTCACGCCTAGTATATAATGGGACGCTGAGAACCACAGTAGTTCAAGAGCGTCCATAAATAACACGCCCTTTATATTTTTCAGTCTGTCTCTACCTGTCCAACTCCTATCCTACACACGGCTTGTGTGAAAAAACAATTATTCCAATACCAATTGACCATATTAGTTGACTATACTATTCAGTCTATCTATCCAAGTGAGAAATGTAATTTATTTATTTTTTAAATATACAAATAGATAAAACCCTATTTCAGTCGAAGATATATTAGAGGTATAGTTATTATACAAATGAATTTATAACAATATTAAATAAATTAGTCATAGTTATATACAGGTCATTCTAGTGAAAGAAAAGATAAATAGTGTGTATTATAGTTCAGTACTCTAAAGTTTTATAAATAGAACATAACAACTTTTGGAATTCCCTTAGACAGAATTTTTACTTTCTCTACATATACTATGTACATAGTGTATAGAGAAGGTATTGCAATGCATCCAAAAATTCGAACCGATGCTTCACCTAAAATACATGTTTTAGGACCCCCTGAAAAGAAAAAAAAATCTGATGTGTTCCATTCACATGCCTTTTACTAAATCTCTGCACCAAATTATTTTTAAAAAGCTTATACTTCTCTTAACTTCATGTTAATCCAGAAAAAAAAATAGCGTGAATAGTCTTATTACTTGATGGGAAATAAGGGAGTACCATAGTTTAAAGGAACAGTCAAACCCTGGTTGCTATGTGCCTGAAGTTCCTTTGCTTGTATGGACAGGAGTTGACACATTCCTGTATGTGAAAGGTATAAGTTTTTCAAAGCTGAAATCAGAAACAAGGAATATCTAAAAAAACGCTGAACTCCACGAAAAAAAAAGTATAAAATAAATTATGTATTTTAGCGTGCTCTACATTTTTTGTGTGATAAGTTTTTGTCCATCTCTTACGGTTTAGCAGTTACGCAAAAGTTCGTAAAGTTTATCCAGTTTGTTGTTCAGTACATATCATAATATGATATCCGTTCTATCTTTGTATCTTAAATCTTTCAAAATAAGAACCAAAATTACCATGTCCTGACAAAAATTGGATGAATATGGAGACTGGTGTGACATTTTTACAGTGTAGAAGACATTTAACTATTGGAAAAAGATATCTCTTGTGGTGGCTCCTTTACAGCTGCATAACCAATTTTCGTTCCATTGCAATTAATTTTTGATCAAATTGATATTGAAGTATTTGTGTTTATATAAATAAATATCAATAAGAGTTTATAGTACCTTTAAATGCATATTTACAAGAATTTCTGTTCTGAGTTTTTAAAATATATTCCTTAAGCTATGTGTATGTAAGATATTTTGTGGAAATTTACACCAGTTGTTTATTATATATAATACTAATATTTCTGCCAGGAAAAAAATTCTAGGCGGCACCGTGGGTGAGTGGTTAGACCGCTCGCCTGCCATCGGGTTCGATCCTACGAGTATTGGACGAAGCGGCGTCTGGGCGGCGGGTTTTCTCCGGATCCTCCGGTTTCCCCCACCACTCATTCCACCAAATGCTCCATCATCAGCTTTCCTATCATCAATTTTGCTCACATTTCACACCAACCACTTCCTCGTGTTCACGCCTGGCCCCTCGTAACAGGTTCTCCATTCTGTGGTTTCGCGCCGTATACTCCCCGACAGGTTTCTGACCCCTAGGCATTGGCTTGTAAGTGGTAGGGGGGTGTCTTGCAAATACTGGGAGTGTAAGCCGATTACGAAACAAAACAAATAAAAATTCTAGCTTATATGGTTATTCAAATAACAATGTTTACCTCACTAAATTCATTGCTCCTATAAAACTTAGCCACGTGATTTATTTTTAAAACTAATTTTTACTAAATTGGCTTAAAATAGATCTATATTATTAGATTTTTATATTAACGTTAATTATTGTAGAGAAATTAGTACTATCACAGTATCAAAAAATATTAATTTTTCAAACCTTTATTAATTTATTAAAAAAATTAGGAATTTTATTTTTAAAAAGTAATATATCCACTTACTTCTATTTACTTTTATAGGTACTATGAAATTTTGAAATAAATTGGTAAAAATAGAATTGTTTGCAGCATTTTGTGTCTGCATAGGTGTTGGAAAAAGGTTTGCGAGAAAACAAGATTTAAAGTTGTACGTTTATTAATAAGCATGCGAATTCCATTTACTATAACTTCAGTTATTTAATAGTTAAGTGCACAAGGTATAAAAATATATTTATATATATATGTTTATTTTTTATTTATATTTAATTATTTTGCTACGTTAAATATATTTTTGTGTCGCATTCTTGCAAGATACTGAACTTAAAATGAAGTTTAATTATTAATATACTTTTTGTTTATACCTTCATTTCTAAAAATGGTTTTTTGATTTAGGGGGTCTCAAAACATGCATTTTCATTTTTTTAGTGGAATATAATAAGTTCTCTTCGTATTATTATATATTGCACATACGTGCTAGAGAAGGTAATAGGTAGAATACTTTAGCCCACTTTGGGTTGAAGGAATCACTGCTCCAATGTAGAAACATTCTTAAAATAAATATTTTCCAAAGAAAGCACCTCTCAGATATAAAATAGTAACAAGCTAAGGCTCTACAGTAATAGGAGCTAGTTGGCGGCCGTTTATAAACTTTTAAAAAGGAAACACATAAAACAAAAATAGGTAATAGAATATTAAACAATGTAAAGTGGACTAGTCAGAAATTCTGTCTGTCTAAACTTCACGATAGCCAACAGTCAAACGCCGTTTAATGCTCTTCTCTGAAGCGAATTAATTGCTCTATGCCATTTAGCCATAGCTGATGGGCACAATATAGAACTTCACACACATATACTGACGAATGCCTGGTAATAGTTTACATTAGTTTTAGCATGTAATATAGCGCATTTAAGAAGTGAAACTGATTCTATTTTCCATAAGATACATATATCTTAACAGGCCAAATTTTACCTTGAAACAAATCACACATTACACAAGGGTAAAAATTGAACATCTAGAAGTCATTATTTTATAATATGTTTTGTAATGCATTCATTTTAAATGTATAAAAATTTTAGTTTTGAGCGTGAAAGAAATAACTTTAATGCATTTATTTTTACATTATAACATTATAAGAGTATATATATCCTGATATAATATTTATACACACTATAAAATATTTATGTTTTCACTTAAAAATTTTAAACTGCGTAATGCAATCTGGTAAACGCAATGCTACATGTAACTCCACATACTGTAGAATGTCAATTATTTTCACTAAAACAAATCGATTCTTCTATGAGGTGTAGTTACAACAAATATAACATAATACTACAACTGAACATATAAAAGAATTTCCTAACAATAAATATGTCACTGTTTCTTAACCTTTTAATGCCAGCCAGAATAGCAAAATACTCTCTAAAAAGTGCCAAGCAATTTTTGAGGAGAATGCAGGGCTTTAAATTATTAGTAATAAAATGATTGCAAATGACATAAAGAACTAATTTATTTTTCGTTTTTAGTAAATCCTTTTGTGTGCCGCATAATGTGTGTTATATGTATGGGAAGTCTCTTCAGTATTTTTAAAAAATTTAAAACAAAAGAACATTTTGAAAATAAAATTCAAAATCCCAAAAAATCAATAATTAGGCATACAAAACCTCACTGCACAGGCTAACTAAATGAACATATGGGTAGTTTTCTACTAAAATAATATCCTATTTTAATTCTCCTTATCTGAAACTGAAAAAAAAAAAACACACACGTAAGCATGATGCCACTATTAATGAAAACTGCATATAGCAATAGGATACAAATGTAACGTAGATTATTTTACAATTTAGAGCTTGTGTTGTTGCGTAGTTGAATGGTTTAATTCACAGTGTATGCCTCGTCTGGTTACACCTCCGTAAATATATTTTGATAAGTACAGCGATTATTTACATGCGTACAAAGTCCGTTATTATCCAATGCTTTTTCATCGCTGAAGCTTGAATATATATATTCCTCTCTTACATCGATGTCAGAAACTCTTTCAACAAGGTCTGAAAATTCAAAATCACTCGCTTTCTTTTAATACATCGTGCGTGAACTGAGACTCTTATTTCCTCTTCGGTTCGTCACCTTCGGCTAGAGAACACCATGTTTCAACCCGGATATAATTTAAATTTGGAGCTAATTTAATGCTTTGGAGTGAAGATAAGGTTTGAAAACGCTCCAGCAAAGATTTCTCTATCACTATGACGTAGAAAATACACTGACTTTCCTGCCGGAGAGAGTTAAAACGTATGAAAACGACATCACGATTAGATCGTGATTGGCACTAATAGGGTAAAAACAACAGGACCATTACTTGAACATCCTTTTTCTTGACAGAGAATAAAGTGAATGCCATTGCACAGTTATATGTACGGCCGATTTGTATATAATTTGAATTTTTAGGCAGTTATTTCAGTTTAGCGTTCTATCAGCCACAAAACAAATGCACACAAAGGTAGAGGTACTCAGTTGAAGATAAATAGGAAAACAGTAAAACCAACATAAACACCGCCTCCTGAAAACTTATGTGATGTTATCCTCTATGTATAGAGAGATAGCCGTGATATTTATTTGCATTTATTTGGTACTATAAAAGATAAAATAATGCAACAAAAAGAAATATGGCGTAAGAAAAATCTTATATATATAACTATGTATGTCTATATATATAGAGAATAAAGAGCTCAAGAATTTGTTTTCCTGTAAGTTCAGACATTTAATAATACACACGCTTATGACAATTATTATGGCATATCCGAATTCTCGTTTACGAGATGCTTTATTAGAGCTATATTCATTTTAATTTACCAATTGTGATTATAAAAATGTGTTTCTTGTTAGTGGAATTCAATTGCATTTCTATTCCTCATATTTTTATGAAATTGAAGTAATTATCTAACATAACTCAACTGTACTGAATGTATACAGAAACGTCAACATAGGCGTATCGCTAAACTGCAAAGATTAATGGCATATTTTATTTAAATAATCACACGTTAAACAGTATCATTACCTATATCTTTTTATTCTGAGCGATTGCCGTCTTTTTTGTGTTCAAGTCTATAAAATGATGGTTGTAAATCCTTAACTGAGCCTGTAGTGCAAGAATGCGAATATTATCTTGTGAGAATCAGGAATATTTCTTATTCACGAAACAGAGCCTAAAATTATGGGCATTACTCCTTTACTATGAAATTAAGTATTTTGTTTGCCTGCCTTCTCAAGCTATTTGCAATTGGAGGGTTAGCTCTATGCCAGCACTTTGGTTGGACTTTGGATGGACGGGAGCTAATGACTCATTCGCTCCGTTGTGTGGAGAAGAACAACGATATGCATGATAACATTTAAGAGTATCAACAAAAAATATATATAAAATAATCACGCAGTTATTCCGATTAAAGTAAATAAGAAATGTTTCACCAAGCAATACACTACTCCAAATCTGTGTTGTTAATTAATTTGCTTGTCTTTCCTAATCTAAAATTGAAACTAAATATATAGGGCCACTGCTACAGCTATTCAGCCACTAGGAAATTTTTCCCCATAAAATATAATTCTTTGGAGCCAATTCCTGTTATAAACAATGTGCGTGAATTTAAAAACTCCATACATATTTTATTACTTTTGTGTGAAATTTTCACAGCACGTTTCCTCTACATTTCGCCAATTAAAAGTGATATAAACAATTGGTAGTCGGTACTTCAGTATTGGTGACAGTGGGGAAACGTAATGCTATTACAGAGCACACAAATTGTCATTTGGTTACTAAGTTGACTATGAAAGCACTAGGAAATAATCATCACGATAGCAGACGAGTTACAGAATGTCAAATAACGGCACATTTGTTGACAGCAGTTCGTTAAACTTAATAAGAAATTGTACCCTCTTCTTAACAATGATGTCACAGAATGGATTTGAGAGTAAAGCATCCAAGAACTGTTAATTATGCTGCACCACTGTTAAAACAGAATACATGAAAGCGAAGAGAATAGATAATATGCCCAAGGATTCAAACAATAAAATCAGTGGCCGATTTGTGTCAATACCGCACGAAACTATCTCACAAACGGTTGTCTGATGAATCATGTATGCTGAGACTATTCAGCTATTATTGTAGTTTCAACCATTTTATATTCCCTTAACAAATATGATGCATTCTGGATACTTTGCAGGAGGAAAACATTTAGACAAAGGACTAGGAAAGGAAATTATGCAACATTCTGGCATTAGAAACCTTCAAAGATTATTGATATATGCTGGGTACACTGAATGAAAACATTAAAGGTGGTAGTCTGATCAATTTACAGCTTATATAATATATGTATGTTTGCGAGATACATAGTGAAAACAATTTATGCGAATAAAGAATTATATATACAGGGTGTTTATGAACCACACCGAAATATTTTCACAGAATATGTAGATTACTTAAATAAGTAATTTGAGATAGGAGACTTAATGCCTGTTTATTGAAATGTCGAAGTAACGGCTATAAGTTTCTGAAGTGACAGTACGCCACTGGCTAATTTATTACCATTCGAGAGCATCACACGAAAAACGAAGGAACGTATTACAGCGTACCCCTCTAGCGTAGTGGTTACAATACTGGCTTTCAAGTGAAAGATAGTTTCCGAGTTCGGTCTCGTTCACGTATCGTGGCACTTCGTCTGGAATGAAAAAAATAATAATAAACATTTACTCTATTACAGGAATAGAACTCATGACCTTTGGGATAGCAGCTTCTCGCGTTACGCATTAAGCCACCAAACCAGTTGTAAAAATGCCTCCAGAGTTGGCTATCTCATCAACATTGTTAATGAATGCTAAGAGTCGCACTGTGATTAGTTCGAGATTTTACAGACTTTTGCGACATTAAATCTTGAGAATGCTAGTAACGAGTGCTAAAAATCGATATTTATATTCTCGGGCCGCAGTTTTAAAGACATTCTAAGCTATTTTTCCTACCTGCTTTGCTTTAACGTCGACTTATCAGCACCTGGAACTCACACGTTTAACACTATGTAGTTGCGTTATATTTATCCGGGGTCCATGCATCGCCAATCTCAATTGACTTAAATCAGTCACCTGCACAATCTCCCAAATTATATCAGTGTAATTCATTAATATCCTGTATATATATATCTAACCGATCTGCCACGGCGCCGTCTTTTATTTTTTATATTAGCCGTAATTAGAGACTCTCTCTCTCTGAAAATGCTCCAATTTTAGAATATATACTATTAAGAGTTTTGGAGATTACGAAATTAATAATTACGGCTAATATAAAAAATAAAAGGCGACGCTTTGGCAGATGGTTAGATTGCTGACCTCCCACATAGGCGCCTGGATTCGATCCCAAGCGCCCCCGTGTGGGATTTGTAGTGGACGAAACGGCATCTTGGCGGGTCCTCCGGTTTCCCCTCCACTCATTCTACTAATGGTCCCATCATCACCTTTCCTGTCCTCCATTTCGCTTACATTTCAGATCATCCACTTCCTCACGCACATGCCTGGCTTCGAGCCCACCATCGTTGTAGGTTCTTTATTCTGTGGTTGCAGGCCGTTGGCTCCCCAACAGTCTTTTGACCCCTAGGCACCAGCTTGTAAGTTCTAAAAATGGTAAACCGACTTCGGAAAGAAAATATATAATATAAAAAAAATCTATTTGAAAACTTGTTTGACATACAACTGGAGTTCTGTATAAATAGTTTTAAAAAATGCAAGAGGCTCATTTTTATTAGAACAATGAATTTATACAATAGAACTATAATTTAAATAATCATACACACTAAAATTTTGTTACATGTCAAAAATATCACTACTAGTTACCATTGCGAATAATAGCTGGTATTAGTTTCAATAAGATGCAGATTTTACTGTGAATTGTTTACAGCATCATTTTAATATAATGAGAAATTGTTATTAAACTTTTATATGGAGCTTTTAATAATATGGAAGCGCCTAGGACTCACTTTCATGTCTATTATTTATATTATCTTACTAATTTCGCTGCATATCTTCAATATTCCTTTGAAAAAGAAAGAAATGCAAATATTCCCCTAGAGTGCTTTAACATTCAGAAAAACAAAGTGAGTTTGACTTATTTCATTGCAAACGTATTGACATATTACATGAAGTGAAACGAAACCGCGTTCGATGGTAATTTACCGTAGAAGAAATGCAAAGTAACAGTCTTTTTACCATGTTACCTGAAAGAAAAATCTCTCCGATTTAGATTTGCTTTTGTAGAGATGTCGATACCAAGTGCTGAAAAACCGATGATGAAAATCAGCAATCGGAGAAAAAATCCACAGAAACTACCTCTCCGTTTTCTGTGCTTTCTTCACATATTCCTTTTCTCGGTTCCTTCTCTTTCGCTTTTTGGCGGAGAATTTCCCGCCTAGGAAAACAGTTCAAGTGGTCTCGTGCACAAGAGTTCACCGTTTGTAGGCTCTCGATTCATTTTATGAGATTACAGGAAATGTTACCACAGTTTTTATACATTTTACGAAAGTGGTATAAATCGTCAAATCACCATTGCAGTGTTTGCTATGTTATGAATGTTGATTTTTAAGTAATTGCGCATGTAAAAATGGCAAATGTCGTGTTATTTATGGTAACTCTTTGATTGCTATGGTACTCAGCGTCCCACTCTAAATTGGGCGTAAAAGTCCGCTTAATTTTGCTCAGAGGCCTTTCTATCAGGCTTTAGGTTCTTTTACGTTCTGTAAATCTACGACACGGGACCAACGGCTTTAGTTCCCTTCCGAAGGGAGCCATGCTAAGGATTTTTACGCCCGAAAAAATCCATTGTCCTCCGCCGGGTTGGGAATATGAACTTAGCATTACACCACGAAGGGCGACATTGTGCATGTGATACTATATAGTATTCTAGGAATAATTTTTATGTATTGCTGATATTTTAACCCATTTATAATGCTATTGATACAAATATATATTCCACCTTGACCTGGGCATTCAGTATTGATCATCATGTTTCTTCAGTCGAAATGACTTACTACATTTTAACTTATCAAATTTTTGCCCCCTGAGACCTTCTATACTTTATCCTTAACCCTTTAATCGTTAAAACTTGATATAATATTCTAATGTACTTGATATAATCATTTTAATAAATTATAATTCATTTAGCAAGAGATAATGTTGCACAAGTTTCAGCAAACGGTACCAGTGGCAAGATATCAAAATGCTGACATAGCTGTATCCTCCTAAAGCGATCCTAGCATGGGTTTTGTTATAAAAGCACCAATAGCTAGATCACCAGAGCTTTGTTTATCGTAGCTGCTGAGTTGTGAGACGTGCCTCTTCTTTTTTGTTGATATTGTTAAGATGCTTGTAAATTTCTATGATTTCTCGCTGTAGTTGGGCATGAAAGGATGCTGGTGTCCGGGATTTTATGTGTTCGCCCTCCGCCTCAATACAGCAACTCTGACAATCAACGCTTCAGTCTCAGCGAAACCTCCAAGGAAACTTCGACCGCGCCACTGAAGATGTTCACCGCAGTTGTGGATGAAGCATCTGCACCATCTTACTCCAGCAGACCACGGCAAAACAGCCCGAAAATAACTCCTAGTTATATTGACCCCGGCCGTGAAGGCCTACGTTCTCTCATTAAAGAGAATAATTTCTAGATGGTCACAGTGAACTAAGCTCCAAAGAAAGAAAAAGTGTTAAAAAATCAAAAGCATGATACGAAGAGGTTTTTCTGAGCCTTAAATTGATCTTTACATATTTAGGGTACATTAGGAGAGAGAGAATTATTTATTATAATTTTTCAAACAGTGAGTTTTTTTATCCCTTAATATCAATAATGATTCAATATTAAAATACACTTCCTATCCTTGTGTTCTGCGATATAGCTGTTTCCCAGCTTACTATACTATAGAACAGGGCCTTTTTATCAAATCTACAACTCCATAGGAGTTTTAAATTTTGTTTAAATGTCCTTACATTTTCCACAATATGCAACATAGCCATTGTAGCATTCTACAAAACAAAGTAAATACATCCTAATCCCAATAATAACCTCAATAATATTTTTTCTTAGAATATTATTAATTTTATGTTTTAAAATAGATTTACCAAAAATTCACAGTTCCTTCATCATATTTATTTAAAATGTATTTTCATAACACTTTTGTTCCTACTTCAAAGCTCCAGTTGCTGAAATTGCAACCAATTTTGTTTAACTCATGCGGCACCTGGGATATATTTTTACTCTGGAATATATTTACATAATAAAATTTTAAATAATTTATAGCTCTTAAAGTATGTATTAAATTTGAATGGCATTTGGTATATACATATTATCTAAACAGCTCTGCAATCATAGTAAAGTTTTCAAAAAGAATCATATAAAAATGTGTAACTAAAAATTCATTCCCAATGTCAGTTGAGTGGTAAAGGGGGAAAAATGTTTTTTAAGACACTCCCAATAACGGTTTGAACTCAAAAGCAGTATTTTTGGAAACAACTGATGTGCTTTAGAAAATCACAGGCCTTATCGGGATTATTAAGAGGGAGATACTAGGGATGAAAAGGCATGCCATGCTATCGAGATCGGTGATGGGGCACCATTCTTTTTGCATACCACTCCAGAAGCTTCTTCCTGCAGCAGCCGGGGTCTGCGGTTTCGAGGCCTCTCGTCGTTCCGTCGGTCGGCCGGTCATTCTGCACGGCATCTCCCTCTCACCATGATGTATGAGAGTTTCAGCTGTCAAGATCCCGCGGTGCACTTGCTCGTCACTTGTCAGTCAATTCACCTCCCTTTCCACCCACCGTTCCTCCCTTTTCCCTCCCCCTCTGTCTCGCTAATTAATTTCCTCAACTGGCCCCTGTTGGCGCCCTCCACACACACACTAAACAGTGGCGTGCATCTCTATAAATACTGGGGAGGGAATGGCATTGTAAAATACCGTACGGCTTAATTATAGTGAAGTAAACAGAAAAGTGATAACTATATAAAAAGGAGATTTAAATTTTGGTTGTAAGCAAAAGAAGAAATAAGACATTTGAAAATACAAAATGAAACGACAGAGAAGTGAACTACTTATATGGAGCCTATAAATAGTAATATGATGGTTTTAAAGCTTTGAACAGTAGAAAAGCATGTTCCACTCTTGCAGATGGGATAATGAAATGATGTTTGTGAGTCACTGCAACTTATATTGCAGAATGTGATGCACTTAGAATGTGAATTAGGACAAAAATACGCAGAGAAAATAATTAAATCACTTGTCTTTGAAATAATGGATAAATAAAGAACAACAGAAATTTTAAAACTAAAGAACAACCTTTTATAAGGAGGAAAACAAATTAGCAATTATATTAATAAAAAGGTTCACAAGAGATAGAATATTCAGTCCATCTTAAAAATATGAAAATATATCAGATGACTGACAAGAAATAAAATCCATAACAATTTGGAGATAGAAAGTAATGCAGAAAGGGAATAGATGGACAAAACTGGACAGCTTTTAGACAGAAATTAAAAGTAATTGAAGCCACTTTATACAATGTAAGCTCTCAGAAAATATTGTTTTAATGAAATATACCCAGAATGACCACAATAATCACCATAAATATACACAGAGTGAGGTCGGAAATAAGTAATCATGAAAATATATATATATATATATAAATAGAAACGTAATTTTTTACAACCGCTACCTCTTGAGAAATCCTAAGAATCTGTGGGATTGCCAGTTCATTTCAGTCGGAGAAAATAATTTACTAGAAAAAGAAACTAAAATAACTTTAGACCGTGCACTTTCGTCGCTAACGTGTGACGTAAGTAGCATCAGATATAGGCCACCCGAAATGAACGTTGAAGATCAACACCAGCTGAGTTGAGCTGAACAACTTTGTTCAAACAAATACATCTTCTTTCCAGGCATACCCTAGTTGTAAAAAATTCTTATGTGTTACACACACATGACTTTCTCTAGCTCTTCTACAAATTACTAACATAAAATTATTCTTCTTCCTCCACCGAGATAATCATTAGCAGAATGTTCTTACTAATTAGTTCCTTACATGAAGAAAGAAAATAAGGGAATACATTAGGCTAAACCGATAGTCAATTATTTTAAAAGTTCTCGTTATTCGATTGTCATTGCAAATCACTTCCTTGCTTGGCCAGGAGTAGAACAAAAAAAAAACGGACACTCTGAGAAAAGTTTAAGTACTTACAACTGAAACCAAAAACAAGGAATATCTCGGAAACGGTTACCTCTACAGCAAAAATGTAAAGGACATAAATTGTGTGTTTCGATCAGATCAACATTTTCTGTGCAGTAAGTTTTTGTCTATCTCTTACCGTTTAGCAGTAGCAAAATTTAGCAAAATTCATCCAGAATAAAGAGTTCTTCAGAGGATATTCCCAGAAAATTCAAGATATACATTTTATTTCATATGTAAATATCTTTAATATACTTGATTTTAATCAAAATCGTTAGCCATTTTTTAGAAAATCAAAATATTCGAAAAATGTTCCATGTAAAAGGTAGCTGTGGGCGGGGGGATTTTTTTTTTTTAAATCTTCGTGTCGCTTCCTTGGAAGATACCAAATCTAAATACCAAGTTTAGTATTTAACGATTTTTTCGTTTTTGAGCTATGCTGTCCACAGACACACACACACATACACACGGACTTTTTTTTTCTGAAAATGCTTTTTTTGTGTGGAATACAATGCTTCCTCTATACACTATATACATAGTACGTATAGAGAAAGTAAAAACGTTATATTTCTCGACGTATTACCTAGTAATTGCATAAATTGTTCATGAAGTAATAGGTATTTTATTGACGTTTGCAAAGCGTTCGACACTTTCTCTCATAATTTGCTTGTAATATAAATATATAATTGTGAGGAGCGTACTTTTAAAATTTTAATGAATTTACTAAGATATTCATAAGAAAAAATTTGGAACACTTTATTATGTTCCTTTATTGTGTCTGGTTTGTTCATTTAAGTGCAACCGGGGTCCGATTTTGCACCATAATTCGTTTTGATAATATAAATAATGTGCCTTATTTATCGGATACATTTATTTTATGATAGTGATACGTCTTTAGTTTACGTAGTTCAAACTTAAAATCACCACGGAAGTGTAAATAGTATGTTAATTGAGAATTATCAATATTTTGAAAATCTAATATGTAATTTAAACACTCCCAAAATAAACTAAAGTATACTTTCACTCAATAGTTGATTATGTTAATAAAAAAACTAAATTTTAAAATTCAAGATATATAGAAGTATTACGTTTGAAGCCTTTGAGAATGTACCATATAAACAATATTGTAATGCTACAGTGAGTTTCTTTTTAACAACTAAGCTCAAAAATGGTAAAAAATATGACACACACATTTGAAGGGGTAGTAAATTTTAGTTTAGGAAGATTGATTTTATACATAGGATAGAGGTCTAAGTTACTGTTATGGAACCTAATTAATAAAATATAAACAAACAAAGTTATACCTATATTCTTGAAGTTTATAATAATATACTAGATAATAATTAAATGTACAAGAATAAAATCCGTTGTTAGATTATTAGAAACTGCTTAATAAGAAAATATTTTAAATATTTGAGAATATGAAAAGTTTAATTATCCGGCGGATTTTATATATTGGTAATAATTATATTTCTAAATATCTTAGTGCAGTATTATAATTGTAATTATATGTGTAACACGCAAATGTAAATATTTTCACAATTTTATTATAATACACTGTAGTTTAAGTTGCTAATTTAACATAAAGCCTTAACTATGATTTTTCAAAACTTCAACTTAATAAAATTATAATATAAGTACAATAAATGAGTATGGTCATATTTGGTAACATATACTACATGAAAAAGGTGAACCCTTTAAATATCTCAAACATTTGTAACATATTTCTGGCTTCTATTAACAATTAGCTTTGTAACAAACTCCATATACTATTATCCATATAATGCTCATCAATAATATTTCTATTATTAATATTCAATACTGCAATATTCTTTGGTGTTGATTTAATAAGATGTTATTCGGAAAAATATCAAAAGCCGAGCTTGTGTAAAATATAATAAAGCTAGCTTCTGTCATTTTGTTGTGATACATTTGCAAGAAGTGTTTATGACAATGTCGCGGTAATCAAATTACATGATGGTCCAAAACAGAAATCTGGCAAAATCCTAAACAAACTTAGAAAGAATAAACAAATATGTATCATCCAAACGAATTTAATTTAAAAATAATAATATTAGAAGTAATGATAACAATAATAATAATAATAATAATAATAATAATGGGTTTACAATTCCTAAATAAACACAATTTAAGATAAATATAAAAACCTTAACGAATATATATCTATGAGAGTTATAATAACTCCAGATAACATAAATTGCACTCTACATCTTTGTCTCCCTTCTTTCTTTCACGTATTTTAATAAATCATGTTTAACATATTTATCAGAGTTATATATGTTTTAAACAAATAATATATATACAGGATGCTAGAGGTATAAATTCAAATATTTATGCAGTTATATTGCTTCATTTGCAGACTAACAGTTTTTTTAATTCGAGTAGTATGCTTACAGATTGATTAGTAGGATCTCCAAGTAGGCGTAGCAAACATCTCACACGTGTTTATTTCCCCAAGAGCATGGGAGGCGTAACGCAGAGTGGGCAAACTAAAAGCAGGTGCATGAACCAGTCTAATTTTTTAAAGATGTTCATTATTTTAATAGAGAAAGATTGGACTTTTAAATACGGAAATGACATTTTAATGCTAATACTTGTATTTTGAGCTCAACATCGCTTATTTTAATACAAATCGGATTGTTTGTACCAGGCTAATCGTCCCTGCCTGGTCCAGCAACAGGTATCGAAATGCGAACACATGAAAGCAGAAGCGATAATCTGCATTAGAAGGCGTTGTTCATTTAGCGGCTCAATTACGACAGTGCAACAGAAAGAAAATACATCCTTATTGCATGATAGATGCATTTCTGGGAAACTCTTTGAGGAAGAACAAAAAAAAAAAAATAAGTGAAACACTACAGTGGTTACATATTGTAACAGTGGCGTATATGCCGCTTTAGATATGTTCGCTTTGGTGTGCAGCGGTGGAGCTGGAAAGTGTTAAACAAGGAACTGCGGCGCGACAGTAACAGGAAACCTCGATAAGTGACACGTCTGATTTCTCCCAGAACCTTCAGTTTCCAAAAACTTCCAGAAAGTTCTGTGGAAGAATGCAAGCCGGTGTGACTGGAGTGGTGGCACGCAGTGGTGTGCAAGCCATCGGCAGCGTGCATCTGTCAGTTGACCACGCATCGAAATGAAGAGAGAATTATTTACAGTACTGAATTTAATACAATATTTGTAACCATCTCTTGAGTCCTTAAATACGTTTTTTTTTTACACTGGTGTCAGAATTGGGATTAAGAAGCGCGTGTAGCTGACCATGTCGAGTTAATTATTTGCAGCAATGATCTTAAGACTTTATTTGTAACCAACCTTTGAATCAATAAATAGATTTGCTAAAATATTAAGCTACCAATTATAAACAAGTATCAAAATAACCATGTTTATCTTTATAAAAGTTCTTCGCGTCTTGAAAATTGTCCACCTCTACGCTAGACCTTAAACCACAGTCGAGTTCTTAACATCAATATCATAACAGAAAAATGTATAGATATCATTGTCTTGCCTCTTTGAAAAGTGCCAAATGCAAGTACAGTTAACTACCCGTCCTTTTCAACAACAAACAAAAACAAAGAGTAGTTTTCACATGAATCAAGGCTACCAAAACAACATATCAAAGAGAATTTAGCCTGGCCCCAAAATCACCAAAAAGGATACATTACATATGACATGACTGAAATTGACAGTCATTTTGTAGCAGATTACAAAAAGGTTAGTTCTTTGTTTGTGAGCCAAATAAAAACCGAACAAACAGAGGAATAGTTCATATAATTGGGGATAACTCACCAGCAGACATACGCACAGAGGTAGCAGCGGGAATCAAGAGACTGAGTAAATTCTCTGCAACCCAAATAACCTCGATACCTTAAAGGAACGCCCCTAAAGCCACCAAAAGAAGCTAACGACGGGAAAGCGCTCCAGTCTCAGATAGAACCTTTGCATAACCCAGTGTAAAATATACGTTAAAGTTAAATCTTATATTAAGAAAAATATTAGACAAACCTTCTGTATTAGTATATCTATCCGAGTTTGTCTTTCAAGGTCATTTAAAAGTGACGAGATGTTGAATTTACAGTTTGTAAATAAGGCAGGTTACCGATTTAGTCTCTAAAATTCTGTATTAGGAAATGTCGCTATCGATTGCGTAAATTTTCATTTTTGCTCAATCATGTCAAAATAGCAGTTTGTAACTTATATAAGTCGGTTTAAAAATTTCCGTTTTCTAAAAAATAACTAATGGTATATCACCCAGGAGTAAAAAAAGACTGGCTTCTTCCAAGGATTCAACACGAAGATTTTCAACAAAATCCCCATACCTCATACTACGCTTTACATTTTTCGAAGATTTTTTTTCTCAAAAATAGCTCTAATGCTTTTCATTAAAACGCCATCCATATGTTTAAGATATTTTATGTCAAATGAAATTTATATCTTGAATTTTCTGTCAATAGTCTCTGAAACCCTGATCATTATGGATGACATTTGCATAACTGGTAAACTATAATAGATAGAGAAAGTCATACTAAACCGAAAATGTAACTCTCGTTTAAGCACATCAACATCAAATATATTTTTATGTAGTTTTAACCATATCTAAGATATTGCTTACTATCCGTTTCTTTTAAAATACTTAATTATTTCTCAAATGAATAGACATTACTTTTTTGTGTTCTGCTCAATGCATTGCAAAGCAACTAGCACTTGAAGTTTTTAGCAATCGCTTTAGTCTAGTGTAGTCCCTTATTTCCGCGTATTTATAAGGACATATATAACAAAAATGTTTCTGCCTATGCCTATATCGACATTTTTAAGTGCATCGAACAAAGAGATGTATGCCCCTCGCATTACTTTTTCTACATTTCTGTAACAAATTATTAAAAACGCTTATTCTTCTATCTCTTCATGATATTAGCAGATATGTCTTATTGTAACAACACAAGGGACTTTCTTCTTGTAAGTAGGAAGGAAATAAATGAATGCACTAGGTTAAAGCGATAGTGAAACTTTTTGAAGCTATTTAATATACGATATTTGAAATTCGTTTGTTTGTATGGCCAGAAAATAACAACCTCCCCTATGAGAAAATATTTTAAAACTGAAACCAATAAAAAGGAATGTCCCGAAAGTGGTCAAATCCACGTAAAAATTAATATTATATAAATTGTGTGTTTTTTCTTGTGTGGTAAGCTTTTAAGTGTGTGTCTCTCCCTCCCTCCCTCCCTCTCTCTCTCCTCCTTACGGTTTACCAGTTATGAAAATACAATTGCAATTGAATTTCATTAAATCCTATTTATTTGGTAGAAAACAATTGGTTTATGTAAACAGTGAATGTTCATCTATGTCCCACATAGCAAGTGGTGTCCCGCAAGGTTCTGTTTTGGGCCCTTTGCTATTTTTAATTGCAGTTAATGACTTACCAAGTAATATACATACAGAGACCATAATGTTTTCAGACGATACTACTTTTATATCAAATGGAAATGACCCAAATAAATAATCAATATAAAGCCATAATATCTAAAGCTTCGGAATGGTTTGAAGCTAATAGTTTAATTTTAAATAAATCCAAGACTATCTCTGTTTTATTCACTTTAAAAAGGATAACAGACAACTTAGCATTACAGTATCAGACAAGTATTAAATTCTTAGGTGTATATATTGATAACCAATTATCGTGTACCACACATATTGAATATTTAAAAAAGAGACTGTCTGGCATTATATTTTTAATTCGTAATTTGAGACATTCTATCACAATTCAATACGTGAGAAGTATGTATTTTGCTTTCTTTGAATCTGTAATCAGATATGGTCTAATTTTTTAGGGTGGTGCCAACAAAGTAAATGAAATTTTTTGTCTTGAAAAAAATTATTAGGATAATTAAAAAAAGTTCCTATAGAACCCCATGTAGACCCCTATTTATTCAGTTAGGTATTTTAACTATTTATAATATTTATATTTTAGATAATTTAGTATATATACATGCCTCTCGTCATAGACATATTTTCAGGATGGATATTCATAGTTATAGTACTAGATACAGGTCCAATGTAAACATTCCATATTATGGAATAATTATAAGTATTTAGGTATTAAGTTGTATAATAACTTGCCTGATAGTGTTAAATGTTTAAACATGCAGATTTTTAAGTCCAGGATATATACATGGTTAGCCAAACATCCTTTTAATCCTATACAAGAATATTTTAATGATAAATTTTGTGATCTTGTTTTGTAATTTATTATAACAAGGTTATTGTACTGCTTTCAACAGACGTTGTCAATGCCTGTATAGTGCTTTTAGACAAAATAAAAATGAAATGAAATTCGAAATGATGACGTCTTCAGAGGATATTCCAGAAAATTCAAGATTACTTGTCAAGTAAATATATTTTATAAAAAGTATTTTAGTAAAAATCATTAGAGCCCATTTTTGAGAAAATCAACATTTTCGATTTTGTCACACATAAAGGGTAGTTTGGTTAGGGGAGAGTCGCATCCTTGGAAGAAAATAAACTTAAATACAATTTTCGGTAGCTTACCGACCTTTGTTTTTGAGTTATTGCGTTTAAAGACGCATGGTCACATACACACACACACAGACTTTTTTTTTTGTAAAAATGCTTTATTTGGATATGTGTAACAAATTATTGTTAATAAGCTTATTCTTCTGTCTACATCAGGCTTATCAAAATAAACGTTAGCAGAAACGGCATTAATACTTGTTCCTTTAAGTAGAAGGAAAATAAGGGAATACACCAGTCCAAACCAACAGTCAAATGTTTTAAAATGTGGTTGCTAGGGGATTGAAATCCGTTTCTATGCATGGCCAGGAGTTGACCAACTCCCGTAAGAGAAAAGTTTAAGTATTTCAAAACTGAAACAAATAACAAGAAATATCTCGAAAACGATCAGCTCCATGAAAAAAAATTGTATATGACATAAATTGTGTGTTTTTACGAGATCTACAATTTCGTGTAATTAGTTTTGGTCTATCTCTTAATTTTTAATAGCTATAAAAATTCAGTAAAATGCATCCAGAATAAACATGTCTTCAATTCAGGATATATGTTTTATTTCCGATGTAAATATGTTAAATATAAGAGTCCTTAATCAAAATAGTTATAGCCATTTTTCATAAAATCAAAGTTTTTTAAATTTTTTCAATTTAAAGGCTAGTTGGAGATGGGGGAATTTTACTGTAAATCTTAATATCGCATCCTTGGAAGATTATAAACATAAATATAACTTTGGTATTTTACGGGTTTTTCGTTTTTGATCTATGCGTCCACGCACACACACACACCCTCACATACACACACAAACACAAACAGAGACATTTTTTTGAAAATGCTCTTTTAGGATTCAGTGGAACCCAAAATATGTATTTCCGATGAAATCTCGGTATCGAATTTTTGGGTGCAATACAATGCCCTGTCTATTTACTATGTACATTGTACATATATAGAAAGAAGAAAAAACATAATAATAAATTAACGATCCTAGGCTATCTAGACTGGATCTGGCAAAGAATAGTTTGCCTTACATTCCTAAAAAGCTATCCTTAACATTTTCAGTCCTTATGTGGGCATTTGCTCTGTTTAATCATTTAAATACTGCGCCATTATACTTTTAGAACTGGTAAAATCCAAATTATATTTTATAATATCCAAAAACCTAACCTTTACCCAACCAAGTGGCTCAGTGTTTCACCTGAGACTGGCATTTAGGAGATCTTGGGAGGGGCATCCACCACACTGACCCATGTGTTTTTTTTCGGGGGTGTCCCCGGGTCACTAGGAAAATTCTGAGGAGGTTTCTGCATTTTCCGAATTTCCTGTGCCTTTATTTCTTCTCCATTTCATGCAACCGCTCTCTTTCAGTGTTGTGTCGGCGAGGACTGCGGTGGTGGCGCTCTTCCGTGGTGGCGTTTTGGAAACAGGTGTTGGCGGTGGGATTGCTTTGGAAGTTGTCTGTAGAACCAGGGAATTCGGTTAGTCTTGGGGCGTGGGCCCGTGTCGTGATGAAGAAAGCCTTGGACTATGTTAGAAATCTCCACGGTGGCTTCCCCTCTCCGTCAAGTTTTGACCGCCCTTTGTAATTACTCTCATCTCATCCCACCCTCCTGTATTATGAGGATAGGATGACGTGTAAATAGCCAATGGTTGTGGAACTGGAATCACACACACACACACACACATACACACTTTATTTTCAATCACACAGTTCCTCGAAGGTTTAAAAAGTATTCTTAACCTTAAAATTCTGATAATAAAGCTTGTACAGCCAGAGTATACATTTATACAGTGGAACAATAGGATTTTGCGAAAAAGTGTCAAACAACTTCAAATAGCTGTATCTACTAATACATTCTAGTTCTATTACAATCTAAACATCAAAATTTTGGACACCTACGCCTTAGGTGCGAATAAAACTTGTGGGTACTCAAGTTTTTCAAACGCCACCTCTATACTTATGTTCAACTCCTTAACTATAGAGTGCATAGTGCCGGATAATACAGCATAGGATACAAAATGCGATGTATATCATTCACATGACTTTCTCTAGCTGTTCTACTAAACACTGCTTACAAAGGATTATTCTTCTTTCTACTTCATGCTAATGGAGATAAACATTAGTAGAATGGTCTTATTACTTAGTTCCTTATAAGTAGAAGGAACTAGGGGAAAATTAAAAATATAGAGGACCTAAACTATGTTTTGACAAAATCTACATATTTTTGTGTAGTAAATTGTTTTTATCTATTAGGGTATAACACTTATGCAAAATTCATCCAGAATAAGACTATTTAGGTGGCTATTCCCAGAATATTCAAAATATACATTTTATTTTTCATATAAATATATTTAACATAAGGTATTTTAATCAAAATTTTTGAGAAATTAAAAATGTCGAAACTTTTTTCATGTTAAGGTTAGTTTATGGTAGAGGAATTTACTTGAAAATCTTAGTTTCGCATCCCTGGGAAATTCTAAACTTAAATACCAAATTTGTTATTGAAAGAAGTTTCCTTTTTTGAGTTATGTTGTCCACAGACGCACATAGAGAGAGAGAAAGAGAGAGAGAGAGAGGGGGGGGAGACCGTACACTGACCTTTTACTAAAAATGCTTTTCTTGTATTAAGGGGTCTCAAAACATACATTTTCGGTGAAATCTGGTATCAGATTTCTGATGGAATACAATACCTTCTCTATCTATTATGTACTGTACATATGCGCCAGAGAAAGTAAAAGGTCATACACGTCTGATGAAAGATGCAGTTTTCAGGCGAGGTCACTAGTGTACCGTGGCTGGGTTTAGACAGGACAGAAACATCCGTGCAAAAGTAAAGAGTCTCCATCAAACCATCAACACAATGTGCATAAATAGAATAAATTGGTAGTAGTATCTCCTTTATATATTAAAACACCTCCGTAATCCACAAGTGGCAAATTTCTATTTTGATGACTTGTTTTCGAATCTATTGCGACTAAAGACACAACTAATGAATTTCCTGCAGACTCCCGCAACACACCAGGAATGGTAACGTAATATGACATTTTTGTTATACTTCTGCGTGTTTCTCTTGGCCTCGTCTATACAGATATAATGATGACGGTGATAATTATGATAATAATAATGATAATAATAACAAAAATCTGATGTGTTCCATTCACATGACTTTCTCTACATCCCTGAAACAAATTTTAGTTAAAAAATGTTCGTGTCACATCCTAGGAAGATACTGAAATTAAATACCAATTTTAGTATTTATTGGTCTTTTCATTTTTGAGCTATGCTGCCCACATGCACACAGGCACGCACACGTACACACAGACAGACAAACACACACACGGACATTTTTCTGAAAATGTTTTTTTTTTTTGGATTCAGGGAGTCTCGAAACATGTATTTCTGGTGAAATCTCGGTATCGAATTTTTGGGTACAATACCTTCTCTATACACTATGTACATAGTTCGTATAGATAAAGTAACAATGATGATGATGATAATGGTGATGATGATAATAATAATAATAATAATAATAATAATAATAATAATAATAATAATAGCAGTGTGTGTGTATGTATGTATGTATGTATGTATGTATGTATGTATGTATGTATGTATGTATGTATGTATGTATGTATGTATGTATGTATGTATGTATGTATGTATGTATGTATGTATGTATGTATGTATGTATGTATGTATGTATGTATGTATGTATGTATGTATGTATGTATGTATGTATGTATGTATGTATGTATGTATGTATGTATGTATGTATGTATGTATGTATGTATGTATGTATGTATGTATGTATGTATGTATGTATGTATGTATGTATGTATGTATGTATGTATGTATGTATGTATGTATGTATGTATGTATGTATGTATGTATGTATGTATGTAAGTATGTATGTATGTATGTATGTATGTATGTATGTATGTATGTATGTATGTATGTATGTATGTATGTATGTATGTATGTATGTATGTATGTATGTATGTATGTATGTATGTATGTATGTATGTATGTATGTATGTATGTATGTATGTATGTATGTATGTATGTATGTATGTATGTATGTATGTATGTATGTATGTATGTATGTATGTATGTATGTATGTATGTATGTATGTATGTATGTATGTATGTATGTATGTATGTATGTATGTATGTATGTATGTATTTTTTCTCTGCAATTAGGTACTCCCGATGGCAGAGTTAAACATACAAAATTCACTTACAATAATAATCTTAAGTTATATTAGGAATATTTTTACAACTAACATATTACATATACATGTTTTTTTAAATGCATGATTACTTATTATTCAGTATAACAATATTTATGTCAATTACCACCTAGTTTATAAACAGTTATTATGAAGCTTCAACATTTATACTACATATCACTAATATATACATTACTAATTATATCTACTAATACAGTTTTTGAAATCCTTAATTACTTCACAATATTTACTCAAATTAACTAACATTTATTCTCTTTAAATTATTTATAAACTTCTTAAAGGTCAGAGGGCAGCCTTGATAGGCTGCTACAGGTAATTCATTCCATTCTTAAAGAATCCTATTTACAAATGAAAATTTTCCTACGTCGGTTCTGTACCTTCTACCCATAATTTTGTGCAAATGATCGTTTCGTCGGTAGTATGTTGGGTTTTATAACCTCTTTCTTACGTCCACCCAGGCATTTAAACCAGTATAAGCATTAAATAGTGCGACTAACCTATGTGTTTTACGCCTAACCTTTAGCGGCTTCCATTTATTCTCTTTGCCTTTCGTAATAATAATAATAATAATAATAATAATAATAATAATAATAATAATAACAATAATAACAATAATGATAATAATAATGATGATGATGATAATAATAATAATAATAATAATAATAATAATAATAATAATGATATTAATAATAATAATAATTTAGACCCGTATGAATGTGAATTTTGGGTTTCATCTTCCTTTTCAAGGTCGAAAGATTAACAGGAGTAATTAACGATAATCTGCAAGTGTACACAGTTCCATTTTTCACACCTTTTTTTTACTCTCAATCGACGTTGCTGTGATTATCAAAATCATCAAGGTCTGGGCAAAAAGAAGGTCGATATCCTTTAGTGAAGCGGACCCACACATGCCGTTCCCAGCGAGTTGTGCATGATATCCTGCCCAATCGTAGTAGATTACATCAAATTCATCTCACTGATTCTCGTAAGTGCCCGAAATGCAACGGAGAAGATACAATAAAGCATAGGTTGTATGAATTTTCTGTTGTACAGACCATTAAGATTCACTTTATAGATTCTCTGAAGAAACTACGGTTAAATCGCTATAAATGGTGTACTCCAAATATATATTTTGTTTTAACTCAGGCTTCAAGGTACAATTTTCCATTGTGGTTAATAGCAAATACAATGTATTATATGTTGCAACATAATGACTTCGCGAAATTAATGGAGAATGTCATTTATATTAAATCAGAGCATGCAAAGCTCTTCTGTAATAGATATTCTGCAAAATTTTACAAGATATATAAAAAAATTGATTGAAAAAAAAAAAGTGGAGTTCGTCTCCAGTAGTTACACCGTCTCTCCATGCACATAAACAGTCAGTCTAAACATACTACATGCATAGTATAGAATGAGTTTGAAAGGTACACTAGTTCTTTCATGTTATTTAATGTATTTTGCCGGGTGCCCCACAAGCACCCGGGTTAGTAGAAAGAAAGACGATTCAGTGAGCAGCCATTGCATGCGAGTGCATAAAACACTTAATTCCGGAATATGCTCAAGAGGGAAATGCTGGCAAATACCCCATAGCTGTACGTTAGTAGAGTACCATGAATTAAATAATATACTGGTATCCCCTATTGGTCATGACGTCATTCTCGCCCGGATACAAAATGGGTAGAAAAATACTCTTGAATGCATAAATTCTATAGAACCATTATGAAATAGTAATAAACAGAGAAAGTTGTGTGTGTTGCATTCCACATTTTTCTGCAATGAACCATTTTAGCATCATTATCATCCACATTATTACCCAGTGATGGATATGACAATATAATTATGGCACGCCACTGTCTACAACGAGATTTGCGGAGCCCGTGCGTGCGTGTAATCCTACAGATAGCGGACGATGGCCGTTCTGATTTATGATTTGCCGTTGCAACGTTTCTCCTCTCATTTCCCGCCTCTGCTTCGTCTGCTACAGCTCAAACTAACACGTGATAGAGCAAACAAAAACTGGCGATATCTATATTTCATATTACAATATCGGCGAGAATAAGCAATATTAAAACAAAACGCTGTTATTAACTACCTCATTTTAGTGCATATTTACGTTCTGACCCGTTTTCTCTCCGTAAGTTCAGAGAGTTATTGCCCGTTTTCCCTGGGCTGGCGATAATAGTAATATTAAAGTTTTACAGAAGGAGAGACTGTATTTGTTCGTGTAATAAATGGCATACAGCAGGATATAAAATAGCTGCACATTGGCCGATAAGTCACATAGCCGATAAAACCTGGCGATTCTAACCGGTATGTTACAAATTTGACACCATAAGCTCTTTTGTAAACTGTTCCGTTCTCAAACACATCTCAACAGTAGATTAAGCTGTTTGGTTGTGAAAATCCCGTTGACAAACGGCCGTACCTCTCGCGCAGAGCAATAAAATATCCAATTGATAGCGAATTCGCTCCGTTAAGGAGAGCGTTAAACAGAAATGCGTATAGTTAAGAGAGATTAAAAGGTGTTGCGGCGTTCCTCCTCCTCCTCGTTATCTCTGGGTAAAGAAACTATTCCAGAGATAACACATTTGTAACTTTTAGTTTAAGAAATATATTTAAACTGCTACCAAGATATATAACATCTGCATAATTTGTGTACATGCTATATTTCTATGCGATCATGCTGAAACGATATTATGCGTTTACTTCACGTGAAACTTTTCTTGTATCACGTTTGTTTTGTAAGTTATCTATAATACCAAAATACTGGGGAAGAACAAATAAATGTACTTCTGCCAAAACGAAGTGCACGGTACAGTAAATGAAAACGAACTGTGCTGAGAACTATGTCTCCTTAAATATATTTGAACATCTTTGTTATACCTAAATATGAAGACTGTGCCCTAATTGACTTTCTCTCCCGCTCCCAGTAGCGTCTCTTTCTTAAGCCAATACAAAATGTCTAACTATTTCGCTTAGGCTGCTAAAATCTTGAGAAACAATTATCTTTTATTATCTACATGTGCATTTTCAGCTATCTCAACTCCCTTAAAATTAAGTTTATGCTAACAGCCTCTAATAATGTAATCTTATTTCTGAATTACATATATTTATTTACATTATCTAGCTTTTTAATTATTTACATCTTCTTGCACTCATCAGTACTGTCTGAGTTTGCTCATGACAAAATATCCTCACCAGAAGAAGTAATGTAAGAGATGTGTGAAGAACCAGATCCCTTAAATAAAATATCAAATAAAAGCGCATGTAACATTCACACAACTTTCACTACCAGTTCCTTAACAGAATATTCTTTCAAAATCTTATTCTTCTCAGTTTCAAATGAGTTGCATATATTCTATAAATGGAAAGGTAGCGTCAGTCTGAAAAATTCAATGACATTGCCGGGATTTGCGCTATAGATCTCCTGGTCTGCGTCCAGTAGGTCTAATCACTGAGCTTTCATGGCATGCAGGCACGACATTAAATTCTCCAATGTCGTGAATGGCATTGCCGACTTTGCAAACTTTTCTAAAACGGATGGTGATATTTCATTTCATTTCTCTGTTATTATACTTCTGACGTGCAAAGAGGACCGAACTTCAATTGTTCACAAAGCGGTCAGTTTTTAAAATATTTGACTATCCCTTCTGTGTAGTGCATTAGCTTATTTCCCTTCTGCTTAGAAGGAAGCAAGTCATAAGGTAATTTCAGCTAAGGTTTGTCCTAATTAGCATGCTGCGAATAAAATCATTTTATAAGTATATTTTGTATGCAGAACAGGTTGAAAAAGCCATGTGAATGGGACACATCAGACTTTTTATTTTTCTGCACATACTGTATGCATAGTGAATAGAAAAAGTATTGTATTGCATTTAAAAATTCGATACAAAGATTTCACTGCTGAATAAAGGTAGACAATTTTTAGTAAAAGGTCAGTGTGCGTCTGTCTGTATGTGTGTGTTTGTTTCTGGACAGCATAGCTAAAAACTAAAGCCTATTAAAGACCAAACTTGGTTTTTAAGTTTGGTATCTTCCAAGTATGCGACATGAAGATTTTCGAGAAAATCCCTTCACCGCCATATCAAGGAAAATGTATTTGTATTATTCGTATAATGTGACATATTTATATACTTACAAAGTATATAAACTACGACAAATAGAAAAGGTTCAAAATAATAAATACATAAGATATGTATTCCAATTATTTTAGTTAATTTCAATAATATATAAATACAATAATAAATAAAATATAATACTTATTACGAGTACATATTTACAGAATGTTTTTCATACTCACAGATTCCATTTTCAATCCCTTTATACGGAAAATTTTTCAAATATTTTTACTATCTCAAAACTGTAGCTAATGGTTTTGATTGAAAGATGTAGAACTTGTTATGTCAGTATTTCATATGCTTTTTATTCTTTCTTTTTTTCTTTTTGTAGAGCTGGCCGTTTTTGAGATATTCCTTATTATTGATTTCAGCTTTAAAATATACATTTCTCATTTGTCAACTCTTGGATATGAAAACAAAAGAATTTCAATAATGTAACAGCTATTTTTTTAAAAGATTTGTGTGTTCACTTATTTCCCTTCTGCTGATAAGGAAGAAAGTATTAAGTCCATATCTACTAATATAATCTCCATTAGTATGAAGTAGATAGAAGAATAGGCTTTTTAACAATACTTTTAACAGAGATGTAGAGAAAGTCATGTGAATTGACATCAGATTTTTTTATGTATGTGGAAGGGTATAGCATAACTATTATTTTAAAAAACTAAACTTCCGTGAGAGTAATTTATATAGCCGCTAATATTCGATAAATGATAAAAAAAAAGAAGAAAAAAAAAGGACATGTGAGCATAGCACATCAGATATTTTTTCTACGCGTAGATTTTACTAACGATGACAAGAATTTGCAAAACAAATGGTTAATACAAGGTGGATCCAATTTAGTAAATGAGTATGGAGGAACCTGAGCATATACTAATTGAAAATCAATGACCAACATTCAGGTGGTCGCAATTCGATCGCCTTCGACCGACTTGGGTTTTTCGAGGCTTTCTCTTGTCGCTAATCGAATGTTAGCACGATTTTCCCCAGTCTCTCATTTCCCATAGTTACGTTTCATATCACCTTTTAAGTTACGGGTTTGAGTGTGTGGTTTGGAGATGTGTGGTGCGCCGTAACTGCTTCCTGTTCATCTGGTACGAAACTCCGGTCGGTTGGTCAGAAAAAGGTGCATGGTGCAGTGTCTCCATCTGTAACCTTAAGGGAACTCACTATATTCGCACCTGCCGCCAATTGATCCGCACAACTCTTCGGATTTTTATCTCATCCCTTCCTTTTGGAGGTCACACATCTCGGCGCAGTACCTAAAACCTGCTCTGCCCCTTGTGGAAGCACGTGGTCCTTTGTGCATTATTTTCTTCCTGCCTTACATAGTTAACTTCATTTAAATGTCATTATTATTATTATTATTATTATTATTATTATTATTATTATTATTATTATTATTTTCATTATTATGTGCTGATGATTAGAGAGTTACACAGAAAACACAGGATAATTAACAAAGAGCAGTATATAGATTAAGGCAAAATGCAATACACTACAATTTGACTGTATTTATACATAAAACAAAAGTAATGGCTTTTAATGGAAGACTATCCTTAGTGAAAAATAATAAAAATGAAAATATTTTAGAACAAGCATCTTACTTTAATTATTTAGGGTGTAATATTATTTTTAAATATGAAAAGGCATTGAGAAAACATTTAATAAGTTTAATAATAACATTTTGAAGCTATATGTAGAACAACTGGAAGAACTTTGTAAAAAACAAAAACAAGAAAGGAAACACCAAAATTAAATTTTATAAAGTTATACCTGTGTCGATTCCTGTGTAAGTTCCGAATCATGCAAAAAAAAAAAAAAAAAAAAAAAAAAAAAATCTCGCATACAGGCAGCAGAAATGAAGTTCATGAGATATGTAACGACTTGCACTAAAATGTAAAAATAAGGAATGAAACAATAGATGAGGGTACAAACTGAGGCTTTCACGGCCGGCGTTTTGAATAAAGAAAGTATTTTCCGGGCTTGTAGGACGTGGTCCATTGGGTTTAGAAGTTCCCGACGTTTCGCTAAGGACTGCGCTTGGCATCTTCACAGGTGATCCGGAGGCTGGTCAGAGCTCGAATGAAGACAGCCCACAAATGCATGCGGGCCAATCACAGCACAGAGAGTAACAGGCTCCGCCTACCGGCCATGTATAAAAACGCGCTCTCCGCGGCAAAAATTCATTCGAGCTCTGACCAGCCACCGGGTCACCTGTGAAGATGCCAAGCGCAGCCCTTGGCGAAACGTCAGGAACTTCAAAACCCAATGGACCACGTCCTACAAGCCCGGAAAAAAACTTTCTTTAATCAATAGATGAGAGTTTATTTAATTGTTTTTTTTTTTTTTTTTTTTTTTTTTGCTCATAAGCCGTGTTTAGAACAGGAGTTGCATAGGTAGAGTCAGACAGAAAAATTCAATGTCATGTCCGAAGTTTGAATCACGGATCTCCCGATATCTAGCCTGTTGTTCTAATCACTGAGCTACCATGGCCACATGTCAGCACGGTAATAAATTTCTCAACTGACTTGCATGTTTCCCGGAAAACCACAAGGCAATCTCAACTTATTATCGTAAGTATTTTCTGAGTACTTCCTGAGCCTTTCTTATTCGTTACGGAGACAGTATGGTTACGTGACAGGTGAACCACAAGTTCCGAGATTTCGTCGAGGTTAGGCCACGTTAGGTTGGTTCTGCTTTCTGCTTTCCAATGCGAAATGGAGAATCTTCCGTTCGTTCTGTCTGCTTGCGCATGGGCAGCCAGGTTGGTCAATGGTAGAGTCAAATCTAAAACTAAACCAGAATCTGTAATGTCGCTGCCGGCACGGCATTAAACTTCTCGACGGAATCGTATGTTTCCCAGTAAACCACAAGGCGATCTCAAATTATTTTGAGACACATCTCATTGCAACATACAATATCGTAAGCACTTTAACTCGGGGCTTCAATTGTTTTTCACACAAGCCGTGTGTAGGAGAGGAATTAGATACTCAGACTGAAACATTCAATACCATAGCCGCGATTTGAACCACGGATCTCCCGGTCTCTAGTCGGCTGCTCTAATCACTAAGCTACCATGACAACATGCCTGCACGGCATTACATTTCTCAAACTGACTAGTATATTTCCCGGTAAATAACAATGCGATTTCAAAGTAGTTTGAGATGATGACGATTTACAATTTCCTAGTGTTTTAAACCCCGGGCTTCATAGATTAGCAAACTGTACGAGTTAATGTTAATTTAATTATTTTTTCACACATTTACCCAATAGTTGGCTAAACTATGAATCACGGGGCTTTAAGTACTTACAACATTGTAAGTCGCCATTAGGTTTGTCATCTCAAAATAATTTGAGAACACCTTGTGGTTTACCGCGAAACATGCGAGTCAGTTGAGAAATTTAATGCCATGCTGACATTTTGCCACGGTAGCTCAGTAATTAGAGCAAATGACTAGAGACCGGGAGATCTGTGGTTCAAATCCGGGCTCACTCCGTCTATCCAATAAGATGGGATTTAAAATATTTTCAGTTAATGATACGATAGAAAAAATAGAAAAAAGTTGAAGGATTATGTTGACAGAATGGTATACATTAATAAAGCAAAATAATGAGTTATTGACCACTGGAAAGAGAAATATGGATAGGGCTCGTAAAAGTGGATGGATAATAGAGACCAGAACACCTAGTTCTTGAGAAAAAGAAGAAAGTTCCTGTACTTTTGATCATATATGTCACAGAAAAGAATAATAATTTGATAAGCACTAGAAAACAGTATTTGGTAAGAATTAAAGGAATATCCCCATTAAAGTATTTTCAGTCTGGAAATAATCTTGAACTATACACAATTCGTATTTATGATGACATTAAAGTACTAATTTGTGTCATAAATAAATTACCATAAAGCCCAGAGTGCAAAAGTAATTTGAATGCCGTACCGGGATGTAAGCTTGCGTAATTTTTTAATCGAACTAAACTGTCCAACGGCTCAAATCTAAACTAGCAATGGCAGAGGGTTGTAGAAAGCGTGACAAAGCAATGAGCTTGATAATCATTAATGACTATCGAACCGCGAAACCACCAAGTTACAAATAGAGGGCAAAATCAGGTTGAAATTAAACTGCCGTTTGCAGAGAGGGGGGAAAAAGTCCACAAATGCGACAGCCTACAGCGAATTGGCGATCCGCCGTTGAGGGGTTACAGCACCACGGACCACTGGCTATCAAAAATATATGGTGGAGGTCGCACCATATGCTAGCATTGTCTGTATTTTGATGGAACTAATGGACGAGAGATTGGATACCAGATGTTCGGCATCGTTACATATCTCTGTCCGCTTCGCTGTCTCTTCTTTCCTTGTGCTAAATTTACTATAGCATATCCTTCAGCATAATCCACTTTTGTTTCAGTTCTCCTGCACTGTCAGCTGTTATAAGAGATACTTATTACTTTCTCTAATATGTATAGGTAGAGTAAGATGGTGCGGGAAAATACGTGAGATGTTGGAATGGTGGCGTCAGGTCTCGGTCAGCTGGTCCTCGACTGTGAAACATTTCTTTAGTGATTTTATTTCTGTCCCTAACATATTTCATTAGCAAACTGAGTTGGTAAACTGCTTGGACGATAGTATATAATTGTTGGCCGATAGTTGCTAAGGTTCCTGTTGAACTTAATTTTGCCCTTATGTTTTTTTAGGCGGCGCCGTGACCGAGTGCTTAGACCGCTTGCCTCTCACCTAGGCGGGCAGATTCGATCCCGCATGTGGGATTTGTGGTGGAAAAAACGATGACTGGGCGGTTTTTCTCCGGCACCTTCGGTTTCCCTCGTCAATCATTACACCAAATTACTCCGTCATCACCTTTCCAATCATCCATCTCGCTTACATTTCATGCCACCCACTTTCTCACTCGTATGCCTTGCTACGGGCCGACCATTCGTTCTAATTTCGCCAATCTATGTCGTTGGCTCCCTGACAGGCTTCCTAGACAACCACTTGTAAGTCCAGAGGGGGTGTCAGTCCTACATAAGCGGAGGCTAAGCCGACAAATAAGATTTTTGTTACTTTCTTCACACAACCTATGCATACAGTAGGTAGAGGAGGTATAGTATTCAAAAAAATTCCGATATCTTGATTTCACTGGAAATATATGTTTTGAGGTCCCCTGTATGAAAAAGCATTTTTAGAAATGTCCGTATGAATTTGCATGCCTGTGGACTTCATAGCTCTGAAACAAAAGGATCGTTAATTATCAAATCCCACCCAACTCAAACTACACTTTGAAAAGTTTATTACTTTCTCTACACGTACTATGTACATAGTGTATAGAGAAGGTATTGCACTCCACCAAAAAATTCGTTACCGAGATTTCATCGGAAATATATGTCTTAGGTTCCCCTGTATCCATAAAGAGTATTTTCAGAAAAAGGTCCGTGTGTGTGTCCGTGTGTCCGTGTGTCTGTGAAAACTATAACTCAAAAACGAAAAGTCACTAAAATACCAAACTTAGTATTTAAGTTTTGTATCTTCCAGAAATGCGACACGAAGATTTTGAGAAAAATCCTCTCACCACAAACTACCTTTTACATGGAACTTTTTTCGAAAATTTTTATTTTCTGAAAATAGGATATAACGATTTTGATTAAAATATCGCATCTGGCAAATAAAATGTATATTTTGAATTTTCTGGGAATAGTCTCTGAAGAGTGAATTTTACGGAATTTTGCATAACTGCTAAACCGTAAGAGATAGACAAAACCTTACCAAAAATGTAGAGCACATTAAAATACACAATTTATGTTATATGCATTTTTTGTGGATTTTATCGTTTTTGAGATATTCCTTGTTTTTATTTTAGGTCCAAAAAGTTTTTCTCATATAGGAATTTGCTAAATCCTGTCCATAAAAAGGAACTCCAGTCACATAGCAACCAGCTTTTGACTATCGCTTTAACCTATGCTACCCTTCGGCTTATAAGTAATAAAACTATTTCTGCTAATTTTTGTTGTTTAGCATGAAGTAAACAGAAGCACGAATTTTCTAAAACTAATTTGTTGCAGAGATGTAGAGAAAGTCAATTGAATGGAACACATCAGATTTTTTTTTTTAAATGACCAACGATTTTGATTAGAATACGGTATTTTATGTCTGGAATTTTCTGTGAATAGCCTCTGAAGACCTCTTCATTCTGGATGACTTTTACATAGCTGGTAAACCGTAAGAAATAGCCAAAAACTTACTACATAAAAACATTTATAGATCTTGTTACATCACACAAATTATGTCATATACTTTGTAGAATTTAACGTTTCCAAAATATTTGTTCTTATTGATTTCAATTGAAAACCACTTAAACATTACTCAACCAGAAACGTATTTTGCCTAAAGGTTTTAGCACAATGTATTCCTTATTTTCCTGCTGCTTACATGGAAGCAAGTAATAATACAATTTCTGCTATTGTTTCTCTCGATTAGCATGGTGTAAATAAGTGATTGATATTTTGTAAGAATTATCTTTGTTTGCAGAACAGGTAGAGAAGGTCATGTAAACTAAACGCATACCATTTATTTTGTTTTTGTTCTTTTTTGTGATTCCAAGGAAACATTCCAGCACCACTAACAAATTCAATATCGAGGTTTATAAATTCTGAGGTTCCTTGGATACTCTCCTAACGAAAGATTAGTTTTAAAAGGTGTTCACATGTATGTATTTGTATATATATATATATATATATATATATATATATATATATACCTACATCATTATGAGCGCCGAGTAGCTCAGTGTTCTCGTTCCTGGTTCTCATGCTGGGAGCCCATTTTTGCTTCCCGAAACTGGGTGGTGATTCTATTGGTTTTATCGAATTGGTCTTACCGAAGCCTTCCTCTGACTGGCTATATAGAATATCCTCAAGGCACAAAGTGGTTCGAGGTCCAAGGTTAGAGCTATAGGACCTCTCAATCGCTGCAATATTAATTTTCACCCTACCATCGGGGGAAATAGACTCCGTCACCTGAGCCCTTCTGCCTCAGAAGTTGGTCCATGAGCGCTAAGCCAACAAGGTCAAATACCATAGGGGAAGCTTTGGAAACAAATCAATATCATCATTAAATGGAGCGCCATGTGCTTTCTCCCCCTTTCATTCCGTTTCCTGTTGGGACGGAAAACATGAATGATATAGGTTTGTTGAAATAAAGAAAGCTGAAAACAGCAGATGTGCTCGTTAGTGAGAGTGGAAAATATAGACCATCATTGAGTGCAGAGTTGTTTATAATGTTTGAAGATACTTGTGAACTCACCAAAGAAGTCGTTGCATGAATTGAACCAGGAGAGAAGCTACTCAAGTGACACACGTCAAATTTCTGCGAAGAAGTCGGTTGTGAGAACAACCGAAAGGAGCAAATCAAGAAAAACCGAAAAGTTATTGTGGATGAGTTCAGGGTTTTCTTATTCCTCCTCCAGACTTCTCTCCATGACATGGTTTACAGATTAGCCACTGTTTCAACCGTCAGGCTACACCAAGTCAGCAGATACTGGGCTGCTGTACATCCCCATATCATCCACGAAACACCACGGCATAATGAAACGATTGGAGTATGTTGAGCATTGCGCAGTGTCACCTTTCAAATCGTTTTCTTTTACATGACTTTAGAAACTGCAGTTTATAAGGGCATCTTCAATACATTTTTAAAGTAGCTGGATGGCACCGAATTGACAGAAGGTTAAATCCAGCAAGAGGAAGCAACCTGTGTAGCTCCTCATAAGGAGATTTGTCTTCAAAGTAATACATATCGTATGAAAGCTGTTGTAATTAGCTGCCAATATAATTTCAGTTCATCTTTTAATATCCAACATCTAACATCTAACTCTTCATGCGATTTGTAACCAGTTTATTTGATAATCGAATAATCTCAAAAGGCATGTGGCCCAGATCACCTGATCTAACCTCGCCGGATTTCTCTTATGAGGATACCTTATAAACAGTGTATAACCCGAAGGTCACGGCTCAGTTCCCGGCTGCGTCTGGGAATTTTTCTTTAACCAGAATTATTCCCTATCCCCCACAGAGTCTGAAAGTATATACGTGAGAGTGAATGTGCGTGTGTTTGAGGAAAATAAAATTATTTAAACCCAACGTACCCAATCTACAGACAACGAAAAACCAAAATTGTTTCTAACGCAAAGCCCCCGATATTACCTTAGATGTTAAAGAGTACTATATAAATGAAACAATAAAAATAGTGTGTGTAAGAATAGACAGATCTTGGATTCATTATGCAGAATAAGTAATATATTCGAGGAAGCTCTCTGTAAAACATCATATGGGGAAACGAGTGCAGATATGTACGGACGCTGGTGGAGAGCACTTCCAAAATTTGCTCAGAGAAGAAATTAATCATATAATTTATTAATTTGTATTATATTCTCCCAAAGTTCCACATGTGTACTATTATTGGTTCAAAAGTTATGGCCAATTAAAATAATTCAGGTTTATATGGATTACGATGTACAATTACGTTAGTTCTGCAACACTTTAAAGTGCATCTAGTGCGTTGTTTGACTACTAACAACAATAGGTCGTTCCCAGTGTTCTAAAACTAAAGAAAATTACGTCTAAATGCCCTATAGCTACATCATGTCCTGAAGCAAAGCCGACTTGACAATTAAAAGCCGGTGTTTACAACTAACGTGTTGAGTTTTAATCCTGAAATGATGAGGCAAGTGTCATGCACACCACACCGAGTCTCTTAACTCTGGGCTTAGACAGTAAAACGAGGTTATGGAAGTTAATTAAATCAAGGGAAAAGAAGGGGAAAGTAAAGCTTTGTCCATGTGACAGGCTAAAGCAAACAGAAAACTCTTCCACAAAAAGTTTTCACTTGGCAATTACGAAAGTGAGGGCCTTGTAACTTTTCTCGTTTTCACCTTCGTACTCAACCTGTCTGCTGGTTCATTCATTTTAAACCATTCTTAACAACCGTAGAGAAGTACGAACACAATCACTTACATTAGCCAACATATTATTTTCAATTATCCAAGATGATTTGTACTTAATAACTAGTTTATACTGCCACACAGTTACAATTTTCTTATTCGGTGGGTTTTAAAGCTATTAATTTTTATTCATGCAGGAATTGTTTAAATTCTCCACCAAGTTCCAAATTTCGTAGCTCAACCACCAAAATATTCCCTCATGAACTGAATGATATTGTACAATGCTAGTGTCTCATTGTGAATGCTCTTTCTTGCTGAATATATCAAATACATAATATAGCCAGATTAATCTAGATTAATCCTTCATGGACAGGCCTGTAAAGTAATGAGGCCGGGTAAATACTTAGCTGCAACTTATGCGTTATTATAGAGATATGGAACTAAATATGTATAATAGATTCTTTATGTTTCTAAGGTTTTGATATTCTTATATTATACTTTTTTTACTAACTCTATACGCACTATGTACATAGTGTATAGAGAAGGTATTACACTCCACCCAAAATTTCGATACCGAGATATCACCGGAAATATATGCTTTAGGGTCCCCTTTATCTAAAAAAAAGAATTTTCGGAAAAAGGTCCGTGTGTGTGTGTCCGTGTGTCCGTGAACACGATAACCCAAAAACGAAAAGTCGGTAAAACACCAATCTTGGTATTTAAGTCTGGTATCTTCCAGGGATGCAACACGAAGATTTTGAGAAAAGTCCCCCCACCCCAACTACCCTTTACATGGAACTTTTTTCGAAATTTTTGATTTTCTAAAAAATGGCTCTAATGAATTTGATTAAAATTTCGGATACTGACAAATAAAATGCATATAGTGAAAGAGTACTTTATTCTGGATACATTTTACAGAATTTTGCATAACTGCTAAACCGTAAGATATAGACAAAAACTTACCACAGGAAAAATGTAGACCACGTTAAAACACTATATACATTTTTTTTCGTGCAGTTAATCGTTTTTTAGACATTCTTTGTTTTTGGTTTCTGCTTTAAAAACTTATACTTTTGTCATACAAGAATTTGTCAACTGCTGTCCATACAAATAAAGGAACTTCAGTGATATAGTAACCAGCTTTTTACTATCACTTTAACCTATGGTACTCCGTTATTTCGCTTCTACTTACAAGGAAGCAAGTAATAAGACTACTTCTGCTAATTTTTTCTGATTAGCATGAAGTAAATAGAAGTATAAGCTTTTTAGAAATTATTTTTTCAGAGATGTAGAGAAAGTCATGTGAATGGAACACATCACATTTTTACTGTTTCATTTGTATAGCCTCCTTTAACTGTTATAGTCAAATCGGGGGCTATACTCTACATTAATAACCTACAGATAATATAGAGTTGTTGGGTGGTCGCGTTCAGCGAAACTATTTGTAGCTGATCCTGACCCCGAGGTTCAGTCAATAGAGCACCTGGCATCTATATGAGACGTCCGTAGTTCGATTCCCTGCTGGGTATGGGAATGTTTGTTCTAGCCTCCCCAGAATCTGAAAGTAGAGTGTGAATTTATGTGTGATCTGCTAAACAAAATTAAAGACAAATAGAGAAGCTATTACAACACTACACGAGTTAACACCATTGTTGCCAGACAACATGTTTCTAAGCGAAATGCCACTGATAAACCGTACAGTTAAAGCTGGGGTATAAGTGAAAAGAAAATTGTTAATAATAGTTGATAATCGCAAAAGGTTAATAAAAGTGTTCAAATTTGTTATGTGATATATTCAATAAAAGATGCATTTATCCACTGTCATATCTACAAAGCAGATTTTCTTCTCCAAGGTGAATATATACGTTTCTCATTTATCACAACGTCCTTTTTCTATGTTTTCAAATGCTCACCAATAGAGTCAGAATCCTTTCTAAAACGAATATAGTAAGAATAAAGTATCGAAAATCTTGCAGATTTTTAAGGGGTTAACAACAAGACAAGTAACTTATGATTAGTTAATATCTAAAATTGGGATCTCTTACATTCAGATGAACTTCTCCACCCTCTTTCGTTTAGTAGTATAGTTCTTATGAAAAGTGTTTTTATCTATTTCATTTTAATCAAAAACCTTAGCCCATAACACATTATATACACCTTATAACTCCAATACACATTATGTATAAAGGGAATAGTGATAGTCAAATATTTTTGACTACCCTAAAAATTTCATACTTTCTCTTGCGATAGCGAGAAGCAACTGAAAATCGACACTACTTTAAATTAATGACAAGGTATCGAACAATTTGAAAGATTAATAACAGAAATGTTTTAGGCCACAAAAATGATTTTAATAAATTGTGTACTTTAAAGAGATGTATAATTTTAGGTCGTGTATTTTCGTATAGTTAAACTACATTTAACTAGTTATATAAGAGTATGAAAACCCGCGGAATGAAAAGGAGCTCATAGAGCAGTCCTATAGAACTCAAAATATACTTTTATTTATCATATGCATGTCTTTAATATATGAGCCATTTTTCAGAAAGTAAAAATGTTCGAAAAAAGTATTCCAAACAAAGGTAGTTAGAGGTGGGGATTATCTTGAACATTTTTATGTCGCATCCTTGAAAACTACGAGATACAGAGACATATACATAGATGTACACACATGCACAGGAGCATTTGTCTAAAAATTGATTTTATGAAGGGTCGTCAAAACACGTATTTAGAGTAAAAATTAGTATAGAATTTTTCGGTGAAATGCAATAGCTACTAGATATGTAGTAGAGAAATTAAAAATTAATAATATGAGATATTTTAAACATAGAATTATTAGCAAGGAGAATACAATAAAACAGTTCAACTAAGTCAGAAGGAATATATTTTGCCTCAAATTATTATACATTACGAAATTATAAGCATTAAATCAGGTTTAACAAAGTTTTGGAAATTTCTTGACAGAAAGTTCTGTAAAATATCTTTGGACTCTTGCAAATTGTAGTATCTTTATTTTGATGTTCGCATATATAAACCACAGTTTTTGAGCATTTAGATGAATTAACATTTCCTACGTATGTATTTTATATCTTTGCTCTGCTATTATAAAAATGCTCATGTTACTAAATATGTATTTCTTATTTCAGCCTTTACTTCATTGTTATTTTCCATTATTTTCTTAGATTGTTGCATAACTTTCATAGCATCTTCCAAGTTTATCACGGTGACAAAACAGTTTTTCATTGGAAGGTTGGTTTGTGATTGTTTCAATATTAAATAATATTGGTAGTTGATAATGCACCAGATAAATCACAGTTGTTTAAAAGTGGTTCGTTAGTAGTTCTCAGGGCTCAAGAAGATCAACAGTTATCCATGTAATCGACAACGTTCAACTTGTAAATAAATAAATATGATTAAAGGTGACTATAGGAGCATAGCAAATGCTTATTCATCGCTCAATCCTTTATTAAAATTTACAAAAATATTTAACCAAGTTATACGAGAGAAATTATTTATAATTTTTAATTTAAAATTGCTTTATTATTTATCGAAATATTCTCGTTTATGATCAGTACACCTTTGCATGCGTTAGAACAATTTGTCATAGTATTTCTTTCCAATCTGTTTGAGATATTTCCAAAATGTTTTAAAGGCGTCAACAGCTTCTTCTGCTAACGAAAATTAATGTCCACGCATTTTAATTCTTGATGTTCGCAACGAAGAGAACTTATTGGGTCCCAAATCAGAGCGGATGAGCCATCAATTCTATTTTTAGTGTCTACAAATAGTCTTTAATATCCTCCAAGAATGTGACTCAAAGAATTTCATAAAAACACCCCCACCTTAAATCACCCTTTACTTGAAAATTTATGTTGCCCTCCGTAGTGTAGTTTGGTATCGTCCAAGGATGCGACACGCAGATTTTAAAAAAGATCTGCCCAACTCAAACTACCCTTTACATGAAAAAAATTTCAAAAATTTTGATTTTTCTTAAAAATTCCTGTAACGATTTTGATTAAAATATCATATATTAAAGATATTTACCTGACAAATAAAATGTATATCTTGAATATTCTGGGAATAGCCACTGAAGACTACTTTATTCTGGATGAATTTTACGGAATTCTGCATAACTGCTAAACCGTAAGAGATGGACGAAAATTTAAAACACAAAAATGTAGAGCACGTTAACACACACAATTATGTTATATAATTTTTTTTTGTGGAGTTGATCGTTTTTAGGTATTCCTTGTTTTTCGTTTCAGTTTTGAAAAACATATCTTTCTCATACAGGAATTTGTCAACTCCTGTCCATACAAACAAAGGAACTTCAGTCACTTGGCAACCAGCTTTTGACTATCACTTTAACCTATGGCACTCCCTTATTTTGCTGCTACTAGCAAGGAAGCAAGTAATAAGACTATTTCTGCTAATTTGTTCTCGATTAGATGAAGAAAATAGAATAATTTGTTACAGAGATGTAGAGAAAGCCATATGAATGGAGCACATCGATTTCCTTTTTTCAAAGTGCTTGGAGTACGAACAAGTGTTGTTGGATTCAGTTCATCTTGAAGCACCCATACATCGATTGTTTTGTTCACGTCCGGTTCATATACATAAATCCATGATCCGTCATCATATACATATATAAGATTGTATTTCACGAGCATTTGCGCACACGCTCGATACGAGCATCCTTTTGAGATTGTGGCAAATTATGAGCTATCCAAAAAGAGCAAACCTTTTACACGGCTAAATAATCATACAATATTTTATATATGTTGGTGAAATTAATGCCTTGGGTTGTCTAAGTCTCACAGTATGTATCATGACGATCAGTTTTTGCAAAGCATTAATGTTTTCTAGCACAGCTCACTTTGAACGACCTTCACGAATTTTGCCAGTGAGCGGCGGCCAATTAAACTTATACCAGCGTTTACAGTGACAAAGGTTAGAGCTTCATCACCAAATATAGTAGTGAGTTAATAAACGTGCGCTTATTTTGATAATCTACGCCGAAAATCATAATAAATCATCGCATGAATATTTTCACGAGTTGATTGCAATTTTTTGTTTAAGACCCAATTTTTAAGTCGGAGTAAACAACTCAAATAACGTTAACAATGTGAAATATTCCAGTGGAAACACGAAATGGCACTTATAGCAATCTTGTGGATAAAAATATAAATAGTGACCCTTGTACATACGTCATTTGGGAGTGAAATTTTGACTACAATCGTCAGAAAATGGAAAATCGCTTTTTATAGCAAATGTCTTAGGAGCCTTTGAGAATCTACAGAGAATCAACATTTTGCTTTCCCTTTGCTTCAAACTCTACAGAAATTTAAAGATCATACGATACACCTGTTTCCTAGCACACTTGGATATGAAACAGTGTTTTTTTCAAAACTACATTTTGGCGCTTTCAAAATGTTTCACGCTTTTGTTTTAAATAAACTAAAATTTACAGAATGTGCAGAAGTATCAGTTTTAATATTCAAACGACAAAATTATCCTAACACCATTAGGAATTCTCATTTTACAGTGAAAAATGTCCATTGTTTTAAAACAATTATCATAGTTCAGTATTCAAAGATATTACCGTGTACATTCTTGAGTGGTTGAAACCTAAATATCAAAAAATACAAACCAATATTATTAATTTTTTTGGAAGGAAGGGTCTTTGTTTAATTTTACTAAATTCACCCCTCTCCAACCAAAACGAGTGAAATATTTTGATGATGCAATATGTCTAGATAATCAAATTTATGAAATATACTAAATCTTCAAAGCATTATCTTATTTAAATGAAATTTGCTAATCATACTAACATAACAGAAATGTAAACAGAGTAAAATTTTCAGAAAAAGTATATACGAAATATAGATATTTGAAATTACACTCACAGTGTCCTCTAAGATAAAGACATCATTACATGTGTTAATTTAATTGATTTTCACACAAGCATATGTAGGACAGAATTTGGATAGATACAGTCAGACTGAAAAATTAAATACCATAGCTGGGATCTGCGAATCTCTAGCCGGTTGTTTTAACCGCTGAACTGCCATGGCAACATACCGGTATCCATTAAATTCCTCAACTGATTCGCATGTAATCGGCAAACCACAATGTGATCTCACATTATTTGAGTAATTATTTTGAGATCATTTACTCTAATGGCAATTTATAATGCCGTAATGTCTGATTTCGAAATTCCCAAGTAAAAAAAAAAATCTGAACTGGTTCCATTCACATGATTTGCTCTACATCTCTGCAACAAATAACTGTTTAAAAAAAGCTTATCCTTCTATTTATTTAATCTTAATCCAGAAAATATAGCAGAAATAGTCTTATTGTTTGCTTTATTGTAAATAGAAAGCAAATAAGAGAGTACCATAGGTTAGAGTGATAGTCAAAACTTTTAGAAGCTGACTGCTATGTGAGAGAGGTTCATTTGTATGGCCAGGATTTGATAAATTGCCGTATAAGAAAAGTATATTTTAAAACTGAAAACTATAACAAGGAATACCTCAAAAACGTCAACTCCACGAAAAAACGTATATAATATGAATTGTATGTTTCTTTGTCCAGTAAGTTTTTATGTATCTCTTACGCTTTACCAGTTATGCAAAATTCATCCAGAATGAACATGTTTTCAAAGGCCATTACCAGAAAATTCAAGATATGTATTTTGTTTGTCATGTAAATATCTTTAATATGCATATTTTAATCAAAACCTTTGGGGCCATTTTTTATAAAATGAGCATTTTCGAAAACTTATCCATGTAAAGAGTAGTTGAAGTGGGGGTTTTTCTTGAAAATGTTCATGTCCTTCTTTGAAATATACTGAACTTAAACAACAAGTTTTGTGTTTAACGGGCTTTTCGTTTTAGAGCTATGCCGCCCACACAAACACAAACACACACTGACAGACACGCACACACATTTTCTAAAAATGCTTTTTTGAAACTACGGGTCTCAAAACATATATTGCTGGTGAAATATCGGTATCGAATTTTTGGGTGCAATACAATACCTTCTCTATGAACTATATTGTAGATAGTAAGAGTAAAGAAAGCAACTAGTATACTTGCTGTATGTGAAATGTTTAAGTGCAGTAGGTATGTGATGTCGAAAACAGAAAATATTATTCCCATAGTTAGAAAAGTTTCTCGATTCTCTAAGTTAAGCAGCTTAATATTTAGTTAAATACATATGTGTTTTAAATATCAAATTTCTGCACCCATTAAGTTCTTAAAAATCTGATGTGTTCCATTCAAATCCATTTCTCTACCCGTTATGTAAACATAGTAATGTTACAAAAGAGTATTCTTTTATATATATCATGCTAATAAAGACAAAACTAGTCGATAATTGCTTCCTTATAAATAAGAGAATGCACTAGGTTAAAGTGCTACTCGTAGTCAGATACTTTCAAAGCTGATCTCTATGTGAATCAATTGAAATTCGGTCTCTTTGCATCTCTAGGAGTAAAACAAAAGTTATCTAAATGAAACGATTGGCAACTTACCTTAAGAGAAAATTTTAAGTACTGAAAAAGTATCTCGATAATGGTTATTTTCATAGATATATTTGAATTAAATTCTGTGTTTTAATGTGCCGGTCCCCATGGTCACGCTCGCTAAAGCGTCTCGCTTTGGTGCTTCGTGGGCAGGGGATCGTGGGTTCGAGTCCCGCCTTGGGCATGGGTGTTACATGTTTGTGCAATGTGTATATGTTTGTAAAAGAAACAGTAAAACCAGTAAACCAGTAATCAGTAAAACCTACGGGGGGAAATGTAAATAGGGATACAGTACCGGAGTCCTGATCAGACTCCGTTACTGTTTTTAAAAAAAAAAAAAAAATGATATCTACATTTTCATTGTGGTAAGCTTTTGTCCCTCTCTTACGGTTTGCCAGTTATGCAAAGTAATCAAGAATAAAGAGCTCTATTCTCAAGAAATTCAGGATACGCACTTTGCTTGTCATGTAATCATCTTTAATATACTATATTTTAGTCAAAATCTTGATAGCCATTTTTCAGAATTTCGAACGTTTAAATACATCTTCAAAATGAAATGGCGTTATATTTATGGACGCTCTTTAACTGCTGTGGTTCTCAGCGTCCCATTCTATATTGGGCGTGAAAGACCGCTTAATTTTTCTCAGAGACCTCTCAATCAGGCTTGAGGTTCTTTTACTTGCTAAGGAATTTTACGCCCGAAAAAACCATGGTCCTCCGCCGGGGTTGAACCCGCGACCTTGGGTATCTGAAGTTAGCATGGTAACCATTACACTACGGAGGGCGACATAAATCTTCAAGTAAAGGGTAATTTAGGTGGGGGTGCTTTTATGAAATTCTTTGAGTCAAATTCCTGGAGGATACTAAAGTTGGTATTTAACAGAATTTTCGTTTTTTAGCTGTGCTGTCCTCAGATACACTCACGCACACGGATACAGCATACACAAACGGATCTGCTTTTTTGGATTCAGGGGCTCTCAAAATATTTATTTCCGTTGACATTTCGGTATCGAATTTTAGGTGCAATATAATACATGTTTTACATAGAATACATGTTAAAAAAATAAAAATCCTTCTGATCTAAATCAAAGTGAACTTTATGTTTTTGCTCAGGTCAAATACCACATTCATTTGTCCTGCAGGAGACGTGGATGGTTTTACTTACACGTGCTCCATTATTTCCTTAGCATCGAGCCTATAAAGCGCTGAAAGTACGCCTTTACCGAGTTCTCTAGCGGAAACAAATGTTCTCGGATGCTATGGGAACCATTACCGCCGCCTCATAGCATAACTACGAGCCATTCTCTCGTTATTATGTTTAAAGGAACGCTGGAAAGCCAGATAGCCGGACTATAATATCTGCTTTAAAACCTTCCCTGCTGCAATGCAGTCCTACATAAAATTACACCAACGGGACTCAAAGAATTCCCGAGCATATTATTCGCTATATTTCATTAACGTTTATGGAACTTGTGCGAGGTCTTAGTGCTGAAGAAAGCGTCGCTTAAACATTTTATACACCCACTTATGTTCACAGATTTCATTTTTATGTCCTTCTGTTTGATACTTGGAGCTGCATCTTCAGAACCTCTACTTTGACTGATCAGAGGATCTCGGATGATATTTTAAGGGGTGACGTAGGCAGAAATACCTCGGCACAACAAAAATTCTACCATAGTTTTTGTTTTAAAGCAATTAAATTTTTCACAGTTAATTTTCTTTATATCTTCTATGACTGTACTATTTTATAAGTAATTTTGTCAACAAAGAAATGACACTACATTGGAACATCAAAAAAGCTATGTACCTTTTTCTTAGTATCCCTTTGGAGAAGTTACTTAACATCAAGTGTATTTAACGTACCAGAATTATGCTATATTTTGGCGCAAAAGGTTTTTCTCTATCTCTCTTCAATAATTTTTAAAGTATTTTCAGGGTATGTGAGTTTTTTTAATTTCAAATTATTATATATTCCATAGCACAATACCTATAGAGCCTAAATAAAAAGAAAACCAGTTGCACCAAAATACTCAATGTAGACTGAAATATGTGTGTACAAAATGTCATTGCAATATCTCAAATCGTTTCCAAGAAAAAGGTACACAAGTGTGATAAATTTTAAATCTGAGAAAATGAGAAAATATTTTTTTTTTATTTATAGTGTGATCTATATATTTTGGATACTGCTTAAAATCCACCATAACTGTAGTCATCTTGTTCTTCCTGGTCAGAAACTAAAGAAGCATACCCTCTAAATATTTATAACTATGTTTGCCTGTTAGAAACGTAGAGGAACAAGGATTCAAAGCTGATAATCAAGCAAGGAGAAAAAGGGGGCGTGGCATGACAGGTCGTAAGTTTTTAATTTATTTGGACCACAAATAAAATGAATTAGTTTAAGAAACTTTGGGAGCATAAAACTGAATGTTTTATCAATTAAATAGTGAAATAAAAAAAAATTAAAATTTTGCCATTTTTGGCCTACGTCCCCCCTTAAAATTATTACACATGTACAAAGTAGCTAGAGAAGTATTGTATTCGCCCTAAAACTTCGATTTGGATATTTCACGGAAATATATGTTTTAGGGTCCCCTGAGTCCGAAAAAAGCATTTTTGGATAAAAGTCCTTGTGTGTATCTATTGTGTGTGTCTATGGACAGTATAGCTCAAAACGAAAAGACCGTTAAATACCAAACTTGGTATTTAGTTTTATTATCTACCAAGGATACAACATGAATATTTTCAAGCAAATCCTCCACAACATGCTAAGCTTTACATGGAATTGTTATTGAAAATGTTGTTATTTCTTTTTCTGAAAAATGAACCTAACGATTTTCACTAAAATGCAGTATATTATAGATATTTACATCACAAATAAAATGTATGTTTTAAATGTTATGGGAATAGCCTCTGAAGATCTCTGTGATTAGCTAGAGTTTTGCAGATACGCAAAAACTTCGTATTCAAAATATGTAGATTTCGTTAAAACACGTAACTTATACCATATGCGTTTTTGTTGTACAGTTGATCGTTTTCTTGATATTCCTAGTTATTTATTTCAATTTTAAGCTACCTTAAGCTTTGTTAAACGAGAACATGCAAAGTGAACCGGACCGTAATTGTTTCGCTTAGCGACCAGCTTTTAGACCATTTGAATATCGCTTTAGCTTCTATTTACAAGGAAGCAAGTAATAAGATCACTTCTGCTAATGTGTACTTCGATTAGCATTATATAGAGAAAAGAATAATCTATTGTTAGAATGGTTTGTATATGTAATAGTTGGAGAGTGGTACACATCAGATTTTTATATACATTTTTTCGTAGTCGACTTACATTCCACGTATGTAGGACTGACACCCCCCCCCCTAGGACTTACAAATGAGTGCTTAGGGGGCAGTAGTCTGTCGGGGAGCCAACGGCATGATTCCCAGAGTGAAAAACCTGGAACGAGTGATCCAGATATGGGGTGAGGAAGTAGATGATATGAAATGAAAGCGAAAAGGACGATAGGAAAGGTGATGATGGAACAATTGGTGGAATGAGTGGCGGGGGAAATCGGAGGAGCTGGACGCCGTTTCGTCCACCACAAATCTCACATGCGAGTGCTTGAGCTAGAAGAGGTGAGAGGCGGGCGGTCTAACCAATCAGCCAAGGCCGCCTTATTATATACTATTTAGAAATTTACATTAAATTAATAAATTGATTGAGACAGTCGGGGCCGAGTAGACACACTCACCAAACCAAGCCGGATTTGAACCCAGGGAAGAGTACGTGGGATTTGTGGCGAAAAAATGTCCTGTGGATGGTTTTTCTCTAGATTCTCAATATTCCGCAGGTATTCATTCTAATCTGTGCTCCATGATCTGCCTTCCTTTTATCTTTTCCGAAGGGGTTACGTTTCGACATCTTCACGTCTTTTGGTCCAAGCTCTGCGGACCCCTATCACCCGCGATGCTTCTGATGTGACTAGAAATACGATGGGCCAAATATCTGAGTACCTCTTGTAAGGAAGCTGTTCGGATTGGGTAGGACTCGTTAAAACAGTGGTTCCCTATACTATTGGAGATTGGCTGGGTCTGATGAGACGCCTGAATATCACCGGTCAACTAACTGAAGAACTAGTTACCATCAGGAGCTAGCAGGAGAGTCAGGAACTGCTAACTTTCGCCCCCACCAATATCTTGGTAGTCATCCTCCTATAGGATTGACGTGAGGAAATGGCGCAACCGCTTCCGTACTTGCATAAGTAAAGGAACTCGGATTATAAAATAGATGCTGTCAAAATGAAAAAAAAAAAAAAAAATCCACGGACATAGATGTCCTTCGGTGGTATGTGATACACTTGAGTATCAGGTCACAGTGACTTGGTTTTTCCTTTTATACATTTTATCGTCGTCTCATATCCTCTTCTGCCTCACTCTCACACTCATACCAGACATCGAACTAATCACCATTATGCCTACTTTGGCCGCCCGTTCAAATGCTCTCCCCAAGTTTTAATTTTGTTAACACACGAAAGCTCAGTTTTACTGCCAGTTTTAAAATTAATGCATGCCATATAAGTTACACAGAGAGAGGGTGCGAGAACAATGGAGATGAGGTATCATATGGAAAGCGTACGTGAGAAATGGAATTGCAAGGGGTGAGAGGTAAAGGGAGAAACATTGTCAGTTATACTAGTACAAGAATCTAATGTGTTATATTCATATAACTTTTTCTAGCTCTTTGTAAAAAAAAAAATTAAAAAGCTTATAGTTTTATGCTAATCGACACAAACATGAACAAAAATAATTTTATTACTTGTTTCCGTGTACCTACAAGGGAAATGAGGTACAGTAGTTTAAAGTGATAGCTAACAAAACTTTTAAAAGCTGGTTGCTCTGGTCAGGAGTTCAAAAGTAAAAAAAGCAAAAATATAAAGAAAAATACTGACGGACTCGTATTTGAGAAAAATTTATATAATAATGAACAATTTAAAGCAATAATAAAGAATATATAGACATGGTTAGCTCCATAAAAAGGTCTATTAGAGGTAAGTTGTGCTTTAACGAGGTGTGTAGTAAGATTTTGTCGTTCTCTTAAGGTTTACCAGTTATGCAAAAGGCATGTAGAATGAAGACAGCTGCAACGGCTATTTCCAGAAAATCCAAGCCATCCATATTATTTGTGATATAAATATCCTTAATACGTGGTGTTCTAATTAAAACGTTAAGGTAATCTTTGAGAAAATAGAAAGCTTCGAAAAACTTTCCATGTGAAAGATATTTTGTGAGATTTTCAATCTTCCTGTATTATGTTTGGAAGGTTCTGAACTTAAAAATCAAGTTTGCTTTTTATCCACTTTTCGTTTTTGAATTTTTCTGTTTATATACATATACACTTATACACACCAACTTTTTATAATGTTTATTTTAGGAAACTTCAGAACATATAGTTTCTGTAAAATATCGTTATTGCATTTTTGAGCCTTGATACAGGAAATTAAAAAATATTGCTATAAATATAAAAATAAGGATGGAGAGAGAGGGAGAGAGAGATGCTTTCATGTGTACATTTTAATATGTTTATAAACGCAGTTATAAAACGTTAGAAGTGATATAACAGATTATGCTGTAACAAATGTATACGTTTCTATTTCCTTCATTTACTTGTCATATTTTAGTGGAAACAACATCAATGAAATAAAAGAAATGCAGAAAACTGGAAATTAACTAAGGTTATTATGACGTTTTAAAATTTCGTGATAACAAATTAAAATTGTGTCATTAAAAGTATACGAATTATATACAAGTAATAAAAAAGTTTCTGAATTTAATAATATAGGCTGTAAAATAATAAATGTAAAGTGGAGAGACAGCGATATGTGGTATGAAAGAGGCAAGAGCGAGAGAGTCGATGGAGTGCGAGGAATACCATGAGAGAGGAAGAGATGTAGTGAAAGAGAAGGAGATATACAGTGAGAGATGGGTAGAGAGAACCTCGGGGGTTAATACAATAATGAGAGCGTACTCTCATTACGCAGCATTCCCCTACCTATGCATGATGCTACAGAGTCTCAACTCCCACACACATGTACATAAATACCTTTTACTGAAATCCGGCTTTGTAGTTGAAGTTCACTTTTGCAGTTCGAGAAGTGCAACTTTAATATTACCTTAGCATAGATTTCAGAGAGTAGTAAAGCTTCAGAAAACGAATTGCCCGATAGGGGATTAAGGATCGCAGGGTGGAAGTTCATTGAATGAGATCGTGAATGATCTACAGGACAAACATCAGGAAGAACGAACGAGAACTGCAGTAGAAGCCAGTTTAATTTGCACATAGGTTAATATCGTACGGCAATTGTCCAAGAGAACTTCTCATAATAGGCTTGCTAAAAGTACATTTGACAATATTTTCACAACGGATTGTACATGGAGCTTCTCTCATGATCATTGAGCTGAAGTTTACTCGAAAGCATGAAGGGTTATTGCCACAACAAACTAATCTCTGAATCACAATAATGAGTAGCTTGATTGTCTAGCAAACAATAAGCAGATAAAATCAAAATTTAATACCACACTAATGAACACTATAATTGTACAAGTAAATTTAAGTTGATGCGTAAATTTGAAGAATTAGACACCATCCAGTTTAAGGTGGATTTGCGTTGATAATACTACCTTAAACCCACTTTTTACATTCCACTTTAGACGAGATATTATGGTTCATACAAATTGTATAATACATAAATAGAAGAAGTAGTAATCATATTTGATAGACAAACTTATAAAAAGTACAATGCGTTACATTCACATAGCTTTCCCTAACTATTCTATTACCAACTATTCTTAAAAACTTATTATTCTATCTAATTCATGCCAATCAAAATAAACATTAGCATAAATGATGTTATTTAGTTCCTTTAGAAGAAAAACAAGGGAAATTCATTAAACTAAAGCCATAATCAAATCTTTTGAAAGATGTGACTATGTGAATGACATCCTGGTCTCTTTTCATGTTCAGAAGTAAAACAATATAAAAAGGAATGGTAAACTCCTATTTAAGATATGTTTCAATTTTTTAAATTGAAATCAATAACAAGGAATATCTAAGAAATGCTTATCTTCACCATATCCGGATTTACATCATGGATCTCCTATTCTCCATCCAGGAGAACTACCATGGTAATGTGGCGTCATGGCACTAAAGTAACTAGCTCGTATATTTCCGGCAAACCTCAAATAGATATAGAATTATTTTGATATGACATACCTTAATGGCGACTTACAAACGTCGTAAATACTTTAAGTCCTGGATTTTATTGTTTAACCAATGTTAGGCTAATCAAATGGTCTTTGCATAACCAGAGAAAACATAAATAAATTCCCATTTTTGAAAATTAAGTTTTTAAAAGTTCAAAAACTGCCTCAAAACAAGAAATATAATAACAAATGAACTTTGCATTGTCTATTTTAAGGAGATCTCTACTTTCATCTGTATCTTACGGTTTGCCATTTATGCAAAAACATGCAGTATGAATAAAACTTTGAGATTCTTCCAAAAAATGTCAACATTTACATTGCATTTGTCATAAAAATAACTTAAATATGTGGTATGTTAATGAAAATCAATGTTTAATTGCGAGTCTTTTCACTGGAAAATAATTGTATTTATGATAATTTTCTCTTAGAGAACAACGAGATTTTCCATTACTGTGTTTGTTGTTAGTATTATGGTTATGATTATTATTGTTATTATTATTGTTGTTATATTATTTGTTACTACTGCACAGTTCACACTGCACTTACGCCACAGTTACGGTTAAAGCAAGAATATTACACAACTTCCATGAGTGACATAATATGTGACCTTTGCTGTGACCTGGTGAGAAGTGGTAGAACTACTCATCCTTCGCTCCCTTTAGCAAGCCATCGAGAAAGTGACTACAGTCAATTCAATTAGAAATATCACCTCGAAATATATTCAATAAGCATGTTCAGCAGCCTAGTAGGAAAAAGAGGGATTTCTTTCGGTTTGGGTAAAATATGGATACTATATATTTGGTAAATCTAAATTTTGGTAATTGTGACAACCCATTTTCACTCACGATAATCAGATGTTACTTAATTGCTAAATTTTGAGCAGTTTCTACTTCATTGCCTGTAGCTTATGAATTGGATTCACAAACTGTAAAAAAATGTAAAAACTATAAGGGCTTAAAATAGTATTAAAATTAGATACACTCGTAATGACTTATGTGTTATACTCACATGACTTTCTGTAGCTACTCTAAAAACACCTTACAAAAGATTAATCTTTTTTCTACACAATTGTAATCGAGATAAACATTAGAGAATTTTCTTAATACTTGTTTCCTTATAAATAGAAGGGAACTAAGGGAATGCACTTGTCTAAAGTGATAGTCAAATGTTTTAAAAGCTGTCATGTGATTGTTATTGCAAATCTTGACTACGAGTAGAAAAAAAGAAAAATGGACACTTAAGTATAAGTACTTTACAACTGAAATAACTAATTAGGAATATCTCGTAAACGGTTACTTTCACAACAAAAACGTAAAGGATATTTTGCGTGTTTTGACAAGATATACATTTTTTGTGCAGTAAGTTTTGTTTATCTCTTACGATTTAGTAGGTAAGCAAAATTCATCTAGAATAAAGAGGATATTCCCCAAAAATTCAAGATATACAGTTTATTTTGTGTGTATATATTTTTAACATACGGCATTTTAATCAAAATCGCCAGTCACTTTTGAGAAAATCAACATCTTTGAAACATTTTTTCATGTAAGGGGCAGTTTGTGGTGGGAGATTTTCTTGAAAATGTTTGTGTCGTATCCTTGGAAGATACGAAGTTTGGTAATTAAGAGTTTTTCGTTTTTGAGCTGCGCTGTCCACAGTTAATATGGACACACAAGGACTGTTTCTAAAAAAATGCTTATTTTCGGATTCAGGGGATCCCAAAACATATATTTCTCAACATCAAATTTTTGGTGGAGTACAATATCTTCTCTATACACTATGAAAATTGTATATGCGGGGTAGATAAGATAAAAAGGCTATTCAAAATAAATATAATGAAACTCTGCTAGTGTTTTTTATATTTTTCTAGAAAAAATTCCCTAGGCTTTTAAGAAATTTGGTTACGTAAAGATTCCCTCTGAGGTTGTATAAGTATTGCCTAGGATTACTACGTACACAGCGAAGCGTTCAGCTTAACCACGTATAAAATCTCGCGTGCCTCAAGTGAGTCATGCCCCTCTATTTGAGAACCACACTGGTGAGCACGCTAATGGGGCTGTGTGTTGAGACAAAGACTAAAGCCCGCCGCTAATGATATTGGAGCAACCGATATATAAACATAACTTCGAGAAGCAATAACACGACTGTCTAGCGCACAGTGCACCGACTTCATGTCCCTCTAACGGGTAGTGCCAGCAACATCGCGACGCCACCCATTCATGGTCGCAGCAGTGTGCTTTGTTACAATTTGTGAGCAATTATTGTTGAGTTTCACCACCAAGTTTATGTCAACAACATCTGCACACCTGCTTCTATTGTTCCCAACTGAATCCACGCGCGAGCAATTGGATTGTTCCTATATTGCTGTTAACAATTATAGTTTAAGATCAACAATTTCTATACTGAATGCTTGGTTGTAAGAAAACTACCACATAAAATGTTTTCAGTTAAAGATTCAGACTCATTCATTATTTAAATTTATTACATGCCTTTGAATGTTTAACGACTCATTAACCCTCCCTTTATAAAGGGAAGACAAAAAATCGAAATAGTCTGAAGTTTCAATTTTAGCTCTTTGTGTATACTTCTTAAACTGTAATTTTAACATTACAAGACAATCCTAATGATTCAAATAGGTTTTCTTTCCCTACACATACTATACTGTGTAAGTAGTGAATAGAGAAGGTATTATATTCCAACCAAAAGTTCAATAGCGAGATTTCACCGGAAATATATATTTTTAGGTCAGCTGAGCCCATAAAAGTTCATGTTTTATAAAAATGTCCCTGTGTGTGTTTGTGTAAGAAGTATGGACAACATAGCTCAAAACTAAAGGACCGTTAAACACCAAGTTTGGTGTTTATTTTTATTATCTTTACGAATATTTTCAAGAAAATTCCCCCATTCCAATCACCCATAATACAAAAAAATGAAAACTTTTTTCCTCTTAAAAATGGTTCTAAAGATTTTGATTAAAATACCGAACATTACATATATTTCAGCACAAATATAATGTATATCTTGAATTTTATGGCAACAACTTCTGAAGACCTGTTCAATCGGAATAATTTTGCTGAAGGTTGCATAACTAGTATAACGTAAAATTGACAATGACTTTCTGCACAAAAATTGCAGCTCTCGTTAAAACCCCCAATTTAGTTAATATGCAGTTTTGTTGTAGATTTAACCGTTTCCAAAATATTCCTTGTTATTAGTTTCAGGTTTAATGTAACTATGTTGAAAGTTTGGCTATGTATCTAAGCAATGGAGATTAGTCAAATATAAACCAAATTTATTAGAAAAGGTAAAATAAATAATTTCTTAAGGCCAATGAGAAAGAATACAGGCCTAGTATTAGATACAAGAGTGTACAGAGGAAATGATGTACTATCAGATGACGTTCTACTATAGATGAATACATATTTGAAACATATTTATAAATTGCATGAGTGTGTAATAAAGAATCAGCTAAAGGAAATTATAGAACGTCAATCTGAAGCTCAACATGAATTTCGTAAAAAAATAACTTATATATATATATATATATATATATATATATATATATATTGAATGTAATGTAAATCAAATAATTGAAAACTACGTGTATATAACATATATGATGCTTATAGATTTCGAAAAATCCTTTGATAAGGTCAACAGAAATAGATTATGTCACATTGTTGAACAAAAGGATATAACGAAGAATTTAATAACACAGTAAGAAGTATATATGAAAATAAATAATTGTATAAACTAAAAATAATATAATAGCAACAGTTAACAAAGGTGTAAGACAGAGCTACCGTCTATCCCTACTGATTTTGTTGTTTTTTCTTAGTATATACATTATGGTTACATTGATAAATACAGATACATTTAGGAAAGCATTATAACATTTTTAAAATTTAAAATCATATTAAATTGGTTTTAGATTAATTTTATTGTCATTATTTGTTCTAATATGCAATATCTCGAAAGAGAATATTCAACAATATGGAAATTAAATATCTTAAATAAAATACTCACTAAATATCTAAAATATTAAAACAAAAGTATAAGAATTTCAAGTTGTGATTTCAGTACAATTACATAAGGCAAAAGTTCTTTAAGATGGTAAAAAAAAAAAAAAACCTAGAACACGTGAATAATTTCAACTAGCTAGGCTGGAATATTTTGTATATTAAAAATGAAGACGCAGCAAATCAGATATGCACATTTAATTACATATGCCAAACCTTAAAAGTATTAGGAAGGAAACTAAACTAAAATTTTATAAAGCAGTGGTTGTACCCATGTTCTCTCTTCCCAAAATTGAAGAAAGCAAAATGGAATCCCAGAAATTAGATTGCTAAGGAGCGTCGCAAGCCACACTTTATTAGATAAAATGAGAAGTGATGAGATCAGAAAGAACTCGGCATTTTTAAGCTAACTGAGAAGATACAATAACAGAGAACCAACTGCAAGGAACATGTGGACAGAATGGAAGATTGCTGCATTCCAAATTAAATAAACCGATAGGCAAGAGAAACATTGTTAAACTGAATATAAGAACAAAAGAAGGATTATTATTAGATAGAATTAATGCAATTTCAACATAAAAATTAGGAAGATAATAGCAATAAAGACGTTGATGTTGTGGTTATTATTATTATTATTCAGAAAAAAATCCTACCATTTTCACTGTAAGGGAAGTTTATGTGAAGTTAGTAGGCATTTATCCAAACCTATAAAAATCTCATGTTGATGCTTTAATAATGGTTTCTAAGAATATGTTCATTAATTTATAACATTTAAAATACAATATTACCGTCCTTTAAACAAAAATTGTGTGCAGATAGCCCTATAGGAATCTTTCTTTTTCTTTTCTTTTTCTTTCAATATAAAAAGTTAATTGATGTGATAATGATGAGTTAATTAGGCGCAATTACTTACTCTATCGAAAAAAACCGTTAGAAAATGCACTATTATGTGGATAATTTACAGAAATGATAAGAAAATAAATGAATATGGGCACAGAAACTCTTATGATTATTATTTTATTATTTATTGTGAGTAACTATTTGTATGTATAGGACTAATGTTTGCAATGCACAGAACTTGTTTTTACTGTGTTTACCATTACCTAAAGTAGATAATTGTAAACCAAAAATAATCTATTCCAACAAAACATTGAAGTTGGACCTGGAATTTTTTATTTCCGTCAGATCTTTTGAAACATTGGAACGGGTTAAGGTATAAAACATGTTACACGTACTCAAGTTTGTTACAAGTCTCAGTTCTTGATGTAATCACCTGATGTACGTCTGTCTCCCTTCCTCTAGTTGAAAGTATTGACGAGAGTATACATGTTCCAATGCTATTATTGGGATTTGAACCACAGAACTTTCAGTGTCATTTCGGTTGCTCTTACCAACTGAGCTACCATGCACCTTACCCACTTGACATTAAAAGCTCCAACTCTCTCGCATTTTTTCGTTAATTCATAGGTATACTTAAAATTCTTTTTTAAGATGATATACCCTACATTACCGCCAGTAATTAAACTCCGGGCTCGATCAGTAGTAATTGATTATTCTTTCACGCAAGCCGCATTTTGGAAAAGTGTAATCACGCTGAAAAATTCATACTCACAGACGAGATTTGAACCACAGATATTCCGGATTTGGTCCAGGTTCTCTACAGAGCAACATGCCGACGCGGTATTAGATTCCCCAAAGAGTAACATTGTTAGTTTCTCTAGCACGTATATACAATGCACATCGTATATAGAGAAGGTATTCTATCCCAAAATTCTATCCCAAGATTCCACTGTAAATACACGTTTTGATGACCTCTGAATAAATAAAAAATGTGTTTTTTAGACAAAGTGTATTTGTGTCTGTGGACGGCATAACTAAAAAGCGAAATATAATTTAAATACCAAACTTGATATTTAAGTTGAGTATCTTTTAAGGATGCCATAGCAAGATTCTATTAAGACCCTAATGCGTTCCTATTCAACTACAAGCGCTTTGTGAATCTTTTTAATGTTTAGAATTTATGAAGTACAATCAGAAAGCTCTTATAGTCCCGTATTTGTCAGAAAGAATTGACTCTTCGAAGAGAAGTTATCAAATTTGGTAGTGGTTTTCAGAGGATTTAACTGTTTTCCTTTATATCTTTCAGGTATATCAAGTATTATAGCAGCTGAATACAAAAGGTACTAATCAATTACCAAAACTTCCAATTATAATAGACATAACTAAAAAGAAATCGTAATGAAAGCGCAAGCAGTTACAATGCTATTATAAATTTGATCATCTCCAAATAAGAAGCTTACTCTACATTCACATACACATCTTTTCTCTTTATAATATTAGTGTAGATAATGTGAGGGCTAAGGGAAGTAGAGGCTCGTGGAGTGAGAGAAAAAGATTAATTGGTTATAGTTTAATAAATGAGTCCATCTAGTTAAATAATTTATGGATTGCATAACATTTATGGTTCAAATCCAAAATATTTTAGAGAAAATGAATAATGAAGCACGATTTAACCATAATCCTTTCTCTGGGTCTGCGATCAAACAAAAACCTGAGGCTCAGGACAAACGAGAGTGGACTCTCCATTACTAATCCTTTGCCTAATTATAGGAGAGGAAAATCTCCCAGGCAGAACTTGAAAATTGAAATCAGATATGGTGCGCTATCTCTCCCCTCCTCTCCATCCCCTCACTCCCCTTCGTAAGAGGTATTATGCAGATGACTGTAAAGTGGTAACATTAATTCTAGCTGGGTCGGGTTCCATATACTAATGCGGTATTGGCTACAGTGGATTATGTGCTGGGATTCGGTCACAAAATTAGACGCATTATCACATGCGCTCGGTTCCCACATTAAGCAAATCAATACGGTATTAACATAACAAATTACACTTAGGTGAGTTAGCAATCCGTCATACTACGTTATTCCTTCATACAATAATGCAGCTTCCAATAACTCAAACAGGTGTGTTTCTCTCAAAAGGTTAACTTGTTCCGAAAGTAATCTGGAGAAAAGAAACGGGTTCTACACCTTCTTATACTAGACATATTAAGGTGAGGCAATATTATCACCGTAACGCCTGGATATAATTAATTTCCCACTACGATTATTAAATGCAATAAATAGTATTTGTAAATCCATAATAAAATACATAATAAACTCAAAACTGCAAATTAATTAGATACATATTGAAGAAATGTTGGCGATAACATTACCTGTTGGAAAACGAAACCATAGCTGAAAAATTAAATAAAATTATGTTTATTTATGGACGCTCTTAAACTGCTATGTTTCTAAACGTCCCATGCTATACTGAGCGTGAAAGACTTTTGCTCTTTCAGGCTTGAGATTCTTTTAACTTAATTTCCTTGGGACAAAAGTGCGCAAGAGACCAAAGCATACCGCCCGGCCGCTGCATCTCCCATCTTTGCTCAAATACGTCATGAATGGTTGCAGTGCTGGAGGGTGAGACGTGATCAGCACCCTGAGTCCCTCCCGGCCGGCTAATGCGGTCTTCTCGATCTTAAGCCGCTACTTCTCAATCAAGTAGCTCCTCCTTTGGCCCTCCGGGAACCTCACGAGTCTGGGTGCACTCAGAACGAGGTCATCCAACGGGGAAAAATTCCCCACGCCGGTACTGGAAATCGAATCCAAGTCTCTCATTCGGCAAGCAGCCGCGCTACTACCGTGCTAAAGAGAGGATCTGAGGCTCTTTTACGTGCCGTAAATTTACGACCAATGACTTTACTTCCCTTCCGAAGGAAGCAATGCTAAGGATTTTTACTCCCGAAAAATCCATCGTCCTCCGCCGGGTATGTACCCGCGCCCTTGGGTACATGAAATTGCCATAGTAAGCATTACACCACGGAGAGCTACATACTATAGCTAAAACGTTTGCAACGTGTTTCAAATAATGTGAACTCAGATGGTTGGAGACTGACGATGATGATGACGATGACGATGGTGGAGTAGACCTTGAGCTATAACAATGAACGCTTTTAGGCTCGTTGTTATACTTTTGGAAATTAGACAGTTAGCTTGGGGTTATACTCTTAAAGTCGATATTCAAAGCATAGTGATTAGTTAAAGAATTAAGACGCTACCAAATGCCCCAAAATAAAACCAATTCGTGATCAGTTTTAAGGAGAAACTATATATTCCAAGTACGAGAGATATCGGTTCAAGTCCATCTCAATCTACGAGAGTTACCTACAATCTATCGTTACAGTCTATGAAGAAATCTGAGACGCGGAAACTTAAAATTAAATTGTGTTTTATTCATGGACTACCTTGGTTCTCAGTATAGTGGAAGATCGCTTAATTTTGCTCAGAGGACTATTTGTCAGTCGATGTCCATACGTGACTTATATGTTTCCTTTATCCCCCCCCCAAAAAAAAAAAACCCACCTGCCCTCCACTGGGTTGAACCCGCGTCTAGAATATTACCCCTAGACCACGGAAGACGACGCAAACTTTAGTTGCACTTTTAAACTTAAGCTCATAAAGTTTTAAACAAGGCGCAGATGTACGGATTATAACAATGCCAATGCCTACAATGTTAGTATGCTCTTTAAATAAGTTCAAGTGTTAGATTGTACAATAAGATCAATTTCTGGAAATTGTACTTCCGGAGGTAACGAACGGCCTTCCTCCGCATGAATTACACACGACTTCAAAGAACTTTAACAAATCATCAAAATCCTCTTATTCAGTAAATACCAGATTATTTACGTCTGACCCACCACCGAGAATACTGAAACGAAAGCGTCACATGCTCTTACAAATTTAACTACAGAACTTCCTTAGATAACCTGAACATACGTGTCTTGCTTTTTATCTTTTGAAATTTAGATGCATGCACAAATACAATGTATTCAATTATACAATAAATTTATCTTATGAGAAAAAAGTGTTAGATAATTGGTACAGTTTTTATTGCAAAGGTAAATAAAATTCAAAACTCAAACTCATGTGCGTTATCTGTAAACATTCCATTGTCGATTACGCCCTGCTTTGAGCCACCTGCTTTACTTGAAAGGCAACTCAGCCAGCCAGAATCAAAAGAAAAAAATAATCATAACTTTTGAATATTGAAGATAATGCATAAATCAGAGAAGACAAAGACGAAGAACTGTCGTAAAGGGCTATTCACATAGAAAGATTAACATTACCGCAGGGACTTTAATATGAACGCAAGAAACACATCACCATTTACAATGCCAATAAAACGTTAGCTTCAAAATAAAATAATTGAAATGTTTAAAATCGGACCATGCGATTTGTAAGGACGATATAACATTGCACTGCATCAATCGAATTTGTGTTATATTATATATATATATATATATATATATATATATATATATATATATATATATATTAATCGCTTTATAATGTAGTGCGTGCGTGCGTGTGACGTGCGAGATCTGGTAGGCTCGTGGTGAGCCTAGGTGTTGTTGCTGTGTACCTACCCTGGTAAGGGTTTAACCACAGGAATAAGGTGAAGATTGACGTTTTATTTTAGGGTTTCGAGTGTTGGTGATAGGCTTCTCGAATGGTTGTATTTTTCAGGAACAGCATCCTTTCTTCTGCTCCGCTGGTGTTTAATTTTAAAAATTATTTATGTTGGTTAATTTTAATAGACCACTCCCAATGGAAGGGGGGGATACTTAGTTCAGCTATTTCGCTGTTGGCTGGTTTGAAGCCTTTGTTACCAGGGGTGCCCGCAAGCCATGCGGGGAACCCCAAACTGCCTCTTTCGGCGTTCAGATTGCCCCAGCAATCTGACAAGTGGGTTCTTATGTTCGCCCAACCTGGCGTAGAATTTCTGAACCCGGCGCCTAATGACTTCTTCCACATATGGGAGGGCCGAAGCTTCATGAAGTAGCCTAAAAAGGAAACATCGACATACAGAATATATGGACCGGAGTTCTCTATTCTGTACCCACTGTAACCAGAGAAGCCAGGAGTCTGCTGTCATACCCCGCACTTCGCAGGCGTATAGCATCAGAGGGACTACAAGCGCCTTGAAAATTCGTAACTTTAAGTGAACCGGCATTTGGGAGGCCAGTACATGGTAAAGGGAGGTCACCGCCCCTCTTGCTCTGTCAGACGCTCCCCGCTCGTGTTCACGAAAAGTTAGGTCCTTATCAAGAGTGACGCCCAAATATTTGATGGAATTTCCCCACTCTATCCTCTGGCCCTGATAGGAAAAGTTGGGTATCTGGGCTATTGCGGGGCGTTTTCTGGAGAACAGAGAATCATGACTTTTGCCAGGGTTAATGGACATCCGCCACTGTAATGTAGTGGTTACCATGTTGACCTACAATACCGAAGGTTACGCATCCTAACTCAGTAGAAAATGGTGGTATTTTTGGACGTAAAAATCTTAGCATGGCCTCCTTTGGGAAGGGAATGTAAAGCCGTTGGTCTCGTGTAATATTCATTCCTTGACGGAACCCCATAACTTGAGAGAAACGGTTGCTGGTCTAAATTCCGCCAGTCTCACGTCCGAAAGTCCTGATTTCGTACTGTGGTGCGATCTATAGTCGATGAGTTGAGCTCTCATCACTATATATACACAAATTGGCAAACTCGGGAAATAGAACTTCCGTTAGAAACTACTGTTAAGGTGTAAAATGATGAGATAAAGCTGAAGAATTGCAATAACTAGGAGAACAAATCATCTGATGGAAGAAATAAAATATACTAGAAGATATGAAACAAAAATTATCTTCAGTAGGAAAAATACATTATTTTCATCCAATAACACTTAAAAATTAAGAAGAATTAGCTGAAAAAGTATGAATGAGGCATAATGTTATATGGATGTAAAAATTGTTTAATATTTAAATCAGAGAGAAAATGAATAGAAAAGTATGAAATATGAAGCTGCAGAATAAACTGAAAATTAATTGGACTGTCAAAATTACCAGTGCAGAAGTTTGTGGGAGAACAAAAGCAAAAAGAGGAATTTCAAAACGAATAAGGAAAAAAAGAATAAAATTCATAGGATATATATTAAAATGCCAAAGTATTTTGAAACATATAATGGAAGGAAAGAATACCAAAGTATGAACTAAACTGCATACAATATTGGAATAATTTAAAAACGACTTGAATTGCAGAACGCACGAAGAATTTAAAAGGAAGAAACGGATGAGACATGATCAGGGTGGAGAATCGCTAAATCCAAGTATTCAAGACTAAAGATGACGACAACTTCAACATTTATGAATTGCAAGTTTTAAATGTCTGTGCTACTCAAATACCACTTAATATTGGCGTTTAAAAATCATTCTGTCAGCGTTTAATTTTTACAACATATCTGCACATTCAAAACTTACAATACATGCTGAAATACTTAAACATTTTACTACAACTTTCCAAAACTCTTATTAATAAAGCTAAGTATGGGATTTGTATTATATAACTTTCTTTTTAAATGAACATGTATGCGCAAAAGAAGTCATTGAAAATTTGGTGTTTGAAATCGCTCTATATGCTTGTATGGTTGGCATACAACTGACATAACATAACATAAGTTAGATGCGTAGCAGGGCATAATGGGATAGGAGCGCAAATGTCTTGGGTAGGAAAGAATTAAACAACCACAAGCATATCCAAATGGATCGTCAAGAGCTGAATAATTATTATAAGACATCAAACACAATGTACATAACTGGATGGAAAACAAAAGAACAAAAATGTGATGGAGAGGATTTCTGCATCACATTATTAACTGCAGACATATTAAGCACACTGAAGGCACATTAAGCACATATACAATTAGAGTGACAGTAGAACTATTAACTGGACAGCCATTTGAGAAAATATCTGCAGACAATGTGGGATTTTAGAGATGAACCCAAGTGAAGACTACGCAAGAACAGAAAGAATCGTCCTCACATTTATCTGCTAGGAGTATAATTGTAGATATTTGAATTGGTAATTATGAACACTATTATGAGCAACATTATCACTATTTGCTTCATTTGTGGACTTATAATTTTACTCATTGTAAGTAGTTTTCAAGGTGGTTAGTACACCCTAATGGGTGTGATACACGCAATACATACGTGTTTATTTTCCCTGAGATCATGAGTCGGAAGCCGTAACCTTGAGAAGGTCGGCCGCGCTATAACGAATGCTGTATTGGAACTGAGTTTGAATATTTTACACTACCTAGGCCAACAGGTCATGTATTGAGGTGTGAAAAGAAAAACGGATGGGGCAGTAAGACCATACGAAATACATCTGTTTAATTATGAGATTGGTTTTTAGGAAAACCATTAGACGTAGATGACAACTAACTAACACATCAAAGTGGATACACACTGATGTGTACTATTTATCAAAATATATATCTCGAATACCATGCACAATCTTTGAATGTGATTATTTAGCCAACAGGAGACAAGAGCTCTCAAAGTAAAACTCTCAAAAGAAAAACTTAGTGAACATTACTAGAACTTGTCAGAGAAACCAAACTGCTTACATAAATAAAATAAAATTTGAAGAAATACAGTCATCCAAAAAGCTTCTATGTTAGAGAATAATTAAAGAATAAATAATGCACTCCTATTACATTATAATAAAAATTAAAATATGTTAAATAAGGATAATCATTTAAAAAAAAAACCGGCGAACATACATTTTAAAAAAACGCACATTTTTAAATAAAATATTTTTAAGTCAATAGTTTATTACTTATTGGATTTAAGTAAATGAAATTGGGCAGAACGTCTTTTATATCCATGTACACACACACACACTTTCTCTCTCTCTCTCTCTCTCTCTCTCTCTCTCTCTCTCTAACTTTAAAATTGTGAAAAAAAAAATTCTTCATCCGTCAGTCTTCTTAGCGGACACTGAAAGTGAAATGTCAAATTTCTATACTTCTTATAGATTTTTCTGAATATTGGACTGTGTAATGTGTAAACTATTTCATATATTTTATTATGCAAGTACTTTTCATATTCAATATCTTCTAAGGACTTCAAATTTCAGAAAATTGTTTATGATTTTGTAACATCAGCTTTAACATATTTATTTTAATAACTTTGACAACTGAGTCATCATAATTCGTTTAAAAAGTTATAAGTTTATTTCTAAAATTATAGTAATTAATATTCATCCAAAATGATTAATTGATGAGAAAGATAACATTTTACGGATAGAGATTTGGCTAAACTGCCAATATTAATAAAAATATTAATAGAATGTAATGAAAATATATGACAAACTAAGATACATTTTTTTAGAAATAATACTGTAAATTTAATCTTATTTTTCAATAAAATATTTTCTTGAAGAATTATTATTAGTGTAAGGATAATTTTGTCGCCTACAATATTCAAATTGGTACTTCCGCAGCTTCAAGGAAATTTTAATTGTATTTAAAAAACTGAGACGCTTGAAACATATTGAAAGTGTGAGTATAGTTTTGAGAAAAGTGTTTTGTAAAATAATATGTTAGGAAGCAAGTGTGTTGTACGATAGCTAAATTGCTATAGAGCCGAAAGCAAAAGGAGGTTTCAGCTAAACTTTGATTCTCGTTGGATGCCCAAGATTTTCAACATTACAGTAGATACTTCTGCGGATTCAGGGAAATTTTAGCTGTATTTAAAGAAATCTGTGACGATTGGAATATTTTGAAAGTGCAAAAAATGCAGTTTTGAGAAAAATGTTTTATAAAATATGTTGGGAAATAAGTGTATGATATATAAATGTAAGGGACAGTTAAATCTTTATTCTCTATGGATGCACAAAGATTGCAACAGCTATCTGCTATATAAAACTATTTTCGACTTTTTGTCACATTGTAGTAAAAATTTCATGCCCAGTGTCCCTTAAGTGGTAGAGGGTGTGTGAAAAGAAGAGCACATTTAGAATAGTTGGCGTTCTGAACATACCATGTCTTCTAGCATTTTCTTTCCAACTGAAGATTCAGTAAAATGGTTTTCCACTTGACAGGAAACGGTGCAAATAATCATTTGGAGCAACTCTGCCTCTTGGTTTACATTTCACTTTCTTGTTTGCATTCCCCTGAGTGCTAGAGCTGCTGCATCTTTTCAATTTACCCACCGCCTTCTACAAATGTGAAAATTCCACGTAACCACGGCATCCTGGGAAGAGCGATGGGGGATGAAACCCCTCAACGTTGTGGATGTGTTGATTGTTAGACGAACTCCATTCAAAATTAGCAAATTAATTATCCGTTTTGTTCCGTTAGAGTTAACGAAGTTGAGGGCAAAGGGAAGGGGAAGAATTGGCTAAGGGATGGACATTAGCTTTCCGAGGGTAAAGTTCATCGCCATCCTTGTCTGGCTCCGTGATAGCCAGCCCGTCTAATTTACTGAAACACGCTGTCTGTAGATACATACATACACTAACCGTTGTCCGGGTGGCAGGAGAATGCAACCCCAAAACAACAGCTAGAGTTCAGCGAGAGTAGGGGAGGGGATGGTGGCATGCTTCTCTATAATGGAACTGGATGTCGCGCGTTTTCCATTCTATAAACTAACCAGCCTTGCCTCTAGTAGGCAGTTCATTAACGTGTCCGAGTCAATATGCATTCAGCCAGGCGACTTGGTCTCATACATGAAGTTTCGGAGTGCTGTCAGGATTCCACTTCTCTTTAGGACATCGCTACTTGACCTCCACTGTCCTGGAATTTCGTGGATAACACGGTCCTTTGTTCGCAATAAGCCTGCCTTTGTAATACAGACGCTATCGTAAGCACACTTACTTTGGTGTAGAAAATCCCCTCACCGATACTTCAGGCATTATTACTAATTTCAACTTTCCACTTCAACAGCAAATTCGATATTGAGGATTTAGAAGCCAATTAGATTTTACTTTCAAACGTTTAGTTAAGTAGGTAAACTTACTTAGAATTTCAAACGATTATTTCTGAACAAATCATAAAGACATCCCAAAATTTTATTTTGGCAAATTTCATTCCTTTTATTCAATACACGCGTCGCAAACAGAGCCTAGAACTTATCCTTACTTTCTCCATATGTACTTATAGTATTATGATAGCCCCTGGTTCCCAAGATCGTTGGGCAATGGCTTTTTTAGGGCATAACAATTCTTACAATGGTTTCATCCGAAACGGAAGTAAAGCCGTTGGTCCCGTGTCATGAAATTACGGCATTTAAAAGAACCTCAGGTATGAGAAAAAGGCCTCTGAGCAATATTGAGTACAATTTCACGCACATAACGTTGAGAACCACAGCAGTTTAAAGAGGGGAACACCTCGAAGACTATGTCGCATGCAGGTATATTGTGATTCACTCTACCAAAGCAGGAAAGAATGAGTTAAAGGAAGCACAGGAGGCAGTAGTCAACTAGAGGCGAGCAGAAATCCCTAAAGTTTACAAGTGGGATGACCCATCACTCAGTTGAGCCGCATGAAAGAACCTGCAAGCACCCTTGACCTGGCAGCCACCTAGTGTACACGGTGAATATCCTTTCTTTTAATCTGTATGCCTAACATACACGTAGCCTGGAAACACAACTAAGAGATTAGAGAAAATAAATAAAGGAAACTGGAATTATTAATATATTCATTTAAGTATTGTAGTTTTACATCCTGAACCTGAATTAATGAAATCGGAAATGATACAATGAACCCGGATGCTATAGCATTAAATATACTCAGCAATCGCCTTTCTAGAATAAAGGGAATTTTGGGAAAAAAAAAACCTTATCCAGGTAACTCACCCTAACCGAGATTCGAACTCGGGACCTTTTGAATTGAGACAAACACGCTAGAGTCACACGTTATCACGGCTCCACCTCGCTCGGTCACTAATAGCAAGCAGAGGAAGTTCTGTATTCCACTTAACAGTTAGATACGAATATTTCATCACAAATAAACATTTTGAAAAGCCCTGAAGGCTCCCTCCCCAAAAAGCGTTTTAAAATCTAATGTATGACACACATAAGACTTTCTTTACCAATTTTGCAACGAGCTATTCAATCTTTCATCTATTTCATGACATTGAAATAATAAAATAAAATTAATAGTTTTACTATGCCAGTTTGAAATTAAAATTTGGATAAATAATTAAGGATGTGACTATTGCTGTAACTAAAATTAATTAGTCGCATCCTTTGAAAGCTGTCAATATGTAATTATGTTAAAGTTAGGTTCTCTTTCCATGGGCAAGAGTAAATAAAAAAAAATGTGATGTGTTCCACTCACATGACCTTATACTTCTATTTACTTCATGCTAATCGAGAAAAAATTAGCAGAAATAGTCTTATTGTGAGTAGAAATAAGGGAGTACCCTAGGTTAAAGTGATAGTTAAAAGCTGGCTGTTATGTGACTGAAGTTCCTTTGTTGGTATGGACAGGAGTTGACAAATCCCTGTGTGAGAAAAGTATGTTTTTCAAAGCTGAAACCAATAACAAGAAATATCTCAAATACGATCAAGTCCGCAAATATATATATAAAACAAAAATTGGGTCTTTTATCGTGATCTACATTTCTTGTGCAGTAAGTTCTTGTATCTCTCTTACGGTTTAGCAGTTACGCAAAATTCAGTAAAAATCATCCAGAATAAAGAAGTCTTTTGAGGTTATTCCCAGAAAATTGAAGATATACAATTTATTTGGTAAGTAAATATCTTAAATATAAGATATTTTAACCAAAAATCGTTAGAGTAATTTTTAAGGAAATCAAAATTTTCGAAAAAAAGATACATGTAAAGGGTAGTTGAGGGTGGGGTGATTTCTTGAAAACCTTCGTGTTGCATCCTTGGAAGATACCAAACTTATATAGCAAGTTTGGTTTGAAACGGTATTTTCGTATTTGAGCAATGCTGCCCACATACACAGACAGACACACGGACATTTTTCTAAAAACGTTTTTTTTTTAATTCAGAGGGTCTCAAAACATATGATTCCGGTGAAATCTCGGTATCGAATTTTTGGGTGCAATACAATACCTTCTCTATACACTATGTACATAGTACGTATAGAGAAAGTAAAAATAAACAAATGATAACTTGCACGTATATTTCATTTGTCATGTAAATATATTTCATATGTGGTATTTGAATCCAAAACGTTAGAGCCGTTATTGAGAAAAAAATCCAAAATTTGTCCATTTATTTTCCATAGAAAGAATAGTTTGAGGTGGAATGTTTTCTTACAAATCTATGTCGCGCATCCTTGGAAGATTGAGAGCTTAGTTATCAACTTTGATATTTAACCAAATTTTCATTTTTGAGTTCAGAGGCTAAAAAACATACACACAGGTAGACAGATACGGAGTCTTTTCTAAAAATATTTTTTTTGTATACATAAGATCATAAAACGTGTAATTCCTGTGAAATATAGCTAATGAATTTTGGGTGAAATACCTAGTGTATTTCCTTATTTCCCTCTCACTTACAAGAAACTAAGTAAACGCCATTTCTGCTAATGTTTATCTCACTTGACATGACATAGACGGAAGAATAATTTGCAAATCAGGTAGAGAAAATTATATGATTGGAACACATCACTTTTTTATTGTAGTCTTCTAAATATTCCTCATTTCATTTCATCCTCCTGGTGGTTGGTAGTTATAAATGATCTATGTAGATCGTGAGTGTACCTTTCTGTTGTATAATTTTAACTCTAGGTTAACTCATCAAATATATTAATAGAAAAATCTGATGTGTTTCTTTCACACTACTTTCTCTATGTGTTCTGCAAACAAATCATACTTACAAAATATCAATCCTTTATCTACATAATAATAATCAAGGTAAACATGAGCAGAAATTACTTTGTTCATTAATTCCTTATAAGTAGAGGGGAACACGGGAATATATTATGCTAAAGCTACAGTCAATTTTTACTTTCTCTATACATACTATGTACATAGTGTAAAGAGAAGGTATTGCTTTGTACCCAAAAATTCGATACCGAGATTTCACCGGAAATACATGTTTTGAGTCCACCTGAATCCAAAAAAAGCATTTTTAGAAACATGTCCTTGTGTGTCTGTCTGTATGTATGGTGTCTGTGTGTCTGTAGGCAGCATAGCTCAAAAACGAAAGTACGTTAAATACCAAACTTGGTATTTAAGTTCCGCATCTCCCAAGGACGCGACACAAAGATTTTCAAGAAAATCCCCCCACACCCAACTACCCTTAACATGGAAAAATTTTCGAGAATTTTGATTTTCTAGAAAATAGCTCTAACGATATTGATTAAAGTATCATATATTAAAGATATATACTTGACAAATGATATGTATATCTTGACTTTTCTGGGAATAGCTCCTGAAGACTACTTTATTCTGGATGAATTTTACGGAATTTTGTGAAACTGGTAAACCGTAAGAGATAGACAAATACTTAACACACAAAAATGTAGAGCACATTATAACACACAATTTATGTTATATACATTTTTTCATGGAGTTGATCGTTTTTTAGATATTCCTTGTTTTTTGTTTCAGACTTAAAATAACTTTTACTTTTTTCATACAGGCATTTATAAACTCCTGTCCATACAAACAAAGGAACTTCAGCCTCAAAGTAACCATCTTTTGCTATCACTTTAACCTATGTTACCCTTTATTTTGCTTCTACTTACAGGGAAGCAAGTAATAGGACTATTTCTGCTAATTTTTTCTCATTAAGCATGAAGTACATAGAAGCATAAACTTTTTAACAATCTGTTGCAGAGATATAGAGCAAGTTATGTGAATGGTTTACATCAGATTTTTTTAAAAACTTCACCTATGCGATTGTCATTTGTTATCCGGTCCTCTTGCCATGGCCGGTGGTACAGCAAAGCGATAGGAAAAGGATGAGTGCTTCCCTCTTTAGAGAAGTTTAAGCATTTAAAAACTGAAAGTAATGTTACAATTAAATGCTTTAATGAGATATACATTTTTGTGTAGTTAGTTTTTATGTTTCTCTTATGGTTAACCAGTAGTCATTCAGAATCAAGAGGACTTCAGCGGCTTTCCAAAGAAATTAGGATACACATTTATTTGGTATGTAGATTTGCTTAATTTACGACATTTTAATCAAAATTATTGATCATTTATTTAGAACATTTCAAAGTTTGGAAAATGTTCTATGTAAAGCGTAGTTTGGGGTGGAGGGTTTTTTTATGAAAATCGTCGTGTTACATATCTGGAGGATACTAAACTTTATTATCAAGTTTAGTATTTCACGGACTTTTCGTTTTGCTGCCCACACACAACCTATTTATAAAAATCCTTTTTTTGGGTTCAGGGTAACTTAACACAATTCCAGTTATCGAATTTTTCTGTGGAACATTAAGATACATTCTCTAGCTATAAGCACATTACCATAGTGCTTATTAGAGAAAAAAATTGATGGTTTCCATTCTCATGACTCTCTCTAGTTCCCTGTAACAAATTATGGTTAAAAAGCCTATTCTAATATCTGCTTCATGCTAATCCAGATAAAGGCTTTATTACTCACTTTCTTGTAAGTACAAGGAAAATAAGGGAGCACATCAGGCTAAAACGATACTGAAATCTTTAAAACGCTGGCTGCTATGGGATTGAAATTCGTTTCTTTAAATGACAAGAAGGTGAAGGTATTTTAAAACTGAAACCATTAACAAGGAATGTCTCGAAACTGGTCAACTCCAAGAACAAATTCACATCACATAAATTATGTGTTTTAACGTGACCTACAATTTTGTGCAGTAACTTTTTGTATATTTCTTGCGGATTATCTACCAGGTATGCAAAATTCATCTAGGATGAATAGACCATCAGAGGCTTTTCCCAGAAAATTCAAAATATGCATTTCATTTGTCATGAATATATCTTTAATATACGATATTTTAATTAAAGTCATTAGAGTCATAAAACAGTTTCAGACTTTTTCCACACAAAAGGTTGTTTGAGTTTGAAATTAAGCATAAAAGTTGGCATTTTATCGACTTTTCGTTTTTAAGGACACATGGACACAAACACGAACTTTTTTCTAAAAATGCATTTTATACAGGGTCTATTAAACGTGCATTTTCGTGAAATCTTGATATTGAATTTTTGGGTGGAATGCAATATTTTCTTTACCTACACTCCATGTACTATGTAGAGAACATAAACATGTATATCGCAAAAATTGGGTGTCTTAACGAGATCTATAATTTTGTGTACAAAGTTTCTGTATATCTCTTAAACATTAGTGGTTATGCAAAGGTCATTCAGAAGGAAGAGGACACCAGGGGCTATTTCCAAACAATTTAGGACATACATTTTTATTTGCCATGTAAACATCTTTAATATATGGCATTTTAATAGAAATTGTTACAAAATGTTACAAAATCAAACATCTTGAAAACTCCATGTAGAGGTAGCGTCGGAGACGAGGAGTAGCATCTTTATAAGAACTTTAATACAAAGTTTTTATTAAACTGACTTCTCGCTTTTGAGTTATGCTTTTCACAGACACATACACGGACGTGTTTATAATTTTTTTTTCTCTTTTTCTTATTCATAGGTTTTTGAGAAATTAATACTCGGTATCGAGTTTTTGAGTGAAAATACATTAGGTACCTTCTCTACCAACTAAGTTGTACGTAATAATCGGTAGAGAAAATAAAAATGGTTTTACCATAATACATAACTACTCCTTCTAAAATAAAATCCTATTTTGGGTAATATTATGAGTGTATGTCGCATATATTCACACTTAATGGAAATCATTTTAACGTTACATTATAGCGTTTTCCGAATAAATGAGAGGAAATAGAAGAAAGAACAATAACAAGAAACATAGGGAACTAATAATAACGTGCACAAATGGAGGCTTTCTATAAGACCGCCTTAGACGGGACCGTTTTCTTCATTTACCTACCACAAGGGAATTTCTGAAAGAGGAACCGTTCAAATTCTACAAATCGGTGGAACGATGGCTATGGCTTCTGTATACAACTTTCGGAATACAAAAAGTCTACGGCTTCTCTTCGCATACACAGTGACACATGCACACCACCCACCACACACACACACACACACACACACACAGCAGACAGATCAGATCCGATTTGAAACCTGAATTCAATTTAGTACAGAGAGAGAGAGAGAGAGAGAGAGAGAGAGAGGCGATGCCATCACAGACTTCTCCCTTGCACCCATAAGCACGAACGCACGCATATAGAGAGAATCTGGGCGTTATCGATTCGTATATCGAGGTTCCTAGTATTTTATTACAGCTTCCGTTCAAGTGATCGATATATGTACACGGACACGATGCGAAAAGCGAGTCGGAGAGAGAGAGAGAAAGAGAGAGAGAGAGGGAGAGAGAGAGATGGCTGTTGTGAAGGAGCAAGCCACTACTATATACCCAGTTGTAGCAATATTCAAAGCGTGCCACAAATTCCACACATTTTCCCTTTGAGGTGGTTTCCACACCCGCTTTCCTGCTACCAGTTTCGCTGTTCCGACCTCCTATCATCATCCCCTCAACATTCCCACCCTGCATGTCGAAACACAGCTTTGCTTGATGCAGGAAGTCGTCATGCGGAAGTACTTCTCTCAAGCACTTCCTTTGTTAACGATGCTTTTTGCTCGTCTCAAGACTTTTGAGCCACAACTCCTCGACTTGAGCTGCGGTTGTTTTAATTGTATTCAGCTTCGGGACACTTCTTAAGAACTATTAGCCTTGCAAACTCCGGATAAAATTGCTTACGTGTTTCCTAACAGTAAATGTTGATGGATTTGTTCGTTGCGTAGCGTAACATGGCAACATACGGAGATAGGAAGGTTGTCATTTGTCATTTACAGTAAGAAGTTACGTTGGGACAACTGGAATTTGAGATATTTTAAAAAAATTAACTCTTTGGGCAAATTTTATGTACAAAATGGGGAGCACTTACCATTAATGATTTTAACATAATGTATTTATAAAATTTGAAAAACCTAGAGTACGAAACGTATATATAACAATAACAGTAATATTTTTTTCTGAAGTCTTGGGTTTGATTCCCAGCTGGGGCTGGGAAGTTTTCTTTAACCAGAATTATTCCCTATCCTCCACTGAGTCAGGAAGTGTCTATGTGAGAATGAATGTGTGTGTATGTTTGAGGAAAATAAAACGATTCAATCCAATGTACAGACAATGAGGTGTTTCTAATGCAAAGCCCCTTTGGTATGACTTTAGATATTAATGAGGGCTATATAAACGAAACAATAAAAAAATATTTTTTTGCCATTTTCAAACTTAAGCTTATATGGTCACTTGTTATCAAATTCATTGTTTTAATAAAATAACTCCAATTGATTTACATAAAAATATAATTTAAAATTTAATTTTAGCAGTCAAGGTTTTAAAACCTTGTATATTATAGTGCTATTTTATATTAAGTCTTAATTATTGTATTCAGTTTTGTACTATCTAAACCGCTTGATTTTACAAAAGTGCATTATTTATTTCCATAATTTATTTCTTAAAACTGGAGTGTTATTTCGAAAAAGTAGTGGTATTTTTGTTTAATATACTTTTTAAAGATAGAACAAAAATTCTGGAGCAAATTAGTAGGCAAATGCATTGTGTGGAGCATTTTGAGTGTGAGAAAAGTTCGAACGTTGTGATCTAGATACAGATGATTCTTCAGATAAAAAACTTCAGCAACTCATTCCAATCTTCAGTTATTATCACACTATTTATCTACTGTGGCCGTGTTGGGGGTAAAAACTGCATTAATTTTGGTCTGAAGATTTTTTATCAGGCATGAGGTTCTTTTCGGTTTCGTAAAAGTACGACTCGGGACCGGCTAGCGTGTTACCCAGACAATGAAGGCCGATAATTAATCGGTTTTGTCCATTCTCGTCCCACCCAGGCATGCCCTGAAGGAAAAATCTCAGAGCCTACCGCTAAGAAGTAGAACTCAAACAAATAGGCTGCTGGTCTGGGTTTAAATACTGCTTAGGAAAATAAAATCAATGAGGTTTTTACTCGCGTTCCATTTATTTCCAGAAGGGAATTGGAAAATGTATGAATACATGAAATCTACATACATTTGTTTATAAATACAATCATGGAATCATGCGTAACATCAGTGCTCGCATATGATTGCCAGACATAGTGCTTCATCGAAAGCCATACAGATACCTCCCAAGTGCACCTCAGAAAGATGGAGCGGAAATAGCTGAACATCAGCCAACAAATTAGAACATGCGAAACACGGAAAATAGAAGAATGATATAGAGCACGTAGCAGTACACCCACGACAAATCAATTGGAATTGTGGAGGTCATGTAATAAGAATGTATAACAGAAGATGGCCCGCGCGATCACACTTTGGGCAAAGACTGATGTGTTCAAACGCACTGGCACACGGAGCTGGAAGAAGATGAATTATCATAAATGATACCACGAGTGTTTTCATTTTGTCAGTAATTCACGACCGGAGCAAAGCTAAGAGAAGAAAACACGAGTTGTATTTGTTAACACAATTCAGGGAAATAGGCTATTAGGAATGCATAATATAAAGGAAGGGAGGCTTTATTAGGTTATGATTGAAGTACTTACAATAGTTCTCAAATGGTAGATGACGCATTCGACGAAGTTTAATTACCGAATGATTTTTTTTCTTCACTGCCTCCTGAATTATGATTTGGTCAACCGTGTCTACACCTTTGTACGAATATCGATAACAACAATAGAGGACAATTAATTTATTTCAGCTTTTAATAATACATGAAATGGTTATTTTAATTATCATACATAAGAAACACAAATAATGATCACTTTTCACTCCTTTTTTTAACTAAATACTTTATGAACTTGATAAAGTTTTAAATAAACATATTGATTGAACCAATTGAAAGTGCAATTGTGGATCTGACAGTTACTAAAAGTGAACAAAAATGACTGGTTGGATTGTCACCTTGTCACCAAGACAGGAGATTCAACATACGAACGTTAAGTATGATAAGATTTCAAAGAAATGAACATCAACTGCGGTAAGATTTTTCGACAGTATTTCTCCAGTCAGATGACCGCGATTGGCTGAAGCTGCCTAAGCTCGGCCATTCCATTGGCGATTTATTAGTGGAGCTGAATTGTCTAGCCAATGATCGCCAAAGACAGAAAGTCAATGAAATAAAAATCAGATACGTTCCATTTTCATGACTTTCTATAGCTGTGCCGCTAACTAACTTTTCTTATAAAAGATTAATATTGTATTTACATCATACTAATCAAGATGAATATTAGCAGAATTGCTGTTATTACTTGCTTCTTTGATGCAGAATGGAAACAAGCGATTACATTAAGCTAAAGCGGTCGCAATGTGAAACAATTGAAATTCCATTCTCTTTGCTTGCCAGTTGTAAACAAACTACAGATAAAGGAAAGATAATCTACCTTTTGAGAAAAGCATTAGTGGTTAAAAATTGAAACCAATAACAATGAATATTTGAAAATAGCCAACTCTACAAGAAAAACGTATGTGACATAAATTATGTATTTTAACGAGATCTACATTTTTGTGTAGTACATTTTTGTCTATTCTTACAGTTAAGCAGTTATACAAAAGTCCTCCAGAATGAAGAGGACTTCAGAGGCTATTCCCAAGAAATTCAGGATATTTGCGACGTAAATATCTTTAATATATGGTATTTTAATCAATATCATTAGAGCAATTTTTGAGAAGAACAAAACTTTCAAACTTTTCCATGTAAAAGATAATTTATGGTGAGGGATTCTCTTGAAAATCTTCGTGTCGCATCCTTTGAAGATGATAAACATAAATATCTAGAATGGTACTTAAGGATCTTTTCGTTTTGAGATTTGATGTCCACAAACACACACGGATTTTTCAGAAAAAGAGTTTTTTCAGACCCAGGAGACCTCAAAACTTATATTTCCGGTGAAATATGGGCATCGAATTTTTGGATGGAATACAATATTTACTCTAGCTAAATGCAAGATAAAGTAGCAAGTAGGGATTAAATTCTCTCACGGACTACCTTTTATTAAGATTTTACATTGAGCTAAGGAAGTCGTCCAGGAGGAATGAATTCAATCTGAAGTCGTATATTTGGAGTTGGTGCACAGTTAAAATGTGATATGTGGATTACAAGCTGCGATTTTTCTTCTGGTCAATCAGTAACTGACTATTTTATCTTCGGAGTTATTTTATTATACATATTGTTTAAAGAATGTTGGTACGCGCACAAACACCAATCTAAATATGCTTTTATTCATGGGCCTTCAAAACATGTAATCACAGTGAACTCTCAGTATCGTTGGTGGTATATATAATACCTTCTCTACTTACTTTGTACGTCCTAGAGGTAGTATAGATATCCTGGTTTGTAATATCGCTATGTGACTCCTTAGCCCGGCCGCTGTTCCCCCATCTCGGTCCTTTATAGATAGACGTCATGGATGGGGTGCAGTATTGGGAGGTGAGACGTGGTCAGCGCTTCAATCCCCCCAGCCAGTTAATGCGGTCTTCACGTTCTGGAGTCGCTACTTCTCCATCAAGTACTCCTCAATTGGCACCCGGTCCAGGTCTCCCAGCGGCGGAAAAATCCCCACGCCGGTACTGGAAATCGAACCCAAGTCTCCCGCTTGGCAAGCAACAACGCTACCACCGTGCTAAGGAGACGACCCACTAATGTCGCTATACATAGTATCAAACAAATATGAAGTGGACGAAGAAAAAACAAATTACAGTTAACATAACATCATGTTAACACAATGTTGGATACTATGCAAACAAACAATAACATTCACACTGAGCTATTGTATGGGAGGAGCAATTGTATCGGTTCCAATACTTTCTTGACTTGTCTTATTACAAAGCTAATGCAGTGGAAACTTTTCAGGTTGAGAAACATATGATTTATTAAAATGCGCACACACACACGCACACATACTCAAACTAAATAATTGATTGTCCATATTTCTTATGACTTTTATCGTTAGTTTTATTTCCCATTAAAAGAAATATTTATAATAATTTCAATTCAATATGTATATCACATCAGAAGCATTTTTTAATTTTGAAGCACAAATTTAACGGCAGACGGCCTCGTAGTCGAATGGTTAGACCCCGGCTCTCACCTAGGCCACCCGAGTTCAATCCCACGAAACTGCAGGTTAGGTTTGTGGTGCACGAAGCGGTGTCTGAGCGGGTTTTCTCTGGGTTCTCCTGTTTCCCTTGCCATCTATTTCAGCAATTGCCCTAATATCATATTTTCTGTTATTTTTCTTTTTTTTTAACAAGAAATGTATTGCTTTTTTTTATATGTAGCAAGTTTTTGAATATCTCTTATGATTTACAAGTAATGCAAAAGTCATCCATAATGAAGGGGGTTTCGAGGTTATATATAATGGTGTGTGGCTGTGCTGGCAGATGGTGAGCGTATACATGCGCTTTGTGGGGCGACATTTTGTCGCTGCCCTCGCGGGGCGATGACGGTTGCTTGATCGAAACCTGGAACCCGTGATATTGGCGGCTGCGTGGCGCTTCTGGTACCGAAATAAAAACAGTCAAACAGTCAGGGACTTTCGCGTGGTTCTTTCTGCTCCAGGAACTGTGACCACTTGTGGTTCCCTCCCTTAGGGCATGAGCCAGCAATACATCTTCATTATGTTGTACTATGTGAGGTGTTCCCCGCTGTTGTTAAGCTTTACCTTTACCTTTAATATATATTATATTAATCAACACAAATGTTGCAATTATATATAACCAAAATTTTGATTATTTATTATAAATTATACATTTTATTTTAAAATAACTTTAGTCTAGCTTATTCCCTTATTTCTCTTGTAGCTATAAGAAATAAGTAATAAGGTTATTTTTCTTAATGTCTTTGTTTATTAGTATGCGGCAGATAGAAGAATAATCTTTTATAACGACAATTTGTTAGGGAATAGGTAAAAAAAGTCATTGCTTTTCTCTAGCACCTATATACATATAGTGTATATAGAAGAATGAGAAGGTATTGTGTTCCACTCAAAATTCGATGACAGGATTTCATCGGAAATATATTTTTGAGGTTTCCTGATTAAAAAACAAAAACGTCCGTCTGTGCGTGTGCATTTGGACAAATAGACCAAAAATGTTAAATACTAAATTTAGTATTTTTGTTTAATATCTTCCAAGGATGGGACAAGAAGATGTTTAAGATAATCTGCCCAACACACATAATTATTTTACTTGGAAAAAGTTGTGAAAATGGCTCTAAGGATGTTGATTACAATACATAACAAATAAAACGAAAATTTTGAATTTTCTGAGAATAGCCTTTAGAGATCGCTTTATTATGGATAACTTTTGCAGAAGTTTGTATAACTGTTAAAGTAAGACACAAAAACTTGCTGCTGAAAAATATAAACCTTGTTAAAACACCTAATTTATTTCAAATATATTTTTCTTGTACAGTTGACCTTTCTTGAGGCATTCCTTGTTATTGTATTCAATTTTAAACTACCAAAATTTTCTCAAACGGGAAGCCTTCGAATTTTAAGGAAGCTAACTTTGTTTTACTGCTGGCCATGACCTCAATTTCTTCATATGGCGACCAGCTTTTAAAAGATATGATTTGCCTTAGCCTAGTGTATTCCCCTATTTCCTTCCTACTTACAAGGAAGCAAGAATAATATCAATTCTTGATTAGCATGATTTAGATAAAATAAAACCCGGCTATGGCATTGCATTTTTCAGTCTGACTCTAGCTATCAAAATCCTGCCTGACACACACATTTTTGTGAAAAAATAAATAATCAATAGTAATTGATTGATTAATACTATGAATTCTGGGGCTTGAAGTACCTACGACATTGCAAATCGCCATTGGGATATGTCGACTCAATATAATTTGAGACCAATTTGTGGTTTACAGGGGAACATGCGAGCCAGTTAAGAAATATAATGCCGTGCCGACATTTTGCCACAGTAGCTCAGTGGTAGAACAACCGGCTAGACACCGCGAGGTACGTGGTTCAAATCCCGGCTGTGGTTCTACCTATCCAAAATAATAATGCTTCGTGAGAACAGTTTGTATATGGAACATCTACAGTTAGTTATGTTAGATGTTTTGATAATATACACTGTTTATTACACACACTGTATTACAGGAGGTGAAGATAAAAAGCTTTATTGAAAGCCACTAAAGAAGAAATCTGCTCACCAAGAGCATTTACCGTGGTGGCTGTGTGGGAAGGGTGATCTGGCCTTTGTTTGCTGTATCGGGGTCCAGTGATTGGTATCGACAACACAGACCAACCACTACAATCACTGTGGTCACTGTGCACTTGTCCCACTGGGACTATCCTCCCATGAAACCAGGCTCTCTAGTTGCTTTCACCCTCCCAATTGACGTTGAAGCCAAATATTCCCTTAGCTGCCGACTTACAATACTCTGCTATCCTCATTGTATTTTATTTTAACATATACTTAAGAAGTAGTAGTAGTGTTTTATTAAGCTTACAATAATTCAATATTTGCGTCACACAGCCGTATAGGTCGGGTAAATGCAAATGACGTTTTATTTATGGATGCTCTTTAAATGTTGTGGTTCTCAGTGTTCCATTCTATACTGCGCGTGAAAGACCGGTCAACTTTGCTCAAAGGCTTCTCTATCCGGCTTGAGGTTCCTTTACGTGCCGTAAATCTACGACAAGGGATCCACGGCTTTACTTCCCTTCCGAAGGAAGCAATGCTAGGGATTTTTACGCCCGAAAAAGATCCATCGTCCTCCGCCGGATTTGAACCATGGTCGGTGACCATACATGCTATCTAAAAATACTTGAATTTAAAATATTAATATTACCTACTATTATATATATATATATATATATATTATATATTATCTATTTTATATACTTTAATAACATTGGAACTACATACACACACACACGTACATACGCTCGAGAGCTACAACAGAACCACAGAGCAATAAAAGAAAAAATGCTCTGATATCACATACACACACACACACACTCACACACACACACACACACACTTTTGCGCTCACAACTACACCCACGTATTCACACATATAGATTACTCAAAACCCAAATAAGTCTGTACAATATTTACACAAATATTTTATCTCTTACTGCATGAACTTTCATTAAGTATGTGCCCAGAATTGGCCAGTTTTGACTCTTTAGAACCAAGTCCCAGAATGCTAAATCTGTTTGAAGCTAAAAATATTTTCGGCAACAATTTTTTCCTAACATCCTCCATCTGCATGCAATCTGCCTAAATATGCATCCAGTCTTCCTGATATCCACATAATGGGCATATGAGCCTACCAGCTTCAACTACCTTACGGGTTTTCCAACCTCTCAACCTGAGCCACGCTATTATATTTAAGTAGCTATAGAGAGTTTAATATTCCACCCAAACTGAAACACCCGATTTCACCGGAATTACCTGTATTCACCTGTAGTGTAAAATAACATAAGCATATAAAAAGAATCATTCTGATTCAATGTGTACCGGAATAGTTAAAGTTATAAAAAGAAAATTGCAATTGATCAAGTTCTATAATTTTTGGTTGAATTAATAATAGGTTTAGAAGTTAACTTGCTCTCCTTCATTCCATTGTTACCTTACAACAAAAATATATATTCCACAGAAGCTTCATTAAAATATTTTTAATACAGTTTGAGAACATGTTTCTTCCTATCATTCTTTTGAATATCTCACGACTCCACAAAAAATCTGATAGGTTTTATGCACATAATTCATCTAGCTGTTCCAAAAACAAACATTTCTTACAAAATATTATTTTTTAATCTACATCATGCTAATCGAGACTTTAGCAGAATTGGCTTTATACTTTCTTCCTTATAAGTAGGAGGGAAGTAAGGGAATACATTGGATAAAAACGATAGTTAAGGCTAAAACGATAGTTAACTCTCTTAAACGCTAGTCGCTATGGGAAACAATTAAGGTTCGGCTCGTTTTGCATGCTCTCCTTAGAAAAAAATTAATAAGTTTAAAATTGATGTCAGTATTACTTAATATCTCGAAATCGGTCAAGACTACAAGAAATTATGTGTTTTAACGTGGTCTACATTTTATGAGTTCCCAAACCATTTATTTCCAGTGAAATCTAACTATAGAATTTTCGGGTAGAACAGAACCTACTATTACATTGCACATATGTACTTGAGCACCAGGTAACGAGAATTAGTTTATGTATAGGTATTTTAACTAGGGAAATAATTGTATTCTAACTACGATTCGATGTGAATATTTCCCAAGAAAATGGTCCGTTTGTGTGTTTGTGTGTGTGTGGTGTGTGTGTACGCGCGTAAATATTTAAGTTCAAAGGATAATGTGACGAAGGTTTACAAAAATATTCTTCTCACCCCAAACTACTCTTTAAATGGATATTTTTCGAAAATGTTTGCTTTCTCATAAATGGCTTTAACAATTCTGAAAGAACCACATGAAATTAATAGTTATAATTATAAACGCTCTTTAACTGATATTATTCGCTGCGTCCCATTCTATATTCGGTATGCTTAATTCTGTTCAGCGGTTTGTGGTGCTTTTACATGCCGTAAATATACATGGGGCCAGAGCCTTTACTTCTATTCCGAAGGAAGCCATTCCCAGACATTTTGCGAAAAGAAAGCACAAACACATGTTAAGATGTTTTCAAGACACATTAATTGAATATCTTAATTTTTTTCGGAATATATTTTGAAGTTTTCTTCATTCTGAACGACTTTTGAATAGGTGGTAGTTCTTGAAACTGTTCACTATTGCTTTAGTTCTATTTATTTTCTTATGTCGCTCGTACCTTCAGGGAAATTAGTAATAATACTATTTCTGCTAATTTTAATATACAGAGCGCCAGGAAACCTTCTCCGCACTAGACGAGGCGTTCCGGAGAGAGCTTTCTGGCGCACGGTAGATTAACTTGAACTTACCGGGAATCATGCGAGTCAGTTGAGAAATTTAATGCCGTACCGGTATATTGCTATGGTAGCTTGGTGGTGGAAAAACCAGCTAGAGACCGGGAGATCCGTGGTTCAAATTCCGGCTATAGCATTGAATTTTTCAATCTGTCGCTATCTGGCCAACTTGAACTTAAATTAAGTATATACGAATAATCTTTTGTAAGGATAAATTGTTGTAAACCAGGTAGAGAAAGCCATGTGAATGCAAAACATGAATTTCAGAAAATGACCAGTGTGTGTATTCTTTTGCGTATATATAACTTGTGAATGTGTGTATTCTTGTGTGTGTGTGCCAAGCGATATAGCGCTGCGGTAACGTGTGAGGCTCTCTTTGGGAAGATGTTGATAATACAGACTAAATGTTACTTAAAGAAGAAACAAGTCAAAGCATTGTATTAGATATTTATTTATTTATTTATTTATTTATTTTAGCTTAGCGTTCTTTAACCTGGTTGGTTTTATCGGACGATGAATGAAATTGCCGAAATGATGCTTTAATGATCTCGGGGTCCATTGAGCTTAAAGTTACTCGACATTCGTCTTCTGAGGATAAGGGAAAACCCCGAAAAAAATCTTATCCGAGCAACTCACCCTAAGCGAGATTCGAACTCACGACCTTTTGAATGTGAAGCAGACACGCTAAAGGCAAAGAAAATACTAGAAACTGCCGATTGGAATCTTCAGGAGCAGTAATTATCCAAACTACGGAGCAATGAAACATAATGACTTGTGTGGCTATTATGTTCGCGTACACGACTATTGTTCTGAGAAACAAGTGAGAGTGAGAAACAAGTGATAGCATTGCCCTGCGAGGATTCTGTAATACGTTAAAGCATTTTTATCAAACTGAGATTCGAAAGCAAATACTTGTCGGAGCGTTGTAAAGCAATTACAGGGTTAGCTTTTTCTCTATCTCTCTCTCTGGAGTGACCTCCTGTGGTCCAGAAAGAAATGTGATGATATTGCGTTGCGTGCCACATGTTTGGAACGTTATTAAACAAAGGAAAGTTGCTATCCACTTTAGCATCACAGGAAAAAGCAATCTGCGCTCTGCTATGTTGTCAATGAGCTAATGAAACACAGAATGTTCCTCATTCACTTCGGATATATGTTTATTTGTTTTTATTTTTCTCTCTTCAGGTATTCGCCAGTAGCTTCTACGGTATTTATATTAATTATTTTGTAGCTAAATGGAAATAGAATGTTTCGTTTTCTCTTTTGTAAGTTATGCTGCTAATTGCCATGAATTTAAGTTTCAGACTTTATTAATTTCTGACAAAAGTGCGCAGGAAATGTAGGCGATGTATTTTTATACTTTTTATATGCTTCATAACAGTTCAAATCTGGATATCGTATACGATAGATGGAATTAAAAAGGGGACAAAACCTAAAAACAAAAAGTAAAGAAAATAATAACATGAATTTAAAAGTAAAATAAGGAATAGAAAAGTATGGCTTTATTTTCTGTAACCTTTATGCTTGCCAGTATGAAATACTGTATTCCACTAAAAATTCATATCAACCTGTCCATAGAAAGGAATGTATTGTGTTCACTTGACTGTCTCTACTCACAATCGTATATTTTCTATTATCTTGCACACAATATGCTCATGCTTATGAGTGTTTATTTTGTATTTACCTTATTTTACACTCAGAGAAGTATTATTACATTGTTTGTTTACATAAAAGTATTTGAAGGAGGATGAGACACTAGTAAAATATTTGTAAAGAATCTGTACTATAATGATTTGGTACTCAATATCATTTGCAATGCTTGACAAGAACAAACTAATTACTAATTAGACTTGTAAAGTTCAGATCTTCTGGTCTCCTCCAGTCACTCTAATCTCTGAGTTACCATGGCAGCATGCCGACACGACGTTAAATTCCCCAACTGTTCACGGTAAACGACAAGGATATCTCAAAACATTTTGAGATAATATACCCCAATGGCGACTTACAACATCATAAATATTTCATGTCACGTGCTTCATAGCTTTAACCATTAGTTATGCTAACTAATTTATTTCTATCATACATAGTAGCTCAGTGGTTAGACCAACCAGACGGAGATCGAGAAAGCCGAGGTTCAGATCCCGGCTGTAACCCTGAATTTTTCAGTCTGATTCTAACTATCCAACTCCTGTCCTACATATTCCTTGTGTGGAAAAAACTAACATTAATTGCTATTTACAATATACTCATAAAGTATTGTAAATGCAACCAACAATATTGACCATGTTATGACAGATAATTGCCATATTTTTTAGTTTTATATAAATTATGGATTTCCCAAAATATATGCATATATTTTTCCTGAAGTTAATTTCAACTTTAACTCTAACTGAATCTAAGTTATTCACTTTATACAAAATGCATTCAGAATTAAAATCATCTCACAAATAATTCAAATAATACGTTTCAATCTCCAGGTCACTGTCTCAAAATTGGGTAATATTTTGTAATAAAATAACTAGTCATTGTTGAGATAATAAAATACTCGAATTCTGTCTACTTAAAGAGAATCTGAACTAAAATGGGAGGAGAACTTTGCTCTCAAACATTTGTATCACAATTTTCGGATATGCTGAACTTAAATACAAATTTTATTATTTATCCACCTTTTAGTTTTTGAATGCTCCTTCTATAGGTATAAAAAGTGGCCCTTTCCGCTAGATTATAATAGTACTTCTCTATCCTTAATTGTTTCCCCCTTCAGTTAACCAAATTTTGACTCCTTCCAGTCGGTATTGGTTCTCTATGTCCTAGCTGAGAACCAACAGGGACATTGCAACTAACCAATGATCGATCTTATAGTCGTTGTTAAATGAAGGGGTGGATCACATACCATCTCTATGAAAGAGTTTCGCTATGATTGGTGCATAAGAAAAGCCTAAACCAATTACATAATTCGGCATTCAAGAGGAAGGGATGAAGGATAATTTATATGCTTCGTTAAACTGGAAGTCTCCGACGGCTACATGTTTGAAAACTTTCATCAGCGACATGTGGCTGAAGGTTTAAGTGAATGCTATTAACGGGAATGACCAAACCGATGTTAGTGTGACATGCAAATACAAGATTTTAGTTGCAATGCCATTCGTAGTTTAGTCATAGTGGCTTAAAGTGCCCTGCAATCCAGTGTCTAGAATTATGCTCGAGAGAAACGGGTGGCACGTTTTGAAAGGGCGGGGCTAAATTTGTTCGGTATAAACTTAAACATCTCCGTTTCATTATGGGCCACAATTTTTGTACATAGGTGTACATGCGAGATAAACACAACTTACCCGCCTCGGTAGATATTTTAAAAGCGATATTTTTGAATTCAGTGCTTTAAAAAGTATATTTCTAGTGCATTTTTTTTTCAAACGTTTGGAGAAAATACAATTTTCCCACTAGAACCTGCACGAAAGTAATACAACTGCAAAAGCAGTTTTAGAAAAAGGATCATATTTATCCGTAAACAGTTCAAAGTTAGCTCAGAAACACGCTTTCATAATTAAGCCCAATAGTTTTCGATCATTTAAGGCGAATATTTTAAGAACATTTGTTTACATCAAAATACGCCTAAAATGCAGAAGTTCTCGATAGTTTCTATTTTCTGAAAAACGCCCATAACGACTTTGAATACAACATCGTATTAATGACATTTACATGTGCAATAAAATATATATCTCATTTCCCTGTTAATGATATAAGAGGCACTGTTAATTTTCATTACAAGGTCATCCAATTTACATAGTAGCTAGAGAAGATGTATTCTATTAAAAAATTCGATGCTGAGATTTGAAGTTACCTGAGACCGAAAAATATATTATTAGAAAAATGTCGTGTGTGTATGTTTGTGTGTGTAGCTCAAAAACGAAAAAAAAACTGTTAAATACCAAATTTGGTATTTATTTTTCGTATATTCTAAGGATGCAATACGAAGATTTTCAAGGAAATTCCCTTCATCACAAACTACCATTTATATGGAAACATTTTTTGTAAATTTTCTTTTTCTCAAAAATGTTTATAACGATTTTGATTAAAATACATATATTAAAGATACTTATATTAGAAATAACATTTATATTTTGAATTTTATAGTAATAAAGCCCCTGAAGACTTCTTTATTCTGCATGAGTTTTCAGAATTTCACATTACGGTTAAACCGTAAGAGATAGAGAAAGGCTTACTGCACAAAAAATACAGAATTTCTTATAACACATAATTTATATTATATAATTTTTTTGTATAATTTACCGTTTTCGGGATATTTCTTGTTGTTGGTTTCAGTTTTAAACTACTTAAATTTTTTCCAACATAACCGTGCATAGCAAACCGAACTCAATTGTTTCGCATAGCGATCAGCTATTAAAAGATTTTACTATTTATTCGCTTATTTGCCCTCCACTTACAAGGAAGCAAATAATAAACAAATTCTGCTAATGTTTATCTCGAATAACATGCTGTAAATAGAATAATCTTTTTTAAGAATACTTTGTATAGGGAACAAGTGAAAGTTATGTGAATGGAGCACATAAGATTTTTGCTAGTGTGACACCATAAGATTTCAGCTATACTTTCTTTAATAAAAAGCAGAGCTCACTAAAATGCTAAAAGTGCTATAATCACAAAATTTTCACTACCCTTTTAACAACCTTTTAAAAATACTTAATTTTTCTATCTACTCATTTTTGCTATACTTTTTATTACACATTTCTTTGTAGGTTCAAATAAAAGAGAGATACACTAGACCAACTGATAGCCAAATCTTTTGAAAGCATTTGAGTAAATTTTAGGAATTTCAAAATTGAAAAATAACCGGGAAAATCTTAAAAATGGTTAACTCCAGAAAACAATTTGAGATAAACAGTTTGTCAATAATATCTAAATGTCGTGTGTGGTTAAGTTGTTGGCTATCTCTTAAGATTTACCAATATCCACTGCTAGTCATACAGAATGTAGATGATTGCAGAAATTCTTCACAGAAAATTATATATATCATTCGTCATAAAAATGCCTAAACTTCTGGTATATTATCAAAATCGATAGAGCCATTTTTCATAAAAAGCATTTTAAAACGTTTTCCATGCAAAAGGGGGTCTGAGATGCAGGACTTTCTTGGAAATTTCTCGTGTTTTATCTTGGAAAGATGTTGAAGTTAAACATTGCTTGACATTTTATCCACGTTTTGTTTTAGTTATGCGTCATAGATAAACAGACACACAGACAAACTCAGACGCACAAGGGCGTCTGAAGCCAAGGTGTTTGTATACGTGTGTTTCCAATAAAAGATTTCTATCGAAATTTTGGGGAGAATACAATACTTGCCTTATTATAATAATTCCTTTTTAAACATTCCATATTGTATGGAAGATGCTTAAAAACTTATAATTCTTCTTCAGTTTTATTATTATTATTATAATTATTATTATTATGGTTGTTGTTGTTCCAGCGATGTTTTCTTAACGACATGTATGATTGAAAGTTTGAAACTCCAAACTAATAATGCTAGCTTTTAGAAATGTATACCATAGATGTAGTATAATGCAACAAAGTTACTGTACACATTTCATGTATTTTCCTCTAATGATTTGGAAATTATCAAATTTGTTTATGTGTTTGTCCTTTCTCTAAAAAGGCCCTTGAGCCAAAATAATTAAACTTTTGGTATGATATTTTAACCCTAGGTGCAGAATACATATACTTTTTGAAAGTACCCTAGATTCCTCTCTGTCTCGTTTGGTTTAGACTCCAAAATGTTCTACGCTTTGTTTTGTCATAAAAATATAACTTAATGTTTGAACATTGAAAACATATGTTTAAATACATCTGACAGTAAAATCTAGAACAGCTCTTATTCATGGTGCCTCTGTGAACAAGTACAGCAAATATTATTTGCCCCACAAGGAGCATTTTACAGGAGGACCAGTGCTGAAAAATATCAATAACGAGAAAAAAGGAAATTTTTGAATGCATGGCTCACATTAAAATCCACCAGGCTGGTAAGTTGGACCCTCAGGTTTCCTTTTCCTCTCTTCTGCCACTGCCTTTTCTCTCTTTTTCTTCCTGAATTACTGCTTTTCTTCTGCATAACTGTTTTTTGCTTCGCACGATGTGAATGAGATCTTCTGGTACCGAAGTTTTCTTGCCCAGTCCATACAGTTTCTCTTCTAATGTTTTGCTGTTGCTACTGTGATTTAAGATATTTAAAATGGTGCCTGGTTTCCAACTATACATTTTCTTATTTAGGAATGTTTAAATTATTGTATAGAAGTAAAACCAAACAGTCGATGTTTTTGAGACTGTTCATGAAATTTTAGTCATGATTACTCTTAAGGGGACAAACTAGTCTGAACATACGGAAATTACACCTTAAGTGAGTTGAATTACCATTTCTCATAAAGTATTCAATCATTTTTCCATAAATTTGTATGGATTATTCTATAAATCATGACAATTATTTCAAGAGGCTATTTGTATTAATAGCTTATGTGGTTGAGTCTATAAAAAGTACTTCATTCACCGGAAAAGTCTATTAAAACTTAGTCTTAAACATATGAATTCATGTACCTTTTCCTCTGATATTGCATGCAATGCATAATCACACTTTTACATGCTTGTTCATAGAATGAGTAGCTATCTTCTGAACCTCAATTATTTAGCTATGATACATTTTCAGTATAAATTAAAAGAAGCATTATTTTCACATTCAAAAAAGTAAATATATGGAAAATTTGCAATGTTATTTGTTTCTTAATGTGATCACTATATAATATCATTATTGTGGTTCATAATTTTAGCTCTCATACTTTCTTAGAAAGACGTGTATAAGTATCTAAAATGCAGTTTTGAGAAAACTCAATTTAAAGATATAAATATTATAAAAAGATGCACAGCATAACAGCTTTAAAGAAATGCAGACTAGCATTTAAATTATATTTAAGTTCATGAAAATCCTCTTAACCCCCTAAAATGTTATTTTTTGCCATACCTTAACATGAAGGCATAACACGTTAATCGCAGAGAGTGTCAGCTTCTAAATTCATAGCAATTTATTTCACTGCAAGTTGGATTGCTTTATTTCTGGTCCAACCTCTATATCACTAAGAGTACCTTGTAGTGTTCGCAGGAATGAACCTTCAGAGACAGTGCTATGGAGAAAAGGTAACCGCCTATGCAGCATGAAGGCGCGCATTATCGGAGGAAGCATGCAAGGCCTCTCATGATATATGATTCAAACGTAATGAGTACGAGTTATATATCCGCGAAATTTACATATCTTTCATCTGCTTGAGAAGGTCGGCGCAGCACCCCGGAAGATGATATGAAGATAGGAGTAATAGAATGTTCCCCAAGTACTTCCGCGGCGCACAGGCCAGTCTTCGCACTCAGCAGATTCGCTTTTGTTATACGATGCCTACCCATTAGTAAGCGCAAACGTGTACAATACAGCAGCATAGATAGGGATTTGGAAAATTAATTCGGTTGCACTTAAAGTTTCCTGATATAAAAGGTTTAGTCCTGGTATTCACAGTTTAAGCTTAAGCCGAAGCTTTAGTAACACAGTTATATGCAGTACATTACTGTGTGGGGACATTGAAACCACGTGACTTGTGGATAGAGCGAGCCGTATTTAAAGGGAGTTCGTCACTCTTCGTCTTATCCGCGTAACTCCCCCTAAGCGAGATCTGAACCCGCGACCTCTGGAATGTGAGACATTACTGGGCAGACGCTTTGTTATTGATTTAAAAGCAATAATCAATGTGCTGACAATGAGTGTGACTTACTATACGGTATCGGCATGAAATATAAAATTGAGTTTCCTTTACCAGTTGATGTCATGTTTATTTGTGTATACACACTTTTATTTGTATCACGAATAAATTCTGCTACCATCTTTGCCGCGCGCCGTGACCGAGAGTTTAGAACAGTCGCCTCTCACCTAGACGGCCCAGTTTCGATCCCAAGAGATCACATGAGAGATTTATGGTGGACAAAGTGGCGCAGGGGCGGGTTTTCTCCGGGTTATCCGATTCTTCATTCCTTGTATCATCATTGCCATCACCTGCGGTGCCACAAGTAGTAAAAGCGGATGTTAAACGCTATCAAAAAATTGCCCACTTATTATATAATCTTATATATAGAATATGGTAGCTTGTAAAATGATCGGTCATTCCACAGTGAGAAGTTTTGAATTCTAAACATTTTAGACAGTCTTCTACTAATGCACTTATTCATCACTAATATAACAATATTCAATTAGAAACAGGGTATTTCCTCAAATTAAGGCGCAGTTTGTTAAGCTTTAAGTCAAGACATGGGTAGCGTTGGCGTATTTTTACTTTCTCTACACGTACTATGTACATTGATTGTATAGAGAAGGTATTGTACTCTACCCATACCGATATTTCACCGGAAATATATGATTTAGGGTCCTCTGTATCCAAAGTGAGCATTTTCAGCAAATGTGCGTGTGTGTGTGTGTGTATGTGTGTGTGTGGGTGGTGTGTCCATGTGTGTATCCGTGTGTCTGTGTACACGATAACTCAAAAACGAAAAGTCAGTACAATGCAGACTTAGTATTTAAGTGTATTATCTTCCAAGGATGCGAGACGAAGGTTTTGAGAAAAATCCCCCACCCCAAACTACTCTTTACTTGGAATATATATATATATATATATATATATATATATATATATATATATATTTCGTGGAGTTAATCGGTTTTGAGATATTCCTTGTTTTCAGCTTTAAAATCCATACTTTTCTCATACAGGAATTTATCAACTCCTTTCCATTACAACAAAGGAACTTCTGTCACATAGCAACCTGCTTTTGAGTATCTCTTTAGCCTATAGTGTTCCCTTATTTTGGTTCTACTTACTAGGAAGCAAGTAATAAGACCATTCCTGCTAATTTTTTTTTCGGATAGCATGAAGTTAATAATAATAATTTGTTGCAGAGACGTAGATAAAGTCATGTGAATGGGACACATCAGATTTTTACTTTCTCTATACGTACTACGCACATAGTGTCTAGAGAAGGTATTGTATTCCACCTAAAATTCGATATGGAGATTTCACGGGAAATACATGTTTTGGGTCCCTCTGAATCCGAAAAAAGAATTTTTGGAAAAAGGTTCGTGTGTGCGTGTGTGTGTCTGTGGACAGCATAGCAATGAAAATACCGTTAAATACCAAGTTTCGTATCTTCCAAGGATGCAATACGAAGATTTTCAAGAAAATATCCCCACCCCCAACTACTCTTTACATGGACTTTTTTTTTTTCGAAAATGTTGGTTCTCTCAAAAATGGCTCTAACGATTTTGATTAAAACATCGCATATTAAAGGAATATACTTGACAAATAAAATGGATATCTTGAATTTTCTGGGAACAGCCTCTGAATACTATTTTACTCTGGATGAATTTTATGGAATTTCGCATAACTACTAAACCGTAAGAGATAGACAAAAACTTAATGGAATTTGTAAACTGCTGTCCATACAAACAAAGAAGCTTTAGTCACACAGCAACCAGCTTTTTACTATCACTTTAGTATTTGGTACTTCCTTATTTTGCTTCTACTTACAAGGAAACAAGTAAGACTAATTCTGCTATTTTTTTTTTTCTCGATTAGCATGAAGTAAAGGGAAGCATAAACTTTTAACAGCAATTTGTTGCAGAGATGTAGATAAAGTCATGTGAATGGAACACATCAGATATTTACTTTCTCTACATGAACTATGTACATAGTGTATAGAGAAGGTATTGTAATGCACCCAAAAATTCGATACCGAAATATATGTTTTGGGTCCCCTGAATCGATAAAAATATTTTTGAAAAAAAAAGGACCCTGTGTGTGTGAGTGTGTGTGTGTGTTTGTGTGTGTGTTTGTGGACAGCATGGTTGGAAAACTTGGTATTTAGCTTTGGTATATTCCAGGGTTGTGACACGAAGATTTTTAAGAAAATCCCCCTAACACATACTACCCTTTACATGAAAACATTTAAAAAAAATTGATTTTCTTAAAAATGGCTCTAAAGATTTTGATTAAAATCTTGTATATTAAAATTATTTAGATCCCAAATAAAATTAATACCTTGAATTTTCTGGGAATAGCCTCTGAAGACCACCTTATTATGGCTGAAATTTGCGAAATTTTTTGCGGTATTTATTTTTTATTATTTTCAAAATTATGTACTGAACCAGTTTAATTACAACTTATTTATCTTTTTGTACAGATTAAGAGCGAATTACGCTTTGTAATCGATAGTTACAAGAATGATTAATGCTTTTTCATCTATTCAAAACCGACTATTTAAACAATAATAAATCGATTGCCTTTATTTTGCCATTTAAAACACTTTAGGTCCGAAAATTTTACCTAATATGTGCTATCGTTATAATAATAAAACTCTGATATTTCCATTCACATGACTTTTTCTAGATGTTCCAAAAACAAACTTTCCTAACAAAAGATCACTCTTTTATTTACTTCATCTAATTGAGATAAACATTACCGAAAATTATCTTATTACTTGTTTTCTTAGTAGAATGAGCACAAAGTAATACACTACGCCATTGCGATAGTCAAATCATTTAAAATATTTTCTCATTCGTATGTCCAGGATTAAAAAAATATATATATGAAACAAAAGTTGTTTTCCCACTTGAGAACAGCTTCAGGTATTTTAACACTGAAACCAATAATATGGAATATCTCGGAAACGATCACCTTTACAACAAAAAATATGTATAACATAAAGTGTGTGTTTTTCGAGATCTACATTTTTTCGTGTAGTAAGTTTTTATCTCTCTCTCTTGCGGTTTACAGCTTACACATAAATGATTAAGAATGAAGAGGACTTCAGAGTGTATTCACAGGAAATTCAATGAATATATATTATTTGCCATGTAAATATCTTCAATATATGGTAGTTCTATAAATACTGTGTGAACCAAGTTTTCAGAAAATAAAACAAATCAAATCATTTCTATATAAAGGGTAGTTTTTGGAGATGAAAATCCTTCGTGTCTTATCCTTACGAAATTTAAACAACAATTTTGGTATTTTATGGATATATTATTTTGAGTTAAGCTGTTCACATTTACACATACACACATGGACACACTAACCTTTTTCTAAAAACGTTGTTTTATTCAGGGGTATCTGCCGAATCTGTGTATTGCATTTTTGGTGGAATACAATACACTCTCTGTCTACTAAGTACATTGCACGTACGTGCTAGAGAAAGTAAAATATCTGTTCCCTACAAATAAATTCATGTACATATATGTATTTATTACATATACTATTCATATAAAATGATTATTTTATCCACAAGGTGTATTTTTCATAGAAATTGTGCAGTCAGGTTTCAAAATGTTGAGTCAACAATGAAATGTTTACTTGAGATAACAATGATGGAAAGAAAATTTCACAAACGTTCCGCAGAGGAGAAGTGTAAAATAGAAGGTGCTGAAACCCTAAGATAAATTTATTTCACACAGACCGCGTTTGTTAATGTTCTCTATATCTTTTTTGTAGAAATTCTTTGTATATATATATATATATATATTTTTTTTTTTTTTTTTTTTTTTTGGGTAGTGTTTAACGCCCGCTTTTACTGCTCTGGTATTGCAGGTGATGACACTTATGATACATGAGGATGGAGCCCCGGTAAAATGAGATGGCGGGGGAAACCGGAGAACCCGGAGAAAATCCGCCCCAACGTCGCTTTGTCCACCACAAATCTCACATGCGGTCGCTTGGGATCGAACCTATTGCCGATCCTGGTGGCCAGTATCGCTTTGGCGCTTCGGGGTGCACAGGATCGTGAGTTCAATTCCCACCTTGGGCATGTGTGTTTCTGTGTTTGTAAATGTGTCCATGTTTGTGTATGTATATGTAAAAGGAAAACGTTAAGAATAATAAGGTCAACTAAGGAAATATAGGAAACTGGAAAAAATGGAGAAAAAAGGAATACACCGCCGGAGTCCTGACAAGCCTTCGGAACTATATTTTTATAATAAAAAAAAAACCGGGCCGTGTAGGAAAGAGGCGATTGGTCTGACCACTCGGCCACGGCGCGGTCCTTTGTATATTTTCTATGTCTTAATTTGTAATGCAACAGTGTTCTAAATGTTTATAATTTTATTAGCCCAGTTCCTGTTATTTTTCTATCACCAACTGTTCTTGCAGTCTCCGAGAACTCAATATGCTGCTACCCAATGATGCATCGATATATTGCAACGAAAGAGAGCAGAGTTTTTCTCTCTTTTTATGTTTGTGTTGAAGCAAGTTCGCTAAAGCAAAGAAGGAAGAAATGCGCAATCGTCCCTTGTTGCCAAGAGATGTGAGGGAGGTACTGCAGCAGACATTTCCTTCCCCTCTTAGTCACTCAAGTATATAATGCTTACTTCCCCTTCTATGCAGGTACTTGTCCTGTCCCCGCCATTTTCCTTCTGTCAGTTACATTTATCCAAGTCAAGAGCTCCCGTAATGAGATCACAACGAAAATGGATTAATCCTGAAATCAAGTCATGGCATCATCGGTTAGGGAATAAACAATACAATTGTTACCCATAATACTACACAACAATACCAGTATGTCTAACATCATAAGGGATTGCATAGTGTTATCAGGGTCGTATGTCACCTAGATGCCCGGGTTCGATCCCAAACGACCGCATGTGAGATTTCTGATGGACAAAGCGGTGCAGGGGCGGCTTTTCTTCGGGTTCCCCCGCCATTGCACTCCACCGGAGCTCCATCTTTATTCCATGTATCACCAGTGTCAGCGCCTGCAGTGCTACAAGTAGCAAAAGCAGGCGTTAAACACTACAAAAAGAAAGTCCATATGTTAATTCTCTAAATGTGTTAATTCAATCTTGAGATTATTTTACGTGCCGTACATGTACGATATGGGAGCAAGAGCTTTAATTTCCATCCAAAGGAAGCCATGCTAGGGATTTTTACGCCCGAAATAAAATCCATTGCCCTCCACCTTCTTTTACGTGCCGTATATCATTTACGCCAGAAAAATCCCATCACCCTCGCCCCGGTTTGAACCCACGACCTAGGAAACCAGAGGCTAGCATTTTACCCCTTGTCCGCGGAGGACGACTTACTGCTGATGCCAACATTACCGTATGCTCTTAAACATCAACACTTCGTTGAAGATGAACAGCCATTACTGTCATATACTTTTTCCCCGCATAGGGCAGAGACGATTTAAAGTCTGCGACCAGTGGCCTATTGTACCTTATGCAACCTCCGGGAGGAAGGGATGAGATGAAAGATCCAAAGGATTGTACGAAGTAACACAGGTATGGATATTGTGGAGTCATTAAAAACTACAGATAGACACACTCCTGCAGGCATCCTAGCGCTCCTCCTGACTAATAGGTACGAATTATCCTGTAATATACCAGAGGAAGAAAGCTACACAGCGTATATCCAACACACACCACAATCCGCCAAACTACCAGGCAGAACCCTTCTCCAAAGTTGATAGGAAATGACACTCTATATACCCAGGTGGCTCAGGCGGTTTAGCTGGGACTGGCATTCGGGTCGTGGAATCGGTTCCCACGGGCAGCTCTCTAACCTATGTTTTTCGGGTGTTTTCCGGGGTCACTAAGGGAATGCTGGGGAGAATTCCTTATTCTTCCGAATTTCTTGCCCCTCAAATTCATCTCCATTTCATTCATCACGGTTGTGTCAGCGAGAACTGCGGTGTGGAGATGACTGCGCTTTGGAAACAGCTCTCGGCGGCAGGATGGGGGTTGCCGGTGAGACGTTTCTTCAGACCTGTGGTGCTTGGGTACTGTTAGGGACTACACGATGTTTCCCTGCCGCAGTCTGCCTCCGGCTGTCCTCTGTAATTGCACGAATCTCATCCTCCCCTCCCGGGTCTGATGTACGAAAACCCATCACTGGCTGAAGTGCGGAATCCCTTCCGGTACACTACACTAAATGATACTCTAATGCTTCTTTGCCTTCATTCTTTATTCCCATTAAACCTATTACGAATTTGAACAGTGCTTGTTAATGGAAATCAGTTTTGCTTTGCTGGGTGAAGTATACAATTAAACTAAACCGTGTCTGACTCATATTTGTATTTTAAGGGGACACGACGTGATAAAAGTGATTTTCTAAAAGATTAAAAGCCAGAGATTTAATTTTTTGCATATATATTTATGGCAATTAAAGGGAGTATCATACCAAGCTCGATTCAAATATTGATTTAATTCTGGATACATCAATTAAATTATTCAATTTAATTAGCTTACATCTATTCTGCTAGTTACACGATTTTTAAAATTACATCCCTTAAGCTATACCTTTGTTACCTTTGTAATAAATAGTGTGGTTGAAATTTTCTTTTTTAAAAATTACGTTATATCAGAAAGTGGAAAACGTAAAAAAAAAAAGTCATGATTATACTAATTATTACTTTCTTCAGTACAATGTACATAGTGGATAGAGAAGGTATTGTATTAAATCCAAAAATTCGATACCAATATTTCACCGGAAATATGTTTTGACATCCCCAGCATGGGTCAAAGTCGAAAAATTGGTTAAACTTGGTACTTTTCAATAGCTTCCAAAGTTGCGACAAGAAGATTTTCAAGAAAATTCCCTCCTCTCCCCTAACTACACTTTACATTGAACATTTTTCAAAATTTTGCTTTTCTTAAAAAGGCTCCACGAATAAAATGTATATTTTGAGTTTTCCGGAATAGTCCCTGAAGAGGTCTTTTATTCTGGTTGAGTTTAGCATAACTTTGTATAACGGTTAATTGTAAGATACAGACAAAAACTTACTACACACAAAATGTAGATCTCTTAAAATTTATCTCTTAAATAATATCAAATAAGTACGTTTTTCTTATAAGATTGAACGTTTTCTAGATATTCATTGTTACTGGTTTTAATTTTATACTAATTAACTTTCCTCAAACGGGAGCCTATGAAGCGTACCAACCCTCAATTATTTCACATAGCGACCTGCTTTTAAAAAACTTGGCTATCGCTTGAACGAATGCATTCCCTTATTTCCCTTCTACTTACAAGGAGGCATGTAATATGGCCAATTTTACTAATGTCTTTCTACAGAGCATGACGTAAAAGAATAATATTTTGTATGAAACATTTGTTTATAGAACAGGTATAGAAAGCTATCAGATTCTTTTAAACTACTCTATATCCAATATAAAAACTTCAACCACACAGTGTATTACATATATTCTGCACTACTTTGTAAACATTTATAGTTTTAACTGTAATTCTCTGTTACAAAATAGACTTTAAATATGGGGAAAATAACATATTTTAAATTTCTTTTAAACATATATTGACCTTCAGGTGTAACCTAATTGGTCATCAGGGCAGAGGGAATGACTTATATATAACATAAACTCAAAAACATAAAAAAACATATTCATAGTAGAATTGGATCAACGACAAGCGCGCCAACGACCACAGCTACTGGACGAAAAAGATAAGTTGAGCTTAAAAATGAATTTAAAGTTTATCAAGAAGGTTATAAAACTAGTACAACGCTTTAAAATTACGTCCAAAACGTGTATTACACTGCCCTAAGAGAATCCAACGTTGTAAGCATAAAGTATGGCCATTTTTTCCCACCAAAAATCCAAAAATTGACATTTTAGAAGGGACATTTTTAGCAAAATCATAAAAGGCACGTAAGTGCTCCGTAACCAAAATCGGTATAGCAATACAAACATTTTTAAAAAATATTCCATATGAATGGAAGTTTGAGGTGGAGGGAGTTCGTTGTAAATTTTTTGGTGCATCCTCGAAAATGCTGAACTTTAAGCTTTTAAGCTAGGTATTTGAACTATTTTCTTCAAAAACGCGCAATGACGTTTTTATAAACATACCTTTACTTACTCTACACGTACTATGTACATGGTATAGAGAGAAGACATTGTATTGCACTCAAAATTCGACACTGGAAGAGGATGTTTTGGGTCTCCCTGAATCCAAAAATGGCATTTTTAGAAAAAGATCCGGTATGCGTATGTGTGTGTGTCTGTGGACAGCATAGCTCAAAAACGAAAAGACCATTTAATACCAAACTTGGTATTTGAATTTGGTATCTTCCAAGGATACGACACGAATATTTTAAAAAAAATCCCCCCACTCCAAACTATCCTTTACAAAGAAAAAATTACGAACATTTTGATTTTCTAAAAATGGCTCCAACGATTTTAATTAAAATCTCTTATATATAAGATATTTACATGTCCAATAAACTGTATATCTTGAATTATCTGGCAATAGTCTCTAAATACCTCTTAATTCTGGATGATTTTTGTTGAATCTTATATAAATGGTAAACCACAAGAGATAGACAAAATCTTAATACACAAAAACTTTAGATCACACAAAATTTATGAAATATACCTTTTTTCATTGAGTTCACCGTTATCAAGACATTCTTTGTTATTGATTTCAGTTTAAAAATAGTTAAACTTTCTCATACGGGAACTTGACAACGCTTGGCCACGCAGCTTAAACCTTTTAATTTCCCCCCCAGAAGAATAGAGGTCCTATGGAAAAGAAAGTCCAAAACAGAAGTATTTAGTTTTCATTGTATTTTCCCTATACAATTTGTATCACAATCAGGATCATCAACATGATAATGAGTCTACTACTGTTATTCAATGTACTGCAGAATGCATCAATAAGTGCAGTGACTGTTCCAGAAAGCTTAAGTTTTACATTGTTTAGCAATTGTTTGGCAGCCATTATTAGTGAATGCACTCAGCGAATTTGTAAACATGAATAAAACTGGTTATCGTTATGTGATACAATACTTTAATTTGAAAGGTCTTAGTCCAACTAATATTAAATCTGGGCTAGATTCTACTTTGGGGTAGTCTGGTCCTTTGTTTACTACAGTGAAATAATAGATGACAGAGTTTAAGAGCGGACGTACGAGCTGTCAAAACGAACATCGCAATGGGCGACCAATTGAGGTTACCAGTCCAGATATTTTAAAGAAAATCCACAAAACAGTATTAGATGACCGTCGACTGAAAGTGCGCGAGCTAGCAGACATTGCAGAATTTCAAAAAGTTCTGTACATCGCATGCTGACTTAAAATTTGGATATGAGAAAGTTATGCGCAAAATGGGTGCCGCGTTTGTTCACAATAGAACAAAAACAGCGTCGTGAGGATGTTTCAGCCGACTGTTTGGCAATATTTTGTTACAATAAAGCTGAGTTTTTGCGTCAATTCGTAACAATGGACCAAACCTGGGTCCATCACTTCACACCTGAGATGAAGAGACAATCAAATTGTGGATTGGAAGGGGAGAATCGGCTCCAATGAAGGCGAAGACAGTTCCATCTGCAGGCAAGGTCCTAACACCAGTTTTCTGGGAAACACGTGTGATAATTTTCATTATCTCAAAAAAGGAAAAATAATCAACGGCGAATATTATGCGAACTTGTTACAGTGATTGAATGATGAACGGCCACAATTAGTAAAAAAAAAGTTTTGTTTCAAGAACACAGCAGCAGTTCACACGTTTATTATCGTACACACGTCCATAAGTTCGAATTGCTTCCTCATGTTATTCGTCATATTTAGCCCCCTCTGATTATTTTCTGTTTCCAAACTTAGTGGTAGAAGATTTGCCAAGAATGAAGATGTGGAATCTGCAGTTGATGGTTATTTTGCAGATCTCGAAAGTTCTCACTATAAACAGGGTATCGAAGCTATTGAAAGTGTTGGGTAAAAGTGTATCGAGCAGAAAGGAAATTATATAGAGAAATAAATATGTTTTTTCCCAACATTTTTGTACTTTCGTTTTAGGATACTTCTAGAACAGCCCTCTTATATTATAGTGCAAGGCTTTACATTGAATTTGGTTGTATTTATGGACGATCTTTATCTATTGTAGTTCTCAGTGTCCCATTCTATCGGGTGTCTCAAAATAGTTTCCGCAGTAAAATCGGATTGTTGCAACTGTGGTTACATTGGAAACAGATGTATGGAGGGTGATCATTTCTTTGAGCATGTTTGTCCTCCCTTGTCCTACGTGTATAATACTATGAGAACTGTGTCTTTGAGGTGAATATTGCTTAGTGGTGCTAGTGAACGAAGTCAAAATGCTAACCATCGAAGACGTATTCTTTGATGGTGATAAGATTTCATAAAATACAAAACTAAATTTCTTGAATGTTTTGTATATTCGGTACGTGCAATACGTGACAAAGTTCAATGCTAAATTAGCTGAAACCGGGTCTATATATGAAAGCCTAGAGTTTTAATATAGGCTAAATTGGGCAAACTTTCACCTGTAATTTTAAGAAGCCCCACTAAATGAACGCTGAAACCAGCACAGGAAACAACTGTTTCTGTGCAGACTGTGAGTAAGAAAATGAGGTTGCGTCATTATAAATGTAAAGTCCCGACAAAAAAATTGAATTAAAAGCAGAAACCACAAGTTATGTAAACACGATTATGTGGAAAACCCTACAAAAGAGCAAAACAGTCAAAACTCTGCCTACAGGGATGAGGAACGTATTTCTAATCTCTTCTGTGACAGCGGTGAACAATTATTCTCAATTTTAGTTAAGTTCATCTTCACTTCCAACAATAATTAGCGAGATTCGTTGCCAACTCAAAGATAATGGGGGAACGTGCTAGAGCACTCGCCTAACTGCGGAGACACTTTTGAGACACCCGTTATATTGGGCATGAAAGATGTTTAATTTTGCTCAGAGGCCTGCTTATTAGGTCTGGCTTTGCTTTCCTTCTGAAGGAAGCTATGCTAGAGATTTTACGCCCGAAAAAAGGACTAAGGGCGTAGTTTAGGTAACACAGTGCATGGAAAGTGGATATTCGCGCTGCAAAATAACGCTTCAAACTTTATTTCGACAGACGTTAATTAGTTTATGTATATCAGAGAATGAAAGCAACATAAATGAAATTATCTTCGGTTTTTATTAGGTAAACCACAAGTTTTTAAAAGCTGCTACACAATCGTATTATACCGACTGTAAATATAATCATTAAACTTAATTTCTCTAGATATTAAGTTTGTCTACCGAATGTATTTTGATAATATGTTGTGTATACTGCAAAATAATTCTTCCGATTTAACTATGGAACAAAAATAAACCGTTCCCTCTATGTATTGTACAAAGATGGTTTAGTTGAATAGCTAATGTATTTTCTGCCTTCTTTACATTCAGCATTGCCGACCAAAGGCTTATGTTTCTATAAGTTGAATAATGGACTACTATAAATTTTATGGATTATTTTTCAAATACAATTTAAAATTATTACACTAGCTTTATTCATTTCAATATTATCTTTAGTTGCATTAACACCATTTCTAAATGAATTGCAATTCAATTTATGGCCCAAAATTAAGTAATATTTATATCCACGGTTTTCGTTTTTACTTTATTTCGTAATTTGCTCCTCTCCTTCTTTATTTTTTGCTGAATGCTTCCATACATTTCTTCTTTTACGCATATATATGCATTTTATAAATTTATAGTAAATAAAAATTTTTCAAGCACATTACTTATATTGCAGTTTCAACTAATATTTATGGACTTGATTGTGTACATTTGTACATTTGTCATAAGCTAGAAATGAAACCTATCTTCTTTGTACTTCCAAATATTTGATACCAATTTCAAAAATAGTACAAGACGGTCAAAATTAAGATGCTCTTTGTGCAATTCTTCTTTATTGTTACAACAATTTTGAGATGCTATTATTTCATTTTAATAGAGCTACTTATTTACAAAACTTGTCATATTATGCGATTGTAAGTCATAATACAGCAACAGAAGGCCTATTGATGGATCATTGAAAATATTCTTCCATTTTTAAATATTATTTGCTGATTATGATTTGAATGATTTCTCTTTTTATTATTCCTTTTGTTGATTCGTATAAAGAGTTCGGTTTGTATCAAGTTGACTTTTAGATACTTTCTTTGCCTAAATATCCGTTATTTGATTTACTAAAACACCGCAGTGTGCGGTAATACATCGCATAATTATACTATTATGTATTTGATTATTCTGCATTAACTTTAGTAAATTTATTTGATTATAGCATATAGCTGTGTTAATTTTATTTAATTTATACCCTGATGGGTGCTTTCGGAGTTTCAAATTGTATGTTAACACAAAATCTACATTCAGAAAAGTTTAACTGAACCTTCTTCTGAAATCGCAATTCAGAAAATTTAACAAAAACTTCTTCTGAAATCACAATAGACAGATTACCTATAGTTTACATATGAGAAGCTTATAATTTCAAAGACTGATAACAGAAGCTAACTGCAATATAGTACATTTATCGGTTTACTTCTACATGCTAGGCTTCAAAAAATCATACAATCAAGAAGTTGAGTAACCTGTAAGTAGTGAATTTCAATCCACTGATTCCTAAGATATATATGCTACTTAAACGCGTATATTATAATTTTTTCCAAAATAAAACGAAACGGGAACTATCAGTAAATAGAACACAAGTTGACATGGGACAAAGTGCGGTTTTTAGATTTTCCTCAACTATTACTCTGTCTGAATACAATGAGAGCTTACATGTTTTATATATGAAACAAGCAAAATAATAGACATTAAATGTACGAGAACTGCAAAATGTGAAACACATTTATGATAGATGTTACCTGAAAGAGAAGGAACTGCCTTTTGTTTTGTTTCGAGCAAAACTATGAATATATTAAATTATATACAACTAAATTATTACTATAGACTTATTTCTAGTCCTAAACCTAACACTATTTCTTCATGTTTCTACTAAAATTAATTCTTCCTCTAATAGTGTGGAATTAAAGAGCAATTTGAGATAATTTTTCAAGCTTTAGAACGTGGTTTCTTCCTTTTATCATATTTTAAGAAGTTCTAGTATTCATTGAATTTATATTTAATTTTATTGTTTCGTCTATATAGTTTTTTAGCTCTTAGGAATTATATCTGTTTCTATAACTTGTTTTTCTCACCACGCGTCGTTTCCATAGTTCATAGCTGTTATCTTAGAAAGACCATTATCTCTAATTGGCAGTTTTGTCGAGTTCTTGAGCACATATATTGAAATCTAGTGCATTTTGTTTGCTGTCATAATTAATCTAAATATCACATTCTAGATAAACGAAGCTTAGGGCTTCCTCTATTGGTTAATTGGCAGTCACTATCTTTATTCTGATGGGATATTTCTCTTGTTATGCCATAACTTTGATTTTAATTTTAAATTACTAAAGATTAAAACTTTCGTAAACAATGTTTAAGTTATAAACCGGGTATTTAAGTTTATCTTCATCTTCTTGGAGTTTCTAATTACATCATCTGTGTATGTATTGAAGAGGGTTGGAGAGAAGTTACAACCTTATGTAACTCGATTACATGAAATTGTGCTGAAGTTTATAATTCATGCACCGGTTCCTAAGGAAATATCAAACAACCTCTACTATGTTCAGCCCTCATTTCTTATCCAGTTCTACTATTTTATTTAATTTGTTTACGATTATTATTTTCAATGTTTATAATCTGAAAACAATCTGCGTTTATAGTTTAATGTTGAGTGTAAAACTTTTGACATTAAACCAAAATGAGATGGGCACATCTAGGATTTTTATTTAACGTCGTCACAAAAATAACTTTCAACCAGTCAGATAAAATATTTCTACATTTCTCAACTTCCATTACTCACATGAACCTAAATTTCGTTTACAGGCTTATGCATACATACTGGACTTGAACTCAAATAAATAACAGATTGCGTGGCCTAGGGCTGGTATGGAACACAGCTGTTATGGTATTCTTGCCAATACTAAGTTAAGAAAAATAACAATTGAAAACGAGATTAATGTATTAAAAGAGTAACTATAGAAAACCACACGCATCGGGCACTTTCCGTGCACCAGACTGTACTCCTTGGTTTATAGTATGTATTTTGGAATTTAAGTTCCAAATTTAACACAACTTTTATTATATACATTTGTTGTATACATAGATTTATTTTCTGTGAATCCCATAATATGGCTTTTTAGTCAATGAAAGCGATGTAAGGATTTAGGTTAAATTATTATAATTTTCATTTGTAATGAATTGAAGGATATAATTCTAGCTTAGAGAATGTTTGACAATATTGTAATTGATACTTTTATAAAGGACTTTTAGCAAGAGTAAGAAAAGGATTTACATTTTCTTGTACAGCAAATACTTTTAATTACACTGACCCTGAAATGATACACAGGATTCGTGGATATGGTTTGGTATTAGCCCGTACAACAGTTGCCTCAATATTGTGATGTGTGAATTCCATTCTTCAAAAGCGACCTTCAATTAAACAGCTATAACTTCAGACGTAACTACAGTCACGTACAAAACTAGACCAGCACTTCAAGGGCTATCATTACGGGCATTTGCATTTGTTTTTTTTATAACACACAACTCTTCATGTGACACGAAATGATGGAGAGTAGAGGATGAAAAACCAGTAGCAGTGGGAATGGTGTGTGAGCATCCCCATTTTCGATGACTTTTGAATAACTACTAAACTGAAAGAGATAGACAAAATCTTACATTACAGAAAATATATATATTATTAATGTATGTTTATGTCATGTGCATTTTATTGTGCATTTGACCATTACTGAAATATCCCTTGCTATTGGTTTCAATTTTATGAAGTTTCCTCTATTTGAAAGTCATTATTCTTTTCTTGTTTATTTTCTGCAGCACGAATTTACAATGTTCTTAGTAGAGAAGAAATTGTATTCCATACAAAAATTCGATTGTGAGATTTCACCGGAAATGTATGTTGTAAGGTCCCATGAGTCACACAAATGTTTTGTGTATGTGTGTGTGTGTGTGTATTTGGACAGCATATTTCAAAACACTAAAAGTTTGTAAAGTACCAAGCTTGATATTTAAATGTATTATCTTCCAATGTTGAGACAGGAACATTTCAACAAAATCCTCATACCCCAAATTACATTTACGTGGACGAAATTTTTAAAATTTTGTATTTCTCAAAAACGGGATTAACTGTTTTGATTAAAATACAGTATATTAAAGATATTTACATTATAAGTAACATGTATATTTTGAATTTTACGGAAATAGCTTCTAAAGACCTGAAATTTGCTTAAATTTTTGTAGCTGGTAAACTGTAACAAATAGACAAAAGAACTTACTATACAATTGCAGATCTTGGTAAACCATAAAATTTGTGTCATGTAAATTCTCGCAGTAGAGTTGACTGTTTTGAAGGTATTCCGTGTTATTTGTTCAAATTCTAAGCTGCTTAAACGTTCCTCAAACAGTAGGTCACTTTTTGTGATTTTCTTTTGTTTAAAAGCAATTGTAATGAGAGCAATTCTGCTAATTTTTTTCTCGATTGGCACGATGTAGATAAAAGAATAATTTTTTGTAAGAAGACTTTGTTTGCAAGAAGCTAAAGGAAGTATTGTGAATGGAACACATCATATTTTTTATCTTCTGGTCTAGTAAACAGAACGGCATTTCAAAACGACAATGTAGTGCCCAGATCTTTACAATCCATTTACATAAAATAGATAGAAGAATAAGATTTTTTTTTTTAAAAATAATGTATTGAAAAATGGGTAGAATCAAGTAAATGTAGTATAAAGAATGTGTTTATCTATTATATTTTTTGTGGGTTTAGAACATATCCAAATGCATTTCCAATGAAATATTAGTATCTGATTTTGGATCTCTTTCTACTATTAGGTGGTAGAATGTTTGCAGATATCCCTAGTGCATTAAAAGAGTTGCAATACTCAACGCAGTGACCCAACGCAATGAGCGCGATTCACTCACCGTCTCTCTGATAAGAAAAAGCGGGTACAGCGAAGTTCTCCATTGGTCAGTTTGAACTTGGAATAGCCCCGTTCAGTACTGCAATTCTTTTAACACACTAAGTGATATCTGTACACGTCAAACACGGGGCAGTTGGACCACCTGGAATATGTGAGGGCAAAGAACGTAAAAGTAATAAAATTGCATTATTTATCCTATCACAATAATCCTTTTAAATCAAGCCTTTTACTAATTGTAAAATTCTAATTAAATTAGGACTAATAATTAAAAAAATCAGTGATAATACGAATATTAGAACAAAAAAATAAATAAATAAAACGATTTAATGTAACAGGAATTAAGATTTTATATTTTCATTTTCTAACTAGGCAGATTTAAGTAAAAAATGTCTTCATAATATAATAACTAATAACATTTATTTATTTTATTCATATTAATATCTTATCAAGTAAGATTTATTTACATTCTTCCTATAAATTAACACCTTTATTTATACAAGGTATAATAATCTAAATGAGAAAGAGAAAAGAGTCAGAATAATAAATATAGAAGATGTGCATTCCAATTATTTTTAGTTAATTTCAATAAGGTATATATATTATATACTTATACAGGGTGTTTCAAAAATACGGGGCATAATTTCAGGTAAGTATTTCCCACATGTAGACAATTAAATTAGTTCATTTATAACATGTGTCCGGAAATGCTTCATTTCCGAGTTATGGCCTTCACAACATTGAAATTCACTGGAACGTTTTTCTTTCCGCCGGTTGTTGTCATTAAAGAAGATGTTCAAAATGTCCACCTCCTGCTTGAATACAGACCTCACATCGATGTCTCATTGACCTGCGAACACGATCCCAAACTCCAGGAGTATTGCGTATGTCCTCACAACTTACCACAATTCAATTCCGAAGGGATTCCAAATCCGGCACCGGAGACGAATAAACCAATGATTTTTAATGACCCCACAAGTAGAAATCGAGAGAGTTCAAATCAGGTGAGTGTGGAGGCCAAGCAATTGGGCCACCTCTACCTATCCATCAATCAGGAAACCTTCGATCCAAGTACCGGCGAGCCGTAAGACTGAAGTGTGCAGGAGCGCCATCATGCAAGAAGTGAATGTGTCGATGATTGATCAGTGCAGTGTCTTCGAAAATGTCAGGTATGGTGTTTTCCAGGAAGTTTGTGTACGCCTGCCCCGTAAGTCTGTTTACAAGTACATGGGGTCCAACTAGTCGATCACCAATGATACCGGCCCACATGTTGAGGGAGAACCACACCTGGTGATGAGATACAACAGTTGCACGTGGGTTTTCATGCGACCATACATGCTGATTGTGGAAATTTGTTATGCCATCTCTTGTGAACTGTGCTGCATCTGTAAATAATACGACGTTAGAAAAGTTCGGATTTACACCACACTGCTGCAAGAACCACTGACAGAACCTAACTCGTGCAGGGTAATCTGCTGGTGACAGGGCCTGTACACGTAGCAAATGATAAGGATACAATTGATACTCGTTCAACAGTCTCCAGACAGTCGTATGAGGAACATTGACTTGCAACGCTAACCGTCGTGTGCTGATAGAAGGAGTCCTGTCCACAGCCTCCAGAATCTCCTCCTGCTCTTCTGGAGTTGTAGATCTTGGTCGTCCCCTTCCCAAACCAGTAGAGGTGAATGTTCCATACTCGCACAGACGGGAATGAAGACGTACAAATGTCTTCAGATCTGGACATTGTCGCTGTGGGTACCTCTCCTGGTACAAACGACGAGCCAGCGCAGCATTGCCGTCCGCCTTACCGTACATGAAGTGTATTTCTGCCAGCTCTTGATTTGAATACATGTCGCACAGTCTTATCGCCTAAAGAACACTGAATGTAACCTTCTTCAGAATGAACTATCAGAGCGCCCTCCTAATGTCTCCTTTGACGGCAAAGACCTGCGGAAAGAAAAACGTTCCAGTGAACTCCAATGTTAGCATTTCCGGACATGAACTATTTTGATTGTCTACAGGTGGGACTTTCAATTTTTAAAGGCCATAACTCGGAAATGAAGCATTTCCAGACACATGTTATAATGAACTATTTTGATTGTCTTCATATGGGAAATACATACCTGAAATTATGCCCCGTATTTTTGAAATATCCTGTATAATTGTAATATTCGCAGATTTCATTTTTGTAGAAAAAGAAAAAAAATGGAATCTGTAAGTATAAAAATAATCAAATTAAAGATGGTGTGATAAAATGTAAATATAAATGGTGCATTATTTATGGACGCACTTTTAACTACTGTGGTTCTCGGCATTCCATTCTAAATTGGGCATGAAAGACCGCTTATTTTGCTCAGAGGTCTCTCTATCAGGCTTGAGTTTCTTTTATAATGAAGTACAAAATCCCAGCATTGTCTGCCTCACATTAATTAAAATTTCAGAGCATTAATATTCTGCCAACTTTTAATTTCCTATCCTATTTCTCGTACGGCGAAGTTCACCACTTGCAGGTTTGAACTTGAAATAGCGCCGTTGAGTGCTGCACCTCTTTTAACACACTGAGGGATATCTGTAAACATCAATCACGGGAAAGTTGGAATATGTGAGGGTAAAGAACTAAGTAATTAAATTAAAGATGGTGTGATCGAAGGATGTGGTATTAAAACCCAAAGACTGTCGCCTTTAGTTCTGCATTCTCTGTCTCAGATTAATTCAAATTTCAGAGCATTAACATTCTGCCAAAGTTTAATCTCCTATCTCTCGAACGATTCTCGACTTACTAAAATGGAATGACAGTTTCTTTCCACGAGGGGATTCCACAGCAGGAAAAACCAAATTACAAAGTTAGTTATCCTTATCTTTCCATCAAGATTTAAACGTCAGCACTTGAGGCAGTGTATTTCACCAAGTCCATGCGAGGGACTTGCTACACACTGCGGAGTAATTCCACATTCCAATCTGCTTCTGCTTCTTCGTCTGGAGCAATTTCGCGAAGGAATTTCTTTCTTGCATCTCCACTCCTCCTTCCCTTATCCAAACACACACTTCCTTCTCATATTCTGAAGGCGATCAACAGAATAGAGATTAGTCTTCTCCTTCCCCACTTTTTCTTTTTTTTCTTCTTCTTCTATCCTATCAAGACAAGCGCTTGAATAGAAGCCATTGGCAAACATATTACTTCCTTATAAGATTGATTTTGAATAGTTTAATCACGAAGAAGAGTTCGTGGAACTTAAGAAATGTTATCTTAAGGGAAGGTTAAAACAAAAAAGAAAATCAACATTCATTTACAATGGCATCCGTTTATTAGATTAAAATGTTTGCAACATTTAGAAATTCATATAAGGAAATACTCCAGTAAATTAAACCGTCTTAGTCTAGTGGAATCTTAAAAATTCTGTTATAAATAATTCTGATATACAACCTTCACAAAACTATTCCACAGATTTAAACTTAAATGCTTATATATTGTAAAATGAAAATAAAAAGTGAGTAACTCATCATCCACTACATTATTAGAGAAATATTTTCTTATAAATTATAATATATGTGGCCTGATTCCATAGCAGATGGCCCAAACTGTCCCGTTGCAAATATCCCTTCGTGCGTTAAATTAGTTGAGACTATAAAAAAAAAAAATAATAAAAAACTAGCAAGAGTGACCGTCTTACCCCTCTTGTTTATCAGTGGAGATGGTGAGTGGGTCTTGTTCATTGCGAAGGGCAATACTAAGGTTGCTCTTATCAGTTCTCCACTAGCACCGCTATTTAGCTAAATTCACCATTTATTTAAAATTACATAACTTAACACCTTTCTGACAAACTTTTTGCTGAAATTTTCTTATGGTGGATACTTTTTTTAAAAGGATTTTATATCACAAATAGGTGAAAAACCGATAAAAACAGCCTATGATTATACTACTTACATTTTTAACCACACATTTTATTATGCGCATTCTGCACTGCTTTGGAAAAATGTTCCAGCTTTATATTTGTGCCCGAAGAATGATTCTGAATATGAAAAAATAACATCACACTTTAATCTGAGAAAAAAGGCTTTACAGTTTGATGAAGGAAGTCATTTAACCAGCGCAGCATTTTAAAATGGTAATCAAAACATATTACATCCGCCCAAGGTGAATCAAGCATGTCAAATATATACATTAAAGCTAGGTGCAGCTTTTGCACGAAAATACAAATATAAAATCATTAAAAAAGTTACTTCTGTGTGATCCCCTAAATAAATAATAATTCACAATAATTAGAAAACAGTTTATATAATAGCAGAAATGAACTAAACGGTGATTTTAACACACTGATATGTTTATAATTAAATATATATGAGTATATTAAGTAAAATGTAAATAATATATTAGTATAATGATAAATTATTAAACATATAAAACTATAAAGTTTATAATAAATTAATACATTAACAACATGTCTAACAGAAAAAAAAAAAAATTAAAATTATAGAGTAAAGATAAGTTCTAAAAAGGAATACTAGATATTAATTATGCTACTACTGTTTTAGTACTATCCGAGTACGTCATATCCGACGTTGAACGAAGGAAATTTTAAATGGTGGTCAAATGATCTCAGGGTCCGGAAAACCAGAGTTTACCGAACTTGTCTTTTCAACATAAGGGGAACCCCGAAAAATACATAATCCAATAGCTAATATTAACCGAAATTTGAAATCGGAACCTTTTGAATGTGAGCCACATACACTACTCCAAAAATGGGGCTGGAATGAGCTTAAAATTAATAAACAAAGTTCGTTAGCTAAAAGATATATCTTATATCTGCCAAAAAGGTAGAACTGAATAACGCTTATTTATGGCTGAACTGTATTGCTCAAGCTGTATAAAACTAATAAGTTTTATAAAAATTCATCTTGACTGAAATCGTATTTCCTCCCAAGAATTTTTTATTGCTGGTTTTAAAATCATAACATTAACAACAGATACGTGTAGATAGAGAAAGAAAGTAATCACCGCAACTAAGCAGAGCTACGTGTTCTGGCATTAAGAAAATCTGAAGTGTTACATTCACACACCTTTGTTTGCCTACTCTCGTTTATTTTTATGTAGCTTCCACATACTATTTTTACGAAAACTAGTGTTTTCCTACTTATTTCATGTTAATCAAGATGACCATTTGAAGAGTTTGAATGTTCAGCTGCTAGGAAAACTGCGTGATCCTCAAATGTTTACATCCTAAAGGGCATTTAAAAGCTCTATTTCATGGCGCGAAATACCTAAAACACTTAACAAAATGACAGAAGTGTTGAATAAAACAACGAATATCTCGAAATCGTTAATACCACAAAAAAAGAAAAAAATTACTAAATTTTGGGGAATAATATGTATTTGTTTATTCCTTATGGTTACTAACTGCACAAAATGTATCAAAATTTCTGCGAATGATATAGATCACAAGATATGCCCAGGAAATTTAAGATATTTTATTGCTATGTATTATATATATAAGCTCGTTCTTCTTTCGCTATTTACTATCCTCATAAAGAGGATTTAAGACACCTAGGGTCAAATGCCTATTGAGGAGCAGATAGACTCCGGATCAGAGAGAGAGAGTAGCCAGGATGGCTGGTATGAGAGTGAGGAGAGAGGTTATATGATTTAACGGTGAAATGGAAGAAATGAAAGATTATGGTGGAACAGGTCATAGAATGAATGACGGGGAAAAACCTGAGTTTGTTGATCTGGGTGGTAGTTGGGAGCTGCTCTGCTCATTCCAACATTTCTGGTTCAAACCCAGTCCAGACCGATGGTTTATTAGTGTGTTAAAAAGTGACAGCCTCGTGCTAGTATACTTATTTATTACGGGACGAAATTCCGGCACACTGGCGACTCTGATATAATGCTGGCAATTGACAAAGTCCATAAGATATAAAAGATTTCCTTTTTCAAATGTCGCTTTGTCTACCTACGAGTCCTTGGGATCGAACTCGAATCGCCTTGGTGTGAGGGAAGCGGTCTAACCTCTCGGCCAAAGTGTTGCCGAAATATCATATGCATATGGTATTTAATAATATTGTCAGAGCCATTTTTGAGAAAACTTAATATTTTGAAATGTCTTTCATTAAAATAGTACATATGAAGGGTCGTTAACCCCTATTGTGGCCTATCTCCACTGCGCGAGAGAACTGAAAGTCGCTGGGAAAGTGATACCAACAAAGGGCAGCAAAATCTTTACCTTATTGTAAATGTCGGAAATGTAAAAACATATTGTCTCGTGTATAGCGATAGGTTTCAGTTGTGTGCATTTCTTGCAAAAGATGGAGACTCATCTGTTTGTTGAGCCGATTTGCTTAGCGGTTTTTAAGGGAATCGCTCTAAACTGGTGCCGAGTTCAATTAGTTTATTTCCTGTTAAAACTAATCTCCTCGAATGTTCCCTGTCTAACACCGAATCCGAAGCTCAGAACTTCTGCACAATCGCACATACAAGCTCCGAGGAGAATAAGTGGAATATTTGTATCATTGCGATGTAATTATCCAATATTTCAGTTTTTTGGTATTTTCTAAACTTATGTTCATGTGAAAAAATTCACGATATTCTTTTTCTCAGACGTTTCGTGATTGTTTACGTAACGGGTCACTCGGTTGAGCTTCCTCTGCTCTTGTCCTGCCGACTATCGGTGGTGTGAGGAAGATCTCAATTGCATTGCAACTTCAACCTTCATAACTACACGTCTTTGTTTTCATACAATATTATCTGATTCGATTCACAATGTGTTCAGGTTCATCTTAAAAACATTATTATGTTTTATTTGCATTTGGTTTTATTACACGAATACTCAAAACAATATGTAGCATTTGCACTTCCTTTCTTTAAATTAAAAAAGCATCCTCATTACAATTACAAAAGCAAGAAATTAAAATTAAACCTCTAAACTTAAAAAAAAACTTTAGATCGGGAGCTGAGAGAACCTGTATCTCAGATCCTCTAAGCTCGACTTTTGTGAAATTGGCGATTTTAGAAATCACCGATGATACAGACTGTCACAGCATTGCAGTTTCTCCCTTGCGGAGTAAATTAAAAGTAAGTCAATTTATTGCGCAAATGCAAGTTTGCTACTGAATCGTCCCTCGTTTCCTCACATGGGTTATGTGAATGCTGGTGGTTGGCATGCGAGTTGTACTAAATACAGGAACTCACAGTTGCGCGATGAATGTAAACACAGGAGAAAAATGACGCAGAACCGTTCAAAATACAGTAAGTTCTGGATATTGAGCTTCATTTATGACACTGCTCTTAGTATAGGCAAACTGAGATTTGCTTATGGTTATACGCATTGTTTTCTACTAAATACCAATTTCTTTATACTTATTTACCTCCCATTCTGTGGTTTTTCTTGCACGCTGTATAGGGGTTGGGAACTTTTCAACAAACGCCCAGTGTACATGACGGGTAGAACATTCCACATAAACAAACGTTCTTTCACAGATAAGTGACGCACTATGCTGACTGTAGCGACAGAGGCATCTATTAACTGGATCTGACATAACAAAGTGAGATATAGTATAAATGCACCTTAGAGCGAGAATTATCTGTTTGAAGCTACAGTAGATGGCGTGGTAAAGGGAAGAAGACATAAGTCGTCGCGCGAGAGGTAAGACATTATCATTTACAATCGTACAGTGCCTTCGTTAAAAGTCAAGGTTCAACCATCTTATATATGTTTGGACTGAAACAACAGGGACCTCAGCATAATTGCAGTGCGAGGAAGCGGCGAAGGACGCGTCAAGGGCATGCTCATCAGCTGTGAGCTGTCTCAGCTTTTGGTATATCTTCTTACAAAGTGATTCGACAATGCCTGTGTTGTGTGTAATTTCCTTAGTGCATTATTCTCTTATTTATCCTCAGAAACTCTTTCCAACATATTCACGCTTGGAGGTGTATTTTTATGTACAATACATATGATTGTATACAAATTGAATCGTGTATGCAGTGTATAGACAATATCATCAGCAATTTCCTAGCTATCTACTTCCGAGTAGAGCCACTGTGAGATATTTGGTCAACAAAGTTAGAACAATGGGATCGCTAAACGCTAAACCAAAGAAACAAAAACGACATAGTCCAACGGCAAAAAAATCTAGACAAATTTGGTGTTGGATTCGAACGCTCACTCAGCCGTGTTGCACAGCAAGTGGGTGTTTTACAAGCATCTGTTCATACAGCTACTAAACTGAACCTCTATTGTGTGACTATAGAAATATGAACATTATTCAATAAGAGCTTATACGTGTGAAGGATATTTTCATGCGATGATGTCAACAATGTATTTATACTATGGACATAACTTTCAACAACACTTATAACTAGAGCTCGATTTAGGTTTCCGAAGCGCTCAGAGTTACGAACACACAGGGCAGTCAGCGGTATAAACAGAGGGCATTGGTGAGAGATTTGTAACGTAAACATGCACACTCTGAGGTATAATCTGTTCTAAAAGTGGTTCATTGTATGTACTGACATATGCATGGTTCTAATTTATAAAGTAACACAATAAAACAATTATTTCATAATAATATCAGTAAATAAAAATGCCTTGTACCTTTACAAATACAATTATAAATCTGATACTAAAAAATCAGGATAATAATGTGCAGGGCTTTAAAAAGACAATTCGCATAAATCAATCAAAAGCTACTCAGAATTCATTGCAGTAAATTACAAGACACATCCTTACTGTATCAAAAGAACAGGCTCTTCTCCTGCTACTCATCCACAAGTTGTCTCACATTCAACAGGTCGCGAGTGAGTTACCCGGATAAGTTTGTTTGTTTTTTTTGGTTGTTTTTTTTCTCCCTCGTTCTGAGTAGACAAATGTCGAGTAGTATTAGGCTCTATGGACCCCGAGCTCATTGAGCATGATTTCACCAATATTTAAGCTAAAAAAAAAAGTTTGTTCAATGTCGAACGTGTACCTTTTCGTGTTTTAGACATTTTTCAATCTACTCTCTCTTCCAGTGTGCACTGGTTTATCTACTAGCAGGAATGGAAGTAGGCATTGAGCAATACCATATTGCAACATCTTTCAAAACAGCCTACTCCATCACATCATAGTTATACGGTGTCCATCGAACCTCAAACTGGCAATTTCGTTATCCCGGACCAACTCTACAAATAACAAGATTAGTACCCATCACATACATGTTAGTAATACTCCTAAGTAGCGCGGGAGTTGCGAAGGGAAAACCCCGCAGTGAAGTAGACTATGTACGGAGCACACATTGGCGCGATCCGCGGCTCTGACATAAACCGAAGGCACTGTGTATGGAACGACTTTTGTCTAAAATATGCACTTACTGTGAAATCTCTAAGTTGAATTTTAGGGTGAAATGTAATACTTTCTCTAGGTGGTAGAAACAGAAGACTTGCTAATGACGACGATATAGAAAAGCATGCAGAGGCAGGTGATGTCATGGAGCAGTTTCGTCATTAACTAATTGGAGGAGTGGAGTAATTAAAGTCCGGTTAATCTTAGTGTAGCGAGTGGGAGAACATCTGTTCACATCTTGCTAAGGATGTGTCAAATGCTTCTTTGTGCTAGCAACCAAACACTGCCTTTTGTCTTAATGACAGCATATCCATTACATTGACGAGGCAGCAATTGTTGGCGCACCCTCGCTCGTCTCGTTGCAAAGCCATCGTAATTAACCCTTCCCTTTCCGCTCCCTACCATTGTTACTCATCAAATCTATGGTAAAAGCTTATATGAAAAAGCAAAGGAGAAGAAGAGAAAGCTAAAACCAGGGAGCAGTCCATTCTTCCAGGTCCTGAGCAAAGAAACTACGCACAGTCACATCAGAATACGAGTCTGCGGGGACATTCAGCGTTCGTTTAACTGTGATACGCGTATAATACGCAGTAAAACCCAACTGATGAAGATTGTTACACGTACTGTTTGCTTTAATTTATCCAACTTAATGTTTTCAGTAGTTCTGTTTGTTTCGTCACCTCAATCTACGATCGTTTTACCGTAAAAAAGTCAGATGTGTTCTATTCATATGATTTTCTCTACATCTCTGCAATAATTTATTGTTAAACAGCTAATTCTTCCACTTACATAATGCTAATCGAGAAAAAGTTAATGGAAAGGCTCTTATTACTTGTTTCCTTGTAAGTAGACGGGAAATGAGGGAGTACCGTAGGCTAAACGATAGGCAACTCTTTTAAAAACTGGTAGCTATGAGATTGAAGTTCCATTATTTTTATGGACAGGAGTTGACAAATGAGAAAAGTATAAGTATTTTAAAGCTGAAACCTATAACAAAGAATATCTCAAAAACAATTAACTCCACAAAAAATGGATATAACATAAATTGTGTGTTTTAACGAGCTGTACATTTTCTATCAAATAAGTTACTGTCTATCTCTTACGGTTTACCAGTTATGCAAAATTTCACAAAATTTTCGAAACTTTTTTCATGTAAAGGGAAGTTGGGGGTGGGGGATTTTTTTTTTAAATCTTCGTGTCGTATCCTTGGAAGATACTGAATTTAAATACCAAGTTTGGTATTTAACGCACTTTCCGTTTTTGGACTATGCTGCCCACAGTCACACGCACGGACAATTTTTTTTTCTAAAAATGCCTTTTTTCGATTCAGGGGATTCTAAACCATGTATTTTATGGTGAAATCTCGGAATCGAATTTTTCAGTGCATTACAATACATTCTCTACTCGCTATGTACACAGTACGTGTAGAAAAAGTAAAAATATGTGTTCCATAAACAAACTTTTCTTACTAATGAGTATTCCTTTATCTACACCAAGCTAATCGAGATAAACGTAGAAGAGGAATAACGGAGTATATTAGGCTAAAGCAATAATCAAATCTTTTAAACGCTGGTCGCTATATGAGGTTTGGTTCGCTTTGCACGGCCCCGTTTGAGAAAATGTAGGTTATTTAAAATTGATCCCAATTACAAGGACTATCTCCAAACAGGTAAATTCTACAAGAAAAACGTAAAGATATATTTTAACGAGATCTATATTTTTTGTGTTGTAACTTTTGAGTAACTAAAGATCTATTAAGATGCTATTTCAGAAAATTCTAAATACAAATTTTATTTTGAAGTAAAGATCTTTAATATTCGGTATTGTAATCAAAGATTTTAGAGCCATTTTTGAGAAATATGGCATTTTAAAATTTTTCTCCATGTAAAGGGTATTTGGGAGGGAGGTTCCTTAAAATCTTAAACATAAATACCATATTTGGTATTTAATTATTTATTTCGTTTTTATTTATGGTGTCCACTGACACACATATGCACACACGTACCTACCTTTTTGTAACTTTTTTCGGAGTTAGGGGCCTCAAAACATATATTTCTGGTGGAATATCTATAACAATTTTTGGGTGAAATACAATATTATATCTAGCTACTATGCACATTGTATACCAAACATGTAAGAGAAAGTAATAAATGTTGATTTAATCCTATAAAAGCTTTCCAACTAGAACTTTATTTATTAGTATGATGGTATTTATAGCTTAAAGGCTATTCTGCAGTTACGGGACACACTGGCACAGTGAATTACTATCTATTCACCCCTAAGTTGATCCTCTACAAAACAAATCAAGACGACCAGTGGACGGTTATAATGTAGTCTTCCGTCATTCGTGCCAGAAATACTGTCATACTTAGCGGACAATGTGGCAAAATTGCCCTGCATGTAATAAAAAAAGAAAAAGAAAAAAGAATACAGCCCATATTTGGACATCTTAAACGATAACCTTTAAAACAAGTAGTTTAAAGGCCCAAGAGTTTCAGTGCATACAATGGGCCAAAAAATTTATTAAATCAACTCTTAGTAGAATGAATAGGGAATACCATATTATTTAGAGCAAATTACCTGGGCAGTTAAGATTAAATGGAGGATGCTTCCGAGAAGGGCTAACCAGGACTGCCAAACTAAGCCCCACCTCGCTAAGGAGAGCGGTCTATGCCCCCAGTGGACCCTATGGGCTAATAATAATGCTAAAACAGTAACTGGCATAGTGTTAGGGATTAATGGTGATAACATTATTAGAAACATAAAAATAAATGTGTACAGATATATAATAAAAAGAAATGAGCGAAAATAATATTTTCCTATCAATTATAGCACTTCTGACCTCTTTTGACACATTAGAAAACAAAACTTTATAACTTTATAACTTTCTGAAATTAGAAAAATCTGGAATAGCATAAACTTGCGTTAACACTTTAATAATCGTCGACGGTTTATTTTTGAAAACGAAGTTGTGGCAAATAAGATTCTCCACAAAATCATCAAATTCTTGCACTGCGTATTTCCCGTATTTTCTTGCCGCCCCTGCCAGTGTAACCATTTTCAGCACTGTTTATACCTGTAGCTGAAACACCGGTCAATCCAGAAGAAAATTTGGCCACTTATTTTAGGGATGTGTTGAATATTTTTCAGAAAACTGATTTTTCAACACTGATTTTCCAGTCGCCGTGCGCAACTCGACGAAGACGTAGAATAAATTAATGGTGATCTCCACGATTCTAAACAACAACAAACAACTACTGCTGTAAACAATATTCCGGATATCAGGTGATTCATACAATTGCATTTTGAGACTGTTACTGTGTTTTTTGGAATAAATTAGAGTTAATTATGCTCTTAAGTATTTGTATTGAATATTATACTGCATAAGAATAAATTCAGTTTGAAATTTGTATTATTAGCATATAATTACTTTCCACCCATTGCTACTGTGTGATACCACAGTGCACTGGTCACGTGGATCTATTTTAACAGGAAACGACCTAAAGTTGAATAGATAGTACAAAAATATAATCTTCGTTTTTATAAACTTACACATTTAAATGTATCCATCCGCGTTCTCTTCTCGTTGATTGGCTCAGGTTCACAAGTAAATGTTTTCTATATAGCACGTGAAGTGAACAGATGACATAACGTAAATGAAAACTTAAAGAAGTATTCGTGACCCATGCAAGTAGGTGTTGGAAATATACACCAAATGTATAAAGAATGTTTAACTCACAGTTACGAGTATCTGGTAATGGGGTTATCCCTTCAATATCGGAATCTGATTCGACGACAAGTTTCACTGTCAGATGAACTTTCGGATGGTTAATGACGACGCTCTCAATAATATTGCCAATATTTCATCCAGCTTCCTCGTTTGTTTCCCCTTTTGAACGCTTGAGTAATTGCTTCTTTCCAATTGATGTTAATCTGCGACAAAGTATTACCTTGAAATACTGCTGTACGAAGCAACGCTCTGACATCTAGCAGTTTGAATGTGAGCGATTTCTTGCAACAAACAGTTTTCACAAACTCATATCTCTCACTCATCAACACACCTGCCGAATGCAGTTTATTCCCTCTTTCTCTCTTCTCGTCATCGTGGACAATTTGCTCATAGAATAAGAAACTTCACTTTTCACTATCTATGAATAACACCGAACATTAATAAACTGAAACTTTAACTCAGTCAGTAAGTGCCACTTAACGCTAAAAGTGAACCTAAATGGCGATAGAAAAGCACATACTTTGAACAAAGAGTCGTTATAAAATTTAACACTCGTCTACACGTAGTTAAAAATATTCTACTATTTCATTGGCTACTATTGCACAGTTGAAGACTGGCTACTTCTGAAAGAATATGCTACATTAGAGGTCGTCTCCTTAGTGCGGTGGTAGCGTTGCTACTTACCAAGCGGGAGACCTGGGTTCGATCCCCAGTACCAGTGTGGGGATTTTTCCCCCGCTGGGAGACCTGGCCCGGGGTGCACTCAGCCTCGTAAGGTCCCTGGGGGGCCAATTGAGGAGCTACTTGATGAAAAAGTAGCGGCTCCAGGTCGGGGGGACTCGAGGCGCTGACCACGTCTCACCCTCCAATACTGCACCCCATCCATGACGTCTGTAGTGGACCGAGATGGGGGACGCAGCGGCCGGGCGGTAGGCCAAGGTTCCCCGTGAGCTGTCGTGCCATGGAGTTAATGCTACATTAGAACTAATTATTTTCGAAAGTCATAAGCAGAACAACTTTTGTTCACTCTTTTCAACCCAAAGCGTACAGTCAACACTGCATTTAAAGTGTCAATCACAATTCGATTTCGCAATTAGGTTGCCTTTTCACTTCTCTAGTTTTATGAGGTAGAGATAACACTGCCAGAACCAGATTACACAGGCCCTCATATGCATTTAAATCTGCAGCGCCTTGGAATGTAATTCTGTATCTTTTTGTGGTATCTCAAGCTTGGTGATGCTTTTCGACTGGTCGACGATTCTGTGAATTTCATCTGATCCAAAACATCAATACCTTGCAAGTTGTGTAATTTTCGTACTTTTGTGTACTTTCAGTGTTTCTTGAAAGTTCAATTAAGACATACATTATTTCCAGTGTTTTCAAATAATCAGGAACATGTCTCTTTAATTGTTTGGCAAGTTTAACAGTTAAAGCAATATACATTTTCCTAAGACCTCGTTCTTCTTCTGTATTAAGGTTCGGTTCTTTATTTTCTTATCTAAGTTGAATGCATGAGTGGAACAGAGAGTTGTACTTCGCGGATATGCCGAAGGATTGAGGTGTCACTCAATATCACAGCTGTAAATGTCTGATCTTAAACCGGTATTAATATTTTGTTACAAATAAACCTCAAAGGATTGCACATTTGCGATCGGCAATAAATTCATTTGTTGGTGCTCTCGAAGTATAAAATTCGTCAGATCTAGTGTCAACACTATACTCAGCTACGCTAATTAATAATATAATGAAATCAGCATAATGAACAACATTACCCACAATATTTACTTCATTTGCGGACTTATACTTTAATTTATTAAGGTGCATCTATAAAATTTGGTAATTATCAGTGTTCAAGAAATGTTATTGTAATATATGCCATTTATTATATGTGATATGTATGTATCAAAATTCTGACTTGCATGGCTATTTAAATATTCACTTTTATTGTCTAAATTCGTTGTTACATTTTGAAACAAATTAATGAAAAACTGCATCGTGTGGAACTTTGTGAGAATGGAAAAGTGTTGGAAAAAATGAAGTAGAAAGATTTAAAGTTGAGAGTGCCTAATAAAAAGCATGCCTCTACCCATTTATAGCTTTAGTTTAAGTGCGTTAATTAGTGAAATTTATATAGTCTCTTAACGTATAGAACAACCAATAGAACGTACAAAAGAAAATAATATTTACATTATTAAACATTTTGTTCAAATTTCACAGATACATGACCTTAAGATTAGCATGCTTTCAGGTTTTTAGTTCTTCCAAGTAGGGGTGGCATACACAAGACAAATGTGTCAAATTTTCCTGAGTTCACAGAACACTTGGTGGGTGGGCCTCGCCATAACGAATGTTGTATCGGAACTAAGTTTTAATACTTTTTGCAAGACCAATGTCCCCACAACTTCCTAGGCCACCAGGTTAGGAACTCAGGTGTGGAAATATGGAAGAAAACCGGATAGTCTCTATTGGCAAGCATTGTTAATTTCGCCGCGCAGTTAAAACCAAGTAAAAATAATAAGGTAGTAAATCATTTGTTTGGGTTTTGGGAAAACTGTTAGACTAAGTGAAAAATTCTGATGTGTTCAATTCATATGACTTTCTCTAGCTGTACCGTAAACAAAATGTTCTTACAAAAGATAATTCTTTTATTTACATCATAATAAACATTATATTTCCCTTGTTGCTTCCTTATTTATAAGTTATTTATAAAGGTAATAAGCGAATACATAGTCTAAAGTGACATGAAATGTTTTAAAAGCCGGTCGCTATGTGAAACAACTGAAATTCAATTTTCTTTGCTTTCAAGGACTAAACAAAGAGAAACGAAAATGTACTTCATTTTTTCTTAAAACGGTAATATCTGGAATATCTCGAAAACGGTAAACTCTACGAATATAATATACACATAAACGGCGTATTTTAATGACATCTACATTTCTTAGCGCAGTGTTATTGTCTATCTCTTACGGATTACCAGTAATGAAAAATTCAACAAAATTCATCCATGACAAGGAGATCTTCAGAGGATATTTCCAGATAATTCTAGATGTACCTTTCGTTTGCTCTGAAAATAATACATGGCATTTTAATAAAACTCTTTAGAGCTAATTTTAGAAAATCAAAATTTCCGAAACATGCTGCATGTAAAAGAAAGTTGGATGGGCGATATTTTTGGAAATCTTACTGTCACATCTTTGGAAGATACTGAGCTTAAATACTAACTTTAGTATTTAACCGACTTTTCGTTTCTGAGCTATTCTGTTCACAGACAGAGACACCCACACGAACGTGTTTGTAACTTTTTTTTGGGTTCAGCGGGTCTCGAAACATATATTTCTGGTGAAATCTCAGTATGGAAATTTTGAATATAATACAATACCTTCTCTATTGAATATGTGATGTACATACGTGCTAGAGAAGGTTAGAATTATCAAATCAGAGTAGATACTCATAAAGATACCATTTATTAAAACATCCGTATCTATAATCTTAGAGTCTGTATACGTTTAAAATGTGTAGTTCATGATATAAAATGTCTGTTTCAAGTGTTATATATAGCATAACATAAGCATGACCCGAGGCAAAACCACAACAGATGAAAACAGCCACTGCTGTTGAGCTGATGTCACTTCTACTTCAATAAGGAGGTTGACACCCACGAGAAAAGCGAGAGAAAGCAGAAAGTTTGAGAGCATTCATTTTTTTCCCTACCTTGTGCGGAGGGTAAACGCTTCAAGAAACAGGGCTTATTTACGTTACGTGATATGATGCTGTCTGGAAAGAAAACACGACGAAGCTGGGGAGGTATAATGTATCGAAAGAGAGGGAAGTGATAACCGTGGTTTGGATGGATTTTACGATGATTACTAACCTCTAGCGGCGAAAAGGGGCATTACGAATATGAGCTGTAAGACGCAGACAAAAGAAAAAAAATATATATACACTGTAAAGAGCAAGGGGATAAGAAAGAGAGCAGACGGAAATGTTTCAGTGGAAGAGACAGCATCTCCTCGGGCTAAGAGGTGAAACTTCTCGACTTTCAGGTTGGTGTAAGTAAGCATTCACTTCACCTATGATGTAATGCAAACTTCTCTCTCTGTCTTATATGGGCTGCTTGGACTACCATTTAGGTAATGGTCTAGCTCAAGGGTAGTCTTGTGTATGAAATCATAATAGAGCATCCATCTTCTTTCTATCCCACTAGAGGGACAGAGGGACGGACACGTAAACCGGTCGAGCTCATTTCGAAACCTCCAGAGCTGGTGCTCCCAGTTTAATAGATTTTCCTTTTAGATCACGTAAATAAAGAGATTTTACACCATGTTGCAACTCAAAGAAAGCCGGTAATTCAAATCCTACGGTCATATTTATTCACTCATTTCTGTTTTTAAAACTTTTGTGTGTTTTCCTTCCTTCTTTCCTACTTCCCTTCCTCTTAATCTTTCTTCCATTTTCTCTCTTTCACTCTTTTTTATACTTTACTGGCTCTCACTCTTTCTATCTCTTTCTCTCTCACACTCTCTTTTCCTTTCTCTTTCTTTCTCTTTCTTTCTTGTTTCCTTCATTTTTCTTTCTTTCTTTTAAATACGTTCTTCACGTTAAATACATATATCTACCATATAAATGAACAGAGAATAAACAGTCACGGAACTGAGACATCTAATAAAATGCAATCCTATTTTATTCAAAAGTTGGTGTTTCACAAAGCAATATAATTATATGAAATAAATATACTTATACTGTTTGTAATATTACTTAAACCCAGATTAAGTTAATTTGGTGATTTCCTCGATTACTTTTTTCAGCTTCTGCAATTGTTTGACATGTTTTCAACTGTCTTGCAAATGTAATTTAAGAGAATAAATATGCCATACATTCAAGAAGACAATATCACTCTTTATTGACACCTAAAACAAATTGGAAGATTTTGCATTAAATATGCTTTTTACGTACTTTTATTATTTATTATTTATGATTTTACATTCTATGATCCTGTGTTCTTTTTGTGTATCAGCATGGGAAATGCCACTTAGAGTTCCCAGATTTTAATTTTTGATTTTAGTCTACTACACATACTTCTTTACATGTTTTAACCTCAAAAGAATGGCCGTACCAATTCTTTGTTACGGAAGTAAAAAGTAGACTATAAGTAAACATGATAGAATAATTGAAATGAAATTCTTTGACCACTGGCTGGAAATATAACTGATCAAAAGAGAAATATATAAATAAAAAAATAGCTACAAATTAAAGTCTAAACAAAAATCTGGATGAATTAAGAATCGACTGCTAACAACACGTAAGGATGGTGCCAGATTGTAGGTTTCCGAAAATGATATTCAATTATGAGCCAAAAAGTTACAGAAACAGAGATAGGCTTTTTAAAATGACAAGACTAGTTCAATTCTTGATGGCCTAGTCCTTGTTGAAGGAGGAGGAAGAGGAGGAGAAGGAGGAGGAGGAAAAGAATTTGAAGATGAGCAAAAAGAAGAAATCTTTTAAATAATCCATTTTCGGTCAAATGAGAATCAAGTTGAAAATAGTGTGTAAAAGGAGCTTTTAGATATATCTAAAGTTATGGTTATAGTGTGTCAGTCAATGTGGATAGAATAATTATATCTATATTCTTTGTCTGTATTAAGTTTTGTCTATTAATTATGATTTAATATTTGCATATTCTCTATTACATAAAAATTAAGATAAATTTATAAATTATTTCAGAGACTTTACACTTGTTAGGTATTCATTTGACATTTATTTTCTTGAGTAGTTATGTAGAGAGAGTCACTCGCGTGTTCTATTTTAACTAATAAGGTGACATTAAATGATACATTTTGGCAATGTTTAAACGTAGTTTTGATATCTTCTGTAGATAAGCGACAGAGAATTAAATAAATGCAATTTATGAAATAGTTAATCCAAAAAAAAATATAAATTCATTTTGATTAAGGACTTCATCGGAGTTCACTGGTGTTTACATTAGTTTATGCAAATGTATTTCTCTGAAGAAGAAATTCTTTCTAATCAGGAATTTATACTGAAATTTTTTTATATTACAGTATATTGTTTCGTGCTTGAGTAAATACCGAGTCAATGCTCTGATCCATATGCGAGGGTTATTATTGCCTCCTAATACACTGGCAATGACCTATTTCCATGGCTGCCAAAATAATTTATTCCAGTCGTGATGCTTCTGTCTCTCTGACAGGCAGCATGGGTCGTTATCCAGTCAAATCCTTGCACATCACCACAAATTATGGTCTGATTACGCATGCAAACCTTTATGAGAGCGGCCGTACTGCAAGTGGCAGTTTAGTCCTTTAGTTTTAAGTGCGATAATAAAGGCATCGCTTCATTTTCAAATGATCGCTTCCTAATTGGGTTAGTGGAAGTGATATAAAAAGGAGACGCTTTAGTAGGTACCCTAAACCTTTTAATGCTTAAAATCTCGAGCTATTTTATGGTGTGGAGCAGGTAGAAGCAGTCTTGATCCCGCGTGTCACCTTGGACCAAGTCACTTCCACCCTATCCCTTCCGATTTGCTGTTTGCACACATAAGCAAGCGTTCCACTTAGAGGCGAAACACTGCTTAGGGCTGTCAATGTAATAATGCAATGTACAATATAACTAAAGTAAATAAATAATATAGGTAATATAATACCCTGTCAGAATGACAATACATCATAGTATACTTCAACAAAATAACAATAGTAATAATACAATAAACAGCAGTAATAATACAGCATTAAAATAAATTGCAAAATGCTTTCCAGATACACAAAACATACTAAACAATAACATAATATAAATACACAGCTGAAATCAATCTCGAAATAATAATCTACAAATGTATTGTGAAATGACCATTATTTAAAATACTCAGGTTTGTATATAAGAATAAAGTACTTTACGAAACGTAAAAGTGGTTCCTGCTAGTGATAGCTTAATAACACAGAAAGCCATTGTTTTAATGAATCAATTCTTTAATTTATACTTCATGAAAATTGATACAAAACGCATGGAATAGTTCCCTGGGCTCCTATTAGGAAGCCAAAAATCCAATTCAAGCAAGATAATATTTAATTCATTTAAAAAAAATATAAGTATTGAGCATTGTTTGTTCATATTTCCTGTAAGTTTATAAGCTATATTATGTATATTTATTCAACTTGATAACAGATAGGAATACTTTAAGTTTGAAATTCATTGTATAAATAATAATATTGTTTTGGCATTTAATGTATGTTTTATTTTGATAAATAGTAATTTATAGCTTTTCAAAATTAACAATCGCGTCACGTCACTGTTTCGTGGGAGGGGTAACTGCATTACGTACACTACTCTCCCTCCTACAAATGTGATCCGCGTTCGTCCACATCTGGTACAAGGTATAAAATATACATACACCACGCGCATTGTGACCTGCGGGAGATCTATTGTGGCTACCACAACAAAGGAGGAAGTTATGTAATGAAGGAATAATTAGAGTCTATTGGCCACAAGCAGCAGACCAAAGAAACACGCGGAAGTCCCTAGGACTTCATAGTTCTAAAACCCGCAATACTACTAAGACGCTCAGAGAGCATGATAAGCGGTCAGGTAGCTTCTGGTGCCCAGCGAACATTCTATCTTTTGAAGCAGCATTGTGTCATCTGTCCGGCACCGCCTCATGCCAGAAGCATAACTGAAAGATAAGAAGGTAACGAAATGAAAAGAAATCATATATGTGTTTCAGAAAGAAGTGATGATTCAGTATTTGTAGCTTTTTCGTTATTTTCTGAATTTATGTTATGAAAAAGATTTCTCAATATTTTAGGACGGTTAATATTCCTTGTCTCATGCGCTCGGTTATTTTCGTAACAGGTCACACGGTTGCCCCTTTTCTTCCCTCTTCTCTGATCGGCTATATGAGTGACGTATGTAAACACAGCAGAGGCGTAGCTCGGGGTCGTTCAAAACAAGTATACCCTGAGATTTGTGCTTCATTTATAATAATGCTATAATGAGCAAACAAATTGAGATAAACTTATACGTCTTGCTCTATTTTAAATATAAAAATATTGGCATTTATTCACCTCCCGCCCTGTATATATAAGCCGTACATTCATGCAATTTAAAGTAAATGAAAAAGTGCTGTGCACAGTTTTTCAGAATGGCTCATTTTAATGGTGGAGCAGATTGAAACTAAGCATTTAGACAGCAGTGCACATATTGTCATCATTGTTTCTGGAATCATTCTCATAAGCGTTAATATTGTATAAGCATGGAGGGCACTATGTTCCAGTTTGCCATGAAGTTGCCCGGTACTCATTAGAATACTGAGATATGTTTCTAGCATGTAGATAACATTACGAGGTAGTTCGCTGGTATAGTTCGGCGAAACAGCATACAACGGTTCTACAGATATTGCGACAGGTATACGGGTAAAATGATCTCGATTATTTATGTTTATAATATTACTTACGCATTTTTACAATGTCAAATACAAAATACACGAGCTGGTCTCATTACACAAAAGTATTTTCAATCTATATAATGATTCTGATACAAACTGAGCCACCATAATTTTGTTAGCATATAATTAAAGTAATGTGCATTTTTAAGCGTGAAAATGTTAAACTTTTTTTTCCCCACTAAAAATACATTTGTCCTCCAAGAAAGCTTCTTAATATCGCACGATGTTATACATTCCATTTAAAATAAACATACTGTCTTTGTAATTGACATCCAGCTATTATTTGACTCACTTCTGTATAGTCTAATAAACGAAGCATGCGTTTGCTTTCCAACCCAGCGCAAAACAGGTTGTCACTTCCTTTCACAGAACTTTAAAGTATGCCTTTGATAATATCAACATAAGCAGTCAACGATCAAACTGAAATATGTCCATACTGCGGAAAAATTTTGTCCTCTTTTATTAGCGACAAAAATAATTTAAAGTAGAACAATCCCACTAGGTTAAGGGTAATCTTGTGAATGGTTCTGAATGACTCTGAAACAAAAACCCGTACACTCGAAGACAATAAAAATCCGCCTTGCGGTGTGATTTGCTGAAAACGGGAACGTTTGTCGGATATTCGGGTGTTAGCACGATTTTCATTGATGGCATTCTGGTACAATAAATACCACGCGAGTAAGAACAGGCAAAACCGATCGGGCAATCCACCCCTTCACCCTCAACCCACCTCGATGCTCCCTTAGAACAGGTTGACTTGTATAAGCAGTGTATTAATTTAGTCCACCATGTGCGTATATTACTCTGTCATTAGAACTTCAGTATGTAGCGCAGAGCAAAGACCGGTGAAAGAGGTGGATATTGTCCGTCCAGAAAATTTAGGGATCACCAGTTCGAAGATCAGAACTTCATTTGTCGCAAGTTACGTTTCATGTCTAAACCCTTACCTTCGTTAACGTGACCTGCCCAATTTTCCTTTAAGAGCATAGAATAGCAAACATTCCTTAAGGCGTTTTCTAAGGAATGGAATTTGGAGAAGGAAAATATAAAGCTCAACTTTGCAACAAGCGGAATTCATTCAATTTACAAGTATTCCAATAACGATTTTTTGAGTTTTATTTTGGGACATAATTATTAAAATACTGTTACGACATCCAAGAATTACACAAATACAATTAGTATTGTATAATTCAGTGTTCTTAAGTTATTTAAACCATTGCAGGATTACAGATGGTTTGAAAACATATTAAGGAAATACATTCATAATTAAGAGAGACCATTCATTAGCAGCGTTAAAACGGTTTTTGACGAAACTATTAAATCAATATCTTACGATATTCCATAATAGTACACCAGATTGAAATATATTTAAAATCTATATTCTACAGAGAGACCACCTCACTACTCACCTAAACTAAATGCTATAATTAGAGCTCGGTTTTGGGTTTCGAAACGCACACAGTTACGAATTCATGGAGCAGTCAGCAGTATAAAGAGAGAATAGTGTGGAGGGATTTGTGGCGTAAACATTCACACTTTGAGCTATAATCTCTTTCAAAAGCAGCTTATTACATACCTAATTGACATAATACGCGTCGTTCTAATTCATAAAGTAGCACAATAAAACAACTATTTCATAATATAATAAGTAACTAAAACACTCTTCACTTTTACAAATAAAAGCACAAAGGTTGTAAAAAAAGTTAAGTTAATAATGTGTAGATCTTTGAAAAGACAACAAACATAAATCAACCAAACTCACTCAGAATTCATTGCAGTGAATAACAAAATATAATTGTATCGAAAGAAAAATTCCCCTCCTGTCACTCAAAATATGCTTGAATAATCCACAAGTTTGTTCAGTGTCGAAGGCCTATATCTTTCGTATTTTCGACATTTTTCAATATGCGGTCTCTTTCAGTGTTCACTGGTTTATCTGTAGATAGTGCAACACGTTTCGAAACTGGCTACTTCATCACGTATGCACCAAACCTCAATTCGGAAATTTTGTGATCTGGGACCAAGCTCTATTTATTGCATATCAAGTTTCACAAGATTTCTATGGTGAAATTTATAGTTAGTGACTGTCGCATAAATATTCGGTATTGACTATAACTGTATAGATAGGGATTTCACATTTTCCACTATGTACCGTATGTAGAGAAATGTTTATTTCGCAGATGTTGATGTTTCCCTAAAAGTGTGCGTTTTAAGGACGTCTGAAAGCCTCCCAAAAAGAACAGGTTCTGTGTGTGTTTGTGTGTGCGTGAGAGAGAGAGAGAGAGAGAGAGAGTGAGAAAGACAACTCAAATTTGAAAAGTTCTTTAAATACCCAACTTGGTATGAAGGTTCATCATCTTCCCAGAATGTTGCACGAAGATTTTCAAGAAAATTTCCCATCCAATGTAAGCTTTACCAGAAAGACACTTTTTAAATGTTGCTTTAATCAAAATGGCTTTAAAATTGCTGTTAAAATATTTGCATATTCTGAGTTTACTGTAAATAGGCTTCCAGGTACTCTACATTCAGAATGACTTCCGTAACTGGTAAACCGTAAAAGATAGACTACATTTTACTATAACAACTGCATCTCGTTAAAGCATCCAACTTTTATAAAATTCATTTTTATTGCATTAATCATTTCTGTAAGGATTACGAATATGAGTTTGGAGTCTAAAATATCTTAGGATGGGTATCCAACCAAACGAATGTTATATATGTGGTGGATATGAAGATCTGAAAATAAAATATTTAAATGCAAAGGAACAAATTGGTTAGAAAGGAATACATCAGTAGGGAATACTTTAGGTGTGAGAAAAATATGGCTACAAATGAAATGTTCTATATAGAATGTAACAAATAAATACAATATTTTAACAAAATAAAAAATAAATAGCTGTGGACAGAGTGAAGAACTATTTGTAAATGAAGCAACAAACCAGAATTAAGGCATTATTTTAAAACATGAGTAAGGTAAAGAGCCAGGAATAAACACTAGTTATACTCACTTGTATGTAACTTAGCCTAAATAAGTAACTAAACTATTTCTGGATTAATGCTTGTTTTTATATCTCTCTGTAGAGGATAATTCTCTATTACTCCCCCCCCCTGTTCATGTAAAGGGAACAAAACTATAAAACTACATAGCGACCTACTCATATAAATTTTTAACATACTATAGTTTTATAACAATGTTTTACATACAAAAGATGCAATAAGACTATTTGAGCATCCGGCTTATCCCGGATTAAATTAAATATGATAAGCTTAAATTTTATTAAGGAAGCCACATAACAGTACATGCAGGCCTATAGATACTAAGCTGTTGATAAATGTATAAATAACTTATTTACCGAGTCCATATTAAAGTAAAAGCTCAAGCTTTCCTGAAGACTTATTAGCTCTAAATGTTCTCGGAGTTCTACCAGGTATGTACATGGATTGACTCCAACGTTTCGAAGATGTATATTACCTTCGTCTTCAGGATACATTGATCATGTAAGTCCATGCTAGTTTAAAACCGATTTATCATAGTCATCTTGATACGATACTTACATTTAAGGAAGGTCAGAGGAATGAATCTAACAATTAAAGAGGTATGAGTCTGTTAGCTTAAGTTTATAAACTGAAAGTAATTAATATCCTAATAAACTAATAATACAGGTGTTTTTATACACGTGGTTTTAGAATAGTGATAATATTCTCATTATTAAGAGAATTGTAGATATAAGAGAATAAGTCGATTTGAAAACGCTTATAGCATTCGATGAATTCGAAAAGTTACTTAATTTTATGAACAGAGAAAGGTCATTGGATATAATGGACCAAAAGGGGTATCCCTCATATAGTATAAATAATAAAAAATTCCCATAAATACAGGCGCATTAAGGAACACTAAATAAAATTAAATCAAGGAGGAACATAAGGATATGGCCTTTTCTCCACGCTATTTAATATACACGTACATAATATATTTAAGGTTTGGAAAAAGGAGGTGAATGAAAGAACACAACTTAATAGGAATACAAACTTAAATGTGACTCTCTAGGCTGATGATATAGTGAAGTATTTAATTAGAACAACTCATTCACGAATCACCTATTACTACCCATAAACGAACTGTTATGGAACTTGATAAACACTAATATAAGTTTAGCTGCGATCAGTATGGTATACAAGTGTATGCTGATATACGTACTGTAGATTTATGTAAGCACTTACCTTGGTGTATATCTACTTTTAGGTGGATTTTTTCGGGCGTAAAAATGCATGGCTTCCTTGGGAAGGGAAGTAAAGCCGTTGGTCCCGTGTCGTAGATTTACGGCACGTAAAAGAATCTCAAGCTTGATGAAAGAGGCCTCTGAGCAAAATTAAGCGGTCTTTCACGGCTAGAAGAGAATGGGACGCTGAGAACCACAGCAGTTAAAGAGCTCCATAATTAAAATTCCATTTACATTTTTGATGTAGCAACAATATAGGGCAATGAAGAGCACCTTAAACGTTCCGTCTATAAAGAAAATAATTCAGCGAGATAAGAATAATCTGATGTGTTTTATTCACATGACCTTTCTACATTTGTGAAAATGTTTTTTAAGGAATACAAATTCCCGTATGAAAAGAGTTCATATTTTGAAACTGAAGCCAATAATAAGAAATGCCTCAAAAATTGTCTGTTCCATGAAAAAATGTATATGTCATTAATTATGTACTTTAATGAGATCTACGTTTTTTGAGTAGTAAGGTTTGCTGTAACGGTTTATCAGTCATGCAAAATTCATTCAGAATGATGTCTTCCGAGGCTGTTCTCTGAAAATTTAAAAATATACATTTAATTTCACATATAAATATATTTAATATGCGATAATTTTAACTACAAGTATAGCCGTTTTTGAGAAAATAAAACATGTCGAAATATTTTATAGGTTAAGTGTAGTTTGGTGTGGACGGATTTCTCTCATAAGCTTCGTATCGTATTTCTTGAAATTATGAAACTTAAATTCCAAGTTTGGTATTTTACACATTTTTCGTTTCTAAGTTGTCGTGTCCAACGACCCGAGGACACACACATACAGTTTTCAAAAGACATTTTTTGGGACACAGGGTATCCCAAGACACATATTTCCGGTGAAATCTCAACATCAAATTTTTGGATGTAACACAATAACTTCTGTACTTATTATATGCATAGTACGTAAAGGAAAGTATTAAGTATTTAAAATAAATTTCTGTCGCTTTCGAGGTTCAATTACTTGATCTGAGAAGTAAAATTTGATATAGATAAATGTTTAAGACGATATAAATCATTTACAATAGATATGCGAAAGAATATTGAATAATAAAATAAGAAAAGGGACGATATTAATAAGCTTTTATAAACCCACGGTAGTCTAAGTACTGGATATCAAAAGAATGATACTATAAGTCCTGGGATTCATTATTGAACGATTTAACCATTAAAATAATTCATTAACGAACAATTAGGTCAATAATTATCGATCAATTATTGCTTTCTCACATAGCCGTGTATAGATCAGGAGTTGGAAGATTAGAGTCAGAATGACATGTTAAATGCCGAGACATTGCTTTACTAAGTTTTAATTTTCCATTACGTGTACTGTTTTGAAATGGGAAGCCGTTATTCATATTTTTATTCTGGTAAAGCATGGAGAATGAAATTTCAATAGCATTACATAGCGATTGGTTTTTTTGAAATATTTAACTATCGCTTTAGCTTATCGTAGTTCTTACTCCTTTGTTGTTCAAATACATAATATCTAAATAAAAATTATCTGCCAATGTTTATCTGATAACCATAAAGTAGACAGAAAAATAAGCTTTTGTAAGAATAGTTTTCTGCTGCAGAGATAGAGAAAGTTATGTGAATTGAATTTTCTTCAAATTATGCTCTAATTTTGAGAATCTTAGGTGCTATGGAGAGTGAAAAATTTAATAATTTTTCTGCATTAATCTGTTGTAAAACTTGAATTTTTATGTGAATATTTTTAAAAGTTCACCTTCTAAAGACTTTTTTAGAACAATGAGATTAGACGGTGCAAAACATATTTATATAAACATGCAATCTATAATTTTGGAACTTATTAAAAATATCACTGAGTAAATAGCAAGTATATATTTAAAAAAAAATATCTTACACACTGAGGATTTTCCAAATTTCAGGGTGCATTAGGTTAATCCAAACAAACACCTGATAGTCGTTAGCCAACAGCGCGAGGAACACTATTTGTATCTTGTGCCTTAGCAACATTGATTACTGTGGGTGATATCTACTGTTTCCACTGAAAAGTTTGTTGACTTTAACCTAATTCAGAAGTTTTGTCAATAAAGCGTTATATGTGATGTTTACACTGACTTTAAAAGTGTGTCTCAACGAACAGGTGGAATTAACTTGTGAAAATGTTTGTGCAATGCTTTATTATGATTTTTGATATGCACCATCAAGATATCAACTTACTACAACAGTTGGCGATCAAGCTCCATCATTTGGCACTGTGAAACTCTGGTATAACGAGTTTAATCAGAGCTGCCGTTCGTTCACTGACGATATTTGAGAAGGTCATTCAAAATCAGTTGTCGTGCCGGAAACCATTCATGCTGTGCAAAACCTCATAGTGTAAGATTAACATATCACATACTGTTATATAGAAGCAACCCTAGACATTAGTCTATCAGTATATATAAAATATTGCATGATCATTTAGCCGTGAAAAAGGTTTCCTCTTGTTGGATCCCACATAGACACAATCTTAAAAGGTTGCTTAAGAAATATACAATGGTGGGGCTTCAAAAGCCGTATTTAAATCTGTAACAGCTGACGGATCATTGATGTATGCATATAAGCCGGAGCGTAAAGTCAACTGTATGGACGTTTCAAGATGAACCAAATACAACAAAATTGGCTCACACTCGAAGCACTTCGAAGCAAATGTTCGCCTATTTTTTCAGAAAAAACTAGTCACGTGGCTACAGTGTTTTTAGAGGGACGTAAAACGGTCAATTATGAATTTACAATACAACAATTTGTTTGCTGGAAATCTTCAGTAAAATAAGAAATTAAATGAATATCGTCGGATCGTTCTTCATCGAGACAATGCGAGCGCTCACATACTTCGTCTAACAAACGACTGATTGAACATCAAAAACCATACAGTTCTGATTTGGCACCCAATGACTTCTTTATGTTCCCGAACAGCTAGAAATATGTTGGTCAACGATTTCCATTAATGCGTTCAAAAACCATATTTTGGAGGTGTCTCAAGCCGAATGGGAAAGAAATGCTATGAAAAATGTTTCAAACTTATGCAAAAGTATACTATATTGGTCATAAATGAGAATGTTTCGAGAAGCAATAAAGTACTTTTCAATGACAAATTAGTGTTTTATTATTAGGTTAAAATAGTGCCCCTCGTACCGGAAACTAAATGACGTATATGGGCGGTAAGTAACAACTGCCATGTGCCAGAAAGAGTTTAACATTCTATAGCACATTACTGTGTATTATGTTTACCGTACAACTTCAACTGGCATAAATGTATTTCATGAAGGAGAGAAATAAAAGAAATTCATAGGTATTGTAATATACGAAAACCATGGAACAGAATTCGTTAGATTGAACGGTTCAGATGTATTTTAACTCGGTGGTTAGGAGCGACACGGAAACCAGCCTTTTTCAGCGTCTGTATTAACACGCTGCTGTTTTTCCCTTGCCACCTTCTCTTTGTGGCACAACCTTTCAAATAATCTCAAGCATCTCCTTCCACTTGGGGAGAGGAACGTTCACAATTATCGGGAAGGAGTCCCTTGGGATATGCGGCGTATCCTTCTTTTCAGGGCACGTACCACTTCGCAAACCTCAGAGCCTTTGTGCCGCCCCCCTGATTGCCAGGCTGCGGCTCCGGGATTGCCTAACGCCAACCTCAAGAGTAATACTCACTCAGACTGTACTAATAGACGTAGTGGAATATCCTTCAGACGTAAGTATTTCCGTGAAGTCAATTATTTTACACATCATCTACATTAATATTGTATTTTTACTTTCTCTACACGTACTAGTGCATAGTATATTGTAATGCATCTAAATATTTGATACCAATATTTCACCGGAAATACATGTTTTGAGATACCCTAATTTCGAAAGAAGCATTTTCAGAAAAAGGTCTGTGTGTGAGTGTCTGTAGACAGCATAGCTCCAAAACGTAAAGTCTGTTAAATATCAAACTTGGTAATTAAGTTCAGTATCTTCCAGGGATGCAACACGAAGATTTTCAAGAAAATCACCCTACTAGCTTTTACATGGAATGTTTTTCTAAAATTTTGATTTTCTCAAAAATGGCGCAAATGATTTTGATTAAAATAACTCATATTAAAGTTATTTACATTACGTATAAAATGTATATCTTGACTTCTCTGGGAATAGCTTCTGAAGACCTGTTAATTGTGGATAAATTTTGCTTAATTTTGCATAACTGGGCCTTAATGGATACACAAAATTTTACTAAACAAAACACTCGTTAAAACACACACTTTATTTAAATACATTTTTTTCATGGAGTTGATTGTTTTCGAGATATTCCTTGATATTGTTTTCAGTTTTAAAACACTTAAAATTTCTCATACCAAATTTTAAAAACATTTGACTGTTGGTTTAGCCTATTGTGTTCCCTTATTTCCCTTCTACTTCCTTTCGGCTATTGCCTTGATTAGCATGAAATAGATAGAAGACTAAGCTTATCAAAAATAATTTGTTAATAGATGTAGAGAAAGTCATGTGAGTGTAACAAATTGATTTTTAAATCCAGAATTTGTGCTTCCCTGTTTTTACTTTCTCTAATAAGTAAGTAAATTATTGCATCTATCACAAAACATCGATACCGAAATTTCAGTGGAAATCCAAGTTTTGAGGCCTCTGAATCCCAAGAATCATAAGTGATTCATTCACATAACTTTTTCTACCTGTTCTGCAAACAAAATATTCCTATAAGACATTATTCTTGTATATTCCTTCTTCATGCTAATGGAGATAACCATTAACAGAAACGGTCTTACTACTTAGTTTTTTTTGTAAGTGTACGGAAGCTGTAATACCCTAGGCTAAAGCAATATTCAAATCTTTTAAAAGCTGTCGCTATGCAATGATATTGAAACCCGGATTTCTTTGCATGGTCAGGAGTAAAGAAAAGAAAACCGGATAGTGTTTGAGAAAAGTATAAGTATTTTAAATTTGAAACCATTAATGAAGAACATCTCAGAAATGGTTTAACTGCACAAAAATTATGTGATATAAGTTATATATTTCAAGGATATCTATATTTTACGCAAAAATATCTATATAACGGTTAGTTTGAGGGGGGAGAATTTTCCTCAAACCCTTCGCGTTGCATCCTCGGGTGACACTACACTTAAATACTATGTTTGGTACTTGATAGACCATTAGTTTTTGAGAGTTATCCTGTTCACAAACACACAACACATCCACTCACACACATACAAACACTGCTTTTTCTAAAAATGCTCTTTTGTATTCAGGTAGATTCAAAATATATATTTCCCGTGTGACCTTGGCATGCAATTTGTGCGTGATATGAAATATTTTCTCTACTTACTAGCTAAATTTTACATTCGTGCTACAGGAAATAAAAAGCGGTTCTAGAAATATTTTGTCAGTGTGTTACTGAACAGCATATCTCTCAAATGAATTTGTATTTATCATTTTTCATGACACAAAGGTTTTCCAACATATCTCTCCTCTCCAAACTATGCTTCATACAGCACTTTTTTCGAAAATGTTGATGATGTGAAAAATGTAATGATTTTAATTAAAATACTCTGTTTATAATATTTTCATGTCACATGAAATATACCTCTTCAATTTGCTGAAAACTTCCTTTGAATTTCTCTTCATCCCTTTGTATAACTGGTAAACCATAAGAGATAAACAAAATCTTGCTGCACAAAATATTTAGATCTCATTGAAGCACACAGTTTACATCAGATATATTTTTTACAGTTAATCATTGCAGTTAACCATTTAGGACATATTACTTATTGCGTTAATTTTCGAAAAGCATTCTCAGGTGGGAGGTCGCCATTCGTGTTTTTCTCTTGGCCATACCGAAAAAGGCAAATTTCGCATACATAGCAACCAATCCTTGACAAAGCATGCTTTAGCATAGTGTACTCCCCTATTTCTCTTGTACCCACAAGGAAATATGTAATAGAAGCTTTTCATTTGTTTATCAAGTTTACCATTAACTAGATGGAAGAATAAGCTTTTGTAAGAATAACTTGTTGCTAATGTTTGGAGATCATCATCTGAATGGAACTTATCATGTTTGTTTCATATTTTATCCAAATCATTGCTTCCAAATACATATGCTTTACAATCTTAATTTTAAAATTTATATTCTTGAAAAACTACGGAAACAGCTGCTGCAAACTACTTCCTTCCACATTTTAGTTCTTCCTGAGATTGTTTTACTTTCTTTAGTACGTATGTGAAACGTACACAATAGCTTGAGAAGGTGTTGCAATCCACTAAAAATTTCGTTACCGAGATTTCACCGGAAATACGTTTTTGAGGTTCCAAAGGAAAGCATTCTTAGAGAAAGTCTATGTTTTTGCCCCCTGAATCAAAAGCGATCATTTTTAATTCCTCAACGCGTACTATGTACATAGTTTATAGACTAAGATATTGTATTTCACCCAAAAATTCGATATTTAAGTTCAGCAGCCTCCAAGTATGCAACACGTAGCCCACAATGCATAGGGAAAGCTATGAGGCCATTAAAATATATAATTTATGTCAATTTACTCGATATTCTTTTTTCGATTTCCAAGGCACCAATATTTTATAAATCAGAACCCAATGTTTACTTCAACTATAATGGCTTGTTGCTTTTAAACAAAATTTTTCTATTAAGAAATTTACAGTACCTCGTGAATAACATAAAAGAACGGTCAGAAAAGTTTTCCTTTTAATCGGTGCAGTAGTATATAGTACCCGTATGAAAGACAAATGCATTTCATTCAGCTTTAATAACAGTTTAGAAAATTACACTCTTCATCAAGAGACAACATATAATGAGAGTTGCTTGAATTTGCTATATTCTTTACTCGAAACTCATTTACTTTATTTATTTTTACACAGAGAAAAGTATTTACAGCTCTATAAACAAGCGTAAACATCTATGGAAGGTTATTTAACGATATATTTTGTGGATTCCTTCACATTGACTTTTGCTTTAGATGAGTGCTTTGGACACATTTCGTAAGCCTCATTCATTTTAAGTTTAATTAATATTTTTTAATTTGCTACAGTGTAAATTGTTTTCAAGTGATTTATTTTTGTTTATTGTCTCAGTCTTTTCGTTGTTTATATTGTAATTCTCATAATGCCTAATAAATACGAACCAGCTTTAACTTTAATGCTAAGAAGTCTGTTTCTGTTAAACATATTACAGTGAATGATGGGTTGCTTATCAAAATAATAATAATAATTTTGGTGATATTAAAATTTGCTTTTTTAGAATATCTTTTAAAGAATAGTTAGAGAAATTCATATGACTGAAAGGCATCTGATTTTTAGAAAAAGTTCTTTATATTTGTAATGTGTGCGAGTGTGTGTGTGTGTTGGTGGCTTAACTCAAAAACGAGTTATTATTACCAAAATACCAACATTGGTATTAAAGTCCAGTATTTATAAGGATGCAACAGGAGTGTTTTCCAGAAAATTCCTCCACCACCAACTACCTTTTACCTGAAACATCATTTTGTTAATTTTTATTTTCCCAAGATGGCTCTAACGATTTTGATTAAAGGTTTAAGATTTTTTTATAACAATCTAAATGTATATCTTGAATTTTTTGGGAATATCCTCTGAATGCCTTTATATTCTGGATGACTTTTTTTTATAACTGTAAACCGTAAGAATTGACAAAATCATACCTTACAAAAATGTATTTCTCGTTAAAATATGTTTTAATAATCTTAATATTATATAATATTTTTAATATGTGTTATAATTTTTAGATAATGTATGACTCATAAATTTTCTTGTAGAGTTAACTTTTTCCGGGATATTTTTGCTATTGGTTTAATTTTAAACTACTTAAACTTTACTCAAACGAGAAGTCATCTTTTCTTTCATATCTAATATTTTACTCCAGGTATATAAATAGAACCGAATTTCAATTGTTTCAAATAGCGACAAGATTTTAAAAGATTTACTGCCGCTTTAGCGCACTATATTTACTTATTTACCTACCTCTGACATGAAAGAGTGTAATATGACCAATTCTGCCGGTGTTTATCTCGATATGTATGTTTGCTGAAGATAAAAGAATATCTTTTGTAAAAATAGTAAAATCATTATCCAGGGTAACTTAAATATAGGAGGACTTTTACTAGTAGAATAGCTTGATAGTAGGCAATAATTATATTAATATTACCCGAATGATAAATACTAATAAGATAAGTCACCATTACAGCGGTATTCTAAAGGGAGATTTACCGATTGGTTGGACCGGGCAAAAAATACATAGTTGGTTGGAGAATTGAATGTCATACCGGCATGTTGTCACAGTAGCTCAACGTTAGAGCAATCGCACGGAGAGCAGAAGAAACCCAGCTGTGGAATTGACTTTTTCAACTGTTTCGAATTATAAAGAGTATTTTGAGGAACACTTTTAGAAAGTCATATGAAAATAATACATAAGGTTTTTTCCTTTCTTCTGAACATTGTTGTAGAGTACCTCAAGTAGTTCTTGCGCAGTTGTTCTAAAATGCATTAAAAATCACCAACACTATTTCTCTGTTCCTTGAATTGGTGATTTTACGAATAACAGTGTAATCTAAAGGTATTCAACAGCACTTTGCAGTATCGTGTTCACTAGAGTACATGGAATTGCATCGGTATAAAGTGTAGGGTTTATGTTGGTATCTAAATCCAGAACTCCAATAAATGTTTTCTGTACTTCTCCTTTTCTTCGCTCCAAAGTCTGAAACCGAAATATACACATAGATTAGTATTTGAGTGCCAAACTTTTTAGATCAAACCAATACGAAAATGACGAACCTGAGATTGCTGAAGACCGCCGTTTGGAAACATATATTCCGGTTACTCAGATGAAAATTATTTGCAGTCCTCCAATTTAGCACTCGCCTAGGTCTGACCTGACGCGCGTGCGTGTGTGTATGTGTGTATATATAGCGAGAGAGAGAGAAAGAGAGAGAGAGATAGATAGACTGGTATATTCCGTATAATCCGAGCCAGTCTTAAGAACATTAAAGTTTTTCATAAAACTGGAGTAAAATGTCGTTTTTTTACGATGTCCACGTACGCTTTTCGCACTTCGGAAAGTGTTACATTTTGAACTTTCAATTTTTATTATGCAGTATAGGTAAAATTCACCCATTTAGGGTTTTACTTCATAATGAATAGAAATAATGTTTGTCTTAGATTGCTAATGTATTTCTATTACAGACTGAACAGGTACCATTAAATTCACAAGATTGCGTTTGCTCTTTCTTTGTCGACCCTTCACTAATTGGGACCGCGTGTCAATGAATTGTTTAGTGCATACAATCCATTCAGAAAAATACTATATTTGGTACAGTAATGCCTCTTCAGAGACAGCGGTCACTAAGATACGTAAGTAAAAATACACATTTTACAGCAGTAACAAAGTGGCCGTTGCAGTAGATGGAACACATTCTAATACTGTACTAAGGCCATCATATAACATAGGATATGTACTATATCGTTGTTCATTTATTTTTAACCATTATTGTGATCTATAAACATATATTCATGAATTATCCATTGATTTAGTGATATTTCCGTATAATTCGATTGTTTACCTATGTAAATAGCGTGTATAGAGAAGGTATTGCTTTCCATCTAAAAATTCGATACCGAGATTTTACCGGAATTACATGTTTTTGATCCCCCTGAAAAATATTAATAGAAAAAGGTCCGATGTGTCTGTGTGTGTCTGTCTGTGTGTCTGTATGTCTGTCAACAGCATAGCTGAAAGACCGTCGAGGATGCGACACCAAGATTTTCAAGAAAGGCCCCCCGTGCCCAAATACCCTTTACATGGAACTTTTTTCGAAAATTTTGATGTTTTCAGAAATGGCTCTAACGGTTTTGATTAAAATATCGTATATTAAAGACATTTTCCTAACAAATAAAATGTATATCTTGAATTTTCTGGGAATAGCCTCTGAAGACTGCGTTATTCTGGATGAATTTTATGGAATTTTGCATAACTGCTAAGCCGTAAGAGATAGACAAAAACTTACCACATAAAAATGTACAGAACGTTAAAACACACAATTTATGTAATGTGCACTTTTTTCGTGGGGTTGCTGTTTTCTGAGATACTCCTTATTTTTGTTTTCAGCTTTAAAAAGCATTCTTTTCTCATACAAGAATTTGTCAACTATCAATACCAACAAAGGAGCTTCTGTCACATTGCAACCAGATTTTTACTATCACTTTAGTATATGGTATTCCCTTATTTCGCTTCTACTTCGGTACAAGGAAGCAAGTAATAACACTATTTCTGCTAATTGTTTCTCGATTAGCATGAAGTAAAGATAAGCATAAGCTTTTTAACAATAATTTGATGCAGAGATGTAGAGAAAGTCATGTAAATATAACACATCAGATTTTTTGCAATGCAAGGTAGCCTCAGCCCCAATTAGTTCAATTACCGGGGCTCTACGAGTATATGTATTTATATATATGCTTATTTCCTACACTGATTCCCAAAGAATAGTCATAACGTGCTTTATTATTTCCTATCCGATTCCTTCAACGCAATATATTAACACAAACATGACCCTAGGGGTCCGACAGTTAGTGATTAGGCGTTGCTTGACGATATGCCACATTCACCAAACTTGTGTTTGACAAGAAGAGTAAAACAGCCTGTAGCGAAGGAAGTTAAAACTCAAAAGCATAAACCTGGTGAAACGGAATTCTATCCCTCTCTACGTGAACAATTCCTATTACGTCATTCCACAAACACTTAAGACAGCAGAAAGTACACTCACAAAGCAAAAGTTTATCAGATTAAATCAAGGGACTAAAAGAAACCCGATAGCACAAGCGCTGACTATTGACTTGCAGTGTTTCGACGGAGACTTATATGCCAAAGAGCTTATATATAGCTAGCTATAAGTTCTATAACATTAGAACACAAAAGATATGCTTTGTTTCTCGCACAGTGGAATTAGTGTCCAAAAAGAAGCTTAATTTTGGGTGTATAAATGCTTCTGGGTGGCAGAGGCAGAAATTCAGGCTGTTGAACTTTCCCAATTTCTTGCTGGATAGGCCACCAAAATTTGTTCCTTAATGTGCCCCCAATAGCCAAATACTTTGAAAAATATCAATTATTGTCAGAGTATAAAATTGTAGCTTATATACATCTATAGTATATATTGTAGTTTAATGTCATTTATCCTAGTAGGTCATATCGGAAGATGAATGAAATGGATGAGATAATGCTCATTGAAGCCCCGGGTTCATAGATATTACTGTTACCCGACGTTCGTATTCTCAGGAAAGGGAAAACCGCGAAAAAAATCTTATCCAGATAACAATTCCTAACCGAGATTCGAACTCAGGACCTCTTGAATGTGAGCCAGATTTTACCACATTACAGAGACGGGCTCACTTACATATAGGATTTTCTTAATATATGAATAATATAACTGTGATGTGTTTTATAAAACTAGATTTAAATTTTAAACATGGAATACAAAAAGCGCAATTTTCATCCACATAAAAAAAAAATGTATTTTGAAATAAAAGAAATCAGAATCTAGAGTTTATTAGTATAAAAATTCTTATTTTCATTCACAAACTCTCTTTTTCTCTGTCTGTTCTCTCTCTCTCTCTTAGGATGTATATATATATATTTGAGAATGATTTTCTTCTTTATAGGTATGAATTAATATGATTAAGTATCTAATCTAATTGCATTATAAGTCATCAAGTAAGTATCTTAGAAGGTGGAAGATGAATAAGAGCAATTGACCCGGGTTAGATTCCAAGCGTCGGCATGAGAGATTTGTGGTGGTCAAAGCGGCGCAGCGGTGGGTTTGCACCGGGTACTCCGGTTTTCCCCGCCATCGCATTCCACCGGTGCTCCATCTTCATTTCACATATTACCAGTGTTATCGCCTGTGGTGCCACAAGTAGTAAAAGCGAGCGTTAAATGCTACCAAAAAAAATAATAAAAGCAATTAATTAGATATTTGGTATAAAACAATACACATAACAAGCAATTGTATCTAATTTTTTCTGCTTACTAATAGCATTATCGTTAATGAAATAAACATTTCAGAGTCTTATGTGTTTTGAACAACCTGCATCATGCCTTTCTTGTGTTTCTATATGTCATGCAATGACCAGTTCCTGTGTTCAGTAGAACTCGCACACCGCCGACCTGTATTCACGTGATCCACAATGAGGTATCAAGGGAGCGATTCAGTCTCAAACTTTTCTTTACACAATGAATGGTTTTACATGTGCTGAATTAGCATATATTCACTTAATTTACGCCGCAACAATGGAATCTGCAATCCTACGATGGACTGTACCATAGGCGATGTCTAAATCATCGTTTTTCGAAAAGACGAATACTAGTTGCAGTATATCAAAGGCTCTGCTACAATGGCTCCTTAATTTCCGATTTGAAGGCTTTTTAATTGTTTAATTTCTAACCTTTTTAAGAATAATGAATGTATTTTTGTGGTTTCAAGAATGGAAGTGCAAATGCTAACATCTTAAAATTGTGCCTCGAATATATTGTGAATTTTAATCAGGTAATATACAGGGTTACTACAAAAGAAGTAGACAACTTCAACTGCCTGTCAAACAAAAACTATTAGAGATAGCAACCTAATTATTTTAGAGGTATGTTGAGAAACTCTCAAAGTTTTGTTTGTTACTATTGGTAACGCTGTGTTGTTTTGTTTGTTGTTGCAGAAGCTGAAATGGCGGACAATCCTGTGGAAAAGGTATATTGCGTGTTGGAATTTGCTAGAACGCAATCAGTAACTGTTATCCAACGACATTTTAGAACACGTTACCACAAAAATGAAATGATGCGCTCACAAAAACCAGCATCGTCTTCATCATGTCGCAACATGTTGATGCAAAAGTCACGCCGTATGACCTTATCTTCTTCACTCAGAAACTGTAATCTGTAAGGCATCATGTGCAGTCGCTTCCGCAAGATTTTCCATACAGTTTGCTGTGGAATTTGTAATTCCATGCTTGCCCTAGATGTCGATTTCTGTGGGTTTCTTATGTAGGCAGAACGAGCACGTTCAACGTTTTCTTCCGAAACTCTTGGTCTTCCCGAGCTCTTCCCTTGTCTCGAATTTCCTATACCAGTCATAGGTTGACTGTCAAGTCGGTGGCGTTTTGTGGTAACGTGTTCTAAAATGTCGTTGAACAACAGTTGCTGATTGCGTACTAGCATATTCCAACACGCAATATGCCTTTTCCACAGGATTTTCCGCCATTTCAGCTTCTGCAACAACAAACAAAACACTACAGCGCTACCAATAGTAACAAACAAAACTTTGAGAGTTTCTCAACATACCTCTAAAATAATTAGTTTGCTATCTCTAATAGTTTTTGTTTTACAGGCAGTTGAAATTGTCTATTTCTTTTGTAGTAACCCTGTATTATGATAACAAAAACGTATGTCAGTATAGTGACAATCATACCCCCATTTACGCTATATACCAACGGTTCCCAACGGCTGTGCTCCGGCACCCTAGGGTGCCGTGTGATTGGCTAAGGGGTGCCGCGAGATATTGAGATAAACAAAAAAAAAATACCTTCTACTGAAGACTTAAGTCTTGTAAGGTCTTGAAATAAAATAAGTCAAATCAATTACTCTCATGTACGGCAGATGGTGATAGTGGTCGATTCCTTTCAATAATTCAGTTATACTAGTATCCCACAGATGGCATTACAGCTATACCCTGCCGAACATTCCCGAGACTACTCGCTTCCTCACGAACATTCCCGAGAGTTCGACAGATGAATATATAAAAGTGTACGCCGCTTGGCGCTTTCAGTTGTCTTCCTCGCGTTGATTCACAGTGTTTAGCTATGGATAAGTTCATTGTTAAACGTAAACGCCAGGACAGTGAAAGCGAACAGTTGGCTCCTGCTGCTTGCTTTAAGAAGCCAAATCTTACAGTTTCTCCCAGACCGTCGAATTCACCACACAAAGAAGACAAACGAAAGAAAACAACATACCAGGACAGTTACTTAGCGTATGGATTTAAGTGGAATAACAACGAGGAAAACCCTATCCCTGTGTGTTTAGTTTGTGGCGAAACACTTAGCAACGAGGCCATGGTATCTAGCAAACTGAAGCGGCATCTTACAACAAAACATCCTGGTGTGTCACAGAAAAGTGTAATGTATTTTTCACATATATTAGAAGGGGAGAAGGAAACAGCTGTGCGAATGGCAAAGAGAATGACCATAGGTGATACTGCTCTTGAAGCCTCATTTAAAGTAGCAGAACTGATAGCTAAAAAAAGAAACCTCATACTCTTGGAGAGGAAAGCATTGGCCCTGCATGCCAAATTATAGTTTCAACAATATCTGGCGAAGGAGCAGCTAATCAAATTTCGAAAGTTCCTCTGTCCAACAACACAATCAGCCGCAGGATATCTGAAATGTCATGCAACATCAACGAACAAGTCACGGAGAAAATAAAAACTTATAGAACATTTGCTTTGCAAGTAGATGAGAGTCTCGATATCGGTGACAAACCGTAACTCCTTGGTTTTATCAGATATATTGATGAAAAAGATATTAGTGAACAGTTTCTGATCTGTAGACCACAGGCCTGATATTTTCGTTTCTATTAATTCCTATCTCAATAACCATGATCTTTCATGGAAAGACTGTTGTGGTATATGTACAGATGGTGCACCATCTATGTCTGGGAAAATTAAAGGTTTTACTGCCAGAGCTCTCAATGAAAATCCATCCATTATTATAACTCACTCTTTTCTGCATAGAGAGGCATTAGTCGTGAAAGCTTGTAATGAAGATTTTGCTGAAGTGTTTAACCAAGTTTTGAAAATGGTGAACTATATGAAGTCTCGACCTTTAAAGTGCAGAATTTTTGTACAGTTATGTCTCGCAATGGATGCAGCTCATACCTCTTTTTTACTTCACACAGAAGTAAGGTGGTTGTAGCGGGGTCGTGTATTGAACCGGTTTCTCGAACTTAAAGAACAGCTAAAACCTTTTTTTAAGGATGAAAATCAAGACACATTTCATGAGCTCTTACTAAGTGATTCTTGGTGTTTTGAACTGTCGTATCTGGCAGATATTTTTCATAAGCTGAATGAACTGAATGTTTCGATGCAGGGTCTTTCCAACTATTTCCACTACGAATCTCGACTGGGTTGTCTCACCATTTGATTTCCTAGATAGTTCAGAGGAAATAGATTTCACTGCTTGCGAACGAGATGAATTTATTGATCTTTGCGCTGATTCCACACTCAAAGGTAAGTTCACCAAGAGTGAGGCGTCGGTGGCTAGTTTTTGGCTTCAACGGAGAGAGGAGTACCCTAACCTAATGAAGAAAGCAATTAACGCACTTTTGCCCTTTTCAACATCCTTCTCTGCTATGGTGACAATAAAATGCAAAGCAGGAAATAGACTGAATAACCTTGAGGATGATTTGCGTGTTTCACTGTCAACTGTAAGACCCGACATCACATATCTGTGCTCTAAGCATCAATCACAAGTTTCACATTAATCATTAATCGAACCAAATTTATTGATGTATTTTTACTCAGTGATTGTAGTAACGTTTACTGTATTATGTTATGGTGTACGTTATAATTGTATAATATTTCAATAAATTAACATATTAAGCTTAATTTTCTTTTAATTCAAGGAAGGGTGCCCCTGGTGTTTAATGTTATTCCCAAGTGTGCCGTGAACTTCAAAAGGTTGGGAAACACTGCATACACTTATGTTAACTAACACCCATAGCCTAACGAACCTCTGGCCTCTCAGTATTACAATACCTACACTATTTCTTCAATTATGCTATCTCGTACACTTATGTTCATTAACATCCCCTCCATGAATACAATAAGAATACTGAAACATATTTCTTGAACATTTTTACTTTCTCTAGAATGTATGTAAATGTACATAGTAGGTAGAGATGATATTGCATTTCTCCCGAAAATTCTATACCGAGATCTCACTGTAAATACATGTTTTGAAGTACTCTGAATAAAAATGTATTTAATGGTCAGGTATGTGTATGTTTTTATCTGTGAATTCAATAACTCAAAACCAAAAACGTTCATAAAATAACAACTTTGGATATTTGGGTATAGTATATTCTAAGATGCGACACGAAGATTTGTAGGAAAATCCCCTCACCCAATACATGAAAAAAGTTTGCGAACATTTTTATTTTCTCAAAAATGACTTTGACGGTTTTGTTGAAAGCACTGTATATTAAAGATATTTACATGGCAAATAAATTGCGTATCATCAATTTGTTGGGAATAGCCTCTGAAATCGTCTTCATTCTGGATAACTGTTCCATAGCTGGTAAACCAAAGAAAGACAAACATTAATAAACAAAAAATTTAGTTTTCATCAACAATAAGAATTTATGCCACTTTTGTTTTGGAATATTCCCTGTTGTTGGTTTCAATCTTAAAATACCTATACTATTCTCAAACAGAAGTCATGCGCATTTATTTTCTTTCACTCCTGGCCATACAAAGACAATTTTAATGCCGTTGACCATCGCTTTGATGAACTAAGTAATAAAACCGTTTCCGTTAATGTTTATTTCAGCTAGCATAAGTAGATAGAAGAATACTCTTTTGTAAGAAGTTTGTTTGGAGATTAGAGAAATTCATGTAAATGGAGTACATCAGTTTTTATTATAAACATCATTGGAAAATGGCTAAAAGAGGCACTGATCATAGTTTCATTTGTAGGATATTTAGCAACTACTAGATAATGATTAGTTTTGAAGCATAATGAACTAGATTAATCGTGTCGAGTATTTATGGAAGTTAACAAGAGAAAGTGTTATGCTGATGCTTTGTTTCAGCTCATTATGAAATAGTGAAATTACTAACGCATTTTAGGGCACATATGCGACAGTTATATACGCAAAGAATGACAATGAGGGAGTTTGCAACGCACGTAAAGCTATAAAATTCAAAATTACATTTGTTGCATTTAATTTCGTTTCACTGCGCATCATTAACCAACCGTTGCCTACCATTACTGAGAGCGAGTTCGTTAAATGCTTCCAAATGTTTTTGTTTTCAAATAATACTCTTTTGGAATATTCCAATGATTGTATCTACTATTTTCTCTACACAATACTTGATACATAGAGAAGAAATTGCACTGCAACAAAAAATTCGATACTGAGATTTCACCGGAATGTTTAAGGGTCCCTTGTAAAAAAACAAATAACTTTTGGAAAAAGGTTCTTATGTGAGTGTGTGTTTGTGTTCGTGTATCTGTGAGCACGACAACTCAAATACGATAAGTCAATAAAATACCAAACTTGGTATTTAGTTTAGTAACTACCAGGAATTCGACACAAGATTTGGAGAAAAATCCCTCCCCCCACACTAAACCACATTTTACATAGAAAAAAGTTAAAAACGCTGATATTCTGACGCATAGATCTAACGATTTCGATTAAAATACCATATATAAGATGTATTTACATCTTGCATTTTCTGGAAATAGTCTTTATAGACCTGTTTATTCCGGTTGAATTTTTTCTGAATTTTGCATAATTGATAAACCGCAAGGGATAGTAAAAAGCTTACTACTTAAAAATATGTAATTTTTTCCTGGATTTGTTATATGTGAGACATTTCTTGTTATTCGTTTCAGCTTTGAAGAATTAAACTTTTCTTATACAGAATTTGTAAACTCCCAGCCATGCAAAGAAATGGACTTCAGGTAAATGGCAGCCAGCTTTTAAAATATTTTATTAAAAGAGTTGACTAATGCTTTAGCCTATTGTATTCCTTTATTTCCCTTCTATTTTCAAGGAAGAAAATAATAACTCCATTTCTATTAATGATTATTACGATTAGCATGAAGTAGATAGAAGTATAAGCTTTTTAACACTAATTTGTTACAGAGGTATAGAGAGAGACAGGTGAATAGAAACATCAGACTTTTTCACTGTTGTATGTTATATCTGAACCTAATAATGGTACAGTTACATCATAAAAGCACGATAGTATTTGAAACCTCACAGTTTGGCTTATGGATCTAATATAGCCCAACATTTGACTATAGCAAATGGAAGTTCATTGCAATTTCCGACAGTTATGTTTTATTGCCGTTTATATGTCCATCTATTAAACACAAAATGCTACAATAAGCAGCCATTTGGTATATTTATTCCAGTAACGTTCTTTGGCTTTGGTTGGCTTTGCGTGTTCTTTTATATATTCGTTAGTATTAGTAATAAAGAAGTAACTGAATTTCTACCGGGAGAGACAAGTAACTGTTTTTATCCTGGAGCGTGGGAATATATGATTCAGCACGTACAACAAACATTTTTTAAGCTGAGATTTCTAATTCTGGAGTAAAATCAAACACAAAATGTACAAGAAAACACCAGACACCCGGAAGAATTAGAACAAAATATTCGCCAGGAAATTTCCAGCATTTCTCAATATGCCGTCGGGGAGTGATAAATAATTTCCAAAAGGCGAATCCAGCATCTTCCGGGCGAGTTTTAGCATCTTCTTTCAAAGTATAAGTAAGTAAACCTTAAAAGTATTTTTAAATTTTGTTGTATCTGCGTCATTCTTTGATAGTGGCAGACGGCAACGAGTGCCGATGGCCAATAAAAGTCCGCAATGATTAATGTATATGCGTAACGCTGAACCCAGATTAAAATACCAGGTAAATAAGTCGCTCATAAATTTTGAATACTAAGGGATCTGGACATAAGAACTTTATCTCTTTTGTTACTATACTTGTGTTTTAGACCTACTATATTGTAACACATTTTTCTCTTTTTCACTAAACAATATGACCGTTGCATAAATGCAAATGACTATCTAATGCTTATAAAATAATGGATCTAAAAGCATAGTAAAAAAAATATTTCGTTATAGACTGATGTCAGAATAGACTCTACCTGATAAATATAGGGCTTATTAAGGTTTTCATTTTGGTGATAGTCTCCCATTAAAGATTCCATTTGATTTATGACATTGTCCCACAGCTCAGCAAATGTTCCGTACCGGTTAATGGGCCCACCAATGGGTCTGATGAAAAATGTAATTTAATTTACAGAATTACTTGTAGCACTCGACTCATAAATGATGCAATATTGTTTAGAAGAACTACCACTCAGATTAGCAAAGAATCCAAACAGATGAACGCACCTCATTTTGTGTTCAAGATTTTGTTTAATTCAGAGAACCAACGGTTCACTCAAAAATGGTCCAATGTTCTTTATTGCACTACCACTCATATCACTATAGATTTCAAGGGGGCCACACTTGTGTATTTAAAGAATGCATTTAATTAATTTCGCTAAATGGTCCAATTTAGTAGACTACCACTCAGATCAATAAAGATTTCAAGCGGTAACACACACACACACGCGCGCGCGCACACACACACACACACACACACACATACACAAACTAATAATGGCTCAGAGGAGGAAGTTCTCAAAAGTGGACAGTAATACATAAAAGTTTCTATAAATTTAGGAATAAGTTTGAAAACAACAGCTTCATTATCAAATGATCCTTTTGAAATGAAACCAAATTGATTATTTGCCAGTTTCTGGCTTTATAATTAGTGTCAAAACATGTCCATATCTTTAAAGGCATCTACTGTAAATTCAAAAAGGTAATTTATATAATTTTCACCAATTATTGGACATTTTTATCTTAGCTTATAACAGAAGATTAATTATTCTATTTCCATTTATCTTTCAATTAAAATGGTTTTAGAAGTAATATCTCGGACTCATGTACCACGTAATAAAATTTTGAAATCTTCCAATATTTAAATTTTGAATATATTTCTTTAATGTTGCTTTTGCAATCGAATATTAAGTATTATATCTTTGTTTAAAATACTAAAACATGTAACATTTATAATTTTTAAAACACCAGTCGTGATAAAGTGTTAGAACCCCTAAATTACAAACTAATATCAATGTAAATATTTTATCATATAATTCAGAAGGGGCATATTGAAACTATAAAATAAACATAAAAAAGTTATGAGGAATAGTTTAAATTTGCAAAAACGTTTAAGACAGCAAGATTATGGGAACATAAAGCTTTAAAGTACCATGCGATACACTCATGCACAATTACAGGTTTGATCGAAAAGCAATGGAATACAATGTTTTAGGATTTAGAAAATTCAATATCGAGCATCTTTGTATCTATCATTAAGTCATAATGATTCTAAGTGGTAATAAATGTACAACGCAGTTAGAGAGTAACTGACAATATGCGATCATATATAATTTCCATTCCATTGCAATGAGCCAATTTTGCTAACATCAAAGAGAATATTTACTATTCATTAACTCATAGCCACGATATTCAATATCTTAATTAAATTATACTAATAAACATATCACTGGGAAATATGCTTGGAATGCCTTTGTGGAATATGACATAAGTGCCATTACTTATGCGTCTATTCCTCCTTTGTATGCAATAACTTGCCATTCCATAACAAGTTACCGCACTTACGTTAAGGAAACGTTTCACAGCTATGTCCTGGGGATGTATGAAATAGTTACAGTAGTTGCTCAGGCGAATAATTATCTAAACCTTTGTGCAGTACTTAAAGCTCTAGAATTTTTTGTTTTGTTTGCTCAAATTACTCCAAAATACGTAGAAATTAAAGCTAACTGTATATTAAATTCTTAAAAATTTACTTATTGGTATTCCCTCGTCATAAAAACAACTCAATGTTTCTTGTAGTTAGATAGGTGGTAAAGTTACAAAAATCTAAATTCAGTAAACACAATGAAAATGAATGTTTTCTAAAATCACTGGATGTTGATAATACATTAGTAACATATAATAACAATGAAATGAATTTTTATTATTGGACGCTCTTGCCTTTCTTCATTCCACAGGATGATTCAAAATACTTTTACAACTTTAGAGAACGTTTCCTGACATCGAAACAAGAAAATAGGTTCATATAAACATATGCTCTAAAACGCCTCGTTTTCGCTCTATCGATTTATTAATCAAAATCACCTACAACGGCTCACAAGGCCCAACCTTATAACTAACTTAATGTATTTATGCACTCATTCATAAAATGCTTTGACCCATTTTACCCTACGGAGTGGGCCTTGTGTTACCATGGTTACTTGTTAACGTTTGTAATTTATCAGATGTGTAATACATTCCCCCATCACGTCTTACAAGTGCTGTTACAAGAACTTTATTAAGAACTCTTTTCCAGACAAATTAGAAAATGTATCTTTGCGAATAAGTAGAAACATGTGGTTTATGCATCATGCACTAGCACAGTTTAGACTTGTTATTCGAGTTGCACTAACTGATATCTAGCACGACAATTGGATAGGTAGAGGGGAACCAGTTCTATGGACTGCTCGTTTTCCCGGCCTCAATACTTTGATTTTTTATCTAAAATAATTGAAATGTTTAGATTTAAAACAGATGTTGGTTAGCATATATAAAAGATAATTTTCGCAGCTGAAATGTTATTTTACTTAACCATTTTAGTTTAGGAACAAGTGCATATAAACCTTTGCAATGTTTCTTAAATTGCTTTAATTATAATTGCTCTCTTCTTTAAGCAGCGTATGATGATGTGTCATTATTTAAGGGGTACTCTTTGTGCATAAGCTTATAAAACAAGTGTCAAATGACTCGCACGGATTATTCCCCGCAGCCAATTTCGTACATATAGGGATATATAACATTAATTCAGCTTTCATGACAAATGGTGCAAGATACGCACAGGCATTAGAAAAGAGGATAAATGTCCATGTTAGTCTTTCCCTATATTTTATGCATATTTTAGTAGGATATATGTACAATATTGGAGATATGAATGTCTCTTTTGCAGCTTTTGTCAGGCAGGCTCCCCCTCTCGTATCTATCAGACAAATAAAAAACTCGTTTCGCTGTCTCCCCGCTCCACTTTCCACCACTTTCGGAAAGCAATTCCACTAAAAACTGTCTGTTAAAACCAGGAAAGCAGAGGAGCAATGAGTTCTCATTGGAATGAGTGACGACGAGGAGAGGATAAGGAAGAGCAGAGAATGGAAGAGAAACAACTACAGATCATTCCTGAAAAATACGGATTTAAAAACCTGTTTCACTTTGAAGCATAAGGAAATTGAGTTACCTTCATTTCCATTAAAAAGAAAGAAAAAGAAAGAGCAAAATTGTTAAAAGTCAAGAGAACAAAAGAGCTTCAGTTGCCAAGGTGAATTTTTTTTAGCGCTTTGTCAACAGTTTCAAGCAATTTTCTTTAACTGATATTCTTTATGAGCATTATGTATATTACTACTTATTCGGACTTTTCATTATGGTTAGATATTCTGACAGAGAAGTTCTCTTCACTTTTTATATGCAAATACATTCATTTTCTTTGAAATTTTCTCAGCTAAGTTCCGTGTTTCCTTTAAATCTTTAGTTAACCTGATTGCATCACTTGTTGATTTTCTATTAGATTGCCATTTTGCTCTGTTTATTTCATTTAAAACACACGCAATTACCAGTTCCCTTGCTGCGTTCAGATGATGTTTTTGGAAATTTAAACAAAAGAACATTCTTCATTGTACATGCCCAGCTTTCCTAATGAAGTGCCTGAGTAATGGAAATGTGCATTAACTTCATTATGAGTTCTGCGCAAGGTAAGGATAGCAACACGTGCACTCTGTCCAACAAAGAAGCGGGCTGCTAACGCTATTCATAAGTTATGATTTGAAAAAATGCATAAAATATATTTTTGACAATATTTATTTCATGAAAGAACATAAGGTATCCTAGTTTTCAACATAGGTACCACAATTGTTCAGGCACTTATCATAGGGGGAATCAACTTCCGTATGCCATCTTCAAAGAAAACTGCCGTCAGTGAAGACAGCCACTTTTGAACACCGTGTTTTGTGAAAACGTATCACAAAGCATTCTTATTGTGAAAATTCTGTATCTATGAATTGCCTCATTCACTTATTCAGCTAAACCATCAGTGACAACAGAAGGCCGCCCATTCCATGCATCATAAACATGGGATCGTCCATCCTTTAATTGTATAACCCTGTTTCTCACCATTCCATTCTCACCGTAAATCTCTACAAGCTGACGATAACCTTTAGCTAGCTTAACACATCTTGCGTTCAAAATCTGTATTACGTAACGCACTTCACAGTCGGCAGTATCAGAAATTGTCTTTAACATCTTGAACGGTCATTAACAACTGCAACCATGATCTAGCTGTGATGTGGTCAGTGAAGATACAGTGAAAGAGACGAGTGCGCATGCGTGGAACTGCAACACTAGCGTTGCGGTGACGGTAGATTGAAACGGACTTACTTTCCGTCATTCGTCGTAAACTAGTATGGGCATTTACCTTGTCACACCATTGCAGTATCAAAGTTTTCTGGAAGGATTTTCTTTCCATTATATCACTTGTATGCTTTATTTCTCCTGCCTGACTATGCGACGTCCGACAGGAGATCAGCAGGAAAACTCAACAGATATAGTTTTAAAGTTTTAGTAAATATTATTTGTTTCTCCTCTTATTTGATGCTCTGATTATTACATTTTCAGGTCAAAAATAAACATATACATAAAATAAGATATAAAATACGGGCATCAGAAATGATATGCTCTATAAGCATAGAAAACCAATGAGGTGAGAAAATAAGACATCAGTAGGGATTTTATTAGAATAAAAATAATTAAAGAATATGTGGAAATTATGAACCATTTGTACAATGAACGTTAGAGCGCATAGTACCAAAAAAGATCCTCAAAATATATAAAAAAGACATAACATATACTGAAAGAACTAAAAGAAATAGGTGATATAACGTTAGGTAGAAAAAGGTCACAAGGCATGATTAGTATTGGACGTTTTCTGCAAAATGCAAATAGTATGCTCAGATTCCAGTTCTATAAACACAATATTTTCAATTTCTTTTTTATTTAGTGCATTCTTATTGAGGCCTAAAATGTTAGGAGAGAGTGACCATAGAAGCGTCGTTTATCCTAGTGTACGTGCCTAAGCATCACACCAGAGACTCTTCAAGAAGTTTCTATTATTGCAACTTATTTGATTTAAATCATTTTTTATTGTTATTCAATGTACTTCTTAAATCATGCGCTGGATAAAATTTCATGAAGTCTGAAGTAAACCCGTAAACTAACCATTTACTATATTAAAATACTTATTAGCAGAGAAGAAAATAAATCTGATGTGTTTCATTCACATGACTTTCTCTAGCTGTTTCACAAAAAATCTTTTCGTATAACAGATTATTCTTTTATCTACATGATGGTAATCGAGATTAACATTAGCAGAAATTGTCGTATTACTTGCTTCCTTGCAACAGGTAAGGAAATAAGGGAATGCACAGGATAAATAAGGGAATCGTTTAAAAATAAGTCGCTATGTTAAACAATACAAATTTGATTCTCTTTGCTTGAGTGAACCAAAGAGACACGAAAGGAAAGATAAGATTTCTGTTTTAGAAAAGTTTAAGCACTTTAAAACTGAAACAAAGTACTCTGAACATCATAAAAACGGTTAAAAATGCAAAAAAAGATATATATGGTTTAAAGGGTGTTTTCAAAATATCTACATTTTTTAGGCAGCTATTGTCTATCTTTTATATTTTACCAGTTACACAAAAGCTATACGAATGCCATACAAAATGAATGTCTTCAGAAGCTATTCTCAGAAAATTAAAGATGTAAATGTCGTTCGTCATGAAATATCTTTTAACATATGGCATTTTAATCAAAATCGCTAGAGCAAATTTTGAGAAAATCAAATGTTCGAAAAATATTTCATTTAAAGTGTAGTTAGGGGGGGAACCTTGAGCATTGTAGTGCAGTATCCTTGGAAGAAACTGAACTTAAATGCCAACTTTGGTATTTAACCGACTTTTTTTTTAGCTATTTTGCCCCCTCTCCTACTTCGCCACACATACACAAAGACACATGGACTTGTTTCTAAATATGCTTGTTTTGGATTCATTAGATTCTGGATTCAGGGGTAATTGATAGTTACTATCACAATTCCGAAAATCCAAGGGTCCATTCAAATAAATAATGTTATTGCAATATCTCTAAATTAGTATTAAAAATAAACCCCGAAGTTATTAAAAGCCGCTACAAAAATTGCTAGCTATATCTATTAATATATCCCTCATTATTAACATTATTCAGTTTTGTATTCACTTGTGAGAAGCAGATCAATAAGCCATTTTATCAAGAAAGAAAGAATTTATTTATGTATTTATTTCACTATTTACTCTCCTCGTAAGTAGGGCTTTCACTCCTCCCCCAGATGTATAAGCCAGCTTCTGAAGTCAGACGCCCGTTGAGGATTAGAGAGAAGCCTGTATAGATGATCATCTCAATCCCTGAAATGAAAGATGATTATGGAGTAATTGGTGGAATAAATGGAGTGAAAACCGGAGTACCCGCCCAGAAGTCATTTTGTCTACCACAAATCCCATATGTGGTCACTTGGTATCGATTCTGGGCCACCTACACGTAGGCCGAGCTGTCTAATCATTTCCCATGGCGCTGCTTATTACTGTAAATACTACTGATTTAAAAATATGTTTTTTATTCTTTTTTCAGCTGTATAGCCCCCTCTAACATCTAAGGTCATATCGAGGGCTTTGCAGTAGAAACAACTCGTCTGTAGGCTGTATACATTGAATTTAAATCGTTTAATTTTCCTCAAACACACACACACATACATCCACTCTCAAATACACACTTCTAGACTCTATGAGGCATGGGGAATAATTCTGGTTAAAATAAAATTCTGTGCCCCAGTCGGGAATCGAACTCACGACATTCGGGTGAGAAGTAAGCTCGCTGACCACTCGACAACTGAAGCAGTCAAAGTTAGATTTGTATTTCTATTCTCAGGCCTTGTATTTTTTTTTTTCAATTCTAAATTTTATTTGAAATTCATATAAACAAATCTAAAATATATAAAACTAATATACATAACTGTAGTCTAGATAATTATTAATGCCAACTGCAACAATTTCCTTCTCAGAAAACGGCGCAAATGTTTTTAAAAATTCAGAAAAACTAAAGTTTAAATATTTGAAGTTTTACGTTAAAAGTTACACTAGTTCATTCAATAAAAATTATCTACACTACAAACATTTTTGATAGAGTTTAACGCCAACTTTTACTACTATGGCACAGCAGACGATGCAAGGAACGAAGATGGAGCACTTGGGAATGCGGGGAAGCCGGTGAACCTGGAGAAAACCCGCTTTTTCCACCACAAACACACATTTTAACAGAAATTTTAAATCAGCAAACCTATTTTTGTTTCTGTGGGTTACTTTGCTATGTTGTTATTTATTCTACTATAATAAATTACTTCTGGCAAATTATTTTTTACAAGTGAATTAAATATTATTTTAAAGATTAAAATGCATTATATTAATATTAAATAACAATTCATAAATTAAATAATTAGTAAAATTTTTATCTAGAAATATATAAACAAAGGAGTAACTATAATGCATTTAAATGAATAAATCAATGCTGGCACTGCAGAACACTCACGATTTTAGTCTATAGCTGAATTAAAACTATAGATATAGATAATTATGTGATAAAAGGTATAAAGTAATATTACGAAATGGTACTGTTATCAACATTACAAAAGAAACATATTTAAGGAATTTATAATTGGAGTCGAATAATAAGTGATGCATAAAATGTTTATTTTATTGTGAAAATGAAAAATCCATTTTCTCCTCAATTTTCGCTTTATTGTGTCAACTTAATAAAACTTCATATCGATTTTAATCCAAAATTCCTTATGACAGCTATAAAGGCTGTTCATAAAGTTCTGATTGCCTGGTCTCTTAGCTCAGTCATAGAGCTTTTCCTTGCTGTACTAGGGGTCCAGGGTGCGATTCCCGACTAGAGATGGGAAACATGTCTCTAGCCCAGATTATTCTTTATCCTCCCCTGAGTCTGAATGTATGAGTGTGTGTAAGATTTAACAAAGAAAATTAAAGTAAATAGAAACCGACGATAACAAACAGTAACACAAGGAAATACCACCGATAGGACGGTGGTATAAAGACGGTGTATAAATGTAGCAATAATAGTTTTGAGCGCTTCACGCAATCAAAAGTAAGCAAGAATACATTGAGGGCTCAAATATTTGAAGATATATTGAGATCTCTAAACAGAATTATCAACATTCCGCATTTATACAGTCAACAGATCTCCTAGAATTTGTTATACAAAGCGACTAAATAACAAGTAGGAGAACTTTTCTCTCCTGCCTTAACACAGACGATTGCTTTTACTAGTTCTTTTCACCGCTAAAGAGTGGTAAACGAACTTCATTCAATCGAACGACCTTCGACCTTATACTGGTACCGCGTTTGACAAAGTGGTGCTATGCAAAGGTGATTGAAGTTTGGTTTTACTTCTTCTGTTGCCATTGGACTATTGTAATAACTTTATTCACCACTATTATTGGAAATTGATCATTAAATTCAAATATATACATTTATAAAAAAAAAGTGGAATAAACAGCTGAGGTTTACAGAGCGGGGTATATTCAAATACTTCCTCTGTACTCATCAAACCTCCAGCGATTCTCCATTCTGATCTTCTTTCTCTTTTCCTTTTTAACCTTCATACGGTTTGCAGTTCATGTATTTCTTAATTTTTTCCATGTGTTGTACTCTTGTTCTTCGTCTGCTATTCTTGCCTTCAGTTGTACCTTCCATTAACATTTCCAAAAAGTTGGTGTCTTAAAATGTCTATGCATTTTATCCGTGTGCTCAGTTTCTCTACACGTTTTACATACATAATAGGTAGAGCGGTATTACATTCCACCCAAAAAGTCGGTTTTGAGATTTCACTGAAAATATATGTTTGGAGATTCCCTGAATGAAGAAACATTTTTAGAAACAGGTGAGTGTGGTATGTCTGTGCGTATGTGCCAAAGTGCTAGAACAGCATAAATGCTGCTTATTTACTGAGCCTCAGCTTCATCTACTAATAATTTTTCGTTTAATATTGTGTTTCCTTAGCTTATTTTACAATTCACTAACAAGCACTTCTGAATATCCATCAATTTCCATTTAAACTGTAATCTCATCTGCAAATAGGCGCCAGTTAATTTTAAATTTTTAGCCATGTATATTTAATCAATAACCTCTAATACACTTTGCAGAAGTTTTACTAAAGTAGATCAATTTAAACTAAATTAAACGTAACTTAATATAATTCCAATACGTTGAACATTTATGAAACTAAAAAAGAACATTTTATGTGTGCCTTATAGAGTATTGTTGATAATGTACATCGTTTTCTTACACCTTTCTTTTTATGAACTACTTTGTATTTTTTTACACTTTATATTTAGTTTCTAATCCTTATATTAATTTGAAATTATTCGATTCTTAATTCGCTTAAAAGCAGAGAAATGTGAATAACATAGTACTTTAAGTTCATAACATGCATTTAAAATATTAACAAAAACTATGCATATAATACCAATGAGAGTCGTATAATACTTAACAGATTACTAATTTGGCTTTAGGAAGAATAAGGTATAATAGAAGCAATATTGGCAAATACATAAAATAATAAGAAAATCTCGGATGTATTCCATTCATGTCATGCTCCTTACCTGTTCTGAAACAACCTATTCTTACATATTATTCTTCTATCTACTTTATGGTGATCTGGGTAAACATTAGCAGAATTTTTCTTTTTAGATCCTTAGAAGGGAGCTAAGCAATACACTGAAATCTTTTAAACGATATTGCTCTGCATTGATGTTGAAATTCGTTGCCTTTCCGTAACTAGAAGTAAAACAAATGAAAGACAGAGGACGAATTATTATGCATATTAGAAAAAAATAAGTATTATAAAATTGAAACCAATAACAGGGAATATCTCGGAAACCGTCATATTCACAAAAATGTATACGGCATAAATTGTGTGTATTAACAAGGTTTACATTTTTTGTGTATTGACTTTTTGTCCATCTCTTACTATTAATCAGTTATCCAGAATTCATTCAGAATGAAGTAGGCTTCAAAGGCTATTTCCAGAAAATTCAAAATATATATTTTATTTGTCTTGTAAGAATATATTTAAATAAAATTCGGTAGCGGAGAAAATAAAGTTCGAAATGTTTATATGTAAAGAGGAGTTTTGGATGCAGGCTTTTGTTTTGAAAATTCTTTGTTGCATTCTTGGAAGATGGTGAACTAAAATATCGAGTTTAGTATCTAATCGACTTTTTGTTTTTGAACTATAATTTTCACAAAAATGCAGAGCCATACACAAACACGAATCTTTTTCTAAAAATACTCAGTACTCAGAAGGTTCCGCTTCGATTCTCTTTGGTCCGGTCTCGCTGACCTTGGACTATGCTGAGGTTTTCTCTATGAAGCTTGAGTGGATTATACAACGAGTAAATTTACCTGTGATTTTATTTTCTAATCATTTTTATTCTGGAGAAGCGTGTGTCATAAAAGTGCACTAATTGCCCTGGCATTTGTGTGGGATGTGCCCTCATACCTCATATATCCTTAGGGAGAGGTTTTTTTCAGCTTGGCTGCGCGCCAAGGAGCAGCGAGTTATTTGTCTTCACACAGAGGTAGTCCTGCGGTATGCAAGACTCATCAGTACCGTAGGGGAGAATTTGAGACCTCTTCAATTGCTTTGTGCGAGCGCTGCGGACCCCGAGTACCTTAGGTACCATTGGCGTAACTAGAAATACTTTTGCCGAACATCTAAACCCCTCCGCAAATAATCTGTTTGGATTGGGTTGGCCTCAGTAGGGCAAAGGTTTCCGAACCGTCTGGGCGGGGTTGTGAGGTCCTTCAGCACCAACGTTTAGAACTTAACTCAAACATACAAGAAGCAATAAAAATGAATTTAAAATAAAATATAAATGGATTTAAATCAGAACCAACAAAAATTACACATGTTAACATACCTATAAATAAAATACTAGAATATGCTCTTAAAAAGTAATGCAAACCTCTAGACAGGAGCTAGTAACTCTCGCCTTCACTAAGATCTTTGGTAGTCATCCCCCATAAGGGGCAAACGCAAACATGGTGTATTCACTTTCGTCCTTGCGTCAGCAAGAGGAGTCGTGTATACAACAGGTACCGGCCAAATGGAAATCCTCACGGACTTTTTTCCTGGTGGGTTGGAACATCTGAGTAATCAGGTCACTGCTGTATGGCTTAATACTCCTCATTTTTCTGGAAAGTGTTCTTAGGCCTACATGCAGTGAGAACAAGCCAAACAATTTCGCACAGTGAGGTATTGGTTATCACGGTCCCCATCCAGTTCGGCTCAGCGGTTTGTTGTTGGATACGCACGATTCAGATGAGTAGAGCTGCAACAACTGCTGTAGGGTGTCCCTTCAGTATCAGGGTGTAATATCAGACATTTTAAGGACCCCACATATGTTCAAGCCTGACTCCTCGGACCCGGTTGTCCACTTTGTCCTTCGCTTCGCCCCTGCCTCCTTGAGATTTCTAAAAGCACTAAAGGTGACATAAATGTAAAAATCCTGCGTATCGTGATAATCAAAACTATTGAGGGAGGTATCCATCTTTCATATTTATTTTCACAAGACACAGTAACAACACGTTACACTTTTCCACAAACTGCAATCTTCTTTCCCTGGCTTCAAGGAAGTTTAGATTCTTGGCGCTTCTTTTTTCTGCTTTGATTATTCCTGAAGTTATGCTATAAATTCTAATACATTTCTAATTCTCTACCAAAAATTCAATGTCAACATCTCACCAGAAAAATATATTTTCAGAACCCCTGAATCAAATAAAATATTTTTAAAAAACGGTCCGTGTGTTTGAATATCTTTAAACTGAATGTTTTTTAGAATATTTCAAGGAGAGAGCAGCTACATTTTAAAGAAAATCCACTATCCCGAACAACCTTTTGGTTAATGTTGAGTTTTTGAAAAATTGCTCTAACAGTTTTGATTAAAATGGAATATGCTTAAGATATTTTCGAGGCTAATAAATATGTATATATAATTTTTTTTAATGTTCTGCGAATGATCTGAGAATTTTTGCATAACTGGTGGACCTTAAAAATGTACAGCTGTTAAAAGACTCAAAAAATCTCTTTTGCATTTTACCATTTCAAAGATATTCCTCGTTAATAGTTTAAAATTGTTCAGTATATATATATATATATATATATGAAATTGGAAGTAATTATTTTTCACCCCCGGTTATACAAAGAGAAAAGAATTTCAAATGCATCAAATAGCGACTTGCTCTTAAAAGATTTGACTATCGCTATAACCTAGCCTTCTCCTTTTGTCCCCCTTTGTACCTAAAAAGCCATATGCAATAAGACCATTCTTCAGTTTATCTCGATTAGTATGAAGTACTTAAGTAAGAATACTTTGTTGCAGAACAGGTAAGTCATGTCAATGGCATGTACATATTTTATCATTATGGATAAACAAATCGATTATTAACAGATGATGTTTAAATACAAACATATCGCAATAAAAGCACCTACAAAAAGTGTTGTTCCGTTACATTTAACAAGCACACTGCACTCGTTCATACATCACATCAGATAATTGTGGCAATAAACGGCACATAAAACACAATAAATCAGAATACAATATAGTTATCTCTTCACTGGCGAACTTTATAACCTGAATTTTCCATATAAAACCACATGGGCTTTAACTTTTTTACGCGATGACAATGATGATAATTTATTGTTGCCTATGAAAACAGCATGTCCATAGGCTCATTGATCTTTATATAAGTATTTTTCAGGAGTCGATACCGAAAATGTTTTAAAAATAAAACTAGGATTGGTTTTACAAATGTTAACTGATTTTATTGTTTTCCAAATATTCGCATTTAACAAAAATCAATTTATATAATGATCCACTGATTCGCTTAGTGATGAACTGATTCCACTAATTTTATCTTTAATTTTTGGAATCAAAACGATATCACAAGGTGCTAGGTCAGGGTTGTATGGTAGAGGATCCGTAGTGCTGATCTTTTAAGATATCCAGATACTCATTCGCTACTTAACCTTCTTAAAAAACTACGGTAAACAGACCTTTGGTAGCAATCAGTAGTAATATTTCGCCTAACTTCTAATGCTATAGCAGCAATATTTCCTGTTTTAGCAACCATCTTCTTACCAGCACTGCGAATTCATCGGACTAAGTGCTCTTCGAAAAACCTATTGCCCCGATTAGTTTCTCTTTTTAGGACTAAAACAATAAATCCAAAAGTCAGCACTAGTGCTGACATTTTAAACCAAATTGTAGAAACCGGCTTGGAATTTTCCCAGAGTTTCTCTGCTCCAATAGTTGCGTTACTATTTTTGATCAGGAGCCAGTTTATATGGAATTCATCGACAAAAAAATGTTCTCATAGCAATTGCTGATGTAAACTATTTTGGGTTTCTAGTGTCGACTTATTTGGCCTTCAAGCGTTGCTTGAACAGCGGCCAATCTTTTGATCAGAAGTTGTAGTTCTTGAGCGTCCTCATGAAATCCATCACTAAGAAAAAACTGATCCCTTTTTAATTTACTGTAACATTTGGATTCTTTTTAGCGCGGTGGTAGCGCAGCTGCCTACCAAGCGGGAGACCTGGGTTCGATCCCCAGTACCGGCGTGGGGATTTTTCCCCCGCTGGGAGACCTGGACCGGGGTGCACTCAGCCTCGTGAGGTCCCTGGGGGGCCAATTGAGGAGCTACTTGATGGAGAAGTAGCGGCTCCAGGTCGTGAGGACCGCATTAACCGGCCGGGAGGGGCTCGAGGCGCTGACCACGTCTCACACTCCAATACTGCACCCCATCCATGACGTCTGTAGTGGACCGAGATGGGGGACGCAGCGGCCGGGCGGTAGGCCAAGGCTCCCCGTGAGCTGTCGTGCCATGGAGTTATGTTATTTGGATTCTTTACCAAACTCATCTCTAAGCATTTTGTTGACACTTTAAAATCTTAAAAATCGTAGTCGGGAAAGCTCTTCAATCAAATTAATTTTTGGGTGAACCTAGAGTCTTCAAATGATAATTAAGAAACTGTTAAACCAAACAGGACAAACTACACCATATTCAACTTGCAAAACATTAGGCAGCCGCTGTGAGATTTAACAATATTTATTTGTTTTCATGTGTGTATCTGAAACTTTTGAAATATACAAAGGAACATTAATAAATTTACATGAATATGACTTTATGAATGAGTAATTCATAGCTTGAGCTCATTTGTTTTGGGGAGTAAAGTATGCTTTCCAAATGTCACACAGTGAAACTGAAGATTCTCTACCTTTTGGCATAGGATGCTCATGATAAAATGTAACTTATTTGGTGGCTTAGCTCTGATAAATCAAAATGTATCGTGTTTAGACAATAAACATGAAATAGCATCCTCAAGTTATAACATAATTTTTAATACCGGCTAGCTAGCTGCTCCAGTGGTATGCTATGTGAGAGCTTTCTCTCAAGGTATGCTGTGTTTGGTGAGAATGGACAACAGCACGTATCTTCTGAAAATACTTTTAGTGGAGGTTAAGATCCATTTGTAATCGTTAAATACTTCCGAATTTAATCAAGAGAAATGGTAACTGAGTTATAAGAAATATTCAAAATTCCAAAGCTATAAGAATGTACAATGGCAACAAACTTTTCGCTAACAAGGATTCACTGTCACATTATTACAGATCGAGTTGCACGTTTTAGTGAAAATAGATCGAATATTAAAGGTAATCTTGTGTAGCCTTGCTCTACCATATAACCAAGTTTGACAAGAAAAATAAAACAGTTGAAACTTTCCTGACGATGTATCTATATGTTTATAAATTAGAATGATTCAATAATAATATTCAATTACTTGAGCATATTGCATTTAAAATTTTTAAATTAGAGACCTTAGAGCAAATGTTGTCCTTTCAATGCCCCTCCCCCCTAGAGAGGCAACATTCTTGGAAACAATTGAAACAATGTTGCATGCTATATTCCCTTCGCTAAATCAACTCCTGGTTGTAAACTATCATTAGTGCGGTCTTGCGTGCAGATACTTATAACTTTGGGGCGGGTAAAGTTCATTATCAGTGCCTGACATAATACCAGACAGCTGATCGTTGCGTGGAAGCCAGACCTAAGTCAGCAGTTACAACTTAAAACTTTATATTATTTTTGCTTTTCTCTACACGTACTATGTACATAGTATATAGAGAAGGTATTGTAATGCACCCAAAAATTCTATACCGAGATTTCACCGGAAATATATGCTTTGAGACCTCCTGAATCCAAAAGTAAAAAAGCGTTCCTTCAAAAATCTCCGTGTGTGTACGTGTGTGTGCATATGGACAGCATAGCTCAAAAACGATAGGACTGTTAAATACCAAACTGGTATTTAAGTTTAGCATCCTGCAAGGATGTGACACGAAGATTTTCAAGAAAGTTCTCCGCCCTCAACTACCCTTTACATGGAAGTTTTTTCGAAGATTTTAATTTTCTCAAAAATGGCTCTAACGATTTTGATTAAAGTATTGTATATTAAAGATATTTACATGACAAATAATATGTATATCTTGAAATTTTCTGGGAATAGCCTCTGAAGTCTACTTTATTCTGGATTAATTTTACGGAATTTTACATAACTGCTAAACTGCAAGAGATAGACAAAAACTTACCCACAAAGAATGTAGAGCATATTAAAACACACAATTTATGTTGTATAATTTTTTTCTGGAGTTGATCCTTTTTTTTTTAAATATTCCTTGTTTTTGGTTTCAGCTTTAAAAAACTTATACTTTTCTCATAAAGGAATTTGTCAACTCCTGTCCATACAAGCAAAGGAACTTCAGTTACATAGCAACCAGCTTTTGACTATCACTTTAACCTATACTACTCCCTTGTTTCGATTCTAGCTAAAAGAAAGTAAGTAATTAGACTATTTCTGTTAAATTGATTTATTTGTATGAAGTAAATAGAAGCATTAGCTTTTTAACAATAATTTGTTGCAGAGATGAAGAGAAAGTCATGTGAATGGAGCACATTAGATTTTTTTCGTTGAACAGAGACTCTGAGGAAGAATGTCGATACACGAGTATTTTTCTTTCGATGTATTTTCACTCCATAATTTGCAGTACAATATGAGTCATGAATGTGAGTGGCCTCTTGTAAACTGAAGTTACCTGACTCATTAAAATCCTATACAGCATGTACCATTAAGTACGTGCTAAGCGGTACGCTACTTACGTGCTTGTATAATATTTGCGAAAATTTTAGCACAAAGAGCAAAAGAGTTGAAGTACAAGAGGCGTCAGTGAAACCAAAATTAATCTAAGTGCCACCACTGCTCCTATATTCTATGTTACCAAATTGTAAACATTTTTCTTCGTATCTGTGGTATAATTCTTACCATTTCACATCTAACTTCTAAAAATTATTGTTTCTGTCTAATTCCTAGAAATGGTATAGTGCGATTTCAACCGACCTTAAGATGTCATAATAATATATTCTATGAACTAAACACTAGCTAATATCTTTCTTATTTGTTGAACTTTGCGGAATGTAATTACCTCGCCTTTCAACTTCGCCCTAATCGATGCTAACAACGGAATAGATATACTATTCTATTAGAGGTGGACAACTTTGAATTACTCATGTCACAGCTGCTTGCTCAGGCAACATGCACGAGATCTCGGCCTGTCTCGAGGGCAGATAGTATTTTGTGTTTTTCCTCAATACTGAATGGTAAAGTCCGCACCTCACAGTTGCTGCGGTTTTTCTTGCAGGAGTTGGAATCCTGCTGGGTGAATATGGGAGTAGTATCGGTTACTACAAGAAACTCATGTTCGTCTCCATCAAGTTGGATGTTGAATAAAACAGCGCTTAAATTCGTGCTGCATTAGGAAGCTGATGAAGTGCAAACATTTCTATTGTAATTTCATTTCAGCTTAATATGTGACAAAATACTTTACGTAAACTCTTTAGTAGCATCCTTCTTTAGTAATAGTTATTAAAGGTATTTTGCTTTTTCGAATTCACTCTATTGTATATTTTCCGACATTTTTGCATGACTTCAAATTTATTCTAAGTTATTTCTTTGCTTTAACGTAAAGGTTTCCATCTTGTATAAATGCTATATTCTTGCACATTTTCAACCCTTGTATTGCATTTCTCCACGGTACATATATGAACACTTGACTATTTGCTATTGGCATATGCATTATTAGAACCCAGCGCAGCGCCTTCAAAACGACAATTAAAAACTTGGACACGTGTTCATTAAATAATTGAAATAGATCTTTGTGTGACTTCAACAAATCACACATTTCGAACAGTTATAAAACCTAGAATAACGTCCTAAAACAACAACAATACCACTACTACTACTATTAATGATGATGATAATAATAACAACAACAACAATAATAATAATGATAATTATACTAGCGGAGGAACTAACGCATATAATAGCAACGGCTGCGGGGACAATGAAAGTCAAAATGCATGGTAAGGTAAAACGATTCAATGGTTGGTATGACCAGCAATGCAGAATTGTAAAGAAACAAGCAGAGGAGGCTCTGTCAAAATTCAGAAGGGAGGGGGGAGATGACATTAGGAAAATGTTTACAAAAAGGCGAAGGGAGTATAAACAGCTCTTACGGGAAAAGAGAACTACGTGGCAAGACAAAATTACTCAGAAAATTAGTAATATGTTAACACGGGGAGATAACGCTGAGATGTGGCAAGTAGTAAAACATTTAAGAGGCAACCGTCAGGCGCCCAACGAAATTTCTGCCAGAAAATGGGCAATGCATTTTATGGGAATATTCGGAAAAGGTGAAAAGGAAGGAATTTTTTATAAAGGAAGCTCAAAATTTAGGAAATCTTGAGATCCCAATACTGGACGAAGAAATATCAGCACGAGAAATAGCACAGGCGTTGAGGAGTCTGAAGGAAGGCAAAGCTCCAGGGTTGGATGGGCTGCCCGGAAGTATTTAAAGCCGCAGCCAATGTTAATGAGTATGGTAGGCGTATGCTCCAGATATGTAACATTGTTTATTGAGGGGAATTACCCTACCTGTTGGGGAAAGGGCATTATTCATCCCATTTATAAAGGAAAGGGAACTATTGGAAATCCGGATAACTATAGGGGGGGGTTACTCTGTTGCCAATTATGGAGAAAATTTATTGTAGAGTGTTATATAACCGGATAAAGGACTGGGAATCTAAATTTGGCAAACTTTCAAATGGGTTTCAGAGAAGGACGCAGTACCATAGATGCCGCTTTTATATTAGACACTTTAAGGACGAAGCAACTGTTAGTTAAGCGGGGAAAGGTTTATTGTGCTTTTGTGGACTTTAAGAAGGCATTTGACTTTATCAATCAAAATGTATTATGGTACAAACTAGGCAGAAAGGGGTTATCAAGTAAAATGGTTAGAGCATTGCAGCCAATGTATCAAAATGTCGAATTCTGTGTGAAGTACGACAGAAACAGAGTGTCCGAGAGCTGCCGAAGCTATAGGGGAGTGAGGCAGGGTTGTATTTTATCTCCCTTGCTATTTAATCTCTTTGTGGATGATATTACTGATACAATTATAGCAGAGAATATTCAAGCACCAGTAGTAGCGGATTTGCAGATCCCAACACTTTTATACGCAGACGATTTAGTATTGTGCTCTACGACAGTGAACGCATTGCAACGAGGGCTGGACAAACTTAACTATTGCGATGAATGGCTACTTTCAGTTAATGTGAATAAGACTAAGGCAATGACTTTCAAAAAGGGTTGTGTTTATAGCAGGCAGGAGACTTGGACATATGCAGGACAGATACTGGACAATGTTAAATCTTTTGTATACTTAGGACTCACATTTACAATGAACGGAAAATGGACAAAACACATGGACATTACGAAACACAAGGCAAGGGTGAAAGCGGCGGAAGCTCTCCGGATAAGCTGCAGAATTCCGAATATCTCCATAACCTTAATGGAAACTGTATACGGAGCGACAGTTAGATCCACGATGACATACGGAGGAGAAATATGGGGGTGGAAACAAACAGGGAAACTGGATCAAGTGAGGACCCAATTTTTGAAAGGAATTCTGGGTGTAGGGAGGGGTACGGCAAACTGCGGAATAATGAGGGAATTCGGGGCACATAGTGAAGCGATAGAGTGCAAAATCAGAGCAGTTAAATATTGGATGAGAATCGTTCACAGAAACCAATATCTAATTAGGGCAGTCTGCTACCGTGAACAGTTGCGAATGGAAGGTAATTTGGCGTGGGCATCAAAATTAAAGAAAGGGTTGGAAACCATTGGGATGGGAGACATTTGGATGGCGGGGCAGGAAAACAGACGAAGTATTTGGAGAAAAATTAAGAACCGCCTCTGTGATATTGACAGACAGCAAATAATTGCGCAATGCACAGAGAAGGTGTCATTAGAAGTACAGTCTGGGCTAAAATCGGAGTGGGGTATGGAGCAATACATCAAAACAGGTACCAAACTAATTAGAGAGGGGCTCGCGTGGATTAGACTAGGAGCATGGAGGAGCACGAACATTTCTGACGAGAATGGTACGAGAATCTGTCCCATTTGCGAGGAGGAAGAGTCGTGGACTCACATCTTGGCAAGATATTGGGGTACGGTGGAATGGCGGGAAAAATATTTGCCGCGATTTTTTACCACTGCAAATGTAGGGCTAGAAGCATGTTGGACGCTACTGGCAGGCACGGAAAACATGGACGGGCTAGGTAAATTTATACTTAAGGCAAGACAGCTGAGATCTGAGGAGGCTGCCAATAGAGAAAGGGGGGGGGATAAGATCAACTAAACAAAAGTGACTATACTGTTCTACATACATATATATTATGTCATACTTAGGTCACTGTTGTGCTAGGGTTGTATATATTATGTGTATATATGTCTTTTAAGTGTAATTATCTATTATAAGAGGGTGCATTTATGAAGGTGTACTCTGTGCTGTAAATTTAAATTGCTATATTTGAATATCTTTGTATATTTATTTTCGGATTCACTCTTAATTTTTATTGTTGTTTAATATTGCTTTGGACTGTGTATTTCCTTTGTCTTTTTATTTTCGTGTTTACTCTTTTAATTCTTTGTTGTGGTTGTTGTTTTAATATTGCTTGTAATGTGTATTACAAAAGCACGTACGGTCTATGGACCCGTGCGACTGTTGAAATTCTATGTATGATATTGCTATGTTAATAAATACACTTATTCATTCATTCATTCATTCATTCATTCATTCATTCATTCTCTAGTCAAATCCCGTAGGTCAAACCTGGCTGGGTTATTTTCGGGATTCCTCAATCGTCAAGGTAAATACCAATTAGATGTACCTGTACTCTAAGATACACCTTTTGTACAACAAATAAAATACATGGAATTGAGTTTGCGCTGATATCTATCCACAGCTAATGAAAGCACCAATCTAGACGGCACCCTAGTCCCATGTGCTTGTAGAAGAGCTGAGTGGTATGGTGTGAAGTGATGAGACCTCTAAAGGTTGGCTACGCTTTTCCATTTGAGTATGGATGGACCGGACGGCACCCTGACACAATCTGATGAGACCTTGACGGTACTGTCCATCACATACCATCGATAAGATACCTTACAGAACAGATCCGTTACGTGTAACAAAAGACGACTTAAAAATGGAATTAAAGTAAAAAAAAATAATAGTAATTGTAATAAGCTATCAGCTTTCAAAAATGAAAAAAAATTTAAATAGCTGAAACCATTTTAAAGAGCATCGAAAATTTTATTAAAGTAATTTAAATAATCTCAGTGAAACATTTAGAACAGAACTAAAGTAATGATATTTTAGTATTTGATTAGCAGTTTGAAGTTTATGCATCCGAATAACAACTTAAATCTTACAGTAGTGTGCATCAGGATGTCGTGTTTTAAGTTCTGAAACGTAAGTCTTAACTTGTTTACCACTAGCAGCAGTCAGTTGCAGCGGGAGAGGGTTTAGCACCTCGACTCCAAATCTTCGCTTCCACAGGCAGTTAGTATAAGACAGGTTTTACGTTACCTGCCTAGACTAAGAAATCGTTCCTACTTATCCGTAAGTTAACCATAAAATCTACCTGCTAGGAAGAGCAGGTATACCTCTGGTAGTGTAGCCTTTATGCAGCAGTTTAATCCATTTATAGGTATACTGTAGTGTAGCAACTTTTGTTTTCGGTCCCCTATATTATAAGATTATGCATTAGTAATGCAAAAAATCTGATGTACCATTTACATGAATTTCTGTACCTCTTCGTAGACAAACGATTCTTACCAAACATTAATATTCTATTTTCCTTTTTGCTAATTCTGATAAACGTTTGCAAAATGCTGTTTTTACTTAGTTACTTCTAAGTAGTGGAGAAGTAAAGGCATATACTAGGATAAAGTGGTAGTCAACATTTTAAAAGCTGGTTATATATGATTGAAATTCAGTTCTCTTTGCATGATCAGTAGTAAAACAAAAAAACAAAACAAAACAAGAAAACGATAACATTTGATTTGAGAATCTAAGCATTTTAAAATTTTAAAATTGAAACCAATAACAAGGAACATGCAATAAATCGTTAATTCTACAAAACACACACACTGTGTGTATTTTAACGATATATATATACATTTTTGTGCAATGACTGTCTACCTCTTACGCTTTACCAGTTATGCTAAATTTATTCAAAATGAAAAGGACTTCAGAAGCTATCTCCAGAAAATTAAAAATATAGCTTTCGTCAGTGATGTATGTTTATTACAGTATTTATTCAAAATTGTTAAAGCTATTTTTGATAAATAAAGATATTCGAAACTTTTTCAATGCAAATCGTAGTTTGAGTTAGGGGAATTATCTTGGAAGCATTATATCAAAATATTGACCAACTTTTATTTAACTGCTTTTGCGATTTTGAGTTATTGTATTCAAAGAAACAGTATACACACTGACTTTTTTCTAACATTATTTTTTATGGATACAGGAATCTTAAAACATGCATTCCCAGTAAAATCACGATATCGAATTTTTGAACGGAATTCAATACTTTCTTTATCTAAGTACTGTGTACGAAGTAGAAAAAGTAAAGAATGGGGTGACATTCTGAAAAGTTTGTGGCAATGTTAGCAATTAAAGTGCAATGGCCTTTGTATTTTCATTTATGTAAATCTAAAATTCCAAAGATGTGATTTGTAAAGTTTACTGTTTGATGAAATACAAAACACTGGAAATAACATTAAATTCAGATTCCATTGTAAAATCTACTTCAGTGCAATGCATACTCATAATTCTATCAAATCAATTATTGCACATGAATATACATTAGTGCCTCTAGCTGGCTCTCGAAAAAAATATCAGCGAATGTCAGCAGGACAAGGGTTGTTGAAATAGCGCGGAATATCGCCGACGTCATTTCCTTCTCTAATGCACTGGAACACATAATACACACCCGGTCTCTAACACCACCATAAAATATTAACAGCTAATGTCATTCATTTTAATTCCAGATCACATAATATTTCAGAGACGCTGACGGGAGAGTCAACTGTTGGAATTTCATGACGGAAATGACTGCCAAGCTTGCCATCTAGCGACAAAATATAATACCAATTAACTGTGACGGCAAGTTGACCGATAGAGCTGCGAAAATTTTCACTGAGCCTTTGTGGCTCTGATGGAACGGGAAACTGTAGAAAGCGAAATTGACCTCTGCATGTAGAGCGGAACGCTTTCTAATTTTCACATGCTAATTTGGAAAAGAATTAATGGATTCTGCTGCTTGTGGGGTCAGTGTTATGTTGCAGCTTTTACAATTAACAGTGCCCGTTAAACACTACCCTCAGACATCTTGTGGCACTTCTATTCTAAGGATACCCTTGGGTGATTCCAAAGGTATAACTTTTCTTCCTTTTTAATTAATAGAATAAAAGAGAGGAAGAAAACCATAACTGTATTATTCAAACACGGAGCACAGATGGAATATATCGTGCGAGTTGGCTCTGTTGTAAATTGCAATACACGAATTCGGGAGCTCTGGGTTTGGACCTCATTTACCGCTCACCCTGACGTGGGTTTTCTGTGAGATTCCCTAGTCGTTAAGCAAAAGTTTTATCTAATACAACTGGCTTTCTCCATTTTCGTTTCAGGTGAGCTTTAGAAACAGTGTGGCACAGATGCTAAAGGCAGGAGTATTCCTTGAAGACTCTTGAGGGCTGCCTGGTTGACGGGTTGTTTATTACTCTCCGAGAAACCTCCATTAGTGGAACTAGTCTTCCAGCCAGAAACTGTTAGAAAATAACGTCTCAATAATCCGCTTGTCTACTGAGGTCCGTAGCCTACTGTGGTTCCTTCATTTCATCACTTTTTCCTGAGAGTGGTAGTGAAATAGATTTCATGTAGGTGGCAGAGCGCGAGTTGTATTCGGTATACCCTATGCAGGTGAAAACAATTCAATGCTATATCTGATGATTATTATTATTAAGAAAAATAAATAAAATAGTTAAATAGTATTTATAGCATATCAGTAATCCCTGTTACTTTTGCCAGACTAAAATGTTAGGTAAACGAACATATGGCAAGACTGCTATAAAAATCTTAATTCTAGAAAACAATATGTTATTATAATACTTTAAGTTAACAATTAATAGTTTCTATTTAATATTCGTGCGGAAATATAAACAAGTTAGTTGCGGTCCAAATGCTTAAGCGTTGCTCATCCAGTACATTGAGACCTGATTTCGACACCAAGCATAGGAATGGTTCATCTATTGGGAGTTCGGAGAAGAGTATGCTTGGTCTTATAAAGTAGTTGAGATAACCTATACTGTGCTCATAATGTCCTGTGTGAATGGAGGCAGAAGATGCGGCGGTCATGCGGTACCCTTTGGCCATAAAGAATGTTATACTAGGAGTATATGTTCTTTTTACGTGAAGCTATTAGCGGGGAAAGTGCTTTTTAAAGTAATTTTATTTGAAATGGAAAAAGTATATTTTCAATGATAATGTAATTATTTAAACAATTAAACGATGTTGGAAGTAAATGTATATGTAAGTACATGTTACACATACACGTTATTTAGTACAAAACTCTGAATTAATACATCTTTCAGTTTCTTTCTTTCTTTCATTCTTTATTTCTTTCTTTCTTTCTTTTTTTTAGTCAATCCTTCAGTGCTATAGCGATACACAAGCTCATGAGTGTGGCTTAGTACTGGAATTATAACACTAATATTGAAGAGGTTCTACGTAGTATTGTTATCCTTTTATATTTTAGCATAATCAAACTTTCAAAAAAGGCAACAATACGTAAAATTCGTACGTAAATTTTTAATTTCACAGCATTACATATTAAAACAACGAGAGGGAAGGATTAGTTTGATTGGAGACAGGTGCATTATTTTTGAAAGGGATGAGAGGCGATGAATTAAATCGTTGTATTTTATGCGGAGAGTAGGCGAGTATTATTTACTTGTAATATTTCGGCATGCGACTCCAGGATAACTAAGCACACTACAAACTAAAAGACTAAATGGTAGACAACAGAGAGAGGACCCTCTCGCACTGTGGACTATGTTGTAACAACCTCACCCTTCCCCCAGAATGATTAGAAGAAATAGAACTATAAGGAGACCATAGACCATAGATAGGCAGTCTATCGGTTCAAAACGCTTTCACATCCGATTATCCGTCCCCCGCTGGGCCTCAGAGAGGACATGCAAGCGCCCCGTCAACCAGGCAGCAAACAGTGGCCAATTACTTTTCCATTTTACATACATCTGCGTCATTTGCCCGCAATATCATACAACACGATTGTAAGGCGTGAGGGAAACGGAATGAATGGGTAATGACAGAAAGGAAATCGTGGTACATTTTAAAACGCATCAGGATTCACCTGGCGATTCCCGAGGAAGCCACGACGCACATCACAACGGGCTATTGCCGAGATTTGAACCCGGGACCTTTCAAATGCGAGTCGCAATTATTTTATAAATATTGTATAAATATGTTGTATAATCAAAGTGTTCCATATACCTCTAAACTTGAGAGAGATCTTTGGAATTTTTTGATTTGAAGTTTTGAACCACACACAAAAACTTTATTATATGGTGATATATGATAACCTTTAATACTGAATATGAAAATCTCTAAATTAATCATTTTTATAAAAATATATTTTGGAAACTTTAAATTCAAGAAAGGATAATATTGTCGCCTACAAAATTACAATAAATACTTCCGCAATAAAATGTTAGTTGTATTTAAACTAATACTGAGACACCTGCAACATTTTGAAGGTGTGAAAATGTAGTTTTGAGAAAACGCTGTTTAATGTAATGGTATGCTTGGAAACAGGTGTACTGTACGATCTTTAAATAACACTAGAGGACAAAGAAAAAAGAGAAGGGCTGAATGTTGATTCTTTATGGTTGCTCAAATGTTTCGAATTTTTGACCAAATATAGCCAAGAAATCACTACGAGTGTCCGTTAGGTGAAATATCACCAAAAGATATGACAAATTTTAAAAAAAAATTTACTCTAATAAAATTATATTAATTATAAAATTTACTATACCATATAGTTATTCTACTTGAACAATTAACTGACTTATAAATGGCCATGCATATTCATGTTATTACGCTCCTTCAAGTTTAAACTTTATTTTATCGAGAACTTTAAAAAACTTTACAGGATGCAATGTTTTGCTATTTGTTTAAAAAAAAAAGTTATATCTATTGCCCTTAAAGCCACATTGAGCCACATCTAACATATATGTATATAGAATCTACGTAATGGACAGAGAAGGTATTATATTTCACCCAAAAATTCGATACCGAGATTTAATCTGATACACGTGTTTTAAGGACTCTTGTATCGAAAAAATCTCAAAAATGAAAAATGAGTTAAATCCTTAGCTTTATTTTTAAGTCCGCATCTTCCAAGAATGCGTCATTAAGACTTTCAATGAACTTCCCCATCCCATTTTCGAAAATGTTTATTTTCTCAAAAATAGTTCCAAAAAATTTAATAAAATGCTGTATATTATATATGTTTAAGTGACAAATAAAATGAATATCATGATTATTCTACAAATACACTCTAGGTATCACTTCATTCTGATTATGTCTACATAACAATTAATCCGTAACAAATAGACAAAAGCTTAATACACTGAAATGTGGATCTCGTTAAAAACACAATATATATTTGTGGAATGAACCATTTCCGGGATATTCTTTATAGCTCGTTTCAATTTTAAAATTTTTAAAATGTTCACAAATGGAAATTTATTAATCCTGCTTCTTTTGCATTAATGGGCGTGAAAGATAACCGAATGTCAAATTACTAGCTACAGCTTTTAAGAGATTTAGCGTATTCCCTTATTTCAGGTTACCTATAAAGTATCTAGCTCATTTTTATCTTAATTAGAGGCCGGTCCCCATGGCCGCGCTCGCTAAGTGCCTAGCTTTGGTGCTTCCTGGCGCAAAGGATCTTGAGACCTTTTGTAAGAATAGTTCATCACATAATAGGAGAAAGTGTGTATGGCACACAACAGATTTTTCGAAATAATGCTTCAAATTTAAAAATAAATTATGAGGTGTTTATAAATCAAGAATTTTGAGAGTGCGAAAAGTAATACTTTTTCTACAATAATTACTTAGTATTAACATATAACATGGCAGATATATTTAAAATCTCATGTACCAAATGTTTGTATGAATATTTTAAAAATAAATCATGTGACTCATTTTATTATAACAATAAATTTAGCCAGTAGAAGTTATATAAATAACCATAAAACGTAGAATTTTGACCCATGGCAAAAATATAACTATGTATATGTATATAACTCGTATACATTTGATAAAAACATTCTGCATACTGTGGATTTGCCAAATTTCACAAATGTATCACCTTAAGCAAACCTATAAGAACCATAAAATCAGAGAATTAGTTACTCATTCCCATTCACATCTGTATATTCTTTCTGAGATTGAAGTGTGGGGCGACGAATATAACGTCTCAATATATTTAACATTTGGTTGTCCAAACTATTACTATTGGAGTGCGTGAACACTGAGCAAACATAGAACAAGAAATATAGAGAGCAAAGACTGCACAATGTCTTAGTCTTACTTAACTTTCTCTACCTATTCCGCACACATTATTTTACAAATGATAATGCTTTTACCTGCATTATACTAATCTAGATAAACATTAGCAACGTTGGTCTTAATACTTTATTCTTTGTAAGCAGAAGGGAAATAAGACAGTAAACAATCTTAAACGTCCATTCCTTTAAAAGACGGTTGCTATGTGAAACAATTGAAATGCCGACTTCCTCCGTGGTCGAGTGGTCCCGGGTCCGAAACCCGGCTGGGGCGGAGAATTTTTCTTTAACCAGGCATATTCCCTATCCCTAACAGAGTCTGGAAGTATGTATGTGAGAGTGAATGCATGTGTGTGTTTGATGAAACGATTTAAATCTAACGAGTTGCTTCTAATGCAAAGCCCCCGATATGACCTTAAATTTAAAGGGGGCTATATAAATGAAACAATAAAAAACATTTAAATCCCGTTCTCTTTGCTTGCCAGGAGTAAACAAAGACAGACGAAAGAAAGGTGAGCAAAGTAAGCAGCTTAAAATTAAAACCAATCTCGTAAACTGGTTGATTCTACAACACAAATGTATATTACATAGTTTTTGTGTGTTAACAAGATATTAGTTTTTTTGTCTAATAAATCTACTTGTCTTTTTTTTTTGTACTTGCTATGGTCTACCAGCTACGCAAAATTCAGCAAAATTTATCCAGAAGGAACAGGAATTCTATAAATTCAAGATATACATTTTAATTGTGATATAAATATCCTTAGTATACGGGATTGTAACCAAAATTTTAATTTTCTAGGGATTTGTTTCAATGTAAAGTGTAGTTTAGGATGAGAGAGTTTTTTAAAAATATTCGTCTCGCATCCTTGGAAGATACCTAATAGAGCACTTTTTGGTCTTTTAGTTTTTGGGCTGTACTGTCCACCGACAAACGTACACTGACCTTTTTCTAAAACAGCGCAAAACAGGGGCTCAAAACGATTCAGGGTGTCGCAAAACATATTTCCGGCAAAATCTCGAAACCAAAGCTTTTGGGGGAATGCAATACCTTCTCTATCCACTATGTACATTTTACATACGTGCTAGAGAAAATACAAACATTATTAATTCAGTATATGGATCATTATGCAGTAAGTGACGTGTTTCATATGACATTCTCTTTCCAGGCTGAGTCACTGGAACTCCGGAGAAACCGAGATTAATTCACCTTTAATTTTAAATAATGTTTGCCTACAGCAACAGGTAGTGAAATTTTCTTTCGTTACTCTTTCTTTGATGTTTAGAGTGGGTGAAAGTTCTCAAAGAGACCCTCAAACAAGCCGTGTGCTTGAAGAGGCAATTTAAATTCAGCGCGTAAATGTAGATATATGAGTTTACCTTTGCTGTACAAACACGACTTGGTCATTCACCATATGTTAACATGCCATTAAACAATATTGCAGTTTATTAAGCCCACTGATGTATGATTTTATATATTAACAGTTTGGCTTATATGGTGCTTCTCTTTTTATTTTCTCTACCAAGATTTTTTAGCTAGGGAAGGTATTGTATTCCACAATAAACAGATATCATGATTTACCCGAAAATACATGTTTTGGGACCCCTAAATAAAATATGTTTATCAAAATGACCGTGTGTGTATATTTGAACAGCACAATTCAAAAACGAACAGTCCGTTAAATACCAAACTTGGTATTTAACTGTAGTAATTTCTTAGGATGCACCACAGATTTGCAATTCATTTTGGGAAAAATCCTAAAAATGGTGGTAAACCACCTACAGATAACATTGAAATAAATAATATAAATTTGTGAAATGTAAGCTAGATTATTTTTGTTTGTTAAAAAATAATGGAGATGATATTGATAGTATAAATGAGAAAATATATTACTCAAAATGGCCCCCTAGCCCAACTACCCTTTATATTGGACAATTTTAAAAAAGTTTGAATTTATCAAAAAATTTTCAAACGATTTTAATTAAAATACCATATGATAAACTGTTTTCAGGACAAATTAAATGCATTTTCTGGTAGTAGCTTCTGAAGGCCTCCTTATTTTAGATGACTTTTATATATTCAACTGGTAAACCGTAATAAGATATTGTTATAGCACACAATTTAATTTATGTCATACACATTTGTTGTAGAGTTAATCATTTCCAAAGCATTTCCTTAAACCAGAAACCGTCATTTGTATCACTTTTGTTCTACTCTTGTACATATGACGAGAACCAAGTTTTAACTGTCAATTGCATAGCGACAGCTTTTAAAAGAATTGAATATCACTTATTTACCTTGCAAGGAAGCAAGTACTAAAATAATTTCTCCTATGTAATTTATCTTAATTACCACCATATAAATAAAACAGTTATCTTTTTTAAGAATATCTTGTTTGCAGAAAAGGTGGAGAAAATCATGTGAATGCAGCACAAAGTGTTTGAATCTTGAATAACTATAATGTAGTAGTCCATAGATATATTTATCGTTATGTTTTATTAGTTTTTATTAATAGTTATATATTTATTAAGATTTATTTTTAGTATTTATTGTATTATAAGTAATATAATTTATTTTATTGAATGGGAATTAGATTAAGAACTTCATCTATTGTTATAACTTTAAATAGGCTCAGATTTTTTTTTTCTGTTCGTCCACACAACGAACATATACTTTTATTACTTGATGTGCCTTTGTATGGTCTTAATTGTACCGCGAAAGGACCAACGCCTGTCAGTGTAGGCGTGGATGACCTAACAACATTACTCATATTTATTCACTCACATTATTACTCACAATACATTATAGACTCAATTGTTACAAACCGGGTAGAACGAAAACTGATAAATATAATATGCGGGTAGTAACTTTAAAGAATTAGGTAATAATGATACCTTTACAGTTTAGAATTTTGAATTTAGTAGGAATTTAACAAATATAGTACTATATGATATATGACTGTGATGTTCCCTCTGTTCACTAGTATTAAACTGAATGAATAAACCATTTATAGTGTTTAACGCCCACGTTTACTACTATGGCACCGCAGGCGATGATGCTGATAATGCATGGAATAAAGATGGAACCCCGGCAAAATGCGATGTAGGTAAAAATCGGATAACCCGGAGAAAACCCGCCCCTACGCAGATTTGTCCGCCACAATTCCCACATATGGTCGCCTGGGATTGAACGAGAGCCACCTTGAGTGGTTTAACCATTCGGCCACGGCGCGGCTGTATGAATAAAGGATTTATGCCTAAAAATAAAGATGAAGGCTACATGACGGTGAAGGACACCTTACGCACCGCGAATTCTACAGATGTATTGTGCGTTAACATCACTGAGTAGGAAGGTGAAACCACAGGCTGACATAGTCCGGGTGTAGTCAGTGTCACGCAAAAGTCCCTAACTGTTCTGTAGTTGTTCATTCTTATGCCAGAAGGACCACACAGCCGCCAAACCACTTACTCCGGATATCGTAAGTAAATATTTTCAGCCCCACGAGGACAGTAACCTAAACATCGCTCCAGCGAAGAGAACAGCATTCACAAAGCGCATGCATCCGCTCGCGACCTGCTAACACAGCCACACACACACACACACACACACACACACACACATACACATACACACACTTGAAATATGATAAGGACATTACATGGAAGGGAAAGTGAGAAAGGAAGTTGTTGGGAATAAGCATATCAGCATTCGCCGAAGTGACAAAGGGGTACCACGAGAAACCCCAAGTCGTAGTGCGCGGTCGACGGGTATCGAATCCACGTCCTCTCGAATGAGAGTCTACACGCTACAGCTGCACCATCATGCTCGGTGATTTGTGTGTAACTTCAGTTATTTCCTTTACTGGTGTTATCCATATTAATGCCTATTTAGAACTTTTCATAATGTCTATTTTATATTTTTAGCGCCTATTGTGCCAATTTCTTATTATAATGCATACATATTTCAATCGCTTCATATCGTTCATAAATGAAAATGTTTGATTCTTGTTTTTCAAGAGCCAACATAAGTAAACATGACAATCAATATGCACCAACAGTTTTATTCGGAGATTCTGCAGGTTTACAAATATCCCTTTAATTAAACTAGAATGTGGATGCAAAAGGTTTGACTAAAAAGCTATTTGCTTTACTGTTCTCCAAACGGCTTGTGCAAGCAAGTTGGGTCGACTGCGTTAGTGGAATGCTTTTTGTGTAGTTAACTGCCCATTCACTATGCTGCACTGGAGTAAGTGGTTTACCAGCGTATGCACACTGTCAGTGCTGTAGGAATTTTCTGGTGCGTTTTTACACGTATCCATCAATATTTCCATGAATGGAGTTTGAAGTTCGGAACTTCAATGTTTCTGTGACTACGTAAAACGTGTATCCACACATCAATGTATTTGTAGATTTGCACAAAAACTACTGAATAATTTATGCGGTCATTATGTTCTGTTTGAGGTTTTATTCCAGCAATCATATCTCAGATATGTAGAGTTAGACTAGAATAATATACAGCCCTGCCAGAAATTCAACAACTTTCTCTCTCTCTCTCTCTCTCTCTCTCTCTCTCTCTCTCTCACTCTTTGTAGCTTAGCATAATTTAACATGTTTGATCATATCGGACAATAAACGAAATCGGTGAAAATATATTTAAATGATCTCGAGGTTCATGGAGCACAAAGTCTTCTCAAGCAAACTAAAAAAAAAAAAAAAAAAAAAAAACGAAAAAAACTTTCCGGGTAGCTCGCACAAGCAAGATTAGAACTCCTGACTTCTGGAATGTGAGGTAGACATTCTACACCACAGCGAAAGTATCTTCTGGTTCACATCATTTAAGATTCTGCACGGATGGATCGATTGGATGGACGGATGGGTGGATGGATGGATGGATGGATGGATGGATGGATGGATGGATGGATGGATGGATGGAGGGAGGGAGGGAGGGAGGGATGACTGGATGGATGGATGGGTGGGTGAATAGATGGAGGAATGGATGGATGGTTAGATGGACGGATGGGTGGATGGATTGATGGAGGGAGGGATGGATGGGTGGATGGATGAATGGATGGACGGATGGAAGGATGGATGGATGAATGGGTGGCTGGGTGGGTGGATGGATGAATGGGTGAATAAGTGGATGAGTGAGTGGGTGGATGGATGAATGAATGGACGGATGGATTGGTGGATGGATGAATGGATGGACGGACGGATGGATGGATGCATAGATGCATGAATGGATGGATGGATTGATGGATGCATGGACGGGTGGATGGATTGATGGATGCATGGACGGATGGATGGATGGATGGATGGATGGGTGGATGGGTGGATGGACGGACGAACGGGCGGGCGGGCGGAAGGATGGATGGGTGGATGGATGGGTGGATGGGTGAATAGATGGATGGATGGATGGATGGCTAGATGGAAATACTGTCATTAGGCGTTACTTAAAACTAAAATGCTACAAATATTAGAGGAAATATTAGATTCAGATAAGCCAAATTTCAATGAGATACTTGATTTGAACGCTAAAAGCGAAGCTGTCTTCGAATTTAAAATTTGCAGATGGAGTGACATAGAATTGTATAAAGTAAATTGATTTTCTATCATGTATGCGCAATGTAGATACATTATAAGAAAAGAAAGCATTGCATTCCACTGAAAAGTTCTATACAGAGATTTTATCGGGCATATATTTTCAGACACCTTGAATCAAAAAAAGAAAAAAAAAATACAAAATAGTGTGTGTGTTTGTGCAGCATAACTCAGAAACGCAAACTCGGCATTTAAGCTCAGAATCTTTCAAAGAAGAAGCTTTATAACAACATTACACCATCCCGATTTATACTTTACATTTTTCGAAAATGTCGATTTTCTCAAAAATGGATTTGATGATTTTGATTAAGATATTTTTAAACAAATAAAATGTTCAACTTGAACAGAGGAGAACCTCTGAAGCTCTCGTCATTCTGAAATACTTTTGCATAGTAGTAAGGAGCAATGGGTGGAAAAACCTTCTATACAAATATAATAGATTTGAAGTTTACTTGAAGTTGGTTATTAATGATGACTTCACGGCATAACAATCAAGTTAAATTTGAGTCCTAAAACTCCAGTTCCGACTATCTTAAACCATAGAATAGTTACGTGTGTTATCCGGTGGAGTCATTATTAATGCAGATCTCTTTAATACACATAATTTATGTGATATACATTTTTTGTGGAGTTAACTGTTTAGAAGACATTCTTTGTTATTGGTTTTAAGCTTTTCAATACAAAGACTTTTGTCAAATAGGAATTAGTTATTCACTTCTTCCATCAGGGTCAAAGAGAAGGGAATTTCAATTGCATCACATAGCAACCAGATTTCACAAGATTTGACTATCGCTTTAGCATATTGTATTCACTTAATTTTTCTACTACTTAGAAGGAGCGAAGTAACTTCAACTATTCTTATCTGGATTGGCATGAATTAGAGAAAAGGATTATCTTTTGTAACAATATTTTATCGTAAAATAGGTAGAAAAAGTCTAATAAATGTAACACATCTCACTTTTTACACATGTAGTGTAACTTGTTTGATTCAAACAACAGTGCCTCCCCCCAAATAAATTATGCAATAATTATTTAAAAAGTACGCTCTACAGTTATCGTATTTACTATGGTAAAAGCTATGGGCGTTTTCTTCTTCTTCTTCACTCACGGAGGAGGCATAATCGCCAATTCTGGCTTTATATTTTTACTTTCTCTACACGTACTATGTACATAGTGTTTAGACAAGGCATTGTATTGCACCCAAAAATTCGATACCGAGATTTTACTGGAAATACATGTTTTGGGTTCTCCTGAATCAAAAGAAAAAACACATTTTTGGAAAAAGGTCCGTGTGTGCGTGTTTGTATGTGTGCGTGTTTGTGCGTCTGTTGACAGCATAGCTCAAAAATAAAAAGACCGTTAAATACCAAACTTGGTATTTAAGTTTGGTATCTTCCAACGATGCGACATGAAGATTTTCAAGAAAATCCCTCTACCTCAACTGCCCTTTAAGTGCAACTTTTTTCGAAAATTTTGATTTTCTCAAACTGGCTCTAACGATTTTGATTAAAATATCATATATTAACCTGCCAAATAATGTGTATATCTTGAATTTTCTGGGAATAGCCTGTGAAGACTACTTTATTCTGGATGAATTTTGTATAACTGCTAAACCGTAAGAGATGGACAAAAACTTACAACAGAAAAATGTATAGCACATTAAAACACACAATTTGTGTTACATATTTTTTTTCGAGGAGTTGATCGTTTTTGAGATATTTCTTCATTTTGGTTTCAGCTTTGAAAAACTTGTACTTTTCTCATACAGGAATTTGTCAACTTGTGTCCATACGAATACAGGAACTTCAGTCCATAGCAACCAGCTTTTGACTTCACTTTAACCTATGATACTCCCATATTTCGCTTGCACTTACAAGGAAGCAAGTAATAAGACTATTTCTGCTATTTTTTTCGATTAGCATGAAGTAAATAGAAGAATAAGCTTATTAACAATAATTTGTTACACAGAAGTAGAGAAACTCATGTGAATGGAGCACATCAATTTTTTTCTTGCCATTGCGCTTAGGCCTTTCTTTATTTCAGTGTCTTTATTATTAGATACCCATTCTGGCAGTCTTCTATCCCCCATTCTATTATTGTTGGAACCACTTGTTACGATGTTGACTTATTTTTTCATTTTCAGTTCCTTTTCAAGATCATTGTTTCTTAGATAGTTTAATCTCGTTTATCTTTTTGGTCTTTTTAAAAATATCGTTTCAGTACTTTATACTTTATTTTTATTTTTTTTTTATTTTACTTCCCTGATTCCGAACCATAAAGAACAATAGGCGAGTGATTTTTTTGGTAAAATTTAATTTTAGTTTGTTTTCGCGTTTTATTCTTTAAAATCCGGTGCCGCATCATTTGAAACGTGAAATCTTATTAACATCATCTTCAAAATCGTTTCTTATATTAATAACACGTCCTAGATGTTTACATTTGAAACCTGTTCCACTGGTTTCACTGATAAAATAATCTTTGAACGTATTTGGAAAATCCCCAAAAATTCCAGGACTTTAGTTTTCTCTGCAAAAATAATAAAATAGTAACATCTGTAAATCTTATGAGTGAACTAAATATCTCTGTAAATCCCTTTCATTATTCTGAATACATCGTCACTTAAAAATATGTTTAAATTTATTTTGGATTTATTTTTATATCCGATTAACTAAGGCCTTCCACTTCCTTGAACTATCACTAGTATAAATGTTAAATAAGTACGGCCTTTATGTTATTATTATTATTATTATTGCAGCCATTAGTATTATTATTGTAATTATTTTCTCTACATGTACTAATGTACACAGTAGATAAGAAGATATTGGGGCCGCACCGTGGCCGAGTGGGTAGAATACTCACCCTCACCAAGACCCGTGTTCAGTCCCAGGTGGCCATATGTAGGATTATGTTGGACAAAGCGGCGCAGGGGCAGGTTTACTCCAGGTTTTCCGGTTTCCCCTGCTATCGCACCGATGCTCCATATTCATTTCATGTGTCATCAACGTCATCGCCTGCCATGCCATATGTAGTAAAAGCTGGCGTTATACACCATCGAAAAAAAATTAGTAATTGTACCCTAACCAAAATTACGATATCGAGATTTCACAAGAATTGTATGATCTCTAAAAGCAAATATAGAAAAGGTCACTGTGTATGTGTGTGTGAAAACAATACCTCAAAATAAAAGTCGTTTAAATACCATATTTAACCACATCCTCCTAGGGTGTGATAAGACCCCTTCAGGGAAAAAAATTCGATTTTCTCAAAAATTTCTCTTACGATTTTGATTAAAATACCGTATGTTACAGATAATTGTATTAAAAATAAAACTTATTTATTGAATTATTTTGGAACATTGTCTGAAGTATCCTTCATTGTAAATGATTTTCACACTTATGGTAAACTCTCAGAGATAGACAAAAAGGTAGTCCACAAAAATATAGATATTGTTAAAGCATACAACTTTTGTCATATACATTTTTAAGGTTTTAAGAGTTCCTAGATATTTCCTGTTATTTGTTCCATTTTAAAAACAATTATTGTACGTTTTATAACTATTTTTGCAAAGAAAATATAATTTCAATTTAATGCAAAGCGAGAGTTTTTAAAACATCTGATTATCGCTTTAACTTAGAGTGTTTCACTTTTTTTTTTACAAGGAACTAAGTAATAAAATCATTTCTGTTAATGATTATCTCGATTAGTATGAACTAAATAGAAAAGTAGCCTTTTTCAGTAATAATTTCTTTCAGAACATATTCAGAAGGTCATGTGAGTGGAACACATCAGTTTTTTATTTTCTCTACACTTACCATGTACATAGTGTATAGAGGAAGTGTTGTATTCCACCCAAAAATTCGATACTGAGATTTCACCAGCAATACATGTATTAGGACCCCCTGAACACAAACAAATAACACTTTCAGAAAAAGGTCCGTTTGTGTGTGTGTGTGTGTGTGTGCGCGCACGCGCCTGTCTGTCAGTCTGTCGGTGGACAGCATAGCTCAAAAACAAAAAAACCGTTAAATGCCAAAAGATTTGGATTAAAATAGCGTGTATTAAAGTCATTTCCATCAGAAATAAAATGTATATCTTGAATTTCCTGGGAGTAGCTTTGAAGACCTGTTTATTCTGGATGAATTTTGGTTAGTTTTGCATAACTAGTAAGATATAAGAGATAGACAGAAACTTACAACACAATAAATATAGATCTTATACATTTTTTTCGTGGAGTGGATCGCTTTCAAGATATTCCTTGCTAGTAATTTCAGTTTTAAAATACTTATACATTTCTCTTACATTCCGTGGTATAATGGATATGGAAGGTCACGGGTTCAAACCCGGTGGAGGACGAAGGATTTTTTTCGGGCGTAAAGATCCTTAGCATGGCTACCTTCGGTAGGGAAGTAAAGCCGTTGATCCCGAGTCTAGATTTACGGCACGTAAAAGAACCTCAAGTCTGATTAAAGAGGCCTATGAGCAAAATTAAGCGGCCTTTCACGCCCAGTATAGAATGGGACACTGAGAACCACAGTAGTTAAAGAGCGTCCATAAATAAAACTCCTGTTACTTTTTTGCGGGAACTATTCAACTACTGCCCACGCAAAACAGATTTCAATATCATAGCAACCTTGTTTTAAAACATTTGACTGTCGGTTCAGCATAGTGTATTCACTTATTTCCCTTCTACTTACAAGGAACTAAGTAATACGACCATTTCCGCTAATGCTTATCTCGATTAGCATGAACTATATAGAAGAATCAGCTTATTAATAATTATTTGTTACAAAGATTTAGAGAAAGTCATGTGAATGGTACACATAAGATTTTTGCTTCACAAACTATGGCTTTCTTTCGTGACTTACTAAGGTTTACCCAGGATAAAGCGCAAGTATGTGAATTTTAAAAGCATGTTCACGGCAAGAAACTTAGCCTGGGTATATCGTGATGATTGCTTGTGGACGTGCCATGAAAGGTGGAAGGCGAACGCGCAGAATGACAATATTGCAGGAGTTAGCCCCAGCAGCAGAAGCTCCTGCTGTCGCGGACAGCACCCCCTCCCCACAGCGGGAAGAGTTGCGGTAAATTTGTCGGCGCCTGCTGGTGGCATCTACAATCTGCAGTGCTGTACAAACCGTTTTCTTGTACTCTTTCTCGTTCTGTAAACAGAGTTTCATGTGTATAACGGACTGAAGAGTTAAGGAGACCGGCTTTAATATGTATTAAATACTGCGTTACGCTCCCAAACCACAGGTTTCGGTTCTTTTCCTTACCCTTGGGGAACTCTGAATTCAGGTCATGTGGCCGGGAAAGAAGCTTGCGGAGAATTGAAAATTAGATAGGCTTGCGTTGTAGGCCCACTATCCCATGAGATGTGTTTTCGGTGCAGAGTCTATTCTACTGACAGTAAAACGTGATTTCAAATTTATTGCATCACCATAAAACAATATTTAAAGGATCTCATGTGCTCCATTCATATGAATGAGTGGTACAATGTTCCACTTACCTGTTCTGCAACAAACTTTGCTTAAAAAAACTGACGTGTTCCTCTACATCTCGACGTTCTTCATGTTGAAATAGTTACCATGCCTAGTGGGTTGCGGGTTGAAATCCAGTGAAGTGCAATGGATTTTTTGGGCGTAAAAATCCTTAACATGACTTCCTTTGGGAGGGAAGTAAAGCCGTTGGTCCCGTTTCGTATATTTACGGCACGTAAAGGAATCTTAAACTTCATAATGAGGGGGAACGTAGGCTTTCACGGCCGGAGTCAGTGTAACTAAGAAATGTTTCCGTGCTGTTTTGCCGGCAGCGAAACCTTCTCCAAGAAAACTTCGACAGCGCCACTGAAGATGTCCACCGTAGTTGTGGACGAAACGTCTGGTACTCTAACTCCAGCAGTCCACGGCAAAACAGCCCGGAAACATTTCTTAGTTACACTTCATAAAGAGACTTCTGAGAACGTTGAGCATATTTCACTCCCAGTATAGAATAGGACGCTGAGAACTTCAGTAATTAAAGAGCATCCGTAAATAAAACTCTATTTCATTTCTCTACATCTCTGTGACAAATTATAGTTAAAAAGTTTATTCTTCGATTATTTCATAATAATCGAGATAAATATTAATTGAAATTGTCTTTATTGAGTGCTTCCCTGTAAGTAGAAGGGATATAAGGCAATGTACTTGGAAAACCGACTGTAAAATGTTTTAAAATGTGACGGCTACGGGATTGAAATCCGTTTCTTTGCATGGCAAGGGGTTGACAAGCTTCTGTATGAGAAAAGTATTCTGAAACTGAAGCCAATAACAATAAATATCTCGGAAAAGGTCAACTCGACGAAGAAAATGTATAAGTATATGAAATAAATTGTGAGTTTTAAATCTACATTTGTTGTGTAGTACGCTTTTGTCCATCTCTTATGTTTATACAAAAGTCATCCAAAATGAAGAGGTCTTCAGAGGCAATTCCCCGAAAATTTAAGGCATACATTTTATTTGTCTTGTAAATATCTTGAACAGTTTCATTTTCTTATTCGGTATATTAAATATATTTACATTCAAATAAAATGCATATCTTGAATTTTCTGACTATAGCCTCTGAAGACCTCTTTATTTTACATGAACTTTGCTGAATTTTGAATAACTGGTAAACCGTAAGTGTTACACGAAATATTTTACATTAAAATGTAGAAATCGTTAACACGCAATTTATGCGATATATATTTTTTTCGTGTAATTGACTATTTCTGAGATATTATTTGTAATGTTTTCAGTTTTAAAATACCTTTCTCATAACGGAATTAGTACACTGCTGGACATGCAAAAAAACGGATTTTAATCACATGGCAACCTGCTTTAAAAAGATTTAACTATCGCTCAAGCTTAATATATTCCCTTATCTCCATCGTACATATAAGGAAGCAATTAATAAAGACAATTTCTACTAATGTTTATTTCGATGATCATGAAGTAATAGAATAATAAGGTTGTTAACAATAACTTGTTGTGAAGATGTAGAGAAAGTCCAGTGAATGGAATACAGAGATACTTACTTTCTCTACACTTACTATGCACATAGGCTTTAGAGGAAGTGTTGTATTCCACCCAAAAATTCGATACCGAGATTTTACCAGAAGTATATGTTTTGTTCGCCAGAAGACTTGAAGTGTCAAAAAATCAATATTCAAGAAGCGAAAAATTCTGTGATTTCTGGTGCTCCATATTGTAATCTTTGTTCAGGGCTTATTTGGTTGCCAGAAGACTAGAAGCATCAAAAAATCATGTTTCAAGAATCAAAAAATTTCTTTGATATTCCCTGAACCCAAAATGCTTTTTAGAAGCATGTCCGTGTGTGTGTGTGTGCGCGCGCGCGCGCCTTTGCACAGCATAGCTCACACTCGAGAATACCGTTGAATACCAAACTTGGTATTTAAGTTTGGTATCTTCTAAGGATGGAAGATGGCTCTAACGACTTTGATTAAAATATCGTATATTAAAGATATTTACCTGGAAAATAAAATGTATATTTTGAATTTTCTCAAGACTTCTTTATTATGGATGAATTTAATGACATTTTGCATAGCTGCTAAACCGTAAGATATGGACAAAGCTTACCACACAAAAATGTAGAGCATGTTAAAATACAAAATTCATGTAAAGATACCTTTTTTTTCGCGGGGTTGATCGTTTATTAGATATTCCTTGTGTTTGGTTTTCTCCTACAGAAACTTTACTCACATAGGAACCAGCCTTTGATTATCAGTTTAACCTATGGTACTTCCTTATTTCGCTTCTACATACAAGGAAGCCAATAATAAGACTATATCTGCTAATTTTTTCTCAATTAGTATGAAGTAAATAGATGCATAATCTTTTCAATGATAATTTGTTACATAAATGTAGAGAAAGTCATGTGAATGGAAAATATTAATTGTTTTCTTTTTTCTCAACACTTACTACGTACCTACATGGTATATAGCAAAGGTATTGTATTCCACTCAAAATTCTATACCAAGATTGCACCAGAAATACACGTTTTGAGACTACCTGAAGCCAAAATGTTGAATTTTAGAAATAGGTCAGTGTATGTGTCTGTGTGCATGTCTTTTAACGACATTAATTAAAGTACCCTTAAAAAACAAATTTGGTGCTTAGTTTCGTATCTTCCAAGGACGCGACACGAAGATTTTCAAGAAAATCCCCCTATCCAGGCTACCCTTCACATGGACAAATTTTCGAAAATTTTAAGCTTTTCAAAACTGGCTCTAACGATATATTAAAAATATTTTCCTGATAAATTCGTATATTGAATCTTTCGGAAATAGTATCGAAGTCCTCTGTATTCTGAATGGCTTTTGCCAACTGGTTAACTATACACAAACAAATGTAATTATTGTCAAAACAAGCAATCTATGTTCTTTACATTTTTGTCCTAACCGTTTCCGAGATGTTCCTTGTTATTAGTTTCAGGAAATCGTTCGTGTTTCTTTTGTTTTACTCTTGGGCATACAAAGAGGGAAACATCAATGGCAATAGCATAACGACTGCGTTTAAAACAATTAACTGTTGCTCTAACATAATTCCCTTCTGCTTATAAGGAAATAAGTCAATTCTGCTATTGCTTATCTCGACTAGTATGGAGTAGATTATTATTGTAAATGAATTTTTTACATTTAATTCTGCCACCGGGCATCGCTCGATTGCAGAGAATAAATAAATACATACATAGATACGGACAGACAGATAGATATACAGAAAATCAGTGAAGAAGATATTATATATCACCCAAAAATGCTGAGATTTCACCGGAAATATAAGTTTTGATGTCTTACATTAGTCCAAAAAAACATTTTTAGAAAAAGGTAAGTGTGTTTGTGTATCTGTAGAACATAGCTTAATGATGAAAAGACCCTTAAAGACCAAACTTCAAATTACTCTTTACATAAAATTTTCTTTGAAAATATTGTTTTTCTCAAAAATGGCTAACGAGTTTGACTATAATATTGTATATTAAAGATATTTACATCACAAATTAAATTTATATCTAGAACTTCCTGGAAATAGCCTCCAAGGACCTCTTCTGCATTAATTTTGCTGAACTTTTCATAACTGGTAAACCGTAACAGTGAGACAAATATTTACTGCATACCAAATAAAAATTTCGTTTCTTTGTAAAGCTGACCGTTTCCGAAATATTAATTGATATTAGTTTCAATTGTAACCTACTTAGCTTTTAGTCAACGGGAAGTCACCTTTCGTTTCTTCTCCCTTTTCTTTTACTTCAATTGTTGACATAGCGATCAGCTTTTAAAAGATTTCACTATCGCTATAGCCTAGTTTATTTCTATATTTTCCTTCGCTTAGCAGGAATTGTCTTACTCAGACAATTTTTGCTAAGGTGTTTGTTTCGGAAGTATGCTTTAAAAATGAATAATCTTTTGTAAGGCGCTCATGTGAATGGAACACATCAGTTTCTTTGCTCGCATAGCCGCTGTAGATAACTTTTTATCTTTCATTTTAAATATTTGCACTTTGAACAGTTCTCTTCTTTCAGAAATATTTCGTGTGTTTGTAAATAGTAGCATTTTTTAAGGATGAACTCCCGGTTAGACTGTGTAAAATTTCAGCCCGTATTCTCCCTTCTTTCTTAATAAACTCAGAACAGCTTACTCCAAGAAATATCTTACCGTGCTTTATTTTAAAATTCTTTAATTACATCTTTTTCTCTCTTTAGACCGGAGGCTCTTTCGGAAAATCTCCTCATAAATTATGTAAACCCTCAAAATGCTTCTGTTAGGTAGCACTTTCTAGCATTTTCTAGAATCGTGAATACTAACACTTGTATACATAAACAATAGAAGAGGTTGGTTTGAATACAATCTCTATGTTCTATTATTTCTAAAATACCTTCAGACACAAATAGTTCTTTGGAGTACCACATAGAAACAAATATTAATATTAAATCATATTAAACTATATTGTGTTGATCTTTATGAATATAAAGATAATTCCTACCATAGTAAAAATAAAAAATAAATGTATGTTTTCTTATGTGAGAATCCTATCATTGGTGTGCCAGAATTTCGTCCCGCACAGTTTTACATGCAGTAATCCACTGACACGGGGCTGTTGCCTTTAGACACATTTAAAAACAATTGACCTGGGCCGGATGAACCCTGAATCTTAGAAACACAAGGCTAGTGCCTAATCCACTTGTCCATCTACACCAGCGGAAATTTTATGATTTCAGAATTAATGATGCAAGAGAAATTATCGAATGCTTCACCAGGATTCAATAACGATACAGATACAATGGCCATATGAGTATTTCAAAAGACTGGAAACATGTAAATATGAAAGTTTAAAGAGCAAAGGCTGATTAAAGGTAAAATCAGAAGTAAATGATAAAAATTTGATGTGTTTCTCTACATCTGTGCAACAAATTACTGTTAAAAGTTTATGCTTCTATTTACTTCATGGAAATAGAGAACATATTAGCAGGTATAGTTATATTACTGGCTTCCTTGTATTAGAAGCGAAATAAGGGAGTGCCATAGGTTAAAGTGATAGCCAAAAGCTGGTTGCTATGTGACTGAAGTTCCTTTGTTTTCATGGACAGGAATTGACATTCCACATTTCTGTATGAGAAAATTGTGTTTTTCATAGCTGAAACAAAAAACAAGGCATATGTCAAAAACGACCAATTCCACGAAAAAATGTATATTACATAAATTGTGTGTTTTGATGTGCTCTACATTTTTTTGTAAGTTTTTGACAATCTCTTACGGTTTAGCAGCTAAGCAGAATTCCGTAAAATTCATCCAGAATAAAGTAGTCTTCGGAGGCTACTCCCAGAAAATTCAAGATATATATTTTATTTGTTAGGTAAATTTCTTTAATATACGACATTTTAATCAAAATCGTTAGAGCCATTTTTGAGAAAATCAAAATTTTCGAAAAAATTTCCATGTAAAGGGTAGTTGGGGGTGGGGGATTTTTCTCAAAATCTTTGTGTTGCATCCCTGGAAGATACTGAAGCTAAATACCAAGTTTGGTATTTTACCGACTTTTCGTTTTTCAGCTATAGTGTTCACAGGCACACGGACACACGGACCATTTTCTGAAAATGCTTTTTTTAGATACAGGGGGCTCTAAAATATATATATATATCCGGTGAAATCTCCGTATCGAATTTTTGGGTGGAGTGCAATACCTTCTCTATACACTATGTTCATAGTACGTGTAGAGAAAGTAAATATACTATAAATATGCTTGTTGTAGAAGTAAATGCACAGATAAGGCGACGAGATAAATATTAGCAGAAATGATTTGAGTTTTTTATTTCCTAGGTATAAGTGACAGTCAAATATTTTAAAAGATTTCGCCATGCTGACATTAAAATTCTACTTTCTTTGGATGGCCAGGATTAAAAGCAAAGGATGTGTTCCATTCACATGACTTTCTCTACCTCTCTGCAACAAATTATTGTTAAAATGCTTATGCTTCTATTTACTTCATGCTAATCGAAAAAAAAAATTAGCACAGTCTTTTTACTTATTTCCTTGTAAACAGAAGGGAAATGAGGGAGTACTATAGGATAAACTAATATTCAAAAGCTGGTTGCTATGTGACTGAAGTTCCTTTGTTTGTATGGCCAGCAGTTGACACATTTCTGTATGAGAAAATTGTGTTTTTCATAGCTGAAACAAAAAACAAGGCATATGTCAAAAACGACCAATTCCACAAAAATGTATATTACATAAATTGTGCTCTACATTTTTTGTAAGTTTTTGTCCATCTCTTACGATTTAGCAGCTAAGAAAAATTCCGTGTAGCTCATCCAGAATAAAGTAACCTTCGGAGGCTATTCCTGGAAAATTCAAGATATACATTTTATTTGTTAGGTAAATATCTTTAATATATGATATTTTAATCAAAAGCGTTAGAGCCATTTTTAAGAAAATCAGAATTTTCCAAAAAAGTTCCATGTAAAGGATAGTTGGGGGTGGGGGGATTTTCTTGAAAATCTTCGTGTCGCATCCTTGGAAGATATCAAACTTAAATACCAAGTTTGGTATTCAACGGTCTTTTTGTTTTTTAGCTATGCTGTCCACAGACACACAGACACGCACGCACAAACGGATCTTTTTCCAAAAATGCTTTTTTTGGATTCAGGCGGACCCAGAACATATACTTCCTTTGAAATCTAGGTATCGAATTTTTGGGTGCATTACAATACCTTCTCTATACACTATGTACATAGTACGTGTAGAGAAAGTAAAAAATAGATATAAAAGAATGACAGCTTCCCGTTTCAAAAAAGTATAAATACTTTAAAATAGAAACCATAAATTCCCTTAAATGGTTATCTATATCCTCTAAAGGCTATTCAAAGAAATTTCAAGATATACATTCCCATAAACCATAAAATATATAATATATGACATTTTAAACAAAATCGTTTGAGACATTTTTGAGAAAAAAATAGAAATTTTTCCATGTAAATAGTAGTTTGTGATAGGGAATGTTATTATATGCATGTAACATCCTGATAACATGCTGAATCTAAATGATGTTTGGTGTTTAACGGATGTTTCGTTTATGTATTATGCTGTTTAAAACCACGGACACACTCCTAAAAACGTGTTAGTTTTTATTTTCACTTTCTCCAAACGTACTATGTACAGAATATATAGAGAAAGTATTGTATTGCACCCAAAAATTCTATACCGAGATGGTACCGAAAATATATGCTTTGAGAGCCCCTAGATCAAAAAAATTATTTTAAAAAAATGTGTGTGTGTGTGTGTGTGTGTGTGTGTGTGTGTGTGTGGGTGGGTGCAGCATAGCTCAAAATCGAAAATACGTTAAAAACCAAACTTGGTATTTAAGTTTCCTATCTTCCAAGGATGCAACAGAAGATTTTAAAGGGAATCTCCCAACTACCCTTTACATGGAAAAAATTTCGAAAATTTAGATTTTTTAAAAATATATATGTCTTCAACTGTCTGGGAATATCTTGTTATTTTTTCACTTTTAAAATACTTTAAACTTTTCCAACTTTTTTTAAACTCCTGTACATAGAGATACTTCAATCACAAAGCAACAAGCTCTTGAAAGATTTAGCTATCGATTTAGCCTATGGTAACTACTCCCTTATTTCCCTTCTGCTTAAAAGAAAGCAAGTAATAAGACCATTTCTACTAATTTTTTCTCGATTAGCATTAAGTAAATGGAAGAATAAGCTTTTTAACAATGATTTATTGTAGAGATGTGAGATAGAATGGAAAACGTCAGATAATTTTTTATTCAAGAGACCCCAAAATGTGTATTTCCGGTGAAATTTTGTAATTAAACTTTTGGGTGGAATGTACCTTCTCTACCTTCTATGTACGTGCTAGACAAATAAACACGTTGTTGAATCTCAAGGACAAGTTTTGCTGGGAAGGAACTGTATATATCTTACAGTAGATCTTTCTAACGGTCTGGCACACGTAACTCCGCGACGCTCGCCTCGGACCTTACGAGCCAATGGGAGATCCGCACGGTCGCACTGCGGGAAGGGACGCCAGCAGTTAATTGGGGTCCGCAACCAGCCATCTCTTCCTTCTGAAGATCTGATTTTTTCCTTACATACGCCCGTTGTGGAAGGGAAGGAAGATGTCGGCGCCAAGGGGCAAAGTAATCTAACTTTACTCCCCACTTGAGTTACGGAATCGGTAAGAAACATAACTGGCGTTTATTTGACAGAGGGGAGAAAGTTTGCGTCTCGTTTCTCTACTCATTCACTATATAAATAAGTCTTGATTGTTGCACTACTCAGTTATTTTGTGGCCACATATAAAGGGCGAGTTCTCAGTAAAATAAGCTGCTTATTGTACAGGTAGTTTACAGCAGGTACGTACATATTTTAGGAATAATACTGTTTTTTTTTCTTCTTTTTTTGAACAGAACATGAATCAAAAAATACTTTATATAGTTTCTATTTTTAAACCTACAGCCCGCTAAAGCTCAGGCTATCGCTGATGGCTGGTCACTAATGTTGCTGTTCAATGACAAATGTTCACCAATGAGCAGTCACAGGGAGTTGCGCAGATCATACGCATGGTACAGTCCATCGCGAAATGCTGGACATTTATCTTGAGTTACATTTATGTCATTAATACTAACAATAGGCAATATTTATCGGATTTATTATAACTCATTACTCTTCTATGGGCACTCGTGTAATGGAGAATTGTTCACGATGTATAAACACATCTGTAAACTCGTACACTTGTGTAATGCACATTCATTTTTCATAGAACCTGTTCAGTGTATGACGTGCCTAACAGTTAATGCGAGCGTTCGCCACTGGTAACATGAGGTGGGACGGTTAGTAATTGTCTTAATAATGATAAAACAAAAATATTTTTAAAACATTCAAAATTAACTCCTACTTATTACATAAATATTGATAAAAACAGAAACACCTAATAACATTTAATAATGAACTAGGAAAAGCTTTTGGCAATTATGACTATCTAAATATATAAAGCAAAGATTCCTTTGGTATGGTATTTGCGCTGGTCTTGACATTCACCTGAATTGAAATAGTTTCATATTATAAAACAAGGATACAGTTAAATACAGGATACAGATAGAGGATTCAAATTAATCTGAAAATATTTCCCCCCCATTTTCCCAAAAGGAAAAAGAAATATAAATAATTTTATGTGTTAATAATCTTAACATAAAAATAATCATGTTATTACGGAGAAATGTAAATCAAGAATTTAAAAAGCCTAACAAAAACAACAATAAATCCATCACGAGAATGTTATTTTAAAAACATTTATGTATTCGATTCACACGACTTTCTCTCTTTGTACTGCAATAAAAGACTACTATTTTATCTACATAATGTTAATGAAGATAATATTACCAGAAAGCATCTTATTACTTACAGTTAGTTCATTATAAGTAGAAGAGAACTAAAGGAATACACTAGGATGAAGCGACAATCAATTATTTTAAAAGCTATCCCTATGCGATTTGACTGCAATTCGAGTCTCTTTCCATGACTAAGAACAAAAGAAAAGAAATATGAAACGGATGAGCACTTCCTGTTTGCGAAAATAATATGTATCTTAAAGCTGAAACTAATAACATGGAATATTTATAACACAGAACTACAAAAACTATGTAGGACCGAAATTGTGTTTTAAAATATCTATATTTTCTGTGTGCTAAATTTCTGTCTATCTGTTACGGTTTATCACTATGTAAAAGCCATTCAGATTGAACAGGAGTTCAGGGACCATTCCTAAGGAATTCAGAATATAAATTCTGCTTGCCATATAAACATTTTTAGTATACGCCATGTTTATCAAAATCGGAAGATTTCGAATAAGTTATGAGTGATTTTCCTGAAAATCTATGATGATATTAAACTTAAGTTACCAGGTCACGCATGGACCTTTTTAAAAAAAAACGTGCCTTTATATTTAGGGGTCCTCAAAACATGTGAAATCTCGGTATCAAATTTTTGGCAGGAATGCAATACCTTCTCGATGTACTACGTATATTTTACATGCGCGCTAGAGAAAGTAAAATGGTGGTTACTATATTCCTGTGTTCAAATAAAACGTGGCTCTAAACAATAAGCAGAAAAGCTAAATAGAGCCGTCAAAAATTAACTTTTTAAGATCTGTTTCGAGTTACTTTTTTCTGGTTGGCAAACACTGCCAGAAAATAAAGGATGAATTGAAAATGGTTAACTCAAGAACTAACCAAAACAAGGAAAACTGATGAACGGCCATATTAAACTATGAACGAAAGATTACTAAAGCTATTAACGGAGCACACACTATTAGAGAAACGAAATAGAGGAAGAACTAGGCAGACGAGCTTGATGACCTAATGGAGACGGATAGATCTTGAACGAGGTACAAACCTTGAAGATGATGATAACGATGATCTCCGCGTTATCAGGTATGCCAAAAGTTATTCAGAATGAAAATGCCTTCAAAACTATTTCCAAAAAACTATAGACAAATATTTCATTTGCCAAAAACTATACTAAACTATGGAATTTTAATACAAAAACATTAGAGAGTTTATAATAAAATAAAAAAAAATATTTTGGATGGAATACATTAGTATGGAAGTATGGAAAACAACACCTTTTCAAAAAACTCTCAGTCCTTATATTGCAGAAAAATTTTACTTTCTCTACACGTAGGTACTGTGTATAGTGTATAGATTCAATGTCAAGGTTTTGCCCGAAATATATTTTTTTTAGGTTTACTGAGTCAAAAAAAAAAGGTTCCGCGCGCGTGTGTGATCTATACTTAGTGTGTGTGTGTGTGTGTGTGTGTGTGTGTGTGTGTGTGTGTGTGTGTCCGTAGACAGCATAGCTCAAAAAGTAAACGATCGTTAAATACCAATCTTGGTAATTAAAGTTTACTATGCTCCAAGGATGTGACACGAAGGTTTTCAAGAAAATTACCCCAACACAGACTACTCTTCTTATGGAAAGATTTTTGAATTTGCTTTTCTCAAAAATGTTTCTTATGATTTAAATTAAAATAATGTATACTAATGACATTTATATCAGAGATAAAATTTACGTCTTGAATTTCCTGAGAATAGTTTCTGAAGTTCTGTTCATTCTGGATGAATTTTGTTGAAATTTGCACAAGTGGTAAACCAAAATAAATGGATGAAATTTACTACGTAAGAAATGTAGATCATGTTAAATCACGCAAACTGTATCGCATATATTTTTGTTGTCGGGCAAGATATAAGTTATTATTGTTTTCCAGTTTAAACTATCAAATGTTTTCAAACGTGGTTACCTTTCGTTTCATCTCTATTTTGTTTTATGACATTTAAAAGCGAACCGAACTTCAATTGTTCACACATCTAAAGACTTTAAAGATTTGATTATCGCTATAGCCTACTGTATTCCCTTGTTGCCCTTCTACTTTCAAGGAAAGCAATTTCTGCATGATGTAGATAAAATAATAATACTTTATAAAAATAGTTTGTAGAATAGATAGAGAAAGTAATGGGAATGGAACACATCATATGTTTTACAACATACCATTAATATTGACGTAGTTAGTATAGCTATAAACAAAATAGATACCAAGGCCACATTTTGTGGCATTTTAATTTCTCTGTTGCAAAAGTTGGTCATAAGCTTAAATATATTCTTCTTTGCTATTTTTCCTTTACCATCTTCTTGTATCTTTCTACACCTCATCCGTGTCTTTGCAAGCTCAGGATTCCTATCCCGTTTCGACAATATTTCCATCAAGGCTGACGTATATGCCGCTATCCCTGCAGAATCTTGATTAAGGGTTTCATCACTCGGGCACAATCCCAAAGCTACAGTTTTCCAGCCCTGCCCTGCACCGAGGATCCATAATGGGACCCGTCTTTATGTGGAGGAACCTAATTCCTGGCTCGGTGTTTTCATTTTATGTGCAGCACATGAACAAGAGTGGGTGGGATTGCCACGATAAAAGCGGCAACTGTTTAAGAGACCTGCACCCGTTAACGGTACAATACCATTAGCACTGCCCACTCCACTTTACTGCTTGTTAAAACCAAGTAATTTCGTTTCTGGGAAATTTATTTAATAGTTTTTAAGATTCGAGATATTTATAAAAGCTTCTACTATTACCTTTTAGATATATTCTTCGTGAACCCTGAGGACGTGCTTGTTGTAGATATTTTATTTTTATTTATTATCTACAAAGATTAGACCAACATTTGATCCATTCATTTTCAAGCGAGGTGCTTTCTGACCTTAGAGAGTTCCATTTTTTTTTTCTTTTTTTCTGTAGTTTAACGTCCTTTAACCTGGTTGGTCATATCGAACACCGAATGAAATTGGTAAAATGATGCTCAAATGATCTCTGGATCCATGGAGCTTAAATTTACTCGACATTCGTCTTTTCAGGATAAGGGAAAACCTCGAGAAAACCCTCACCCTAAGCGAGATTCGAACTCACGATCTTTTGAATGTGAGGCAGACACGCTACCACCACACTACCCAGTCGGGCTTCCAGGGTTAGATTCTCGGCGACCGCTCACTCTGATGCGTTTTCCGTGGTTTTACTGTGTCGGTAATTGAATTCTATAGTCCCTTCTTTTTACCAGGAATTTCATATTCGTTTTTTTTTTTTTTTTTTTTTTGCATTGTAATGTGTTACAAAGGATTCGGTTAGTTGGTGGATGGGTACTCTGCAAAGGTTTAATGGAATCTATGTAGTTGTAGAAATACTGTAATTATGCTGGGTATTCAGAAATATTTGGCCTTTAGCGCCTGTGGGTTAAAATACATGACGTCATTATTAGTGCAGCGAGTCCCTTGTGTCAAATGGGAGGTATGAATTAGAACCTTAGACTGAATGCATTGCCAACTTTGTAAAGAAGTTGAAGTATTGAGCTAGGCCATGACATAGGCACCCGCAGTGTGAAATGCTCTACCCCTACAATTCGCCTTTTGCGGCGTAATGAAACGTATACTTTTGTATTCAGGAGTTTATTAGGAAAGCACAAAGACAAGTAATGGCTACTAGAGAATGTGGATGAAAGACCATCTTGAATAACAAAAGTACTTGTTTTCCCAGTCCCGATTAAATATTCGCACATCACTAATATTGCATGTGTAAGCCTCCATGGCACTGATAAGGCTACCACGGGGCTAATACCAGAATGAGCCGGTTTCTTTGGCTCTACATAACTGTTGAAAGAGAGTAGTGGGGACGAGCGAGGGTAAGTTCACACCTCCTGTGCTTTTTTACCTGCCAGGCCTGTATTGTGCGGTGCAGATCGGTTTTTCAGCAGGATATTTTGTGCGGTCATTGCACAAAAGATGGAAGTGATCATCAATTACAGAATTTGTATGGATGCATGCTACTTCCAAACTGGAAGATTACGTTACCAATCAGCTTAAATGCTGCGATTACAAATTTAAATATTGTAAAGGTATGATACAACCAAACCAGTTGGATCAGGCGTTTCATCTGGGAGAGGCATCTGGGAGGGCGTGGGATCGGTTCCCCGCGACTGACTTCTCTGACCGATGAGTTATTTTTCTGGGTCACTAGACAAATGCTGGGGTGGTTTCTTCATTTCCCTGCGTTTCCTCTTCAAGGTCGTATTTGTGTGTGTGTGTGTGTGTCTGTGAAAACGATAACTCAAAAAACGACAAGTCGTTAAAATACCAAACTTGGTATTTAGGTTCAGTACCTTCCGAGAATGCGAAACAAAAGTTTTTAGGAAAAACTCTCCAATGCTTTACATGGAAAACATTCGAAAATTTAAATTTGCTCAAAAATTGCTAAACTATTTTGATTAAAATACCGTATTTCAAATATATGTACACGATAATAAATATATATATATTACCGTGTGAATTTTCTGACAATAGCATCAGAAGACCTCTTTATTCTAAATGAAAGTTACTGTACTGTTACACCGTAAGAGATAGCCAAAGATTATTACTCACTAAATGTAGATCTTGATAAAACAAACAATTTATGCCATATACAGTTTTTCGTAACATTGAAAATGAATTACATCCTTATAATATCCGACTACTCGAAGTTGATAATCGAACAACATTACCAATAAAAGTATTAACACGAATTCTAATCTCATCTGAAGATGTAATTCATTCATGAACAATTCCTAGTCTTGGAGTAAAAGCTGATGCTACTCCAGGACGATTAAATCAAAAGTCATTTTCAAGATATTCCTTATTATTGTTTTCAGTTTTAAAATACTTAAACTTTTCTTATTCGGGAATTTGAAAATTCTTGGCGATGCAAAGAAATGGATTTAGATCACATGGCAACCAACTTTTAAAAGAATTGACTATCGCTTTAGCCTTCCCTTATATCTCCTCTACTTACAAGGAAGCCAGTAATAAGATCATTTATGCTAATGTTTATCTGGCATAACATGAAGTGGATAGAATTGTTAGATTTTTTAATATTTTCTTATTGGAATGTAGAAATGTCATGTGAATAGATCATATTAAATTTTTATATAAGATTTTTGACTTTGATGGCTCAGGAGATCGAATGATGTAGCGTACGGCCATGAACTATTTGAAAAGTCCATATTTCAAAAGAAGTACAAAGTCTTAGTAACCATTTAGCGTTCTCGATGTCCATTGTTGCGGTCTCTATCTATCGCTCAGCAATCGTACGACTGGTATTCAAGCAGCTGTGATATATTTCACCAGGAATAAGAGAGTAGTTCTACGACGGTGATAAGAGACTTATTTTACCCTTTGCATCCCGATTTGTTTTCGATTGAAATTGCTTTTTGAAAACTGACGCCAAGGAATGCGTATTTGCCTTAAAAAGTTGGCCTTACTTAAACTTTTACTGGCTATACAGTTGTCTAAACATCTAAACACTATCATTGATCATGATTTCAATACCACTGGTATCCTCGCTACAATGCCACAGTGATAAAGGAAGGATTGGGCCCAGAGAAATTAAACGCTGATTGACAAATTTAACGGTGGAAAATGAGTTGAAATTGCGTTTTATTTATGGATACTCTTTAACTGCTATGGTTCTCAGTGTCCCATTCTATACTGGGCGTGAAAGAGTTTAACTGTGGACTGAACCGCAGTAGCATTGTAGAGGAATAAAATGCTACATCTTGAAGGGATGTTATTTTCGCTTTTGCTTGTTCTAATCGTGTTAATATCAATAAATTGAAGGAAAATACCGAAATATACGCAATAAAGATACAGAAGTATTAAAATTAATCCACCGCTAACAAAAAATAAAGATAATGGTGTCATGTGTCGTGTTACTAAGTAATTCGGCCTGGCCAAACATTTCTATATACTATACTGCCAATACTAAAGTTAGCTGTAAATATCATATCTCTTTCATTCTTGTCCCCTGATTATCTTCTAACCACTTTGGTTAAAGTCATTCTTTCCCATTTCGCCTTTCCTTAGAGTTCACCATCTCCATACTTCTCGCAAGCTGGTTGCAGGCTGCTGGTTTCTTTTGGACAAATGAACTTTAACGAAGATCCACTGAGCTAGCCTACCCTTGATAAACAGGTCAGCAAGCTATGATTACGTGTCAAAAATACACAGCGTACAGTTGACTGCAAGCCATTTTCAGTGTTTTAACAAGAAATTCTTAGTTATTAATGACAATGATAGCAGCTCAGAAGAGGAAGATGAGGGAGAAATGCCGGGAATAGAAGAAGTACAAAAAAATTAGAAGTATGACATTCGCTTTGTAGAGAATATACAGCTGCAACGTAAATACAATAGAATAACATACACACCTGTCGTTCTTGGTTCTTTTCTTCTACGATTGGTTTACTTTTACTGCTTGTGACACCGTAGGCGATAAAATGGAACGAAGATGGAGCACCGGTGGAATGTAACGATAGGGGAAATCGAGAATCCAGAAAAACCTCGCCCCTGCGCCGCTTTGTCACCACAAATCACACATGCAGTCGCTTGGGATTGAACCTGGGCCGTCTAGGTGAGAGGCGAGTGGTCTATCCACTCGGCCACGCGCCTCCGTTCTTGGTTCTGTGTAACTGATGCTCTAATAAAGGTAAGTAAATGACTCGCATCTAATCTCACATTTAAAAATATAATTCGTCAAGATCTGGCGCGCGAGCTGTACCAGCCCCCTAGGATTACCTGCTGTCGCCCTCCGTGGTATAGTGGTTACCTTTCTTACCTCTGAAACACAAGATTGCAGGTTCGAAGCTGGTGGAGGATGATGGATTTTTTCCTGACGCAAAAATCATTAACATGGCTTTCTCCGGAAGGGAAGTAAAAACGTTAGTCCCCTGTAATTTATTTGCACGTAAAATAATTAGCACGGCTTCCTCCGGAAGGGAAGTAAAGCCGGTAGTCCCTTGTAATTTATTTGCGCTAAAAGAACCATATACCTTGAAAGAAGACTCATGGCAACATTTTCCACCATTTCGCGTCCGTAAGTCGTAATGATGTTCTTTGTTCCACTTAGAAGATAGAGGAAACACTACTAGGATTATCTGCTGGGATAAGAGGGTAAGAAACCCTCGAACCCTGGGTATCTCACAATATACGTTGCTTTAAATTAATTATAATTTTCAGTTCAAATGTTTAAACATGCACTGTCACTTTATTTTGTCTATTAAAATGTGATTCCTATTTTGTGATATGAGACGTTTAGTCTTCGGTTTAATGGATGGAGTTTGGAAGTGGAAAGGTTTTATGTGCTTGGCTGGCCGTGATAAGAAGGATTTTTCAGAAATAGAGTTTTCTGCTCAGGTTATGCGGGTCTAAGGTAAATAAACACTAGCTAAACAAACAAAGAATAATTGTTTCCTAGCTTCCTAAAACAAGATTCAGCATCCTCCAAATCCCACACACAAACCAAAACAAATATTTCTGCTTCTCATTTTATTCGATTTAGTGTTATTTCTGTGTTATTCCTCCTGTTTTAACCTAACAAACCTGGTTGAGTTGATGGTGCCGTTTGCTTAAGCCGCATTCTTGCAGCGCAATTAAAGACTTAGGACCAAAATCGCAACAAAGCTAAATGAGGCAGCAAATGACTTATCTTTTTAATTTGTTATTGTTTAAAACTCGCTTTTGCTACATAGGCACCTCAAGTAATAGCGCTGACTGATGATACATGGTATGCAGATGGAGCACCAGTGGAATGCAACGGCGGAGGAAACCGGAGAAGTCAGAGAAAACGCGTCCCTGCGACGTTTTATCCAACAAAAACCCCATATGCGGTTGCCTGGGATTGAAACCGGAACGCCTTGGTCAGAGGCGAGTGGTCTAACCACTCAGCCATGGCGCAGCCCAAATTACGTTGTAAATCACAACAGAAAGTGAGTCGTTACGCTAGATAAATTTTCTACTTCACGCCTAGTTTATGATTCTAATAGTTTCTTTCCTAGTCTCGTTGCCATCTATTCTCTAGCTGGTAGATCTAACGAATTCTAATTCATCTATGCTTTCTCTATTTATTACGAGTGCAATACCTACAGAAGGTATTGCACTCCACTACCGAGATTTCACCGGAAATACATATTTTAGGATCTTCTGTATCAAAAACAATGTATTTTGTAAAAGAGCAGTGTGTGTGAGTTAGTGTGTGTGTGTTTGTGTGTGTGTGTGCGTGTGTGTGTGTCTGAACAAGACAACTCAAAAACTTGGTATTTAAGTTAAGGATGAGACATTTAGAGGAAAATCACCCACCGCAAATTACTTTTTCCATGATATAAGTTTCGAAAAATGTTATTTCATCAAAATGATTGTAACATTTTTGATTAAAATATCGTATATTAAAGATACTTAATGAAAAGTAAAATCTATATTTTGAGTTTTCTGGAAATAGTCTCTGAAGACCTCTTCATTCTGGATGAATTTGGAATAACTAGCAAACCGTAAGAGATAGACAGATGCTTAAAAATGTAGATCTCGTTAAAACACACAACTTGTGTTACATAGATATTTTTCATGGAATCGATAATTTCCGAGATATTCTTTGCTATTTGGTTCAGTTTTAAAATACTTAATTTTTAAAATGCTTAACTTTTCTCACGTAACAGCCAACTTGACTATCGCTTTAGTTTAGTTATAAGAAGTTAACCTCTACTTATAAGTAGCTAACTAGTAAGACCATTTCTGCTGATGTTTATCTCGATTAGCATGAAGTAGATTGATAGAAGAACAAGCAGAATAGTTTGTTACTGAGATGTAGAGAATGTCATGTCAAGGGAAAAAGCATACTTTTATTGTTTCTTAATTTCTATAAAGGCAATATGTTCCATTTATTATCACATTATCTTCCCTTGATTACTTTTCTCTCTGCTTGAAAAAGTTTAGATGACTAGATTTTATCCTGCATTGTTTACGTTTCTACTGCAACAGGTTTTCACCCTACTGAGTTCTTTTGTTTGCCGCTACCTCCTGAGGACCGCTTGAAGATTCTGTTCTTGCTTCTAGTTAAATAACTTATCTTTCCTTCATACACACAAGACCTGTAAAATGCAGCAATTTTTCTATTGCGATTCCTTCGTGTCCATTGTGTTTTCTCATACACCATTTAACATTTTAATTTCCTTTTACTCCATGTATTTGTTTTCTCCTGTTTCTGATATTATGTTTTATTGCCAGTTTTCACCTCCTCATTATATGTTTTCGTTTTCACTCCACTAAAGAGATTTAGTTCAAATTTTCACTGTCATTTCTCCTGGTTTTTACTGCCACTTCACCTTCTTGGCGATGTAATGGCGTATGAAATATTCACAACGTAACTTTTTATTTTGGAATAGAACACAAAACCTCTCCAATATCCTTCAGTGGCAGCCTTTTCCATGCCACAGCTGTTTTAGGAAACTCGTGTTTGTGTGTGTGTGTGTGTGTGTGTGTGTGTGTGTGCATTTCCGAAGGATGCTCTGCAGTCACCATGGGTTTAGTATGTGTTGGACCCCCGGGGGATAGGATAAAATGAGAGTATTACTGATGGGCGACCGAAACCGGACCGTGGAGAAACAGCCACCGGCCACCGGACGACACCTATAACTCAAGCAGCTCTTCATCTCGATACGGGGACCACTAGGAGTCTGTTACGCAAGTCTTTCCGCACCCCCCGTGTCCAATAGTCTACTCCAACGCCAACACGTCGCCGAGAGCTGTTATTTCATTACGCATTCACCACCACGGAAGGGCACTACCATCGCAGATATCGTCGACACCACAAACCTTAAATCCATTGGATGTAATGGGCTGGACTAAGGGACAGAAACTTCGAGGGAATGAATATCCTGCCTAACATTCTCCTAATGACGCGAGTATCCTCCACAAAAAAAGTTGGTACGCCGCGGGAATCGAACCCAGGACTACCGGATGCCAGTCTCAGATGAAACGCCTGGATCACTTGCAAGAGCGCTCGTTTATATAGCCTTAAACATTTCCAAAGAGCAACCAAGAATGTTCCGGAAGGTGGGAGAAGAGAAAATTCAATAGTATTCTGGTTAACTGACGATTGCAATTCTTTGTTTGCGATGGACGAGAGCAATGTTTATTTCATAATCTCCTCAAACTGCCCGCCAGCGACTTCCAAAGCTCGAGTCATAGTAGCCGTGTCACTATTTCAAACGGGGATTATACTATCTTATTATTTTTATTATTACTATTATTATTATTTAGGTTTTTGGAATGCGTAAATCATTAGTTCACATCCAAGTGGATATTAAATAAACATAATTTCACATTGACAGAAACCGGGTCCTTATTGTTTCTTATATTTGATTTCCATAACTCCAATCCTCCATGATCTTAGAGATTCGCGTCTTTTTTCCTCCTTCATGGGATTCATTTAAAAGCAATCTTCGGTAATCTTTATGCATGCGCATCAGATGTCCATTTTAATTATTTCGTTGAAATATGGTTTAGTATAGGTTTTTAATGTCCATTTCTTGTCTTAATATCTCATTACCTTATATAGGGGACAATTTTCGAAAATTTTAGTTTCTAAAAAATAGGTTTAAGAATTTTGATCAAAATATCATATATTAAAGATATTTACATGACAATTAAAATGTATATATGAACTTTTCTGGGAATAGCCTCTGAAGACATCTTTGTTCTGGATATTTTGCAGAATTTTGCATAGCTGTGAAATCTCAAGACGTAGACAAAAAACTTACTGACCGTTTTTAATATATTCCCTATTATTGGGTTTAGCTTCAAAATACCCTTAAATAACATTTTTCATAAGGGAATTTGACAACTTTTGGCAATGCAAAGAAACGAATTTCAACCACATGTCAGCTTTTAATAGATATGACTTTCACTTAAGCCTACTGTGTTCTGTTATTTCTCCTCTACATTCAAGAAAGCAAGTAATAAGAGTATTTCTGCTAATGTTTATTATGATTAGCATGAAGTAGATAGAAGAATTGGCGTATTAACAATAATTTATTACGTAAGATTTTTCTTTGCTTAAATTGTGCACCATTTCCTCACTACATTATTCCCATACATTTACGTTATTTACATATACATTTATACTGGCCAAGAACTTTGTACATTCAAAAAGCAGGCCGCGCCGTGACCGAGTGGTTAGAACACTCGCCTCTCATCTAGGCACCCCGGGTTTGATCCCAGGCGTTCACATGTGGCATTTGTAGTGGACGAAGGACGTAGGCGTGGGTTTTATGCGGTTTCCCCAGGCACCATATTCCACCGGTGCTCCATTTTGTCCCATGTATCTACAGCGCCAACGCCTGCGGTGCCATATATAGTAAAATAGGCCATTATATACTATAAAAAAATTAAAAAATATTTTAAAAGATTCATAAACAGACTTAATATCTTTCACAATAGAATAGTATATCATTGGCGTTCAAAAACTGGTATTTCAATAAAATAAATATCTTGACAATAATTCGACTACGCTAAGAAATAAAGTAAGATATTGTAACTTTGGAAATACATTTTACTTTCTCTATACGTACTATGTACATAGTGTATAGAGAAGGTATTGCACTCCACCGAAAAATCGATACCGAGATTTCACCGGTCCCCTGTATCCAAAAAAAGAAGTTTCAGAAAAAGGTCCGTGTGTGTGCCGTATGTCCGTGTGTCTGTGAACACGATAGCTCAAAAACGAAAAGTCGGTAAAATACCAAAGTTGGTATTAAAGTTTAGTATCTTCCAGGGATGTGATACGAAGATTTTGTGAATAATACCTCCACCCCAAATTGCGCTTTACATGGATTTTTTTTCGAAAATTTTGATTTTCACAAAAATGACTAACGATTTTGACTAAAATACATACCGTGTATTAAAGATATTAACCTGACAAATAAAATTTATACCTTGAATTTTCTGGGAATAGCTTATGAAGACTACTTTATTCTGGATGAATTTTACGAAATTTTGCGTAACTGTTGAACCGTAAAAGATGGAAAAGAACTTACAACACAAAACATGTAGAGCAACTTAAAATACCCAATTTATCTTATATACATAATTGTATATAATATTCGTGGAGTTGATCGTTTTTGAGATACTCTGTATTTTTGGTTTCAGCTTTAATAATTCCTGTTCCTACAAACAAAGGAACTTCAGTCACATAGCAACCAACTTTTGGCTATGACTTTAACCTATACTACTCCCTTATTTTGCTTCTACTTACAAGGAAGCAAGTAATTGGATTATTTCAGATTTTTTCTCGATTAGTATGAAGCAAATAGAAACATAAGCTTTTTAACAATAATTTGTTGCAGAGGTATAGCGAAAGTCATGTGAATGGAACACATCAGATTATTTGTTGATATTTTTCATTATTATTATTATTTATTTATGACAAGTTTTCTTTACTTTTTGAATAACTGTCGTAACAACTTCTTTATTCTCAAGTTGTGAATCTTATTTCTCTTTTATTACGATATCTCAGAATTTAATATTAGATGTTTTCTCCTATTTGTAAATTAGGTGGCATTCTGTTTCTTTAAGATAGCTGTTCCATATGCCAGCTATCATGAGCTTAAGCATCATGTTCTGTTACACCTGACATCTTCTATCTGAAGAATCCGAAGTGCATACTACCTTCCAATCGGCCCTACTAGAAAATGGTGAGCGGAGTAAAATTTTCGATCACGGATGCCAACCAATCGGTCTCACTGTCCGCTAAGTTAATCCCGGATGACAAGTACAAACTGAGGTGGTCCACCGTGATATTGAAATCAGGTTAGTTCTGTGTTTCAATTACTCCTCTGTAGAAGCAAAACATTAAACTCTAATAAGTATGAAACAGTGCTACCTGTAAACAAAATTGGTAGGTTCCTGTATATGCAACATTTCACAGTGTAATAGACAATTAAAATCGCATAATATTATATTTCAACAACACTTAAGTTGTGCTTTCCTCTTCCAAACTTACGTTTTTTTTTTCTTTTTACTTTCTGTAGCCCCGTATGTACAATGCACATAGTGGATAGAGAAGGTATTGTATTTCACCCAAAAATTCGATACAGAGATTTCACAGGAAATACATATTTTAAGACCCCCCGTATCCACAAAAAAGTATTTTCAGAAAAAGGTCCGTGTGTGTCTGTTTGTTTGTCTGTTTATCTGTCTGTATGTGCATCATAGCCCAGCATAAAAAAACCAAAATCCGGTTAAATACTGATTTGGTTTTACGTTTGGTATCTTCCAAGGATGCGAACCGAAAATTTTCAAGAAAATTCTCGCACACCAAAGTGCCCTTTACATGGAAAATATTTCGACAATTTTGTTTTCCTTAAAAAAGGCTCTAACGATATTTATTAAAATACCACCTAAGGCAATTTTCATCACAAATAAAATGTATATCTTGAATTTTCTGGGAAGAGTTTCTGAAGATCAGGCTATTCTTGGTGAATTTTGCTGAATTTTGCATAATTGTAAACCGTAAGAGATAGACAAAAACTTAGTTCACAAAAATGTAGATCTCGTTAAAATACATAATTTATGTCGTATACATTTGTTCATGCAGTTTACTGTTTTCGAGATATTACAATATAAAACCGCCATTAAAATATAAAACCAATAATAAGTATATAACCGGCATCTTCCAAGGAACGACAAGAAGATTTTGCAGAAGTTCTTCCGCACCAAACTAACTTTTATATTGAAAAAGTTTCGAAGTTTTATATTTTCTCAAAAACGATTCTACGATATTAATTACTTTATTATTTATTAATTATTTAAATTACAATATAAATCACAATATAATATGTATGTAAGGACATAGAATTTTCTGAAAATACTCTGAAGATCTCTGCATTGAATTCTGCACAGCTTCTGCATAACTGGTAAACCTAATTTCCTATATGTTAGGTTCTTGTCTTATCTTCCCATTCTTAATTGTAATCTCCGATAAATATTCCAGAAGATTGCCCACAGTAAGTGAGCCATTTAAGCTTTTAACATATTTTGGAAGTATTTTTACTTCCTCTACACATACTATGTACATAGAGAATAGAGAATGTGTTCTATTCACCCCAAATATGCAATGTTGTAATTTCACCGGAGATAATACATGTTTTCAGGTCCCTCAGTCCAAAACAAATTTTTTGGAAAAATATCGTGTGAATGTGTGTCTGCGAACAGCGTAGCTCAAAAACTAAAACGCCGTTAAATGCCAAACTTGGTAGAATCTTCCAAGGATGCGACACGAAGATTCTCAATAAAATCCCATCGCCTCAAACTACCTTTACGTGGAACTGGTTTTTAACATTTTGTTTCTCTCAAAAATGGATCTAACGCTTTTGATTACAATAGCGTATATTAAATATATTATTCACAAATAAAATGTACAGTTCGCTTTTCTGGGAATAGCTTCTGAAGACCTCATCATTTTGTATAACTGGTAAACAAAAACTTAATGGACAAAAAATGCAGATCTGTTAAAATCACAATTTACCTCGTATAATTTTCTGTTAGGTTACGGTTGCCAAGACATACCTTGTTATTTGTTTCAATTTTAAACTACGTAACCTGCCTCATACGTGGTCATCTTTCATTTCGTCTCTCTTTTGTTTTACTCCTGGCCGTGCGAAGAGTACCGAATTAATTTTTTTTTTTCTTCAGGACTGACTTTTTAAAAGATTTTACTATCGCTTTAGACTAGCGTATTACCTACCATATTACTCTTATACTTAAAAGGAACTAATGCAACTATATTATCTCCATGACTAGATGTAGATAAAGGAATAATCCTTTGCAACAGTAGTTTGTAGAGAAAGTTTGTGAACATCAGCTTTTTTGATTCTGCTAAACAATTTCTATACATACCTAATTGAGTAGAACGTAAAGTATATGGATATATTCCTCTCAGTGGGTCTATCCTGGAAACTGCATAATACGTACTGCAGTTATAAACATATTTCAATATTAAACATCTGCCGCACCAGCAGTTAAGCTAAGAATGCCTTCATCTATTTTCCGTTCCTCGCGTTCCTAGACACGTATGTAATAATTAACACTCACATTGAACTGCAATATATGTGCTTCTCTTGGAACTCATTTACAGAACCCGTGTCCCGAAGACACATATTTGCATTTATACGTGCAAACACTGCTAATCTGCTCAGTACAAAGGGAATAAAGAACTGCATTTAGCCCTTTTTCCCCACCCGCCCCCTGGCGAAAAAACGTGAGCCTCTGTAATTGATGCAGTTATTTTTGCAGTTAACACGTTTCACAGCTCTGATGAATTTTTACACCCAGAGCTGGGCTTAATATTGTATGTGAGCCATTCCCCACATGCCCCACCAAACATAGCATTTGCTTTTGTTTGTGTCAACGCTAATGCAATATAAATTGCATAGAAGGTGTGCCTAGTTAATGGAACTTTACGCGTGCTTTCCTTTCAGACTGTTGTTTTGCCGAAAATGCACTCACAGGGTTTTTTGTGTTGATGCAGAGAAAGTCGTGGACTATGCAATTTGTGACTTGTTTAAATTAAAAACCTGTCTGTAACACCACAGGATTTTCTGTTTCCATTGTTATTTCATAGAAAATTTGCCCAATATATACAGGTTGGTAGGCATATAAGTGAACATATTTGTATTAGCATTAAGAACAGTGTAAAAATTGTATAGCTTTGAGCTATAAATTGAATTGCAATTCATTTTGGAAAGAATCCTAAAAATGAAACCATTACATCAATGTTTGTTCTAGTTGGGGACTTATAAGTTTACTTATTAAGACTAATATATTTTCAAGTGAGTACCTTCAAGAGTTTTGTATAGGAACTGAGTTTTAATGCTTTCTGCAATACCAATGACTCTAAATTACTTATACCAGCCGATCACGTTTTCACGTGGAAGTAAAATATTGTTACACATGTCTTTATTGACTCAAATCTGTTTACAAATAAAGTATTAAATTCACTGCTGAAAATATTCACTCGATTTTTCAACAGTTGACGGCTGCACGCCATCCAGGGTTCGTGCACTACTGTGCGCTAATACTACAGTCACTCACGACCCAGGAGTATTCACAACACATCCACTACACAATTGTTCCACCCTTTGTAGCTGGAAAATGACGTCACAGAATTTCTTGGAAGCTTTTGATAGCCGAAAAATGGAGAGTCGCGTTCCCGAAGCTTGTATCGCGCCGCATTGTCTGTGTTGTTATGCATTTCAAGGTCTTTGTTGACTCATATACTAAGACGAACGTGAGCATCACTGCAGAAGATGGCACTGCCACAACATGTAGGCTACGCGTAGTCCATTTTGCTACGCAGATAGGATCATGCAAAACACATTATGTAGTAAAATAATTATGTGATTGATTTGTCCATAAATTGTTAGACAAAAAGAAAAGAAAACTACTACAAAACTAGAATAAGGTGATTAAGAATAGAAGTTGAATAAGAAGAATCAGATTGAAAAATTAAATGCCACGGATCTCCCAGTCTCTAGCCGGTCTCTCTTACCACAGAGCTACCGTAACAACATGACATTAAATTCCTCAACTTACTGTTTCTCGGTATACCACTGGGTGATTTCAAATAATTTTGAGATGGCACACTCCAATGGTAACTTACAATGCCGTAAGTACTTAAAGGCCTGGAATTCAAAGTTTAGCTAAATACTAGGTCAATTTTATTAGTATTAATTTAAGAATATTTTATCGAAGCATAGATAAAGAAAGTCCTGTAATACTTCATGTTTTACCTAAAGAATATTGTAGAATAAATAAACAGCTAAATACTACTATTATTTAAAAAAAGCGAAAACAAATGTGAGAACATAGGTACAGAAAGTCCTGTGAGAGTAACACTTCCTATTTTACCTAAAGTATGTAGTAGAGAAATGAAAGTACTAAATACTACTACTATTTAAATAAACAAATGTGAAAACATAATACACTGCTGTAAATCTAAAATGTTTTCTCGTAGAAGTGTATATTCCGAATAAATGATTAAGTACAATCCAGTATAAAATCATTTCCCAGGGCAGAGCAGGGATTTTCGAAGTCAACTTAACTTGCAAATAAATGTGTACATTTCATGACGTTGAAGGATTTACCTCTGCAGTTGGTGTTCGCAAGCACAACAAATTCTCATCCCCACCCAAGAGCTACCCTTGTGATGAATAAAACAGTATCAAGTTTGCTCGGGATTAATTAAGTTAGCAAAGATTTGAGGGGTGGGGCGTGAAGATTTCCCGATGTAGTTCAACAGTTAAATTAATTCTGGAAGGTTTTCGGTTGGCTGTAAACAAGCTGAAGATTCGCCTTGCTCGCACCAGGATGAGATATGACCATGTTGCTTTTATGAAGGTGCAGACAAACTGGCGTCGACTGCCCTAAAGGAAGCCAAGTTTATTACGTCATTCGTGGAAAACTTTCATCTCTTTTTGCGGCCACAAGGTGTAGCCTTCCCATTATGGTATTACATTCGTTTATATATGACTTTATACTTTTATATCCCCCACGTGTCCCTGGCGACGAATTAAGGAATTTTTGTATCTAAGGTCAAGTTTCACATATACTAATAACAATATAAACAGTCGTAAAACTCTTACGATTTAGGTTTCCTACCAAATTTTATTATACAACATGGTTCTAAAAGTAGTGCTTGCAGTAGTAATAATGGTAGAAGTAAAAATAGTAGTAATGGTTATGATAGTGGTGGTGGTGGGGGTGGATGTGGTGGTGGTGGAAGTGGTCGTGGTAGAGGTGGTAGTGGTGGTAGCAGTGTAGCAGTGGTAGTAGTCATAGTCGTAGTAGTAGTAGAAGTAGTAGTAGTATATTAGTAGTGTGGTAGTAGTACTACCAGTAGTCGTGTAGTAGTATTGTAGTAGTAGAATTAGTAGTATGTAGAAGTAGTGCAGTAGTAATGTAGTAGTGTGATAATAATAGTACAGTAGTGTAGTTGTAGTTGTAGTAGTAGTAGTAGTAGTAGTAGTAGAAGTAGTGCAGTAGTAATGTAGTAGTGTGGTGATAATAGTACAGTAGTGTAGTTGTAGTAGTAGTAGTAGTAGTAGTAGTAGTGCAGTAGTAATGTAGTAGTGTGGTGATAATAGTACAGTAATGTAGTTATAGTAGTAGTAGTAGTAGTGCAGTAGTAATGTAGTAGTGTGGTGATAATAGTACAGTAGTGTAGTTGTAGTAGTAGTAGTAGTAGTAGTGCAGTAGTAATGTAGTAGTGTGGTGATAATAGTACAGTAGTGTAGTTGTAGTAGTAGTAGTAGTAGTAGTAGTGCAGTAGTAATGTAGTAGTGTGGTGATAATAGTACAGTAGTGTAGTTGTAGTAGTAGTAGTAGTAGTAGTAGTGGTAGTGCAGTAGTAATGTAGTAGTGTGGTGATAATAGTACAGTAGTGTAGTTGTAGTAGTAGTAGTAGCAGTAGTAGTAGTGCAGTAGTAATGTAGTAGTGTGGTGATAATAGTACAGTAGTGTAGTTGTAGTAGTAGTAGTAGTAGTGCAGTAGTAATGTAGTAGTGTGGTGATAATAGTACAGTAGTGTAGTAGTAGTAGTAGTAGTAGTAGTAGTAGTAGTAGTAGTAGTAGTAGTAGTAGTAGTAGTAGTAGTGCAGTAGTAATGTAGTAGTGTGGTGATAATAGTACAGTAGTGTAGTTGTAGTAGTAGCAGTAGTAGTAGTAGTAGTAGTGCAGTAGTAATGTAGTAGTGTGGTGATAATAGTACAGTAGTGTAGTAGTAGTAGTAGTAGTAGTAGTAGTAGTAGTAGTAGTAGAAGTGTGGTAGTGTAGTAGTATAGTAGTTGTAGTGTAGTAGCAATGGTATAGTAGTGTAGTAGTTGTAGTGTAGTAGTAATAGTATAGTAATGTAGTAGTAGTGTAGTAGTAATAGTATAGTAATGTAGTAGTAGTGTAATAGTTGTAGTGTAGCAGTAATCGTATTGTAGTGTAGTAGTAGAAGTAGTTAGGGTAGTGGTAGTAGTAGTAATAGTAGTAGTAGTAGTAGTTGTTTGTTGTACTAGAAGAAGTAGTGTAGTACTAGTGGCAGTATAGTAGTGTAGTTAGTTGTATTATAGCAGTAATAGTATAGTGGTGTAGTAGTAATAGTAGAAGTATAGTATTAGTAGTAAGGTAACAGTTGAACCCTGTCATCTGTGCCATGTGTACATAAGTATCCATCAGATGAAATAGGCATCATTTGCTTGGTGAAATAATGTAACCTTCCTACTTTGTATTCGATAATATAATGTGTCGCAGCAAATGGAACACTGGTTATCGTTGGTAGGACTATAGAACAGTATAGCACGTGGCATTTATGCAGCACATGTACGACTTGGAAGCAATGACTTGAATACTCCATCTGATGTACTAGATATACTACGTATGTCTTAAACGAAAATTCGTTTACATAAAGGTAAATATTAATATAGCAGCACCTCTTTTTTACATTTATAAGGGAAACTTTTTTTATAAATAGAGTAGTTGATTGAATATGGACAGTAATATTTCTCTTATAATAATATTGGAATAGACCTATAAGATTGTTAAATACAGCAATGGGAAAAAGGGAAATAAAAATGAATGCATTTTATGTGTATATCAGGTAAACCACATTATGGCCAATAGATATACGAGGACAATCACTAAGTGCACTACACTATATTTTTCCTCTTTCTTAAGGTTTGTTTTATTACAAATCTAGATATACAATATTATTTTCCAATTAACTGGTTACAGGTACCTATATTCCACAAAGTTTTATCAAATCTATAGGCTAACGCTATTTAGTTGTCAGATTGTGTATGCCAGTTCCGGTATCACTCATCTGGTCTCGCCTTCCCCAGCATGGGAGGTCTAATGGTCTTGCTTTACCTCGTTCTACCACTGACACTACTAGCCCAACAACTGACAACACTCATATTCACGGCTTGAAACTGGGGCTGGCGTCAACGGTGCTGTTGGGTCGGCTGGAGCGTCTCGGGAGCTCTCGTCCTGGGCCCTCGGTGTGGTATTTATTTACACTTTTAAATTTGCCGCTGAATATAATGTTGGTCACGCTTGTTGTTGGAGAAACTGGAATTACCAATTAGCGCCAGACTCGATTGTTACGCAGTTACGATTTTCTTCTCGGCTGTGAAGTCGTTTATATTTCCTTCCACAGCTCGATGTTTGCTAGCTTCAGTCGGTGAGTAAAAGAATCTAATCCTTTTGTTTGGATAGTAGGATTTCTTATAAGAGAGAATTAATTTAGAAAATATTTTGGTATTGTAAATTTTTATTTAAACTGGTTTCTATTTAGAAAACCGTGTCCAATGTTTGCTTTATAATATGTATTTCATATATCATTGCCGATAATTAGTAAAATACAATATTTTACACAAAATTGCTGTAATAAAGATCTCGATTTACGAGATACATTTTTACATATATCAAAAAAGTTGAAGATCATTGTTTTTAGTATTGAAATCTGCACGTCACCATGGGAGCGACAGATTTCCTTGTTCCACAGTTCGTGATATACGCATTTACAATAACAATTCTATACACTCATAATAATTAAAATTAATACAGTTGCATAATTTACATGAAAATGTTCTTACAAATAGCTGACTTTTCTAAATTAATTATTTGTTTATCTTTGTTCTTATGCTATGTTACATACATAAACAAATTACAGCAACCCGTATCTCGTTCACTTTTGTTCGCCTTCTCCTTCTCTCATATTTTGATTTTATTTATGTTTCATATAATTCATATACTTTCCTAAATATCAATTCTTAGCTATATTATACATCAGAATGCGTTAAATTTGTTACATAACCTTGTCTATGTTACTTTCGTAAAATCACGCCATTTTATCCAATTTTCGTGTGCATCATGAAGCGATGACGTCACGCAGCCATTTCTTTACATATATTTCTTTAGCTTTCATTACAAAACAATATGTTTTATTACTTTTTACCATTGTCTTAGAGCAGTATTGTTTTATTTTCTATTGCCTATATTTATTTAACATTAAATCCTGCGTCAAAACCCATCCCCTTTTTTCAATGTCTGAAATGGTCTCTGCTCCACAGAAATATATTCAATCACAGCTGCCAGTTTATCGGAAAATATTGAAATTTCTTGACCTTTTAAAGGAAGGAGAGAAGATTTGTTTTCCAAAGATTCCTTCATTTCCATTACAAGTCTGTTAGAAATAAAATTTCTGTATTGATTGACATAGTATGATCTGTGACACTCAGATAGAAACTAAAATAAATTCAAGGCTGCATTCAGAGGGAAGATTGCAGTGAAATAAAGGGAACATAATCCACAGAGCATCTATATTCATAATTTGCCGCACCACATGACGTGAGGTCTAGGTGAGATGGATTCAGAGATTTAGGGCAAGTTCTGAATGTCCTGTCACTAGCGAACGTTTTAACTAGCTTAACTACGTAGAAAGGCGCATTAAGCACTAATAGATGAGCTTATTGGATAGGTAGAGTCAGACTAAAAATTCAATGCCACAGACGGGATTTGAACCACGGATCTCCCGGTCTCTAGCCGATTGCTCTACCACTGAGCTACCGGCAAAATGCCGGTCTGACATTAAACTTCTCAACTGGCTCGCATGTTTCCCGGTAAGTCACAAGGCGATCTCATAGATGTCATAACCCAAAGGCAACTTACAATGGTTGTCATGGTAGATCAGTGACAGAGCAATTGGCTAGAGACCGGGAGATCCGTGCTTCAAATCCCGGCTACAGATTGAATTTTTCAGTCTGACTTTATCTATCCAACTTCTGTCTTAAAGCAACCATAAGATTTGGCTATACTATGAATCCATAGGACCTAAGAAATTTTAAAAACTGAATACATATTGGCAAAATAGGCTTGGGGATTCTGCTCCATTCACCCAAAAGCCTAAATTGGACATTGGACATAGATTTTCTATTTGTTTTCTTTCTACTTTTCTTTTCTTTTTTCAGTGTTCCTGTATTCCGATTCAGAGTGCATTATTTATTTCCAGGTTTTCTTTGTTCCATTCTTTCTAGAAGTTAGGATCAGTTTTATTTATAATAGTTTACTTCTACACTTACATTACACATATTTTATGTTTCTCTAACTACATGTTGAACAATTTTTATAAAAAAGTATGTAAATTGCCGAATTTTGGAGCGTAACGAGAGCAAATATTACTATCGAAACTATAACCTGCCTCCAGGTTTTGAAGAAAATAGCTTTTAATTAAAAGTGAGTATATCTATGTATGTAGGTATTCAACACATTTTCACAGAATACAAAATGGAGCCATACATTGAAGTTTGAGAGAAGTATTTGCTGATTTGCTAAGAACGTATAACAACTGACACACCTACTATAAACATCTGAAGATATAAAATTCAAAACACTCCAAAAACTTGAATCAAATGCAGAAATATACTTACATGAAAGGTAAAATAAAAAAATGGAATTAAATAGAAATGAATTCCCTAAGTATTAACGTAACTTCACACACTATAAAACAATGCAATGGTAATATTAGCACATTTCTCAAACGATATACTGTAAGTAATCTGGTTTCACTGGTATTGTATATTTAAGTCACATAAACTTAAGGTAGCGGCTAGAAAAAGAAGTACCAGAATTCAGAATATTTTGAGGGGATAATTTTTACGGCTATCATAATTAAGACATTTATTTATCTTAGATATGTACGTAATTCTTAAAATTACAGTGTTGCCAATATATCGATGTACTCTATCTTAACACAGATCTCCCTAAATATGTCCCTTTCACTAACCTATGTGAAGTGAAAGCTAGAGCTAATTTTAAATTTTAGTTATCAGAACGACCAAAAATGTTATAAGCAGTGGCCACTTTCTCTTAATTACAATTTCACTATTGCACAGTGTTATTAATTCTGAATTTCCTAAGTAGTTACAATATCATGAATCCCAGCTTATTCATTTCTGTTTTTGTGGTAATATTTTGCTTGGGTATTCCAAAATCTTATGTCACTACCATATAATGACTGAGACACCTCCATCGGGTTATGGAATGTCATTATTATTTCCTTCAGGGTCTTGTTTTCTGAGGGCATCTTTCTTTCTCTAGCACGTATATACAATGTACATGATAGAGAAGGTAGTGTATTCCACAAAAAATCTATATCAATATTTCCCCAGAAATACATGTTCTGAGAATCACTGAAATCAAGCAAGTATTTTAGAAAAAGGTCCACGCGCGCGCGTGTGTAAGTGTCTGTGTGCCTGTGACAGTAAAGCTCGCAAACGAAAAGTCAGTTAAATACCATTTGTTGGCATTTAAGTTCAGTATCTTCCAGGGATGCGACACAAAGATTTTCAGAAAAATATCTCTCTACCACCTTTTTGCTGGGAGACATTTCGAAGATTTTGGTTCTATAAAAAAAATGGATTTAATTATTTTATTGAAATACCATATGTTTAAATTATTTTAATGTCAAACGAAATATCTTGAATTTTCTGGAAATAGTCCCTTAAGACCTCTTCATTCTGGATGAATTTTGTGAAACTGGTAAATCTAAGAAATAGACAAAATTTATTACACTAAAAAATATATATTTCAATAAAACACACAATTAATGTCACATATATCGGTTTGTTTTGGAGAGTTAATAGTTTCCGAGAAGTTCCTTGTTATTGCTTTCAGTTTTAAACTGTTTGAGCTTTTCTCAAACGAGAAGTCATGCTTCGTTTCATCTTTTTTGTTTTTCTCTTGACCATGTAAATTTAACCGAATTTCAACTCTTTTCACATAGCGACCGACTTTTAAAAGAGTTGACAATTGCTTTAATCCAGCGTATACCCTTATTTCCGATTCACTTAGAAATAGTACAACCATTTCTGCTAACGTTTATTTCAATTACCACGATGTAGATAAAGGAATAATGCTTTTAAAAATATTTTGAGAACAGAATGGATGTTTTAAATTGTGTCACATAAATAAGACGGCAGTTATCTGAAGATGACAGTTAATAGTTTAACAATTTAATTGCAGAAATTAATATCGATGTGGCACATTCCTCTAGATTATTGCTGCTTCAATTATCGCCCTCTATTGCGCAAAATATTTTATATGCTGCACAATTAACTTTCTGTATATGCAATTCAAAGAGTTTTTGTCCCTTTGTTTTAAACCAAAATAATAAGAATGTTTTCAATAATTTCTTCTTATATGACAATTTGTTTCCAATATTTATTATACATGTTTGATAACTGTTCCGTTATTAAAATAACTTTTTCAAACATACAAAAATCACCTCGATGTTTTCATTAATAGTACATATTGTTTAATTCCATATATGATATTATTTTTCGGAGGCAAATAAAGAAAACATTTTATTTTTCCTTTTAAGAACTTCAGGAGTGATGTATTATTTTAAAGTAAATATATATCGAAGTTGTGGTCCTCCCTTTGAGAGCGAATGCTTTGTTGTGAGGTAAATCTGTACCCCAACGTAATTGAGTTTTTACACCGCCTGTTTTTATTTCCTTTCATGTACGGGACCTTCCAAGTTTTTAATCAGTGTTATTACTCTGTAATACCTTGGTTGAGGGTTTCTCTAATATTGTAACAGAATTTTCTCCCCTTTCTGTGGCCAGGGAGCTGAAAAATATAGCTCGAGTTTAAAACCGCCAACGCTCACTTTTGTAACGAATTGAAAAACTTAAAAAAAGAGTAATATTACTCTGTTTGTGTAGTTTGTAAATAAATATACCAAGTTCTCTGAAAGATGTATATAAAAGATTCCATAACGTTAATGATACACGCTATACGGTTACAAGAATTAACTTGAACAACATAAGCACTGTGTTTTCGAAACAGAATGAAAAAAAAATCTTTTAATTGCAGTACATCATAAACAACCTACGTCTTTTTACCACTCTCGACTGGGTTTCAGTTTCGACATACCAGGTGACCCAAATGCCCCGTATTTGACGTGTGTAGATATCCCTTTTTGCGTTGAAAGAATTGCATAACTCAAGGGGGCTTTTTCAAGATTGTTTATTTATTGAATTTGTAAAATATTAAATTCCCATTTTATAATTGTATAGTTTTAAACAATGTATGTATTTACATAATAACAGTTAATTTTAACTGTCAATTCCACTACAGCAAAAATAACATTAACGAATAGACAAATAATAAAAATAGGAACATATTCATTAGAAACGTAAAATATATGTTTATGTAACTGTAAGCATTAAGTAATGTAAATATAGGTATGGGGAGAATGTAGGTAATTAAGTATATTATTGACAAATATTTTAAATTCTGAGAGCAACAATTTTATAATAATGTGGCGTAATGGTGGAGTGAAAGATTTATTACAGAGGTCTAAGTGCACTATTAATCTAAACCTTAGCTTATCGTTTAATAGACAGGCAAAGCGTTTGTATATGAACAGGCACATGTGGCACTTTTTTGACTTACTATTTTAAGTCGTTCAAGATATGATATATATTTTCCGTGTCCTGCCATGAATTTTGTCATTGTAAATATAGGCTCGAAATGGTTTATATCTAATCTATCAAAACTTTCGGGAAAGAACATCTGATATGTAAAATGACCATTAATACTTTCTTATATTGAGATCCAAAGTTAAGCATGTGTTTTTTTGAAAACGTTCTTTACCAACGATATTGGGTATTTCACATATTCTCATTAAAGTTTAAATTTAAAACTCGACTAAACTATGAGGGACACGTTTTACAACATTATAAGAGCGTGATCCACCTCGCCGTCTCCGCGATAGGCAAGAGGGGTAAAACGAAGGTCACCGAACCATTTCTCCACGAATCGGTTTCAACCTGAGATAGAGCCCTTGCGTTCTGCAACTCTTTTAACGCACGAAGAAACATTTGTACACCTCAAATACGGACAGTTAGCTATAAAATGGCATGCCCGAATACAAAGTGGGTCAATAGTTCAACTATACAATAAATTAAACCACATTTGTGATAACTTAATAAGGACACTGAGAATGAAGTTTTAAACTTGTATAACTATACAAAGATTTTTCTGAGAGGCTTTTTATAGGGTTTGACGTCCACTTTTAGTACATTGGCACCGCAGGCGATGACACTGGCGATACATGGTATAAAGATGAAGCACCAGTGCAATGTGATGGTGGGAACCCGGAGAAAATCCGCCCTGCATCGCTTTCTGCACCACAAATCTCACATGTGGTCGCTTGGAATCAAACCCGGGTCGTCCAGATGAGAGGTTAGTGAGTCGATGTTGTTATCTTAGTATGAATACCAAATTTAATTCAAATTTGATAACTGCTTTTTAATTCATAAATAATTTCTATAATTTTATTAAATAAATCAACAAATAAATATACACACATAAGCATATTGTATAACCAGAATGTTCAACGCGCATGAAAGTTTGCGAAATTGGTCGGCATTTTTGAATTGGAGCTATGAAGCACCAATAAAACGTTAGAAGATAACATCTTTATAACATTGATTACTAAATTATGCATTTTTAATAGTTCAAGAGTTTTAATTTGTAAAATTAATCATTGTTTCATAATTTTTTTTGAAAAGTGTTATTAGTGTTAGGATAGTTTTTACTTTCTCTACACGTACTATGTACATAGTGTATAGAGGAAGTATTGTATTCCACCCGAAAATTCGATACCGAGATTTCACCGGAAATACATGTTTTAGGACCCCGTAAATACAAAACAAAATTACAAAAAGGTCCATGTGTGTGTGTGTCTGTCTGTTTGCCTGTGTATGTGTGTGTGCCTGTTGATGGCAAAGCTCAAAAACTAAAAGACCGTTGAATAACAAGTTTGGTATTTAAGTTTCGTATCTTCCAAGGATGCGACACGAAGATTTTCAAAAAAATCCCCCCGCCCCAAACTACACTTTACATGTAACTTTTTTCGAAACATTTTGCTCTAAACATTTTGATTAAAATATCGTATATTAGAGATATTTACCTGATAAATAAAATGCATATCTTGAAATTTCTAGGAATAGCCTCTGAAGACTACTTTATTCTGGATGAATTTTACGGAATTTTGCATAACTGCTAAACCGTAAGAGATGGACAAAAACTTACCACACAAAAACTGTAGAGCACACACACCTTATGTTTTATATATATATATATATATATATATATATATATATATATATTTTACAGAGATTTCACTGGAAATACATGCTTTGAGACTACCTGAAACCAAAAAAAAAATATATATATATATTTTTAGATAATGTCCGTGTGTATCTGTCTGTCTGTGTATGTGTGTGTGTCTGTGTGTCTATGTGTCTGTGGGCAACATAGCTCAAAATCTAAAATACTGTTAAAGCCCAAACTTGGTATTTAAGTTTGGTATGTTCCAAAGATGCGACACGAAGATTTTCAAGAAAATCTCCCCACCCCAAACTACTCCTTACATGGCACAAAATTTGAAAATGTTGATATTCTTAAAAATGGCTGTAACGATTTTGATTAAGGTATCGTATATTGAAGATATTTACCTGACAAATAAAATGTATAGCTTGAATTTTCTGGGAGTAGCCCCTGAAGATCACTTTATTCTGGATGCATTGTGCATAACTGCTAAACCGTAAGAAATGGGGAAGAACTTACTGCACAGAAAATGTAGCTAACAATATAATACGCAATTTATGTCATTTTTTTTCGTGAAGTTTAGCATTCTTGAGAAATTCCTGGTTTTTCGTTTTAGCTTTGAAAAACTTATGCTTTTCTCATACAGGAATTTCTTAACTCCTGTCCATACAAACAAAGGAACTTTGATTACATAGCAACCACCTTTTGGGTTTAATAATTAAACAATTTTATTAATTTCAGATTACATCGAATTGCACGATTAACAGCTTCAGTGTAAAGAAAATCTTAACTTTAAGTTTAATCTGTATAAGTCATTTTAGGTATATCTTCCGATACACCTACTTTGTTACAACCTATGGAACCTATTTTAACTTATGGAACTCCCTCATTTCGCTTCTACTTACAAGGAAACAAGAAATAAGACTATTTCTGTTAATTGGCATGAAATACATAGAAGCATATGCTTTTTAACTACAATTTGTTGCAGAGATGTAGAGAGCTGTGAATCGAACACATATTTTTTCTGATAGAGTTTCACTCCGTTTTTATTGCGGTACCACATGCGATGACACTGAAATGAAAATGGATTACCGGTGAAATTCGAGACCGGCGGGCAGACCGGAGAACTACTGTTTCTGCGCCACTTTGTCCTCCACAAATTCCACATACGATGCCCTGGGATCAAACCCGGGCCGCCTAAATGAGAGGCGAATGGTTTAAACACTGCGGCCTTTTGTCGCCTGTAATATTATAATGGATAGTCTTGTACAATTGGAATTTTTTTGTATATAAACAAAAATTGAGATGCATGGAACATTTTGAATGTGTCAAAATTTGGTTTAAAAACGCTGTTTTGCATGATGTATAAGAAAATAAGTCTATTTTAAGATGTTTGAATATGTATAGAGCCCGAATCAAAGGGAAATAGCTAAATGTTGATGCTCTACGGATGTCCAAAGGCTCCAGCTACTATTTGTTTTAAGAAAGCTATTTTTTTATTTTGTGATCGATTATAAAAAGTCTTTTCATACAAGAAATACTAATCCATAAACTACTATTTTCGCCTTTTATCGCGAAAAGCCTCATAGTTTCTGAGTTTGGGTTTATATTGGTGCTGCAATTCAGATCTATTTGATTCAACTTTATTTACACATGTGTACAATCTATCAACTTAGGATTTTATTTCCACTATATCTACCAGTTGGTGGCCCAACTAGCCCTTATTTGGCTTGTTTAGATATTCCTTCGTGGTTAAAATAGCTGCAGAGCTTAACGAGCTGTTTCAACTTAAAAGTAGTAAGTAAAGAACTGTCTGAGGTACCTTCATTTTATCCCCCTTGCTTAGATGCGGAAACGTGAAGAGGGTAATACTCATTGAGAGGGGTAAGACGAAGCTAGTTCTCCACTGGTCGTTTTAATTTGAAATAGCCCCGTTGAGTTCTGCAGCTATTACTACGCTCAAAGGATCATCTGTACACGCCACCTGATACAATAATGTAAGTGCTTGTCTTTAATGCCACTTCCTTAAGGTCTAGAAGTTCACAGTATGGCAGTGATATGATACGTCCTATTTACGAAGATTCATATTTTTCTTGTCTGCATTATTGTGTATATTTCTTTCACTCATACTATTTTAAACCCTCATATTTCCTAATTTTACTCTAGAGTGTCCTTTAAATTTTTTCTATTAGTTTATGGAATTTGGGGAGTTTTAGAGTAATAGGTATTTTAAGCTAAAACACGAGATTTGACAATTTAGGGAAATTATGCACCGGCTCAAAGCGAAGATTCTATAGTGAAGAGTATAATGAGTAAGTTTCTTTTGTATTGCGATTATTTGTTCCGATATTAGAGAGCATATTGTTAAGACGAAATTTGAGGTTAACACTTATAATCGTGAATTGTGGCCTGTCCCTTGAGACAACTCAGTGACAGTCACGTGTTGACAGTCATCCCCATCGATACAGCCCAACCTCCGTTCGCCTTTACCCTCCAACATAACATAACACTTCCAGTGTTTACGGATTTATTTCTACTGCTACACGTGCCAGAGTTGTCCACAGGGACAAGTTATAATACTCGTAACCTGCGTTGTGCTGTTTAAATATTTATGGCGAACGACACATTCATTTCATTCTAGTGCGTGAAATGCATTGGACAGTTTAGCATTTTTTACTTTCCCTACCAGGAATATACAAAGCACAGAGTAGATAAATAAGGAGATCAACCTATCAAAACACGTTTTGAAGCACCCTGATATAGAACAGTTTTACAAATAGATCTGTGTGCATGTTCGCGTGTGTTTGTGAACAGCTTATTTAAAAAAAAAGTCGATTAAATAGAAAATTTCGTGAATAAATCAGAATTTTACAAGTATGGGACAGGAAGATCTCCAAGAAAAATATCCATTCCAGGCTACCCTCTACATGGAAAATCTTGATTTTGTCAAACAATGACTAATAATTTTCATTAATATGCTTAATGTATGTTTATGCTAAATAAAATGAACATTTTTAATTTTCAAGAACAAATTCTAAAGTGTTGTTAATGATTTTGCATCACACTTAAAATATAAGAAATAGAGGATATCATAGTACACAAAATATGTAAATCTCGTTAAAACATACAATTTATGCTAAACACATTTTTTGTGAAATTAAACGTTTTAGAGATACTCGCATTTATTGTTTTCAATATTAAAATATTTTTACATTTCTCAAATGTATAAATTTCGTTCCCCTTTTTGGTTAGGAGATTTTTATTTTTCCTGGCCAAGAAAGTGAACGAAATATCAATGAATCACATAACGTACACCTTCTGACAGATTTATCTATTGGTTTAGTATATTTCCACGTTAAAAATATAAGTGTGGAATAAAGATATTTATACAATTTTATATCTATATACGTATAGTAGGAAGAAAAATCCCAATGTATTCCATTGACTTTCTCCATATCTCTGCAACAAGTTATTGTTAAAAATCTTATTCTTCTATCTACATCGCTAATCGAGATAAACATTATTGCTTGCTTCTTTGTAAGTAGAAGGGAAATAAGGGGATATATTAAGCTAAAGCGATATTTATTATATCTTTTATAATCTGGTTTCTATGTGACTGAAATTTGTATGGCCAGTTTATAAATTCCCGTATGGAAAAGGTAAAACATTTTAAAACTGAAACCAAAACCAAGGAATATCTCAAAATGGATAAGAATTCAAAGAAATATATAAGACATAAATTGTGTGTTTTAACGAGATCTATTCTTTTTGTGTTGAGACCGCTAATTAGCCTCGTAGTAATAATAACAATCAATTTTATTAATTATCTAAATATATATGTAAAGAAAGTTAATATTTAATAACTTGTATGCATAGGAACCAAGAATCCAGTTGTTTACTTAAAAGTTACTAAGAATCCTGACGCCAGACTGGATAGGAGGGGTGAGAAGTTGTTTCTTTTTTGAAAGTCAAGTTCGAGTTTAGTATAAGAGGTAACCACAGTTTAAAGCCCACAAGGGGACTTCTTTTTTATATTCGTGGTATCACGTGATCATTATGACGCATTCTGGGAGATTTGCAATGGTTTTTGGGTAATGATGGTGTCATTTTGGCGAACCTTCCAAACAATCTGAAAGAAGCCACCATGACACCGTTTTTTGTATATAAGAAGCAAGGTTTGGCACATGAAGGTCGTTTTGCTAAGAATTCAGCCGTGAGAGAGGCAACGTCGTTTTGCTAAGAATTCACCCGTGAGAGAGGCAACGTCGTCGCATGCTAAGAATTCGCCCGTGTGTGAGGCAAGGTTGTTTGTTAAGAATTTCGCGAATTAAGTTTATTATAATAAGAAACTGTATGTGAAGTAAAGTAACGTCGCTCACCTATTTAACAGTCGGCTCGTGATTAGCTGAAAGTGAATTGTGCCATGTTCTCAACTAAAGCAGTGTAATTGAAAGTACTTGTGAGTAAGTAAGTGTTAAAGAACATCAGTCAGCTGTATAAAAGTGTATAACCAGGTGCTTGTCTTCAAAACTCCTATAGAACAAACAACAGTAAAAGGTTAAAAGTGTTTTCTTAACAATTACAAGATCACTTCTACAACTCCTCCCACTAACCAAATCCACGCCTGGGAGAGTCAATGTTCATGCAAGACTGAGCTACGCCGTGACAACTCATCCCAGAAGATATTCAGTACCAGGTACGTGAGTGTAGTGGAGTTGATTGGAAATGACACTTAGTTACGCTGCACACAATCACCCAAAGGGAGGCGTAAAATCAACAAACTAAAATACTCCCGCATATGACTCGCAACGTGCACCACTACTAAAACATCAACATCTCCGCTGCAGTGTACTATTTTTTTGTCTATCTCTTACGGTTTACCAGTTACTCAAAATTCAGTAAAACGCATCCAGAATGTAGAAAAGAAATTCCCAGAAGAAGTTTCTGGGAATGGCTTCTGAAGGCCTCTTCATTCTCGATGACTTTTGCATAATAGGTAAAGCATAAGAGATAGCTAAAAACTTACTCTACAAAAAATGTAAATCTTGTCGTATACATAAACTAGAGTTATGTCGTCTTATTGTTTTAAGTTTAACCTACTTAAACCTTTATCAAAAGATAAGTAATATTTATTTTCGTCTCTCTTCTGTTTACTCCTAGCAAGAAGACAGAATCGAATTTAAATGTTTATAGGACCAGCTTTTAAAAGATTTGACTATCGTTTTACCGAATGTAATCCCAAATTTCCTTTCTAATTACAAAGGAATAAGTATTAAGACCAACTCTGTTAATTTTTATCTCGATTAGCATGATGTGACAAAATAAATATCTTTTGTAGGAAATTATTGTTTGCGGAACAGCAAGCAAAAGTCACGTGACTGAAACACTTAAGATTTGTTGTATTAATTAGGTTTCTCTGTTTTTTTTTTTTCAAGGACTAACTACGATGCTCCAGTTTTGTATACTAACGCGTCAGAGGAACAGATTTTCATTCAAAAGCATATGTTTATACGTGAACGAAGAATAGTGTTTTATTTCTGTGTCATTTGTAAAAAGGAGCACTAGCTCTCGCAACTTAATGTGATAACGTTTTCCATTTCCGTACCTAAGACAAAATTACCCACATTTCCCCTCTTTCCGTAGAATGCAGCAAATGAAGCGTGAAAGAAAGATACACAGCAAGTTGACGAATGACGGTTCAAATTACTTTCCCAGGCAGTTCTTCAAAGAGCGTGTTTTACCCCATTGTCATTTTATGCACGAAGTGAAAGAAAGCAATAGAAGGAAAAAATATAGCAACGTCAGATAGACCCATTTGTTCACCGACAGGTTCTTTTTCATTCTCTGGAATCATTAATTACTTAAGAGGAAATATCTCCAGCGCATGACCTTCGTTTTCATAACATATGTTTTAAAACATTTTTTAATTAATTTTTTGAGAAAAGAATTGATTATTTTGGCGAAAATGGCATCTGTATTTTTTCCTCAACACACCCCTCATAAACGGATCCAATGCAGCCCTTACAAAGATATCCAATACAACCCTCACAAAATGAGAGAAGCATTTGATTCCAAGTTTGTCATTTTTCCTGTTATCGTTCTCCACTATGTAAAATGTAGTAGATAATGTAATGAAATGGAGTTTTATTTGTGGACTTCCTTCAACTAATGTGGTTCTCAGTGTCCCATTCTATACTGACCACTTAATTTTGCTCAGGCTTGAGTTCTTTTACGTACCGTAAATCTACGACACGAGACCAACGCTTTACTTCCCTTCCATACTAAGGACTTATACGTCCGAAAAAAGCAATCGTCCCCAGCCGAGTTCGAACCCGCGACCTAGGATATATAAAGTTAGTATGGTAACCATTACACTACACATATAGTAGGTAGAAAATGTATTGAAATCTACCCAAAAGTTGGATAACGAGATTTCACTGGCATTTTTAGAAAAACGCCCTGTGAATGTGTTTATGTGTGTATGTTAACAGAATTTACTCAAAAACGAAAAGTCCCTTAAATACCAAATTTCATATTCTTGTTAAAGATTTGAAGTTTTCTTACGAGATAGCAACCCAGCTGAATTGGAATCGGAGAAAACCTAGTTTTCGACTATTTAGACTCTGTGGTCTTCTGTGGTCGAAAGCTTGGATTTCTACAATTTCAATTTAACTTGGTTGCTGTCATCATATGTCAGACATCTCTAATTTATATTCAAGGTGAAACAGTTTTCGAAAATTTTACTTTTCTAAAAAATGTTTGACAAATTTTACTAAAGTACCCTTTATTTAACATACTTTTATGGGAAATAAAATAATTTAAAATTTTCTGGCATAATTTGTAAACTTTGAGATAGACATAGCAACAACAATACCTTACAGGATACTGGTGAAGAACACTTTATTTACTTGATGTTCATATCATTTGTGATTTTAAGCAGTGGCGATGTCTCTCATTACGACATTTTACTGTAAATAAGTTTACATTTTCCAATTTATTAACGTTGCCTATAAAATTTCTCAGTTCAGGTTTACATTTCAATGCGGCTATTTATTTTATATTTTGTTTCAATATGTGGAACCCTTTTCGTTACTCTAGTACCTACGTATGTACGCAAATAAACATAGTAGCTAGAGAAAGTATTGTATTCCAAACATAAATTCTATGTTGAGCTTTTACCGGAAATGTATGTTTTGAGATCCCCCTTTTATTTTCTCAATAATGTGTCTAAAGATATTGATTAAAGATATTTACATCACAAGTAAAATGTATAGTTTGAATTTTCTGAGAATATCCTCTGAAGATCTCTTTATTCTGGTTGAGTTTTGCAAAATTTCGCTTAGCGTTTAAACTGTAAGAAATAGACAAACGCTTGCTACACAAAAAAATGTAGAACTCATTAAAACACATTTTGTTTGTCATATAAATTTCTCTTGACCGTTTTCAGGATAGTCCCTTACAGTGGTTTCAATTTTAAATTACCTAATTTTTGTCAAACAGGGCCATATAAAGCGAACCCAACCTAAATTATTTCACATACCGACCAGCTTTAAACATAGCTGACTATCACTTTAGTCCAGTGTACTCCCTTATGTCCCATCTACGTACAAGCAAGCAAGTAAGAAGACCCTTTCTGCTAATGTTTATATAAATTATCATGATATAAATAAATGGTTAATCTTTTGCTTGTATGCATATGGAACAGGTAGAGAAAGCTTGTGATTGGAACGCATCACATTTTTTTTTTTAATTCATACTCCTTCATTTTGTGTTTTTAACACTGAACAACAGAATTGAACATAACGTCCAACAATGCACAGTTACCTTGCGCGAAAAAACAGAAACCTGTGGAAGACTTCACCTATTATGGTTTCATGGAAATTACATTAGAGTTACACTTTATAAATAGAATTTATTCAACTAAAATTGTGTGTATTGAAGACATTCCTCTATATTCAACTCTGTTTCTGCATGCAGAGGAATGGTATAGGAACACCATATAGATTACCTTCTGATATGTGGCGATTAACTTTGAAATTACGTAATTATTTCTATTTGAATAAATGTTCATACTAATAAATGCAAATGCATAATTATAAAATAGTTGGATAGGTAGAGTCAGACTGAAAAATTCAATGCCATAGACGGGATTTGAACCATGGATTTCTTATCTCTAGCCGGTTGCTCTGCCACTGAGCTACCATGGCAACATGCCGGCATAGCATTGAATTTCTCAACCGTCTCGCAAGTTTCCTGGTAAACCACAAGGTGTTCTCAAATTATTTTGGGATGACAACTCCTGTTCTACACACGCCTTGTGTGAAAAAGCAATTAGTTCAATGATAAAACAGTTACTTTATCTTCCTCAGGTGTGGAAATAGCTGCTACCATTGCGATTATTATGAGCTTTGCTTTTCCTGGAAAACTGTTACGACAGCAAGTGCAACTAATACCTTTACTTTAACATGGAGAATCATATTATGAGCCACAAAGGGCAGTCCACAGTAGTAATAGAGCGTGATGGGCTGTTAGTCTAGAGATGTTAGGTTTAAACACCGTACAAGCAAACAGATGAATGGCGTCCATTTGTAGTGACCTAAATTTTAATCACCTGTATTTATATCGAAGTTTGAATACTGCTTTGCTACAATTAACTACACATATCTGTAGCAACTCAGGGATGTATAATGTCTCGTTACTGATTGTTATCTACTGTGAACAATCATGAACTCAGATATCTCGTAGCTTCAATTCTCTGAAAATTGCTTCTGAAGTCTTCTACATTCTGGATAAATATTAATTGATAAAAAAATAACATGGTTGAAAAAAAAAATTAAATTTTGTTAAATCATGCAATTTATGTCCAAGATATTTTTTTTCGCAATTTAACTACTTTTGAAATATTCATTTATTTCAACTGTTGGTCACGAAACTATCTTAAACAAATGGTATTCTAATCTAAATTGCTAGAGGCACTTTTGAGTGAATCAACATGTTATAAAACATGTTTCATGTAAATGTTAGTTTGGGGTGGGGAATATTCTTGAAAACCTTATGTTGTATCCTTTGAAGATGCTGAACTTAAATGTCAAGTTTGGTATTTAAAGGAATTTTCGTTTTTGAGTTATGCTGTTCAGAGACACTCCACACAGACAGACACACGATCGTTTTCCTAAGCAGAGTCTTTTTCAGGGATCCTCAAAATTGGTATTTCCCGTAAAATCTATTATCAAATTTTCGGATGCAGTGCAATACCTTCTCTAACTACTACCTGTTACGTGCTACATGATAAAGGTGGTACAAATATTAAAAATGTAACAGGACCTACGTCAACCGGTTTTGATTGTTGCATAGAATAACTTCGTTACTCATTTTATTTTTGATAGTGTTTAACGCTCGCTTTTACTACATATGGCACAGACGTTACGTGGAATGAGGATGGAGCACAGGTGGAATGCGATAGCGGAGGAAACCGGAGGACTCGAGAAAACCTGCCCCTGCGTTGCTTTGTCAACCACAAACCCCACATGAGATCGCTTGGAATCGACCCTATCTAAAGCATTTAAACTTAAAAAAAATATTAATAATAATAATAATAATAATAATATTAATAATAATAGTCATACTACTACTGCTACAGCTAATAATAAAATAATAATAATAATAATAATAATAATAATAATAATAATAATAATAATAATAATAATAATAATAATAATAATAATGATGAAGAGTAGATATTAACATCTAATTACTTTTCCTTAAAGGGTAAACTATAATAGGAGGGTACAAAGACAAGAACACTCTAGACGTGATTAAATGCAGTCTGTCTCTATTTCAGGATAAAAACAACAACAAAAATTGATGTGTTTCATTCACATGATCTCCTCCACATCTCTGTAACAAATTATTGTTAAAACTCTTTTTCTTCTATTTACTTCATGTTAATTTAGATAAGAATTAGCTGAAATACCTTATTATTAGCTTCCTTGTAGGTAGAAGGGTAATAAGGGAATGCACTGGGCTAAAACGATACTCATATCTTTTAAAAGCTAGTTGTTATGGGATTTAAATTATTTTTGTATGACCAGCAGCTGTAAAGTTCGCGTAAGAGAAAACTATATTTATTTTAAAACTGAAAGCAATACAAGGAATACCTCGGACACTGTCACTCCGCAAAAAAAAAAAAAAAAAAAAAAAAAAAAAAAAAAAAAAAAATATATGACATAAAAGTGTGTTTTAACGATCTCTAGGTAATGTTGAATGTAGTGTTATTTTTTTATCTCTTACGTTTTACCATTATGCAAGAGTCGATTAAATTGGAGGATCTTTAGAGGCTAGCCCTAGAAATTCAGGATATATATTAGTAGAAATAGACTTATTACTTGCTTCCTTTAAGTAGAAGCGAAATAAGGGAGTACCATAGGTTAAAATAATAGTCAACAGCTGGTTGCTATGTGATTACAGTTATGGACGGGAGTTCACAAAATCCCCGGTGAGAAAATATAAGTTTTTTAAACCTGAAACCAAACACAAGGAATATCTCAAAAACGATCAACTCCAGGAAAAATGCATTTAACATAAATTATGTGTTTTAAAGTGCTTTAAATATTTTGAGGTAAGTTATTCTCCATATTTTACGGTTTAGCAGTAGCAGTTTAGCAGTTATGTAAAATTCCGTAAAAATGCATTTAGAATAAAGTCATTCTTCAGCGGCTATTTTAAAAAAATTCAAGATATACATTTAATTTTTCAGGTAAATATCTTTAATATATATATATTTTAATTAAAATCGTTGGAGTCATTTTTGAGAAAATCAAAATTTTTGAAAAAAGTATATGTAAAGGGTAGTTTAGAATGGGGGGATTTTTCTCAAATCTTCGTTTTGCATCCCTGGAAGATACTAAGCTTAAATACCACTCACACACACATGGACCTTTTTGTGAAAATTATTTTTTTGACCCTAAAACATATATTTCTGGTGAAATCTCGGTATGAAATGTTTGAGTGGTATACAATATTTCTCTATCCGTATGCACATTGTACATATGTGACTAGAGAAAGTAAAAATCCATTTATGTTTTGAAAGGCCTGAGGAAAGATGATGTGATGAGACTGTACAACAAGCATATTAATAAGTAAGTAAACTTGCACCCTTGGCTCTTTCCTTTTCCTCCCTGCATCGCTGCCGACGACCAAGTTAAGCAATTTCCACTTGAAATCGTTAACTTGCTCCCCCGTCAGATAAAGAAGACCTATCTCATGTGCTTGCTATTTCACAGGCCGAGGCTCCCACGCCGTTTCCGAGCAAATGTATATTAACTTTAGGTATAAAAATATTAGCAATTAAATCTGTTAACTTTCACACGAGAAATGTTATATTCTGAGACGATTTTTAGAATTTTCCAGCAACTTAATTTTTTTGTAAATGCTTAAATACCTGTCAACTAAACCAACATAAGATAATATCTACATGAAACGCAATGTAACCATACTTCATCCTAGCTGTACATAATTGTATTTGGTGCCTATAATTTGATCTTCCTTAATGTAATACTGTGAAATGTCACCAAAAGTTTTGATAAATTAAAATTAGTTATAATAAAATAATATAAATTATAAAGTTAAAAAAGCATGAGCGTTTTAATTACTATTATGGGCAAGTTTCATACGACCGTTTATGCTCGACCATGCATCTAAATTAAAGGTTTCATAAACATTCGTTTCTGGGTTGAGTGATGTGTTAGAATCGTTATTCATTTATTTATGGTTACAATACAATTACCTTGTAGCACCTGTCTCAAACAAAGTTGATATCTTATGAGACGTACTACGCAGACGCAGAAATGTTGATTACTTCCCTATAGACAGCTGTTAACATGTGACACACTTTAACCTACAAAAGGTGTAGACAATGAAATCTAGAAGAAATTGAATTTATGGAAATATCATTTACAAGTAATGCGAATGATAATATGAATTGAACTGACTTCATTTCAAATATAGATTATTTATTGTACAATTGTTGAAATTAATTTATACTTTTTGATATTCTTCAATCCATGAATTGTGAATAGAATTTCTAGTACATCTGACTTGATTTTTGTGGCAACACGTTATTGGTAACATTGAGTGCTTCTGTTGTAATTTCTTGGGGGTGTAAGTGGAATTTTACTGTTACTGGTGTCAGATAATTTAACTTTTTTCTAAACTCGCGCCAGTACCGTTGTTGATCGAAACAAGAATAATCGATACTTACGCTTTCACAATGTTACGTGGCCACATCTGATTGGTCGAATACCAATACTTTAATGAACAGGTGTACTTTAATGAGGTCCATTAAAGTACTGCTACTGGTCGTATAAATACCACATTTTTGCCTGATCGAGCATAAATAGAGTCACAATTCGGCTTGGTCACTGTAATGTTTTATATCCTTGAATGTCTGAGTGATTATTGTGGCAAACTTTCAAGCTTTTTGTCTAAGTTTTCTTCTGTAGCATTATTCTCAAATTTGTTCATAAAATCGCGAATTGAAGTATCGAAGGAGGTAATTATGTGGGGATCATGAACGCGAAGGCGATTAGTTTTTAAAAGAACATTTGCATTTGAATATGCTTGTTTTTAGGTATAAATGCCTTTCTATCTTAGCAAATGAAATGCATCTTGGTGCTAAGTGTGTGCTGTCGTGAATGTGGGGGGGGGGGGGCGGTGTGAGGAGGGGGAAGCTATCGGCATTGGCTCTACGCGCAACATTGTGCAAGCGCCTAGGTTTTATACCTAGGGATGCGAAGGTGTTTTTTTAATGTAATCTCTGACATTACAGCGTAAAGTTTACTACTTAATATCCTTTCGTCCTGGTTTTAATGCTTTAATATTCCTTAACCTGGTTATAAGTTACCACAAAATAAAGCAAATTTAAAAAAAAGAGAAAAAAATGTAGATAACCTAGCTGGTTAGCCGTGTATGCGTGAAATTGTGGATTCATTATTTTGAAATAGTTTTATTGTAGTTTTAAGGGACAATATTTGAATTCTTATGCTTAAGATACTCAAAAGTGGAATTTTTATACAAGTATTACTTATTATATTATTATTCATAGACTGAGAAATTCCCAAAAATGTATCAGTACTATGTTTTGTACTTTCTCTTCTTTCTGCTTACTAGTATCTACTGCATATTTGTCCAATGCATTAATGAGTATACTAAAGCGGATAAAGCTGCTCAAAGAATGTCTAAATATTCACCGTCTATTATATGTATTTGCTATTAATGATAAAATTATGTAAGATATGTGTTGTGCTCTTGTTTTTTGTTTAAATATTTTTACCATTAGTTGTCTTTGAAATTTAAAAATATCCTTGAAATAAGGAGTACAAACGTCATATAATGTAGTAATTTTAAAACACCATCATGTTCAAATGACATTTCAATCAGTATTAAAACATTCATATAATTGTATGCTCCTTATTAATTTCAAAGAGAAATAAAATTATTTTTCTTATCTGCGAGTAGCTTATCTATTTAAAACGGTTACCAAGAATAATACGATGATATTTATGTCACGCATTATATGCATTTCTGACCGTATTTCCAAGATTCTAGCTGCTTTCTGTTATTATGTTTCATACAACCCTCCTTTGTGTTATTTTGCTTCAGCTTAAAAAGTGAGATGGAAATACTGCACAGATACTTGAGCAGGGTGGCGTGGGATTTTTTGCATTCCTCAGGGGAACAACGGCTGTAAAAGGTTCCGAACTAACATTCTCTACTATGTACAGAATTCAAGAGAAAATCCTGGGGCATATTCTGCCACAGAAACCATCTCTTTAAACAAACTTACAGAACAAAGACGGTTCTGGACTTGAACCATTAAAAATGTGATATGCAACAGTAACCTAACCCTTTCTCCCGTTTGCCAATTCACAAACACCAGTTACAGAATACCACTCTTATGTCCATTCTACCCTAATCATTAGTATTTTACAGGAAAGCGTTTGAATTTCAGCACTAAAATTAGGTTCTCTAAAATAAGACCTGTGGGCCGGATCCGGTCCGCGCTTTGGAGCGGGGTTTTAAGGTCACTTTACCTTTTAATACACAAAAGAAATGTACAGGTAAATGTACTTCAATATTGACCCTTTATGCATTTTGTATAGTCTTTTGTAACATGGTATAAAATAATGTGCAACTACACAAAATAGTAAAATTACCCTGCGGTAAAACACTCTTTATGGTAGTGCACGAATCTTCTGGTTCGTTTAACTCTAGAAAAGGCCAACCAGCACTTTTACTTTCGCTACACGTATTATGTACATAGTTTATATAGAAGATATTGTAATGCACCCAAAAATTCGATTCCAAGATTTCACCGGAAATACATGTTTTAGGTCCCCCTAAATCTAAAAAAAGCATTTCTGGAAAAATGCCCGTGTGTGCGTGTGAGTGTGTGTGTGTGTGTGTGTGTGTGTGTGTGTGTCTGTAGACAGCATAGCTCAAAAATGAAAAGACCGTTAAATACCAAACTTGGTGTTTCAGTTTGGTCTCTTACAAAGATGCGACACGACAATTTTCAAGAAAATTCCCCCACTCATAACTACCCATTTATATGGAACTTTTTTTCGAAAACTTCGATTTTTTCAAAAACATTTCTAACGATTTTGATTAAAATATCGTATATTAAAGATATTTCCCTAACAAATATTATGTATATCTAGAATTTTGTGGGAATAGCCTCTGAATACTACTTTATTCTGGATGGATTTTATAGAATTTTGCATTACTGCCAAACCGTAAGAGATAGACAAAAACTTACCACACAAAAATCTAGAGGACATTAAAACACACTGTTTATGTTATCTAAGGAACTTCAGTCACATGGCAGTCAGCTTTTGACCGTCACTTTAATCTATGGTACTCTTTAATTTCGCTTCTACTTATTGGAAAGCAAATAATAAGACTATTTCTGCTAATTTTTCTCGATTAGTCTTAAGTAAATAAAACCATTAGCTTTTCAACAATAATGTGTTGCAGAGATGTAGAGAAATTCATATGAATGGAACACATCAACATGCTTTTATTTAGCTAAACGCCCTCTTAACCTGGTTGATAAGGGACAATCCCGAAAAAAACTCATCATACGACATTCGAACTCGCGACCTCTTGAATGTAAGACAGGCACGCTACCTCCACACTAGCGAGGCGGGCTCATTAAAAGCATTGCACCGCTCAAAGTATATCAAAATCACCATCACTTCTCCTGCATACACAGATGCCAATAGAAGCGCTGTACCTGCAGCTGACTGTGATTTCCTGGCTGGGTTTTGTGTTGCTATTTTTCCTTTCTTTCTAATAGGTGTGCAATATGCCCGTTGAAACTAAAAATCGAAAAAGTCGATAGTGAGTGTCGCATTTTGAAAACAATATGACCGAGAAATATTTCGTTACAGAAAAAGGTAATGGAACCAATATGAGTTATCCGCAAGGAAGCATTACTATTCTTAAAGAATGCAATATTTGTTGCAACTTCGGAAAACAAAAGAAGGTTTGTTGAAAATGTTAATAAATTCATGGCACATAAACTCGAAACATTCAAACGTGGAATGTTTTCAACAAAACAAGTTCTAAAAAGTATTCAGGAAAATGAAGCATTACAAAAGTAGGCCTTCGAATTGTCAATGAAATCACAAAAAAGCCATTCAATGATGGTGACTACAAAAAAAGGTGTGCTTAATTGCAGTTGAAGAATTGCAACCTGTTTGATTATGAAGCTCACTAATGTAAAACATTTATTGTTTCAGCAAATACAGTGGCACGTTGTGTTGAAGATGTTGCTTGTAATTCATCAAATCAATTACAAGAAAAGGCATTCAAGTTTGCTTGGTACTCAATAGCCCTGGACGAATCTACATATATCTCTGATACTACTCATGCTGTCAAGTTATTAGAGTATTAACACAGACTTATAAATTACTGAAAAATTGGCAGATCTCTTCCGGAGTCAGGATCAGTTAAGGATATTTTCAAAGGGTAAAGATAGCTTCAACTGAAAAGCACAATATCCCTCATCTCTTGAAATGTGCTTCAGCAGATGGGGCGAGAAATATGTGTGGCAAATAAGCAGGTTTCTTGGAAAATTAAACTCAGAATAGGGGTGCGTTTTCCATCAGGAAGCACCTTCTGCAGTCATTGGATATGTTCTGTGTGATGGAATCTGTTATTTCTGTAGTCAGTTTCATTGTGTGCCATGGACTCAAACACCATCAATTCAAGTCTTTCCGACAAGAGGTCCAATCTTTGTCAAATTATCTCCATAACGCATGGCAATAGTTCAATTTTGTCAGGCTTCTTTTGTTTGAGAATAGAGATTGAGGTATTTCTGACTGAGAAAAACAATACTTTGGAAGTCCTATTGGACAAAGAATAACAATAGAAACTGCTTCTTTGGCTGAGGTTACTCTCCATTTTAATGAATAAAATAAAATATTCATGGGGATGACAGTATTATATGATTTTTAGGTTTGTTTGTAATAGAATTTCGTGTTGACCTGAAGAAAGAATTGCCATCCAGGTTCTCGGACTTAGATTTTCAATCCAGAGAAATCAAGATTTTTTCAGAACCTCTGATCTTTTCAAGTGAAAAATGTTGAGACAGCACTGCAAATGTAAATCTTTGATCTACAATCTGATGACACCATGAAGGACATGTTTCAAGTGGGACGTCTTGTTGAATTTTACTAGTTACTTGCAGAAGAAAACTACTGCAGGATCAAACACTTTCCACGGGGCTTTTTATCTGTATAAGGCACTTCCTAGAGTTGTAAAAATATCATTTTCTTTGCTTAAACGTATAAAATCTAATACAGAGTATTTAGTAAGTAGTCTGACTGACGAAGATTTACAAGAAATGTTACTCATCTGACATATACTAAATGAGCCACAGTTTGAGAAAATTTTGGATACGTGAGACATACTTCTGACAAAGTGTACTAAAAATAAAAAAGAAGCTGGGATACCTGTAACAAGCAGCGCTGAAAACCAGATAAAAGTAACTCAGAGGCCACTTAGTCCATCACAAATCCCACGTCGGTCCCCTGGGATTGAACCCGGGACACCTGCTTGAGAGGCAAGCAAACTCACCACTGAACCATGGCGCCATATTGTAACATACTTTTAAAAAACAAAAGATTATGGTTATGAACTGTAAAAGCACTGAAGAACAGAACAAAATAAAAATAACTTACACGCGAGCGCATACACACAGAAAGAGGAGGTAGAGAGAGAGAGAGAGAGAGAGAGAGAGAGAGAGAGAGAGAGAGAGAGAGAGAGAGAGAGAGAGAGCTAGTCCAGTTCCCTCAACATCACTCTCGAATTCCCCTGCCCATTCACGTCCTTGTAAATTCTTAAAGAAGATTTCCTCACTCCTACCTTTTCTTTTTCCCCAAGATATTTTCAAAGCCTCTTTGGCGGAGATTGTTGTCGTCTCGAGATCAAAATAGGGTAGAAAGAGTGGCCTCTTTGTGGATTGTTGGTTAAAGTTGCGGCGAGATATTACGTACCAAACGAGATTGGGATGAACTCCTTTACTTTGCCAAGTCAAGCCGAAACGCAATGTTTCACGCTGGTAAAATTCTTAACCGGAGTTTCTTTTTCCTTCCTTCTTTATTCATTTTTTGTAAAAATAATTTAATGTAGGTATATACCGTATTCCGAATAATTTTTGGAAAATTTTTAATTTCTCTATACGTACTATGTACATAGTGCACTCTACCCAAAAATTCGATACCGAGAGTTCACCGGAAATATATGGTTAAGGTCCCCTTTATCTATAAAAAGCATTTTCGGAAAAAAGTCTTCGTGTGTGTGTGTGTGTGTGTCTCCGAGTGTGCGTTTGTCTGTGAGCACGATAACTCAAAAACGAAAAGTCGCTAAAATACCAAACTTGGTATTTAAAATTAGTATCTTCCAGGGATACGACACGAAAATTTTGAGAAAAATTCCCCCATTCCTAACTACCCCTTACATGGAACTTTTTTCAAAAATTTTGATTTTCTCAAAAATGGCTGTAACGATTTTGATTAAAGTATCGTATAATAAAGCATTTACCTGACAATTAAAATGTATATCCCGAATTTTCTGGATATAGCCGCTGAAGAATAGTTGAATTTTACCGAATTTTTAATCAAACAAAGGAACTTCAGTAACATAGCAAACAGCTTTTGACTACCACTTTAACCTATGGTGGTCCCTTATTTCGCTCTACTTACAAGGAAGTAAGTAATAAGACTATTTCTGCTAATTTTTTTCTGATTAGCATGAAGGAAATAGAAGTATAAGCTTTTTAAGAATAATTTGTTGCAGGGATATAGAGAAAGTCATGTGAATAGTACACCTATTTTTATAAATGATATTCATTGAAGTTAAAATCTGTTTTGAGAACACATCAATGAAGATCTAGATATACCCCTGAAGGAAACAAACTCTTTTTGATTCATAAGCAATAGTATTAATGGGGAATTGAATTATTATCTCATCTATTTTGAATAGACAAGAATCTAAAGGGCTAAGTTGCAGAAAAAACTCCCGTACTAAGCTACTCTTTACAAAGAAACAAAATGGAAAATTTTTATTTTCTCAGAAATGCACTGCGGTTTTGTTTTAAAATGCTGCATATTAATGATATTTAGATAAAAAACAAAATTTATATCTAAACTTTTCTGCGAATAATCTCTGAGGACCTCTTCCTTTTATTGACTTTTGCGTAAATGGTAAACGTAAGACAAAAAATATCTTACTGTACACAAATATCGTTATATATCGTTAAAACAGCCAATTTATAATAAAATGGGAATTCTGTATGGACTTTTTTCATCCTGATTAAGCAAAGAGAAGAGAATTCAATTGCATCACATAGTGATCGGCTTTTAAAACATTTTACTAAATACCCTTATGTTCTTTACGCTAAGAAGGAATGAATTAAATCAATCACTTTGTTAATGGTTCCCGATTAGCACAAATTAGAGAAAATAGTACGATTTTGTAGCAATAATTTGTTGAGAAATAGGTGGAGAATGGAACACACTATTTCCCGTTTTCGTATGAGGCTTATTTTAAAAGTTTCGCGCTGGCGATAATATGACACGAGTCAAATATTACTTTCCAAGTTTTAATATTTAAAAGTCGCCGATGGAAGGAGCTATTTAAACAAATCTTATATTAACATTCAGATAACGTTCTCGCCAAATACGGCTTTTATTTAGAACTTACAAACAAAAAGTTCCTTCTAAAGCTTATTGTTTTCTATCTGCTTCATATTAATCAAAATGTACCCTTACAGGAATAACTTTATTACAGATGTCGCCTATAGCAACTTAGCTATAGGAAACGGAATCCAAGTTAGCTTATATTTTTTGATAGTGCTTAGTGCCTGCTTTTCCTACAATAGCATTGCAGGCAATGGCACAGATAATACATGGAAAAAGGATGGAGCACCGGTGGAATGCGATGGCGGGGGAAACCGGTAAACCCGGAGAAAACCCACCCCTCTCCGTTTTGTCTACCACAAATCCAACACGCAGTCGCTTTAGTGAGAGGTGAGTTATGCAAGCTATATGCTAATCTATAAGTTCCATTCTCTTTTCACGACATTGTGAGAAACAACTGAATAGTGAAAGTGCTTTAAAAACTGACAAAGCATTGAAAATTTGGAACCAATAAAATGGATATCTTGGGAAAAGTTGATGCCACAGAACCAGTTTTTTAAAATGAAATATGTGTTTTATAGTGATCCAAACTTTCTCTCCAGTAAATTTAGTCTATCTCTTAAAGTTTAGTAGATAAAAAGGTATAACAATTATTTCTGAATGCTGAGGTTTCATAGGCTATTCTCAGGAAATTAAAGTTACTCATCTATTTCCCATACAAATATCTTCAAAATCTCATCTTTAATCAAAATCGTTATAACAATTTTTGAGAAATTGCAACAAATTGAAAACTGCTCCATATAGTTTGGGCTCGGGGATTTTGTTAAAAACGTTTAGGTCGGATCCGCAGAAAATATAGAATCCAAATACCAAGGTTTCTATCTCTGGTATAACTATTTTTTCTCTACACGTACATACTATGTGCATAGTGTATACAGAAGGTATTGTATTGCACCCAAAAATTTGATACCATGATTTCATCGGAAATACGTATTTTGAGATTCGCTGAATCCAAAATAGTATTTTTAGATAAATGTCCGTGTGTGTCTGTTTCGCAGAGTGAATGTATGTGTATCTGTGGGTAGGATAAGGATAAGTACCAAACTTGGTATTTAACTTCAATATCTCCAAGGATGCGACACGAAGATTTTCAAGAAAATTCCCACACCCCAACTATCCTTTACATGAAAAAATGTTCGAAAATTTTAATTTCCTCAAAACTGATTGTAACGATTTTGTTATACAGATTTTTTCGTGGAGTTGACTGTTTTAGAGATACTGCTTTTTATTGGTTTCAGTTTTAAAATATTTATACTTTTCTCATACGGGAATATGTCAACTCCTGGTCATTGAAGCAAAGGAACCTCAATCACTAGCAACCAGTTTTTAAGCGATGTGACTATTGCTTAGCCAACTGTACTTCCTTATTTCCCATATACTTATAGGGAAGCAGGTAATAAGACCATTTCTGCTAATTTTATCTTGATTAGCATGAAGAACATATAAGAATAAACTTTTTAACAATAAATGTGAAGAAAATCATATGAATGGCACACATCAAATTTTTATTTTAAATATTGTTCATGCAGCTTTTTCTGAAAATTCCTTTTTAGGATTCAGGGTGTCTCAAAATATGTATTTCCAAAGAAATCTCGAAATATAATTACTTCTCTGCACGTGCTATGTGCATAGTGTATAGAGAAGGAATTGTAATGCACCCAAAAATCCGATACTGAGCTTTCACCGGAAACACATGTTTTGGGTCACCCTGAATTTAAAAAAAAAAAATTAGAAAAAGGTCCGTGTGTGTATACCTATGCGTGTGTGCATCTGTGTGTCTCGAAGATTTTCAAGAAAATCCCTCCACCCTGTACTACCATTTACATGGATCCTTTTTTCGAAAATGTTGACTTTCTTTAAATTGGCTCTAACGATTTTAGTTAAACTACCTTATGTTTAAGATATTTTTAAGACAAATGAAATGTATATCTTGAATTTTATGGAAATAGCCTCTGAAGACCTCTTCATTCTGGATGACTTCTGTATAACTGAAAAACCGTAAGAGGTATACAAAAACTTGCTGCACAAAATATGTAGATCTTATTAAAACACACAATTTTGTGTTGTAGCAAGCAGGTTTGGTCCTTGCATTTAGTGAATAAACATGTAATATGCTCTCTTGTTCCTTGCACAGTATCTCTCATAACAGTTTATAATATAGAGAACAGAAAGCAATTAAACACACAGGCAAGAAGGAGTGTGGAGAGAAGGTATTGTATTGCACTCAAAAATTCAATACCGGATTTCACAGGAAATATATGTTCTGGGACCCCCTGAATCCCGAAAAAGGCATGTTTAGAAAAGTGTGCGAATATGCGTCTGTGCATGTGCGTCTGAGAGCATGCCGGTCCCCATGGCCGCGCTCGCCAAGGCTTTGGTGCTTCGTAGCGCTGGGGACGTGGGTTCGAATCCCTCCTTGGGCATGGATGTTATATGTTTGTGTATATGTGTGTGTTGTAAAAGTGAGAAAACAGTAATAAACAGTAATAATAAGGCAAAACAAAGTAAAAAAAGAGCAGCGTAACTCACAAACCAATATTCAAATTCAGTACATTCCACGGATGCAACACGAAGATTTTCAAGAAAATCTCCCCACACCCAATTGCCCTTTACATGGAAAAATGTTCATCCGCTTTGTTTTTCTCAAAAATGGCTGTAACGAATTTCATTAAAATCTCCTGTATTTAAAATATGTACAGGACAAATAAATTGTATGTCTTGAATAACCTCTGAAGACTTCTTTATTCTGAATGATTTTTTTCTGAAATTTGCAAAACTGATAAACCGTAAGAGATAGATAGGCCATAGCGTACCACGAGCTGAGTGGTTTGACCACTCGCCTCTTATCCAGACGGCCCGGGTTCAATCCCAAGTGACCGCATGTGAGATTTGAGGTGGACCAAGTGGCGCAGGGTCAGGTTTTCTCCGGTTTCCCCCGCCATCGCATTCCACCGGTGCTCCATCTTCATTCAAGTATCACCAGTGTTATCGTCATTTGTAGTAAAAGCGGACATTAAACAATATCAAATAAAAAAAGTAGTTCAGTACACAAAAAGATATAGATTTAAAATAGGACTTAGAATATATATCATAATTTTTTTCTTGTGGAGTTGACAATTTTCGAGATATTCTTTGATATGATTTCAGTTTTCAAGTACTGAAACGTTTCTTATACGGGAACTTATCAACACCTGGCCACGCAAAGAACGGATATCAATCCCATAGCAACAGCATCTTATAACATTTTACTGTGTGTTTAACCTAGTGTATTCCTTTATTTCCCTTATACTTATAAGAAACTAAGTAATAAGACCAATTCTACAAATTTTTATCTCGATTATCATAAAATAGATAGAAAAATGAATTTATTCACAATAATCTGTTTCAGAAATGTAGAGAAAGTCATATGAATGGGGCACACCAAATCATATTTTTTTTTATGGAAAAAGTCAAAATACGTGTTTAGTTTCCTGCAATTTGCAGCATTATTATGCATTCCTACAAGTGAGTACAGCAGTTAAAATAGTAAAGACACCAATATAGATTTGTTAGACACTAATTAATTAGCAAGATGCCTGTTCATATTCACTGCTATAAATGTGTAAACTTTTGTTAGGAATTAATTTTGATACTGTTAGCGTTGCAATGGTGTTCACCTAGTTTTACTATGCCAATACTAGAAGATTTTCATTATTTTGTGCGTTTATTTATGCTACGATTACCAGTTTCAACCCAAACTATGAATATATATATATATATATATATATATATATATATATATATATATATAGATTCATATTATAAATATAAATTCCTATAAATACTTATTAATGTAAGAGATATTAAAAAGGAAGTTTTTCTACCAATCATAAACTTACACATAGACACACACACGGATCTTTTTCCGAAAATGCTTTTTCTAGATAAAGGGGACCCTAAAACATATATTTCCGGTGAAATCTCGGTTTGGAATTTTTGGGTGGAGTGCAATACCCTCTATACACGATGTACATAGTACGCAAGGGAAATTAAAAAGGCATAAACCCAAATGATGACCCTCGTAAATAAAATTTGGATAGCTAACTACTGTTTCTAAATAAAGGAGGAATTTTTAACTAAAACAATTGAAATAGGACATATTATAATTAATCGTAAGATTTGAGTGCCAAGGACAAGCACAATCTGTCTACATTCCTAAGATAGTCGAGACAAGTCAATCTAGGAAAAGTGGATTAAGTATTTCAGACCAAAATGTAGCATACTGCCACTACACTGTCGAAATTATCGCAGTTTTTCACGCAGTTGGCCACATAATGCACTAAAGTTGCTCTGTTTGCTTTTCCCAATGTACAACCAGTATCTGCTTTAGAAACTATAAGGTATAATTTTTATTTACAGCAGTAAATATTATTAAACTGGGGAAGGAAACATAAGAAGAAAACGATGCAGACTTTACTAGTCATGAACAACGAAAAGTATAATAAAGTATTTATAATTTTTGTTTCTGTTATTTATATTACATAAAAAGGACTTGTTCTACTCTCAATTTTTACTACTGTATACACAAAGTATTTTTAGAAAGCCATTTTGTCTGCACTTCATCTTAATCAAGATAAACTTTTGTATCAATACCTGTATTATATATTTCGTTACACATATAAAGGAAGTAGCAATAGTCAAATGCATTAAAACTGGCTTAAAATTCCAAATTCCTTCCATTCTAATGCGAGTAATAACTGAAAATCGAAGAGCTTGAAAAGATTGACAATATACAAAACAACTTGAACGATCCAAAATGAATATCTCGGAAGTAATTTATCACAAAGGTGGTTGTTTGAAACAAATTGAGTATTTTAAAGCAATCTAAAATATCGGTGTAGTGTTTTACTCTATAGCTTTATGTATATCAGTTATACAATGCTACTGAAACTCCTTCCGAAAGAAGAGGATATCACAAGTGATTGCCACAAAATGCATGATATATATTTTTTTTTTTCATAAAATGTTTGTATTATGAAAATTACTAGTGATTTTTTTTTTTATTGAAAGTCTGTTGCATCTGAAATATTATGAGCTGAAATACCAATTTCTTGGTAGTACCAAGGTGCTGGGTAGTTATCACGGTGGCTTCTCACTTAGGGGTCTCAGGAGGTTCCGCCCTAGCAGATCGCACGTGAGATATGCGGTGGATGAAGCGGCACCCGGGTGGCTTTTCTCCGGATTCTCCGGTTTTCCCCGCCATTCATTGCATCAAGTACAACATATTATCTTTTCTATCATTCACTTCACGTCATTTCACATTACCCATTTTCATACCAGGCATCGGTTAGCTTCTCTACAAATATCTGATCCCGGGCCCTGGCTTTTAAGTCCTGGAGGCTTAAGTCCTACATACGAGGAGGGTAAATAAAGAAATAAGAAGCATTATGCTTTTCACATACACGTTGACTTTTTCCTAAAAGAACTCAATTAAGGCACCTCAAAACATAATATTTATAGTCTAATCTCAATACACAATTTTGGGTCTAATGAAACACTTTCTTTATATTATGAATTAATAATTATTTATTACATTTCATATCAGAGAGATTAAGTTTATTCCTTTTTCTTATAGTTTAACTCAGATTGGACGATGAATAAAATAGATTAAATGATGCTAACATTAGTTTAAAATCACTTGACATTCGCCTTCTTAGGGAAAACACCGTAAAAAACTTATCCTAACTCATCCTAGCCGAGATTAGAACTTTGCATCTCTAGAATTTGAAGCACACATGCTACCCCAACATTACAGAAGTGGGCATGCATCTTATTTGTTGTAAATTATAAAACATTAAATCTTATAATGAGAGACAGTATATTAAATTGATTTTCAAGCTAAATATGGATTTACAAATCTGATGCCTAGAAAGAGTGAAAAAGAAAGGGGTAGCTAGGAAAGAGCATGAGATTGTAATGTATTAAACTGTCTCTGAATATATGTTATAAAGATTTTTTTCTTTCCAGTTCAATTGATTTCTCCTCACATTTGTAATATACTAGCACCATGCAGAATACGCTCGAGGTTTGAAAGATTCTAAATCCAGTAAAACAGCTCCAAAACAAATATGATCCATTCTCATGAATTTCTCTACATCGGTGTAAAAAAATATTGTTAAAAAGCATATTCTTCTATCTACTTTTTGATAATCAAGATAAAAATTAGCAGGAATTGTCTAAATTATTTGATTCCTTGCAAGTAGAAGGAAAATAAGAGAATACACTAAGCTAAAACGAATCACACTAAGCATGTGATTCAAATCTGTTTCTAAATAGGGCCAGAAGTTTATAACTTTGCGTGTGAAAAAAGTTTAAGTATTTTAAATCTGAAAAAATAACAAGGAATATCTAAAAAATTGTCAATTCAACAATAACAAAAACGTAGATGACTAATTGTGTGTTTTAATGTGTTCTACAATTTGTGTGTAGTAAGTTTTCGTCTGTCTGTTACGTTATCAGTTACGCAAAATTCAGCAACATTATATAGCCTCTAAAGAGGTTTTTAGAGGCTATTCCCAGAAGAACAAGATATATATTTTATTTGCCGTATATATAACTTTAATATATGGTATTTTAATCAAAATCGTAACAGCCATTTTTGAGAAAATCAAACATTTTGAAACTTTTTTCCATGTAAAGGGTAGTTTGCGGTGGGGTATTCTTCTCAAAATCTTCGTGTCGTATCTCTAGAATAGTGGCATTTTACAGACTTTTCGTTTTTGAGTTATCGTGTTCACAGACACACACACATACACGTACACGAGCCTTTTTTTGAAAATACTTTTTTGGATACAGGGGACCCCAAAACGTCTATTTCGGGTGAAATCTCAGTACCAATTTTTAGGTGGAGTTCAATGCTGTTTCTATACACTATGTATATAGTATGTGTAGAGAAAATAAAAATATAACTTACTAGAAAAGGAATGAAGTGTAGAAACACAGAAAAATAAAAAACATTGCTTTTTTCACTTGGAGACTACACGACAAATTCTTTTAAGGTTTACGTGAAAGCAAAGGTTTGCCGCAGAGGTGTCCTGACGCAGCCCAGCTTTGTGTGGGTGTGTTTACATGCTGTTGCAAGGGGTGGAGTATCGAGCGAAGCGGTGTGTTTTTCTGTAGTTGCATATGTGTTTAGCCCGCTGGCCGGCATCGTGGTGGTTTCATAGTTGCCACAGTAGCAGCAACTCCACAACAACGGAAAGAGAAGTCCTACTTTGCTCCAAAACAACCACAACTTCCTCTAAGATTATGAATTTCTCGTAAAGCAATAATTAAATTCCTTTTCCCGCAGCAACAGTGGTGGTGGAATAACAACACTGCTGGCGGTGTTTAGCATACATAACCTTGTTAGCTGGAGGGAAAGCCCCCAACACATAACTTCGGGGGAGAAGTCAGCGTAGAAAAAGGGGATGAAGTATAATTCCAAAATCAAATTTACATCCCTCCTGCCGCCTTGGGACTAAGACATTCCTCTGTGATTACTTGTAATATTGTAGAGTGAAGCTGTCGGTGCTGATTCATACAATTGTATAATGCAACCTCTGTAATCCACTTAAACTTTCTAGTGAAGCATAAACTAACTTTAAATGCTGTTCTGTACACTTATAAAATCATGGTTTACATTTTACTATGCTTAAAATTACCAATTAGTGAAATTATATAAATATTGTGGTTTTTATTCAAATGTTTACAAAATTGTATGATGTGCTTTTATCAATATTATAAGTGTGTTTTAGATTACAAGTTAACAATTTTTGGATAAGAAGTATTTTACTTTATTTGTATCTTTTATTAGTCTGTGGTGTAGTCTATTTGACACAAAGCGTTGTTATTAAGGGTTTAATATTTTAAAAAGATTTAGTTTTTAAAATCTATTTAAAATAATCTCCAAGAATAAAATACATTATTTACAGATGGCATATGTTTTAAAATTGTAGTGTTATTTTAGCTAAAATGAAACATATGCAGCCACAGTCAAATATAACCTCGACATCATTCAAGGATGCCATCACACCGATTATTTAACTTGGGTTCTCCCCGTCCTTTACCGCAAGCACATTTGACTGCGGTTGCTAAGATCGAACGTTTACCCTTGAATGGATTGCTATTCCGCCTTGACGCTCACGCCGAACCGCTTCTGCTGTTATGGCTGTGAAACCTGTTTATTAATTAGAGGAAGAACGGCATATGTATCAAAATAAATCCGGCATTAAGAGTTTAACCAGGCATTGCACAACATGCAAAATCGTAATTTTAAAACATAAGAATAGAGACTCTATTTTACTTTCCTTGTTTCGGAAATATTTTTCTATATATTTAAATATAATTTTTGTAAAATTTTAAGCTGAATGGTGCAATTTAGAAGTGCAACAAGAGTCATACTCCAGTTTTATTACTCTCTGGATGATGTGAATTCACCATAAATATGTGTTGAGGTTCCCAGAATCCCAAAAAAGCATTTTCGAAAAACGTCTATGAGCAAAACTTAAAAACGCAAAGTGGCTGCAAGGGTACAATATGGACATTTTCATAAGAATATCTCCACCCAAACCATCTTACATGGAACATTTTTTGAAATTTTTGATTTTCTCACAAATGGCATTATCGATTTTGATTAAATTGCCGTATGTTTATATCTTAATAGCAAGTTAAATATATATCTGGAATTTTCTAGGAATAGCCACTGAAGTTCTGTTCATTCTGGTAGACTTTTCCATCACCGGTCAGCTCGAAGAGATAGACAAAAAGCACTCGTGCGCGCGCGCGCGCGCACACACACACACACACAAACACAAAGTTATAAAAATGCACTTCCTTATGAAGTTAAACTTTTTTAAGATATACCTTATTTTGTTTTAAATTTTCCAATAGTTTTTCATTCGTTTTTCTTTTGTTTAACTCCTGACCATGCAAACAGAACAAACATAATTTCAGGGTTACTATACAGCTACTCGCTCTTAAAATTGACCTTGTAGCTATGAGATAATGATGACCCTATTTCTGTTAATGTTTATCTCGATTAGCATGAATGAGATGAAAGATTAAGCCTTCAAGACTGGTTTCTTGCACAATAGGTACAGAAGAATGGAGTTGCAGTGGAAACTTTTTACAATATTTCTTATTAACTAGATAGCATGAAACATTTTTATTACGGCAAAGTATAAGCAGAATTAAAGTGGAATAAAAAGTCGCGGGAGTAAATACAGGTCATTAGATTATGCATTTATGGGCATTTAAATATTCATGTCTTGAACTATAAACATTTAAGAGCGCAAAAATCCATGTGTGTTTTCCAAGATACAGTTTCAAAGTATTTTTTCACATAAACATAAATACTGACCTTATTTCATCTACGATACCCTTAAGCTACATGTAAATTCTCTTCGCTAATTTGCGTTTCCGGATTTCTAATAGCATTTAAACCAGTCTTACCGCATACGACAGCAAAGGCAGTGAAAGTTGTTGATGGTAAAGCAAGTTTAGGTGGCACCGCGATATGGTAAGGGCCTTTTTATCCCTCGGGGCCAAAAAAAAAAACTTTACTGGCTTACTAATTCCATTAAATTCCAATATCATTACTGTTCATTTAATATTGTTTTTCTTCACACGAGTCGTGTGTAGGACAGAAGTTGGATAAGTAGAGTCAAGACTGAAAAATGCAATGCCTTAGCCGGGATATGAGCCACGAATATCTGTCTCTACACGGTTGCCCTTCCACTAGGCTACTATAGCAATATGCCGGTACAACATTAAACTTCTCTACTGACCCTTATGTTTCAATCTGACCCTACTTTTCCAATGCTAGTCCTACATACGCCTTATGTGAAAAAATCTGATGTTTTCCATACACGTGACTTTCTCTATATCCCTGGTGTTTTAACAAGATCTATATTATTCCTGTCTATTTCATACAGTTTTTCAGTTATGCAAAGTTTTCACAGAATGAAGAGATGTTCAGAAGCTATTTCCAGTAATTAAAATTATTCATATTATTTTTCATGTAAATATCTTTAATTTAAGGTAGCTGTATAAATTCATATTGTTTATCCCATTTTTCAGAAAGTCAAAATCTTCAAATAATTTTCCATATAAAGGGTAATTTAGTGTAGAGGAGCTTTCTTGAAAATATTTATGTCGCATCCTTGGAAGATGCCGAACTTAATTTTCTAGTTTGGTATGTAACTAACTTTTCGTTTTTGAGTTCACGGACAGACACGGACCTTTTTCTAAAAATGCTTTTTATACAATGAGTCAAAAAACCGTATTTCCACTGAAATCCCTGTAGTATTTTTGGGTGGAATGGAATAGCTTCTCTAAGAACTTGCAGTAGTAAAAGCAAAATGTCACAATTTCGTACGACTTTATAATTGTATGTATGTATCCTTTGACACATAAAGCCTGTGATGCGAAACCTTATAACATACGTGATTCCAGAGAGTGTAATGTCGACTAAATTTTCAGCGAAAAGCGATTACTCGTGTTGATGCAATTTTGAAATATATAACCATTACTAACGTTACTGCAACTGCTACTCAGATTTGTTTCGTTTCGTAGGACTGACTACCCCCCTAAGACTTACAAGCAAATGCCTCGGGGTTAGAAACAACAGTATAAAACCTCTTACGAGCGGTCAACCCGGAGCCAGACATGGCCATGAGGAAGTGGATGATATGAATTATAAGCGAAATTGATGAAAGATGAGGTCTCTGCAATTGGTGAAAAGATTGGCGGGGGAAACCGAAGGACCCGAAAAAGAAACCCTCCCAGACACCGCTTCACCCACCATAAATCCCACATGCAGGTGCTTAGGATCAAACCAAGGTCGCCTAGATGAGAGATGTGCGGTCTAATCACTCAACTACGGCACTGCCACACTCAGGTTTGTGATGTACTGAATTCTATAAGGGAACGCAATAAAGTGTCTTTTAGCTATTAGAGTAAACAGTCGATATTTTGTGTTTGGTGTATAAAACGCACCTTACTTTAAACTACATTTTGCAGTTTTTGATTCTCTAGGTTGGATGTAAAAAGCTTCATTATGCCATTTTCATTCTGTCTTCTATACGTACTATGTACATAGTATATAGAGAAGGTATTGTATTCCATCCAAAAATTCGAAACCGAGATTTCACCGGAAATACATGTTTTGTGTCCCCCTGAATCCAGAAAAGGCATTTTTGGAAAAAGTCCGTGTTTGTGTATTGTGTGTGTGTCTGTGGACAGCATAGCTCAAAAACGAAAACACCGTTAAATACCAAATGGTATTTAAATTTCGTGACTTCCAAGGATGCCACACGAAGGTTTGGCAAGAAAATTCCTGCACCCCAAACTACCCTTTACATGGAAGAACTTTCAAAAATGTTGGTTTTCTGATAAATTGCTCTAACAATTTTGATTAACATCTCTTATATTCAAGATATCTACATGCCGAATAAAATTAATATCTTGAATTTTCAGGGAATGGCCTCCAAATACCTTTTAATAATAGATGACTTTTATTGAATTTTGCATAGCTGGTAAACCGTAAGATATAGACAAAACGTTACTACACAAAATTGTAGATCACTATAAAACACTCAATTTCTGTCCTATACATTTTTTTCCTGGAGTTGATTGGAGTCATTCCTTGTACCTATGTTATTCAGCTTTAAAAGACATACTTTTTCTCACAAAAGAATTCGTCAACTCCTGTCCATATAAACAAAGAAACATTAGCCACATAGCAATCAGCTTTTGACTATCACTTTAGCCTCGTTTTTCCCTTATTTCGCTTCTAGGAAGCAAGTAATAAGACTACTATTTTTTCTCAATTAGCATGAAGTAAGTAGAAGCATAAGCTTTTTAACAATAATTTGTTGCAGAGATGTAGAGAAAGTCATGTGAATGGAACACATAAGATTTTTTAAAACGCTAAAATGTTAAATTTTAAAGTCATGTTTCTTAGGTTCAATGCTACTTCTTCTACTACAATGTAAGTACATACCAGTTAGAGTCGTTTTAGTAGACTTGATTTCTTCAAAAACATGGATTTTGACAACACCTGAGTCAAAAAAATCAGAACAGAGAGTGTATCTTCTGTTTGTGTTCGGACAGTATAGCTCAAAATCTTGGTATTTAAGTTTAGTATCTTCCAAATCTGTGACACAAGCATTCTTAAGAAAATCTCCCACCCCCAACTACCCTTTACATGGAATGATTTTTAAAGTTTCTTTTTCTCAAAGAGAGTTCTGACGATTTTATTTTAAAATACTCTAAATGCCGTATTTTCAATTTATTTTTGAATTTTCTGGAAATATCCTTTGAAGAGTTCTTCTTTATTCTGGATGAATTTTGTATAGCTGGTAAACCATAAGAGATGGTCAAAAATATGACACAAACAACGTAGATCTCTTTAACACACGTACCTAAATTATGTCATAGTCTTTTTGAAGAGTTGATCGTTTCCGTGGTATTCCTTATTATTGGTTTCAGTTTTAAACTACGTAACTTTTCTCAAAAGGGCAGTCACCGTTCGTTTCATCTCTCTTTTATTTTACTGTTGTCCGTGCAAAACGAACCGAAATTGTTCACATAGCGACAAGTTGCAAAATATTTAAATATCGTTTTAGCCTAGTGTATTCCTAATTCCATCCTACTTTGAAGGAACAATAATAAAACAATTTCTGCTAATGTTTATCTCGAATGTGAATATGATGTAGATAAGTTGTAGATACTTTTTAAGACCATTTTGTTTGCAGATCATGTAGACAAAGTTATATAAATGGATCATTATATTTTTAATATCTTTCTTTAATGTGGCATGAAAGCATAGTGTAAGGTGGTTTATTTTGGCACTCCTTTGAACTTAAAGTTAAAACATCTGGTACGGTTCATAATGTAGGATTAAGGCGGCTGTGAGAATTTAAGCAAATGGCTGACTATGCCTTTTGGATGAATGGAGTATTTATATTTTATTTTTACTATCTCCACTTGGTACAGAGTAGATAGAAAATGTATTACTTTCTATTCAAAAATTCTATAGCGGAATTTCACCGGAAATACAGGTTTTGGGGTCCCTGTATTCAGAAAACAAAGTAATTTAGATAAATGTCCATATATATGTGTGTGTATGTGTGTGTGTGTGTCCACGCGCGCACGTGCGTATGTGTGTGACCAAAATAATTCATCAGCAGCTTTCAATGAAGCGAAACGAAGATTTTCAGGAATGTTCCCACACATAAAATTAACCTTTACCGGGTAAAATTTTCCAAAATATTGATTTTCAAAAATGCTCTAACGATTATGAATAAAATAACGTTTTATAGCATATTTACATGACAAATAGATCTTGAACCTTCCGGGAGTATTTTATGAAGACATTTTCATTCTAAAAGACTTCTACTTAACTGGTAAAGAAAGGGATAGACAAAAACGTACTACACAGAATATGTAGATCTCATTAAAACATACAATTTACGTCATGTTGATTTTTTGTGGAGTTAAAATACCTGGATTTGGTTTCAACTTTAAAATACATAAACTTTTCGCAAACGGGGATTTGCCGAACCGTTTTCTTTTGTTTTACTCCTGAACATGTAAAGAGAAGCAAATTTTAGGGATATTGCATATCCCAAAGTGATCAATTTTTAAATGATGATTATCTCTTTAGCCTCGTTCCTCTTGTGCCTACAAGAAAATTAGTAATAAGACAGTTTGATAAAGTTTATCTTGAGTGGATTGAAGTAGATAGAATAATACATTTTGTAAGAATAATTAATTTTTTGAGACTACCTGTCCAACTCCTTTCCTACACACGCTTTATGTGAAAAAACGCAAGTTGTCAAGTTATAAAACCCGGTAACTTCAAATACTTATGACATTGTAAGTCACCAATGGAGTATGTCATTTCAAATACATTTGAGATAACCTTGTAGTCACTGGGAAACGTGTTGTCAGTTGAAGAATTTAATGTTGCCATGATAGCTCAGTGGTTAGAGCAACCGATTAGAGCCCGGGAGATCCGTATTTTAAATTCGAGCCATAATGTTGCATTTCTCAATCTGACTCTACCTATCCGGCTTTAGTAAGAATAGTTTGTTAAGAATAGGTAGATAAAGGCATGTGATTGGAACACATATTTTAAGTATAATTTGTAGAAGGCGGCGCCATTGCTGAGTGGTTAGACCAAAATCCCCTTCCACCAAGGCGGACCGGACTCGATCCCAAGCGCCCTTATGTGAGATTTGTGGTGGATGAAGTGGCATCTTTGCGGGGTTGCTTTGGGTCTACTGTTTCCCTCGCCACTCATTTCACCAATTGCTCCATCATCACCTTTCTTAACATTCATTTTGCATGTATTTCATTTCATCATTTCCTCACGTTCAGTGGTTTCGTGCCGTTGGCTCTCCGACAGGCTTCTGAACTCTGGGCATCCATTTGTAAGTTCTAGGGGAGGATAAGGAGACTACAAAAAAATGCTGGTATGTTCCATTCACATGCCTTTCTTTACATCTCTGTAACAAATTATTATCCTTCTTTCTACTTCATGCCAATGGAGATCAAGATAAGCAGAAACGGCTTTATTACTTAGTTCCTTATTAAGTGCAAGGGAAATAAGGGAATGTACTCGGCTAAACCGACAGTAAAATATTTTAAAATGTGGTTGCTTTGGGAATGAATTCCTTTTCTTTGCGACACCAGGAGTTGACGAGTTCCCGCATGAGAAAAGCTTTAAGTATTTTTAAACTGAAACAAATAACAAGGCATATCTCCAAAAAGTTCAACTACAGGCAAAAATATACATGACAAAAATCGTGTGTTTCAAGGAGATCTATATTTTTTGTGTAGTAAGCTTTTGTGTATTTCTTACGGTTTACCAGTTATACAAAATTTATAAAAAAATCAACCATAACAAAGATGTGCTCAAATGCTATTCCAAGAAAATATAAGTTAAACATTTTATTTGTCAGTTAATATCTTAAATATAAGGTATTTTAATCAAAACTGTTGCAGCCATTTTTGTGATATACAACATTTTGCATAATTTTTATATGTAAAGGATAGTTGAAGTTGGGGGAAGATACACCGAACTTAAATATAAAGTTTGGTATTGAACGGACTTTCCTTTTTTGAGCATTGTTGCCCACAGACACAGACACTGACACACACAGACGAATATTTTTCTAAAAATTACTTCTATTTTTTGGATTCAGGTGGTCCAAAACTGGTATTTTTAATGAAATCTATGTATCGAGTTTTTTGATTCAAATACAGTGCCGTTCTCTATACGATATGTACATAGTTTGTGCAGAGAAAATTATATTTGTGAAGCTGCTATTAAACAAAACTATTGTAATTAGTACTATGCAAATGTTTTAGTAAGTTAGTAATTTTGGAAGTATAATGGTTGGAATTCACTCTGAAAATTGGAAAGTTTCGAAAATCTATTAGGTGTTTTATGAATATATGGTGCAAGTAAATGTTTCTTTTGCAGTCTCGCACTGGAACACTTATTGTTCTGGTCTATTTCCAGTAGGGAACGCCAAACCGGAAATAACACACGTGGAGAAGTTTTAAGTGGGTGTCTACACAAGAGGCATGAAACAAGGTCCCGCTGTGACTGCAATTGTTGGGAGTACATCACACAGAGAGGCGGGAGAGGAATTGAAATTAAAGTAATGAAGTGCCCGCCATCTGCCGCGGTAATGCCCGCAATTAATCAGTTGCCCGCCCTGTCCAGTCATCTGCTGCGTTCTGCACACGTTATTTGCGTCACCGGCAGCATCATAAAGCGCACCCCCCCTCTCTAGCTATTAACTACTATTTTTTTTCTCTAGCGCTCCCTAGCAGTGCTGCTGTGTTTCATGTAAATGAAGCTTTGTATGGCTACTGTCGATGAAGTTTATTCCGTAAAACGAGTAGGGTAGTCTATTTGTGTTAACCACTTCATCGACACAACTCGCCGTTTAAAGCTACTCTCATCGCTTGGAGAGACAATAAACCATTTTCTGCTTTCTTCGTTTTTTCGTAGTCAGTTTATCCTCCCTTTATTTAGGACTGATACCCCTCTAGGAATTACAAGCGGATGCCTAAGGGTCAGAAGTCTGTTGCGCAGCCAACGGCACGAAACCACAGAATGGAGAACCTGGAACGAGTGGTCGGCCCATAACCAGGCATGAGCGTGAGGAGCTGGAAATGAAGTTTTGTTTATGGACGCTCTTTAACTATTTTGGTTCTCAGCGTTCCATTCTATGCAGGGTGTGGAAGACCGCTTAATTTTGCTCAGAGGCCTCAGAGATTCATTTACGTGTCATAAATCTACAACACGGGACCAATGGCTTTATTTCCCTTCCGAAGGAAGCCATGCTAAGGATTTTTACGCCCGAAAATATCCATCGTCGTACGCCGGGTTTGAACACGTGACCTTCGCCATACAAAGTTAGCGCGTGGAAGTGCATGATATGAAATGCAATCAAAATGGAGCAATTGGTGGAATGAGTTGCGAGGGAACCCGGAGGACCCGGAGAAAATTTGCCCAGACACCGCTTCATAAGATTGATGAGGAGTGAATTGGTCAGGTTGATGAGTGAGCTGAGTAAAAATAAATAAAGGCGCTTCCTCAAAAAAAAAAAAGCCCAAAATTCAAACTTTTAAGGGGAAAAAAATTGATCCCACACTTCTAGTTTATTTTTATATTCACAAATTCCATTTTTTTCTAAAAAAAAAAAAAAAAAAAGGATTGATTTGTCTACGATCCCGCATGAGGGCACTTGAGATCGATTCCGGGCCACCTAGTTGAGAGGTGAATGGTCTAACCGCTGGGTCTTTTCTGCTTTCTTATGGGAAAAAATATCTCAAATGAAAAGACTAAGAGATCATAAACGTTAATGAAACTGTCATTAGACAGTTAAAGGCTTTATTAGTGAGCTGTCATAAGTTTGACATAATCCATTTCTTAGGGTCCCTTTAAAAAAAATAGGAAGGTCCATGTGTATATGTGTGTTCGTGTCTATGAATACAATAAGTCAAAAACGAAAATTCAGTTAAATACCAAACTTTATATTTAAGCCCACAATCTTCCAAGGATGCCACACTTTAAACTATCCTTTAAAGGGTAAAATTTTTAAAAATAATGATTTTTTCAAAAAATGCTCTAAAAGTTTGATTAGAGTGCCGTAATTTTGGGATACTTAAATGACAAATTAAATGTATAACCTACACTTTTTTGAAAGAGCATCTGAAATTCCTTACATTCTAAATGAGTTTTGGCTAAGTAGTAAACCGTAAGAAGCAAAAAGTTAACACCCAAAAAATGTAGAACTCGTTAAGACACACATTCTTTGTCACATTACATTTTTTGTGGAGTTAATCATTCTCAGGATATTCCTTGTATTGAGTTCAATTTTAAAATACGTAAAAATTTTCGCATATAGAAATTTGACAAATACTGATTAAACAAAGAGAATACATAACGTCGTCCATTAAAATATTTGACTATTGCCTTAACCTAATATATTCCCTTGTTTCCCTTCTACTTATAAGGAAGAAAATAATAAGACCATTTCTGCTAGTGCTTATCTCGATTAGCATGACGTACATAAGGAATAATCTTTGTAAGGATTAGGAAAAAGATGGAGAAAGTCATGTGAATGGAACTCAACATATTTATTTTCTCTGGCAGTCCCTAGCATTTGATATAGCCCCCTTTAACATCTAAGGTCATATCGGGGGCTTTGCGTTAGAAAAATCTCGTCTGTAGGTTCTTTACGTTGGACTTAAATTGTTTTATTTTCCTCAAACACACACATTCACTCTCACATATATACTTCCAGACTCTGTGGGGGATAGGGAATAATTCTGGTTAAAGAAAAATTCCCCGCCCCAACCAGGAATCGAACCCGGGAATGCCGGGTGAGAACACAGCTTGCTGACCACTCTACCACGGAGACAGTCTAATGAAGCTTCGTATGGCTACTGTCCATTAAGTTTATTCCGTAAAACGAAGTAACCTACTATTTATGTTAACCACTTCGACACAATTCACCGTTTAAACTATTCTCATCGCTAGGAGGAATAATAAACCATTTTCTGCTTTCTTATGGGAAAACAATACCTCACATGGAAACAGGAAGAGATCATAAGAGTGAATGAAACTGTCAATAGACATTAAAGGAGGCTTAGGGTGACGTGTCTCTAAGTATGGCACAATCAATTTCTTACCTTTTCTATCACATATGTACGTTATACGTAGTAGAACAACGAATATCTAAAAAAACGATCAACTCCATGTAAAAAATGTATATAGCATAAAGTGTGTGCTTTAACGTGCTCTACATTTTGTGTGTAGTAAGTTTTTATCTATCTCTTACGGTTTAGCAGTTATGCAAAATTCCGTAAATTTCATCCAGAATAAAGTAAGCTTCCGAGGCTCTTCCCAGAAAATTGAAGATATTGCATTTTATTTGACAGGTAAATAAATATCTTTAGTATACGATATTTTAATTAAAATCGTTAGAACCATTTTTAAGAAAATCAAACTTTTCGAAAAAAGTTCCATGTAAAGGGTAGGTAGTTTGGGGTGGGGGGATTTTTCTCAAAAGCTTCGCGTCGCATTCCTGGAAGATACTAAACTTAAATACAAAGTTTGTATTTTACCGACTTTTCGTTTTTGAGTTATCGTGTTCACAGACATACGGACACTCGGACACTCGGACACACGGACACACGGTCACACTGACACAGGAACCTTTTTTTGAAACTGCTTTTTTTGGATACAGGGGACCCTAAAACATATATTTCCGGTGAAATATCAGCATCGATTTTTTGGTTGAACTGCAATACCTTCTCTATACACCATGTACATAGTACATATAGAGAAAGTAAAAATAAGTTCTGTATTCCATCCAAATATTCGATGAAAACATTTTCACAGGATATACATGCTCTAATGCCCCCCTTTAATATTTTAAGTAAAATTTCCATGTGTGTGTCTCTGTGTGTGTGTGTGTGTGTGTGTGTGTGTGTACAGTATAGTTCAAAAACGAGAAATCCGTTAAATACCAAGTTAATTAGTTTAAAATTGAATATCTCGAAAACGTCCAATTCTACAATTTAAACGTACCGGAGATAAAAAATGTGTTATAATGAGACCTACATTTTTTATTCAGTACGATTTTGATTTTGATTTGTCTTACGGTGTAACTGGTATGCAAACTTTACAAAATTCAACCGGAATAAAGAGCTCTTCATAGGCTATTCTCAGCAAATTTAGTTGTGATTAAATATTCTTAATATACGGTATTTCAATCAAAACCGTTGCAGCCATTTTCGAAGAAATCAAAATCTGGAAACATTTTTAATGTAAAGGTTAGTTGGGGGAGAGGGATTTTCTTGAAAAACTTCGTGTCGTATCTTTGTAAGATACTGAACTTAAATACCATTTTTGCTATTTATCCGACTTTTCGTTTTTGGGCTATGCTGTCGACAGATACACACGGACCTTTTTCTAAAAATGTTTTTTTCGGACACAGAGAACTTCAAAATATATATTTCCGGTGAAATCACGGTATCAAACTTTTGGCTGGAATAAAATACCTTCGCTATACACTATGTGCATTGTCTATACGGGATGGAGATATTAACAAAAAAAAAAAAAACAACAACAACTCAGTAATATTCAAGGATTAGGATGAGACACTACGATTCTTATAAAAGTACGTTATCCAAAACTAGCTGTTACATGGAAAATATTATCTTATTCTTCTCCTTCTCGTGTTAGTTCAGTTAAGTCTTCAAAATCTTGTTAACTCCACCTTTTTTTGGGTCGCTTTGAGTTTCTATGTCCTTAGGGTCTGCAACTGTATGCTGCTTGGGGTATTCTGTTTTCTGTCATCTTTTCCAAGTAGTTTCCTGTTCATTCCATATTCTCTTTATTCTATTTAATTCTTCTAAATTTAATTGTTCCCTTATTAATTCTGTTTTGTTTTGTTTCTAATCTGTTGTAGGTTTGATGAACTTTATTTAGGCTGCCTGTATTCTTCTTTTGTGTTGTGCAGTTATGTCCATGTTTCTAATATATTAACTAATATGAAAAAAGTTTTGACAATTTCATTTCTCAAAAGTGCTTAGCAGGTGGCACTTTCTAGAAATAAAATGGAAGTCTTCTTCATTCTGAAACACTTTAGCATAACTGTTAAACCATAAGATGTTGAAAAAATTTATTTCATAAAATTGGTTATGTGGTTAACCACACAATACATGACAAGTTTATCTTTTGTGGAAATTATAACTTCCAATATATTCGTTTCTATTGTTTTTAATAAAATGCTTATGTTTATTTGAAATGGAAAGATTTTTAAATTTCTATTCTCTTTATTTCTCAAGATCAAGAGAGAACGGAATTTCAAAGTCATCATATAGTATTCGCCTATTGCTTAAGTCTTACTGTATTTTTCTATTTCCATGATATCTAAAAGGAAATAGGTAATGATATCAGTTCTACAAATCTGGGTTACAATTAAGTAGTTGGAGGATTTAGGTTTTTAAGAACAGTTTGTTAAAGAATGCCCAAAGTAGTGTGATTGTAACACAGCAGCATTTTAATTTTTTAATTTATTCTATAATAAAACTTTCTTCAGATTTTTTTTTAACGTTAGGACTTTAAAACTTAAAAAATATTAAAATAGAGTAGTTTATTATTAAAGTTCGAGCAAAGTAGTTACTATATTTTACAATGCTTGTACAACATGTGCTATTAAACATTTATGTTATAGTTAATACAAGTTGTTAGTCCCATGATAATTTAATATTATAAGGGCGGCTATGATTTTAAAGAGTACCATGAGAAAACCCTGATATAGGCTTCTTCTTTCGCTATTCTTCTCTTCATATGCAGGACTTGCAGCCCCAGCTCCAGAACCTCAAGCCTGGACAGAGCTGTTGAGTAGATAGATTCTGGATCAGAGTAGCTAGGATAGGTGATCAGCCTGATGCCTGGTATGAGACTAGGAACATTATATGAAATGACAGTGAAATGGATGAAACGAAAGATGATTATGGGGCAGGTGGTGGAGTGAATGGCCGGAAAAAACACAAAATCCATATACGGTAACTGAAATAACACCAGGACCACCTTGGTAGAAGGAGAGCAACCTAAGCACTTGATCAGGTACCTCCAAACCCTAATATCAATATACGATATTATCGGAAATGTTTGATTGTTAAATTTCCCACCCCTAGCTAAACGTTTTGTAAATGGAAGATAGACTGTAACTATCGAGAAAAATATTATTTATTTAATTCACACTTAGACTATTCTGTAACGCACTATTGTTTCTAAAGCTTATTCTTCAAGGTACTTCATCCGAATCGAAATGCAAATATGCAGAAATAGTTTTGTTACTTAGTTTATTATAATTAGAAAGGGAATAAGAAAATATACTAGACCCAGCGATTGACAAATCTTTTAAAAGCTGTCGCTCAGCGTTGAAATTTAAGTACGGTTCTTTCTTGCATGATAAGGAGTAAAAAGGAGATGACGACTTCCGGTTTCAGAAAAATATAAGTATTTTAAAAATGAAATCAATAATAAGTATTATCTCGGAAATGATTAGTTTCACAACAAAAATGCATAGGACATAAATTGTGTGTTTAGACTATATTTACTTTTTTCTGCAGTAAGTGTTTGCCTATCACGATTTAAAAGTCGTTCAGAATGAAGAGGACTTCACAGGCTCTACCCTAAAAATTCAAGATATACGTTTCATTTTTCATATAAATACAAAGAAATGTACGGTATTTTAATCAAAATTACTATCGTCATTTTTAAGGAAACCAAATTTTCGAACATTTTTTTCAATTTCAAGGTCTAATGTCTTAATAATAGTCCTGAGCTATGTGTCTGCTTTGTTTACATACATCACCTCACCTATAGTTGGCAGGTCAAACAGCAGATGGCAGAGGAGTATCAGCCTGTGGCCTGTATCGTAAATAGCCAAACGTCTGAGATTTAAAATAATAGCCATCCCAAAATCGTCGTGACATTTTCCTCATGAAAATAAATTTAAAAAATGGCGAAAAAAATGCAAATACCTACTGGATCATCACATCATCACAAAACGTAGATATAAATATTTGCACTTATTCATCTTCCATCCTGTATATATGAAGCGTAGTGCTGACTCCGGACCACGAAATGCGCCTGGGTTCGATCCCACCCGCGAGGGGTGCGGATTTTCGAACCAGTGCTCACTTACATTGTGAGAAACCTGAAAAGCTGTGATAAGTAGCGATCTCTGTGATAAGTAGCGATCTCGGCTATAATAGCCAACATTCCGGCTGGGGAATGTTGATGCTGGCCACATCACCTCCCGCATCGGTTAGATGATCGCCCATCTCTGCCGCGCGTAAGTGGGCGTGAGGTCACCAATCAAAATCGCACGGCATTATTAGTATTGCATTATTAATAATAAAATGGAAAAGTAATTTACAAAGAATGGATTACTCTCGCATTCCATTACAGTCATAAAAATATAAACATTTAAGATATAGAACAATAGGAACACCAGTATAAAAATGGCAAGCAATATGAGGCCGTCCAGGAGAATTCTCCCAAACTAAAGAGTTGTTGATGAAGTTGATTACTAATAAAAACATACATGAATCAAAATATTAAAAACTGGACACTATACCTACGCTGCCCTTAAAATGCATACTTTTTACATACAGCTGAATGTAGAGCAGCTATATAAATAACATTTTCCGAAAAATATTTCATGTAAATGGTAGTTTGAGGTGGAGGAATTTTCTTGAAAACCTTCGTATCGCGTTCTTGGAAAATAGAGTACTTAAAAATCAAGGTTAGCATCTAACTGACTTCTCGTCTTTGAGCTATACTGTTCATAGACACACACACATATACACGAGCTGTCTTTTAAAAATTATCCTTCCATTTCGAGGACCTCAAAATATATTTCCGGTGAAACCTCACTTCTAATTTTGGATATAATACAAACTTTCTCTACCTACTACATACAAGTACGTGTAGAGAAATTAAAAACATAAAAATAGGTATTTATAAAAGGATATTATATAACCGTAATGTAATAAACAATTCTGTTAAGTTTTAACTCCAGTTAAATTGGACGTTTTACAATAACCCATCGAGCTTTAAATACAAACATGAAAAACTCACCTCCCTTCGTTTACATAAAGCACATTTCCATAAAATGAACGGTTAATCAATGGTTTAATGCGGTATTGGAATATTTATAGAGATACTTTTATGATGATTGCAATTTCAATAATCATAAGTGGTAGCGGAGAGATGAAAGAAACGTTTTATTGTACGGCCTGTTTCGGTGAGCCCTCCTGTACCTATGTTGTCAATACTCGTACCAATTTAAATGTGAGCTCTGCTTGAATTATTTATTAACCTCGTCGACGAAATGCACCTCTGCCTTCTCACCGTACAGCGCAAAAAGGTTTTTTGTTTCGGTATTATGTATTTATAATGCTTAAGCTATATTTCAGAGTGGCCTTTGCCCCAATATTTTTCAACGGATGTTGTCAACTTCGCGTTCACATCGAGTAGGTGAGTTATGTTAACTGGCGTAACGTTGAAAAGAAGATTATAGTACACCAGATGAAAAATGTACCACTCAGATATAACGCAGTTTTATTTGAGTATAGCGATGTAGAATAGGACGTAAAACTGCTGAAAGTCAAAACTGGACGAATGCTCAATCTGAGGAGAAATACTTTGTACATTATCATTACCAACTATTCATTTATTTATTAATTTCTCTACACATATTATGTACATAATGAATAGAGAAGCTATTGTATTGCACTCAAAAATAGATACACATATTTTGAGACCCCTGAATCCACAAAAGTGTGTGTGTCTGTCTGTGTGTATGTATGCGTGTGTGTGTCTGTGGGCAGCATAGCTCAAAAATGAAAATACCGTTAAATGCCAAACTTGGTATTTAAGTTTGGTATCTGCCAAGGATACGACACGAAGATTTTTAAAAAAAATCCCTCACCCTCAATTATCCTTCACATGGAAAAAAAAAATCCTAAAATTTTGATTTTCTCGAAAATGGCTATAAACATTTTGACTAAAATCTCTTAATTCAAGATATTTACTGGCAAATAGAATGTACATCTTCAATTTTCTGTAAATGATCTCTGAAGACCTCTTTATTCTGGATGTTTTTTTCTGAATTTTGCATAATTAGTAAACCGTAAGAGATAGACAAAAACTTATAAAATAATAACTGTAGATCTCCTTAAAACACACAATTTATGTCATTTACTTTTTTTCGTAGAGTTGACCGTTGTTATATGTTTCAGTTTTAAAATACTTAAAACTTTTCACATTCGGGAATTTGTCAGCTCCTGGCCATGCAAAGAAACGGATTTCAACCTCATAGCAACCACATTTTAAAACATTGGACTGTTGCTTTAGCCTAGTGTATTCTTTTATTTCCCTTCTACTTAGTAAGGAAGTAGGTGTTAAGACCATTACTACCAATTTTTATCTCAATTAGCAAGAGGTAGATATGAGGTCAGGCTTATTAACAATAGTTTGTTACAGAGATGTAGAACAAGTTATGTGAGTGTAACACATCAGATGTTTCATTGTTTATTGTCACAGAACATTTCCAATCTGTCTGTACCTCTCAAACTTCTGTCCTATACACGACTGGTGTAAAAGAAACAATTAATTCATATTAGCCCGCCTGGATAGGGAGGTGGTAGCGTATCTGCCTCACATTCAGCAGGCCACTAGTTCGAATCTAGCTTAAGATGAGTTACCCGGATAAGGTTTTATTCGGGATTTCCCTTATCCTGAGATAAGCTTCCAAGCTCCATGGACCTCGATATCATTTAAGCTTCATTTTACCAAGTTCATTCATCGTCCGATATGAATAACCATGTTAAAGGACGTTAAGCTACAAAAAATAATAATAAAATAACAATAATAATATTAAATAACGTAATAGTTGGTTAACTATAAAGCATGGAACTTCAGTACTTTCGCAATTTGCAAGTAGTCATTGAGGTATGAAATCTCAAAGGGATTTGAGATCTCCTTGGGGTTTTATTTATCCTCCACAGTTTATGATTTATAAAATCGTGCTATGGATTTATATATATATAATATAATCATTCATATATCAATTATTAAATAAAAGTATATAACAATAATTATATATGAATGTTTTGAATATATGATTAATAAACTAATGAAAATATTTTATTTTGAATAACTGGATTATAGATGATGCGAAATATACAGTGTGTCCCATTGAATTGTTACTATAAAGAAACTTTAATATCTTCTAAACTAATATACGCAGAATAGCTGGAATTAGATTTAAGTTAGATAAACTCGCCATGTGTGCCTTTGGTGACACGAAGAAGATGGACTTTCTCCCTAAATGTGTTCCGCAGAATTTCTGGTGTGACGGAAGCACAAGAGTCTATTATCCGCCTTTTTTTTTTTTTTTTTTTTTTTTTTTTTTTTTTTTTTTTTTTTTTTAATACGGTACCAGAGTCTGATCAGGACTTTGGCAGTGTATACCCTACTTTAATGTATCTTTTTTTTTATTTTACCTTGTTTTTCTGTATTATTACTGGATTGCTGTTTTCTTACTGTTACAACACACACATAAACACAAACATATAACACCCATGCCCAAGGCAGGACTCGAACCCACGATCCCCAGCGCTACGAAGCATCTTGAGCGCGGCCATGGGAACCGGCGCCTTCGGAGGTCAGCTAGGTCCTGTACTGGAGTCCGGAATTTGTGGGACTGTATAGTTCTCTAGTATATTTAGTTATGTTGTCCCTGTTACTGTGCTTTCAACAAAGAAAACACCCATGTATCGTAATGGGGAAAGGTTGCTTTGTCTGAGAATGCCATATGGTTGAGAAATTCATTGTCATCATCAATGCGGTATAACAATGCAGTAGCAAACTCGGCCCGTTTGAGTTTATCATTCCCCTACAACTTTTGCAAATAAGATCTTTTAAGCTCTAAATGTCAGTCTTTTATGGACTGCCATGTGAACAGCCGTCTTCAAAACACTTAACTCTAAACTGGCCTGTCGAATTGACTTCCTTGGGCAACGCTGAAATGCTTGCGTTTCATCTTCAGGTGTTTCCTGCGGACACTGGTTTTTTGCCGATTTCCTTCTTCCTCAGCACAGATCATGTTTGCAACAGTTGATTATGCCTTTTCACAATGGTATGAAGATCTAGAACATTTACATTCCTGCCCAAATCTTCTTTGACTGCAATTTGGAACTTCAATTCGGCCACCAATAATTTTCTGCTCTACTGTGAATCCCTCCATTTTAACCCTGTGTGTTGTCATATCACGCGCATGCGCAGTAGCGTCATAATTTTCACTTCACAAAACTTGGAGAGTTTCTACACAATACAAGCTGAAAAAGCATACCTATAAGTTGACTGAGTGAGAAGATATTTACATTCCTTAATGGTAACGAACGATTCAACGGGACATACTGTATTTGCCAGAAGTTAAGGTGTTGTTCTCAAATATTCCTGTTGACAGATATATTGAACCATGAACAAGTAATTGAATGACTTTTGAGAGAACTTAGATAAAAGCCTAAAGCTTCATTTAAATGTATACTTTTAAACTATCTTTTGAATTTGTCATGCTCAGTTATAACCGGAATTAATTGGAAAGAAAATGCATAGTGATTAGTCTCTCTCTTCAGCTGTTGAAAAAAAAAAAACAACACTTTTTGTGAGCTGGCCATTGTTCATTATTTCTTCATAACACATTCCTACCTAGTCTTTTAAATTATTTTACAAATGTTAATTGGTGTCCACATAAGAATAAATCTGTAAGTGAATGTGCGGCTGCTTAAGTAAATAGATCTGCTCACTTGTTAAAAGTAGACATTTCTCTAATTGAATGACAGATTCACCAGAGGTGGATTTGCTGTGGAGGTGATTTGGTGTTACATATCATCATTACTTAGATTTCAAGAAGTAAAATCAAATTTTGCTATGTGAATGACAGATTTATTGCCCATCTGTATTTATAATTATATCAGGTAGCCCAACTGCTTCATATTTAACGTGTTTGATATTCCTTGGTGTGTTAAAAGAGCTGCATTACTCAACAAGTTCTCATGTCAGTGAGGAACTGGTAAGATTAACCTTCGTTTTACACTTGTAATGAGCACGACCCCACTCACTGTCCCCGCTGATAAGCAGGACGGACCAAGTGAAGGTCATTCTCGTCGATTGCCCACTGTGGGTTTTAACTTGAAAAAGCACCGTTGAGTTCGGCCACACTTTCAAAACACGAAGGGATATCCTGCACATAAATATGGGGCATCTGATATATTACCTATCTATAGGTTTTTTAAATTGTTTTCCTTATTAGAATTTGCATATACTTTATATTTTGTTGTAAGCAATTACCTTATGAGAAATATGATTTTCAGAAGTCACATTAATTACTAATTTATTATTTGCTAAATTTATTTAGGTAATGATTTAATACAATGGTGCATATATACTGTAAATACGTTTGCTAATGAAAGTGGAAGGAAACTACACTACATAAGACATATTTTTTCGTCACATTTTGGATACACATCAGTGTACAATCCATCTGCATCCTGCATTCCAATATACTTTGTTGCAGTATTTGTTTTTTTCTTTGCGTTGAATACAGAGCAACACATGTCAGAAGGATACTGCGTGTAGCGAAAGACTTCACGCGAGAGGAAACATGCATTATTTAAAGTTAAAATGTTACTGTAAGTTCTCTTTATTCCGTTTCAATTATGAAGCCCTAAGCCAAATTCTAGCTTTCTGTAGATTGAATATAATGGCAGCAAAAAGTAATTTTTGGAAGAGAATTCCAGGCTTCTGCCATTAAAACTCCTATCAAAGCTTCAAGAAGGTCTCGCCGCACGTTTGAACAGTGTGGCAAATTTCCTAAGGACGAGAATCTTTGGGTCCACTCTTGGACCTGGTAAAATAATACCCCACATTTTATTCTTGAATATTTTTCTTGTTTTTTAACTTAGACTCACTTGACTTTCTGTTATAAATAAAATTAATTTCTAACAAGGAACTTCTTGACATACTTAGCAGTCAAGTCAAAGTTTGATGCAGGTAGTTCAGAAGAAAAAGATATATACGACAGTAAATCAAACCTTACTTTGTTGATTTCTGCCAGTGCAGCAACACATGTGTGAGGACTCGTGTTATTTTTATGGAAATAATGGTATCTTTACCAAACGCGATCTGTAGCCCCAATTTTGTCTCCAATTGTACAAAATAATAGTATCTCCAGTGAAATATTTCCTACAGAAAGAAAATCAGCTATCAGCACACCTTCAGTATCTCAGAAATCCGATTCCATGATTTTCCAGCCTATTTCACACACTGTCTCATTTCGTGCTTTCATTGTTTAGATTACTGTTTTAGTTCATGTGCATACTAATGTACTTCTGTCTCAATTTTGGTTGCTAATCGTAGGATCTCTCTGAAAATGCGCCTTGAGTATCGGATACACGTTTATAGCAGTGTTTACAGATTACCACTCAATCGCCAATTTGATTTGTATTATGAACTATCATGAAACATTAAATCCATAAGCCGTAAATCTCTTTAAATAAAATTATATCCTTCATCAATCGATAATTACACATATTGTCAACATATTTTTCCGGTAAATTAAGCATTGTTGCACTTAGCAGATAAGCATCCGAACGGTCACTCAAGAATGAAATTTGCTTGGAATATAATATTCAATTATTTGTTATTCAGGGCTATTCAGCAACAAGGCACCAATTTCAACTCTTTATATTAAAGAACCTGTGAAATACAGGCACATTCTTGATATCCTGGAACAAGTTTTGTGTTTTATAGTGGTAGAATTATACGTACATAGCACAAGCATTTGATATAAAGATATGTAAAACAATAGTGAACTTACAGGACAAATAAATATCAAACAAATCATGCCAAATGCAAATTATTAGGATTCTAAGGCTGCTATTTATTTCTACTATCAATAACGTCGACAATAATGAATTCCTGCAAAACTAGTAGAGGGGTTATTTTTGCTGTACTTAGAATTTTTATACTTTTATGCTACTGAATGGGAGTTAAGGCTCCTTTAAAATGCAGTGAACTGACATTAACCTTTGATTTTTCAATTTGGTTTTAAATAATCATCTGAAATTTGTGCCTAGTTTCTAAATAATTCCTTTTAACAATGAGAGAAAAAAAGTATTTTTATATACAAACCAGGTTTATCTTTGATATCCAAGAAACAAACTGCAATTTACCACGGTGCAAACTATTAAGAATAGTTTATATACACATATATATATATATTAATACTCACAACAGATGAGCATGAAAATTTATAAAATCCCATTGCTACAGTCCATAAAGGGATCAGACCTCCTAATTGCCAACTCACGCCCCCGTACGCAAAGCAGAGCTGATGGGGCAGTCATAACGTATTTTCCGGCCGGAAATGTAGCTTTCTTGGCCAAAGGAGGCTTTATATATTATAGTATTTATATAATATATTATTTTTCTATATTTTGATGCACTTTTTTGCTTGCATTATTTATAAGTTTGGAATTTAGAATCCAAATGGTTAATCCTCGTAAACTAGTAAGGCTTTGCGATGAAAATAAAAATGTGTGATTTCATGTACGGCTTTGAGCTGTATGGACGTCCTCTTCCTTTTTCCTTGGTACTTTCCTGTGTCTCTTATAATTTCCAAGTTATTCAACATTTATTCAATGCAAGCAGAGCACTTCAGAGACTTTTCAGAATTCAAGTATACATCTACACGGGAATGGGCTTATAGCAAGCAAGTCAAATATGCATATAAATGTTTAATAAATTAAATGCTAATATACTGAGGGTTAATTTTTTCACTAACAAATCTCAGACCAATTTTTGTTAACGCTTGGATGAACATTATTCCATTTTCTGATGTTTCTCTTAGAGAAGAAATACATGCTGTAGTCTTACAGATAAATAAATGTAACTTATTTTCTCGTGCAAAACGCATGATTTCCTTTTGAGAAATACAAACTAACTTGTTTGCTTTTATTGGCTTCTCAACTCTTCAGCAGTTACCTGTAATCTCAATCTTCGTTCTTCCCGACTGAACAAATCCTCCTCCAGGCACCGATCGTTCATCATTCTGTGAATCTGACCTCTCCACGTTGCTCTTGACTTGACCCGCTTTCTTCTTCCACAAGGTGACCATTCTAAAAAAGTTTTGGGTAACCTATTATCCATACTACTGAGGACCGCGCCTTTCAATTCTCTCCAACTCTCAATTTCTTCCATATGCATCATCTGGCTCACCTCCTCATTTCTCCTTCTCCAATCTTGATACTACTCTAGCACTACGCCTTATTCCATCTATTTCCAACTTTAGGATCTCAGATTTTTGTGTCTCTACCAAAGTCCACGTCTCGGTATCATACGTCATTATACTTTCCATTACAATCTTCAAAATCCTCCTCTTTGACAATTCAACATAGTTCCAGTCAACTATACTTCATTCAGCATTTTATAATTCTTTGTGCTTGTTCTAGCCTACTGTTTATATCCGTTTTATAGCTCCCTGATTCATCAATAAGCGATCTTAGCTATTTAAAATTTTTATTATCCAATATATATTATAATATATGTTTTATATATTATATATAAATTAAACAGTTTAAAAATGCAGATTCACATGTATATATCATTTTTGAGTGGACATGTGGATGCCTAAATCACTTTTTAATACAGCAGGGCATGTTTCGCTAAATTTTATGTGCCCTCATATATTCACCATCACGTATTTTAAAAGCTACGAGAGACAATTCATTAAAGCAATGTACTTACCTACTAGTTTTACGCTGAATAGCGTTAAGACGCAAGTCCAAATTTGCGCCATCACGGAAGAGATGTACACAGCGAGTATGCACGTTCATGCGTCACATCCGGTGTTGACCTTCAGCATTAGGCAAACGCCTGCAAAATAATTAAAGTTTATTAATGCACCGTTCCATCATTTGTCACAAGCTGTGCATGAAGAAAATTAAAAAGAAGGAAAACATGGCGGGCAAGAGACAAAATGGATATTGCTAGAAGGGAGTTTTATTTAGCGAAATGGAACCAGGCTAGAAACCGAGCGCATCAGTATCACGAGCAAACTAAAACAAGTGCTTCAATATGTGTGAAAATAACGATAGACAATGGAGGGGCACACCTCGCGTACTACGACCTACACAGCTTTTATGGATAACCCCCGAAGGAGGACGGGATGAGGTGCAGGAAAAATAGTTAGCCGAAGGCTACAGGTCATAGGAAGACATACTATTAAAGACGCATGGAAGTCTCAACATTTTCAAAACTGGTCAGCCGCCCCACTGCCGGTCCACGGTAAAATCATCTCGACCCAGCAGCTACTTACTGTCCGAATGGAAGTAATGTTTTTATTATGCCGCATCCACTTGCACGAACCTGGGATGATTTTTAAATTCTAATTATGCTCTATTAGGAGGCTTGTGTGAAGTGGCATAAACACCTGAAAGATGACAAGGAAAGGGAATTAAGGGGAAATGATGAAATGCAAATCGTGGTAAATGAGAAACAACCCCACCATTCGCTTGGCGATCCAGGGGAAACCACGAGAAAACCATGGGTTTGCGTGGGTAGTAAGCGGACATCGACTCGGCACCTCCCCAACGCGAGTCACGTTACCACGCCTCCTATACTATGAAATTAGACAGCCGTGGATATTACATTTTAAAGTATTCCGCTGAAATATGTATACAAATGCTAGCATTTATTCAGGCTTGGGCCCTAGAATATTCTTCTTTGACCTTCGTTACCAATCATAACGTTCTATAATACTTTCAAGCTGCGGGTAAAGAAGGGAAGATGTAACTATAAGTCTATTAATAAACAAATTTTATTTCAAAACTATTGCACTTTTATTATTATTATTATTATTATTATTGTTATTATTATTATTGTTAGTAGTAGTAGTAGTAGTAGTAGTAGTAGTAGTAGTAGTATTATTACTCATTTTAGGTACCTAATAAACTTTATGTACATTGATTATTCAATTTTTATGGTTTATAACATCAACTCTTGTTGAAAGGAAATAACATTGGAATTAACAACACAATTGAATACATTATTTGCATTGAATGTCATACTAAAAATGGCATGCGCTTGCCGGGGTGTGAACCACGGGTCTTCTGCTTTCCGTGCTGTTGTTATAATCAGCCCCGAACTATCTTGGCCACCTCCCGGTACAAAAAAAAAAAAAAATACATTGTAGTTCAGTTGGTTACATCAACAATAGGATAAATTGAGGATTCCTAATTCATATCCCGGTTGTAACTTTGCAGTTTTCATTCTGAGTCTACTTGCTTTCAACGAATGGTAGACAGGCTTAACTGGATGACCGTCTAACAGTATCTGCTTGACGCTAAGCGAAGGTAATATAGTTCGGGAAGGATACCTTAAAGGTTTACTCACTGGCCATCACATCCCGTCAACGAGTTATCGTACCGAACAGTTCCGTCACATTATGACGAATTGTTAAAACGACGTAAAATAAAATGAAATTGAAAATAATTGTGGGGTAGGCGGGGATTTTACCACCAAATATATTCGTTATGTCACCTGAGAACGGTGCGGAATGCTTCGTGGAATATTTGAAAACGAGAGACATAAGAAAAAAGGTATTTGATTAAATTCCTTCTTTTATACATCTTTTCAGAGTTTATGGTTATATGAAATTGTGTAAATCTCAGCCTCCAGTTGGAAATATTCCCGGGTCATAAGGATTTGAAAGCTTGCAGATCACAGAAACATTTCCAGTGACATTATAGCTTACTACAATTCCAATCCTCTACAAATATTTTAAATGTAGTAGTGGTAGTCGTAGTAGTATTCATTAAGTTTACAATAATACAATCTTTGGTCGCAAAGATGCATGGGCCCTGTGATATGCTGTATAAAAATGCTTCGATTTAAAATATTACTTACATATCTATTTTACATACTCTCACACAGAGACAGTAAATATATATAGATGAACAACAAATGAATACAAAACACTGATATCATAGATATACACACTCAACTGCATCCATGAACTCACACATATAGATTACTCAGACACCAAATATGTCTATATAATATGTATACAATATTTTATCTGTTAGTGCACGTACTTCAATTAAGTATGTGCCCAGGCTTGCTTTTTTTTGGTTGTTTAGAATCAAGTCCCTTGGTCTAAGGACTAATTCAAATTTAGCAAGTATTTTCAAAGCTATAGCAGCTCACTGGTTAATAGATTAACATTGACTTAAGTATAACAAAGCACTGGCAATTAAAGTACTTGGTGTGGTATCTGTGCACTAGAAAGCTCATTTAATGACCTCCTGTGGATGATGGTAATGATGAAAAAAGATCTCACTTGATAAAGAAGAACATGTATACACGCAACAGAGGGAGTTCACACCCCATCTTGAGAGGGCTTTGCGTGCATGCTAATTTGGATTGATGCAGACACTCCTGCCATAACTTCAGGCTTCGGCTAAGTAAGGGCTGTACCGACCATTCCATTTCCTGATCTTGCGATATGCCCTTTTTCTGGTGATTTATCAACCTTAAAACTTCCCACAGCACGTCCCACACACAACTGTAAATGTTATTAGCTTTGTTTTGTTAACGGCCTGATCTAAGTATATGGCAAAACGCAAAGAGTTCAGCATGCAACAATTAGTTTGGAGAAGACGGAATAGATGAAGATGTTTTCCCATTATTCAAGAATGCGTGGATGAACAAATGCAAATCCTGCCGGCTGCTCCTCTGTGATAGGGATCAACCAATTATGTACATAAGTCAAAGAGTAAGAATAAACTCACGGACGCAAACACAAAACACGGAGCAGAAGGTTTTTTTTATAGTGTTTAACGCCAGTTTTTACCATGGCTCCGCAGGCGATGTCATTGATGATACATGGAATGAAGATAAAGTACCCGTGGAATGTGACGGCGGAGGAAACTGGAGAACCTGGAGAAAACCTCGCCCCTGCGAAGCTTTGTGCACCACAAATCTCACATACAATCGCTTAGGATCGACCCCGGGCTGTCTAGTTGAGAGGTGAGTGGTCTAATCACTTGGCCACGGCGCGGCCCGGAGCAGAGTTGAAATAACATTTAACATTTGCCACAACATTTGCGTCCTATAACTTCATTTCAATCTTGTTCAGCCTTACGGTAGCTTACCCACAATGCTGCGCTGTATTGCAAGTTGCAGATAGACCTCTGTGAGTCGCAAGCTACCACTGGGCTTTTGGCGCACAAACAATCCGAAACAGCTGGCGTATTTTATATCACTTAAACTGTGTGATAGGAGGTAGAAAAAATCCAAACTATACCATCGCTTTATTTTGGACTATAATACTATTTTTTATTAGTATCTGCATATTTTGCCTTGCCTCGATTTCATTAAGATCTCAACGAGGACCTCTCTATATTGGAAGAAAAACTATATTAACCTCATAGGTGCTAGTTGTTAGATTCTGTGGGCACTATGGCTGATATGGGTAAATAATCAGAGAGAATTGACTATGGCTCAGGCTTTGTCAGATATACACGCATGAATGAAAGTAGAACATATATTTTATTAATTCCAAAAAGAGAAGTGTATTTATACTTTAACTGACAAATGAAAATATGAGGATTTAATGTTATAAATCATACTATTTTTATTGATTCTATTATGACTTATGATATAGCGCATAAAATAAAATCGTGACAAAAAATGATTGAAAAAGTTACCCGGTAACTTAACAAGAACATTAAAAATTCCATACATCAATTCATATAAACAAACATATTAGGAAACATTGTAAATTATAGTGCCGGTCAAGAGTTAACATAAAATGGACATACTAATCTACTTCTGACTAATTTTGGGCATTGACAATGTGCCATCGTTGGGTTTTGAAATAGCAATTCTCCGAAAACCGTTTTGTGAACATAATGTGGTTGCAGACATAAGCAGCATTGTTATGTCAAGATAAGTCAATATAATAATCTGACGTAAAAACGCATACTTATCTGGGAGTTAGGGATACTAGGGGGTCTATTTTCCACATTACCCCTAATCCTAAAAACACGACTTAAGGGTAGTGAAATATTTTAGCAAAATAACAAGAAAGACATTGTAGCTATTTGCCTACATGAACAGCATGGGAGTTATGGTTCATCGTTCCAGAAGCGTTTCGCGGTCGCTGACTGAAAAGCACACCATGTTTATATCGGCTCCACTAGAATTCAAATTTCCTGCGGGGGAGAAGCGAGATCTGAAAAGCAGGGCGTATAAAACATCGGTTATTCAGTTCAAATCTTAGCCACAGTGTAATAATGTAACCGTGGAGGAAATACACAACACATTGTTACGAAGGTGTGACACATTTACGACGGCAAATTATAGTCATTTTGAATAATTAGGTTTATTGTTAATTTTTTTTGCTGTCCATCTTAAAAGTACCATTTAGCACACTTCCTAAGAGACTTACAATGGATCGGTTTGTGTTCACATATCATTGGTTTATTCAATAAGCAATTGCAAAACTTCGGCCGATTATCCTTAAATTCTACGTTTCATTGGAGGATACAGAATCTGTTATTAGAAAGTTAAAGAGAGGAAAGATTTATCATCATAAAAATGTACTCATCAGACACGCGCCATAGGGTAAAAGTGAACTGCTTAGTGCTGAACCTACTTTTGGTTTTGAAAGGGAATACCTCCCTTTTTCCAGCTGCCGCTGTAACGTTTCCATCGTGCGTTTTTTTTTTTTTCCAATAAACTAAATATCTCCGCAGAAAATGGTAATGGAAAGATATTAACATAAAAAACCTGATGTGTGCCACTCACATTACTTTCTCTACATCTCTGTACAGAAAACAAACATTATACAAACAAATTATTGTTAATAAGTATATCCTTCTATCTACTTCATACTAATGGAGATAAATATTAGAGAAATCGTCTTTTTACTTAGATCTTTAGAAGAAGAAGAAAAATAAGGGAATACAATAAGCTAAACCGAAAACTAATGTTTTAAAATGTGGCTGCTATGTTTTGCTAAGTATTTTAAAACTGAAACCAATAACAGGGAATATCTCCAAAACGGTCAACTCCACGAAAAAAATGTATATAATATAAATGGGTGTTTTAAGGAGATCTATATCCATTATGTAGTAAGTTCTTGTCTATCTCAGATGGTGTACCAGTTATGCAAAATTCAGAAAAATTCCCCAGAATAAAGAGGTCTTCAGATGCTATTCCCAGGAAATTCAAGATGAATTTTTATTTGCCTGTAAATATCCTAAATCTAAGATAATTTAATCAAAATCGTTAGAGTCGTTATTGAGGAAATCAAAATGTTCAACATTTTTCCACGTAAAAGATAGTTCAGGCTGGGCGGATTTTCTTGAAAATCTGCATGTCGCACCCTTAGAAGATACTGAACATAAATATCAAGTTTGGTATAACAGAATTTTTGTTTTTAAGCAATGCTGCCCTCAGACACATACACACACACACGCCACACACTTCTTTAAAGATACTTCTGGATTCAGGGGACCCCAAAGCGTGAATTTCCGGTAAAACCTTCTCTATATACAATAAACAAGGTACGCGTAAAGAAGTAAAAATATATTCTGATTACGAATATTTATAACCTGTTTGAATTAATATTATGGCCTCCTTTTCACGCAGTAAAATATTTTATTTTAAAGCTTTATATGTATATTTGTATAAGAGAAATCATAAGTGCTATTTATAGTAAAGTGTATAAATGTGACATGATTATGGCAATATATAAATCCTACAATATTAATTAATACTCTTCGGCTTCAAGTTTTTCGCTGCCGAAAATGACAGCATTTGCGGCCTGTACCGATGTTGAAAGTATCTTATCATTAACAACCTTGCTACTAATACACACATTATTATAACGGTGACAGCAATAATAGATAAACGGCTCACGTACAAAAGAAATCACTTTTGTCTAAACCTAAAGTAACGCAAGAAATAACCGCGGCTACGTGCTTCGCATAGAAAAGAGTTCTCAACATCGTGCAGGAAGCAGAAGACACCAGAGCTGTCAAGGACATACATAGGTTTACTCATTCCTTTCATCGTTTCGTAATCCGCTCGCATTAGTTGGACTGACACTCTGCTAGCCAATGCCTAGGGGTCAGAAGCCTGTCGGGGAGCCAGCGGCACGAAACCACAGAATGTACAACCTGTTACGAAGGGTCGATCCGCAGCCAAGCATGAACATGAGGAAATGGATGATATGAAATGTAAACGAAACTGTTGATTGGAAAGGTGATGATGGAGCATTCGGTGGAATGAGTGAGGGGTGAAACCGGAAGACCCGGAGAAAACCCACCCAGACGCCGCTTAATCCCAAACATTCATACTTTTAAGACTAAATCAAATATTGGTCCCATTAACAATACTTTTACTATATTTTATACTCATAGACTCCATAAAATCCCACATGCAGGCGCTAAGGGTCGAACCCGAAATGCCAAATGGGAAGCGAGCGGTCTAACCGCTCAACATTCCTTTCATGTACATAATTATAGTTTTTCGTTTCTTTGAGCCCAGCTTGTTCAAATACAACAAAGAATATATCAAACTCTGGTTGAACCTCTGCACCACGTGAGGTCTCTTGGTAGTGGACACTTTATTCATTGGAATATTCATTCCTTCTACCATTCACATCTTTGCTTTTTTGTCAGACGTGTGCTCCAGTGCATTGAGGCAAATAAAAGGCGTACACTTAGGCGTTTTAGACTTTATTTATATTCGTTGTGGGGGCCAAAACTTATTTTACTGCATTTTTATACAAAGATTTAATTTTTTTCATGCGTTTTTCTGTAGTGACCATTTATCAAGCCACAAATTAGACATTTCAAAATAAATTGCCATATCTTATTCAGAATCTACTGACACGAATCATAATAACTCATAATGTTATATACATAGGTTAGTTAAATAGGCTTAACATAACGACAATAATGCTACATAATTACTGTTGTTTAGACCAAGAAATTGTACGTTTCAGTTTCTCTACTTGGTGAGAGAGAGAAAGAGAGAGAGAGAGAGATAGAGAGAGAGAGAGAGAGAGAGAGAGAGAGAGAGAGAAGGTATTCCATTCGACCCAAACATGTGATTCTGGATTTTACCGGAAACGCCAGCTTCTTGCACCCAATAAAAATTAGCGTTTTAGAAAAATATCCGCGTGAGCGTGTGTGTGTGCGTATGTGCAAAGTACACAGGGATAGAGAGATGTTGTATGCCACCCAAAAATTTGATGTCGAGATTTCACCGGAAATACATGTCTTAGAGCCCCCTGAATCCAAAAGAGCATTTTTAGTGACAGGTCCGTGTGTGTGTCTGTGGACAGCATAGCTCAAAAACGAGAAGACGGTTAAATATCAAACTTGATAATTAAGTTTGGTATCTTTCAAGGATGCGACACGAAGATTTTCAAGAAAATCCTCGCATTCCTCGCTACCCTTTACATGGAAAAATTTTCGAAAATGTTTTTCTTATAAATGGCTGTAACGATTTTGATTAAAATACCACATATTGAAGCCATTTCTATCACAAATAAAACGTATATCTTGAATTTTCTGAGAATGGCTTCTAATTACCAGTTTATTCTGGATGAATTTTACGTAATTTGGCATAACTAGTAAAAAATGTTGACATTGCTAAAATACACAAGTTATATAATATACATTTTTTTTCGTGGAACTTACCGTTTTAGAGGTATTCCTTGTTGTTAGACTCAATTGTAAGGTACTTATACTTTCCTCACACTTTTCTTTTGTTCTACTCCTGGTTAAGCAAAGAAGCAACTTGCAATGACAATCGCATAACGACAAGCTTTAAAACATTTACTATCACTTTGGCCTAGTGCATTTCCTTAGTTCCAGTCTACTTTTATAACGAACTAAGTAATAAAATTCTGCTATTGTTTATCTCGATTAGCATAGTGTTGGAATGAATATTACTTTTTGTAAGAAATTTGTTTTTAGAGGAGCTAGAGAAAGTCATGTGAATGTAACACATAAGAATTTTGTATTGTTTTTTTCGATTTTAAAATATTTAAACTTTTCTCAAACGGAAGTTTTTCATTACTTTTTCTTTTGTTTTACTTCTTGTCATGCAAAGAGAACTGAATTTCAATCATATACTAACTAGATTTTAAAAGATTTGACTGTCACTCTAGCCTACTCTATTTGCTTGTTTCTCTTCCAGTTATATTGAACTAAGCGATAAAGACATTTCTGTTATTATTCATCTCAATTAGCATGAAGTAGAAGGTAGATTAAGCTTTTGTAAGAATAGTTGGCTAAAATCGGTCAAGAAAAGCATATAAATGGAGCAAATCAGTCTTGTATTAATGGTGAATACAATAAGAGTAAACCAAACGGAAGTTAGAGTACTCTAACTCTTATATACTCACATCTACGTGGTCATTGGAGTAATTTAAAGTACGAAAATGCAATCTAATGAGCAAAACTGGTTTGAAGACGGCTCTAACCTACATATGGGAAGAGAAAACTCAGTTGTTGCTAAAAGTTAACCGCACAGTGGATATCTCTCTGTAATGAAAACTGGTGATGAATCCTTCTGTGTATAATATAGATCAAATTCTGTGGCAGGAAATATGGTGCCAATGTTTAGTATTGTAACAAAAACTCACTTTTTCTTCAACAACAACTTTATATTTCTTCCACAAACAGGTTACAATCAAAATATGCATGTTCTCCAAATAAGATTAAGGCACGCATAGATATGCTTGTGCCAGGATTGGAAGCGACATACTTTTACGGACAGAGCAATCGTTTATTCACAGAGTTGGAAAATGGGTATCACTTTGAACATTTATTACACTAAGGCACGATGCTTAGACAATAATACTGTACAATACCCGTGAAAAGATACTTTGTGCATCATTAATATTTAATTGTATACACCAGTAAAAGAACCCTATACAAGAAAACGGTTTAAACAAAAGTTGTTTATTTTTTGTTAAGGAATAAGGAAATGCGTTCCATTCACATGACTTTCTTTACATCCCTGCAATAAGTTATTGTTAAAAAGCTTATTCTTCTATTTTCTTCATGCTAATCGAGAAAAAATTGGCAGAAGGGTCCTTACCTGCTTCCTTGTAAGTAGGAGAGAAATAAGGAAAGTACCATTGGCTAACTCGATAGTCAAATTTTTTGAAGCTGGTTGCTATGTGATTGAAGTACTTTGTTTGTATGGACAGGAGTTGAGAATTCCCGTATGAGAAAAGTACATATAATTATTTTAAAGCTGAAACTAATAAGAAGAAATATCTCAAAAACGGTCAACTCCACGAGAAAAATTTATATAATATAAATGGTATATTTTAACGAGATCTATATTTTTGGTTGAGTAAGTTTTCGCCTATCTCTTACGGTTTACCAGTTATGCAAAATTCCGAAAAAGGCATCCAAAATATACCCATCTTCAGAGGCTATTCCCAGAAAATTGAAAATATACTTTTAATTTGTCGTGTAAATATCCTAAATATAAGATATTTTATTCAAAATTTTTGAATTATTTTCCATGTAATGGGTTGTTGCTGATGGGGGAATTTTCTTGAAAACCTTCCTGTTGCATCCTTGGAAGATATCGAACTTAAATACCAAGATTTTTAGCTATGCTGGTCACAGACACACACACGTACACACAGACACACACAAACAGACAGACACACACAAACAGACAGACAAACACACACACACGAACATTTTTCTAAAAATGCTTTTTTCGGATTCAGGGGGTCTCAAAACATATTTCCGGTGAAATCTCGGTATTAATTTTTTGGATGCGATACAACACCTTCTCTATACACTATGTACATAGTACGTGTAGAGGAAGTAAAATGTACCTTGACCCTCAAACTCCACCCAATTAAAATACAACTAATGACATTTACTTTCCCCATTAGGTATATCAAGCAACTTTTATTCAAGGCGTGACTTTCTACAACGCTTAGTTTTGGAGATATTCTACAGTCGTGACTTAAATGGTACACGCTGTGTGTATATTTATTTATTTATGTGAACCTTTTTTCTCAGATCACATATGAACTATTTCTGCCAATGCTTGTCGATTAGCATTAAGTAGGTAGAAGAATAAGTTTTAAGTAATTTCTTGTAGACTAACTAGAGAAATATGTGAGTATAAATATAGATTTTTCACGTTCAAAAGGACTAAAATGAGTATTATATGACAATAGTAATTTGAGATTGAATACAATACAATACTTACTATAAGTTTGTAATAGAGAAAGAAATAAAATTTAAGAAAAGAAAACTATCCACGAACAATCATATCGATTCAAATTAAAATAATCTCAATATACTCTGCGAGGACTTACACAGCGTTTCAGCCACTTCAGGTTTTAAAAACTGTAATTCTTTTGCTAAGTTCCTAATCTAGAATTTTGTATTTATTTTATTATTTTCTTGTTTAACGCCTTTAATCTGGGTGGTTATATAGAACGGCGAATTAAGTTGGTGAAATGGTGCTCAAATGATCTCGGAATCCATAGATTTCTCTTTTCAGGACAAGGGAAAAACCCGGAAAAAACCCTTATCCGGTAACTCATCCTAAGCGAGATTCGCGCTCGCTAAATTTTTGATTCTAGCTGTACCTATGAATATAAAATTGTAGATTGATCTCAAGGGGCAAAAAATCGGAGTTGTAAGTAAGTGGCCGTAAAAGGCGCAAACAGGGAAGCCGGGTGTTGCCTGCCAAGTGATAAAGGACGCGCGACATCCGGGAGGGTGGTAAGTCCACCTCGGGGATGTTCGAGATTGGTTCCGTAAAGTTGCGGAAGCACGCGCGGCCTCCCCCTCATTGTTGTGATGTAACGTTTATTGGATTCAGGCTGTCGGCAGAAGCGGCTCAGCCTGCCTGACAGACGCAAGCGGCGCAAGTATTCCAACTATTGCCCTTTGCTTTCCCTCAAGAAACGAGTCAAATAAGCTCTGCTCACTTCCATTGCTCCGATTTCAGAATAAGGTCAAGTTCTTACAGCTGCGGAGATACTTTGCGCAATAATATTGTTTCTTACTGCCTACATTATTTGGAACTACCTCATTGCGTTAAGGATACCTATAGTTGTAATGTTGGCAAAAACAAAGCAAAAAAGATGTCTGATGTATTCCATCCATTCACCAGACTTTCTCTACATCTCTGTAACAAAGTACTGTTAAATAACCAATTCTTCTGTTTACTTCATACTAATCGAGATAAACATTAGCAGAAATGCTTACCTTCTTGCAAGTAGAAGGGAAATAAGGGAGTACACTAGGCAAAATCGATAGTCAAATATTTTAAAAGTTGGTTGTTATATGATTTAAATTCATTTCGTTGTATGGCCAGGAGTTGACAAATTCCTATATGAGAGAAGTTTATGTGTTTTAAAACCGAAACCAATAACGAGAAATATCTGAGAAACGTCAACTCTACGAAAAAAAATATATAAAACAAATTATGTGTTTTAACGAAATCTACGTTTTTGTTCCGTAAGATTCCACCTATCTAGTACTGTTTTTCAGTTATGCAAAAGCTATCTACAGGCTCTGAAGAGATCTTCAGTGGCCATTTTCAGAAAATTCAAGGTACACATTTTAATGGTCATATAAAAATCTTTAATATACGATATTTTAATCAAAATCATTACAGCCATTTTTGAGAAAATGAAAATTGTCGAATTGTTTTACATGTAAAGGGTAGTTGGGGATAGGGGAATTTTCCTAAAAATCTTGTGTCACATCTTTGGCAGATACTGAAATTTAATACCAAGTATGATTGCCTACAAGCACAGACATACACACACATACACGGATGTTTTTCTGAAAATTATTTTTATTCAGGGGTCTCAAAACATGTATTTCAGTTTCTTGGTATAACATTTTTGGGTGGAATACAATATCTTCCCTATACACTATGTACATAGTACGTGTATAGAATAACTTTATTTCGATATCACGATATTATTTCCTTGTAGGAGGGCAATAAGGAAATTACAATAAGTTAAAGCGATATTCAAATCTTTTGAAAGAAGAATTTTTTTGATGGTATAACAATTTCGTTGTCTTTGCTTGAGCAGGATGAAAAAATATAAATAACGATATAAAATTTATTTATTTTCCATTAAATCTTAAAGAAAAACTAGGCGTATTCCTATTTCTGTTTATTGGTATATTTATACAAAAATGAGCAGAAGAATATAAAATTTTAAAAAAGTTTCAATTCTGTTGTTTTATAGCCGTGGGGGATACGGTTTTATTCCCATTTATTTTTATTAATTAGAAATAACTTACTAATTAGTTGCAATTAATGGTTTCTTACTGTGTGGTTATAATTATTGCCTCAAAATTTACTTCAAAACAAAAATTTGAATCTCCAAAATTCAAATAAATTGCACTGCTCTCCAACCTTTAATACCATCCCAAATGAAGAACCATTGCCCATATTTGTCGTTTGCAGAATTCTCTTTTAAGTTAATAAATGGAGAACTCAATGGGGCTGCTTCAAGTTAAAACACACCGGTGGAGAAATGGCGGTAGCGTCCTACGCTTTACCCATAGCTTATCAGTTGAACCCGTTGAGTTGTACAACTCTTAACGCACTAAGGCATATCTGCACAGCTCAAGTATAGGGCAGTTGAGCTACATGTACATAAATACATCGTGCTTTTATGTCCAAACAACTATTTTATCAACCACTGAGAAGCATTTTTGAAAAAATGTAGGATTTAGTGTAAGATTAGGCAAACGAATATATCAATTAAGTTTGAATTAATAGACGAAGATATCTTGGTGAGCCCACGAAGAGGACAGTTGCTGGACAGAAATTTTGGTTTCATGTAGTGCGTGGAATAAGTCTATACATTAAGCCAAAAAGTATTTAATGATAATGCTACTGATGTAGATTCTCATGATAAACGTAGCTGCATTTATGATTGTTAGGTTAAAATTACATAACGGTGAAAGAAATTTCCCCAATTAGACTTAAATCTATTGCAAGGGAAGCAGTCAGGGAACCACAGGAGCTTACAGGCCACATCAGACAGGCCACAAAGACAGCGGAAGTCTATAACGTTTCCAGGCTCGAGACCTATGCCACCGGTGGAGTTACCAAACAGGACAGTGAACGAATTTCGACAAGGCAACCTCTAGTGTCAACGGGGGTATATCTTCCTTTGATCAAGACCCACACCATCTGTCCGGCACTGCCATGAAACAACTGAAAAATGAGGAGGAAAAGGGAATGAAAGGGATACGATGGAAATAATATAATAACATTTGAGAAACCAGCCCAGCAATCGCTTACCGTCCTCGGAGAAAGCAAAGTGGGCTGTCCTCGGGGATGAAACACGGGACCTTGCAAATGCGAGCCTCTCACGTTACCGCAGAACGACCTATGCTGTATGTATAAATTCCTTGAGGTGGCAAGTTTTCCTGCTATGTCATGAAAAGGAAAGAAAAGAAAACTTAACCATTCAGCTACAGAGAGAAAAAAAAAAGATATCTAGTTTAACAAGTTAGCTCTTCTTTGTATCAGTTGGAAAGGTATCCTCTCGCCGTCGGCGCGGCATGGAGCACCCCCCCCCGCCTGTGTGAACTTTTCTCTCCAATAAAAGAACACTCAACTTGGAGTCAATGTAGTTAAAAGAATGAACAGAGCCACCCACATAGGTGAAAGAAAATATAACGCTTTAAACTTTCACTTTTCCTCTCTCGCTCTCCTAAAACATCAGTTTATCTGGAAAGTGTGACAGAAGAGCCCAGCAGTGGTAATGGAAAATTTGAACGCGACGAACACTACGTAGGAGCTTAAACACGCACTAACGGAATTAGGAAAGCATAGGCTCCATTCTCAATGAAAATTAAGCATAAGCTAAACTATATGTATTATAAAAGAGTTTATTATGATCACATAACAAATAATACATTGAATAAAACGTAAACTTGGACGTTTTCAATAGCCAAGATTTCAAGTTCATGTTTACATAAAACAAAAGAAACTTACCAATCAGAGACTGAGTGTCCTTATATAACAGTTAATTTTGTCATTTTCTCCTATCAGATTTATCGTGCAATGTGTTGGCTTGATAACTTTTTGTGACAACTATAAATATCTGATTATTCCATTCACATGACCCTCTCTAGCTGTTCAGCAACAGTTTATTTATCGTTATTTAATTGGATAGCTTGATTATGTTTATACATTTACTGGGTGATTCGGATAGGTACTGATCAGTAGTTTGAATGACCTAGATGCGTAGGAGCCTTAGGTCCCCCAGAGGGGATGTTGCTGCTTAGTTGTAACATATAACTAAAGAGTGCATTTGGGGCATATAAAGACTGAAGTTTACCTCACAATTATCTGTAGGCGCAAGTAACACGTGCTCTACGAACCGGTTTTGAGCAGCAAAGATAAAATATAAAATCTTACTAAATTCGAGAACAATTAGGTATTATGGGAATAATAGAAAAGATAGACCAATATAGAAATAAATGAATAAATATGTGATACATGTTCGGATTCGTAAAGAATTCAATGAATATAAACCCCAAGGGAGAAGAAACATTGGATGTTCTAGAAAGCGACGGAAGGATCACAACTGAACTTGGCTTCGAAACAGACAAATCTGGAAGTGCATATGACGATATAAGGTCTTGTTCTAGTGTGCTGCTGCAATTTATCTCAGTATAAATGTATGACTTACTCCTTAATGGCTCTACCACAAAATTGTCTACCAGGTGGCCCAACTGCCCTATGTTTGACATGTGCAGATATCCCTTGGTGCGCTAAAAGGGTTGCACAACTCAACGGGACTATTACAAGTTAAAATACAACAATGAGGAGCTGACTGCAAATGATAAGCAGGAAGAGTAAACTCAATGTCGCTCCAAACGGCTATCCTTTGGCGGGCTTTAACTTGAAATAGCCCAGTTGAGTTCCGCATTTCTTTTAACTCCGCTCAATGAGTGCGACTCGCTCATCGTCTCCGCTGATAAGCAGCAGGAGTAAAGTGAAAGTTGCTCCGGCCAGGTAGCCTCTGGCGGGATTTAATTCAAATAGTCCCACTGAGTTCTGCAACTATTTTAATCCCTCTAAATGAACTCAACACGATCATCGTTTCCTCTGATAACCAAGAGAGCCAAAACGAACGTTGCTCCGCCCAGTTCCTCTCTGCAGGATTTTGACTTGAAATAGCCCCGTTGAGTTCGCAACTCTTTTAACCCCTCTCAATGAAGGCGACCCACTCACGTTTCCTCTGATAAACAAGAGGGGTAAAACGAGAGTCACTCCGGCCGTTACCCTCTCCTGGGCTTTAACTTGAAATAGTCACATTGAGTTCTGCAACTGTTTTAACCTCTCTCAAAGCAGGCGACACGCTCATCGTTTCCGCTGATAAACAAGAGGAGTAAAGAAACTCACTACCTCCAGTTTCTCTCTGCCGGGTTTTCACGTCAAATAGGGGCAATTGGGCTAAGTGATATGTAGTCCTAACCATTGTATTTTGCATCCCACTCTCGAGTCATGTTGATAGGTGAGTAGGTGTCGACTAAGAGCCGAAGTGTCGTTCCGTTTTTCACGCCAGAGTTGTACCCAGTTTGGTACAATACTGCATATTGAAAAAGCTCCCCAGGTATTGAGGGTAATCGTGCTACTTTCACGCTACTGAGGTGGAGTATCATAAAAATGATGACAATACTTAAGCTTACAATAATACTAATGTTCGCCACGACACCCCATTTGTAGTGCTAGTAAGTCAGTTTATGGCTTGTACCACACAGCACACATTTCTCCTGCTTGCAATTTATTTCTGAAGGGAGACACGTGGTAGTCTTACATAGAGATTGTTCTTCTTGCACGTGTAAACGCAAATGCATACATCCCTTTTTCCACTCTTTGTTCTGGTTCTTCCCTTTGTCCCCACTTCTCCAACTTCCTTCTTTCCTACTTTAATCCGGCAATGAATCTCGGGTGACAAATGGCATTGCAAAGAGCGTCTATGTCGGTGTGTTTTCTAGTTGGGGTTCGCAAACGATTTTATCGCTTGCTGGAAAAAGAGCTTTCCAACCATTATTATCAGATATCTCTGATTTACATAGAAATACACATTTAATCGATTTTAGCTTTAATACTAATGAATTGCTAAGGTTTTTGAGTACAAACAAATATGGAATAACCATGATGCGGTAGTAGGAGTAAACTCAAACTCTGGAGAAGTAGCGGAGTATAAGTAGAAAACAATGATAATAATTATAAATATATATTAATTCATTAAGTATTTGAGAAAAAATGCATTAACTAGTGATGCAATTGCTGTTCATTGATCTTTATAGAGATTGTTATACTTTCTAAACTCCTACTAAGCAAAAAGGGATTTTAATAATAATAATAATAATAAATAATAATAATAATAATAATAATAATAATAATAATAATAATAATAATAATAATAATAATATATGCGTAAGCTTTCACGGCCGGTGTCCATGGTTTTAAAATTTAAAATTTTCGGTCTGTTTTGCCGTGGTCTGTAGGTTAAAATATGTTCAGTTAAAATATTTCTATCTAACGTTTCGTCCCTGTCTGTGGGGGACATCTTCAGAGGAACTGCACTCACGTCGCTAATTCTTTCCGAGTTAGCGACGTGAGTGCAGTTCCTCTGAAGATGTCCCCCACAGACAGGGACGAAACGTTAGATAGAAATATTTTAACTGAACATATTTTAACCTACAGACCACGGCAAAAGAGCCCGAAAATTTTAAATTTTAAAACCAATAATAATAATGTTTATCGTATACATGATATGAAACTATGTAAACATGTGAAACCTAATTCTATCAAAACATTTAAATAAGTATAAGTAAAGACATTCAACAAGGTTTCATAATACAGATCATACTGAAATTCAAATAATGATATAAAGAGTAAATACCGACTTATTATTAATCAACGGGCTTAGAAACACTGACACATTTCTGTGGCCATGTGCTTATAAAATTCCCCTTCAAGTACGCAGCGCACAAATAGATAAGTACATACTTACTATGTAGATAACACACAGTGTGTGTAGACTGTAGAGTTAGAGACAAAACATAGCCCTGTATATTAAATTAATAATAGCTGATTAAGTATTCATAGAAATATATATCAGGGAAATACATTTAATCAAGGGTATGTAAATAAGTTGAGAAGATTTTGTGTTGATTAATTGTTGAAGTTAAGAATTGGCTGGAATAATTGCAAAAGTAGCAAGGTCACTTTGAACCGCGCATGTTGTCGGTAGATAGGCATCCAGTTGTTTGTATTTCAGTGAGGGTGAAAACGGAAGCACTTTTGTTAAATTTAGTCCCGTTAGGTTAAACTAGAGTCACGTAGACCGATGAACTCGCACAAAGTAACGGAGAAGAATCACACGACAAAATTAAACAGACGAATCGTGTGATAAGACGCCAATAATAGCGCGAAAAATTCACCAATCTCGCAAAAGTAAAGGTATGAACGGCATGAATCTCAAATGTGCATAAAAAGGGAGGAAGAATATGAGCAGCACACACTTTTCTGGAAGATATTGGCAGCGAAGCTATATCCAGATGGGACAGAATGCGCGTGCAAAGTGTGTTTAAGTTTAAATTTTAGTAAGTCGCGAAATCATTAAGCGTGGGGGACAGTGCGCTGCGAGCAATTCTATTGTTTGTAATTCCTATATTAACTCGAGAAGAATAGTGTTGGGCGTAGGCATTGTGAGATAAGTTACAATGGAAACATATTACAATTATAGTATATAGTGGATAAATATAATAGATCACGTCAACAAGTCAACAAGCGATAAATTGATTTCTCGTCACCAGATGCGCATAATGGTGAAATCGCAAAGCAAAAATTCAATTGCTCAATATATCAGCACTAAAAGTGCCCCAAAACACGGAAATGATGAAACGGAAATTGAATGATTTAAATGTAATAGGCAATAGCCATTGCTATTTATGTTACAGATAATTGGAAGTTACCCGGTACTAAGTTTCGTATAAAGGGTGAAAACTGGTTACCTATGAGTCCTTATTTGACTTTCAGAGATCATCTTACAAGTCTTGATGATATTGTTAACAGCATACAGGGGTTTTAAAAGCGGTCCTTCCAGATTTTCTTTTATTTTTTATAGTGTTTAACGCCCGCTTTTACTACATATGCGATGCAACTGATGATACATGGAATGAAGTAAAAAAAAATAGTGGATTAGAAAACAAGACGATTGTAGAACTGTTATGACATTGCTAATGCTTAAGTTGAATTCTAATGAGGGTAATTTGCAATGGTAATGAAAAAGCCTAAGTTTCCATAACCAACAAAACTTCTATTATGTTTATTGAAAAGGATATTCCTTAAATAGATACTGACTTGGCAGAAACTTCTATTTTATAAATGTCAGATGTAATTCATTCTTTAACTGAACTTACATACGGATCTCTTCGTTCAATATTAAAATTTGCAAGCTTTATAATTCTAAAATATTAATCATCCTTCCTAAGTTACATTCAAGCAGTAGCATCACATGTCGTTATACAGAATTGCAATCATGCTTCCGAATATATTAAAATTGGAGCTTCCATATCAATTAAAATATTATGCATTTAAATTGGTATGAATAGCACTAAACTAGTCTCATGAAACTAAAACTAAATAGAAGCAGAATATTGTGATATCAGGGTAATCCAGGAGGTAATGACCATTTGTGTAAACCCATTACGAAGATCGTTTTCGTACTTATATCTCTAGTCGCGTTTTCATCAATTATTATATCAGTTAATTGATTACTGGCCGAAATAAATTATTGTGCAAGCTGTGATTGTAAAATTTGGCACCAAATAGAAATTCCCGCCCACCACGAGATGGAGGCATTGGGTGTTTTAAATGCTGCAAATTTCTATTTCAAACTACAGTTCAATGTTGTTCCTCATGAATTGACACATAGTGAAATTAATACACCTCTAATTAAGGTTCTTAAAAAGAGGATTTTTGGGCATTAGAAAAGAGAGATTAACTCTGTAGATGGGGTATGAACCCATTAGCTTATATTTAGCTTACTTTTCTACATTTTGGGTAAAACACACACTACAGACACGTTTCTAAAAGTGTCTAATTCAATAAAGCTCTCCTCGAAAGCCTTTATTTGAAATAAAGAGCATCCAACGTTAGCAGTGTAAGGTGATGAGTGAAGCGCGTACACTCCTACAAAACATAGGAGCATATTGTCTCCAGATTGAAAATTTAATATTTTCACTTCCACGATCCCTAATCCCACTGACTGAACCTCAGAGTTATTGTATTTTCAAGACCTCCTGGCATTTCCCGTTCCATATCTACCAAGTGTTTCAGGTATACAAGTTATTTTCTTCACATTCCAACATTCCGCAATAGCATGTTCCCTTGGCAGCCTTTACACCCCAAACTAATAACTCAAGTTATGCCTTCTTCAGCATTCCTCTGGCTTTCCCCTATTCTAGACGTATCTGTGTAGTTTTAGTGGTGAAACATCTAATATCCACCTGCAAAACAATATCCACTCCACCTCTACTCTCCTCTTATTTCAAGTCTATTAATGCAGCAAATAATCCTTTTTTCAAACAATATCACTAGAACTCGGTTTGGGTTATGAAGCGCACACAGTTAGGAGCACGGAGCAATCAGCGGAAGGGGATTGTACGTAAATATTTACACGTTGAGGTATAATCTGTTCCAGAAGTAGTTCATTACAATTGAAGTTATATGCATTTTTCTAATTCATAAAGTAGCATATAATACAATTATTTCATAATCTGATTAGTAAATAATAAGACCTTATACTTTTACTAATAAAAGTATAAGGCTTGATGCAAAAAAATCAAGATAATAACGTGCAGATCTTTGAAAAGGCAATGAATATGAATCAATCAAACTCACTGAGAATTCACTACAGCGATATACAATATAAATCTTCACTCTATCGAAAGAAAAGGCTCACCTCCTGTCCTATGTATGTATCATCCACAAGTTTGTTCAGTGTCGAACGCATACCCTTTGGTATTTTTGACATTTTTTTCAATCTGCACTCTCATTTAGTGTTCGCTGGTTTATCTACCAGCAGGAATTGAACGAGGCTAGGGAGTGAGCAATGCTAGATAGTACAACACGTGTCGATATGAGCTGTAGACTCCATCACGTTATAGTTACACTGTGTTGCCTTCTACAAACAAAAAAAAATGCATATGACAAAATGATATGTTTTAAGGGATCTACATTTTTGTGCAGTAAGTTTTAGTCCATCTCTTACGGTTTATCAGTTATGCAAAATTCAGCAAATTTTATCCAGAATAAGGAGGCCATCAGAGGATATATTCAGAAAATTCAAGATGTACACTTTTTTTTGTAGTTTAACGTCCTTTAACCTGTTTAGTCATATCGGACGGTGAATGAAATTAGCGAAATGATCTCTGGATCCACGGAGCTTAAAGTTACTCGACATTCGTCTTCTCAGGATAAGGGAAAACCTCGAAAAAAACCTTACCCGGGTAACTCACCCTAATCGAACTCACGACCTTTTGAATGTGAGGCAGATACTCTACCACCATACTACCCAGGTGGGCGATATACACTTTATTTGCCATGTAAATGTAATTAATATGTGACATTTGAATAAAAATTGATAGTGCTATTTTGAGAAAATAACTTTTTTTAAAATACTGACACACCATGTACATTATATGTACTCACGTGCTAGAGAAAATAAAACTCCCTGAAAAAAGAGTACACGTGTAGTTTATGACAATTATTTTATACGACTTGCATTATTAATCTGTGTTGTGCTGTTTTTATTAAGGTATACCAGGGCTGTGGATCATGGGACACTTAGAACCTTTATGTTTGGGGAGTGACGTCTTTCCAGGATCACATTCACGCCAGTCAGCGTTATCAAAATGGAGGATTGGTTGTACAGCTGTCGATGGATAATTATCCGTTGTTACTCTACTCCCCTCCCTCATGCACCAAATCCTACTTCTTGTAATTTTTTCCTGAGGGGAGAATCAACCAAGACCAGATGTTCATAACCACGCTGCCATTCAGATGATCTGTTTCCGGGCAAATGGGAAGGCAAAGATTGCAGAATGAACTCAAATAAGTACGAACGAATCTGACACGAGGTTTATTTACGACCTGTCATGTGCCAGTAGGTGGTAGTGTCATACAAACACGCCCTGTATTCGGTTCATTTGTCGAGGGTAAGCCCTAACGAAGTGCACTTCTTAAGGACAGGATTACGGTGAGCTTAACGTAATGTCACTTAACGCTACGAAACTAAACGTCTAACACACTGTATTAAACACAGCTGCTTAGGGTTGACTTAACGTGACCAAAATTAGTATTCAGGTGCAGTATTCTTTTTTTTTTCTCCATATATTGAGCCCCCTTTAACATCTATCGTCATATTGGGGACTTGGCATTATAAACAACTTGTCTTAAGTTCTTTAAGTTGGATTTAATTTTTTTTTTTATTTTCCTCAAACATACACACACACATTCACTCTCATATACATACTTCCAGACTCTGTAGGGATAGGGAATAATTCTGGTTAAAGAAAACTTCTCAGTCATAGCCAGGAATCAAACCCGGGACTTCCGAGTGAGAAGTCAGCTCACTGACCACTCGACCACGGATGCAGTCTTCAGTATCTTCCAAGAGTGTGTCACAGTATTTTTTCTGATAAATATGCAACTTAATTTTACATAGAACATTTTTCGAAAATTAAACTAACGTTTACATACCGTATGTTTAAGATATTTTCGTGACAAACAAAATGTATGATGCAACGTATGTATAAGCCAGAAGTTTAACAAATTTAAAAGTTCCAATTATTAATTCACACAGGGGAATAAGTAATGTCATCATCTAGTTGTGTCATGAGAACTATTAGTTGCTTCCATCCTGTTAATTCATTTAATGCGTTGGCAGAATATCACAAGTAATAAACCGTAGCATATCATAATTGGTATTTTCTGAGAGTAGGCATTTGCCAGTCACTATATAATTATATAACCATAAAATTAAACTTGTAATTAAAACATTAGGAATGTGCGATGGTTGAGATGGTATGTGACGCCGAAGGCATTGCTAGTTGTGCAGCCAAAGGGAAACAAACTCAGGACACTCACCCACACCATGGCTTGCACAATTCACTCTACAACAGATAATAATCACTTTAGTTTATAAACTTTGTAACCACAGTTGTTTCCTTGTGACAAATGAAACTCTCAATTATTCATCATTATTATACTAAAGTCATTAATATAGAATAAGTTTAGTATATGCAAGCTGCTCTAACCTCTATCCTGCGCTCCCATGTGAGGTGTCGAATTTCACCATATAAAGCTCATTAAAATACGCAATTTATTTTCTATTCATTTATCTGTTGTTTACTACTTCTGAGATATTCTTTGTTATTTTTTTCAACTTTACACTACTTAAAATGTTCTCAAACGGGAACACATCTTTCGTTTCATTTAATCATCGTTTTAGCCTTGTCTATCACCATATTCTCCTTATTGTACTTATAAGAAACCAAATAAAATAAAGATAATATTTACTGATAACGTGTATCTCAATTAGCATGTGGGAGATAAAACAATAATAGCCTGGGGAATAGCCTCTGTATCTGGACAAGTTTTGGATAACTCGTAAACCTCAAGAAATAGACAAAAACTTATTACACAAAAATAAATATAGATTTCGCCCAAAACACAATTTATGACGTATATATTTTTGCTGAGGTGCTAATCGTTTCCGAGATATTCCTTGTTATTGTTTTCCATTTTAAAATTATTGTGCTTTTCTCAAAGAGAATTCTTCAATGAGTATTTTGTTTTACTCCTGGTCATCAAACATAACCGAATTACAATGAAAATCGCATAGCGACAGATATTAAACTTTTAACTTTCATTTAGCCTAGTGTTGTATTCCCTTAGTTCCCTTTTGCTTATAAGAAACTAAGTGTTAGGACCATTTCTGCTAATGTTTATCTCGATTAGCGTGATATAGAAGAACATTCCTTTTTAAAAAGTTTGTTTGCAGAATAAATTGAGAAAGTTATGGGAATTGAACACATCAGGTTTTTTTTTTTGTGATCATGTTTATTTCTTTTCGGTTGATAACGCTTCAAATATTATTATAATTTTACAAATTTACAGCGTGTCTTTTTCAGATTAGTGCCTACACCGGCTACCAGAACAATATGAAAATCATTGTTGTCCACAAACCAAATAAGTTAAAGGCACTTTCAACGTTACAAGTAACTCATTAATCCAATATCTCGAACATTTGATATCGCAATGAAGGTTTGCCTATAACAGCATCAGCATAAAAACTAAAATTTCGGATTCCTAAGCGCAATCCTGATGATATACTTTCTCTATACGTACTATGTACATATTATATAGAGAAGGAAGGTATTTTATTCCATCCATAGATTCGATTCTAAAACTTCACCGGAAATACACGTTTTGAGGTACCCAATGTAAAAAAAGAGGTATTGTGTGTCTAGACAGATAGCTCAGAAACTAAAAGACCGTTAAATACCAAATTTTATATTTAAGTTTAATATCTTCTAGAGATGCGACCCAAAGATTTTCAAGAAAATTCTCCACCCCAAACTAACGTTTCCATGAATAAACGTTTGAACATTTTGTTTTTCTCGAAAGTGGCTCCAATATTTTGAGTAAAATACTGTATATTGTATGTATTTACATCACAAATAAAATGTATATCTTACATTTTCTGGGGATGCTTCTGAAGACCTGTTTATTCTGGATGTGTATTGCTGAATTTTGCAAAACTAGTAAATCATAAAAAATAGACAAAACCTTACTAGTGATAAAATTTAGATCTCGTTCAAACACACCATTCCTGTCATATGCATTTCTGTTCTAGAGTTGACCTTTTCCTAGGTATTTCTTGACATTGGTTCCAATTTTTATTAAAAAACTTTTCTAAAACGCGGTTATCTTTCATTTCAACTCACTTTATGTTATTGCTGGCTTGCAAAGCGAACCAAATTTCAGAGACCAGCTTTCAAAAGATAAAACTATCGCTTTAGCCATAGTTCCCTTCTGCTTACATGGAATCAAGTTCTGCTAATGCTTATCTCGATTTAAATAATGTAGATAAAAGAATTTCTTTTTTAAGAATAGTGTGTTTGTAGAATGAGTAATGGACGACATCACATGCGGGTAAACTTTAATACTGTATAGTATTCTTTTATAAATATACATTTAATTCATGATTTTTCATTGTTCTACCAACATTTAACCTCGTATAGTCTTGAATATGTTTTCTATGTTAAAATCAAAGAGAATAGTCTATGCTACCTTATTTGCTAACTCTACAATTTTGGACCGCTTACTAAATACTTTGCTCATTATTATTTCCTATAGTGGTACATTTATTTCAATCCAATACTATTTTATATTCATCTTCTTCACCAATTCATGATATAGGCAAATATTTTCTTTTTGCATTAAGAAGGTCATCCGTCATCGTTTCCTAGTTCTACCCACAGAATGTCCCTTTCATGTTTTAAAAATATTTTAATCTTTCATTCACGTTTAATTTTCTTCGTTTGTCTCTGGTACTTTTATTTCTAATTTGGTCATTTCTGTAAATCCATTTAGACTCCTCAATTTTTTAATTTCTGAAGTCTTTATATTATTGGTTTTCTGTTTTTAGATAATATCCAAGCTTCGTTATATGTAAGAGTAGATACAGCCATAATCTTATACACTTTTAGTTTTAGCTCTTTACGTACTTTGTTTGGAAATATTCGATCAACTGTGCCATATACGCTCTGATTGATATATTCTATTGTCAACATCATGCACTTTATCGCAATCTTGATAATAAAAATGGATAACCATTTCAATACCTCTATTATTAATAACTATAATAATTTTGTCTTTTTGTATTTGTGATTTAAATGTTCATATTATATGATCACAAATTTCACTAGGAATAATAAATATTTTTTTATGGTGCACTCATTTCTTTGGATTATTATCAGACCTTATTTTTACATATTTTTTATTCTTACATTGTGAATTGTTTGTTCAATGAGATGATAAATATCTTACATTCAATCATTTCTAAAGAACGAAATAAACAGAAAATCTTATGCGTTCCGTTCACATGACTTTCTCTACATCCCAGTAACACATTATTGTTAAAAAGCTTATTCTCCTATTTATTTCATGCTGACTGAGATACACATTAGTAGAAATTGTCTTATTACTTGATTTCTTGATAGTGAAAGGGCAATAAGAGAATAAAGTCGGCAAAAGAGATAGTCAAATCTTTCAAAAGCTGGTTGCCATATGGATGAAATCTGTTTGTTTGCATTGCCAGGAGTTGATAAATTCCAGTAAGTAATAAGTATTTTAAAACTGAAAACCAAAAATAATAAATATCTCAATAATGGCCAACTGACTAAAAAAATGTATATTACATAAATTGTGTGTTTTAACCAGCTCTACATTTTTTGTGCAGTAAATTTTTGTCTTTCTCTTACCGTTTATTAGTTATACAAATTCCTGTAAAATTCATCCACAATAAAGAGAGGCTATTCCCAAAAGTTCAATATATGCATTTTATTGGTCATGTAAATATGTTTAATATACGGTATTTTTATCAAAATCATTATTTTTGAAAAAAAAAACAGAATTTTCGAAGAAAATTACATGTAAAGGGTAGTTTGGAATGGGGGCATTTTCTTCCAATTCTTCGTGTAGCATCGTTGAAGGTACTAAATTTAAACACCAAGTTTGGTAGTTTACGGACTCTTCGTTTTTGAGTAATTATGTTCACAGTCACACGGACACCTATGGATCTTTTTCTAAAAATGCTTTTTGTGGATACAGGGGACCCTAAAACGTGTATTTCTGGTGAAATCGTGGTATCGAAGCTTTGGGTGGAGTGCAATTCCTTTTCTATATTATATGCACATAATACGTGTAGAGAAAGTAAAAATATTAGCTACACATTGCATATTACAGCACTTGTGATACTTTAAAGCCATTTACAATTATGATTCCGATTATATAGAAAATCAATGGTGATATTATAAATGAAATGTAACCACTGATAAACTCATTTTTACTTTCTCTATACGTGCTATGTATAGTGTATAGAGAAGGTATTGCACTCCATCAAAAAATTCGATACCGAGATTTCACCAGAAATATGTGTTTTAGGGTCTCCTGTATCCAAAAAAAGTATTTTCAGAAAAAGGTCCATGTGTGTGTGTGTGTGTCCGTGTGTCAGTGTGTCCATGTGTCTGTGATCACGACAACTCAAAAACGAAAAGTCGGTAGAATACCAAACTTGGTATTTAAGTTTAGTATCTTCCAGGGATGCGACACGAAGATTTTGAGAAATATCCCCCCACCCAAAACTACCCTTTACATGGAACTTTTTTCGAAAATTTTTATTTTCTAAAAAATGGCTAACGATTTTGATTAAAATATTGTATATTAAAGATATTTACATGACAAATAAAATGTATATTTTGAATTTTCTGGGAATAGCCTCTGAAGACTATTTTATTCTTGGTCAATTTTACGGAATTTTGAATAACTGCTAAACCGTAAGAGATGGACAAAAACTTACCACACAACAAATGTAGAACACCTTAATACACACAATTTATGTTATATACATTTTTTTCGTGGATTGATTGTTTTTTAGATATTCCTTGTTTTTTTTTTTTTGTTTTTTTTTCAGCTATAAAGACTTATACTTTTCTCATACAGGACTTTGTGAACTCGTGTCCATACAAACAAAGGAACTTCAGTCGCAGAGCAACCAGCTTTTGACTATCATTTAACCTATGGTACCCCCTAATTTCGCTTCTACTAACAAGGAAGCAACTAATAAGACTATTTCTGCTAATTTTTGCTCCATTAGATGAAATATATAAAATAATTTGTTGCAGTGATATAGAGAAAGTGATGTGAATGGAACACATCAGATTTTTTTCTGAGAAAGATTATCATTGATATGCATTAGTCGTTTCTGATGACCCTAGTCCAGGGGCTTACTCGCGCAAACGATCCATTTCAAGTGCGTCGCGTGCCGCTGGAAGAGATGCGGCCCAGCATCTGTCTTTGCCCAAGCCAGATGAAAACGCCAGACATTCCACGCAGTAGTCCGCTCCATAAATCACCATCCCCCACCACTTCTTGCTACTCCACTATATATACAAATCGAAGTGGTGTGGCGGATAGGGTCGGAAGAGAATCACTTTGCTTCGTTTGGTTGCCACACTAGCGGAAACATCTGGGAATTGCCTGTCTTTTCTTTCTGAAACCCGAAAAACAATTCTACGATCAGAGTTTGGCCAGCCTGGAAAAAGTCAGGCACATTCTGAAGCTTATTTTCGGATAATTTTTTGTTTCCCAAATATCATTCAAACAATTACCATTATATAACGTTGTTTGGTACAATTATTGCTGCTGAGAAAAACAATTCTTGGAATTTACTTTCTTTGTATTAATTTAAAAGCTTAAGTAAGAGGAACACTTTACCTGTACAATGAAGTATAGCTACAGCATTCACTTAGTTTCTCAGATACCCATATATTCAACAACAATTACTAACAATCACTTTAATTAGCTTTCGGTAATAATTTGCTTTTATTTGTATTACTATGGAAATACTTTGCACATGAATTCGAAAAGCGAAACTTCTCTTGGAAATAAAACGCCTAATATATTTTGCATGAAATACTGATAAACAAAATTTACACATTATTTGTGGCTAATCCATTATTATCTACCTTCAGAAAATATAAAGTATGACTTTTTGAGTAGTTCAAAAATACGCTGAACATCTCTGACCCTGGCTGGCCCGTGTGATCCAGCTGAAAAATGCAGTTATCACTGGGAGCTCTCGGCATGTATAAAATCGAGTGATTAAGAACACAAACAAACTTCAGAAGCAAGTCAAATATGAACCTGGAAGGGTATAACGTTTTTGAGCACATATAAATTATTATACCACAGGATATGGTTTCTAAAATAGAAAGAAACATTCCCACAGTGCAACTTAGGGGAGATCTATTGCGTCTACCACGCCCCTTTCGGGGGGGGGGGGCCCGACGTGTCAAAGGAATGAAGGTAAGGAACAACAGAAAGTTACATTCTCCAGACAGGTAAGGCGGAGAGAAGTTCCTTAACAGTTCCTGGCTCAAAATCACTTTATGTTACTGAAGCTCCCCAAGAGGGAGGTGCACCACACATGAAGTCAGTCAACCCGTTGTGTCCTTCCATCAAATATACGCGCCATCTGTCCAGCACTTATAAAAGCCATTACACACTGAGGCACATTTAAAATCTTTACTTTTTCTTCTTCTTCTTCCGCACTTCATATTTTAGGCAAAATGCCTGCTCCTTCCTCACATTCCTAATTTTGCCATTCTTTTTAAGGTCTTTCAGCGTTTCCTCCTCGTTGTGGCTTATAAATTGTTATATGTTCTAGCAATATACCTAATCCTTTTAATATTGTTAACATATAGACCATATTACCACCTAAGATATGAGAAAAAAATGGAATAAAAGGGAAAAGATTGAAAAGAAATCGTGATAGCAAAAACCATTCCAGTTTTTATCCACCGACTGGAAAAATGACCATAAAAACCTTAATGTCAGATGACTGGACGACAGAAATCAAATCCGAGACCTCTCGAATGTCTATGAACGCCACCGTGGAGCCATTTTGCTCGGTGTTGACTATATTACAATTTGGGCAAACAGAGAAATAATTCAAATACACTGCACAACTTCTATATATTAAAATCGACAAGCAATGTAAAAAGCTTGAGTTACGATTTTATTACTATTTAAGGATCATTAGGTGGCAAAGATTGAAGCGAATAATCAGCTAGAAAGTCAGAATAGTGAGAATATTTGGTATTCCTGGCGGGAACTCATTTTGTCAGAGGTGGTTAATTAACTAATGATAATACAAAAGGCAGAAGCGTTGATGGGGTAGTTGTGCTGTAGGTGGGACTTAGATAAAAACTCTTGTACTTCGAAAATATAGTATACTGCGACTTCTGCTTTTTCACCTTATAGGAAAAAACAAGTTCCAAAGTGTTATGGGAATTGGAAAGCAAATGCACAATGCGGACAGATCGTACGGCAGAATGCTCTGTGGAAATACACAGCAGTGGGATGTGTTATCAGGCATGGAAATATTTGCGTGTCTGTGCCTGCGGCATGTGACCTCCTAAGGTTCCCTCACTTCTTCTCTTCCTCCTGGAGCGTTATTCATAGTGGATCTGTGTAGGTCCTAGATTGAGAGACGTCCTCTTCTGTTGTCTACCTCTTACTCTTTCAGCTTCACATCCCACCGCATAATATTACTTACCAACTCATCCAAAATATTATTAAATTTATAATCGATATGAAATAATATTAAATAAAACCAAATAAATTTGTGCAATAAACATATATATATATATATATATATATATATTACTTCACATACTTAAAATAAATAAAACATGGCATATGCACAGCTAAAGTTTAGCGGAAGAAAAATCAAGTAACTGGGCGATCAGCTCACGCAGGCCATTGTAGTTCATTATGATTTACGTGATCTCTGGAAGAGAGAAATGAGAGAGACCTAAAGGGCAACTAGATCTGAATGACGATAAGTGCCAGAAAACTTTTCCAGTAAATTTTCCAGATCAAACGCATCCGATGTCGCCCAGGTTCTAAACACAAGTTCCAATTCTTCGGGGCCACCGGGACATCCGCAGGCGCGTCCAGAGAGGGTGAAGTCAGGAAAAAATCTTTATGGAGCGCACAGCGATACCTAGCCACAACACGACGTCACCTGATCAGCGCCACCTGATCCTTCAACCCTGAAAAAGATGTCAGGGAGGTGATGGACAGGAAAGCGTGTTCCCTTCGACCGGGTAAACGAGGAAAACTCTATGAGGCACCGTAAAATTAAATAAATCAAAAATGGCAGTACTCTGAGGTACTGCGGTACTTGTATTACTTTCTCTACATGCTCTATGTATATACGGAAAGTAGTGTATTCCAACAAAAAATTTGCTGTCGCGATTTCATTACAAACATGTTTTGAGGTTCCTTGAATAAAAACATTATGTGTTCCATTCACATGGTTTTCCCTACATCTCTGCAACAAATTATTATTAAAAAGTATATTCTACTATTTACTTCATGTTAATATAGAAAAATCATTTTATTTGGCATGTAAATATCTTAAATATAAGAGATTTTAATCAAAATCGTTACAGCTATTTTTAAGAAAATCAAAATTTTCGAAATTTTTTCCATATAAAGTGTAGTTTGGGGTGGGGGATTTTCTTGAAAATCCTCTTCTTCCATCCTTGGAACATACCAAACGTAATTACCAAGTTTGGTGTTTAACGGTTATTTCGTTTTTGAGCTATGCTGGCCACACACATACACACACACACACACACACACACACACAAACACACACTCACTCACGCACACACGGATATTTTTCTGAAAATGTATTTTTTGGATTCAAGGGGTGAAATCTCGCAATCGATTTTTCGGGTGGAATTCAACACATTTTCTATACACTATGTACATAGTAGAGAAAGTAAAAATATTTCGAAGAAAGTCTCTTTGTGTGCCTGTTGATAGCATAACTCAATATGAAACGATATTAAATACCAAATTTAGATTTTAAATTTAGTACCTTCCAAGGATGCGATACAGAGATTTTCAAGAAAAGCCTCCAACCCCAAACTATCCTTTATATGCTTGTTTTAAATCTTTTTCCCAAAACTAATTCTATTTATTTTTATTAAAATACCGTATACTAAAGATATTAACATCACAAATAATATGTGTATCTTGAATTTTCTGCGAATACCTTTGATGAACTCTTCATTTTGGAAGAATTTTGTATAACTTGTAAATCGTAAGAGATTGGCCGAAACTTACTATACAAAAAATATAGATTTCTTAAAAGCATACAATTAATGTGATATATACTGTTTTTGTAAACTAACCGTTTCCGAGGTATTCCTTGGCTTACACTTTAAGCTACCTAAACTTTTCTCAAACCGGAGGACATCTTTCGTTTCATCTCCCTTTTATTTTACTTCTGGACGTGCAAAGCGAGAACCAAATTTACATTGTTTCACATAATGATCAGCTTTTAAACTATTTGACCAGTGCGTAGCCTTATTTCCCTTCTACTCATGAGGAACTAAGCAAAGAAAAAAAAATTCTGTTAACGGTCATCTCGATTACCACGATGCAGATAAAGGAATAATCTTTTAAGCAATATTTGGAACTATTTGGTGTGAATGGAACATGTCAACATTTTGTTTTTAGTAGTTTTGCGTCCACTGTTAGTGCATACACATCAACACGTTCTGAAGAGCGTGTTTTACTAATTAGGAAGGTAAAACAATATACAAGTAAATGAGTGTAAATATTTGTATTAGCTTTTGACGATCCAGTAGTATTTGCTATACAAATATTTTTTATGCCTTTCTTAAATTATTTTAGGCAATTTTTACGATACTTGTAGGAGGCAATCATTTCCTATCTCAGTCCTTCGGTGATTGTTTACGTAACAGGTCTCACGGTTGGCCCTGGTCTAGCCATTGTTCTACCCTAATGTAGGTGCTATGATGTGAGGGAAGAATATCGATTGCTCTGAAACTTTAATTTGCGTAACCATAGGTTTATGTTTTCATACAGCGTTATCTGATTAGGTTTAAAAATGTATTCGATTTACAATTTGTTGTTCACAATGGCATTATTACACCTTATTTAAATTTGGTTTTATTGTACAAATGTATAATTCAAAACATCTAGCAAGCATTTGCACTTATAAACTACAAATTCACCATCATTGCTCTTATAAATGTGAAAAATTGAACCTCAATAATAATTAAAAGGAAAAAAAAAACCTTCAAATCAGAACTTAAGAAATCTTGTGTCACAGTTCCTTTGATACGCTACAATTAACGTTCGTCGTTTGTAAAGATAGCGATTTATATATCGCTGATGATACAGTCCCTCACAGCATTGGCAGATTCCGCAGTTGTAGTATAAATAAAATGAATATCTGCTAATTCAGCTATGTAAAGCCATGTATTATGTAAAAGAATATTTCCAACTCGTTTACCCCCTGTGATCCACGTAAATGTAGATCAGCGAGTTGTACTAAACACGGGAACTGGCCGTTTGGTGATATATGTAAACACAAGATAAACATATCACAGAGCCATTCTAAATACATTAGGCCCTGAAAGTTGTACTTCACTTATGACAATGCTATTAGTTAGACATAATTAGATACTCTTAAGTGTTATACTCACTGGTTTCTACCAAATATCAAATTATTTGGATTTATTAACTCCCAACGTCTATAATATATTTTTAATGTCTTTATAATATATATGCAGTATTAAAAAAATCAGTTTTGAATTCCTGTATCCAAAATAAAAACGGAGTTTTTTTAGGAAAAGGTCAATGTGTGTGTAGACAGTATAGCCCAAAAACGAAAAGACAGTTAGATACCATATTTGGTATTTAAATTTAGTATGTTCCAAGAATGCAGCACAAGGATTTGCAAGAAATAAGTCCACCACAAATTAGCTTTTATATGTAACATTTTTTGAAATTTTTACTTTTATAAAAAATGGCACAAATAATTTTTTTATTAAAACACCATATATTAAACATATTTATATGAACATAAATGTACATCTTGAATTTTCTAAGAATAATCTCTGGATACCTCTTTATTCTGGACATATGCACTTTTTGCAGCTTAACCGTTTTTAAAATATCCTTTGTTATTTGTTTCAATGTTAAGGTACGTAAACCTTTCTCAAACAGGAAATCATATCGTTTGACTATCTTTTATTTTCCGGCGACCTTTGCAAAACGAACCTAATTTAAATTCTTTCACCTAGCGACAGCTTTTAAAGGAATCGAAATCTGCTTTAGTGTAGTGTGTATTCCCTTTACTCTTCGGCATGGATAACTATTACAAAAAATTTATTTTCATATAAATTATAAAAAGCAATAGAATACCATACTGTCACAAAAATAATAAAACATACTGTAGCCATTTTGTGAGAGTACCTTTAGGGGAAACACATTGTTTAATTATGTAGGTATATAAAACCTTGAATTAAATTTGAATGTATATCCTTATATATCAATATTTTTACTCTTATACTATTATTATTATTATTATTATTATTATTATTATTATTATTATTATTATTATTATGGATATGATAAGCTTTCTTTTCAACACCATGTTGTTTTTATGATTATTTCATGTTTTTAGTATTATTTTGCCAAACCCTAAATACGGTCAGATGGTTATTTAAATAACTATAATGATGTAAATAAAATAGTATTTTTTAAGAATAATTCGCTTGTAGAGCTGGTAGTGAAAGTTATGTAAATAGTACTCAACATTTTTTCCGATAATCTTGAGGCCGGCTTTCTTTACACCATAATTGTTTTAAAAGTGCTCTATTTTCTGAAACCTCTGCAGTTGGCGAACTACAACACCATAGCTTCTGGGGAGTAAAAACGCAATAAATAAAATTAAACTAACATATTTTATTTGATGATGAAGACATATTGTATATTATTTAAACACTGCATAAACGAGGAAGCATGTAAGCGTGACATGCCTTACACTATAATGTGACAATGCTTGAATTCTTCCTTGACGGAAACAGCAAGACCCTTTGCGTGATGCCAAAGATAACACGTCTTCTGACACGAGAAGCGTCACACTGCCGACGGCGAAGAAGACGACGATGGCATGCTGTAAATTATTCATTAAGACCCTGCCACTGAAGGCATTTAGCATACCGGTGACGCTCCTCACAAGCGTTTCGTGCCGATTTCTCATTTGCACCGTTCCACAAGGATAACACGCAATTAACGTTCACATGAAGCTCTATGAATAATCCAATTCCCCTGGATCACGCATCCGTCCTCGGCGTCCATGTGCGATTCCTAGCTTTTAATTGAATAAACGTCAACGGTACGCTTTTAGTAGTCATCATAATGATCGCCTGACTGCAAACAGATTTACGGTGGAGGTGTTGACAAGCCTAATTGTGTATGTTTACGTAAAACATCTGGTAAACGTCAATGTTCTATTAACTGAAGCTAACGAGTGTTTGGCTGTGAAGAGTATTATGCACAGTTAAAATAAACAAAATGCTCTGACACTGCTGAAGTACACAGCGATGCACAGGGAATAAATTGCTTTGTTACATCAGGTAAAACATGTCACTGTCAGCTACCTCATATGTTTATACCTAATACAAAGACTAACTGACACTTTGAAGAAAGTCTAAAATACAACAAAGTAAAAATATGCGTTCCATTGATAAGACTTTGTCTACAGCTCCGTATTAGATTATTTATTGTTAAAACGCTTCTTCTATCGAGTTCATGTTAATTGAGATATACATTAGTAAAAATGGCCTTATTACTTTGTTGCTTGTAAGCACAGGGGAAATTAAATAATGTACTAAGCAAAACAGATAAGCCTTTTAAAAACCGACTTCCATGATATTCGCTCCTTTTGCATGGGCAGCAGTTGAACAGTTTTCCATATGAGAAAATTTAAGAATTTTTAAACTAAAACGAATAACACCTTATCTCCAAACTTTCAGCTCTACAACAAAACTTTGTTTTTAATAATATTATATTTTTGTGAAGTAAGTTTTTGTCTATTTCTTACGGTTTAATAGCTATGTAACATTTAACAAAATTCAACCAGGTCTTCAGAGACTATTACAGAAAATTCAAGATGGGTATACATTTTATATGTGTTGTAAATATCATTTATTACGGTATTTTAATGAAAATCGTCACAGCCATTTTTGATAAAAACAGAATTTTTAAAAATATTTTGAGGTGGTGGATTTTCTTAAAAATCTTTGAGTGGCATATTTGAAATATACTAAACTTAAATACCTATCAAGTATGGTATTTAACAATCCTTTAATTTTTGAGTTACGCTGTCCATACACACATTCTTGTAAAAATACTTTTTTGTGCTCACGGGCCTCAAAAACATATATTTCTAGCGAAATCTCGGTATCGAAGTTTTCAGTGGAATACAATACCTTTATTATACACTATGTGGATAGTACGTGTGGAGAAAGTAAAAAGATCTGGTGACTTGTATTCACAGGGCTTTCTGTATTTACTCTCCTACTAACTGTTAAAAGATGTAGTTTAACTGAGTTTTGTTAATTTCGATGAACTTTAACTAGTACTACCAGAAGAAAGAAAAACGAATGAACACTCCCGTTTGAGAAAAGTATAAATAATCAGAACGACAGAGTAATTGAGAGGCTATACCCTTAAATTCAAAATATACGTGCATTTGTCAATGTATCATAATATATATTCGAATCAAAGTACCTATAACCATTTATAAAACATCCACATTTTCGAAAATATCTTCACGTAAAAGGAAAATCTTCGTGTCACATCCTTGGAAAATGCTAAATTTAAGTACCCAGTTAGGAATATAAGAATTTTCGAGTTTGCTATGTTCTTCGCACACACGCACAATGCACATTCACAGATCATCTTATAATTATTTTTGTTCACGGGGCTTCAAAACATGTATTTCCAGTGAAATCTCAGCGTCGGGTTTTTAAGCTAAATACTATAGAAAGTATAAAAACGTGCTATTACTTCTATATGAACTTCTATGGGTCGACGATCCCTTTAAAATTCGTTTTTTGCAACTCACAGCTTATAAACAAACTAGAAGCAGTTCTCATACAAAATAATGGTACGCTTGCTTTGATTGACTCTCTATAGCACTAAGTAATTTTCAGTACACATTTAAATTAAATATAAAAGTTAGTTAAATCTTAAAATAATATAAAAGCTCCAACACGAATGGAAGATCTGAATCATTTTAGCGCAGTTGCTTTGGATTACTTGTAATAGCTAATCCTCTTTCAAGTACCCCTTGATATCACGTATTTATTCTTTAGTATCAGAATGAACTTAAGAACCATATTCTTATTTTCAAAAGATCATAAAAATTATGTGTTCCATTCACATGACTTTCTCTACGTCTCTACAGCACATTATTGTTAAAAAGCTTATTCTTTCATTTCTTTTATGCTAATCGAGAAAAAATGAGAAGAAATGGTCTTTTTACTGCTTCCTTGTAATTAGAAGGACAATAAGGTAATACTCTAGGCTAAAGTGATAGTAAAATCTTTTAAAAGCTGGTTACTATGTTACTGAAGTGACTTTGTTTGTATGACCAGGAGCTGACGAAGTCCCGTATGAGAAAAATTGTATTTTAAAACTGAAACCATTACTAAGGAATATCTCAAAAACGATGAACTCCACGAACAAAATGCTTATAACATCTCTTACGGTTTACCAGTTATGCAAAAATCCGCAAAAAAATCAGAATAAACATATCTTCAGAGGCTATTCCCAGAAAATTCAAGATATACATTTCGTTTGTCTTGAACATATCTTTATGTGCATTTTAATCAAAATCGTTACAGCAATTTTTTAAAAAATTTAAAATTTTGAAAAATTATCCATGTAAAGGAAAAGTTTTGGTATTTAACGGTATTTTTGTTTATTGAGCTAATGCTGACCACGGACACTGTTTTTTTTTATTTCTCTTTCATTATGATTTAAATACATTTAGTGTTGATAAAGAACATTATGTCAAATTTTATTAAATAAATTATTTAAAATATAATAAAGGAAATACAGAATTAAAGTGGGTAAGGTAATTCAATAATGGACGATCGAATCTTCATGACGAAGCATCGATTGGGACAGCTTCTGTTGCCATTAATGTATTGATTGTATAAGTAAATGAGATATTTAGTGAAAACAGACGGTTCACAACAAAAATGCTTTTACATGTGTTTCCGCAAAACATAGCTGTGACCTTCTTCACTGAATTGATTCCCCGCTATAACCAACGCCGTAGCAAGTATGGCAACTATGTCGAAAAATACGTTAGTGAATGCTTTCTCATGTGAAAGTAAACATTGTAGTAAAAGAAACATATTTTCTAAACCGATACTTACTTTCCAGACACGACTCATAATTTGAGCCATTTCTGATCCATAATGATTAAAAACTAAACCTAGCAATTACGGCTTAATTTCTTTATCGAAAAGTAAGATTGTGATCTCCATGTTAAAGCAATAATGTACTTCTAATAATAGAACAGCCGTAATCTTGAGGTGATACGTAATAGTTCGAGTTCGAATCCTAGCGACTGCAGTCAAATGTGTCTGTGACTAAGGATGGGGAGGGTCCATGTAAAATCACGTATGGCTTAAAAATGTCTCTACAATAATATAGTGTTAAATTAATATATTTATAATATACAACCGCTATTCATACTTCTATTTTATTCTTAAGTGTCAGTATAATCTAAAATAACAACAGAACACATAAATGTATAACAACTTTGACTAATCATTTTGCTGCCAAATAACATTACCATGTTACAGGGAGGCAAGTTGGTTGTAACCCAGGTTGGATTGTAAATTAATTTGCGTATTTGAATTAATCTTTGTGTAAAACGCAGAACGTAGAAACCTGTTTTCGATACGAAGTAAGAATATAGCATGTACATTCTAGATGTTATTTTTTTATTCTTTGGACACTTTAACGTCCTTCATAATCAAGCGATGAATGACATCAGGAAATAAAGCTGAAATGGGCCCGAGGTTACCCAACATCAAGCGCCACAAAAGCGTTCCTCTTCACATGTCCATCTCTTCCTCCCTTCTCATTTGTTGACAGTAGAAATATTCTTGTATGACAGAAATTATAGGCAGAAAAATATCTCTTTACCTTTTGCCTCTAATAATCACAACCTACCAAGCTTTTATATTCAAAATTACTATAGAACAGATTGGCATTTATCCGGTTAAAAGAAAATTATCGGTACCTGTATGTTGCTGTCAACACTCCAACTCCAACCATTGGTCGAATTTCCTAAATAACCCTTCATTGTCGGAATTATTTTGCGACATATGCCTCTCTTCCTCTAATACCCAACCCGCTTACAGATCCCCTCCTAAATCGTCACTATCGAAGCTGTTCGAATAACCGTGAGCATTAAGCCTATAGGATATGTAATAGACTGTCTGTCCATCCAAAGTTTAACGTTGCGAGTTTGCATCCCAGAAACTGCAGTAAAATGTGTTTATGGTAAACAAAAGGACGGGAAGGGTGCAAGTAAAATAACCGGTAATTGCACGTTTGGAACATGACGGCTAAATTTGACTGCAGTTGCGTGGATTTTGTTTGTGTTTATTTTCTTTAAGCGAAATCTCTAAAATGTTACTGTTTGAATATTTTTGCAATATAAAACAGATATTCATATTTGTGCTTTATGGTCGAATATATAATATGAAATTTAAAAAAATAAGCAATTCAAAAATCTAAAACTTTAACAGAGCGTTATTGAACATATAATACCGCCCTATAAATTTGTTAATCTCTGGTTCCCAAGGTCGCGGGTTCAAACTTGGCAGTTACCGATGAATTTTTTCGGGTGTAAGAATATTCAGCATGGAAATGGAAAGGAAAATGAAGCCCACTGGCTCCGTGTAGTAGATTTATGATACATAAAACAACCTCAAGGTGTCTAGCAAAATTAAGCGTCTTTCACGCCCTATATACAAGGGCTGGATAAAAAGTAATGAGAACTGGTTTTTTTCTCTGAAATAACTTTATTGAGAGAGGTACTTATAGTTACACACCTTCAATATAATCTCCCCTCTTATTTATGACTTTTTGACAAATTCTCATCAGTTGTATACCATCAGTGCTTCTATTTCTGTTGATGTCTTGTATTGACCGCCCTATAGCATGGATAATATCTCGTGTTGTTTTGCCGGATACCTCCCAGAATTCTTTCACTTTGGTAAAGGGATCGATGTCGGGTGAGTACGATGGATGTTCCAGAACCTCCCATTGCTATGGGTGCAGGAGGTCTTAGACAGCAGCAGCTGGTGGTATCTTGCATTGGCATGCAGAAAGTTAGGGTGTTGTTCCATAAAATGTCGTCGCTTTCGCCTGAGCATTGGACGAAGGTGATGGTGTGGCAGGAACGTACAGCAGTAGGCAGCTTATCAATGAATGAAAGTTTCCTGGTTATCCACGTCCAAAGAAAGTGCGCACCACACAAAGCACTGAGAAAGTGTACTTCATTGTGGCATATGAAATTGATGGGGTAATATGCATCACGCTGTGCCACCAAGGGTGACGATAGCCCCTGTGATTATGATCTTTTTGCCAAAGGGAAAGAATCACTGTGGGGGATGCGGTACAACACTAGAGATGACATTATCCATGCTATAGAGTGGTTAATACGAGACATCAACAGAAATAGACGCACAGATGATAAACGACGCCTTCCGAATATTTGGCATAAATTCAAAAATAACGGGGGTGATTATATTGAAGGTATGTAACTATAAGTACCTCTGATTCTTTTCAGAGAAAAAAAAATAGTTCTCATTACTTTTTATCCACCCCTTGCAGAATGAATCACTGAGAACCACAACAGTTAGAGAGCGTCCATAAATAAAATTCTCAATTATCAGCCTACTAAGGATTAAAATGTACTAGAAATATTCTAGCAATTAAACTTTCAATGCTAATTTCTAGGCTTGAGTTCAAAATTTTAAGGGGCTTCATCCAAAAGAAGATTTAACATTTATTTTGCCTGTCGGAGCACTTTATGAGAGAGATTTGTTTTACGCTGTGAGGGCCGCAAAGTAAGATTGTTTTTATTTAGAGTATTATCCGGCCTATCGTGTTCCCAGAACGCAATAAATCCATTGTGCTTTAGATTGCGGAAGTATTTAAAATAGCTTTCACATGTATCTCCCGTGTAACACGGTTGGTTATCCTGTGTGATCGTATTGTGGAAGACCACGAGGTAATCCTTTTTGGGCGAACTTCGTCATCCTGTCTCTGGGTTCATGGCTCAAATGAGTTAACACGGTATCTGAAAGTACTCATATCTTTCAATTTGAGAGAACATCAAAGTACTAGAAGTCAATTTCTAAAGTATTAGAGCTAGAACTTTGATTTTTTTTTTTTTGTACAGACATTAGTAGCAACAAAAGAAATAGCCAAAACATGTATTTTCTTTCTTCCTTTACATAATGTTTAACGCCCGCTTTTACTACTTGTGGCACCGCAGGTGATGACACGGATGACAGCTGAAATGAAGATGGAGCACCGATGGAATATATGGCGGGGAATCCGGAAACCCGAATAAAACCCTCACTTGCGCCGCTTTGTCCACCACAAATCTCACATACCGCAGCTTAAAGTAATAAAATATATACCAAGTTTCAGCACATATGTAAAATATATGCAAATAAAGAATAAACTTATAAAATTATTATATATACTAATGGTAACAAATGTAAGTGAAAATAAATGTGGATTCTTTATTAATATTTGTTCATGTTTTCTTTTACTGTATACAAATACTATACATAACGGTTTTCATTTACATTTAAATTATATATCGTGTGATTCACAACCAAAGAAAATTATAATAAAAGCGAGCGCTGTTTACAATTATATAAATTTGATCATCTCCATTTAAGAATCCAAAAACTGCCTATCAATGAGCACAGCGAGTTTTTCACCGTTGTTGATTTGCAAGAAGAGAATAACGAAGAACTTATAACACCACTGATTCTACAATTTTATGTCACGAAGGGTTATCTGCAAGCGTGAAATACTGTGCCGTGGGCCATCTGGTATAATATTTTCAGCTACATTTCAGGTGACAAGTATTGCATGAATCACATTAATGTATAATTGTCGATTTCGTCGTCCACTCCATTTCCTAGCTGGTAAACAAGGAAGGAGCATGGGCCAATTATTTACCTGTCGAGCCGAAGTCAGTCTGGTGTGCGCCAAGTTCGCGAATACATAAGAGTACTCATCATGTTTTCCAATGCCAAGATAGCTGAATCAACGTTCCTCAAGACTACTTAACTCGTTAACCACCGATATGTTGAGCTCATCTTGTTTTGATGATTGTTGAGGAGACCCGCCTTGAAGACTACCAGGCGCTTCGATAGCCAGCTGGTGCTCGTACTTGGAGGACTCCTGGGGCTCTAGATGGCTTGTCAGGCTCTCGCAGGCGTCAGGATTGGTGTCATCCTGGAATTGTTAGGCATCTTGCCTTTACCATCACACAACGCCATCCGGATGTGTGCGCCCTTTGGTTGTCTTCTACATTGGGCTAAAGGCAATGCTAAGTTTACAATGACCGATGATCTCTTCCAGCAGACAAATGCTAATTATAGTGATTGGCACATTAAATAGTAGTAGTAATAAATATTAAAAGTATATTTAAGGAGTTCAGGAACTTAAATGTTTCTTTGTTTTAATATTTCTCCCATTCACATTTTTCCTCTACGTCCTTCTGCCAGGATTTCCTTGGGGTGCAATTCTGGTCGTACTCGTCTTTTAGGGTTCTGTGTTTGTTTCTTTGTCACTGCAGATTCTGCACTTCTTTGTGTTCTCTTTTTACCAATTTCTGAACCTTGATATCACTTTTTGATATAGCTTGTAGGTAATTTTTAGTACAAATCTGCTTCTCTCATTCTTGTTGTGCCTCAGTTGTAACTGCACATTCAGTTGATCCAGTTTCTCCTCGCGTCACTATAATTTATTCTGTCCTCCTCTGCTGTTAAGCCATTGCGATTGTAGTAATATGGATGTCTCTTCTTCTATTTGAAGCGTTCTACTTCTTTGTTATTTATTTTTTTATTCTTTAAGAATCATGTATGGTCAAATATGCCTGATCTGAATTTAGAATGTTGCTACTCTTCTTCCGGGCTCAATCTTTACATCGCAATTTTACACATCAAGCACGATGTAATTTTTTGTATGTGTGCATATAGAATTTTAAGAGTAAAATCTTACATACAGTAATTTAATTGGAGGGGGGTGGTTAGCCGGGTAATCAAAAGGGAACGTTTTCGTGGCGAAGTATCTCTCTCGCAATCCTTCAGTAAACACGAATGTAGAATACCAGTGTTATCGTGTAACTCTCTTAAAATTAAACCTGAAATACATGTTGAAATGTACATCTAAAACCTAGTAAGCTTAGTATAACATCTAGACATACAGAACTTAACAGTTTCACATGTGTAACAATAATTGCATCAGTTGTTTATAGGTCAATGAGAAGGTTCTCTGAACATTTATAAACCTGTTGACATAGACCTTCTTGTAGCCGTTCGATATCATTTTAACAGATGGACAGATGTGAACATGCTCGTATCCTTGTAGATACATAGAACAAAACCGACAGACAGCTGTCAACATGTCAACTGATAAAGGTATTGATTTTATGCAACACCGTTATACCGGATACGAATATTCAGGTCCAATGCTGAGTTCCTCATCTGCATAATTAACGCTGACTCTCGTTCACACGCTATTACTAAAGTTAAGCCTTACAAATAGCATTGTATTCCGTACAAAAAGTACAATATATCTTAAGCTACTATGTTGCAATATATAGAACAAAAAGTCAACAAGTGAAACGTGGTTTAGTTCAGTAACTATAGTATAGTGGTTACCATGATAGTTTCTAATATCTAAACTTGTAGACTCAAACTCGGCGGAGGGTGGTGGATTTTCGAACGTAAAAATCCATAGCATGGCTTCCTTAGGAAGGGAAGTAAAGCAGTTGATCCCGGTAATAATGTAACAAAGCCATCCATGTACGTAACGGCTCTAAGGGTGGCTCTGGTATGCGACAGTGGAGTTGAAATGTGAGACATCGCAATAGGATGCGTAAACAACACGGGAGAACGACGGGATGTAACAGGAACTTTCGGGAACACGACTCTCCACGTTTTTCCAAGCTTCGGCTCCCAGTATCTTCTGCTGGTTTCCAGAAAGTCTGTGACGTAATTTCTCGCTATAAAAAGGAGGAGTGACTGGAATGTTAGTGTCTAGTGGGGCGTGAGCCATGGATGGCGTGCAGCCATTAACTGTCTACTGTCTAACGTTGAGTGAACTATTTGTAGCTGTGACTTAAATACTTTATTTGTCACTAATTTTTGAGCAAATAAAGGCATTTGTTACAATATTTGTTTGTATATAAAATAATCTCTTATATTTTGGTGAAAAGGTCTCAGGGTTAAATTCACCATTTTTCACATCCGAAACCTGTGAATTCGTCCTATAGTGTCATTTATGGGAAACGAGTTAATCCCTGTCGCCATGTATGCATAGTGGTGAACCAGAAAACTACCTATATTCCCTGATCAAGAAAATACTGAAATGCAAAGGTGCATCCTAAGGGTATTGTGAGGACACACGATATTAGTAAAATAAGTTTAAGTAAAACTGATCTCCGCATAGGAAATAAAAATAAATATTGAAATCTACTTGATTAATCTAATTTTTTTTTTTTTTGGTAGTGTTTAACGCCCGCTTTAACTACTAATGGCACCGCAGGCGGTGACACTGATGATACATGAATGAAGATGGAGCACCGGTGGAATGCAATGGCGGGGGAAACCGGAGTACCCGGAGAAAACCCGCCCCAGCGCCGTTTTGTCCACCACAAATCTCACATGCGGTCGCTTGGGATCGAACCCCGGCCGTCTAGGTGAGAGTCGAGTGGTCTAACCACTCGGCCACGGCGCGGCCTGATTAATCTAACATGAGGTGTTTGATAGCTTATGCTATTGAGGTACATATGTTGCAAAAGTTTACGCACGTATGAAAACAACGCTAATAGGAAAAGGTTATACATTTTATAGAATTTACTATTATTTTTTATTTCTAATATAACCAAGAACCGATCAAGATTGCTATGACGATTTCATCCATTTCAACTTGCGTTTTTTCGTGGTTTTCTCCTGTAAACCGGGCAATTACAAGTAGCTTTAACATCACGAGTTTTTAGTCCTTCATTTCCCATCATTTTATATCAGTACATGTCACATTTTGGCTTTCGGGCTTGAATGGTTAATTTGGTGGCATGAGATGCACTATGTAACTGTTTCCTCCATCTGTGGTGACGATCCAGACCTTTTCCTCTGGAGATGGCTGAAGGGGTGTCTCCATCTGTGAAGTTAAGGAACACGACTATATCCACACCCGCCGATACATGATTCGGGGAACAACCAATCAGATCTTTCATTTAATTTCTTCCTCCCGAAGGTTGCATGCAGCAAAATAAATCTCTGACAGCAAGGCTGACGGGTTAAGATCGTCTATATGCGGATTTTTATATCAAATAGTTGCAACTTTTGTGCATTCATAAATAGTCAACGTTTAGCTGATCCATTTGCTTCGTCCTCTACAGGCATTTAAAGTTCCTACAATACAGCTGGTACCTAACATACTATTTTATAAAACTGGGATTGTCTCAATACTATGTATATTGTAGGTACCTGATATGGTCATTTTAATGCATTATATCTCATTTAATAAAGCATAATGTTGCACCATTTCAGGAATCGATATTAGTGGTAAGATACTCAAATGCTGATATAGCTGTAACCTCCTTAAGTGATCCTGGCATAAGTATGTACTTCATTATAAAAGCTTCAATAACTAGGTCACAAGGGCTTGTTCATATGTGCTGCTGACGTTATGAGACATAACGGCTAATGTCCACTGTAGGAGCATAGTGTTATTTTAAAAGTGTAAACTGCAAGAACTACCATGTACTGGTGAGCTGAATGGACTTTGGATAATCATTGGATTCTCTCTCCCTTATAAACACCTAATTTCTTAACAATAAAAGCTGTGTGTCTCTTCGCACCTTTCCGTATTTATTGTGGCTTCCGCATTTATCTTTCTAAACAAATGTATACCTTCCAACACCTTAAACCCCGAGGCAAACCACTTCTCTCTTGCAGGCGCGAACATCTGTGTACCAGCTCTAGTATGCACAGTGTAGGGTTGTTTCCTAACTCACATTAGGTAAGCCACAATATTCACACATTCAATCAGAACCACAGGTCTTAGTTTTTGTTTAAATGCAACTAAAACTTCCCAGAATATGTATATCTAATTATAAGTGACAAAATTATCCCTGTGCTTTTTTAATGCTTTAAAGCTGTAATAAATAAATGCTGATTTTCTAAAATTTTGAGGCCCGTGGAGCATTTTTAATATGTAATACATTCACGTACTAAATGTTATGACCCAATTAACATCTTAAAAATATTTATCAATTTTAATGGCATTTTGTACTCATATTAACAAAAAAGCAACCAGTGCAAACATTTCAGTTAGATTTGTACTAAAATGTAGAAACTTGAAGGTTCACACCCATTGTTTCTTAAAACTTCCTCAGACCGTGCGGCAGAAATCTAATCAAGTACTGTATAATTTATGTTACAAAATGTGTAAGATGTATTATTTTCTATATATTTTATTTAAAACATCTTATGCTTTATTCCCTTAAATTTGTTTGTGATTTCAAAGATTACAGAAAATGTTGACGGTATCCCTCCCTATACCCTTCCGTTTGAGTTACAGGTTGTATTATAATTCAAATTGTTGATACTTGCTTATCCTAGTTTAGCTTATTATAGATTTTGTGATATTTGTGGAACTGTATGATTGTTTTTCTCAAGTATCGTCTGCCGAGACGGAAATAAATACACTTATTGTTAACTGAAAGAGGTAAAATCGAGTAGTCCATAATTTAGCCATCGACAATGGACATTGTTTCCTGAAAAGGATAAAAACAAAGTTGCACTCGTTTGCCCGATTGGCACGAGTTGCGACTATACAAAACACGTGTCAGAACAGACTAGCGCATCGCTTCCTCCCTCTGCAATTAAAATTCCACCCCTCGGAGTGTGAAACAAGACTATGAGCTTTACTTGCTAAGCTCTGTAACCATAAATCTGCTGAGCGTATAAATGGGTTTTGCCTGAATTCCAAGGTTCCAGGGGCGGATTTTTCTTTAACAAAAACATCTACAAAGTAAGGAGAGCTGCGTGCTTGCTTGAATGAGCAAGCACTGGACAAAATTGTGCGTTTACTTCATAGGAATATTCTTAAGCTTTAGAAACCAAATGAAGAAATAGGCAAAAATAATTACTAAAAAGACAGACATTCTTAAGCATATTAAATAAGTAAACAAGATTTAATTTGTTGCGTTCACAGGTATTTTTATACCACAATATGGTGTATCGTTTTATGGTTTTGATAATCTATTCCATCTAAAAACCGACACCAAGATTCCATTGAATACACTGAATCCAAATAAAGTACACATGTTTAGAAAAAGATCCGCGCGTGTGTGCCTGATAAAGAGGTATCTGAGCAAAATTAGATTTTCTTTACAACAGTAGTTGAAGAGCGTCCATAAATAAAACTCTATTTGCATTTTCATAAATCTAATACTGGGCAGTTGTGCTATCTAGTATGTTAGACAAACTTTGGTGGTCCTCAACTTGGTACTTATAACGGTACGTTTCTGGCTTCCTACGACCCGGACTATGGATGGACAGAGTTTATCCTCCTCGCTGTGACATAGGATTCTGGTAGCCTGTAAATATCCTCGAGCCGTTACTTCGACTAATATTTAGTCAGTCAACTATACCCAAAAATATGCATACAATTTTTAACTTATGGGTCCGCATTCAACAGTTTCTGGTTTCAAATTGTGTGAGCTGACTAATCTACAGGATTTTGTGTGGTTCTCCTATGTCGCCAAGACAGATATCGGATTGTATATCCACCTTAAATCTAAAACAATAATAAAAATGAAAATACGAGTAGATGGTAATAGCGAATGGCCTGATGTTTATCCACAGATAATGAAAGCAAGCAAACGGGACAGCAGCCTATTGTTAACTGCCGACACAAGTAGAAGCAAAGATAGTTTGCTTGGCACAGAGATCTGATCATCACTTATGGAAGCAGGGGAAGGGTTTCTTAGGAATGTGTTACGACGCAAGATGGTGCAATATGGGAATGAGACCTAGAAGTCCACATATCTTTCTGTTAGGTAGTTCCTAACAGATCTTCGAGATATGACCACGTAAGTAAACCAACGTGAGAACAAAATTATAGACGTATTCCTATACTAATAAACATTTTGAGACGGAAATACTCTCTCAGAATTAAATCTTCTTTTATCCAGAGATGAGGAAACTGAAGTCCCAGATGGTAATTCTACTACACGTACGTAACTGCACACTAGGAAATACATCAAATTAAGAATTGCATGAAACCTAGAAACTTCACTACCGAATGCTTTATTAATCAGAAAATATACTAAAACAGCTGCATTTCATATTATAAACATTAGGGTTCTCAAACGCTGCGCTACAAATGAAACATTCGGATGACAGCCTCCGTCTCTTACCGGCTTTGAGAGTGACACAGGGCAGGTAGGTTGGTCCAACAAGGCCCACGAGACTGTTGTGCTAAGACTCCTCCCCACAGGCTCAGTACGTAGCCCACATTCATAGCGCTTGAAGCTGATATTGGAATTCATCAAACACTATCACCACAAACATAGGGTTATTAGTTGGTCCAAACACTGTCAGAATTCTAAATTATAGATAATACAGTGGCTTCGTTTTATATCAAGCCCACGGATCGCGAGAATATGTACTCTGCATACAGACCTCTAGACGGCAGGTTTTCAAATTCATAACTCTCGCGTTACTTACGATCTTAATAACATAGTTATTTAAGGAGTGCTAACCTTGTATTAAGTTTGTAAGTGGTGTAAATCTGCGCGAAAATATTCTGGCATTTTTGGATGAAATTACCATTCACATGCATAAATTGTTCTTGCCTACTCTTTATAATTCCTGCACTATAGTCACACAGTTTCAATTTTAAAAGTTTTGTAGCTCTATGAACAGAAGCTTTTGAAACACCCACTTACTGTGCAACACAGCTGAGAGACTGCTTAGATGAGCGTTCGAATGCAGCATTAATTTCTCTTTCTTTTCCTCTGTTACAACATATAATGTCGCTTCTTTGGTTTAGCGGTTAGCGATCCCGCTGTTCTAACTTTATTGACCGAACATTTCACGGAGTCTCTGCCCTAAACTGGATAACCAGGAAATTCCTTCTAAAAGTATCTATTACCTTTCTCACCTAAGAATATACTTGATTCAATGTATGGGTGGGAAGAAAGAGAGAGATAGTGATAATGATATGGGGTGCTCTTGAGCCAACTGAATGCCTGAGCGAAGTGTTTATGGGTGTTTTCTTTTATTTGATATCGTACAATAACTACCTCTAAAAAGTACTGTAGGGTAAACAGTTTTCCATGCTTGATCAGACCAATGGTTTCGGGAATCGAAACGCATAAATGTTTATATTTATTTCTCTGCATCCTGCACATACACTACAATGCTCTACACTCATGAATGCCGAAAGGAATGCTTTGTAAGCATAATGTAATTTAAACAGCAGACTGTGCAGCACTACACTACACTACTTATTATTGTTAATGTATAATGCGTAGCTTTGTTATACTAAATTACAGGTTATATTATATTATAACGTTAAGACCACTCGTCAAACAAAGTTTGTCTCGAGGTGAATGCTGATTTCAGTTGGTATTCTTTATCGTGCAGAATCGCGTCTCATATTTACCACGTATCCTCATAAGCCTAGAGCATATGCATGCAATTTAAAAACAGTCAGTGAATTATCATGGAGTAGTTTTGTCAATCTGTCGAAAAGAAGTTTAACTGATGCAAATTTTGAGAAATAGCTAGAGGCAAATGGACACATTGTTTCGCAATACTTAAGAAGGAAATTCCAAAGCGTTAACCTTATGCTAATGACGATAATATGAATTATGTTAAATGTATTAAGTTACTGGCAATGACTTACGAGATGCGTTGCTAAGAAGTTAAGGCTGCTTCTATTAGTGTTGCAAAACTTAAAATGCTCACTATAGCGTCAAACACATGGCGAATTGAATTGTTTACGTCTAATCTGAGACAAAACTACATACCTGTCTACATGATTCAATTTTCACGCATTTATCGAACATAAAATACACTGTTCAAAAGTGAATTTGTTAACTGGCATTTTTGTGGACTAATAAGAACAGCATTACTCAGGAAAACGGCACACAACACATGTTGTCGAAAGACTTCACTGCATGAAGCTAAAGCAACGACTGAGACAACTCACAGTTGACAAGCATACCCTTGAAACGTCCTGCGCCGCATCTGCGCAGTGGCATAAAAACGAAGTGACTGCCGTCTCGGCTGATGCGCGAATAATGTGGTTGTGGCTTTGTCATAAAATAAAGGCACGGTTTAAATGAACGTTTGTTGAAAATATTGTAGCTCAGCATTAGCTATTTGAGATATCTACGTAATTATTCGCCGATAATATTAATTGAATAAAACACCGTCACACTCAACAAAACGCAGTGTTCTACCCATCCGCTATCGCCACAACAACATGCTCTCGCTCATGCACAGCGCAACAGCGCGGCAGGCTTTAGATGTAATATTGATGTATAGATTTAACATTGGACCGGCCTCAGAAAGATTATGTGAGAATTTGTTTGAATCTTTATAATAACTTTACTTATTTTAACTCTCATAAACCATTTTTGTTATTCAGTTTTACGTAGTTGGTATACCCAGAGAAATGATTTTTTTTCAAATGAGTAATAATACAAGATAAACAACGTAGGCAATGCAATACCTGAAGAATGAATTACTGATGAAAATCAAAATGTATATACTACCAAGTTTTCAAGGAATATATTTATTTACTCCTGACATCTGGCATGTTTCGGTTTTGGGGAAACACGTTTATTTATTCTATCCTAGCAGAAACTGCATATTTGCTTATAGTTCTGGTGTTCACAATTATGTACATTAAGTCTGTTACTCTAATGTTATTCCTAGGAGCAATGTTTGAACATTCAGGCCACAGTACACATTTGTGCTCATAGTGAAATATAATACAAGAGGTTCTGCCCCTAGAAAGCGCTTTAAGCTTCTATGTAATCTGTTGATGTATTAGTACTCCTTCATTCGTGCAATATTGGTCATAGAGTTACTTATATTAGTTTAATTATAGAGGTTGAAACAGAAATTATATGTTGAGTAAATTTTTGAGAAATGTTACATAAAAGAGGAACTAGTCACTAAGTAATAATGAGAATGTTTTAATATTTTCTCTTAAAAAGTATAAAAAATGGTAGCTGTAGTAAACAATGTTTATTATTAAATCATTGTATTTATTTATTATCCAAAAGCTTTAGAATATACTTACAAAAGCATGGCTTAGTTATAATGTAATAGCACATATTCAGAATTCATATATGAATTATTAGACAACATGACAATGTTTTAAAAAGATTACTGATATATTGATTAAATTTATGAAAGCAACATTTTTTTTTTTTTTTTTTTTTTGAACGTCTGGGTTATGAGTGTTGTATAAGACATTTTGCAGAGGTAAAAATGTTGTTCTAAATTAAATCGCTTTATACCATATAATGGACAATCAAAAAGTACATTTTTACAAGAATTTAAACGAGATCACAGTTTTTCATCTGTATTAATTACTTTAAAACGTTCAGAGTATGATTCGAAATTTCCATATCTATTTATAAATTGGGTTAATTGGAAAGAAAGTTCCTAGCTTTATCTTTAACACTGATTTTCTGACCTGGCTATTGATACTATTCGTCCACAATATATTCCATTCCTTAAGCTTCTGCTCTTTTAAATTATTTTTTATGAATGTTATGGGTGTCGAGCATAAGAACAGTATGTACCTGACTGTGCGGCTGCTTTTGCAAACAGATCTCGTTACGTTCATTCCTCGAATCTATTCAATTGGAATTCTATTAGGTATTGATAGCTTACTTCCCTTAAAAGTAACAACGAGCTAATTAATCAAATAATGAAGTAACCATTCTTAATCTCGTTCCAATTAGGATAGAATAGAACTGGGTTGGAGAGGATTCGGCACCAAAACTGAGGGAGCGCTAAGGGAGGGAAGGATGAGTGAGGGGATACACCGGGCTGCTGGAACCAGGAACGACGGCACAGCAATGACAGAATCCCTACAGTTTCAAGATTGAAGCATCCTGACAATCGGACAGCCAGAACAGGTCCAACGTCCCCGCCAGGAGCGCTCCCATCCCAAAAACCAGCTGAGGCAGGGGACGGATATAGTCTCTTTGAGCATATTTTTCCCTACCAAGCCGCAAAGTACAGCATCACAACCTTTCTAATCCAGAGAGAAACCAACGGGTTGAGGAATGAATTAAATGACAATGAAAACGAAATAGAGGGAGAGGAAATTTGGGTGATGAAAGAACCATCCATCGTTCGTCAGGCGATCCGCGCAAACCCTGAGAAAACCTATGGGTCAGGTAGGCCAGCCACGTGGAGCTTATTCAACTTTAACTCGTAATAACATAAGAGTTTGTGTAAAATAACCTAATTTGGTCATTTCGGGAATATTTTGGTTTAGAAATAATAATTCAATGCCTACCAATACAACAGTTTTTATAATTTATAAACTATTTCGTCTCTTAATGCACTGTGACTAAATACACCATTTTTCAACGGTTCTAGCAGTCAGATATACGAAACAAATTCGTATTACTTTCTTTACACGGACTACGTATATAGTGTATAGAGGTGTTGTAATGCACCCAAAAATACGATACCGAGATTTCACCGTAAATACATGTTTTGAGACCATCTGAGACCTAAAACAGCTTTTTAGAAGAATGACCGTGTGTGTCTGTGGGCAGCATAGAAATTAGATATTTTGTCATATCTTTATCTTTTTTATACGTAATATCACATTCTAAGTACTTTAAACGAATTACTTGTTTCAGCAGTTTATTCTGTAATAGTATGTTGGTTCTAATTTCATATTTACTTTTAAATGTCATTGTTGTATTTGTTTCTTAATATTTTGCCGTTATAGCTATTTCCACTATTTGGAGCTTATGTGTAAATATTTGGGGATCATTTAAACTTTAACTATTGTTTCATATTCTAAATATTTTTCTCTATCTGTGAATTTTAATTTTAAATTTTAGTTTTTAACTATCTGAAAAAATGAAATAATATATAAAATGCCTAGTATTGGTTTTGAAAAGAAATTTTAAATTTTGAATATATGCCCCGGCATAGTAGCTAGGTATCGGGGTTGCATATTCAGATTTTATGTAAGCGAAAAGAGAGAATACAGGAAAAGAGAGTAATAGGGTGGGGGAGGGAGAAGAAAGCAAGGGAAGTATAAAAAGAGAAGATGGATGAAACGATTGGAGAGTGTTATATAGAAAAATGGAAAGAAAGAGTGAAGAAGATACATTGCCAGAAAATGGACTTCAAAATCCATTTTAAATTTTAATTAATAAACTTTCAATTGTAACATATTTCTTACATTAGCTTACATTAAAATCTGCAAGCTCTATAACAATGATAATACTGACGTATCTTTCTCTATTCATAACATTGTAGAGCGCGTCGAATTCATAAACCTAACCACAAACGGCATTATTAACGAACACGGTAAAGGGAGAATCCAAATTACTACAAATCTGCTGGAGGGTTCTCTGCTCCGGAAATAATACATCCATCAATTAGCATCAACAATAGCATTCATACCGTATTGTTTTCGAAAATAACTGGGGGATGGAGCAAAAGTTCTCCGGTTACTTGCGGCCGGCCGAGTGGTCGGCGTGTCCTACGCACTGCCCGAATCCCACATAGCTATAGATGTCGAATAGGAGGCGTCGCACAGAAGAGGGTCACAGGTAAAACCGTACCACTGCTCACAGAGAAGCTTCGATGAAGCCTGGATGCGGATTAGATTCAACTAGTACACTAACTAGGTTCAAAAGACACACATTTTGCAAATCAAAGACAAGCACTTTCATTAAACCTTTAAAGAATTATTCTTCTGTCAACCCATGCTGACAGAAGAATAATTCATTATATTGGTCCATATGCAAAATAGCATTTAAGATATCAAATATAATTTATTTGCGAAAAGAAAACCATGATTTCTCTTTCAATGGACGCTTTACCAGATGGTGAATGCTAAAACAAATATTCCTTTTCTTTCTCTACCAGATACATGGCAGATAGAGAATGTATTGCATGTTACCTTAAGCTAAGAAATTTACTGAGATTTCACCGGATATACATGTTTTTAGAACTCAGAATAAGAAAAATATTTTCAGCAAAAAGTTCGTGTGTCTATGTGTTTGTGTTTCTTTGTATGTGTCTGTAATCAGCATATCTCAAAAAATTAAAAAATCCTTTCAATATCAAACTTAATATTTAAGTTCACCATATTCCAAGGATGCTACACCAAGATTTTCAGAAAACTCCTTCACCCTTAATTATATTCAACATGGAACATGTCAAAAACCGCTCTAAGGAGTTTAACTAAAATGCAGCGTTTAATATATTTTCATCACAAATGAAATGTATATCTTGAAGACTTCTTCTTTCTGGATTACTTCTGTATAGATGGTAAACTGTAAAAAATAGGCAAAAACCTGTTACACAATAAATGTAGACTACATTAAAACACATCATTTTCTTCAAAAACAGTACTTTTGTTTAGTTAGAAATATCCGAAACCCAGCCGGTCCCCATGGCCACACTCGCTAAGGCGTCTCGCTTTGGTGCTTCGTGGGCAGGGGATGGTAGGTTTGAGTCTCCCGCCTTGGGCCTGGGTGTTATATGTTTGTGCAATGTGTATGTGTTTGTGTAAACGAACAGTAAAACCAGTAATCATACAGGGGGGGGGGGGTGTAAATTGGGGATATAGCGCCGGAGTCCTGACCAGACTCCGGTACTGTTAAAAAAAATATATATATGTTGTTTGTTTTCAATTTTACACTTGTCTTAAATGGGAAAATTGTATTGGTTTTTCTTTCTTCAAGCAAACTCATTACATAGAGAACATCATAGCATTTGACTACGGCTTGCCATGGTAATCTATATGGAAATATGCAATAAAGGTACGCCTATAAATGTTTTTCTCTATTACTGCAATACAAAGTTGCAGAATTGGTAGAACTCATGTGAAAAATGAAATCGGAAAGAAAAATATATAGTACCAATACTTAAGTAAAAGTCACATATTTACTTTTTGTACTACGTTTGATGTTAATAGCCACACACATTTACAGATACTTGTAACATGCATTAAAAACGTGCATTTCTAGTGATATTTCGGGATTCTCTACTCAATGTAAATCGAAGTAAAGGAAATAAAAACATTGATATACATTCAGAACAATACTTAGTCTACAACTCTACAAAACACAGAAATCTTAGACAAGGAAGGCTTATGTGTCTCATATAGAAACTTCTGGAGTCGTGGTATATAACTTCACTTAAATTTATATATTTATTTAAGTATTTTCAAATCCAAATAGTAGCAACTAAAAGTAGCTGGTAAGTAAATATTTGTGACGAGTCATGACTAAGTACGCAACAATCCTATGGCTTTTGTGATATTTTAAGCCCAAAATATTTCATATCTTGTTTAATATCAATCGGACGTCTAAAATAAAACCTAGCTTTACTTGAATTTCAGCGTTAGAAAAGGAAAGAAAAAGTGGTAATTGCGTATATAGAGACCCAACTGCCCCATATTTGTCATATACATATTATTTCGTGCATAAAAAAGTTGCAGAACTCAACGGGGCTTCTTAAAAGTAAAGCCCGCCTGAGACCAACTGGCCTGAGCGACCTCCGTTTTACCCCTCTTGCTTATCAGAGGAGGCGATGAGTGGATTTCGTTCATTGAGAGGGTTCCTTATGGACGAGTTTTAATATGCAATAACAGATGATAACAAACAGCCATGGCAACATAAAGCCAAATATGCAGGGTAAAATGGGACAAAATCTTCTATAAATGAGTGCGTAAATAAATGAAGTTTTTGGGTTGGACTCGGAAAGCTGTTGTAGGTGACTTCCTTTTATAAATTGATAAAAACGGAGAATTTTTGAGCACATCATATCTTTATATGAACATATTTTCTTGCTTCGATGTTAGAAATCCATCCCCAAACATTGTAAAAGTATTTTTGAATCACCCTGTATATAAGAGGCTTCAGCTATAGAGTAAATAACATTTACAGTTCTTTTAAATATAGAGATCGTTCTTTGATTGGCCATAGGATAAGACCGTAACGAGATTTTTGGTTCATATTGTTTACTTTTCAAAGTGTTTATTTTTAAAATCTTATATTAAATCCTATGATCAGATTATTGAATGTCAAAAGTATTGAATGGTCAAATTGATTCATCGCAAGTTACGTCAAATATGTTTATTCAATACAAATCAGGTAAGAAGAAAATTTATTATAATGAGTTTCGGTTGTCCTTTTATCAAGTTGATCAAATGAAGTACTTGATCCATAAAACATAGAAGCATGACTATGTTTAATACTTAGATTGCAGGAGGGACTTTGTTCCTATACCTCAGTGTAACCATTAGCAGAAATTGTCTTATTATACTTGTTTCCTTTTAATTAACAGGGAAATACAGGAATACACTAGGCTAATGCGTTATTCAATTCTTTTAAAAGCAGGCCGCTATGTGAAAACATTGAGAAGGTTCGCTTTTCATGGTGCCGTTAGAGCAAAGTTAGGTAGTTCATAAGTGAAATAAATAATAAGTAATAAAATCAACAATGCTTGGAAAACTCAATGGTTTCAACTTCAAGAAACTGAAATACACTCAGTTAAAGGATCCTCCACTGCTGTTTGCTGTTTTATAAACCTAAATAGGGGACATCAAACCATTATCACTCGTCTGAGAATTGGCCACACAACGATGTCTCATGCCTACTTGATCACCAGAGATGCCCAACCTTAGTGTACAACTGGCAATACTCCACTGACAGTGTCTCATATATTTTCAGAATGCTGCCATTATGATCCTCAGAGAAAAAAGTACAAAATTTCTGGTGATAAAAAGTACTAAATAATGAAACCATGTATAAAAAGTGTTGTTATGTTCTAAAAAGCTATCAATATCTACAGTTTAATCTAAAGTTGTAATATATATTAACACCGCTTTTATTTGCTTTTATTCACAAAAATGTAACAAATACCTTACAAAACATTAAAATTGAACATATCTGTACAGTTTAATATTACTCTATATTAACTTCATAAGATGTCATTTTGTATGCATTGTTACTTGTTTGCCAACTTAGTGTTAATGAACACAATTTGTATTATATTCCAATATATCTTATAACCATCCTGTAATAATTATTGTTATCGTATTGTATCAATTTTTCAGTCGCAATAATACTCTTACGAGTCAAAGTGACAAAAAATAATATTAATAAAAACATAAAAAATAATAAGTAATGTGTCTAAAACGGTCAACCCTACAAGAAAACCGTATATGACATACATTATATTTTAATGAGATCTGCATTTTTTGTGGAATAAGTTTTTGTCTCTCTCTTGCGACTTAACGGTGAAGCAAAGTTCTTCAAAATTCATCCCGAATAAAGAGGCTTTCAAAGGCTATTCCCAGAAATTTCAAAACACACGTTTTATTTGTCATGTAAATGTTTTTACTTACGGCACTACAGAATATTCAAACCCTCGAAGTTCCGACCTGGCTGGAAAACTGAGAGAACTTCGAAGATTTACGCCGTCAGCTCTTATTATAGAATGTTCACACATTTGTCCATGTAAAGGGCAGTTTGTGGTGGGAGGATTTTCATGAAAACCTTCGTGTAAAATCCGTAATAGATACTAAACATAAATTCAACGTTTGGTATTTAACGGTCTTTTCGTTTTAGAGCTATGCTGTCCACAGACATACACTCACGCGCGCGCGGACCTTGTTAGGAAATCTGATGTGTACCAATCACATCTCTATAACAAACTACTGTTAGTAAGATTATTCTTCTATTTCATGCTATTAACATAAACATTAGCAGAAACAGTCTTATTATTTAGTTCCTTTAAGTTCTAGGGAAATAGGGGAATACAGTAGGTTAAACCGACAGTCAAATGTTTTAAAATGTCGTTGATATGGGATACTTACTGGCCAGTAGTTGGCAAGTTCCCGTATGTGAAAAGTTTAAGTATTTTAAAACCGAAACAAACAAGAAGAAATATATCGAAAACGGTCAACTCTACGAAAAAAATTTGTGTATTTTAAGGATATCTACATTTTTGGTATTGTCTCTCACAGTTTACCAGTTAAGCAAAATTCAAAAACATTCATTCAGAAATTGGTCATGTAAATTCTTATGTACAAGAAATGTTAATAAAAAGCTTTAGAGGCATTTTTGGGGAAACTAACATTTTCGAGCCTTTTTCCGTGTAATGGGTGGTTGAGTGTGGGGGGATTTTCTTGCAAATCTTTGTGTCGCATCCTTGGAAGATATTGAACTTAAATATCTAGTTTGGTATTTAACGGACTTTTCGTTTTGGACGTTTTCAGGAGGTCCCAAAATATGTATTTCCGGAGAAATCACGATATCGAATATTTTAGTGCAATACTATGCCTACACTATACACTATGTACATTGTTTGCACATACATGCTAGAGAAAATAATAAATTATGCCACCTACCTTCTGAAACACAGACACTAACAAAGCTACGAAGAAATATTCAAAACAAACGCGGATCCATATTGGGCTTAGAGCTGGTTTTTCTATATAACAGCACCCGATCATATACTGCACAGTGTACTGTGCCGACTATCAACTGGGACGAATTTGGTCACACTTCACACAGCCCGGATTTGGTGTCTAGCCATTACCATCTCTTCAGGCTTATGAAACAATTGCTTGAATCGTAAATCTTTCACTCTAACGAAGAGTGGCAGCCCAGCGTCATAAGTTCCTGTGGTGTAATGTTTTCTGTAATGCTTTAATATGTTTGACTCTTTTGAAAGCAACAGGTACTTACTACCTCTTATAGAAGAAGCCTGCTGCAGTAGCATTACTAGTTCCTAGTTGGTTGGGTGGTAAGCTAAGCTGCTTACATATTGGTCTTTATGCGTGACCTAATTGGCCACAAAGGAAAAGAGAAAACTTAGAAACAAACACATCACAAACATCCATAGTAAAGGAAAAAATCTGATGTGTACCATTCACATGACTTTCTCTACATCTCTGCAACAAATTATTCTTAAAACATTTATAGTTCTATTTACTTCATGCTAGTCAGTAAAAAATTAGCAGAAATAGCAATTTTACTTGCTTCCTTGTAAGTAGAACGAAATAAGGGAATACCATAGGTTAAAGTGATAATCAAAAGCTGGTTGCAATGTCACTGAGGTTACTTTGTATGGACAGCAGTTGACAAATTTCTGTATGAGAAAACTTAAGTATTTCATAGCAAAAACAAAAAATAAGGAATGTCCCAAAAACGACGAACACCATGAAAAAAATGTACATAACATAAATTGTGTGCTTTAACGTGCTCTACATTTTTTGTGTGGTACGTTTTTGTCCATCTCTTACGGTTTAGCAGTTATTCAAAATTCCGAAAAATTCATCCAGAATAAACTGCTCTTCAGAGGCTATTCCTAGAAAATTCAAGATATGCATTTTATTTGTCAGGTAAATATGTTTAATATACGAAATTTTAATCAAAATTATAAGAGCCATTTTTCAGAGAATCAAAATTTTCGAAACATTTTGTTGGGTGTGGGGGAATTTTCTTGAAAATCTTCGTGCTATTTAATGGTCTTTTCGCTTTTGAGCTATGCTGTTCACAGACACACAAACGCACGCACAGACACACACGCACACATACAGACCTTTTCGTAAAAATGCTTTTTTTTGGATTCAGGGGGACCCAAAACGTATATTACCGGTGAAATCTCGGTTTTAAATTTCTGGGTGCATTACAACACCTTTTCTATACGCTATGTATATAGTACGTGTAGAGCAAGTAAAAATGGAATCTATGCAGTATGAAATAATACTAGAGGTAATGTTAAGCAAAAAAAATGCATTGAAATGCCCCTAAAATCGTATTTTGGGCAAATTCGATTATTTTGGGAGGATAGGCATTTGTTATATTTTACTCAACAAACCCTTCTCATATCGATTCAACATACCCGAATAATTGCCTTTAGGAGTTCATATCGAAAGACTTGAATCCGCGATCCTCTATGCCACGAAGCACCAAGAAGCGAGCGCGGCCTTGGGGACCAGCTAAGGTAACTTTACCATCAGAAGACTAAGAGGTAGTGAATTGCATAATGATACGTAAGCACAATTTCTTGAAGCATGAAAATTATCACACAAGAAAGGTAACTAAATGAAAAAAAAATATGAAAGGGAAACATATGATACTAAAAGTTTATGTCTTTCATTCACATGACTTTCCATAAACAAACTTTCTTTACAAAAATAGTTTGTTTATGTACGTCTTGCTAATCAAGACAAACATTAGCAGAATTGCTCTTATTATTTGCTTCTTCTTAAGTAGAATAGAAATGAGGGATCATTTAAAAGCACATCGCTAAGGGAAACAATTGAACTTCTGCTTGCTTGGTAGGAGTAAACAAAAGAAAGACGAAAAATATGTCTCTGTTTGAGAAATGTTGAAGTGCCTTGGAATTGAAACAGATAACTAGAATATCTAGAACATGGCAAGCTTTACAAAAAAATATATGACATAAATTTTGTCATTTAATGAGCTCCACATTTTTGTGTAGTAACTTTTTCCATCTCTTATGGTGTACCAGTTATACAAAAGTTATACAAAAGTTATACAAAAATCATTCTAAACGATGAAGTCCTCAGAGGCTATTCCCAGAAAGTTCAAGATGAACATTTCGTTTATCATCAAAATATCTTAAACATATGACATTTTAATAAAATTCGTTAGAGCCAATTTTGAGAAAATCAATATTTTTGAAAAATTTTCCATGTAGAGTGTAGTTGGCGATGGGGGATTATCCTTAAAATCTTTCTGTCGTATCCTTGGAAAATACTGAACTTAAGCAGCAATTTTGGTATTTAATCGACTTTTAGTTATGCTGCCATAGACACATACACTCATAGGGGGATGTTTCTAAAAATAATATATTGTGTTCTGGAGGTCTCAAAACATGTGTATCCTATGAGATATCGATATCAAATTTTGGGTGCAATATAATAAACACCGTCTCTATCCACTATGTACATTGGACATATGGCCTAGAGAAAGAAAATTAATCCACTCTTCAGGGAAAAGAAACTAGGAAAATGATGATCCCCTGGTCTATCTTAAAATAAGTTATTTCTAAGGATTTCGCCACCTTTTACTCGGACTATGTGTAACATAAATTTCGACTGATCATATGCTTCCTTACCAACTTCATGTGTAAAGGGTCACATGCTGATTTTTCACTCTGCCATGAGAAAAGTATCCTATATTTACACAATTACTATCATTTTTTTTTTTCCTACACTTCAAAATAACTTTAACTGGTAACCACTTAAGATAGGCGCACTCTCGTCTGATACTAAACTTACTGTTTCTAATCCTTACGTGAATGTCAATATTACTCTAGTCTTATAATTGCATAGTCTTCACTTTACTTTCTCTACACTTACTGTGTACATAGTATATAAAGAAGGTATTGTATTGCACCCAAAAATTCAAACCGAGATTCCAGTAGAAATACATGTTTTGAAATCCCCGAATCAAATAAAGTATTTTTATAAAAAAATGTCCGCGTGTGTGTATGTGTGTGTGTCGGTATCTGTGGACACCATAGCTCAAAAATACAAATAGCTTTAACAGATAACCAAAATTTAAGTTTGGTATATTCCAAAGATGCAACACAAAGATTTTAAGGAATATCCACCGACACCCAACTACCCTTTTAAGAAAGTTTGACTTTTTCAATAATGACTCTAACAATTTTTATTAAAATACCTTATAATTAAAATATTTTATCAGAAACAAAACATATATCTAGAATTTTCTGAGAAAAGTCTCAGAAAACATTTTCATTCTGGATGACTTTTCTATAAATGGCAATCCGTAATAGATATACAAAAACGTACTATACAATTTTTTTAGATATTTCGCATCATTGATTTAAATTTTAGGCAGTTAAATTTTTTGAAACAGGAAGACATCTTTCTTCTCGTTTCTCGTTTGTTTACTTCTGGCAAGCAAAGAGATTGGAGTTTCAACTGTTTCACATAGCGACTTTATCTTGATTAGCTTGATGTAGACAATAGATTAATCTTTTGAATAAAAGTTTATTTTCTGAACAGCTAGAGGACATCATATGAATGGAACACATTAGATTTTTCCCCTTCTACTGCCAAGGGATCAAGCAATGAAGAAAAATGTTGCTAATGTTTATATCGATTAATATGTTGTAGAGAGAAGAATAATATTTTCAACAATAATTTGTTTAAGAGATGCATATAAAGTTATGTGAATGGAACAGATCAGATTTTGAAATACTAAAATACAGTGATCATAAGCGGCAGGATTCTATAACACCGAAATAGTTGAGGAATTTAACAAACATCTGCATGTAATCATAACCATGTGTAGAAGTAGGATAAAATCTGCAGTTTCAAACTATGGTAAAGTAAATTTTATATACAAGTGGAATTCTCCTTCCTGTCCATGTCATGGTCGGATAATTCAAAGGAAGAACAAGGACAATTGGAAGGTGACGAAGATACGTTTGACTAGTTTTGCGTAGATTTTGCTTCTTTAAAATATGCTACAATTTTATTGTAAAAATTTAAGCAGTTTTAGAATATAAAACAGCTCTAAATACTTGTATTTCATATTTGAACTTTAGTGTAATATTACATTTTAAAAACCTCATTTGTTCCATTCACATTACTCTACCTGTTCTGCAAACAAACTTTTCTTACAAAATATATTTATCCACATCTGCAATCAAGATGAGTATTAGTAGAAGCGCTCTTACTAATTGATCTATTGTAAGTAGAAGGGAAATAGGGCTAAAGTGACATATTTTAAAAGCTAGTCGCTATGTGAAAAGTTGACGTTCGGTTCGCTTTGCAAGTTCAACGGTAAACAAAAGCGAGATGAAAGTAAAGGTAACTGAGTTTGAGAAAAGTTACGTTGCTTAAAGTTGATACTAACAACAAGGAATATCTTGGAAATGGTCAACTCAAAAATAAGGTGAACTATATTTTTTTGTGCAGTAAGTGTTTGTCTATTTCTTACTGTTTACTACCTATGCAAAATTGAGCAAAATTCATCCAGAAGGAACAAGTCTTTAGAAACTATTCCCAGAAAATTCAAGATATACATTTTATTTGAGATTAAATATCTTTAATATGCAGAATTTTAATCAACATCGTTAAAGCCAATTTTGAGGGGGGAAAATTCCAAACATTTCTCCATGTAAAGCGAGATAAGGATTGGGATATTTTTTGAAAATCTTCGTGTTGCATCCTTGGAAAATATTGAACTTAAATAATAAGTTTCTTATTTTTTTTTTTTTTTTTTTTAGCTATGCTGTCCACAGACATACACACACAAACCTTTTCCTAAAAATGCTTTTTTTTGGACTCAGGAGACCTCAAAACATACATATATTTACGGTTTAATTTCGGTATTGAATTTCCACAATAGATACCCCCTCTGTACACTATGAACATATGTAGTACGTGTAGAGAAAGTATAAACATTACACAATCGAAAACCTTATGAAAACACTTTTATGTTGAATACTTAAAAGTGTTAAATAACAAAAATATCGACACTATGACATACATTCCAAATTAGAAAGCACCAATTCAGATTGGCTTCAGTGATACAAAACTATTTCAAACGACTAAAGTAGCCTATGTTTTGGAATTACAGATATAACGGTTAAGAAGATATTCCTAAACTAAAATAAAACATGAATTAGAGAACTAAGTGCTTGAACCTTTGGCTCTTATCCCAAGTGTCACAAACATCCCCCTTCAAAAAGGCGCCCCAGACTCCCCTCTGGAAAAACATTTCTGCACTGACACCGAGCTTCAATCAGAAACGCTGTTGATGAAAAGCTTTTGCGCCTGGAGCAACCCTTCGACTCATACGTCCTAAACAGGGTGTAAGATGAGTCACGCTGCGTGATTGGTTCAAAGTTTTTGTAATCGCATGAGAGAGAAAAAGACAAAAGAAGGGAAGCTTTTTCTCGAATAATCATCTTCGGTAATCGAGGCTAGGATCTTCCTTCTTTAAACGCACCTGCGAGGTATTTTAATAATTCTTTCTGGGGAGCGCGCATTGTTCCAGAAAACCCTCGGGGACAGAGCAGAGGAGGGTCGTGATCAACACATCGACAATACCCAGTTTTGTTTTGTTTTTATCCCTCCCACTCCACCCCACGAATATATTAGTGTGCCCTGTGTCTGACATGCCTTTCATGGTTTTTCAATAATATAAAAGTGATGAGAATGACGCAAGCGAGCTGCAGATAATGATGAGGGAGCCAAGCATCAGCGTTAGTGCCCGCCGGCCCCATTGTCACATATACTGCGGAAGGCAGATAACAACAATGCACCATTTCGTTTCCCATAGTTGAGAAATATCCACCATTAAAACCTCCATCTCTTTTGTTTTAAACTACAACTATTTAAACGTTTTAAAACCAACGTGAAATGATTTAGTGGCTGCTGAAAAATGTGCGAAGCGTACGTTCAAAGCTAAATCAATCTTATCTTCAAATACCACCATATATCCGTAGCTATATATTTTGATTTGCCGTTCTGCTCACCGAAAGGAAAAATGCTTTCCAAAGAGATAAATATCAATGCTTAGTTATAGCTTTGAATAGTGTTTAGAAGAGGTTAATTGTTTTTCTCTTCTGTTTGTGATATTTTCACTTCATTTTTCTGTGGAGCTCTTGAACATAGGTTTGTATTTACCTCTTTATTTCCTTTCTTTGATGTTTATTTATTCTCTTAATTAATTTATTGATTTACGGGAAAATCATCTCGTCCATTTTACATTTTTTAAAAACAACACTCACAGTTGAACTTAAAAGAGACGTAATTTTGAAATAAATCATAATAGGTGATATATGACAATAGACATTTATGACTTATTATGCAACAATGTACGCTTTGTACGTTTTAAACTATTTCACTAATTTATAATGCATTGAATATATATACTAACAACTATAGTGCTTAAATATGTACATCTTGCGTTCAATCAATTGTATTGCGGTTTGATTATATGCTTTCTGCTATTACAGAAAAGATGTTTTTATGGTTACTCTATTTATTGATAGTTTTAGTATTATTACTACTATAACATTAAGAACTTTCGTTATAATAGTAATTATTATTATTGTTATTATAATTATTCGTGTATGTAAACTTTTACCATTGGAAACAGTATAGTGTGACTGGCACAAACTGTTTATATAGCTGCTAAAAAAAATTCTTGAAGTAGTTTTACCGCCAGTTTTCATAACATTACAATACCTGTTGGTTGCGCAGAGATAAGAAGTGAGAGCGAATGTGCGAGAGTTAGACAGAGAAGGGAAGAAAAGGCACACATAGAAGAATTTGGAGATTAAAAGGATACGGAGAGAGACAGACGCCGGCAGAGACGAAGACCTTGCTAACATATAGTCGTGTAGTGTTTTTAAACATGGGCATCTCATTGTATAAATAACGAAATCCAAAGCTTAATTAAAAACAAAGTAAAAGCCAAGATATGCACTAGGATATTTATAGCATATTCTCTGATTTGTATATAACAAGGAGCATTATAAATATATACAATTCTTTATGAGAAACAATAAATATATTCGTCACATCATTTTGAACTTCAAAATGTATATTTGGAATATGTGCGTCAGATGCAATATTGAATAAATGTGGGCTTTCATGACCGGAGTCAGAATTATAATTAGTATATGTTATTAATCGATTAAGAGCTTTCCTAGTTGGTGTTCTTTGATTAGAAGTTTTGCCTAAAACTGAGTAGACACTATCAGTCTTCCAAGAGCCGAAAAAGCTACTCTTGCACAATTTTCTCATTACCCTTTCAGAACATTGAATCCTTCTAATCGTTCAGGTATGCTTTCAGGCTCCTTACGTATTAAAATTATGTTAAGGGAAATACATTATAGGGTACTTATTTATATAAGTAATTCAAATAAATAGAGACTTTATAATACAATGTCAGACCAGATATAATCTCGTGTAGCTTTTCTTAGCAGGTCAACCCTCCTGACATACACCCCAGAGAGATTCTGCTGTCACCCCACCTTGTGTTTGGCATCAGCAGGTCGTAAAACAAACATGTGTGCAACAACCTTGCCTTGAAAGGGTAGAGAACGATGTTAGCTGAGCTCTCGTAAATATCGTTTCAGTCACAGGTCCTGTGCAAATGATACCCAATGTAGTAGAATTTCTCTGCTCTTCAACCGGGATGGTTAGCGGTAGAAAAGATTGTTGATAATGATCATATAAGAGAAGTGGCGTATGCACATGCAAACGATGGAATGGTGGGCGACGTCCATGCAATTGCGTAGCAATTACAAACACAGTAACAATAAAGTAGAAACAATATGACAATGTGTTCTTAGTTATCAGCATACTTTAGCTGCTCCGGTGCGAGCGGTGCGGACCTTACGCACCTGTAGAAGTTGTTTACGTTACTATAAGTAACGGGCCGAACATCTGAGTTTCTCTCAAAAAGGAGCTGTCCAAATTGTGTTGGACTCGGTTCTCGAAATCGAAATGGGGACGTCTAGGCGGTGATACCTGAGCGGAGTTGCCAACGCCTTAGTGTCCTCAGACTACTGACATGAGGAGATTAGTAGACAGAAGCTATTAGTTGTTGCCCCCACTGAGATCTTCCCCCATAGGGTTAATGTGCGTAAATGGTTATCTTTCGTCCTTGCGGGGGCCTGTCACTCTTGATCACTGATCAATGTCAGATCAGTGCTGTGTGGTTTATCAAAATATCACTAAAATATCCACACTCTTAAGATCAACCATGTTTAATTGTGCTGAGAAATACAAGGGCCCGGGATAAGAACCACTCCAGACCCCGATTCCAACCTCATCCATTCCTCCCGTTCCTGCGCCCAGCCTCACGATGCAACACAACTGGCGCGCTTACTTACTCGATGGGAAGAATACTTTCCGTGGACACTAAAGAGATGCTCCCTTGAGCGCTTCATGCGCCTTCTCCATAATGGAATGAAATAGTAGAATGATGATAGTTATATCTACATACAAACAGATATTTAATAATTGGGAGGAAAATGTGCTGGGAACCAGAATATATAGTTTGCCGCCGGCTTCTGGCGGCCTTAGATAATGTAGAATACAATATATAAATAGGATTTAAGAATGTATAGCAGTTATAATTATTACTGGTTACCAGTATTTGGGTTATTTTGATGGTAGCGCGGTTGGTGGTTAGTAGATTAAATATAATTTAATACATTTATAATAAAATAAAGAATAATTAAAACAGATGATAAATGAAATAACAATGTGCTATAAACAATTTAAGTTGAAGTAATTATTTTATATAAGTTAAAATGAATATGATGATAATGATAATATTTGGTGTAAAGCACATATATAATTAAGTACATTAAAATATTTATTGTGATTAAGAACTATAAATAACGACATATATATTTAAAATTTTAGAAAAAAGGGACAGCAAAAAGAAAAAGTTATTGAAATTGAAAGGTATAGTGTTTTTATTTTATTTTAATATCTGTAAATACATATGGATGTATACAGTAAAGGTTCGGAATGCATGCCCCGGTTTTAGAAATTAGGTACAGAGGGGTGGTATTGAAGATTTTTATTTATGCATTTAATGGGACGATTCTTCGAGCCTCGAACAATTCGAGACTTCCGCAAGCATCTGCGCCCTGTGTACCTGCAGCCATGACCTCGTGTGGTTCTTTCACTTCAACCTCTCTCCAAAAGGATTGTATCCGCAATGGATCTCCCATAGGTTGTTGAATAAACTATTTCCTATACTAATTAGTGTCAAGTTTTGAGTGATGCATAGTCAGTCTCTGTGAAAGTCTATCTTGGTACCCGTTCATCCAGTAATAGTTAGCATTATGTTACTCCTCATTAACAGTGTAACAAGTATCCTTATTTACTCAACAATTACTTACAAATACAGTATATGATTCACTGCTGCAAATAAATTATTTGTCGTTTCGACGCATAGATTATGATGCACGCCATCCATAGCTGGCGCACCACTGCGCGATAACACTTCAGTCACTCACTACTCAGTACAACTCACTACAACACACTGGCTTGCAGTCCTTCCTCCTTTTATAGCTAAAAATGACGTCACAATTGTTCTGGAAACTTGTCGATGATACTGAAAGCCTAGGTTTAGAGAAGAATCAAGAGGCGTCACGATCTTGCGAAGAGTCTCTCGTTCCAAAGGTTCCTGTCACATCATGCCACTCTTCCGTGTTGTTTTCGCATCCCAACTGCGATAGCACACATAGTTTAGCCTCAAATGAAATATTTTTCTATTCTAATAAAATTTTATTAACCATAATTTCTCTTCCGATTATTTTTACAAGAATTTATTATATTACCAAGGCAATCATGAGAACCATTGCATTCTTACATTAATCCCGGAAGGGGGGAGATTTCGGTATCTACAGCTGCTCCGGTGCGAGCGCTGCAGACCTCTGTGGTACCTCTACCGAACACGGATTCGGCTGGACTCAACGTTGTAGTGGCCCAATACCCCTAGGAAATTAGCTACCCCGAACGGTATTATGAGGTAACTTAATGTCCTCCTGAAGAGTTAGTAGACTCAACCCGGTACATGTCTTCCCAACCGAGGTCTTCAGTAGACATCCACTTGGGGGTTGACGAGCGTTAGTGTGGTTTCTAACTCCGCCCTTGCTTGCAATTGGGGCCGGTGTATAAATAGGTAGCGGCCTATTGGAAAGAGATCAAGGACTTGTTCCCTGGGCCGTATGCATACCTGAGTTTTCGGGTCACTGCATGCTGTGTTATATCACGGTAGTAATGAGGCATAAGTTACGAATTTCCAGAGTTAAAAGTTAATGATAAGGATTTTAATCTAATTCGTTTAACATAATGCTATACAGGTCAGCGCACTAAAAGTGGGCCCCAAGTTCTCGACTGCCCACTGTCGCCCGCCATTTGTCATCTATTGTTGCGAAGCTGTTGCGAGTAGTTTTATATGGTCAGTACGAAAGCCGTTTTGACTTAGTTACGATGCTTGAAGTAAACACCTCAGCGAGATATATGATGTCCAGAAAGAACGCAATATTAGAGTACGCATTTGCCGGTCCATCTAAAACTTTTTCAAAGAACATCCTGTTGTTTCCGGACCAGCAAAGAGCAGTATACAGGATTTGATGACAAAGTGAGGAAGTATAGGTTTCAAGCGCATAAAAGAATCGAGGCCCGTGCGTTCATACATCTACTGTGGTTTGCGGTCATTCTAGCAAGATGATCCAGACTGAGCCAGGAGTTTCGTCTGGGGTGTCTTTGGGAGGTCATAGTACCGGTTCCCTCGATCGACATCTCTGGCCCATGAATTTTTCGAGAGTTTTCGAGGATCCCCGAAAATTCCTACCCCTCCATTTCATTTTCATTTCACCTTAATCGGTCTCTCTCAAGGTTGTAGGTGTCGACGACGACTGCGGCAGAGGCGCCATTTCCTGAAGGTGGCTGCTATCTGGAAATATAGGTCTCGGCGGCGGGATGACGCTAGTTTGGGGTCCCCGTATGAGATGAAGAACTACATATGAACTGTTAGGGATTCTCCATGACGACTCTCTGTCCGGATGTCGGCAGCTCTCTAAAATTACGCTCCTCACATCTTTCCTCCGAGATCTGACATAAAATGAGCTCATGGCTTCAGTGCGGAATACCCCTCTGTAATGTATGCACGCACACAACACACTAATGATTCAGTACAAAGAAGTCCACACGTAAATTGTCGCAACAAGAGAACGTTTTGCATAGGTCTTGTCAACGTTTTACATCATATAGGGAAGAATTCCTAAAAAAAAAAAAATGAGCTGTCTCCAAGACTAAAAGAGGACATAAAGCAACACGTGTGAATTACTGCAAGTGGTAGTGTCAAAAATCGGGTCCACTGCGGAATTTCATGAGTGAGAAGCCTTGCTGCAACTGAAATGATATATGTACTCACAGAACACCAGACACGTCAACAAATCCCTTTAGGATTAACGAGGAACCTGTTCACGATGAGAATATCGGAGTGAGGTGAGTTATATCAATAGGTCGGACTATGGGTCCTAATTTTTTATATGTGAATCTCTGAGAAATTTTACACACAGTTGACACCCCATGAACACATGCATGTTCTCTTTCGACAATATGGGTAGACTCTTCTCGCGAGTCAATCTCACGAAATTATGAAAGATTCACAGAAGAAAAGACTGGCAGCAAATCATTGTGGCCGCTGCGTTCGCCGGACCTAACCACCTGTGACTTTTATCTGTGGGGAAGTTTAAAAGGAAAAGTGTACGCAAATAACCCAAAAATATTAGAAGACTTGAAGAACAACCTTCGCAATAAAATTCTAAGAATTAATACGGAAGTGTTTGCAAAGTGCATAGGAGTACAGGAAGGTTTTCTTCAGCACCTAATGTAATGTAATGTGAAAAACAATATCAATTCAGTAAACATAGACCACTTTATTAACTTATTTTTATTTCTTTATTATCTTATTATTTTAATACTGGAGGCAGGATTCTTGTGCACCACTCTTTACAATACAAATTACAAAGGAATTAATTTTTTATAAGCCATATCTGCGCCGGTGAAGCTATAAATAAAGCTGATTTATAATGATTACTCACATAATAAATACAGAGAATTATCTCAAGGTAAAATGTTACACTAAAATATATACAACACAATAACACGCATTTCACAATTATTTAAGGGCAACAGATGAGATAGTCATATTCTTAAAATTAAGAGATTAGAGTGGTCCATCATCATGAAAATGGTCTTTAAAGAAAAAATCTGAACTCTAGTTAGAGTTTAGAGACAATCAATTTATCTCTGTGTAAATGTTTTCATAGCAGAACTATTGAAACTACAAACTATAGTTAGAAAATCAGCAGAAAAAAAGGATGCAGAAAAATTACTGATTACGGAGAAATAATTATATTAGATCTAGTGAGACCACACTTTGTATATAGGACGTTCTTAGCAAAGGATAGAAAGACAAATACCTGTAACACGCAGTATTATTATTGTTAATAGTATCATTATCATTTTATTTCTATTGTTATAAGCCTTATTATCGTTAATATTATTATTATTACTTCCCTAATAATCAATATTAGTATAATAACATTTATTCATCAATATTATCATCATGGTAGTGTCATTACTTACTGTTAAGTATCTAATGTATTCATATATTGCAGCAAATAGGAATAGATAAGAATATAAAGTTTTATGAATCTATGAAAATTGTGATATAGATAATAAACTTAAGTGCATGCTTCGTAAAATGGCATTTTAGACAAAAATGCATAATGTTTTATCTACTAATAGCTAGTTCTTACTTATGTAGAAATTATTATCCATTTGCATTATTTTATGCCAATCACAATTCCTTATGAAACTGCCATTAGTGAGTGATAAATCAGGATTTTTAAATCTTTAAGCCTTAAATCTATTTAAATGTCAAGACTGCTAAGGTTCTCTTTCTCTCTCTTTTTTCACATATCTACAAAAATATAAACATAAATGATTATCTTCTTCTCTAAATAAGTTATTATAAACAATTTACAAAGTCTATTCGCACATCACCTTTTAGAGTTTTAAAACTCTAATTAGAGTGTTAGAGAAGTACAATCTCTGAGAGTGTAAATTCGTTACTCTCATATATATACACCATTGTACCTATTAGCTATATAACAGCTACAATAAAAAGAGCTTTAAATAATTAATCAAGGAAAGAATCAATAATATAATTGTAAAAAACTCTGCTATCCCAATTATAATCTATATGGTTCAGAAGCATTGACAAGGCAACACAACACAAAATAATTATTCAAACGGCAGAAATGAAATTCCCGAGAACCACAGCTCGATATACTAGATTATATAAAAACAAAACAATGAAATAAGACATTATAAAACAGAACAATTAAACAAAATAATAACAGAATATAAAACAAACTGGAATAACACTTAAACAGCATCAAACCCAATGGAATTCGAAAAAGTGCATACATTTACCAGCCACAACGATAAAGAAAACCGTGACGTACGAGGAAATTATTGAAGAGGCAAGACCGGGACCGGTGCAGGCTAATAGCCAGTGTAAAATAAGAATCAGAAGAAAAAATATATTTCTAAATAACAGATTACGATTTCTATAAATATAATAAAAATAAATATAATTACCAGTGCAATAATTTCACAATATACATGTGAAACGAACATACCGTGAGAACAATTCTTAAACTACTGGACCATCTGCAACGCTTTTGATACCGCTTTGTGCGTTAGAAAAGCTGCAAACTTAACGGGCTTATTTCATTTTAAAACCCGCCAGTGAAGAACTGGGAGAGGGACCTTCGTCTTATCAGCGGGTTGCGGTCATTGTGAGTGATATATCGAATGTGCTCTCGCCAGTTTTCCACCGGTGGGTTTTAATAATAAGAGCACAAATGTGTGTCAATAAGTCATTTTATGTCAAAACCTTTTTCGGGCGGCCAAAAACCAATTACATCAATCTTTTACTATGCGTTTTATAGGTGGCCTTACGACGTTAATAACTAATTAAAATACATCAATTTTAAACGCATATAAGTTTTAAACGCCTTTCGCATGTCAATTTTAAACCTAATTTTCTCTCAATTTATATTTTTTGCATTTTGCTACAGCGAAAGTCTATCGGAGGAAGTGGATTTTTCGGGGTTAAAAATCCCTAACATGGCTTACTTTGGAAGGAAAGTAAAGCCGTTGGTCACGTGTCGTAGATTCACGGCAGTAAAAGAACTTCAAGCCTGATAAAGTGGCCGCTGAGCAAAATTAAGCGGTCTTTCAGGCCCAACATAGAATGGGACGCTGAGAATCACATCAGTTAAAGAGCGTCCATAAATAAAACTCCATTTCCATTTGCATTACCTCCTGCTACTTTTTGTACAGAGAGGCTGGAAATTCCATTGGATATGTCAGACAATATTGGAGTTTCGACATATAGCATGCCCATGAAATAAAAAAAAAAGTCTGATGTGTTCCATTCCCAGTACTTCCTGTTTCAAGTACAAACTATCCTTACAAAAAGATTATTATTTTATCTACACCATGCTAACCGAGATAAACATTAGCAGAATTGCTCTTATTACTTGTTTCATTGTAAGTAGGAGGGAAATAAGGCAAAACATTAGAGTAAAGTGATAGTCGACTCTTTTAAAATGTGGTCACTTGTGAAACAATTAAGGTTCGGTTCGCTTTGCATGGTCCTTTTGACAAAAGTTAGTAACAAGGAGTGCCTATCTCAAAAAACGATCAACTCTACTAAAAAAAATGTATATAACATAAATTATGTGTTTTAACGAGATCAATATATATGTTTGTGTGTATTAAGTGTTTGTCTATTTCTTACGGTTTAACCGTCATGCAAAATTGTGCAATGCTCATCCAGAAAAAGTGCTATTTAACCAAAATCGTTAGAACCATTTTTTACAAAATCAACAAATCCAAAAAGAAATGCATGTAAAGTACACCTTGAGGTGGGGGGGATATTATTTTAAAATCGTTTATATTCTAGAGGATATTAAACATATATACCAAACTTGGGTTTTAACAGTATTTACTTTTTAGCTATGCTGCCCTCAATCTCTCTCTCTCTCTCTCTCTCTCTCTCTCTCTCTCTCTCTCTCACAAACACACACACACACACAGTCAGGAGACCTCAAAACATATATTTCTGATGAAATATCGACATCGAATTTTTGGGTGTAATACAATATCTTCTCTAGCTACTATGTATTTTATATACATCCGTGCTAGAGGAAATAATAATAATACTTGAGAGCAAAAAATGCAACCATATTGCCATCAGTACTCTTCATACCTTTATTCTGCACAGTTTTTAGAACATTCAGTTACATTTACTGCTTTAATCTGTTAAAAGGTTTTTATATAGGTCATGTAGCATAGGTGTAATAATGTTTAAGTTTCTAATTTTAAAACTTAAACGTTAATTTTGAAACCCAATCCTCCCTTCAATAGTCTTCTTGAGTTCTGCAACTCTTTCGCGCACGAAGTATATGTATACGCGTATATGTGATGAATATTTTGTTAATGGTGTTTAATCCCCACTTTTAATACTATGGCACCGCAGGCGATGACATTGATGATACATGGAATAAAGATGGAGCACCGGTGGAATGCGATGTGGAGTACACCAGAGATCCGGAGAAAGCCCATTCCTGCGCCGCTTTGTTCACCACAAATCCCACATACGATCGTCCGAGATTGAACTTGGTGAGAGGCCGGTGATCTAATCACTCGGACAAAGGGCGGTCTATTCCTGTACATTGGTAAGAGAATTAAATTTGTCAGATGATGTGTTGAAGAGGACGTGGCAGCCATCCATTCATCTCGTAATTTTGCACCCAATATTCCAGAAACCATTGTAAATTAATTGGAAAATATTGCAATTTAATCTAAATGCACCTGAAAAAAAGGTGTTTTTATTGTGTTTCGATCAAGTAGTGGGTCTAAAGTAAAACGCTCCGACTGTTGACTGTCTTGCTCACCGCGAGGTGAACGAATGGCTGCCATGTCCTCTTGCACACGAAGGGAAGGGAAAGGAAGAATATACCAAGAACGCCTGAGAATTAGCGCTGTCAAACAGAAGCTGCGTATTTACTTTTGTTAAATATACTACCTGCACACTCGATACAAATCACACTGTATGCACCTAGATAAGAAATAAAAGTTACACTAATGTAACTAGTTGCACAAGGCATTCTTCTCGTCGTTATTGATAGATTTGATGCCATCTTATGTCGTTTCTATCACTACTCACGCTCCATCTGCGGAATCTTCCTATACCAAAGCTGAATGTTCTTTCTGTCGCGCTGCAATGAAAACAAATATTACTCTGACATTGTACCACCCTTTGCTCGCCTCTCACGTAGTATTTTCTTGACAAGAAAGCGGGAGGGGTGAACCGCAGAACGCTATCACAAGGGGATGAACTCCTGCTGCTATTTGTCGGTTTACCGGAGCGCGAGTAAACCACCCAACACCCTCTCTAGTCCTTGAATAGCAAGCGTGTATTTTTCCCCTCTATCCAGCCACTGTGGGATGAAAGGGTGAAAGTGCACCCACACAGTTTCCTCCACCTACATATATGTGGTATACGGCATGTGCAAGTTTATCTCCCTGGTAAATGGAAAGAGATGTCCAGACATGACCTCACGTCTCTTTAGTGACCATGTAACTCGCCCTCTAACCTCTTCATGTCTCTTTTTATAGGTTATCACGTTCCCCTTGTGCCATCTTGTGGACTATATGCGTTATCTTCCCTAGTACTGCCAGATTTTCACAAAATTTGTCAACGTATCCATCGAAAGACCCAGTGAAACAAAAAGCTGTTGTAATCCATTTACTCTCTACATATTTGTAACCAAAATAAACAGTAGCAGAAATGGTATTATTACTTGCTTCCCTGTAACTAGAAGGAAAATAAGGGACTATACTCGGCTAAAACAATCTATAAAAGTGGTTGCTATATGACTGAAATCCGTTTCTTTACATGACCAGGAGTTTACAAATTCCCATGTGGAAACCTTTCTAGCATTTTAAAACTGAAACCAAAAGTAAGAATATCCCTGAAATGGTCAACTTCACGTTAAAAATGTATACGATGTAAATTGTGTGTTTTAATGATCTCTACATTTTTTGTTTAATAAGTTTTTGTCTATTTCTTACGGTTTACCAGTTTTGCAAAATTCAACAAAATTCATCAAGAGTAAAGAGGTCTTCAGAGGGTATTCCCAGAAAAAATAAGATATACATTTTATTTATCATTTAAATATATTAAATAACTGTATTTCAATTAAAATAGTTAGAGTCAATTTTGAGAAAATCGACATTTTTGAAAAATTTTCCATGTAAAAGTTGGTTTGCGTGGGGAGAATTTCCTCATAATCTTTCATGTCGCATCCTTGGAAAGTACCAAACTTAAGTACCAAGTTTGGTATTTTACCAACTTTTCTTTTTTCTGAGTTATTATATTCATAGGTATGCGGACACACACATACTCACACACATGAACCTTTTTCTACAATTTTTATATATATAGGGAACCCTAAAACTTCGGTGAAATCTTGAAATCAAAGTTTTGAGTGGAATGCAATACTTTCTCTACCTTTTTGCTATGTTCTATGTAGAGTAAGTAACCAAAATTTAAAAAAAAAATCCATGCAAAGGTTAGTTTGGGGTGGGAGGATTTTCTTAAAGGTCTTTGTGTCGCATCCCTGGAGCAAGCTGAACTTAAATATCAAGTTTACTATTTAACCCATTTTTCGGTTTTGAGTTATACTGTCCATAGACACAAATGCTCACTCGGACACTTTCTAATTTTTTTATTCAGGTGTCCGAAAAATGTGTATTTCTGGTGAAATCTCGGTATTGAATGTTTGGATGGAATACAATATCTTCTTCTATATTTGCTATGACCATAGCAGAGAAGGTAAAATTTTGTTTTATAATTATAAACACACAATTTATCTTTATGATTAGTTAATACTTTTTGTAACTGTCTAAATCGATTTAATTGAAAGTCACCATTTATCATTTACTTGATAATATATGTTATAATTTCTTTAACACGTGTCATGTGTTATATTGTGCATTTGTTTGCTTTATATTTGGCTGTGATTGTTATTATAGCACCGCAATATCTCTAGCCCTGACGTTTCATGAGAGTAATGAAAGAGTTAGGTATATATGAGAACTTTAGCAAAATTAGCGCTGTGAATTTCCAAAATAAAGGAAGTTATTCGATTTATTTCAACAAATACATCGGCACTCCAATTTGATTTGCTGTAACTTTTAATAACTATCGTTTACTGTTGTTGGTTAGAGTTTTGCCACACGTAAAACACGGTGTGAAAGAACAAAAGTGAAAATCAGGCATGCTTTGCAGTACTGGGTTTATCCACACAGCAAAGGTTGGAACTTGTCTGCTGACCAATTGTATGCTTTCTCCCCGCGCTCGTGCACTGCTCTTTTGGCTGTGTTGCCTATTCTCTTGCAAGCGGAGCACGTTCAGGTGAAGTTGGGTTTTATGCATGAATGATTTACTGCTTTTTCCTTGTTTTAGTTATTCTTATAGGCATCGTTATACTTGCTGTAGTCATTGTTATACTTAACATTAGAGGCGGCACATGAAGAAGAGGCAGCACATGTATACACAGTAATGGTAAGAGCTGGCAAATAAGTACTGTCTCCTCGCAAAATGTCAGCAACGGAGCTACAACGGCGATACTATAATTCGAAGATAGCTCTCCAAAATAACCTACACCCATTAATATACTTGAAATATAAGCTTAACCTCAAAATCATTATCATAGGTAATTCATAATCCTTAACTGTTTTTAGAAAAATAGTTCTTTAAATCCTTTTACCAGTTAAATAGGTTTTATATTCATGAAATGATATTAGAATGCAATTCTGCACGTAAACCCCCTAATAATGCATAACTAGAATTAGAAGATCAACCAGCCAATATTACTGAATATACTCCTATACTTGTGCAAACCATAATAGCTCTTATACACTTTTTTCAATAAGAGTGTTTAATAACTCCTGGACAAGTTTCTGTTTTAGTTCTCTATGGGAGGTCAATACGGAAACCCCTATGTATAAAGGGAAAACTTTTCCAAGCAGATGAATTCATTTTCAGTTATTCTGATGTACTCACATCCCACTTATCGAGAAGCAGCAGAGTAATCCATTGTAAGACAGAATTCTTTTATATTTGTTTTGGAATACATAGTTATAGATTTTTACGATTTATGTGTAATTTTACCTAAAAATGTCATTTACACAGTAAAAATGCTTTGTTTATACTGAAAAATAAAAAATAATGGTCACGAGAGAAGTATGAGACCTATGTAATAATCAAGAGAGGGAACGATTAGCTTGGATGAGAACAGGAGCATTGCTTTTGAAAGGGATGTGGGGCAACGAACTACAACATTGCATTTTATGCGGGGAGAAAGACAGAATTGATCACTGTATAACGGAATATAAAGAGGTGAGAAATTAGAGGAGAGAAATGGGATAGTATGTCTGGAGAGATAGTAGTAATGAAAATGTTGAATGTCAAGGTGAAGAGAAGAACTTAGGCAGTTTTGGGGAAAGATAAAAGAAAAGTGGATAAGAAAAAACAAAGAGCTCAGGAAAGAAAACATTGGGATGGAACAGGTAGCACACACCAAAGAGCTACATTTGTTAACAAACTGGGAGCTATGCAGATATAGTCTTAAGCGGAACTCAAACCCATGTGCATTAGGATAAGTAAACTAGTTTAAGCAAAAGAGTATATGTTGTAAATATTTGTAAATGTAACCTAAGTGCAATAAATGTTAATGTTGTAAAGCAATGTGAAATTCATCGCCGCAGAGAATGTATTAGGAATTTAACACTTAGCTTCGAGTAATTATTGTTTATTTACTTTTAAAATATATAACACCTAAAAATCTCGGGGGTTGAAATTTAAATTCCTATCATAAAACTACTTGTTTGAATGTTTTTATACCGCTTACGAAAGTTTGTTCCTACATTTCATTATAACTTAAAGTATTTGCTAACATTTTAAAAATAATAGACAACAACAGAGAACTACCGAGCATAAATCAGCAATGAAATATACAATACAAATTAGCTATTGTGGGTGAGGAGGGTTAGACTATTAACCCATTTTCACACAGACTCACTCACTTTTCCACACAAACATACTTCCTTAGAGGGCAGGGAATAATCCTAATTAAAGAAAAATCACCACCTCCTGTGGAAGTCGAATCTGAGATTCCCGAGTGAGGAGTCAGTTACCGACCACTCGACCACGAAGCCACAAATGAACTTTTAAGTTCAAAAATGTTTTTAGTCCTGGAAGCAAAACATTTATAAGAAGGAAATGTGTTTGATACCTTCCAATGGCTCATAATACATATTAATAAAATATGGCACGTAATCTGCATGTTTATCTTTGTTGCCAGTTAAGCTGGGAAAAATAATTCAATACGTAAGACTTAAAGCAGATGAACAATGTGAATATCTGTTATTACAATACATATGGTTGCAAGGTATGGTGCTGGTCAGTATGTAGTTAAATTCGTAGTTATATGTTTGCTGAATTTTATCGGCTTCTTTCCATCCTAGCATTTACCCTAATGCGATATAACAATCCGGATCAGAATACTCAATAAAATGGAAACAGCCTTGACCATTACTTAAAGAGACAAATATTTATCCAAAATCACTATTTTATGCATAAATTAAGTCAATCAACCTTGTTTTATATATTTCCGAAGATTCGTGGCCCTATGACATTTGTAAGGTTAATAAACTATGCAATTTTTAAAAGATATCACTCTTTAAATTCTTTCTGCATGTTAACGTTAAACTCTTATTTTCTCCGATTTTATTTTTTAGCTATTTACACCAATGAAAATCAATTCAAGACACTATTACTAATAAACGTATGATGTATTGAATTATACATGTAGTGCATGTCCATGAAATAAAAAATAAAACATTTGACACAAGAATAAAATCACACACTATTCTGTCATAAGTTCACTAGCATATTTATTCTGCATAGGAAGAGAAAATAGAAAAAAAAACAACAACTTCCACTCATCTTTATCATAGTTTCTAGAACACTCAGTAACATTTTTTGCCTCATTGCATTAAAATTATATGAGGAAATGGATTTTGGAAACATGTATTTTTAAACACAAAAGCATTAATATTAGAAAACCACTAAAAGCTACACATTGAAACTTAAATGGGATTATATATAGGTACTGCAGTATATGTATACACACTTTGTAGGTACCCCGAACACCCGTTGTACTTCTGGTGTTACTAGAAGTACGTGGAACAAACATCTTAACGCTTCCCGTAAGCTAGTTTTTTGGATTGGGTTGGACTCGACTGGTCAATGGTTACCAAATCGCATAGGAGATTGGATAGGTCTGGGTGGGATTGTGAGACACCTGAATGTCCTGGATATCTAGTAGATGGCTGCGCCCCTACTGAGGTTCTTCGGTATTCTTCTTCTGGGGTTGACGCACCTAAGTGGCGTATCCACTTCTGTCCTGGAAAGTCGTCTGGTGTTTAGAAATCTAGGTATTGGTCACGGAAAAAGCCACGGAGTCAAACACTTGATTACGTTTACATTAAAAGATCTGGATATATATATGCAATTTTGTATTTTTGGTGTAAATAAGTTAAATATTTTTCTTAGTATTTAACTTTTTATGCTACATAAGATTGATAACATCCCTAAGTATAATTCTAATGTATAATATAATTACGGGTGAATGAAAATTTTTATGGAGTGTAATGCACTAACGTTTTTGGAGCAGTTAAGCTATTTTTATAAGTACTTTATATTAATTTCTCTAACAGTTGTCAGAAAAATACAATTATTTGTAACTTATATATAACCGTGCTTTATGGAATTAATGTTTAATTTATTATTATAATTGATCTATATATTTATACATAAGTTAAGAAATTAAAGTTATAGTTGTATAAATAAAGAACATTTATAAATCATTAAACACTTATTTTATGTATGTATATATATATATATATATATATATATATATATATATATAATGACGTGTAGTAATAATATATGAATGAACGTATGTTAGAAATACATCTACAGTTAAAATATATTTACACTACAGTTTCTACAAAATACATACAGTAATACAATTGTGTGGATCTATTTAACAAATATTTATTTAAGTATTAGTTTTATAAATTATGGAAAGTTATGCATTGTAACTCGTAATTTTGTTGTATATAGCAGTTTACATGATAAAAAGAAATTGCACTTTAATGCCGTCGAATTTACATATTATATGTTGTAAGGCCTCAAGAATTGTGCAAAAGTGTGACAGAAAATATTAAATAATCTGATTCAAAAGTATTTAATGCCATAAACGAGCATTCCAGTAATTAATAATTCATAAATATTTAAAAGGAAGAACATATACACACATGTATAATATTATAAGACTAGCGTGAGTTGCAAACAATTCATCAATGCATTATTGCAGAGACTGGTTACGGTACTGCCTTAGATGATTTACTTGTCTTTGAAGTATTAATTTCCTAATGTTCCTACCTTGATAGTGCGTTTCTCTGCTATGAATGTACTGGAAGAAGATTGAAAAATGTCTTTGGCTTGTTACAATCTTCTGGTTCTATCCTTTATGCTCTAAAGTATTTTTTCCCTTCATTGCGATATTTAACAAGTGGTTCTTGCTTGTGAAAAACAAAGAGTTAAATGGTGAAAGCAGCAAGCTTGTTCTTTGAGATGACATAGAGATAAAAAAGGAACAAATGGAAGTGAAGGATCCGTTTACGCAGTCCTCCACGTAGGAAAAGCAGCTTCAAGGAAAGAACACTGTTGCACCACGTATTCATCAAAGTCAGAGAGAGACATGGACTTTCCGTCTCTGCTCTGCCTCTTTTCTTGTATCACTTACAAAAAGCCTATAGGATAAGGAAAGAAAGGCAAAGAAAGTGTCTCCGGAATTCGCCATCACATTTTAGCACTGCGAGAAAAGAGTTCCGCCGTATATCCTTTTCTTGGTGGGGCCGGAACTTGCTGTCTGGCGCGAGGAAAGAAAAGGCAAGAGGTTGAGAGAGCATATCCTCCCATAGCCTTCCTGATCTATCTCTGCGCTGTTTTGTATGAAACACGTGTTACCCTGTTCATGGTCCATTTCTCCTGAGAGGCCATATCGTTGTTTCCTTCACACATACACACGCCAGGATATAGGAAAGGGATGGCGAGAGACGACGGGGGATGGGATCTATGATGAGAGACCCCTCTGCAGATCCCTTCGCTAAGTCAGCACTCAGCAGCCTTTCCTCGGCCCAAGTCACGTGTCGAGCAGTCAATCCAATCCGATCAATCAAGGAACTCGCCACCGTCCAGTACACATACATATCCGGTAACGTCGAAAGCCTTTCAGTTGATCTTGCACCCTTGAGTCAATGTTTATGGTACACATTTTCTGATTAGCTACTTATAGAATTACAGAAATGTACAAGGCAGGACAATTGAAGAATGAAATAAAATTATATTTATTTTTACTTTCTGTACACGTACTGCGTATATAGTCTATAGAGAAGGTATTGTATTCCATCCAAAATTTTGATACCGAGATTTCACCGGAAATACATGTTTTGGGTCCTCCTGAATCCAAAAAAAAGCATTTTTGGAAAAAGCTCCATGTGTGTGTGTGTGCGCGCGCGCGTATGTGTGTGTTTGTATGAAGTATAGTTCAGTGAGCTAACTACCAGCTTGTTTTTCAAGTTAAAAAAATCCAGATGATCATCGATAAAAGGATTATATAAATTAAATAAGTCAACATAAGTTAGATTTGATTTGTTTGAAATTAAGAAAATTCAAAAGTGGCTTAAACACAGATGATAATATGTTTTTATGCATAAAACCTATATTAAAAATTCAGAAATATAATACATATATGATCTTGATATTATCTTGAAAATATGCACTAAATGAAATGCAATATCTATCAGTTCACCTCCAGTCCCCGAAATGAACATACATTTACCTTGGACTCCTTTCTTGAATACGTGTTGCTTTCAAAATATTCGCTGGAAGGTTTTAAAAATAAATTCTGGCTTTAATGCTTTTCATAGTATGTATGGAAATAATTAATAACATTATGCAACCAGTTTTGGGAATTAATGATAAGAATTGCTTTCCTTTAAGTCTTAAAAGTAAGACTTAATTTAATCAGTTTCAATCTATAGTAAGATATATAAATATCCTTACTTGGCTTAAATAATGTATGAAATAAATTGTAGGAGGAATATATATATATATACATAAAAACAGGTACCTATATATCGGAGCCCTCAGTGCCAATGCTCTTACCACTTGAGCTACCGTTAGGTAGCTGTAGGTGTATTAAACCTTCCCCATGGAAGTACAAGCTTGTGGTAGGCAATGGGCACTAACATACTACTTAATGGATGCATACACTAAGAAATATTAATAGCTTTAATGTTTCAAAAGTTTAGTTAGTTCGACACCACGGGATGTTACTACAAATTCAAAAACCCTTCTCTGTCCTCCTCTTATATGTATTGGTATTGTATTCTTTGTAGAATTTTATTTCCATGTTTTTATTATTGTGTTTATTTTATAATTAGCTATACTGCTTTTCATTAGTAAATTGCAAAACATGTATTGTAGTACAGATTTCACAGTTGTTATAAGAGTATTGTTTCCAAAAACTGGCCTTGAATATTTGTTCTATTTATGGATATTTGTTCTATTACGGACATTTCCCCATAAATACCACCATTTTTGCTTTACTTAGATATACTGCCGATTAACACTCAAGCACTGGCACATGCTAATTTATCGAAACCACTATTTTAAATAGGAAAACACCATGTGTTGTATTTTGTAAAGATAGACTCAGAGTGAAAAATCCAATGCCATAGCCGTTGAAACGCTTCTCCCTGTCTCATTCTGGTTGCTCTAACCACTGAGCTACCGTGAAAACAATTGACACGCTATTACATTCCGTGACTGAATCGAGTTTTTCCCGGTTAACACAAGGCAATAAAACTAATTTTGTGACGACAGATCCCAATGGAGATCTGGTTACAATTTACAGTATAATTTCTTATTTTGTCGGCTATTACCTGAAACTATTTGTGTTCTGCAAATTACGCCATGTAATCAGTAGAGAAGATGAGCCTTGTAGAGAAGTCCTGAAGTGGACCACCTAACATTTTATTTTATTAGGTACTGGAAAGTTAAGAAGAGAAGTGATTGCTCGCTAACAACTACGATATGTCAGAGAGTAAAACATTAAAAACATTATCTTTAGTGAATTGAACGTAAACAGTGAGGTATTTTCAATGTTTTATATAATTTTTACAACTTTTCAAGCTAATAAGTGTAAAAGATGAGCTGCCTTACGCCTAAAGTACTATAACATCAAAGTAAAAAAAAATCTGATAGGTTTCAGTCACATAACATTGTCTACGTATCTTGCAGCAAGCTATTCAAGAAAAGTTTATTCTTTTACTTACTTTATGCTGAACACCATAAACATTATTATAACATATTCTTATTAAGTAGTTCCTTTCAATTAAAACGGAAACTTGTGCATACTCAACCACAAAACTTAAAGTCGACTAGAGAAAAAGATACAAGTCAATATGTCACTTGGTAAAAGCCATAACACAATGTTTGCGCTTGCAAATCAATACATCATTCAACAGTGACAACAGCTTACCCTCGATGAAGAGGTGCATTGCATACTGTAGGGCTAACATTGTGCTTAAGTAATTTGCTGCTCTTTTGTGCAGAGTCAAGCTGGAATAGCCTGAAATAGTCCAATACAGATTAAGATTGCAGCAGGGCTTCTGCCTGAAAAACCCAAGCATGCCAGCATTCGTTATGATATGCCCAGTTTAAGAGGGTGATAAATGTTAATTTTTAGGAAAAAGTTTGTACATTACACGCTTCTTGTTAACGAACTCTTTATCATTTCTAATAACGTGCGTAGTTTACAAAAATTGGGTTTAATTTAATATAAAATAGCTTCACTAAAAGCTATCTAATAAGAACTAAATCTGATTATTGCATTCACAAGATTCTCTATTCACTCAAAAACGAATCTTACAAAATCGTCATATTCTATATCTCTTTGCTGTAACTTTAGATACATTTCTTACACATTTCGTTGTACGATACAGCGATATCAAAAGCGATAATAAGGTTTTCAATGTCCCTTTAGCTTTGAAATTGCATACAGTTTTACATAAGAAAAAAAGCAACTTCGCATTTCTGAAAAATATAACAGTTTAAAAATTAAAATGATTAACAAGGAATACTTTGTAAATCACAAAAAAAGTATTTGTTTTTTAATTTTAACTGTATGATTTAACGAGTCCTACATGTTGTCGATCTTTGTGGTTTACGGACTATACTTCAGAATAATTTGAACCTGATAAAACGTTCATGATATACATCTAGTATAACACGAAAATATCTTAAAATTGGTATATTAATAAAAATTGTTAGATTGATTATGGATAATGAGTTCCGTATGTGATAGTTGGGACTGAGGAGATTTCTTTAAAGATCTTTGTCTTCTATAAGTTGTTGAACGTAAATGCCACGTTTGGTATTTAAAGGATATTTAGTTTATGAGTTATGCTGTAAAGTAACAGAAACACACAAATAAGGACATTTTGGTAAATTGATTTTTTTGGATCAATGGAATATTTCCTGTACTTAAAGGGTACGTTAAGTGTTAGTAAAGGTAAAAATTCTCAAATTTTCAAGATTCTGAATACATCTAAAATGATTAAAATCTATAGTTTTGGTTTTCATTTGTAATATTTTCTTGGTCGCCTAAATAACTCAGAAAAAGCTATTTCTAAGTGATTAAAATCTCGAGTCATGCTGTTTTGTGAAGCTCTCCAAGTTGCTGTAGGTTCTGAAACGTTGCATCCAACTATACAGTCACCTCTCACCCAAGCGACCGCTTTTACTACAAATGGCACCGCAGGCGATGATACTGGTGATACATACAATGAAGATGGAGCTACGGTGAAATGCGATGCCGCGGGGAACCGAGAACCTGGAGAAAACCCTCCCCTTCGCCAATTTGTCCACCACAAATTCCACATTTTGAGTTCGAACCCGAGAGTCCAGCAGTTTAATTACTCGGACACGGCGCGGCCCAGATACAACTATTAACATACTTTCAGAAATATTAAGTAAAGTTTATTTATTTATTTATTTATTTAGTTACGGAAGAACACGAAGAAGAAAGCGTGGAGGTTGAGAAGAAAATTGCTAATCTAATATTTAGAAAATTCAATTACAAACAACGTTGTGAAAAAAAATACGATATAACATGGAAAATATGACGCCAATAATATTACTAGTTGTATTGATTGTAATATTGCAAAAACTATGTGGGGAGAACATTTGTTTTAATGCATATTATTATCACGAAAAATCTTATATTTTATGTTTTATTGAACCTGATTTTATGTGTAGATAACGTATTTTATGTCTTGTTATATGACGTTTAGGTTTTGTTACCTAATAACTATGAACTAAAGCATCCCCTATTATAATAGTTAATAAAGTATACCACATAACACTTTAATTATTTACGGTCCGTATTACATACATTTTATTTTAATTCCTTCACTATCAAAACATGTTTCGTTGGATTATATTGTCATTTTGAAACAGGGAATGCGACTGTAATCGTTAGTAACTCCGAGCATACAATATGGAAGCCTCACAGTGGTATATTGGGTGAACCTGGATTCCCTCAAATTATCGCGCTACAGAGACTGTCATTATGTGGCTCACCACCATGGAGTACCCATAATTCAGCAAGCAGAGAAGGCGACGCGGTCATAGGGCTCCAGCGCTTGGGTTAAATATGACTTGGCAATAGCTAAATCCGACAACCACCGTTTATCATTTCTTGCATATACCAGGAGATATTATATGGCTAAGATACTTGTTTCTCGCTCTAAGTATTATGTATTCTATGTGATTTACATCTGCTTAACACCAAATGGCTATGATTAACTATTTATAGGATCTGAAATTTCAAATTTGCCTTAAAACACCTATATAAACCGTAAACTAATACAAAGGATAGTAATAACTGAAAACATGTGATATGCTCCATTCATATGACTTTGTCTACCTGTTCTGCATACAATCTATCCTTACCAAGGATTATTCATTTGTTTACTACATGCTAATCAAGACAAACATTAACAGAAATTGTCTTATTGCTTGCTTCTTTCTAAACAGAACAAAATGCCTAGGAATACCTACAATCAAAGCTTTTAAAAGCGATCAACATGCGAAACAATTGAAATTCGGTACTGCTTGCGTAGCTAGAAGGAAAACAGAACATCTATGAAACGAAATATGACTTCCCGTTTGAGCAAAGTTTAAGTAATTTAAATTGATTAACAGGGAAACGGTTAATTCTATTAAAAACGGTATATGATATAAACAGTGTGTTTTAACGAGATGTATAATTTTTATATAGTAAGCTTTTGTCTATCTCTTACGATATGTTTTATTAATTTGTTGAGTTGGTTTTTTAACACTACGTCACTTACATTGTTATAATGTTATTATTGTATCTCTTACGACTTAGCAGTTACATAAAAGTCATACAGAATGGAGGATTACAAAGGCTATTCCCAGAATATTCAAGATATACATTTCGTATGGAATAACTGTTTTCTTTGTTTTTGTTTTTCTTTTTGTTTTTCTTTTTTTACACATAGCCGTGTGAAGGATAGGAGTTGGATAGGTAGGGCCAGACTGAAAAATTCAATGCCATAGCTGGGATTTGAACCACGGATATCCCAATTTCTACCCGGTTGCGCAACCACTGAGCTACCATGACAACATGCCGGCATAGCATTGAATTTCTCAACTGACTCGCATGTTTCTCGGTAAAGCACTAGGAATCATGTAGCACCGTAAGTACTTATAAAGTGTGTCGAACAATTGACTAAGTGCAAGAAACTAAGACTTGCCATACAAATTACGAAAAATTACCTAGATGATTTCTTTGAATAAGTTTATCCTAGATGATTATTAAAATTCTTATTAGTAATTTCTGTTTTAACAATATGTATGCCAATTAAAAAGAGTATTGATAATGCAAATGTTAAAACAAAAAAACAATAAAACGATTTAACGTAGCATTAGAAATATATTATTCGGTAGTTAAGGAATCATGGAAGGCCAAAAAAATTATATTTTATTTGTTTTACTTTTTTATTTATTTAGAAAAATGAGAACCTGGAACCTTTTGATCGCCACAGATAATCAAATCTGAATGTAAGAATTTTGCTTCAGCTATTTAAAGAAATGGTATGCTAGAGAACTGTTTTCCTAAAAAAATACATGTTCCCACCTTCAAAGTATTCCACGGTTCTCAGATTTGTTGATACAGAGCTACAATTTACCAGAATATGCAGAAGTAGCAATTGTAATATAACAAATGACATCATCATCCTAACGCTAATAGTAATTTTTAAACACCTATATATGGTACGTATGTAGTAGGTAGAGAAGGTATTGTATCTACTCAAAAATTTCATACCAAAATTTAAACGGAAATATACATTTTGAGACCCCCAGAATCAAAAACAAAATTTGTAGAAAAAGGTACATATATATGTATGTGTGTGTATATATATATATATATGATATTTTAATCAAAATCATCAAAGACATTATTTAGAATATCAAAACTTTTTAAAATTACTCCATGCATAGGCTAATTTGGGGTGCTGAAATTCCTTTAAAAATCTTCGTGTCACATCCATGGATAATACTGAACTTAAACATTAAGTTTAGTATTAAAGGGAAGGACGTGACACGAAGATTTTTATAAAAGTCCCTGTATCCCAAATTACCCTTTGCATGGAGTATTTTAAAAAATGTGGATATCCTAAAAAATGGCTCTAATGATTTTGATTAAAATACCATATATTAAACTTATTTACATACCAAATAAAATGTTTATCTTGAATTTTCTGGGAATAGTCTCTAATGCCCTCTACACTCTGGATGAATTTGCGCAACTGGTAATCCGTAACAAAAAGACAAACCTGCACAAAACATATGAATCTCGTCTAAAACACACAATATATGTCCTTTATATTGTTGTTGTGGAGGTAACCGCTTCCAAGATATTACAGGTTTCAATTTTAAAATAGCCCGCCTGGGTAGTGTGGTGGTAGCGTGTCTGCCTCACATTCAAAAGGTCGTGAATTCGAATCTCGCTTAGGGTGAGTTACCCGATGAAGTTTTTTTCGGGGTTTTCCCTTATCCTGAGAAGACGAATGTCAAGTAACTTTAAACTCCATGAACCCCAAGATCATTTGAGCAGCATTTCATCAATTTCATTCATCGTCCAATATGACTAACCAAAGGGCGTTAAGCTATCAAAAAAAAAAAAAAAAAAAAATTAAAATACTTTTCTCAGACAGAAAGTCGCCCGTGTTTCTTTTGTTTTACTTTTAAAACATTTGACTATCGCATTACCATACTATCCATTAGTTCCCTTCTACTAATAAGGAAATAAGAAATAAGTAGGTTCTGCTAATGCGTAACTTAATTAGCATGGTGTATAAAAAAGAATAATTGTGTATGACTTTTTAAATAAAAATGATTATTTTTAGAGATAAAAAATTCTGATCTATTAAAAGTTATAACAATTCAGAAATTAAAGCCATCGAAATATCAACATGTAAAGTTTTCTTTCGGAATTGGATATTCAAGTCTCCAATTTAAAAATTCCCAATTAATTCCCTTATATTTTAAGGACTTCAAATATGTTAACTATGCAATATAATATTTGCATAATCAGTTTATAAAATTATTTAGTTATACTAAATCATTTGTCCAATTTAAATGAAATTTTGTTTCCATTTAATATGACATCATATCAATTACAGTTACATTTTGAGAAAGATCTTTATATATATATACTTATATATATATATATATATACTTATATATATATATATATATATATATACTTATATATATAAATAAGTATAGACATTTAAAATGTCATACACGTCATACATGCATAGCCTTGTTAAGTGCAAATATGACAAGTTGGAATTTGAATAGGAAAGAATAATGGCTTCAAATGCAGAGAAATTGTGCTTTCTGTAAACATTTCCATGAATATTTATGAAGAAAAGAAGTTCTTTTGCTGTATGAGAGATTATTCAGAATTTAGTCGAAAGGCATAAGAGCCAATTCCTAGAGATGCTGGGATGATCCATGGATACTAGGAAGAGGACTTTGAAGATCCACCGCAAGTGAAACAGCCTCTTGCCTTGATGATAACGCTCGACCGCACATGAACGACAAAATAACTTCAGAAACCCAGCGGTATAGCTTCACTTTGTACAGAATACGTCTTAAAGGCCCTGCTTGGCCACAACCGACATCCATCTGTTGCATAGCTGAAGGAAAATCTCCAAGAACACCCTTTGATTTGGGCGCACGAGGTAAATTCGTGCTTGAGCCCTCATGTTAAATGTTACCACAACATTTTTTTATTTAATAGCCTAATCCTAAACTTAAAATATTTATATGTAGCTCAATGTCTATTATAATTAAATGTAAATTAAAGTCCTTATCCCGCAAATATAACAGTTCCAATCTTCAGTACCCATTTTCTCAAAAACTATTTAACATGCAATACCGAAACGTTTACAGAAAGGAGATATTCTAAGGTACTGATCTAATTCTAAAAATCAGCTATATACATTGAAATTTCAGCCATTTTCAGTAAAATAATGCCTTTTGTATGTTACATTCAGTAGAAGTATCTACATACAATCGGCATAATAGCTAGAAAAGCTATTTCACCGGAAATACATGTTTTGAGGCTTGCTAAGTCCAAACAAAGCATTTTAGAAAAAGGTTCGTTAGAGTGTGTGTGTGCGCAGATAACATGGCTCAAAAATGAAATACTGTTAAACACTAAGCTTGGTATTTATGTTGACTGTCTTCCAAGGAAGCGACACGAAGATACTCAAGGAAATCCTCGACCTCAAACTACCCTTTGCATGGAAAAGTTCTTTAACAGTTTTATTTTCTCAAAAATGCCTCTAAAGATTTTGATTAAAATACCATACATTAAATACATTTATATGGCAATTAAAATGTATATCCAGCATTTTCTGCATATAGCATCTGAAGACTTTTTCATTCTGGATGAATTTTGAACAACTCTTAAACCGTAATAGATACACAAAAAACTTTCTGCACAAAAAAAAAAAAAAATGATCTCATTAAACACAAAATTGGTGTCATATACATTTTCAGAGAGTTATGTGTTTCTGAAATGTTCCTTGTTATTGGTTTCAACTTTAAGCTACTTTAACTTTTCACAAGCGAAAAATAAACTTTCGTTTCATTTCTTTTGTTTTACTCCCGGGAATGCAAAAGAGAATTGAATTTCAATTATTTTACATAGGGATAGTTTATAAAATATTTGATTATCGCATAAGCCTAGTATATTTCCCTTCTATTTACACGGAAGAAACTCAGAATTTTACAAATGTAGTTACAAGTGAATTTTCGCACGTCTCATATTTTCTCATTTAGATACTAATATAAACATTTATTAGATTTATTTTCACTCCAAAAACACATTTCAATGTTCCATTCACATGATTTTCTCTACGTCTCTACAACGATTTATTAAAAAGATTAATCTTCTATTTACTTCATGCTTATCCAGAAAAAAATTAGCAGCAACCGTCTGATTACTTGCTTCCATGTAAGTAGAACGGAAATAAGGTAGTACCATAGGTTAAAGTGATAGTCTAAAGCTTGTAGTTATGTGATTGAAGTTCCTTTGTTTGTGGTACTTCTGTCACATGTAACAGTAGTTGACAAATTGCCATATGACAATTTATAGCTGAAACCAAAAACAAAGAATATCTAAAAGACGATCAACTCCACTAAAAAAAAGTATATAACATAAATTGTGTGTTTTAACGAGCTCTACATATTCTATTACGTAATATTTTTGTCTATCTTTTACGGTTTACAATTTATGCAAAATCCGCTAAATGCATCCAGAATAAAGCGGTGTTTAGAGGCTAATCCCAGAAAATTCAAGATATACATTTTATTTCTCACATAAATATCTTTAATATATGCTATTTTAATCAAAATTGATAGAGCCATTTTTGAAAAAAATAAAATTTTCGAAAAAAGTGTTAGTTTGGTGTGGGGGGATTTTCCTCAAAATCTTCATGTCGCATGCTTGGAAAATAGAAAATGTATATTCCAAGTTTGGTATTTTACCGACTTTTCTTTTTTTGAGTTATCGTGTTCACAGACACACGGACACACACACACACACACATACACGCGCGAGCGGAACTTTAATTTGGAATATTTTTTGGATTTAGGTGACCTTAAAACTTTGAAATTTGGCATTGAGATGGGTGAAATGCAATATCTTCTCTATACACTGTGTATATAATACGTGTAGAGAAAATAAAAATATATAAAACACATGTTTTATTTATTTATTATTTTGTTTTAAAAAATATAAGCCTTAAAGAAACTGTATTTTTCACTAACTAATTTTAGCGTGTTAATTAGATGTCAATTATATCAATATATCAATTCAGGGAATTGCTGCTGCGATTCTTAGCGCAGAACTCGGCTTAACATTCATTTAATGCTGATCGTTTAGGGTTCGCCGTGTTGCATTTTACCACGAAAAGAAATTTTGCATGCAACGTAAGGTTCTTAATACTTTTTAATTGTGCACATTTAAAATGACACATTTATTAATATTCTCTTTGAATTCGAGCTAATTGCTTACTATAAGTGACATTTATACCTCGTATAAAATTCTAGCGTGAACACTTATAGCTTTATATCTTACTAACGACATACGTACAACAGAATTAGCTTATGCATTTTGCATTATTTATTCATTGCAATATATGAAATTATTTTTACTTTCTCTATACGCACTATGTACGTTGTGTATTGCACTCCACCAAAGAATTCGATACCAAGATTTCACCGTAAATATATGTTTTAGGGTCCCCTGTATCCAAAAAATGTATTTTCAGAAAAAGGTCCGTGTGTGTCTGTGAACACGATAACTCAAAAACAAAAAGTCGGTAAAATACCAAACTTGATATTTAAGTTTAGCATCTTCCAGGGGTGCGACACGAAGATTTTGAGGAAAAATCCACCCACCCGAAACTACCCCTTACATGGAACTTTTTCGAAAATTTTGATTTTCTCAAAAATGGCTCTAACGATTTTTATTAAAATATCGCATATTAAAGATATTTACCTGTATATTTGAATTTTCTGAAAATATACTCTAAAGACTACTTTATTCTGGGTCAATTTTATGGAATTTTGTATAACTGCTAAACCGTAAGACATGGACAAAAAGTTACCACACAGCAAATGTAAAACACTTTAAAACACATAATTTATGTTATATACTTTTTTTCGTGGAGTCCATTGTTTTTAAGATATTCCTTGTTTTTAGTTTCAGCCATAAAAAACACTTTTCTCATACAGGACTTTGTGAACTCGTGTCCATACAAACAAAGGAACTTCAGTCGCATAGCAACTAGCATTTGACCATCATTTTAACCTATGGCACTCCCTTATTTCGCTTCTACTTACAAGGAAGCAAGTAATAAGACCATTTCTGCTAATTATTTCTCGAGTAGAAGGAAGTGAATAGAGGCATAAGCTTTTTAAGAATAATTTGTTGCAGGAATATAGAGAAAGTCTTGTAAATGGTACACATCAGATTTTTGTAATTCTTTCTTATTAACTCATTATTTTTACAAAACAATTATAAACGCATACAATTCCGGTGTCATTATTATTTTTTGTCTCAGTACATTTAGGTTTATGTTCAGGACTTTATTTCTATTGTTTGAAGCTTTCTGTTTACCATTTGTACTTTCTCTACACGTACTACGTACATAGTGTATAGAGAAGGTATTGCACTCCACCAAATAATTCGATACCGAGATTTCACCGGAAATATATGTTTTAGGGTCCCCTGTATCCAAAAAGCTATTTTCAGAAAAAGGTCCGTGTATGTGTCCATGTGTCTGTGTTTCCGTGGTCCGTGTGCCTTTGAACACGATAGCTCAAAAACGAAAAGTCGGTAAAATACCAAACTTGATATTTAAGTTTAGTATCTTCTAGGGATGCGACGCGAAAATTTTGAAAAAATCCACCCACCCCAAACTACACTTTTCATGGAACTATTTTCGAAAATTTTGGTTTTCTAAAAAAATGGTTCTAACGATTTTGATTAAAATATCGTATATTAAAGATATTTACCTGACAAATAAAATGTATATTTATAATTTTCTGGGAATAGCCTCTGAAGACTACTTTATTCTGGATGAATTTTACGAAATTTTGCTTAACTGCTAAACCGTAAGAAATAGACAAAAACTTAATACACATAAAATGTAGAGCGCTGAAAAACACACAATTTATGTTGTATACGTTTTTTTTTGTTCTTTTTTTTGTGGACTCGACCATTTTTTAAATATTCCTTGTTTTTGTTTTCTGGTTCGAAAAACCTAACTTTTCACATAGAGGAATTTGTCAACTTGTGTCCGTACAAACAAAGGAACTTCAGTCACATAGCAACCAGCTTTTGGCTTTCACTTTAACCTATGGTACCCTCTTATTTCACTTCTACTTACAAAGAAGCAAGTAATAAGACTATTTCTGCTAATTTTTTGTCGATTAGCAAGAAGCAAATAGAAGCATGAGCTTTTTAAAACTAATTTGTTGCCGAGATGTAGACAAAGTCATGTGAATGGAACACATCAGATTTTTTGTCTGATTTTCCCTAGTCTGCTTTCCTATTGATTTTACTGTATTACAGATATACATACAGGCATCTACAAGAACATAAACACCCATGCCCAAAGCAAGACTTCAACCACAATCCCCTGCGCCACGAAGCACCAAAGCTAGGCACTTTTGCGAGCGCAGCCATGGGGACCGGCAAGTTTAAAACCTAGGAAATTAAAATCATATTATGTAGTCTGGGGGTAACATCCTAGTTTCTGGTTCTCAAGGTCGCGAGCTCAAATCCGGCAGAGGGCGATGGATATGCTCGGGCCTAAAAATCCTTAACACTGCTTCCTTCGGGAGGGAAGTAAAGCTGCTGGACTCGCGTCGTAGATTTACAGCTCATATGAACCGCAAGCTTGATAAAGATGCCCCTGAGCAAAATTAAGTGGCCTTTTACGCCCAATATATAATGAGATGCTAAAAACCGCAGCATTTAAAGAATGTATAAGTAAAACTAAATTTCAATTAAATAAATTAAAATTACAGATTTGTTCTATTATTACTTTATTTATAATTATTTATAATCTTACAACTTGCGTAACCTTTGCCCCTAAAACACATTGATTTTGTTGTAACGGATGGGATATTTAATGTCAAGTCTCCATAGTATGTTTTGCGGTTATTTACAGAAAATTCAAAATATACATTTAATTTCTCAGGAACATATCTATGGATATGGTGTTTTAATCATAATCGCTATAGCCATTTTTGAGAAAATCGAAATATTTAAAAAATATTCCATGTAAAGGGTGGCTTGGTAGTTGAGGAAATTTCTTGTAAATTTCTAATACACACACACACACACTTTCTTTCAACTTTTTTTTATCTCAAATATTTCCGGTGTAATCATTACATAGAATTTTGTGGGAATATTAAGCCTTTTATATACATAGTATGCATAAAGAAATTCAAAAAGTGAATTCATATGTTTAAATGAAAATGAAACAGTTTGATGGACTTATCTTTTTAAAAAAGAAGGCTTGTTGATAAGTATAGTCAATTTGGGAATGAATAATTTAAACTCCTTTTTGGTAGCCCGAAATAGAGTTTTTCATCTTCCCATGGCTTCAGTCAATTACAGAGGTGGCTGCCATGAACTATAAATTTACAATGACCCTTGAGAGAGCGCTGGTGTTGTATTTTCTGTAACGAAATATCTGCTCGAGAGCCGCTATGCTCCATTAAATAATTACGAGGCAATTCATTCGCAAGCAGAGATAAGAAACAACGGCTCTCTCCTCTGCCATAAAATAATAGACATGAAATATTATGATTCCTCTTGCTACGGTATGTTTGTTTACCTAGATGCGATATTTGCATTCCTCCATTTGCTGGTTTGATCTCTTGAGAGCGACAATGTATCGCTCTGAGTGTTCATTATGCAAAAATGCTGCGCCTCTATCTTTCTCGCATAAAAACTTGTCGGTGCGTATTAAATTTTAATCTGTGCTACTCATTAAGGTCGTGCGGACTTATTAATATTCATTATGCACTCACTTTAGCGCTACTGGAACGTAAGATGCTGATGAAATGCACAGTAGTAAGAGATGAATATCGCTCCCTGTGTTAATACTGAGGGATGTTTTGATTAAGGATATATATATGACTAAAATTTCATGAAAAATCACAAATAATCACTGTTTATGTAATTCCATCAAATACTTTATACATTCCTAAATATAAACAAATGTATGCCTTCCATTCAATGACTTTCTCTATACCTCTGTAACAAATTATTGATAAAAAGCTTATTCTTCTATTTCTTGCTACTCGAGATAAACATTAGTAGAAATGGTTTTATTACTTAATTCCTTATAATTAGGTCGCCCTCCTTGGTGTAATGGTTACCATATGCCCAAGGACTGGGGTTAAAACGCAGTGGAGGACAATGGATTTTTTGGGCATAAATATCTTTAGCGTGCCTTTTTTCGGAAGGGAAATAAAGCCGTAGTATAATTACGGCATGTAAACGAACCTCAAGCCTGATAAAAGAGGTCTCTGAGAAAAATTAATCGGTCTTTCACGCCCAATATAGAATGGGACGCTGAGAACTACAGTAGTTAGATATCTTCTATAAATGAAACTCGATTTTCATTTCAAATAAGTCGAAGGGGAATAAGGGAATACACTAGGCTGAACTGACAGTCGAATGCTTTAAAATGTGGTTGCTATGGAATTGAAAAACGGTTTCTTTACATGGCCAGATGTTGACAAATTTAAGTATGAGAAAAGTATAAGCATTTTAAAACTGAAGCCAATAAAAACGAATATCTCAAAAACGGTCAAGTCCACGAAAAAAATGTATATAATACATCCCAAAAAATCAGCGGTGGCACTGCATGCTCTAGAAGCAAAGGGGGAACATCCTCTCCTCCACTACTCATTACTATACATGTATGTACCGTGAAGCAAGTGAGATCTATAAACATTCCAACAATATCAATAGAAGAGGAGAAACATTCAGATTAAAAACTTGGCACCCAGCCTTACTGAACAGCTCAAACAGGAAAACACGTGCACCAATCAGACACATCACGAACGCAGGGGACCGAAATCCGGACCAATCAGCTCATGCGAGGGTGGTGCCTCCCACATTATAGAAGCCGGCCGCTCCAGGCCAACGTACCAGTGCTACTAAGAGGCCATGGAGATGAACACGCCATTGAAGATGCATGCCGAAGACGCAGGCGAAACGTCTGGGAAACAAGGGGTGAAGCCCAGTGGACCATGGCCAACAAGCCCGGTTTTGTTTTCTATAAGTGATCCTATGGGTACCCTTTGTGCCCTACGGGATCCCTAGGAGGGAGGGATGAGGCTAGATACACGAAGGGTGACCACATATAGATAACGATAGAAGAAAGCATTGAAGGGGTCCTCAATCTTTGCGGCAGAGAATGGTACATAGGTCCTGGGAGTTATTTGTAGCTTGCACGACCCCAGGGAGTTAGGGATGAGGGAAAACACTTGAAGGACGATCACATACAGATAACGATGGGGGTAGTATAGACGAGGACGCCAGTTCTTACGGCAGGGAACCGCACGAAGGCTATGGGTATTTTTTGTGACTTGTAAACCCACGGTGGGAGGGATGTGTTGAGATACTTGAAGGGCTACTACGTACAGATATCGACTGTGTTTGTAGGACAGAGCACCGCATGAAGGCTTTGGGTACAGTGCCAGACGTATTTTTATTGTCCTTAGTGGCTTGCACGAAGGAGGAATGTGGCGAGATACCCAAAGCGTTCCAAGTACGAATAAAAACTGGCGGAAGCATAGCAGGGCGTCCTCAGTCATTTGAGGAGAGCACCGCACGTATGTACCAGATATCCTTTGAAGTTTACGTGACCATAAGGAGGGAGGGATGAGGCGAGAGGACAACAGGCACAAGCATGGACGGGGTTAATAACAGAACCAGACTGAACATTCCGATACAGTCTGGGCTTAACTTATATCCCCCGAACCGAGAGGGTCCTTCAAAAGGGCCCACGGCTGAAAATACTACAGAGCGCAAATTACCGCCCAACTACAACCCGCAGCACACATTTGCTTGGTCCTCCAATCCTGAAAGAGATGATAATCAAGTGAATTGAGCAATAAATGTTGAACAGGAAATGTTCTCTATTTCCCTTGGAAACACGGGTCAGGAGGACTAACACTTATTTATATAATTTTAAGTATCCCATAGATGCCACTAGCTGAAACAAGATTTGTATGATACAAAGAAAGAATAAGAGCTAATTATTAATAAAATTTAAAGACGGTTATTACATTATCAGTATTATAACAAAATAGGATCAGTAAGATAAATCTGGGTAAAATGTCATATTTAACAGTTAAGTCTGATATATGTTAATAGTGAATTACTTCAAGCAGTCCCTCGATGCCTCGGAATACAGCTCAAACTTTCCGGGTTAAAAGATTATCACATCTAAATTAAATATCATCATGTAAACTTCATCATCAATTCTTTGCAACATAATGTAAATACAGTTTAGTTATTACCTAGACTTATCTCTGTCGTAGCGTCTGATTTCAAGTAGAAATTATCTTTAACCACTTGTTGCTGCCTTCATACCTTTATATTAAATTTAGAACAAAAATAAACTCCAATTCCTCATCCAGTACCGTAACGGCAAAACCCCGTCTCCGTTGCAATATCTTATACATACCAAACTTGGTATTTAATTTCGTATCTTCCAAAGTTTCAACACGAAAATTTCCAAGATAATTCTAATACTCCTACAACCCTCTATGTGGGACATTTTTTGAAATGTTTTATCTTGTCAAGAATTCTGTAATATTTTTAATAAAATATCAATTTATTTGGAATAAGTATTTACATGACAGCCCTAAGACCAAATCACATTCAGGTCATGAATTAACCTGACAATCTCAGATATAACTTGCTACAAAAGGTAGCACACAACATACTTCAAATATGATTTTAAATAGATTGCTTATATGACATCATGTGTTTATCCAAGGGGGTCCAATATGAAAAATCCAAAAATACTTTTTATTAGTAAATGTGTTATTAATTGTTCATATCCAACGTGTGAGGATAAGGTTTTTATAGGTTTGTTGCAAATAAAATATCAACAGAATGAATATTTATACAATACTATAAAAGTGTTCTTCACTAGGTAAGTGGTTGTATAATGCCAAAACTTTTACTTCTGTTTTATTATTAGATTCGTAGTAAAGTCTATATTACTACTGGTTTTCAAAATATTAGTTGCATGTAAGATACATAAAAGAACGAGGAAGAAGTATGGCGATACAGGAAGAAAATGGAAAGACATAAAAATGGGGAGAGAGAAAGAGAGAGGCAGAGAGAGAGAGGAAAATTGGAGCAGTGGTTACTCTCAAAGCCTTCTGTACTTCTGTAGTTCGGAGGTAGCGTGTATACCTAATTTTCAAGAAGTCCCGTGTTCGAATCTCTGTTAGGATGAGGTACCCGCAAAGGTTTTTTGTGTATGATTTTATGAGGTTATCTCAAATCCTGACAAGACTAATGTTTAGTAATTCTAAGATCCATGGTATTAGTACTATTTTAGCATTATTTCAACGATTTCATTCAGAGTCTGTAATGACCTACCAAGTTAAAAAAATAAAAATAAATCGTTTTTAATGCAATGACGTGAGCGCAGCTGCGTGTTCTGCTAAATATTGCCAAGCTACGCAATAAACCTAGCTAAGATTTGGAAAATTCGCAGAGTTCACTTTGCAATTAAATGCTTAATTACATGCACAATATAATTACTTCGATTATAAGAAAGCAAAAAGTTTTAAATTCAGTAATATATATATATATATATATATATATATATATATATAAAATATTAGGCATCGGACATGTTTTTAGGTTAAGTTAGCTTTTAACATATTGGTAGGCTTTTTTTTACCAATAAGCGGAGAGGGGTGGGGTAGAAAAACCGTGCACTACCTGTCTGACGAAAGAATGCAACACTTTTTAGCATGCCACGGTTTAGAACCGTCAGAAAAACTGGAATATAGTGCACTACGGTCTGACTATTAAAATATCAGCATAGCGTACGTAAGCAGGAATAAATTAAACTATCCACAACAGGTTGAGCTTGCTATTTTCTTTCTCACTAATGCATATGAATTTTCTACTTTGTCAGCCTATGACTACGCTCAGCGGTGTTTGCATTTTGACTTGATTCGAACCCGTCCACTGTAAGACTTAATAACTGCATTCCAATATTGTCGAGCTGTACAGGGCATGCACAGGGAGTAATGGCTAATACCGCTTATCTGTTTGAGTTAAAGTCGTCTCCTTAGCAAGGTGGTAGCGTTGCTGTTTACCAAGCGGGAGACCTGGATTCGGTTCCCAGTACCGGCGTAGAGATTTTTCCCCCGCTGGGAGACCTGGGTGCACTCAGCCTCGTGAGGTCCCTTTGGGGGCCAATTGAGGAGCTACTTGATGGAGAAGTAGCGGTTCCAGGTCGTGAAGACCGCATTAACTGGCCGGGGGGGGTTCGAAGCGCTGACCACGTCTCCCCACCATTACTGCACCCCATCTATGGCGTCTGTCTCTTAGTGAGCTGTGCCATGGAGTTGTTGTTGTTGTTTGTTTGATTAACGCAAGCTTCCACTCGTGGCCGTCTTCATTCATTGTTCAGACAGGTAATACTACTGAGTTTGCGCTATAGGTAGAGACTGGCATAGAAATAAGTATAAAGTTCTGTAGCAAACTTGGTTTATTACAAAATATAAATAAAATGAAGAAAATAATAAATCTGTACAGTCACAAATGAAACAATCAGTTTCACATTCATGATAACTATACATTTTCTGAACTTATCAAAAGCAAAAGATGATTCCGCATGCGTTAATATGAATGTCACAATCAGAGATGAGTAAGACCGGATTTGTGTGTTTTATCCTCCTTTTTCCTCGCTATTTAGCAACTTTGAATACATAAGTACCTTTCTCTAAATAGTACATAGTACGTAGGTAGAGAAGATATTGTACTCTACCCAAAAATTCGATGCCGAGGTTGCAACGGAAATACACGTTTCAGAGTCCTCTGTGTCCATAAAAAGCTCTTTTTTTTTTTTTTTTTTTTTTTTTTTTTACAAAAAAGGGTATATATGTGTAGGTATATGACTTTGAAAACAATAAATCAAAAAGAAAAAGTTGGTAAAATACCAAACTTTATAATTACGTTTATAATTCTCTAAGAATACAGAATGAAGATTTTTTAACAAAATTCTCCGACACTAAACTACCCCTTACATGCAATAATTTCTGAACATTTTGATATATTTTTAAAAATGGCTCTAACGATTTTAATTAAAATGCTGTATATTAAAGATATATACATCAAATATTTATATATATATAGAATTTTTTTGGAATAGTCCCTGAAGTCCTCTTTATTCTGGATGAATTTTGCTGAACTTTTCATATCACTCGTAAACAGCAAGATATAGATAAAAACTTATTACACAAAATGTAGATTTCGCTAAAACATAGGTTATGTTTATATATATATGTTTTCTTGGAGTTGAATGTTTCTTAGATATACATTATTATTGTTTTCAGTTTGTAAAACTCATACTTTTCTAATACGAAATTGTTTCAATCCCTGGTAACGCAAAGAAACGAATTTCAATCACATTGCAACCAACTTTTATAAGATTTGACTATCTTTTTAGCCTAGTTTCATTGAAAATTGCGTTATTGTTTCTCGAAATATTCTCCTTTATGATAAACATACTTTTGCATACCTTTGAATCATTTGTCATGGTTTTTGAACCGATCAACTATTTCTTATGCCGACGAAAATAGTGTCCACACATTTTACCCTTGTTGTTCGGGATCAAAGAGAACTCATTGAGTGCCAAACCAGGAATGCATCATTTCTATTTTATGAGTGTTCCAATAGTTGGATGTTAGATGAGATGTATAAGCGCTCGCATCCTCTTTAATGAATAACGATGCGAAGACATTCTTTGGTTATCTTATTTCACCAAAGACTTCTGGAAAACAAATGATTCTGTAATTTATCGTTTTACGTTTCTCTAAAGACACTGTTGCCTCATGACAAGTTTTTCTGAAAACAGGTGGCCACTTGTTTCGAAATGCTTCGTGTGCGAACAACTTTTGTTGCATTTAGTTCATTATGAAACACCCATAGAGTCGACTGCGTTTACGTTCCGCCTTATAGATACATAGATACATCGTCACGTTATCATCTTATATACGTCTTTGTAGTTCTTGAGTATTTGTGTGCACCAATCACATGAACATCCGTTTGAAATTGTGTCAAATTATGTGGGATCCAACAAGAGCTTATCGTTTTCACAGCTAAATGTTCATGTTATATTTTATATCTGCTGCGGAAGTAATTCCTACATTGTCACTATCTCACAGTATGTGGCATGATGATCTAGCACTATCAGTATTTGCACAGCATCAAAGTTTTTGGCACACCTGATTTTGGACGACCGTCACGAATGTCACCAATGAGCTAACGGCGGCCATGTTTCACAGTGGCAAAGGATGGAGCTGCATCGCAAAATGTAGTAGTAATTTGATCAATGCACTATTGTGTTGATAATCGACGTAGAATATAATAAATCACCGCACGAACATTTTCACCAGTTAATCTATCCTTTCGCTGAGATATAATTTAAAAAGTCACTGCAAATAATACAAATAATGCTCTTAAAATATCTGAGACACATTAAGGTGAACAATGACAAACTTTTCTGTGGAAACACCAGATGGCACCTATAACAAGTAGTGTTGCCAAAGTTCACAATACAAATAGTGGCTCTCGTATGGCAACTAAATGAGGGATTGATATATGAAATAACTGAAATAGCTGTTTTGCCTTCTTCAAATTAGGAATGTTAGTTTTTCTTCAAATACGACTTGGATTAAAAAAATATTTCTTCATTGACAAGATCAAAAGATAGCTCGAGTGTGGCGAACATTAAGATACATTTTGTTTTGTTCCAGAAGCTATTTACCAGTTGGATAGCGCAAACCTGCCATTCAATTGTAATCTGAATATTCATTGAGAATATTTCCAGAACATAAGTATTTGGACCAATGGTAGCTGCAAAACTTCACTATCTATAATGGTTTTGAATGCACGAACATCTTCAATTTAGTATTACAGGAAGAAAAGTATACCTCTAGAAGCTGCTGTATTAGCATATGTGCCGCGCCAATTATGCCATTTTTCATTGAAATAACTTTTTCTTCATAGAAGAACGGGTTAAGAGATAATAGGAAATCGTGTAAATAAAAAATTGTAATGCATTTGTAGCTAGGCATTCTATACCCCCACCAAAAAACAATCCTTAAAAGAAATAGTAAAATAATCCATGTGTTTAGTGTTTTAGATATTTTTAACAAAGTAAACTTTTTGAGAAGAAAAGTTCATAAATAAATCTCTAACAACTAAGAAAAACAGATATTATTGGTGGCTATTGATACACGAATTAAGACCTAAAAATATTTTAAGCACACAAGAAACATAAAATGAGGATTAAATGGAGCTGAACATCCAGGTTTTACTCATGAGTAACCGACCCATTGTAAAAGACATTGTGTGGAACGGGCATATGTGCGATTTGCGGCCCCGCAATATACCAAACGCCCTGCACTTAAACTCACAGCCCTATGAGTATGAAGTACACTAAGTAAGACCCTGGGGGCTGTAAAAGATGATTAGCGACTCTGGACTATGAGGTAGTAGATGCGTCCTCATTTATGATGACGAAAGAAACGAAGACTATGAGTGCTCTAAAATTAGGTTGCATCTAGGAGAAAAACGAATGCAGTGGTAGTCATGATTTCATGGATTTTTCTTATCTGGTGTGGAACACGCTGGTGAAACCACCACACATTAACTGTCGATGTAGTGCTAGAAGGAGAAAACCATTGACCTGAAGGATTGCGACGGAAGATAAGCTTTATTTGTCGATCTTTCTTGCTGTGCACCAAGTGGGTCATCGTTATTCCTCGTTTTGTGCTACGCAAACATGTGCTTTCTATCCTTAACGTGTGTTTGCTTTAGCTGGTAAGAAAAGCCAAGAGACATACATACTCTGCTATTTAGAGCTTATTTATGACGTGAGTTACCTTTACCCTCCCCAGACTAATCTCACAACTTACTTTAGCTTTTTCTCACTAAAGGAAGTTAAAATCACACAACGACATGGATTTCCGAGGTCGTTAGACAGGGACTCGTGAAGGATGTCCGAGGTTTAACCCTTAGTTGCCTGCATTAGTATACTATATATGCCGTTTTCCCTTTAATTTGAGTTTAAAACTGGAGTTCTAGAAAAAGCATATGGGAATAAACCTAAAAAATTATTGTATAAAATAATAGAGAAAATAAAAATGCAAATAAATGTAGATCCTTTATTAATCTTTATCTTCCCAATTAAAGGTTTAAATTCTTCAAACCAGTTTTCATAACGTTGCCAAAGGCACTACCAAAAAAGTGGTTCATATGCCCATAAGGTGATAGGTAATGGACCGGCCATCCATTCAACGCCAAATGTTACAAGTTCAAGTCCCAGTGATTGTGGTAAATGACGGGGAGAGCCCAAGTAAAATAATAGGTGTGATGCTTGGTGTTACTTTTGACTGTAGTTATGAGAGTTTTACTCATTTATTTATTTAAAAAAATTATTGCAATTCCAGGGCAAACATTGTATACATTTTTACAATATAAAACAGTCTTGATTAGTTATCATTTATGGTTGAAGGTTAGTATAGCATGAAATTAACCCTAGAGTACAACCCTATTTGTATAGCTACGCTTAAAGCAAGCGAAGTTATAAGTACCGACAGGCAACAAAGAGTTAAATCCCGTCAGGACTCGTCCTAAGACGTGTCGTTTATAAATGTTGTTCCCTAATTCTTATTTCATTTCATATCAACAACGGTGCAGACACTACAAATTTGCGTACATACTCCTCCCCAAATCTAATACTACCCGTGTCATACCCTGCTTAGTTACTTGCGCGACAATCGAATACAGATACTAATAGAACCGATTGCTGATTGTATTTTATGACAGAGTAGATAGATAAAAATTCTTAATTTGAAACAATTTTACGGAAGTAACAGTTAAAAAAATATCATATATAGTAGTGGTGGTAGTTCTTTTGTTGTCTAATATTTTCAGTATACGGTCGTCTCTTTAGCGCGGTGGTAGCGCAGCTGCCTACCAAGCGGGAGACCTGGGTTCGATCCCCAGTACCGGCGTGGGGATTTTTCCCCCGCTGGGAGACCTGGACCGGGGTACACTCAGCCTCGTGAGGTCCCTGGGGGGCCAATTGAGGAGCTACTTGATGGAGAAGTAGCGGCTCCAGGTCGTGAGGACCGCATTAACCGGCCGGGAGGGGCTCGAGGCGCTGACCACGTCTCGCCCTCCAATACTGCACCCCATCCATGACGTCTGTAGTGGACCGAGATGGGGGACGCAGCGGCCGGGCGGTAGGCCAAGGTTCCCCGTGAGCTGTCGTGCCATGGAGTTATTTTCAGTATACACTTGGAACTATAAAACCGCATGGGGCTTCAGGCCGTACTGCTTTGCTGTCCTGGATACTTGCAGGAAGATATTTGTAAGAAAGTATATATATATTTACATATTTCATTACTGCATACTACAATAATACAATTTTAATAAAGCAGGGTTACGAGAAAGAATTACAATTATCTTCAACTAAAAACATAACATTACTTATAATATACTCTACGTTTGTTGCAGAATGAATACAGAAAGTCTTATGAATGTAACACATTAGTTGTTTTCATTATAACGTGGTTAAATTTAGATTTGTTTATTTTTATGGAACTTCAGTGGACATTATCTTAGTTTCTAGTTTTATTTAAAAAGCATTTACATTTATAAGCTTTTTGTTCCATTTCCATTTTAGTGCTGCTTTCGTCGCGTAATCCTTCTTAAGCCTTTAATCTTGTATAACTTCCTTGCATTTCAAAAGTATTCTTTTAAGGACTTCACAGAACAATGGAGTAGATATTGCTTTAAGGTGAGGAATTGTAATTTGCTATCTTGTCCAGCTCAGCATGATTCTTTACAAATAAATAGTAGGTTAGGCAATTTTAGTTTTATTTTGTGTAAGGCTTGGTATTTTGCCATACAGTTTGCTTCGACTTAACTGGAAAGTCTATTTTGAATAAATAATAATAACACCCTTTCCATGTTTTCAGCCATTTATTTATGATGGCTCCGATAAAGAGTTGTACACTATTTAACGTCTAAAGTATCTTATAATGGTTTGTTGCCGTGAGATAGTGTTTAACGCCATCTCTTACTACCGTGGCACGCAGGCGATGACAGTGACGATACATGAAATGAAGATGGAACACCGGTGGAATACAATGGCGGGGGAAACCGGAGAACCCGGAGAAAACCCGGGTACTATTTTTTTTACCATAAATAGTAACCAAATAAAGTATGGGGTTAAAATGTTTCAATTTAATAATATTCCCCCAAAACTGCAAACATTATGAATCGTAGCATTCCATAAAGTATTATTCATCTTTCTTCTCTTAACTATACCTGCGCCGCTTTTTCTATCACAAATCTTACGCTTGGGATCGAGCCCGGACCGTCTAGGCGAGAGACGAGTGGTTTCCTCTCTTTCTATTATTACCCACCATGATTTTACTCATGTCAAAACTTTCTCTATCTGTTCTGCAAAGAATCTATTCTTAAAAAGGATTAATCTTTTGCTAATCGAGATAAACATTACCAGAAAAGACCTTCCTACTTGCGCCATTATAAGCAGAAGAGAAATAAGGAATATACTAGGCTAAAGCGACAGTCAAACCTTTTAAAAGCTGACGTTATGCAATTATCATTGAAGTTCCATTTTATTTTCATCGTCAGGAGTAACAGGAAAGAGAGATGCAATGGATGAGAAAAGTTTAAGTATTTTAAAACTGAAATCAGCCACAGGGAATATCTGAAGTGGTTAGCTCTACATGGCATACATTGTGAGTTTTAGTAGATCTATATTCTTGTGTGCTATTGTGTTTTTGCTTTACTAGGAACTTCAGTGGACATTCACAAGAAATTCATGATATACGTTTTATCTGCCATGTGCATTTACTTAATATACGGCATTTCAATCAAAATCTTCAGAGCCATGTTTTAGAAAGTCGAAATGTTTCGAAAAATGTTCCATGTAAAAGGTAGTTTGAGATGGAAGATTTTGCTGAAAATTTTCATCCAAACATTCTTGAAAGACACTGAAACTAAATACCAAGCTAGTTTTTAAGCGAACTTTCATGCACAGACACGCAAATCCACCCACACTCCATACACATTCAGACTTTTTTCTGAAAATGCTGCTTTTTTGATTCAAGGATCCTCAATGCATGTATTTCCGGTGAAACTCGGTGTTAAATTTTTAGTTAGAATACGTACCTTGTCTACCTACTATATAGATACATACTGGGGAAAATACTATTTAAATATAATGCTATTATATTTTCTGAGCAATAATTAATAATTTAAATACTGTAATTATTGCGGTATATGCGGCAATGTGGGTGAGTAGTTAGACAGCTCGCGAACCATCTAGATGTCCACATGTGGATTCATGGTGGACGAAGCGGCCTCTGGGCGGATTTTCTCCGGATCCTCCGGTTTCCCCGCCATTCATTCCACTAATTGCTCTACCATCACCTTTCCAATCATCAATTGTGCTTATATTTCATATGATTCATTTCTTCATGTTCATGCCTGGCTACGGGCCGACCCCTCGTGGTTCTGTGGTTTCGTACCGTTGGCTCCCCGACAAGCTTCTGGCCCCTAGGCATTGGCTTACCAGTCCAACAAATACGGGGAGGTAAGCCGATTACGAAACGTTGATGCGGAATTTGTCTATATTTTATATAGGTTCTTTTCGTTCACACAGTTTGTGTAGGTATTTATTAACTTTTTGATGTGCACTTTACGCACATTTAACGCTTTATTAGGCCGCGCCATGGCCGAGTGGTTAGACCACTCGCCTCTCACCTAGACGGCCCGGGTTCGATCCCAAGCGACCGCATGTGAGATTTGTAGTGGACAAAGTGGCGTTGGGTTTTCTCCGGGTTCTCCGGTTTTCCCCACCATCGCATTCCACCGGTGCTCCATCTTCATTCATGTATCATCAGTGTCACCGCCTGCGGTGCCATAAGTAATTAAAGCGGACGTTAAACACTACAAAAAACGCTTTATTGTCCTTATGTGACGTTACTTAAATGTCTTGGAGCACGTTTTCCTTTTTACTTTCTCTATACGAACTATGTACATAGTGTATAGAGAAGGCGTTGTATTGTACCTAAAAATTTGATACCGAGATTTCACCGAAAATACATGTTTTGAGACTTCCTGAACCCAAAAAAGCATTTTTAGAAAACTGTCCATGTGTGTGTCTATCTGTGTGTATGTGTGTGTGTGTCTGTGTGCTTGTGGGCACAATAGCTCAAAAACGAAAATACCATTAAAGCCCAAACTAGGTATTTAAGTTTGGTATCTTCCAAGGATGCGAGACAAAGATTTTAAAGAAAGTCCCCCCACCCCAAACTACCCTTTACTGGAAAAATTTTTGAAAATGTTGATTGTCTTAAAAATGGCTCTAATAGTTTTGATTAAAGTATCGTATATTAAAGATATTTACCTGAAAAATAAAATGTATATCTTGAATTTTCTGGGAATAGACCCTGAAAACTACTATATACTGGATGAATTTTACGGAATTGTGTATAATTGCTAAACTGTAAGAGATGGGGAAAAACTTACTTCACAGAAAATGTAATTCACAATAAAATACGCAATCTATGTCATATAATTTTTTTTTCTGGAGTTGATCATTTTTAAGACATTCCTGATTTTTCGTTTTAGCTTTGAAAAAGTATACTTTTCTCATACAGGAATTTCTGAACTCCTGTCCATACAAACAAAGGAACTTCAGTTATACAGCAACCAGCTTTTTGCTATCATTTTAAGCTATGGAACTCCCTCATTTCGCTTTTACTTAAAAGGAAGCAAGTAATAAGACTATTTCTGCTAATTAGCATGACGTAAATAGAAGCAGATGCTTTTTAACTACAATTTGTTGCAGAGATGTTGAAAAATCATGTGAATGGAACACATCAGATTTTTTTTTCGTCTCCAATATTTTGTATAATTGCTTGCGATTTAAGAAAAATATATGTATGGGAGAATTAAAACCAACAACAATAAATATGTTGGAAATGTTAACTCTAAAACCGTTTCTATACATAATGTATGCAAGTAATAAGAGTATTTCTGCTAATTAGCATAAAGTAAATAGAAGCATATGCTTTTTTACTACAATTTGTTGCAGAGATGTAAAGAAATTTATGTTAATGGAATACATTATATTTTTTCACACAAATACAGAGCAGCTATTTAGAATATTACATACTTTCTCCTGGCTTTTAATATTGCCTGAGTTCTAGAGAGCGGTATGACCAAGAAAGTGATATTAGAGTGGTTTTGACGATCTTCAGACTGACCTCCAACATGGTGATTTACCACGAAGAAGACATGCTACGATAAATTGAATTCGGTAGAGAGAAAGTGGAAGGCTACTTTGAATCAAGCAGGATCCTCTCCATTCTTCCGAACATTGTTGGAATGAACCATAACTTCCTTCCCACCGTAACTAACCGACGAGCTTCCCATAATAGATCTCTTGAGTCTACTGTCGACATTCGTCAAAAGGAATCTCCCTCTTCCTCTTTCGAATGCCTACGTTAGCGTTTCTCTTTCGTATACCTTTCCGTATCAAGTTGTAGGATAAGTTAAGGGAAAGAGGGACGAAGGGAGAGATACATTCACGTCAACTCTGGCTGTAGCCGCTAGCAAATCGTTACTCAAATCACAAAAGTGAAGTTTAACTTGCACCCAAGAAGATTTCTCTTCTCCCTGTCCATTTTCCTTCCCAACCGGTGTGGGTATAGGGATAAATCTGGGATTTTAGGAACTTGTGTTGTTTGGAAAAGGAAAAAGAAGGTGAAGATTGAGAAAGAGAGTTTTGGTTTGGTGGCGTCCCTTAAAGGTCTGGATTTGTTAGAGGTTGTTAGAGAGAAACGGTAGGGGAACGAAACTCAATAATAGAGGTGGGAAAAGTGAGATGGTAGGGAAGAAAGAAGGGAAACAAAAATGCTCCTAAGGAATTTCAAAAGAGTAAGCGACACCAATTTTCTTTTATTTCATGTTCAGCTGTATTTATTCTCAGCAACCCATCCTGCAACAGGTACATTTTATGCTAAGTTAAGAGCGTTACAAACTATCTTAACCGAGTGGACGCCGTTCGGGAAGTCTTGGGTTCAAATCACATGTGTCCAAAATTTGGTTGAGGATTTTTCGTGGTCTTTCTAAGGCGCCATGGTCATAAAGGAGTGGATATTTAATACCACGATCCAAGTTCTACCTTCAGTCAAAAACCAATTCGCTGCTATATATCTACAGATATGAAAGCTGCTAAACCAAACGGTACCCCAGCACCAAATTGCTTGCCACGGAGTATAGAAATACGGTGAATAAGACATACGATTTAACAGCTTACTGTATACCATCTGAGTACAGATGGTGAGAAAGCCTCCTGACTGGGTGCCACCCTCGAAGGTCTGCTTCATAATGAAGGCTATTGTCCTCTATGTAGGAGGGAGAATGGTGCCGTTCGATTCAGAAACCGGTCTTTCCCTTTTTTCCCACCAGCTGGCAGAAATGATTCCGAAAAGGTTATAGATCAGCTTTAGTAATGCTGTTGATCTCTATTAAGTAAAAAAATAAATATTTTATTAAATGTGTCTGGGTCGTGAATCACCTTTCTCACAAATAGTCTAATTTTTATTGAGACCCTTTTAAGTGAATTACTTATATCAGGCTTAGATTTGTATCTTGTGAACTACATTACTGTAACAATTAGTTTTCATTAAATATTTAATTAACTTTTATAAAGACAGCTTTAAATTAATACATTCACCACTTATGTAAAACACTAACATGATTTATACCTTCATTGGGAATTTCTCAGGTTTCTTACAGGTTAATTACGGCTCTCACAAAAAAATATTAATTCATGAACAAAATAAGCTTGACAAAAATGTGTAGGTATTTTTTTTAAATAATATTTATTAATAACTGTACAGTTCAATCAATACAAGCACGGGATTTTAAGGAAACATAGCAGGCACAAATTTTACATGTTACTGCAAAGTTTCATTAAAATTAACCTACTTTCAGAAACAATGCAAATTTGAGGAAATAAAATTTTAAAGTGGAGGTGTGGCAAGTATTAAAAGGTACTATCGTATTCTATATTTATTCAAGGATATAATATCATACCTCAACCACGTTATTATGTTTTAAAAATAAAAAAATTGAGTTGTTTACCATTTTAGTTGCATCTTCCCTCTAAAAAAAGGCTGGTTTCTACTTTCTCTACTGAGTACCTGGCGCATATATTATCATTACTATTGTTGAATCTCCATTTATTTAGCCCTCTTTTATGAAAGTATGTTAGGTTTATATTTGATACATAAGATAACATGTATAGCATAATATTAAACAACACACAATATCATAATATGCGGTAACGTAAGATAGAAAAAAGAGAACTATCACGTAGTAGACAGAGATGAATTGCATTTCACCCTTAATTTCTGTGCCGAGATTTCATCTGAAATATATGTTTTGAGGTTCCCTGTCAAAAAGCTTGAGGATGGCATAACTTAAAAAAGAAACGTTGTTTAATACCAAAATGGTATTTAAGTTTAGTACTTTCAAGGATGCAGCATGAAGATTTTCAGAAAAAATTATCCGCCTTAACCTACTCTTTCGTGGAGAATTTTTTTGAAATTTTCGATTTTCTAAAAATGGGTCTAACGATTTTAATCAAAATACCGTCTATTAAAGACATTTACCTGGCAAACGAAATGTATATCTTGATTAATTTGGGAATAGCATCTAAAGACCTCTTCATTCTGGTTGACATTTGCATAACTGGTAAACCGTAATAGATAGACAAAAACTTAAACAAAAAAGTTAAAATACACAATTTATGTCATACACAGTTTTATGTGGAGTTAATAATTTCTTAGATATTCTTTCCTATTGGTTTAGATTATAAAACACTTACATTTTTCTAACACATTTTCTATTCCTGTTTCCTATATTTTATCGCTGGACGTGCAAAGAATACCGAATGTCAATCGCATAGCGACAGCTTTTAAAAGATTTGACTATCCACTTTAGCCTATAATTTTCCCTTATTTTCCTTCTAGTAATAAAAAATTAGAAGAAATAGAAAAGTTTCTACTAGTTTTATATTTATTTGCATGAAGTAAATAGAAGAATAAGCTTCTGTGAATATAGATCCTTACAAAGTAGGTAGGGAAAGGGATGTGAATGGAAGATAGCTTTTTCAAATATTTAATTATTAATTAATTCAAGTGAAGTAACGTCGTGCTATAAATGAGCATAGCTTAGCAAAATATATAAAACGTAGCATATCACTCGGAGTAATTAAGGTTTTTAAAATTAAGACTCTCATAGTTATGCGCAGCGAATAAATAAGGTAAATGGATACAGAATACCAGGCAAAGAAGCAAAATATAGATGTCAGAAACATAAACACATTGTAATACTAATAATATATGAAAAAGTTTTGCTGCTCCGGGCTCAGCTTTCACTTTATTAGTAAATCGATGACAAATAATTGGATTTGAGAAATATTGTATAATAAAGATGAGATTAATATCTTCATTTCTTCCTAAACAATGGGTTTAGCTAAAAAGGATGGTCACTTATACACAAGAAATATTATTAAATTAAAAATCTATAAAAACTTTGACTATAAAGGGGATACTAAGGTACAAATGCGCGATGTTTTCAAAAAAATTCTAATTTAGCGTTGATTTGATTTATAGCATTAATAAATAATATATATTTTCTTTCAAGTAAGTCACTGATTGATGGTTTCGACATTTTAAGTGTTCTAATGCCCATTAAGGTATCTCACTGCAATGTTTTCGAATTTTAAAACCACCGCGCATGTTCATTTGGCCATCATTGTCTTGCTTAGGAGTACAATAATATTTAGCATAGCTAAGAAAGTCAATATAATAATACATCTCCGTGTGATTACACACCCCAATATCATGCAGGTATGCCACACCACCGATTATTTGCCCTGGGGTCTCCCCATTCAAACCGTCAGAAGGGGTATAGCTTCCGGCGGCCTAACCAGATTTCACCAACAGCATATAACCGGCCATAAAATAGACAATTGTTTGCTGTACAACGGAGTGTGTCTTAAACAAAATGAGTTGTAGTTTTCACCCGTTATGTTTTATTCGAAACTGCTAAAATCCGTCAATGAGATGGCATTTATAATTGAATTTAAACTGTCTATAAAATACGCCTTGCATCGCTGTTTTGATCAGAAAATTTATACTTCGCCGAAAATCACGAAAATGTATAATACTTCCGTATTACTGCACATTTTAAGAATGAATGGTGATTGACTATATTAAGTATAAAATGTCCTATTTTTTTGTTGTAAAACTCAACTAACTTCACATTTGAAAATAATTATATCAATAACCATACTTTTGACAGAAGTTTTAAAATCAAGCTTTCATTTAGCATTCCAAAGGAATCAAATAGAAATAGGAGTAAAAAATCAGATGTGTTCCATTTACATGAATTTCTCTATATCTCTACAACAAATTGTTAAAACGCCCAAGTTTCTATTTACTTCATGCTAATTGAGAAAAGTAGTAGAAATAGTCTTACTACTTGCTTTCTTGTAAATAGAAGCGAAATAAGGGAGCTCCATAGGTTAAAATAATAGTTAAAAGCTGGTTGCTATGTGACTGAAGTTGACAAATTCCTGTATGTGAAAAGTATGATTTTTAAACTGGAAACAATAAACAAGGAATATCTCAAAAACGATCAACACCACGAAAAATTATATAACATAAATTGTGTGTTTTAACGTGCCCTACATTTTTTGTATGGTAAGCTTTTGTCCATCTCTTACAGTTTAGCAGTTGCGCAAAATTCCTTAAAATTCATCCAGAATATAGTAGTCTTCAGAGGCTGTCCCTGAAAATTCATAATATATATTTTATTGTAAGGTATATATCTTTAATATACCGTATTTTAATCAAAATCGTTGGAGCCATTGTTTAGAAAATCAAAATTTTCGATAAAGTTCCATATAGTTAAATTTCAAGTTTGGTATTTAGCGGTCTTTTCGTTTTTGAGCTATGCTGCACACACACGGACATTTTTCTAATTTTTTCTTTCTTTTTTTGGATTCAGGAGGACCCAAAACCCGGTGAAATCTCGGTATCAAATTTTTGGGTGCATTACAATACCTTATCCATACATTATGTGCGTAGGACGCATAGAGAAAGTAAAAATAATATCAACTGTTGCGCTACAGGTTTTTTTATATGAAACCATATAATAATTGATTAAAATATTCATAAGATTAAAACATTTAATGTTGAGAGATGGAACTGTACAGTGTGCTATTGTTAAAAGGATCCATCTGTGACAACATTTATATTTGTTTAACAACACAGGAGTTAGTAATTTCACCACGGTGTCCTGTAAACCAAATAATATTACTGTATCGTTGATCAAAACGTTGCCGGAAAGCTAGAGCTTAACTGGTTGGAGGTTATTGATTTTAAATTTTAATCAGTCATTTCAATGAACTTGTTTAACACTAATTCAAATGTTGTATGCTTTTTGTGTATATTTAGATATCCATTCAATATCGCAAAATCGCTACATCTTTTTAAAGTTTATCCACCTTGAATAATTCTAGCGTACCGTATGTTTCGTAGGTTCTCCCAAAGGATGATAGTAATTTGGCTCTATCTTTAATAACAAGTATTGAAATGAAATACACGGTTTGACAGTTTATCCTTTGATTGCATGTTTCTAATAGCCGGTATTTATTTTCCCCTTTTAAAAATTGTTATGCAGTATACTTAAACAATTAGGGAGCAAATACTTTTCTACTTGTAATGCCTGGGTGGAGGGATAAGAGTAAATCCCATGATGATGCATGAAGTCATGGTGGAATGGTTGCACCATAGTTCATTAGCTGTTTTATTGTTTGTCAGATACACTAGAAATCGATGAAATATTCGGAAATTTGCAGGATAGTGAGTTACCAACTGCAAAAATATAATCTTTCATTGATACAAATACGCATAACACTTTGTGTTATTACAGAAAATCTCTATGGATCATGATTGGTTGGGGATTTGGAGTTCATTGTATTTACTTTAGTTGTAAAATGAAATGGCGTGTTATCTATGGACGCTCTTTAACTGGTGTGGTTCTCAGCGTCGCATTCTAAATTGGGGGTGAAAGATCGCTCAATTTTGCTCAGAGGCCTCTCTATCAGGCTTGAAGTGTTCTACGTGCCGTAAATCTACGACACGGGATCGAAGGAAGCCATGCTAAGGGGTTTTTTTTATACCCGAAAAAATCCATCGTCCTCCACCGGGTTTGAACCCGCGACCTTGGGTATTGAAGTCAGCATGGTAACCATTACACCACGGAGGGCGGCTACTTTAGTTCTAGATGCACCTCTGTGATGTGATATAGGAGTTTCTTAGTTCCATTATTTACCTGGAGAGTTGGATTGTGTGTACCTGTAGATACAGCGGTAGGAGTAGAACCGCCCGGACATAATCACCCTCTGTGTTCGTTTCACCCCTTAGTAGCTACCATAGTGCTTCTAAGTGCTTGTGTACCTAGGTTCTCTTCCGCACTTGATCTGCTCTATTGCCGGATTTAGGACTTTTATGTTTGTATTTCAACCCCGTTCACAATGAAAATCAGACAGAAACACAGCATAAGTGCAAGACTTTGCATCCTTGTTATCTAATGAAAGCATGCACATAGAGTCATGTAACGCGCTGTGTAACGCAAGCGTTTGCAAATCCAAACTTTATTTTTGCGTTGGGTACAAAAGGCAATTATTTCACATATATCTCCATGCATTGCCAACTTCTGAAGAATATACAATTGGGATGCAAGATTTTACGCCTTCTATGAACAATAATGGTTTATCTCTTTTTAGTCATGCTTTGCCATTTTAAATACCAAAAGCTGATCTGCTGTTTGATTGATACATTTTCTTATTTTCCATTTATTTAGAAAGATTAGATGAATTTTCACTTTAGGTGTTATTTGGTTTAATTTGAAATTTAAGTAGAAGGATTAGATAAACTTTTATTTTAGGTGTTATTAGTTATTGAATTTGAAATTTGTGACGAGCTCAGAAGGAACTTTTTCAACCCGTTATACAAATTTTTACATATTTATTAGCGTATGCTTTACCAAAATAAGTAATATACTGATAACTCTATCTCTTGCTTTATCTCTATGATTAATATTCATAGTTTTTGGGTGAGTCAATGATACCAAACCATATTTACCCATTTAGACCCTTCCTTTTACAATTTACAAATCCAGAAGCCGCTGTCAACTTCTTCGATTATGCCTTTGGTTACATTTGGATTATTATTCCTCATAATGTGCTTATGCTACGTTATGCTAGCGTTACGTCTTCATTTGCGTCTTAGCTTCATAATGAATACAAAAGAAACATATATTAAAAATAAATTCCAAATGATAAATAAACAAGCAAGCGAAGCGGAATGAATTGACTGAAAAGGATTTACTTGTAAATTTCACGTAAAGGAAAAACTGGAATAGCGTTTGCTCACCGTTTCCATAATCTGAATACTCGAATTTTCAGCAATAATACGTCTAAGCTTACAGTTAAATTCAATTTTTGTGCAAGAAGCATGTTTCAGATTAACCAGAAGCGTATATTCGAATAAATTGGCCAGTATAACACAAGGTATAGGAGGATCAATATCCGACTGAATTATGCGTCGAAAGCCAGCACATGTGACAAGCCCCTCCAGGTATCCAGGTGGTCAAAGATAGCTGCGAATACAATGGGTCACTCGCATGTTAAATCAGTCTACCAGTCACGCCCGACGTATGCAAAGACGCCAATATAGAGCCATTATGTATGACACTCTATCCTCTATGTGGAAGGTGGAAGAATATCGAATACGCTTTCGGGACATTTTGGGATTTCACGAATATTATTCTTTCATGAGTGCTCTCTGTTTCGTTCATTACTGTACAGCAATGCAGTTCTAGAAACTTTCATCCCCATTACAGTGTTAGGATGTTTTAAATCCCATGCTTATCCACAAAAACTATTTATCTCTTTATTTTGTCACATTTTTTACTTTCTGTGGCAACAAAAAAGTTGTTTAACGAGATTTCACAATGAAATATAAAACCTCCAAATGAAAAAAAGAAGCGTAAGTGTTTGTGTCTATCTGTGTGTGTTTTTGGATAGAACTAAACATAATTTGATAGTTTGTGAATAGCATAACTCAATATACCTGGTGCGTAGATTTATCTTCCATGAATACGACACTAAAATTTTCAGAAAAATTTCTCTTCAACCAACTATGCTTTTCTTTGTAAAATATTCGAAACTTTTTATTATCTAAAAAATGTGTGCCAGGATTTTCATTAAAACGCCATATACTTAAGTTGTTTACATGGCAAACCCTTGATTTTTTCAGGGTATCTCCTGAAGTCTTCTTTTTCTGAATGACTGTATATAACTGATAAATCGTAAGAGATAGACAAATACTTACTACACAAAAAAATTAAATCTGGTTAAAAATACTCATTTTTAGACCTAACCATTTGAGAGATATTCCCTATGGTTTTGAATTTTAAAACACTTTTAATTTTCAAAAAAACGGAAGTTCACAGCTGTTTAATATCTGCTTTATTTAATTATTTAATGACAATCACATAGTGATAAACTTAAAAATAATTGACTATCACTCTAATCTAGTCTATTCCTTTATTACGTTTCTACTTATAAGAAAAAAGTAATACGACCATTTCTGATACTTTTTATCTTGATTATAATGACGGAGATAAAACAATAAGCATTTGTAAGAATAGTACATTTGCAGAAATGTAAAGGAAGTAATGTGAATAGGGCATATCAGATTTTTTAAAAATATATTAGATATGACCGTAGCCTGTTTTATTAGTAAAATATATCTAAAATATATTTTTCAACTATGGCTGTCAAACCGGAAAACTTTATATTTCATTAAAAATATATATTAGCTATGAAATTCATCACATATGCCCAGAAAATGCTGCTGCACAAAAGGCTTGAAATAAGCTCAAGACATTCCCCTTCTGTGCTATGTGTTTTCACAGCCAATCTACAGATTATAAAACTGTTACTTTTATATTTATTTCATATTAATTTTATATATGAGTGAGAAATGGCTTGTTTTCATAAATTATAATGCATGTTTTGCTCTAGGTATGAAGATTGGCACAACTCTTAACTCTTACAATAAAACTGAGTATATGCTGGGCCAAGTAGGCCAAACTTTTACCAAAAGCTATTGAAATATCACATAACGTCCATATAACATTAATTACATGTTTAAAATGTGAGGAAGTTTTAGCAAGCGAGAATATTTCGTTCATAGTTTAAGTTATAAATCATTATTGATACAGTTCATACCACATCTATAATATGGGGTGAGAGTGGTTTCAGGGGATACATTTTACTATTGATAACGGACACGTTAAAACCTCACCAGATAACCCTCCACCTCAACACAATACTATATCTAATAGTGTCTAATTTTAAATGAGTTTAGATTTGACTCAATGGAGAGTAAAGGAATAACAATAAAATTTATGGAATTAACATTCTCTGAATACTGCCTGTATTATATTGCTATATATAAGACTGCTGTTCTAATTCGTACGCCTGCTTTCATAGCCTTTCCGAAAGTGCCACAAACGAAGCGGTTCGAACAACCGTGAGTCTTTAGGCTTAGGCGATTGGCATATTTACGTCAGCAACTCGCCTCGACACAGAACTTTATCCTTAATGTTAAAATGGGTTAAGCATTTTCATAAACTAAGTTAAGAATATGAATGGACACTAGAATAATAATAAAAAATTAAATAATTAACATTCCCTGACTATTGCCCAATTTGCTGTATTTGCCCTTTTCTTCTAATTCATAAAGTTGTTGAAGTGATTCGAATAGCCTAGAGCATTAAGGCGATAGGTTTTGAACTGCCATCCATTCAAATCCATACGTTGAGAGTATCTAAAATCAAATGTGCCTGTGGTATAGAACGAGGAGGGCTCAAGTAAAATAACCGGTGTAATGCCAAGCTTAGAAGCTGACAAGGTTACCTTTGGCTTGGTTTTTGTTCTTTTTCTTGAAAAAAGGACAAATCCATACAATTATAAAAATTTTCAGTGTGACAAACTTTTGTTCAAAACCAGAAAGTACTTTCGTTCTATAACAACCAAAATAGTGTCTTTTAGACCTTCAATATCAGCGACTAACATGCAACTTCAAGGGAAGAGGATGTCATAGCGTGTACACATACAATTTAAGTCGACTCCCTAGACCTTATTGTCGATAAAATCTATGTATGACATGTTTGAGTGGAATAGACAACTTCCCCTACATTACACAGTTAACCCATAAGTGTACACAGAGTATGTGAGACCCATGAGAAAACTCTCACATTAATAGGATATTTGACAATAGCCGGTTTGCTTAAAACAAACAGTTCTAGGATATCACTCCCGTGCACGCAAGAGTGCATTATTGGTTTTGTTTAGTATTAGAACATAGTTTAACTTTCCCTACACTACTATGTACATAGTGTATAGAGAAAGTATTGTAATGCACACAAAAATTTGATACCGAGATTTCTGAGAAATACATGTTTTGAGACCCTCTGAATCAAAAAAAAAAAGAAGCATTTTTAGAAAAATGTCCGTGTGTGTCTGTGTGTATGCCTGTGAGCAGCACAGCTCAAAAACGAAAAGACCGATGAAAATCAAAATCGGGTATTTAGGTTTGGTATCCTCCAGGGATGCGACACGAAGATTTTCAATAAAATCACCCCAACCCCAAATACGCTTTACATGGATCTTTTTTCGCAAATTTTAATTTTCTCAAAAATGGCTCTAACGAATTTGATTAAAACGTCAAATATTACAGATATTTACACGACAAATAAAATGCATATCTTGAATTTTCTGGGCATAGCCTTTGAAGACTACTTTATTCTGGATGAATTTTACGGAATTTTACATAACTGCTAAACCATAGGAGATGGACAGAAACTTACCCCACAAAATGAAGAGCACACTAAAATACACAATTTATGTTTTATAAATTTTGTTGTTGGACTTGAGCATTTTTAAGATATTCTTTCTTTTTAGTTTCAGCTTTGAAAAACTTATACTTTTCTCATACAGGAATTTGTCAACTCCTGTCCATACAAAGAAAGGAACTTCAGTCAAATAGCAAACAGCTTTTGACTGTCACTTTAACCTAATGTACTGCCTTATTTCGGTTCTACTTTTAAAGAAGTAAGCTATTTCTGCTAATTTTTTCTCAACTAGATGAAGTTTTAACAATAATTTGTTGCAGAGATATAGACAATATCATATGAATGGAACACATCAGATTTTTTACTTTTTCTACCGTACTATGTACATACACCAAGTATAGAAAAGGTACTGAATTCTATACTGGATTTCACCGAAAATAAGTTTTGAGATCCCTCAGTTAAAAAAAATAGAAAAAGATCAATGTGTGTGTGTCTGTGGACAGAATAGCTCACAGACTAAAAGACCATAGAATACCAAACTTGGAGTTTAAGTTTATTATCTTACAAGGATGCGACACAAAGATTTTCAAAACAAAATCCTCCCATCCCAAACTACTCTTTATATGAAAAAGTTTTTGAACATTTTGTTTTTCTCAAAAATAACTCTGAAACCTTAATTAAAATACCGTTCATTGTATATATTTATATCAAAAATAAAATGTATGCCCTAAATTTTGGGGAACAGCTTCTAAAGGTCTGTTCGTTCAGAATGAATTTTACTGAATTTTGCGCAACTAGCAAATTGTAAGAAATGGATAAAAACTTACTACATAAAAATGGGAGATCTCGTTACAATACACATTTGTGTCCGTTGTGCATTTTTTGTTGTAGAGTTGACTGTTTCCAAATATTTCTTATTATTAGTTTCAAACTTAAACTATGTAACTATGTAACTTTTCCTTTCATCTCGCTTTTGTCTACCGCTGGTCTTCCAAAGTGAACCGAACTTAAATTATTCACATAGCGACCAGCTTTTAAAAGATATGAATATCGCTTCTGATTACAAGGAATCAACAGTAAGGTAATTTCTGCTAGTTCTTATTTAAATTAGCATGCTGTAGATAAAGAATCTCTTTTGTAAGAATAGCTTGTTTGAAGAACGGGTAGAGAAAGTTATGTCAATGTAACACATCATATTTTTCTTTCTTGCTACCTTAGTTTAGTTTCGTTGCAACTGCATCATTGCATACCCTTACGAGGCAGAAGAGGAGACAATTTGGCAGCTGATTGAGGAAGTAATGGCTGAAAGTGGAGGTGATGATTCTTGACACGGCTTTGTTTTGCACCTTTGTACGAAAATCGTCAATAAAGAGCCGTGTCAGAATCATTAGTAAAATAAATAACTGAGAGAATTGAAGATTTGCTTTGTGGTGTGAAAATTCTGAAATGGAATCAGCCGTTAGAATCTGTGCGACTTCAAAAGCAAAACAACAGAAAAACCAGACAAGTTTGCAAAAATCTTGAAGAAATACATCGGCCATGAGCATTCTGTATAATGTATGCCAAAAATCGATAAAACATTCCATTGAGTGTGTGCAATATTTCTAATGCAACTCTACATGTTGTGCAACTACATTTGATCAAAATATGAACTTTTTATTTTTAAAAATGATGTTATAGTAATAGGTTGGTTGAGGGGTTAGACCGTTCGCCTTCCACCTAGGCGGCCCGGATGTGAACCCAAGCGCCCGCATATGGGATTTGTGGCAACGAAACGGCGTGTGGGCGAGTTTTCTCTGGGTCCTCCGATTTACCCTTCCACTCATTCCACCAATTGTCCCATCACCTTTCCTATCATCCATTTCGTTTGCATATCATATCATCCACTTCCTCAAGCTGATATCTGGCTCCAAGCCCACCGCTTGTTCGAAGTTCTTCATTGTGTAGTCCTTGCCGTTGGCTACCCGACAAGTTTCTTATTTCTAGACACTTGCTTGTAAGTCCTAAGGGGGGGGTGTCAGTCCTACATACGGGGAGGGTAAGCCGACTACGAAAAAATTATAATGATTGTTTATGATATTACTTCATTTACCAACGTTTTCTTGGATAATACATCACAATGGCAATTCTAAAAACATAGAGAAAGAAAAACTGAAACAATAAACACATTCAATTCAGTTCCAGTTATGCTCAAATGTTTCACTTTATACTCGCTTGAAAGAGTATATTGTTTACGCCGTTAATAGAAGAGCGTTGAGAAGCCGAGGAGTAGTGGCTATTCTCTTTCCGTTCATGCAAGTCACGTCCGTACCTTGTTCATAAATCCAACCCTTACCTCGGGTCGGTGGGGTCGTAGTTGCTTCCGACTGCCGCGCCCGATAGTTTCCGGTTCCCGTTAAACGCTCGGCGATTACTTTTCCGGCACTGCAGGAGCCGCACAAATAAACGTCCTCAAGAAAACAGGATAACCCCACGCGGCACTTGACGCAAGCACTTGGGAAACAGATCAGAAAAATTCTTTGTGCCTACCGCATCTAATTCTGAAGGGCGAGAAAAATTTAAACTTCGTAAACGTAAATACTTTGATATGGGGATAAGTAATTCCATCTCAGCCCCACAGACAAAATGTGTTAGTCATATTTAGATGTGCGAATTTAATATAAATGCGATATGAGAGTGAAAATTCTACTAATTTCTATGAGATTACAGCCACCTTGGAGCCTAAATCTGGCAATCCGGCTGCCGACCTCACACGGCATAGTTGGGTGATCATCAAACTGATACCGGGGTGCACACCACATATCCTCCATACAAAAAGTTGACTTTCTTGACCGGGACTGTTGCCTATCGCAGCTTCTCAATTTCCGCATTATGCTGCATGAACAACGGGTTTAAATCCTGGGCTTCAAAGTATAGTATAGTATTGGTAATTGACCATAATAGTTGGCTATATTATGAAGTCCGGGTCTTAAAGGACTTATAACATTTTAAGTCGTCGTTGGGGTATTTCATCTCAATATAATTTGAAATCACCTTATGCATTACCGGGAAACATGCGAGTCAGGCAAGTAATTTATGCTGTGCCGATATGTTGCCATGGTAGCTCAGGGTAGAGTAATCGGGTAGAGACCGGGAGATCCTTGGTTCAGTTCTTGGCTATGGCATTTAATTTTTCAGTCTGACTCTACTTATAAAAAATAATTGTACACTTACATGGTTGGGCCCAAAAATGTAAAGGCTATCTTATAACTCTCAAAAGTTAGCTGTAACATATATTCAACCTCTTATACGCCCTGTATAATCCATGTGGTTCTCAATTATGCTTTGGGATTCAGCAAATTGTGAACTACTCAATTTTTATTTACACCTAATAATATTTCATAAGATTTATCATGACTTGGACAATCAAATCGTCCACCGTGACCTAGGGGTAACATGCTAGCCCCTGGTTCATAAGTTCGCGGGTTCAAATCCGGCAGAGGGCGATGTATTTTTCGGGTGTAAAAGACCTGAATATGGTTTACTTCGGAAGGGAATTAAAGCCGGTAATCCCATGTCATAGATTTACGGCGCGTAAAAACACCTCAAGCATAACAAAGACTTCCGAGCAAAATTACACGGTCCTTCACGCCCATTATAGAGTGGGATGCTAAGAATAAGCTCAATTAAAGTGTTCATAAATACAACTCAGGTTCAGCAAAACAAAAATTTGGTGCTTGAGCAAGAAAGGTGGAAAACCGAACACCAAGTGTACCTATACTATAGGGTTTTTCAACAAGGAACAATTAAACTCCTATAGCATATGGCGTTGGAAATTTACGTAACAATGTGCGTATGTTTTGTTCTGTATTAATGATTCCTTATCTCAACGTTCTTAATCGTAGTAGGGGAAAGTGGAAGTATTCTTATGATCCCTTCTGTTGGATGACCTCATGACTCATCATTCAAGTGATGCTATGATTGACAAAGGTTTTCCGTGAAAGTTGAAAGAAGTAGGTAGTTGATTAGAGTTGGACCTTGCAGAGTACCGAGGACGTACACACGACGAACGAAGACGTACAACAACACGGGTGTATGACTTTGACTTTGTCTTAAATATTATCTTAAATAGTAGATGACAAAGTTGCGTCGGCGTTATTGTGTGGGTCAGTTGGTCCGGTTAGGGTGGAACCTAGTGATACTTCCCTACCTTTTGATGTTTTCGCTGCTCCGGTCTCAGCTCAGGTTGTTTCTCTTCATCGGCGAACATGAATTACTCGGTACAGGGCGTGGTACAGAAGGAAACACAAAAAGGTAGTGAAGAAAAATAACACTAATCACTGGTTCATAAGTATTATTGAAGAAATAATAGATGGTATAATGTTACACGATATAAACTCTAACCGTTAGCAACCAAGTGACTCCTGCAAACTTGCGGGGAAAGCAATCTTTGTTTCAACAGCGGTGAGCAATGTGGCGCGATTTTGCTTCAGCGACCGACATAGTGTCGCCCACGGAATCTGGCGTAGAACTGCCCAAAACGGTTGTGATTTTCAAACTTAACGTTCTTTCTGTATACATAGCGTCCCTTCTTGCTATTGGTTGCGTGTAATTATACCTCTATTCCCTAAAGTCACTCAACGTTATACAAACGATAGGGCATTAACATTTTAGAATGTTTCTATTTGAAAGCTCAACTCACAATACATCAAGGTCTCTTGCTAACGGAAAACTGAGAATTTACAATTAAAACCTCCCCTTAGGGTGTAAAACATCAACAAAATACAAATATTCGCAAGTAAAATTAATGGTTAAAGCAAAGCTTACTATGATCAATAATACATTACTATATACAAAGGCTATCTATTTAATTAAGTATAATGATCAATATCGGTAATACCGATCGTTGCGCAATATAGATTATTTCTACATGTTATTATTAGTTACATAATTACGCGGATATTGAAGAGTTACTGTCTCATGATTGAAAGCGAAATCAGATGATCGGAAAGGTGAGGATGGAGCAATTGGTGGAATGAGTGGCTGGGGAACCCGAAGGACCCGGAGAAAACCCATCCAGACGCATTACGTCCACCACAAATCCCTCATGCGAGCGATTGGAATCGAACTCGGGCCTCCTAGGTGGGAGGCAAACGGTCACGGCGCCGCCGCAAAATTATATATGTTGGGAAAAAATTATGAGCTCCATATATTTCTCTAATAGTAAACAAATTATAATCGTTACTATCAGAGATAAGAAGAAGAAATTTAATTAACTAAAGTCAAGGTTTTATTGGTGTAAAATAAGTCGATTATCACAGTATCAGCAAAGGGATTAATATCTATTATTAAAATTAAAATTAATTTATTTTGGACGTCTCGTGAGGGTAAATAAATGTAATGAAATATTTTATTTGGAGTTCTATATCTGAAACAGTAAAATAGAGAACTATAGATCATTCAGACACTTTCGATTATGTACACTTAGTAACCGTAAAGTGAGAAGTTAGTGATATGTTGAACACAATAGCTTCATGTAATTTTATTTTGAAAACTATGCCTTAAAAGTTAACTGTTGAAATACTCAGTATATTATGTTTCAAAGGCCGGAGGCTACCTCAAGAAGTGGTGGGTTTTTCTTCCTAAAGCTTGTCGCAGAAACAAACTAAGCCAACATACATAACTCCTATATTTTATATTTTTATAATACCTTTATTAATTCAAAGGTTTCATTATATTCTTAATATTACATATTTGATTTCCGGTGTTTAACATTTGATTTTCCCTATATACATATATTGTGCTAATGTGGTTATTTTTTGTTTATGTGTGGCTAGGTCACTGGTTTGTTTAGATATTATATGTTTCTCGGTTAAGTATTCACATATACACATAAATATTTTAGAAACTCTTCTATTGGTGCTGGTTTACTTTCTGGCCAATTTATTTCTTACTTTCTTATTCGTGTTCATATGCTTTTGCCTTCGTTGGGCAACATGCTGCAGTCGTATAACAAGTACGTCCTGAGTCTTCCGTGTTAGATTGGTGGTGAGATTTGTTGTTAGTTCGATTATTCGTTCTGGTCGTATGTTATTGTAGGATAATATTGTTTCATCTCCTGTCCTTTTGCTGTTTTTCCCTATTCTATTTCCCATTTCTTAAAGTTTCTTCTCGTAATATTTTCCAAATTGTGCCCTTTGGATGTCTGTTATACCTTGAGAAGGTACTGCATTTCACCCAAAAATTCGATACCGAGATTTCACCGGAAATACATGTTTTGGGTGTCCCTGAATCCAAAAAGTATTTTCAGAAAAAAGTCCACGTGTGTGTGTGTGACTCTGGACAGCATAGCTCAAAAGCAAAAAGACCATTGAATACCAAACATGGAATCGACACGAATATTTCCAAGAAAATCCCCCGCAACCCCAACAACCCTTTGTATAGAACTTTTTTCAAAAATATTTATTTTCTTAAAAATGGCTCTAACGATTTTGATTAAAATATCGTATATTAAAGACATTTACCTGACAAATAAAATTTATATCTAAACTTTTTCTAAAGACTACTTCAATCTAGATGAATTTAAGGAATTTTGCACAACTGCTAAACCGTAAGGCATGGACAAAAAGTTACCACACAAAAAATGTAGAGCACGTTATGTTATAGGTGTACATTTTTTCGTGGAGTTGATCGCTTTTTAGATATTCCTTGTTTTTGGTTTCAGCTTTGAAAAACTTTTCTCATACAGGAATTGGTCAACTCCTGTTCATACAAACAAAGGAATTTCAATCACATAGTAACCAGCTTTTGATTATCACTTTAACCTATGGTACTCCCTTATTTTGCTTATTACTTGTTTCCTTACAAGGAAACAAGTAATAAGACAATTTCTGCTAATTTTTTCTCTAGCATGAAGTAAATAGAAGGATAAGCTTTTTTAGCAATACTTTGTCACTGAGATGTAGAGAAAGTCATGTGAATGGAACACATCAGACTTTTTATTTTGTTTTCCTAAGTTACATCGTATAACTTCTATCAAGTGCTTGTGATTTTTAGTGTTACGAAATGATTGTAGTGTTATTTTACTGTCAGAGTAAATTTCTACTGTATTTCTCGTTAACTTGTGTTGTTGCTATATTCCCTATTGTTTCCACTGTCTCTAAAATTGATATTTGTTCTGCTTGGTAGTTAGAGAAGTGTTTGTTAAAGTTTTGCTGTGGTTGTTGGAATAATTTTTTGTTCTTGTAGATCACCACTCCCGCGCCTACTCCTTGATCAGTTTTATGTCTGTCAGTGTAAACTAAACTTTAATGTGCTAATTTTCATTTAGTTGTGCTTCTTTTTTACCTGGAATGTCAGCCGGATGTTGTTATTTCTTGTACTCTAATGGAGTCTCTAATTCTATTCTGTGCTCTGTTTTGATATTTCATACTCAAGGGCTATCTCCTGTATTTTGAGTATCATAGCTGTCAGTTCTGTAATTATCCAGAGTGCTTCTGTGAAACTGATTCGAAAACCTTTTGCTATTTTGATGTTAATTAATCTTTATATTATGATGCATTTGAAGCATTTATACTTTCTGCTTAACACATCTACTCAACTGGTGCTGTGAAAGATTGTAATATTGCATTTTTATACATGCTTTTAAGGTTTCAATTAAGTTTGGCTGCTCTAAATAATCAGTTTTGTACTTTTCTCTGTAACATATTAGATGTGTTGATCGAAGCTGAAGTTCTCATCAAATATTATTCCCAAGTGTTTCAACTATGCTATCTATTTATTATACAGTAAAATGATTATCTTTTACCTCTGTTTTCTTTTGTGTGATTACCAGAGCTTGTGAAGGATTGCAGAACAACAGTAGTCATCTATCGGATAACAATATGTTGATTTAATAATGCTGAAGCTTTTCCTACATGTATTGTTCAGATTGTCTTCAAATTACATTACAGCTGTTTCAGCATCACCTTCTTCGCAATTTTTGTAGTACTTTTTCTAACTTCTCCTTTGTGGTTCTAGTTATTTTTGTGCTATTTTAATTAGTTATAATTTCATGTTAGTTTTAATCTGCGTTAAAACGAATCTTCATTACTAGGGAATATTTGACGTTGTAGAAGTGCAGTGTTGCAGGAATTAGTTTAGTAGTAATGAATCGCTGATCGTAGCAGCTTTCTTTTTCACCAAATTCCCATTGCCTCAGTTTAGGTAATAGATGCATCATTTGGTGATAATTGTTAGATCAATGTTGCTCTTCCCATTCGCCCTTTCAAACGATGTGTTCTCACTCTTTACTTTCTCTACACGTACTATGTACATATTGTATAGAGAAGGTATTGCATTTCACCCAAAAATTCGATACCAAGGTTTTACCGGAAATGGAGGTTTATGGGTCCCCTGTATCCACAAAAAGTTTTTTTTAGAAAAAGGTCTATGTGAGTGTGTGTTTGTGTCCCTTTGTCAGCGAATCAATGTGTCGTATGTCTGTGAACACGATAACACAAAGATGAAAAGTTGTTAAAATACCAAACTTGATATTTAAGTTTAGTTTTTTGCAGGGGTGTGACACAAAGATTTTGAGCAAAATCCCCCCATCCCAAAGCACCCTTTACATAGTTACATTTCCAAAATTTTGATTTTCTCAAAAATATCTCTAACGATTTTGATTAAAATGCCGTATATTAAGGATATTTATATGACTAATAAAATGTATATCTTGAATTTTCTATAGGCCGTAAAGACCTCTTTATTCTGAATGCATTTTGCTGAATATTGCGCAACTGACAAACCGTAAGAGATAAACAAAATATTACTACACAGAAATGTAGATCATGTTAAAACACACAATTTGTCATATATGTTATTTTTATTGAATTGACTACTTCTGAGATATTCCTTGTTATTTGTTGCAGATTTAAAATTCTTAAACTTTGTTTCACACGGAAAGCTGTACACTCTTGGCCCTGCATAGAAACGGATTTCATCCACATGGCAACAGGCTTTTAAAAGATTTGACAGTCGCCTTAGCCTAGTTTATTCTCTTATTTTCCTTCTACTTACAAGGAAGTAAGTAATTAAGACAATTTCTGCTAATATTTATCTAGATTATCATAAAATAGTAACAGGATATGCTTGAATAATAATTTGGTGCAGCGATGTAGAGAAAGTCATGTGAATGTAATATTGGACTTTTTCTACTCATTTTTCTATTGCCGCTCCTCTGACGTTAACAGAAGTATCATACTAGGATTATGACTTAAAATGCTATCTATTTTAATGGGTAATCCCTTAGTAAAGGATTGTATTCTATCTGTTGTAATTTTTTTCTGCTACTGCATCTCCGTCGGATAGCTGTTCTATAAAATTGTATCAATACGTTTGTTAATGATTAAGACTGCTATTCTAATGTTTAAGTCTCCACATTTGAATAGTTTGTAATGAAGATATTATCTGGTTTATTTTGTGTTATTATTTACATTAGTTTTTTGCTATTTTAGAGTGTTTCAGGTTGATTTGTATTCATTTTATTTATGCATTTTCATTGTAACCTGTTGTGTATAGTAAGTCCCGCACTCAGTTCTTAAGGCCCTGTTATCTACATATTAGTATTCTCTGATTTGCTTATTCCTCTTTATCATCTATTGCAGGCATAGGCATGTTTTGTCTAGTGAGAAAATGCTTCATTGATTATCATATTGTTATATTTATTGTAAGTGATGCAATGGGGGCACTTAAAATCTTTATTTGATCGCTATACATTCACTTAATTAATGACTCTCTGCGCATAACGGTTAGATTTCTATTCATCTACATCCTGCTGCTCTGTGATTAAATTTGCTACATTTGTAGCATCTCTTTACTCTGACATATTCTTCTACATTATAGACATTCCATCCAATTTTCAACTTTCTCAATCCAATAATTCTCAATGTCTTGGATTTCACTTCTGCACCGAGATGTCTAGTATTCTTTCTGCTATTTATTATACATTTGAAGTATAGTTCAGTCGCTCGCAAGACTAAATTCATAATTTTCTGTTGTTATACCTCCAACTGAGTTTTCCAGCTATGATTATATTAGAGTTGCGAATTTGTGGAGTGTTTATTTCTAGTAGTAACACCTCAAACTTTTCTCCAATATTGTGTATGTGCGAATTAAAACATACCCTCCTCTGCCGGATTTTTTTTTAATTTATTTATTCATTTTGTTAATTACAAAAGGTATAAGTTATATAATAAATACAGCATATCAGTTCACATTTATATATATAGTTACAAACAATGTTGTCTGTGCGTTTAAATTAAACATGTGCAGGAAGATGTTAACAAAATAAGAAGGTGTTGTAATCGCTATAGAATGAGCAAGGCAAAAGCTTTTGCCGACTGCAGTGAAAGACGCTTATGTTTTTGCAGATTTTCTCTTGCTGCTCTAAGATGACAGCGTAAACCGTCGACGCTGGGATGCGTTTCAGACAGCATATAATGCTGAAAGCCAAGTGCGAGTCACACCTGTGCGAAGCGGTCGGTAGTACTTCGAGTCTCTAGTTGTAGTAATGTGCGAGCATAATCGTTGGGATTTTGATAAGGGGCAAGACGGTGCAATTGCAAATCAACCCAGTGCCAGATCTGTCGTGCTGTTGTGCAGGTAACAAAACGATGGCGTAGAGTATCCCGCACACCACAAATGTTGCATGTGGGGGTCCTCACCATGTTGTATAGGAATTTTTTATCCTCTGAAGCCACAACATCATTGATGACCAAATATGCGCATGTAGTCCACTCCGGAGATATTTTGCGCAAATGGATGTTCCGCCATACCTGACACCAGGGTCTTTTGGGTGTCCTATCCTCCACATGAATTGGTGCAAGCAGCCGCTGTAGGAAAAGCTTGTAGAGCTTAGTTGATGGTCCTCTAGGTTTCTGAGGAAGGACATCGACATCAATGCCATCCAAAACATGGAGTGCTCTCTTAAAACCCGCAGGAGCAGCCCGAACTGGAGTTCCAAGAGAATTCTTGAAGGGTTCCCAAAATACTATTTCTTGTTCCTCTCCATATCCCCTAGTGGCATGTATAATAGGTTTAACAAGAATCGCTTTACTCTTAGGTCCCACTGCAATTAAACCTAAGCCGCCTTCGTTACGTTTTCGCCACAATTGGGTTTTAGCTACACGAAAGGGCTGTGCTCTCCATAAATAGTATCCAATTAAGTCGCTCAATTCGGGAGACGTGATTTTCAGGCATTGGTAGTATCTGCGCCATATACCATAATTTTGCCAAAACAAACTGATTGATGTGCCACACTTTCTGTAGAAGATTCAAGTTCCGGCCAAGATGTGCAGTGGTATTCAGCCTAATCAAATTTATTTTGTGATCCCAGTTGCGAGCAATCATCGATGTAAGCGGCTTGGAGAAGAAGATGCCGAGAATCTTGACACTATATTGTATCGGGATATCGAGCAATGTGTGAGCAGTCGGCCACGATCCAATAGGGAGCAGTTGCGACTTCGCGGTGTTCATTTTGGCATTAGAAACTTCCTCATATAGTGTGATGGCGGTATGTACCAAGGGCAAGGCCTCACGCCTACGGATGAGCAGCGTGACGTCATCAGTATAAGCTCTGGCACAAAATAATCGAGCTGGAGTGACAGTCCCAGTCAACTTAGCCTGAAGATAGCGAAGAAAGGGTTCTAAAGAAAGGGAGAAGAGAATCATTGATAGTGGACAACCCTGGCGTACAGAGTTAGTAAGCTTTATAGGCTTACTGAAGTATCCATTGACTTGCACCTTCGAAGACATCCCACTGTAGACGGTTCTGATTGCAGATATTAGCAACGGTGGAAGTTTGAATTTCTGAAGCACTTTAAACATATAAGCATGGCCAACTCTATCAAAGGCTTTATCAAAATCCAGACTGACCAACGCAGCAGCCTCTGACGGATTCCGTTCATAATGGAGAATTGTATCTCGGAGGCCCAGAAGGTTGTCAATTATGGTCCTGCTCGGGATGCCACATGTTTGTCCGGAGGTTATAATTGTAGGTAGAATAACCCTTAATCTGGATGCAAGTACTTTCATCACAATTTTGTAGTCGCTGTTTAAAAGTGTAATGGGTCTATAGTCCCAGACACTCATTGGAGACTTTTTCTTTGGGATTAAGATGACGATGCCATTTGCGAATCCAGGGCAACAGTTCGATTCAATCAGGATCTCATTTACCAACTCTACAACTTCTGCTTATACTCCAAAAGGTCTTGTAGAAGGAATATGTCAGGCCATCTTCTCTTGAGCCGGAATGGAGGCTAGCGGAATTAATGGTTTGCAGAATCTCGGTGGCAGAATATCGCTGCTCCAAGGAACGCTGTTCCTCGACAGTTATACTGGTGTCAATATATTGGAAGAACTCCTCCATTGCGTCATTGCGTAGGTCAGTGGTGTCAAACATGGTGCTATAAGATATATGGATAGTCCGTAGGATTTGAGGCATAGAGGTGACCTTGGCGCCTACCGGTGTCAGAAGAGCATGGATGTAACGACCACTACCAGCACACTTCTCCTTAATGGTATGAAACAATGAAGCTATCTCCTGTGCCACGACGGAGTCATGAGTTCGCGAACGGGTCATAGTTCCCGCCAAAACATGTTGCTGTATTTCCATGAGCTTCCGCTTCACAGCTCGAAGGCGATGGGTTACGTCTTGACCACTCTGTTGTCTAGAGAGAAGACCCATTAATGTTTCTTGGTAAAAGTCGAAGGTGTGCCGTCGTTCAATTGCCCTCTCACGACCTTTGATCTTGAAGAAGGTCGTAATACCAGGCTTAAATATACGTCGCCATTTCTCCACCACTGACAGCGGGGAGCGTCGAGCTTTACCCTGAAGACTTTGCCACAACTTGGCAAAATCAGCAGCAATAATGTTGTCATGTAATAAAGCTTCGTTTAATTTCCAGTAACCTCTGCCATATAGCGGAATGCGACTCTCAGCGATTAATTGCAGTTTGACAGCATGGTGGTCAGTAAAGGCAATAGGTAAAACTCGCACTTTGTGAATCAGAGAGTTGAACTGAGCGCTTAAATAGAAGCGATCTATCCTTGAGGCACAGTTCGCTCGACAGTAACTAAATTTCACAGATGTAGCGTTCATATGTTCCCAAACATCACAAAGACGTAGCCCGGTTACCAGCTGATCGATTGCCAAAGACTTATTATAACCAGGACGCTGATCCTTAGCATGTAGCACGCAATTGAAGTCGCCACCTACTAAAAGCAGGGCATAATTCCATCTCAAATAATAGGATAGAATGTTTGTTATAAATTCTTCTCGCTCATGGTGCCTATCACTCCCTGAAGGCAGGTATAGGTTACGTAGCAGCAAGTTGTCCATTCTAGCACCTATAACACGACCACTAGGATGCATCTGTATCTCGGCAAACGTCAAATCTGCTCTATACAAAATAGCAGTACCACGCATATTTTCTCCAACATTCACCACACAACTGTACTGTGGACCCAAAAAGCCAAAGTCGGTTATGTTAACTTCTTGGAGGAAAACTATATATAAATCATGAGTCCGCACTAAATCACGTAAAAGAGCCTGTTTGGCAGTGCAGCGTAAGGAGTTGATGTTAACAGTGGCAAAGGTACGTAAGACAACCATTAAAACCAGGCCAGAAGGAAACCAGAGCAGGTCACCGTCCAAGATGTATCTAGTCATTTTCAACGGCATGAATATGTGGTCGTGATAACCGTGGAAACTTTTTCGGTAGGCTTCCAGACCGAGAAGGCAAGTGCTTCCTGAGTCGAGGGTTTCTCACGGTCTCCCACGCGATGTTAGACTCCGTTTCTTCGGTGCCCTCCTCCTCACTAACAGACAGCAGGCGTTCTCTCCTAACCGGCACAGGTTCGTCGGAATCCATCTCACTCCATTTCTGGTGTTCAATTATTACAGTGTCTGGTGTATCGCAGGGGCCATCCATGTTCTGTTCACCACTATTAGGCACCACAACAGAAGATCGTGTAGGGGATGAGACACCCATTTCTGCTACTTCTGAGGGAGTATTGACAGCTACCAGTGCAGACACAGAAGTCTCCTGCTCCGCCACATCGTCACGCATCGTCAGGTAGACTTCCTCTGTAGGTTTGACGTTACAAACAGGCTCTATTTCACTAACTTCAGTAGCGGGCCCATTTGACGCACCTACTGTTTGTTTACATTCCTCTTCGGCCCGAGCGTTAACTTGACCTCTCACTACATCGCTGAGTAACACAGCCCTGCGCGAGACAGAGACAGACAGTACAGGCTTTTTTGTATGGACAGTGTGAGCGAAAATGAGAAGCTTCCCCACACACATAGCACGTTTGCGGTTGTCCTAGATAGGTCACAGCAACAAGAAAACCAAGCACTACTACTGTAGATGGAATTTCCGTTTTTAATTCCATTCATACAGAACGAACACCAAACTTGACGGGGTACTTATAACCTGCGTTCCATTGTTCATCTTGAACCTCTAGTAATTTCCCATATTGTGAAGGTTTCTGTTCCAGAAACGTGTGAGTGATCTCAGGCACTAAATTGAAAACCCGGACATTTACAATGCGGCAGTCAGCGGGCCCAATATTTACCGTTAGTATTTCACCATTTTCATAACTAAACTTTGCCGCCCCTTGAAATTGCAGTAAATATCTTTCATAGTGTGTTACAGATATAAATTTTATAAAAACTGATTTTTCTCTAGAATGAAAATGTAGTGTATCTACCTGATCAGGTGGTATTTTCATGTAGTCATGAAAACAGTCATGCACTTCCATCGCGCTGGGTCGACGTTCAGCTCCTCGAAATGAGATTTGCAGTAGAAATTCTTTCCTTGTAGACTCACACAGAACAATCTATTTGACGCTCCTTAACGCCGCTCGATTACGCGCAACACAGCGGACAAACAACCTCTCGGTCCGCTAGCTGCCGCCAGACTGGACTAAAACATGTGTGAATAAATATCATACCTTAAGGATTGTGTCTACAACAGGCTGCGCAATCGCCGGACGTGCGTAACCGGCTTGCTTCGTAATAAATATCTTATTGTTGCCATCCATTTGTACACTTGTGTGTTAGTGAACACGTATGACGTCGAAGCCCACATTGTTACACCTGAGTTAGTTTGTGACACCTGCGGTAATTGGAACGAGCGATAATTTCTAGATGTTTCCCGTCATGTGATCCAGAGTAAAGGAAAAGGAAATTCTGCCCAGGGTTCGATTTTCGCGTGCAACAGTTGTGAGTAGTGTAATTGGTTTGTTTAAATGAAAAATAGTGTTTTTGTTACAGTAATAGTAAGAGCTTATAGCTTCAAAGGCTTTATTCTCTTATATTTTAAAACATTATTAGTTCTTCTAGTTGCTTTACTGAATGAAGTATGAGCACATTAACGTCTGGGGACATCTCGGAAACTGCAACCATGTATTTATCTATAGCTATCTACCACCTCCGGGGAAGGGACGAGAGGAGGGAAACCACAGGCTAACACACAGGAAACAACGGAGCCAAGCGTGGAGACGCACGGAAGAACCCAATAGCTTCACTAGATTCACCTGGCGCGCTATAGAGGCTATATATGAGCCGGGAGGCCAAAAGGAGGCCTCTACAATGGCACCTAGGTCCAATCAGCGCAACCAAGGGGAAAAGAGTTTTACTCGGAGCAAGCAATCGTGTTATCTGTCTGTAAAGCCTCAAGCCACGCCTGCCGCCGGCCTGAAAGATAAAGTAGGGAAATTAAATGAAGGAATTAAAGAGAAAGGAACCGTGGTAGACATACAGCTCTCCAGCATTCGCCTAAGTAGCGCCGGCAACGGGGAGCGAAACCGGACCTTCCGAATTCCAGCCCCAGACGAAACGCCAGAGCCAGCTGGCTCGGTGTTGCTTTATTGTACGCAAATAATTACTCTTGAGGTTGATATATCAAATAAACAACGGTGTTTGCATCTTCATTCATAGTAGTTTACAGGAAACTAAATTCTTGTATCCAAAAGAAGGTCATAATGTATTGTCATATATTTGGTGTAAATTACCTATTTAGTTCATCTTTAATGAGAAGTTTTAAATTATTAAAAGAGTAATTAAAATCACTTTTATCCTTCTGTTTTTTTAGCACAAAACCTGTGTTTGCCAATAAATGGTTACACCGATGTAATAATTTATTGCACGTATTTTATCCGAATAAAAACATGAGATGCGAGATCCAGGATTCAGCTTTCGTTGATTCGTCCCTCTCTCCATTGCAAATTCTATATACAAATAAAACAACGGAAAACGGTGGTAAACCACAGTTACACGTTGTTCAATGATTGCAAAAATCATCCAGGCATTTAGCAAGCAGCCAGCAATTCAAAATGCAAATATCAGTCTGCCTCTGTGCTAACCGTGGCACATAATCAACTAAGCATAATAATGAAATGCCAACTAATAGCTAATCAGAAGCTAATGACATCGCAAGGCAATATTAATTATTACTAATTCTCTTCTGGGGAATCAAGTCAATGTATGATCTGTCTATAAAACAGTTAGTAAAACACTAGGGTTTCACAATACTATTGCAACAAAACACATTTATATACTGAGAAATTGTAGGTATTAAGGTTTCTTATTCCGCTCTCAAAAAAGTAAAAAGTTAAATTCAATATAAAGTGACAATATGAATACTTAAAAATAAATAAAAATACTTAAAATTTGCTTAGTTGTTGGAATAATATATAAGAGCGAAAAATAGATTTTGAAGGAGATACAGAGAAGAAAAATTGAAGCTGTCGAATAAAGACTTCTTAAACGAATGAAAAAAGTCCTATTTTAAATTCTGCGTGTACGCGCACACTCACACACATACTCACGAAACCATTTCTATTTTCACTTTCTCTACACGTGTGTACACAATGTGTAGAGAAAATATAGTTTTGCAGATATTTGACTGGAAATACATGTTTCGGGACACATGAATCCAAAAATGTCAGTCTGTCTGTATGTCAGAATGTGTGATTGTGCGTGTGTTTGTGTGCGTGTCTGTGAACAATATAACTCAAAAATGAAAAGTCCGAAAACCAAACTTGATATTTTAGTTCAGTATCTTACAAGAAAGCGACAATTTTCAAGATTTTCATGTAAATCCCAGGCCACTAACTGCCCTTTACACGAAAAAAATGTTGAAAATTTTGGTTTTCTTAAAAATAGATCTTACTATTCTGATTAAATTTGGTATATTTAAGATATTTACATTCCAATTAAAATGTATATTTGAATTCCGGAATAAGCCTCTGTAGACCTTTCTATCACGGATGAAATGTTTCTAAATTTTGCTGGTAAACTATAAGAGATAGATAAAAACTTACTACACAATTTATGTCATGTACATTTACATTTCGTGGAGTTCACGGTTTTTGAGATATTTTTGTAATTGGCTTCGTCTTAAAAGATCTAATTGGGTCAAAACCACATTCAAATGGGATTTTTTATCACGCTATTCAATAATTTTTTGGATAAAAGTTTGATAATATTATTGCGATAAAGGAAATTGTTAATACAATTATATTTAAAATTTTTCTCATATTCCTGACCACACAAAGAATCTGGTTTCAATCCAATAGCGATCACATTATAAAACACTTTGCTGTCGGTTCAGCCCAGAATATTCCCGTATTTCCCTTATAGTTAAAGGAACCAAGTAATAAGTTCTGCTGATTTTATCTCGATTAGCGTGAATAAGATAAAAGAATAAGCTTATTAAAATAATTCTTTACAGAGATGTAGAGAACGTCATGTGAATGGAACACATCAGAATTTTTATTTATAATTTAGTGTGAGCTTCAAGTAAAATTTCTGCATTGATTTTTGGGTGAAGTGCAGTATCATCTCTAGTTACTATTGACAAAGGAATTAAAAATAGCAATAAATTGCCTCGATGTAATTTAACAATTTTGATTAGCCAGAAATTGCATATGTTTTGTCAATTCCTCCGTTCAGCCAGCAAACCCCAACAAGCAGGATATATTTTTTTTTCTTTACACATGCTATATAAATAGTGTATAGAGAAATTATTGTATTTCAGCAAAGCATTCATACTGAGATTTCACCGGAAATGTATTCTTTGAGACTCACTGAATCCAAAAAGAGTATTTCTAGAAAAAATATTGAGTGCGTATATCTGTGTATATGTTTATGGACAGCACAAAAAGACCGTTAAATACCATATTTGGTATTTAAGTTGAGTTTCTTTCAAAGATGTGACACGAAGATTTTGAGGAAACTCCCTCTATCCCAAACTAGCCTTTAGAAGGAAAAATTTCGAAAATTTTAATTTTCTCCAAAATGGCTCTAACGATTTTTGTTAAAATACCGTATACTAAAAATATTGTTACATTAGAAATAAAATGTATATTTTGAATTTTCTGGGAGTAGCTTTTGAAGACCTCTTTATTCTGGTTGGCTTTTGAATAACCGGTAAACTGTAAGAGACATACAAAAACTTACCACAAAAAAGAATGTAGATCTCGTTAAAATACACAGCTTATGTCATAAACATTTTTCTGTGGAGTTGACCATTTCCAAGGTATTCAGTTTTAAAGTGGTTTTAGTTTTAAAATGCTTAAACATATCTCATACGGAAAATGTTCAACTATTGATAATTCTGAGTGATAAATTATTCTTAAAATGTTTATTCTTCTATCTACTTCATGCTTAGCAGGATAATCATTAGTAGAAATGGTTTTATTACTTGCTTTCTTGTAAGTAGAAGAATCACAAGAGAATACTTTAGTCTAAAGTGATAGTCAAAACTTTAAAAGCCGGTTAACCTGTAGCTGAAATCCGTTTCCTTACATTTCCATGAGCTGACAAATTCTCGTATATGGAATACCTCAAAAATGGTCATCTTCATAAAAAATATATATATGTAAATATGACATAAGTTGCGTGTTTTAACGAGATTTACATTTTTGTATATCAAGTAATTGTCTCCATCTTACAATTTAGCAATTATACAAAATTCACCAAAGTCATCCAGATTGAAGAACTCTTCATGGCTAATCCCAGAAAATTAAAAATATACATTTTAATTGTGACGCAAATATATTTAATACAAGCTATTTTATTCAAAATTGTTAGAGCCATTTTTAATGTTAAAATTTTCGAAATGTTTTCCATGTAAATGGTAGTTTGGGGAGGGAGATTTTATTAAAAATCTTCATCCTGAATACGAAATTTGGTATTTTCGTATTTGAGTTACGGACACACAGACAGACGCACACGGACTTTTTTCTAACAATGCATTTTTCTTATACAGGGGACCCTAAAACGCCTATACTCGGTGCAATCTCGGTACCGATATTATGAATGGAATGGAATAACTTCTCTACCTAAGTACCATATGCCCTGTAAAGAAAGTTGAGAAAGCCAGAAACACATGTGTAAAATAATAAGATATTAAATACGGGGTATTTTGGTACAGGAACCTAGCATGGGTTAATACTTGTACTTTAAAGATTCCAATATCCTTAAATGAATATTTTTTCCTTAAAAAATGCTTCTATGACTTACTTGAGCACAAATTTCTTTCCACTGATTCCATATTTCATATTTAGAAGCTGAAGAAGCCTGAACGTTGGAAAGATAATAATAGACACTGTTCATCAGACGATGGAAAATTTTTGAACCACTGAGCAGCTTCTTAGGATAAAGTTATTAATGAAAATGTAATACTAAATTGTAGCTCGTTGCTGCATCTAATGCCAGCTGACTAATGTCGAACAGAGAAAAGAAAAGGTAATAGAGCCTAGATGTTTCATTACGCGCGTCACCTTCTGTTTATCTTTGCTATAAATTTGGGTATTTATTTTCAATTATTTTTAATCAGTGGTGGAGGGCAGTATTTTATGTTAACAAAATAAAGAACTGAAACATATTTTCATGATAATCTTCAAAAAAAGCATTATAGTACTTGTTTTTTCTTTCTTTTGTTTTAAAGTGGAAGATCCGATAAAAAGGAGATTTTAAATCCGTCTACTATTTTTTTCATTTATAGATTACATTCATAATATTATAATTTATTAGATATAATATCTAAGGATTTCCTAAATATAGCTGCAATGTTTTAAGGGTATTATATCTAATTAAGATTGGAGATGGGCTCACCAAACTTCATAAGCGTCATACATCTCTATATTAGTATTTTCTGTAAGTAGAAGATACAATTTATGTAAACATGTTAAATATCTTTCATGAATCCGGTTTATATCCTGAGAATATTTTTAAATTTTTACTAGAGCTTAATGTCCCTTTTTCACATAACTGAATCATAACACAGCTTTGAAGTTTAATACATAGATTTTCATAAATATTTAATTAATTTTGGTACAGAATGAATCCAGCAGTTTAATTACAGATTTCATACAAAAAATATATACTGATAAAAAGGTTATATTTGAAAAGAAAATGTAATTAATAATCTTAACTATTTCCATTCAATATGTGCAGATGGTAGTAGTCAAAAGTAAGCAGTCATAAATTATACATCTTCGTTCAAAGTTTTATAAATTAGGCTTTTGCCTTCAGACAAAAATATACACAAAGTAAAGAAATGAAGTTAGAACAAAAAGTATTTATTTAAAGTATAAGTGGGAGGAATTTAAAATACTTACCATTTATTAGACAGCTTATCAAAAGGCTTAATTAATATAACAACCTGGTACACCCCAATATCATTCTGTTCAGCTAGAACTGCACACTTATTTGTTTCTTTCAATCACAGCTCTTTCGCTAAGTCTCTGTAATAAATTATTCTTAAAACAGCTTATTTTTATATCCACTTCTGGTAAGAGAGATAAACATCAGCTGAAATGACCTTATTACTTAGTTATTTTTAAGTAAAAGGGAAATTACAGAGCCTAAAGCGATAGTCAAATATTTCAAATGCAGGTTGCTACGTGACTGGAACTTCTTCTCTTACAAATTCCTGTTTAAGAAAATATTGAGCATTTTAAAACTGAAACCAATTTAAAAGAATATCTCGGAAGTGATTCAATATAAAACAAATTGTATATGACATAAATTGTTTGTTTTAAGGAGCTCTAAAACGCTTGTGCAGTAGTTTTTTGCCTATCTTTCACGATTGCCTAACTATACCAAAGTCATTAATAATGAAAAAACTTCAGAGAATATTCCCAAAAATTCGAGATGCCTATTTATGCATTTTGTCCTTCCTATATTATGTATAATGTACGGTATTTTAGGCCAAATAGTTATGGCCATTTTTGAGACACTAAAATTTTTTGAAAATTTATCCAAGTAAAGCGTAGATTTAGGTGGGGGATTCCTTGAAAATCGTTGAGTTTACAGACACAGGACACAAGAGACACACCCACACACAGACATACACACATACTTTATCTAAAAAAATTTTTTTTGGATTCAGAGTACCCTAAAACATTCATTTTCAGTGAAATAACTATCTAATTTTTGGGTGGGATGCAGTAGCTTCTATAGTAGTACTATATCCTAAGCAGAGAAGGCAATTTTGAATAAAAACATTTATTTTTGAGTTTTCAGTCGCCTTTAGTGATTTATGACACACAAGCAAATTAAAAAAATCTGATGTGTTCCATTCACATGCCTTTCTCTCTTTCTCTACATTTCTGCAAAAAATATTATTAACTTCATACTAATTTAGAAAACAAAATAAGAGAAATAGTCTTATTACTTACTTTCTTGTAGATAGTAGCGAAATAACGAAGTAACATAGGTTAAAGTGATAGTCAAAGCTGGTTGCTATGTGACTGATGTTGCTGTGTTTATATGCACAGAAATTGACAAATTCCTATATGAGAAAAGTATAAGTCACAGATTCCATTTTAATGAAGAATAAAAAATGAAATATATGATTATAAAAATAAACTATAGGTATTGTTATCAAATCAATGTTTTGATTTTTATTAAAAGTTTGAATTTTGGGCTAAATTTTTTTTTGGGAGGAAGGACCTTTGTTCAATTTTACTCAATTCACCTTTAATCAACCAATCCAATTCACCCCTCATCAATCAGTCGAATTCACCCCTAAGCTGAAACCAATAACAAGGAATATCTCAAAATCCATCAACTCCATGAAAAAATGTATATGACATAATGTGTGTTTTAACATGCTCTGCATTTTTTGTGTGATAAGTTTTTGTCCATCACTTTTGGTTTACCAGTTATGCTAAATTTAGTAAAATTCATCTAGAACAAAGTAATCTTCATGGACTATTCCCAGAAAATTCAGGATATACATTTTGTTTGTCAGGTAAATATCTTTAATATACAACATTTCAATCAAAATCGTTAGGGCTATTTTAGAGAAAATCAACGTTTTCGAAAAAAGTTCCATGTAAAGGGTAGTTGGGGTTATGTCGATTTCACATCAGATTTTTGTTACATAAGTGGTATATACTTTGAATATCTAATTCCTGAAACGAAATTAAAACAACAATATTTAGAAGGAAGTTGAAAATATATCCCGGTGCGATATCTATTTCAGAAATGATACCTTTGGAAATTATAATATCATATTATTATTATTTTTTTTTTTTTTTTGTAGTTGGCTTGCCCTCTCGTATGTTGAGGAACGACACTCCCCTAGGACTCACAAGCCGATCCTATGTATCAGAAGCCTGTCTGGGAGTCAACACCACTAAACCACAGAATGGAGAACCTGAAACGAGTGGTCTATCCGTAGCCAATTTAGGGTCTGCAGAAGTTGATGATATGTAATGCAAGCAAAATTATGATAGAAAAGGTGATGATGGAGCAATTGGTGGAATGAGTGGTGGAGAAAACCGGAGGGCCTGGAGGAAACCCGCCCAGATGCCGCTTCATCCGCCATAAATTCCACATGCGGGAGCTTGGGAGACATTATGTATATTACATATGCTACCTGTAAATGAACATACATAGAGAACCTTGTTTAACAATGTTATTTTTGGAGCATCACTGGCATTAGAATTTGCGACAGCATCTGTACAAATGAAATGAACCGAACAAGGAGACTCAGGCGTTTCGTCAAATGCTGGCATTCGGGAGATTTTGGGATCGATTCCCGCAGCCGACCGTTGTGATCGATGGGGGTTCTCGGGGGGTTTTCCGGGTCAATAGACAAATGCTGGGGAGGCTTCTTCATTCCCCCAAACTTCATGTCCCTTCATTTCATCTACATTTCAGGGTTGTAAGTGTCAGCAAGGACTTCCGTGATGGGGACTGCGGCGAGATGGCTTTAGAAGTGTATGTAGACAAAGGGAGCCCGTCAGACTTAGGATGAACTGCTTGAAAATATGTTATGGACCCTCCACGGTGGCTCCTTCTCCGGTGTACGGTTTCGGCCGCCCGTTGTAATTACTCACACTCGTCCTAGCCTCCCGAGATAAGTAATAAGCCATTAGCTGCAGTATGGAATCCCATCCAAAATTGCATCATACACACGCATCATACTCATGACAGGAAGGAGATATGAAGATGAGTGGGTGGATTAATGATTTAAATATCTCGTGTTCAATTATAAGTTAAGATCCTGTTTATAACTTAACGGTTTTACTGACATGCACATTCTCTCAGTCTGCACAATAGCGTTTATATTTTCACGTCGCCTAACTAGCGAACTTTTGCTGGTAAGCATATGTTAGTGCCAGGCACATATTTCCCACATGCCCGATATATCAACACTGCTGTTATAGCGTTGACTCGTATCCGTCTTTGCGTACAACCACTCGTAAGATTCCACCATATAATTTTTCGTTTCTCATATTAAGTCTTGTGAAAAACTTATTAAACATTGTACTTACTTAAATATAATAAGTATAAGATTTTTATCGATTGGTAAATATTATAGAAATGCAACCATTAACTCTGTTCTGTGAATATGAAGTAAAAACCTCACGTGAACTGGTACGATAATATAATAAATCGCATTCTTTTGAGCCCTAAAGGAGTGATTAAATGCTTGTTGTTTTTTTTTTTTTTGTTCTAAAGCTAAAAATTTAAGTTTTACAGGTACTAATGGCAACAAAATACCACACCAAATTTCACACAAATATGTGATTTAATTTTGCATATATTCGATTCCATTACCTAAAATTAAAATCTATTTTCTCTTAACTATATTGAGCTACATGGACCATTTATTATAATTATATTCCTTAATAACCTTTTAAAATGGTCTGAATGAAATTTTCCTATAGTGGATAGTGTTTTTTTAATTTATTTATTATCACAAAGTGGAATAGATGACAAAAAAAAAAAAAAAAGAACAGTGTAGGATTATAATAATGTTTTAAAACTAATCCAAAGTTAATTTAAAGGTTCTAGCCAAAATTTTATTATACACATTATGCACTCTTTTGGGAGAAATTTTCAGTCCCTATCTGTATTTTAGTTGGAGAAGATAAACTTTAAACATGTGAAAATAAAAAAGTAAAAGTCTGATGTATTTTATTCACATGACTTTCTCTACATTTTAAAAACAATTTGTTCTTAAAATGCTTATTCTTCTGTGTATTTAATGCTAATCGAGATGAAAATAAGCAGAAAAAACCTTATTACTTAGTTTCTTATAAAGAAAGAGAATAAGAGAATGTACTAAGTTAAAACGATAGTAAAATCTTTTAATAGACGGTTGCTTTGCACTTCATTGAAGTTCGTTCTCTTTGCATGACCAGGAGTTAAGGTTCGCGTATCAGAAGGGTTTAATTATTTTAAAATTGAAACCAATAGCATGGAATTATCTCGGAAATGGTTAACGCCTCAAAAATTGTATACCACTTAAGTTTTGTATTTTAACGAGTTCTGCATTTTGGTTGCAGTAAATTTTTCTGTCTACTATGATTTACCAGTTATACACATCAGTCAGAATGAAGAGCACTTGAGAAGCTATTACTAGAAAATTTAAGATATGTATTTTATTTGTTATATAAGTATAAAAATTGATGGAGTAATTTTGAGAAACTAACATTGCAAAAAAATACACGTAAAAGGTAGTTGAGGTGGTGGAGTTTCCTGAAAATGATAGTATCCAACTCTGGAAGATGATGAAGCTAAATATCAAGTTTGGTATAAAACCGACTTTTCGTTTTTGAATTACGCATTCACAGAAACATGGACACTCTGACACACACACACACACACACACACACACACACACACACACACACATCGGTTCTTTTTCTAAAATTTCTTTTAATTTTTTACTTGTAAGGGACTCCAAAACTATAATTCCAGCAAAGTCTCGATATCCTTACCTATATACTAAGTACAAATTAAACTTGATATAAAGTAATTTAATAAGCAGAACTCTGTAAAATGGCGTCTAAAACATGTGTTACAACCGCTCTAAGATAAAAAAAAAAAAAAGAACTTTGCAAATGTATGACCGTAATCGCTAAAAATTAGCTTTTGTATACTCAATTTTATTGATACGTGCACCTCTGTTTCACTTGTAATAAAGCTAAAAACTGGCGCAAAAATGCAATTAAGGAAACATTATCGATTTCCTTTTGAAAGGATCTCTTTTCTACTAAATCTATTTCTCTCTGTAAGCCAATGCTGGTTTCTACAATACTCATGTTTAAGTTTTATTAAAGCTAGTCACGATAAGCACAAACAAAGACAGTGTATTGTTATTTTAATTGTAGATACACGAGAAATAAGGAAGCTACTGGAGATATTTAAATGTTTTAAAATCTGCTTCCTAAGTGAGGGCATTGAAATTCCCTTCTCTAAACCATAATGACGAGTTCCCATTTTAGAAAATTTTAAGTATAGAAAAAATATACACAAAATTAATAATATATCCGAAAGGAAAAAAAAATGCAATTCATATACATTGTGTATTTTAGAGTGATTTTGGTGCAGTATTTTTATGCTATATCTTAAGGTTTACGAGTTATGCAAAAGTAATCCAAAATGAACAAAAATTGAGAAGCTATTCCCCAAAATAAAAATATAAATTTTATTTGTAATGAAGATGTCCAAAGTATATGGCGCTTTTATAAAAATTTGGAGCTATGTTTCAAAGAATTAAAATTTTTATAATTTTCATAACCAAGTAAAGAGTAGTTTGAGGCGAAGTGATTTTCTTGGAAATCTTCCTGCCGTATTATTAGATTTTTGTTTTGCGCAAATATAAAAGTACTACATAACTGTATATGAAAAGATAGATATTCTAAGACCTTGTAGTTTTGAACAGTCATTTATTTGGCTAAAATCAAACTCTACACTGAATGTGTTTTACGTTTCAAAAGATTCTATGCTTCGCTATGAATGAAAAGAGGAAAGCCACTCCACCTGTATCTTGCGGGCACTCTGTGGCAGAGCAACAGTAAAACTGGACAGTATGGCAGTCTTTCTGACGTGAATGTCATCTTTTATTCATACCCATACGAGTACGCAACATTAAAAACCGCTTCAGCGTTAATTATGAAAACTTTGCTCGCTACTAAAAAAACTTCAAGCCTTGCTACATATTTACTAAAGTTAAATAGTCATATTTGTGTGAATGACCTACCCTTTTGCTGTGTCCATCTTTCTGTTTAAACTCTCCCCCATGGACATGAACGAACACTTTAATGCAGCTGTTATATTTGAAGTTACCTTTGTATTAAACGTAAATCATCAGCTTCTGATTTATTAATTATATTATTGTAGCCCTTTATCATTTGCAAATAATGTGTATGGAGGCTAAAACCGATTAATAAAACACGTAGGACAGTTCAAGGGGTTATATATCAAAACACAACACTTGTGAGTAGCACTGCTTAAAAATGTACACTTTTTTATTGTTCCCATTATTTCTTTTGTTTTGCTATTTGATTACCATCTTTGTACAAGGCGGGACTCGAACCCACGGTCCCCTGTGCCACGGAGTACCAAAACGAGGCACAGCAAGCGCGGCGTTGGGGACCGGCTTAATTTTCTTCTAATGTTGTGAACTCGCTATATCAATTTTCGTCATATAAAGTATCATATTTTTTTAAATATAGCTTTTATTTTTTAAACGTTCTGCTATAAGTATGTATATTTTAGTCACATTTGTTTAATGATCTCTTAAGGTATGAGTATATCCAATAACAGATCTCAGTAAACGCAGCATTAAAATTTTCAAATTTACTTTTATCGTTTAGCCAATTTTGCTACTCATATAAAATGGGAAATACTGAATTCTTATAGAACTTAAAATGAACTTTCGTTTATAGTTTTATGTTTAAATGTCTTCTAATTGTAACACGAAATTTTCCCAGCATTTCTTCCATATGTTTTGTATGAATGTACCATAAATGATAGCGTGCGCGACATTACCACGAATTTTGGAGCGCATACCGATCCCTCTACCTATCAATGTGAATGGTTAGTGCCTTCGGCTCGTCTTTCAGAACAAATGACCCGCATAATAATGGTTAAAACAAGAATCTCTTTGTATGCGCCTCCTCACTGGCCTGGCGCTAGCACTTCTGAACTCCACATACTCACAGCGGAGTGTTCTAGAAGGCGAAACTACTTGAAATCACCAGATCCTGCTGAGGGTGACCTTAGAAAATTTAAATTACAAGGGTGAGCTTTAAAAGGTTGTGGATGTTCTTCCTGAAGCTTGATGAATACGTGATGCTAGGTGTGGATGCCCTCAGGGGCAATGAAGCAGGAGGAAAAAGTAACTTCTCATTTGAGAAAAGTATAATATTGATAAATTTGAACCAAAAAGAACCATCCCGACAATATTCAACTCTTCAAAATTATTTGTTACACAACTGTGTTCTTTAACTTTTTGTTTAGTAGATTTTGACTACCTGTTACGGTTTACCAGTTATGCAAAAGTTATCAAGAATTAAGAATGCATTGGAGGATATTCCCAGAAAGTTCAAGATATGCATCTTATTCCTATCGTAAAATATCTTTAAATGATGGTTTTTAAACAGTTTTGAAATAAATAAAAAATTCGAGAAACATATCACGTAAAGCGGAGGTATATTTTCCTGAAGATATTCGTGTCACATCCTGAAAGATGATAGACTTAAATACAAATTTGATACTTAGCGACTTTTCCTTTTAATTATCTTATTCATGGACATACTAAGTCACACACTTCTGAAGAAGCTTTATGCTTATTCAGAGGTCCTCAAAATGTTCTGTGCAACTTCGAAATAGAACTTTTTGGCGGAATGCATTATATTCTCTACCTAATATTAACATTATAATGGTAAAAATAAAACCATGTTAGCCTAGATTTAACAATGTGTAACTTTTAACTGTAGCTGATAATCTGTAAAGAAAGTAAGGATTAAAATATTGAGTGCATGAGAGGGAAGAGTGAACATTTATCCATATGTTATTAATGCATACTTAATGAACACATAGCATGAGAAGTAGAACAGGCTGCTATTACTATGCTCCCCAACTGTTGTTAAATAAAATAATACTGCTGCTTTAATTTGTTCGGTTTTAAAGAATTTATGACTGTTTACTTTGACACACTGCATGGATGGGTAGTATAAAAATAACTAGGTCGTGTTATTTAAGCTGAATAATTAAGCTAACCTTGCTTAAAACCCATAAGTGAAATTGCTATAATTTTACTGCTAGCAGGATAACGTTTAGAATGACAGTGCTAATTCAGGCCATAAAATTCATATGGGTCGAATAAAGAGTAGTATGCTGAAGTCTGGTTCTGTCTCAAGTTCAACATTTGTTCATCGAGAGAAGCGGTTGAAGGGATAGTGACCTTGTCCTGGGGTTAAAATTCTACTTACTGATCAGTTTGAAAGGAATATTTTAGCGAGCTTTAGGTATCCAGAGTATTGAATATTCAGTACATATCCCAAATGTGCACCATAAAAAATAAATGTTATAGTAAAAAGACATTAGATTATGTTAGTCGGAGCCTGGAGGTTCCAAGATGGTGCACATGCTGTAATTCTTGATATATATTTGTTGTTGGAATGATGAATTGTAAAAATCATAGTTCGTATGTATTTATGGGCTCAGGTTATGTAATAAGCTTCATCCTGATCACAAGAATAGATATATAATCCAATGGGAGGAAGTGGCAGGAGAAGTGACTACCAGTAGTACATGCAATAAAATCTGAAACTGGGTTTTCCACGGACAATTAATAGCAATGAAATAAACACATCGAGATTAATGTGCAGTATTATTGTTAAGGACAAAATCATTTTTTGCCAGAGCTTCTGGAATCTATAACGCAGTAACGCAGATTACTTTATCTTTAGTGCAGTAACAAGCAACAAACCCGGTAAGAAATCAGGTTCTGTCTTGCACAGACAAGTATTCTGCCCAACTACCAAGGAAGCAAGCGACCATCCTAGTAAAGCAGGCTCCGTCTTGCACGATGAAGGTTTTTGCCACACTACCAACAAGAAAGCAGGCGACCAACCCGATAACAAACCAGGCTCCATCTGATACACATATTTTTCAGCCAAACTATCAGCAAGCTAGCAAGTGACCAACTCGGTAAAAAAAATCAGGCTCCATCTTGCTCACTTAAGTTTTCTGCCAAACTACCTACAAGGTAGCAAGAGACCAACTCGGTAACAAATCAGACTCCATTTAGCACACTCAAGTTTTTTTTCTCACCTGCCAATAAGTTAGCAAGCGACCAACCCGGTAACAAACCAGGCGCTCAAGCGTTCTGTCCAACTGCCAATTGTCCAATTGACCACTGCAAACAATGTCAATGGATAAACAGTGAATAGAATGAGCGCGCATGCGTCGAACTGTGACACTAGCATTGAGGTGGTGAGGAACGAAATGGTACTTCCTGGACACGCTGGTATATCTATTTTGTGTTTTGCTTAACCCTTCAAATGCCATGTTAATATCATTTCTCGGTCTTGTTTGGTGCTCATGGTCATCACTTCTTAATAACTAATTCTTTGAAGATTTATATATGTGAATTAAATCAATTATTTACGTACGTTAAAGCATTTAAGTGAATAAAAATTGGCCTCCATTGGATTTGTTTCTTCTTAATAGTTCTAATTATTTGGTTAACTTGTTTTTAAAATAATAAAATATTCCTATTATACCACAATCAGCACCATTACCATCATAAAAACAGGGATTAGATCTCTAATGTATTCCGACTGCAAAGTAAAGTAAATACACTTTGACCCATATCGTATAAAGGAATACGGATCATATTCACCAGTAATGTTTGCTCTTCCCGTATTTTTCTATACCTGGGCATTAACAGTTCATACCCAGTTCATTATTTAACACTGCATTTATTAACCTCTATTTACAGGACTTTGTTTCTGTTGCAAATAATACTTAATCTTAAGGTTTTTATATCGAAGCACTTAAAATACTTACCATGAATAAGTAAAATTTGAATGAAAACTTCGGTTGATTTATGAACAAAACCTATTAATGAATCCAGATGCAGCTCTTATGTTTCTAAATTCAATTCAGCTACATATGTTACCTACTGAATTAAAGTTTAATAAAAGGTACGCCAAATTCAAGAACTTTAAAAGTATATTTACATCCAACTGTGTTCTAACTAAATTTTAAATTTGTTTTAGTAGCTCTGCATAAATTATTTTTATTACAATTTAACGCACCTTTAACCGCACATTTTACAGAAGCAAGGAATGGATGAAATGGTTGACCTGCCATTTGACATTTAAAGATAACCGAAAATAAAAATCTCTTATACAGAGACGACCCACTCTTACCGAGAATCGAACTTGGGATAAATTGCGCAGAAAGCAAACACCACCGAGTCCCGCACCTCTGGACGTTCATCATCACCATCATCATTTGTTAAAACTTCAAAGCTAAATAGTGCCCCCTCCGGAATTGAACCAGTGCCACGTGATACAGCACAGTAATGGCATCACAAAATATTATTTATAACATTGTCATTATTAAGTACCAACAAGGTAATTGCAAGCAAGTTGATAGTAGCTGATAGTGTTAATCTTATTTGCTTATTGGGTATTCTAGGTTATGTTCTTTCACAGACTGGGCTCTTAAACTAACAACTTTGGGTAATCTGAAATACATGACCACATCAACTTCATCGTACTTCTCAAAATATGTGATTCTTTATTGATGGTTAGACCATTTAGTACTATTTTTTACATTCTCTTAGTAATATTCTATTTAATCATATTTTTTCTGCTTCATTAATTAGATAGTTTGGCCGTTTAACTGTCATTTTGGTTAGATGTATAACAATGGATTTTCTTATGTAACGTACAAACATTCTCTGGTGGAATTTTAAGAGACTTAATCTCAAATAATCAAGAAAATCGTTATGGTGAATAGTAGCATATCTAGGTTTTAGTGGCTAAAATTGAGAGCAGCTGGAATACTAGCGTTAGTGAAAAAGGCCTTTAAGTCACACGATTTAATGTATGCCTCAAGGCATGGGGATACTCGTAGAACAGAAAGTGACACCAACATTTTTTGTCTTCCGCATCTTTCTCTGCTCGATGAAAACTATTTAGATCAAATCAGTTATACTACGAATAACTTTCATACATAATATAACATAAGTATAGCCATATAAGGGAAAAAATAGACAATTACCATACTCTAATAGCATTAAGTGGTGTCACAGTGTTTGCTGTACTGTAACCCATAACTCATCAAGAATTATTCTGTTAATTCTGTGACAGCAGCATAATGCAAATTAGCTCTAGAATTGTATGTGTTTCCAATTTTGAACTAATTATTTACATTGCTTACACGAAATAGACACCGGTAAAGTTGCTACGCGACTTGCCCCTTGTACGGTGGTAGATTATTATCTTAGAAACATGGTTGCCCGTTTTGTGGAATGACGAAAGAGCGAATTGGAAGTTTGAGGATATTCGAGCACAAGGTGTGGTTGTTACCAGTTTGGCATTAAACGTATAAACACAGAAGTGATAAACTACAAGATGGTCTATTTACTTCAATCTTATGTATACCTACTTTATCTAATTATTACCCCTTATCCGGTTTCAATCATAATTGGATAATGTTGTGGCCACTGAAACTTTAGGGATAAAACGTTATAAAAATATATAATACATATTATAAACATTTGGGAACCATTTTCTTATTGTTCTTATTTCATTTTCTTATTGTTTTCAAAATATTAAAATTTACATCTCAGTAATACAACGATATATTTATGCGTGTCTGTGTTTTTCGCAGATTATTATGTGCCCCAACTACTCCGTATTTGGCTTGTGCAGATATCACTTCGTACGTTTGAAGAGTTGCAGAATTCAACGGGCTATTTCAAATTAAAACCCAACATATGGGAACATGCCTAAGTGACACATTTTGTAACACTTACCTTATTATACTGTTATGTTCTTTAATGCATATGCTGTCTAAACGTATGTAACTGTCTCCCCACGCTCACCTGCAAACACAGAAATGCAAAAGGGTTACTTTTCATTGTTTTACATACTAGTACACAGTTTACTTAAAATAATCAAAAAGGTATCTAATATAAGATAAGACAAGGAAAATAATATAAGGAAGTAGTCGGATGTTTTGCCCTTAAATACTGAAAATTAGCCTACCACCCGGCCGCTGCGTCCCCCATCTCGGTCCACACAGACGTCATGGATGGGATGCAGTATTGTGGTCAGTACCTCGAGCCCCCCGGCCGGTTAATAAAGTCCTCATGACCTGGAGCCGCTATTTCGCCATCAAGTAGCTCCTAATTTGGACCCACAGGGACCTTATAAGGCTGAGTGCATCCCGGGCCAGGTCTCACAGCGGGGGAAAAATTCCCACGCCGGTACTGGGAATCGAACCCAGATCTCCCACTTGGTAAGCAGCCGCGCTACCACCGCGCTAAGGAGACGACCCTCCTTTCTTTATAGCTTTAGTTAGCACTGTATTTTAATGAGAGACAGTAGATTAATAACTAAATTTTCTCCAGAAACACCATCTTATGGGTTTATTAAACCTAGTAATTCACACATTTTCCTACCCAGAGATTTTCATTTAAAGAGTCTTCCTCTACAGTACTCAACCTATATACTATTTTTTCTTTGAAGTTTCACATTGTATGTAAAGGTTTTCTTAATCTATTTAAATACCCCGTCAATGATCCTGTTGATCTGTTGGGTTTTAATACGTTTTCAGTTAATACGGAAGATGTTCTACTCATTCTCTTACATGCTTTTATTTGCACCTGTTTTTAATGGTGGTAATATTTCATCCACTCATGAACATCTTTTGAACAAAATTTATAGATATGTCAAAATCTGGTTTATCACCATTGCAGAATCTTATCTCTCCAAGGCATCTGATTTTACATTGCTTAAAATTCCCTTGTACAGTGGCACCCTCCGCCCCCACATCCACCCAAGAGTAACCAACCTTGTGTTTAACAACTGTACAAGCTTTATTAGACAGCTCTAGAGTAACTTAGAGGCTATTTGATAACTTGCAATTTCTTTGAAAGGCTGTCTATCAAAGAAAGTCCAAGCTAATACTAGGTATTCACATTTAAAATATATTTACTCATTATGAATCGATCCAAAATTGTACACTATAATTTATGAAGTTTCCTCTTGAATACTAAGCAGTGAATTAAGCTGCCTTTTCTGGCATGCACATACATTTTACAGAAATAAACAAATGCATGATTTTTTGTAATATAATATGCCTGTACCTAATTATATAAACCGGGAAATATATTCCAAATGCTTAAACTTATATCCTATGTTATAATACAACTAATACTTCATTATTTTGCAGAGAATTTAAAATAAATATAAAATGATAATTGATTTAAAATTTGGCATAATACTAATAATTGAAATTAAGCTTTAAAATCATATTTTATGTAATTATTTTCTCTTTTAATTAAATTTAAAGATTTTCCACCTTCGGTCTAAAATATACAACTTCGACGTAATTTTCACTTATTTTAAGATTTCTTTAATTGTCATTTATCACTTTTAAAATAATTTATATCCTTCTCAAATCCGTATTTTTCCTATATGATTGTTTATAATTATATAATATTATTTTCTGTTTTCATTTACTATTACTTATAGTTCTTATTAATTTGTTTCCTTTTTATCTTATTTATGTATGTGAAAAACACAGACAGGCATTATACAGCGCATTTTATTACCAGTATTACTCGACCACGGTATCAATGTACTTGGAGGAGGGCACCGGTGTTTTGTAGACATTATCAAGACTTGGGACCCCAGGGGAGCGAGAGCCAAAGCAATGAAAAATATGCCAACCTGCTGTCTTCACATTGATTTTCTCGGTAGCAGCACCTCTGCGTATATTTCTTACCTGACTGTACTAAGAATATCTATTTAAAATGGACGAAGGAGAACATATTATCAGAAATCTGGAATCGCTTTTGTGATGAGATCATAATATAGCTCTAAGTAAGCTAAAAGTAATATAACCGTTTAAATTAAATTCTAATTTCAGTTTTGTATGTACATATGTCTGAATTAATCTTATGAGATATTGGCTTTGTCAGTTGTTTTCAGAGGGACGGGAGTGGGGATGATTCGTTCCAGGCCTAAATTTACGTTACCTCCCCACCATTTGCAAGTTATAAGAACTGGAGGAAGAGACAGTCATAGCGGGATTTAAAATAGCTTTTTTCCGTTTCTTTTTAAATCAAGCAGCTCTGTCGATCTGATTATATATGTTAATAAAAAAGGAAGATACAGTTTCAAGTTATTCTCAAAACAGTTTTATATGAGCATAAAATATCAATATACAGAGGAACCTCACATATACGTTTTTCAAGGGAGACTTATAAAATACAGTATAAATGAGAAAACATATAACTGATCTTCTTTTCTGGTATGGACTTCATTCAGAATTTTTCATTTTTCACCATGAGTTAGTGATTTTCTTGTTTTTTTCCTTGCTGGTTAATATTCACACAAGTTTCTTCTCATATTTGTAATTCGAAACTCCACATAAAATAGATAAGTGACTGTTGGTACAATATGACGACAATAAAAGGATAAATGACAATGAAAACAGCACACTAGCAGTACTCGACTTAAAGCAGAGAAGTTTATAGATTGTTGGAACAATATGATGACAATGAAATGACAAGCGTCAACGAAAACCGCAAAGCAGGCAATTCCAAAGCTATACACAGCAAGCATACCACCACTTTTTTTTTAAAACGTGTAAATAGGTACATTTTGTGTATGGGGATCAGAAAAATGACACATTACCGAGAAAACCTATAACCAAAACGTATACTTGAGCAACATTTTAATGGAGAACCACTGGTCCCTAAAATTTTAGCGTATATGGGCGAAAACTGTTGAAGTGAATAACGTATAAGAGAGTTCCAATTGTGTGTATGCATATGTATCAAGAGGGATAATTAAAGAGCTACAGAACTAAACACTGGAAATAAATTATAAACATCGACTGTTAGTTGTACCTACCTCGGCTTTCAGTTATGTAATTTTCGGCCATTATTAGTTCTAAACAACTTGTAGAAAAAAAACGTTTATAATTGATAGTATTATTTTGGAATATCCATATAGTAAAATATCTATAGGCATAAACAGCGGATGGAGACAGCGAAGTGAATGCTGTATTTAATGTTTTTATCGAAATTTAGGAAAATATACGTATTCGAATTGTTACTCTCATGACACGTGCATAGTAAGTAGACTTTCAGCAGGGTGATGGAGGAGGGAGATCTATTTAGATGACTGCACACTTGAACAAAGAAGTGGTTTAGCGTGATTAAGATTAGGCACCTGGAAAAACAACAAATTAATGGTGACTTCGTAGTAAGAATCTGTCCACTCTGCGGGGAAAGAGACTTATGTAGTTATATTCTGGCTGAATACAATGGAACAAGAATATTAAGACAGCAATATTTACTACCGATGTTCTGGATTCCAATCGAGGAATGAAGACTTGCATATAATGTTGGAGGTTGGGCACCATCTAAAATGTCTATGTAATATTCGGCAAAGGAGATTAATTGCTATGGAAGATGGAATAGGGGGACAGTGCACATAAGAGCGAGGGTTCTATTATTCTTAAGCCAGAACACTGTATTATATTATTATATTATATATAGTCATAAAGTTTCAGTTAATCGTCAACTAAATTCTTTTTCATTTGATGTATTTTTATTTTTATTCAGTTTTCACTAAATGTATATCTTTACTGTTTTATAAAACTCTTACCATGGAGAACGGAAAAGGGGACAGGGTACAAGAGAGGATGTGGTTATTCTTAATCATCAGACCACTGTATACGATATATTATATGCAATGCTAAGTTTCAGGTTGAGTTTCATTTTAACTCTTTCTCCTTCGTTTTACGTGATTTTTTCTCACCTGTCTATTATTCTTTTTTGCAATAATTAAATGATGTGTTGAATACTTAACAAAAATATTACTTTAAATGTTCAAGAAGAGGGAACTCATGTACGGCCATAGGCCCATTCGATTATTGCATATTTCCAAGTGTATACATACTGAAAATATCTGGTAATAAATCACCAACACCGTCACCACCACCACTCCCACCACCGCCATCACCTACCACTACTATATATACCCTGATCTCTTTAAGCTATTTAAAAGAGAAATAATATGTATATCTTGAATTATCTGGGAATAGCTTCTAAATACCTGTTCATTCTGGATAACTTTTCCCTAACTGGGAAATCATAGGGTACAGAAAAATCATTACACCACTAATGTAATTTCGTTAAAAGGCACAATTTATGTCAAATACCGTTTTTGTGTAGCTAACCATTTTACAAATATTTCTTATTGTGATTTCAATTCAATATATATTTGCTTGCACAAAAGGGATGTCCTAATTCGTTTGTCTTGTTCTTGCGAAGAGCAAAATCCGTGACATAGCGACCACCTTATAAAAGATTTGGCTATCAGTTTATCCTAGTGTATTCCCTTATTCTTTCGATTTACAAGGAAATATACAGGTGTTTAAAAAATACGGGCATAATTTCAGGTATGTATTTCCCACATGTAGACAATCAAATTAGTTCATTATAACATGTGTCCGGAAATGCTTAATTTCCGAGTTATGGCCTTCAAAACATTGAAATTCACTGGAACGTTTATCTTTTGGCAGGTTGTTGTCATTACAGAAGATGTTCAAAATGTCCACCTCCTGCTTGAATACAGATCTCACATCGATGTCTCATTGACCTGCGAACACGATCCCAAACTCCAGGAGTATTGCGTATGTCCTCACAACTTGCCACAATTCGATTCCGAAGGGATTCCAAATCCGGCACCGGAGACGAATAAACCAATGATTTTAAATGACCCCACAAGTAGAAATCAAGAGGGTTCAGATCAGCTGAGCGTGGAGGCCAAGCAATTGGGCCACCTCTACCTATTCATCGACCAGGAAACCTTCGATCCAAGTACCGGCGAGCCGTAAGACTGAAGTGTGCAGGAGCGCCATTATGCAAGAAGTGAATGTGTTGATGATTGATCAGTGGAGTGTCTTCGAAAACGTCAGGTATGTTGTTTTCCAGGAAAATTTTGGTACGCCTGCCCCGTAAGTCTGTTTACAAGTACATGGGGTCCAACTAATCGATCACCAATGATACCGGGCCACATGTTGAGGGAGAACCGCACCTGGTGATGAGATACAACAGTTTGCACGTGGGTTTTCATGCGACCATACATGCTGATTGTGGAAATTTGTTATGCCATCTCTTGTGAACTGAGCTTCATCTGTAAATAATACGACGGCAGAAAAGTTCGGATTTACACCACACTGCAGCAAGAACCACTAACAGAACCTAACTCGTGCAGGATAATCTGCTGGTGACAGGTCCTGTATACGTTGCAAATGATAAGGATACAATTGATACTCGTTCAACAGTCTACAGCCAGACAGTCGTATGAGGAACATTGACTTGCAACGCTAACCGTCGTGTGCTGATAGAAGGAGTCCTGTCCACAGCCTCCAGAATCTCCTCCTGCACTTCTGAAGTTGTAGATCTTGGTCGTCCCCTTCCCAAACCCGAAGAGGTGAATGTTCCATACTCGCACAGACGGGAATGGAGACGTACAAATGTCTTCCGATCTGGACACTGTCGCTGTGGGTACCTCTCCTGGTACAAACGACGAGCCAGCGCAGCATTGCCGTCCGCCTTACCATACATGAAGTGTATCTCTGCCAGCTCTTGATTTGAATACATGTCGCACAGTCTTAACGCCTAAAGCACACTGAATGTAACCTTCCTCAGAATGAACTATCAGAGCGCCCTCCTAATGTCTCCTTTGACGGCAAAGACCTGCGGAAAGCAAAACGTTCCAGTGAATTCCAAAGTTGTGAAGGCCATAACTCGGAAATGAAGCATTTCCGGACACATGTTATAATGAACTATTTTGATTGCCTTCATGTGGGAAATACATACTTAAAATTATTCCCCGTATTTTTGAAACATCTTGTATAATAATATCATTTATGAAAAATGTTTCTGGACTAACGTGAAATAGAAGAACATGTGTTTTACTTTCTGTAGCATATATGTACAATGTACATAATACGAGAGGGCATTTTATTCCACACAATAATTTATTACCATATTTTGAGGATCTCTAAATCATATAAAACATGTTGGAAAAAGGCCAGAGCGTTCCAATGTGTGGACAGCATAAATCAAAAACGTCAAGTTGGTTAAATATCAAACCTGGTATTTTAAAATAAGAACTATAGCTTTCCTGGCGACGTGTTAATTCAAGATCTTCTCGGGCTTCTAGCCAGGTAAAAACTTGGCTTGACACCAACGTTTCGAAGAAGTGCATCTTCCTCGTCTTCAGGGTGAAAGACGAGGAAGATGCACTTCTTCGAAACGTTGGTGTCAAGCCAAGTTTTTACCTGGCTAGAAGCCCGAGAAGATCTGGTATTTTAGTTCAATATGTAAATGGGTCATTTTTCGAAATTTTTAATTATGTAAAAAATGGCTCATACGATTCGATTAAAATATCGTATATTAAAGATATTTAAATGTTAAATAAACAGAATATCTTACATTTTCTGGAAATATCCTCTTACGCTCTTCACTTTGGATGAATTTTGCATAACTGGTAAACCGTAAATGATGAAACAAAAACTTGCTACACAAAAATGTAGATATAGCCAAAACACACAATTTATGTCATATACATTATTTGTAGAGCTAACAATTTCAGAGATATTACCTTTTATTGGTTTCAATTTTAAATACTTAAGCTTTTCTCAAATGAAAAGCCCTCATCCGTTTCATATCTAGTTTGTATTACTCTTGGCCTTGGTAATAGAAGAGATTTCAATGATAATTCCATGGTCACAGCTTCTAAAAGAATTGATTTGATTTAGCTTCGTGTATTACCGTATTGGCCTTCTGCTTATAAGGAACTATGTAATAAGACCATCTCTGTTAATGTTTATCTTGATTAAGAATATGCAGATAAAAGAAGGTTCTTTTGTAAGTAATTGTTCATTTGGAGAACAGAAAAAGTCTGTTACTGAATGTTACCTAAGAATTCTGAACAAAGCAATAATGCGTTGCAATTAATTGAGCTTTCTCGTTCCAGTGTTCATGTTCTATATACATCATTTAGAGAGCGGGAAACAAAAAACAGCGAGAGAGATAGAGAAGAGGTTGTATGAATTATTCATTAATCAATTACACATGATTCTATTCATACAATATGCAGTTAAGTTTCACTATAATACAACATTGAATGATGTCATTGTTTTGCCATTTGTACAGAAATTTGATTAATTAATAGTCGTTCCAAAAGAGCCTTACTATGATGGTGTTACACGGCACAAACTGTACTGGAATCAATTGTGCTTGATCTCTTGTTTCGAGAGGAGTGACACACAATGCAAAACAAATTGAACATCCGCCGAATCCTAAGCAGCAAAACTTTCCTTATTATGCTGATAAATTGGAACTACGATTATTGCTATTATTTATACATGAATTGCAAAGCCTGGATATAACACCAAGTGCTTGAGCTGATTATTATGTCGTTTTAATTGGTTATCAGTTAAAGTTACTAAAACGTTGATTAACAAAGGTGTATTTAAATCCTGAATACCGGTAGCTGTAAAGTACTTATTTAACCAAAATATAGATAAAAGGCTGAAATCTGGGCACTTGTCTGTGTAAAAATAACAGAACACTAGAAAATAGTAAGTTTTTGCACCACGATCAGAATCTACGTTAAAATTTATTCTTACGCCATTAAGTTTATATCCAATCAGAAAGCACCGCACTTAACCACTTACATAACGACACGCTTAACCGACCGACCATCCAGCTTGGTTATATGTTACTACATGAAGCTTCATCACTTCCATATGTGGAGGATGTAATTAGGCGCCGGGCTCAAAATATCTACCCAAAAATGCCATATCGTGAAACCGAAATTCAGATATCTGGGAGATTACGTACCCACTGTACGGCACATCAGGCAGTTGCGAGTTCTCCGCATGGCTTGTGTTAACCCCGATAATTAAGGTATTAAATCAACTATCTGCTAAAAAGCTGAACTAATTATTCACTCCCCTCCTATAAGTGAAGTCACAAAAAAAAAAAAAAAAAAAAAAAGCAAAATTTTGGAACCAAGACACCAGTAGAGCAGTGGCAAGAAAGGATATATATTTGAAATGATTTCTCTCCCGTGATCTTATATTAAATATTTAAGTTGAAATAAAATATGATGGAAAATGATAGAATAATTAACTCTGACCCTAATACGTAACGTAGACATACCTTTGAAGTTTTGGATCTTGCAATTCCTAAGTTTACTTTATGTTTACTAATTCACTGCCAACGATGCTTTTATAATACTTATCATCTATTTCTTACATTTATGTAATTGTTCCCGTTAATTTTCAATGGAGCCGGAATGATGGAGGAAGCTCGCCGGTATGCAATACAGTGCTTTTCCTTCACACTGCGGCCACCAAACGTTTGTTCTTGTACCGGCCGCCAATGGTCGGATTCCTTTCGAAAGGGCCATAAAATTCCAAGTACATATTATAATATTTTCAATAACAATTATCATATTAAGTATAAGAGGTTTATGGTACCTTGTCAGGAAATATTGATTCGCGGGAAACAAGAGATCAACATCAAATGTCTGGTTTGATATTTGCTTTTAGTTCTTCAAATATGTGGACTTTGTTGCATACAGAGTTTCCCTTAGTTACTATCATTAGAAAGATAAATTAACTAGAAACATGCTGTGTAATTGTAAGTATTCAATTCAAGTAATAGTTTAACTATTTTGGCAGAGGTAGGTGTAAATATTTAGAGTCTATAAACATGAAGAATAATCATAGCAAAAACAAACACCTTTTTTCGTAATTTTATCATTAAGTATTAAAATTTCATTGCATATTTTATGTAAACACTATTATCAATATTAAAACAGTTTTCATTTAGATCTAGTAATGTCTATTTCTATAAAAAGTCTACTCCCCAGTACTTTTATAATTATACTATTTTTTTCATTACGTTTGCAATGCGATAGGGTATAACTTGTCAAATTTACACATATGGTTTTAGAAACTTTGTGTCAAATAGAATTGAAAGCTATAAAAGGTTTAATATTATAAAATAAGATTATTCAAATTAATATTTGCTATATGTAAATTATTAAGAAATAAAGATATAAGAGAAGTAGTCATACTGAGCATTGAATGTCATGAGCGGTATTGGAACGATGGATGTACTAGTCTCAATTCAGAGGTTCTAACCACTTAGCTACCATGCCCACGTGCAGACACGCCATTACTTTCCTAAGTGGACTCCAGATTTTCCCGGTAAACCACGAGAAAATCTCAATTTATTTTTAGATGCATACCACATTGGCGGCATACAATTTTGTAAGTACTTAAGTCCCGGTATTTTTAGTTTAACCAACTATTAGGTCAATTATTGTCAATTGCTTCTTTCACACTAACCTGTGTGTAGATGGAAAGGTAGAGTTAGACTGAAACATTTAATTTCATAGCCGAGATTAGAACCACAGACCTTCTCGTGTCCGTCCAGTTGCTCTAATCAATGAGTTAACATGGCAACAAGCCGGCACGAAATTTATTTTAACTGATTCGAAATTTGCCGGGAAACCATAATTAACAATGAAGTCTGACTCTTTCCTATACACCGTTAGTGTGGGAAAAAGAATTAATTGACAAAACTATCAAAAATCGTAACATCATAAGACGTCGGATCTAACCGACAAAGTTTCGAGCGCAGCAAGTGAATATATTTTGAAAGGTCACTTCGAATTATATTTATCTAGAACCATTTCATAAGTAAAATGTGTATTTAAATACTACATGGTAAATATTTGACCAGAAAATATTAAATTCTATAAATAAAATCTAATGTTCTCTATTCACATGACTTTCTCTACATGTAAACAATCTCTTCTTACAAAATATTGTTATTCTTTTATTTACACCATGCTAATCGAGATAAATATTAGAAGAAACTGTCTTATTACTTGCTTCCTTCCAAGCAAAAGTGAAATGAGAAAATATTCCAAGCTAACGTCATTGTCAAATTAAAAACTGGTCGACGTGTGGAAAATTAAAGTACGGTTTGCCTTGCATTTCCAGTAACACAAAGAGAGATGAAAAAAAAGTGATCTTGTTTGGGAAAAGTTACATAGATTAAAATTGATACCAATGACAAGAAATATCTCGGAAAGGTTTACCGTACAACAAAAATGTATATATAAATGTTGTGTTTTACGAGATAAATATTTTTGTTTATTTCTAAAAGATTACCAGTTAGACACATTTAGCAAAGTTCATTCAGAATAAAGATTCTTGAGAGCTTATTCCCAGAAAACTCCAGATATACATTTTACTGTTTTATATATATATATATATATATATATATATATATATATTATATATATATCTATAAGATACGCATTTTAATCCAAAACATTGGAGCCATTTTGGAGAAAAATAATATGTACAAAATGCTTCATTGTTGAGTTAGATTGGGGTTGGAGGAGTTTTTTGAAAATCTTCACATTGCATCTTTGTAAGATACTAAAATTGAATAGAAGCTTTGGTACTTCACCGACTTTTCGTTTATGAATTATTGTACGTACATGCACACACAAACCTTTCATTGAAATGTTTTTTCTGGATACAGGGACCTAAAACTTGTGTTCTCGATGAAATCCGGGTATCAAATTTTGGGTGGAGTGAAATACCTTCTCTACTTGTGTACTATGCACTAAGTAGAGACAGTGACTAAACAAAGGAAGAACTTAGTGATAATTGGTACAAAAGCAATTGTGCAGAATAAAGAGGTATTCAGAGACTATTCCCAGAAAATTCAAAATACACATTTTATGTGTAATATATATATATATATATATATATATATATATATATATATATATATATATATATCTTAAATATAAGAGATTTTAATCAAAATCGTTAGAGCCTGTTTTGAGAAAATTAAAATGTTTGAAATTTATTCCATGTAAAGGGTAGTTAAAGATGGGTTCTTTCTTGAATACTGCATCTTTGAAGATATTGAACTTAAATTTCAAGTTTGCTATTTAACGGACTTTTCGTTTTTGAGCTATGTTGTCCGCAGACACATACACAAACAGACACACACAAACACACGCATTTACACATTTTATAGAAACATTTATTTATTTTTTTTAAATTCAGGAGGTCCCAAAATATGTATTTCCGATGAAATCTCGGTATCGAAATTTTGGATACAATAAAATACCTTCTCTATACTCTATGTATGTAGTACGTGTAGAGAATGTAAAACAAATGACCAGTTATTAAATTTTAGGATAAATTAATGCCACTATGTATGGAACAGCCTTAACAATCTTTAATAACATTGTCTATTAATATTTTAAAATCCTTTTGGTTAATATTGTGGCATTTTTATATCCCATATTATTGGTGTAACTCTGTTCTTTGTCTAACTTTTAAAAGCGTCTATAAACTCTGTATTCTGCGAACGCTATGTTAGTGAATAAGTAATAGAATTTCATCAACTGCGGTAGACGTAAAAACACAGTGTATCCCATGATGTTACCGAGATGACAAAGTAGCCTGGCACTGTAGGCATCATGCATTTCACAGCTGCTTCAATGGCAGACTGCACTCTGGGCACTAGAGCAAATAAGTTTTAAGCCCGGGTTGTATGTGCGTTTTCAGCTTTAATTCACTTTGAGTGCGGCTCAGGTAAACTCTAGCACTTTGCGCTCCTCACGGGAGGCAAGTGACAAAGCAGGGAGAAGGGACTGCACAGAGTACCGGAAGAGATACGAGGGCCTGGAAATTGCCATATAACGAAAGCTACAGTTTTAGCAAATTCAAGCTGAATAATTGAGTTGAGCAATTATAAAAATCCCTCCATAAAAAACTTGCAGCTCTCTAACCCCGTTAGTTTTCCTTCCCTTTTTCCACTTTCCTTTCTCCCCGCTATTTTTTGTGCCCAGCACCTCGCCCGCAAACTGTCTCTGTTACAGCTCACATCTGTAAGAGGAAAATTATAGCCTTAATTATTTATAAATTCACGAGTCTCTACTTGGGCACTGGTATCCTTGTTTTTTTTTTTTTTTACTCTATCTTTGTTGCGGGTAGCATCAGAAACCTTGTCACCGCTTTTTATTACACTATACATTGTAACTTGGATCCAAGCTATTGCTCCACCTACCCACTGCTTTTGTAAAGAAAAATAAAAGCAATTCGTTAATTCATTGTTCCATTGTAACGACTGATGTATGCTAATGTGTGATAAAAAAGGAGAAAAATATATTTGGCCCTTTTGCATCTTTGTAACCTCGGTCTTGAACTTTACAGGAATTGCTCAGAAGTGTAAAATACAGGCCACGAAAACAAACAAATAAAAGTAGCAAAGAGTATCAAACAGAAAGCTAAGTGAACTATCTGAGTGATTGCGTTGTATAATTTCTGAAATATATTAGTGATATAGTAATATAAAGTTATCTAAGGATTCTAATTCGTATTATATACGCATAATTAATTGTTTTTCCACACAAGCCGAGTGTAGAAATGGTTAGAAATACTCAGACTGAAAAATTCATCGCCATAGCCTGATTTGAACCTCGGATCTTACGGTCTTCGTGCGGTTGCTGTATCATTGAGCTTACTTAGCAACTTACTAACGTCGTATTAAACGTCGTAAGTCAAAATATTCATAAAATTCATTATTTTATATTATATTCCTCATCTTCGAAGAATAAAGGTTTCCCTAGATCAAAACTACTTTTTAAATAAATAATTTTTTTCAAAAATTAATGTATATTTTATTTAAATACAGATGATTAAATATTTTACATCAAAAATAAAATGTTTATCTTCAACTTTCTACAATTATATAGTAAATACTTCTTCACTCCAAAATAATGTTATATAAGACATAACACACATAAATAGGTTTAACACACGCAATTTATAATTGCTGTTTTATAGTATATAACATGTTCGAGATATCTGTTATTAATGGTGTTAATTTTCATTACTTTGTCATTCTTTTATTGTTCTGATGGTCACCAGTCAATTCTCGTAATTACATTAGATAATATGACGTTTTAACGCAACTTAGATCAGTTCTTTAACATTTGACTATTGTTATTCCCTTTGTATCTATAGGAAAATATGTAGGACAGATTTATTTTTCATTGATTTATATCAATGTGAACGAAATTGACATAAACTTTCAAGAGGATATGAGTCATAACAAGTTTAAATGAAAGGTTCGAAAAATGTATGAGAATGAAACAAATTACACGCGTTATGTATAGTGTTGAGAAAACGTATTGTATTACACCCAAAAATTAGATACCGAGATTTCACGGGAAATACATATTTTGAGACCCCCAGATTCCAAAAAATGCACCTTTAGTAAAAGGTTGGTATGTCTATGTGTGTGTGTTTGTGTGTATGCCAATCTGTGGACAGCAAAGTTCAAAAATTAAAAGTCTGTGAAATACCAAACTTGATATTTAAGTTTAGTATCTAACAAAGTTGCGAAAGGAAGATTTGCAAGAAAATCCCCCTACCTTCAACTACACCTTACATGAAACAATTTTCTAAAATGTTTATTTTCTAAAAACTAGCTCTAACATTTTGATTTAAATATCATATATTAAAGACATTTACAAGAAAAATAAAATGTATATCATGAAGTTACTGAAGACAACTTTATTCTGGCTGAATTTTGCAGAATGTTATGTACACCGCAAAACTGGTAAACCCTGATAGATAGACAAAAGCTTACTACACAAAATAAGTAAATTTTTTTAAAACGCACAATCTATGTCATGTAGATTTCTTTTGTAGGTAATGTTCACCATTTCAGAGATAGCCCTTGTTACTTGTTTCAGTTGTAACCTACTTAAACTTTTATGAAACAAGAAGTATCTTTCTTTACGTCTCTCTTTTTTACACTCCTAGCAAGCAAAGGAACCGAATTTCAATTATTTTACATTGCAACTGGCTTTTAATAGATTTGACTATCGTTGCAGTCTAGTGTATTCTCTATTTCCCTTCTACTTAAAAATTGTTTTCCATTCACATGACTTTGCTACATCTCTTTATTATTAACAAACTTATTCTTTAATTCAGTTCATGCTAATTGACAAAAAATTAGCAGAAATGGTCTTTTTACTTGCTTCCATGTAAGTAGAAGCGAAATAGGGGAATACCGCAAGTTAAAGTGATAGTCAAAGCTGGTTGCTATTTGATTGAAGTACCTTTGCTTGTATGGACAGAAGCTGACAAATTCCCATATGAGGAAAGTATAATTATTTTAAAGCTGAAACTAGTAACAAGGAATATCTCAAAAACAGTCAACTTCACGAAATAAATGACATAAATTGTGTGTTTTAACGAGCTCTACATGTTTTGTGTTGGAAATATCTGTTTATCTCTTACGGTTAATAAACACGACTTTAGCGACTATTCCAAGAAAGTTGAAGATATACATTTTATTTGTCATATAAATATTTTAAATATAAGAGATTTTAATAAAAATCCTTAGATCCATTTTTGAGAAAATCTTATGTATATTTCGATTAGCGTGATGTGTTTAAAAGCATAATTTTTTTGTAAGAGGCATTCATAATAATGGAACATGTCAGAATTTTATTCCTAGCTTTTGAATTGCATAGTGATATGGCTATACTCGTATGAGAATATAATTTTTATGCTCACGTGATTCCATATGGAAGTCTAAAAAGATTCAGATTCCATCCAAACCACAATGCACCTGTCTAGTGATATTGCCACCGTTGGTGCTGGAACGGAGTTAGCCTTTGTGTGCGAGACTAAAACAAAAGGCAGCAAAATCCCTGCGACGGAATGAAACGGTATAAAAACATGGCACATTTTGCAAGTCCCCCATTACTCCGGATCTGCTGCGTAATAAATTCTGTGGCTAGGCGCCGAGATGCGAGAGTCTGTTGGCGGTAGTTCAGTTTTCTTAGCTGAGAAAAATAAAGACAGCGATACATTTCAAATTTCAGCGCCTTTATCTACTATAAAGTATATTAATCAATAGCCAACAGAGTCGGTTAGTGGTAGAATTATTAGGTTCGCATTTGAGAGGTTTTAGATTCCATCATAAGGAGCTTTTTCTGACCTTAAGTTGTTCATGGTTTTTCCTAGTAGGTAGGGTGGCTTTCCACATTTTCCTTTCATTCTCTTTCAGTCTATGTACGCATTCAAATGTACATACATATTTTCTGTTGTATAAAATTTAATTATTAATGAACTCCATAAAGAATCTAAGCTTCTTATTGGAAAGAAAATGGTAATAAAGGATCTACATTCAACTTCATCCCCATTTGCTTAATTATTTTAAAGAACTTCACAGATCTATGCCCAGACGGTGTGAATGCTTTCTCCAAAGAAAGCACACGCCCCGTGGACACCAGAGGCTGTCTAGTTGCGCAGATAATTTACTACCCTCTCTAGGTATTTTAATAGTGTTATGGGTCTTCGATGGACTTTCGCACGTCTTTGTGGCCTGTCTGTCTGTTTGCAGCCTGCTATGGTTCCTTAAGTTCTTCCTTCCATTGTCTGGTAGCTGTAATAGCCTTAGGTCATTTTGTATAACTCTACACCCTATAGAATCATCTATAATTCAGTTTACTTATAGCAAATTCCTTCGCAAATTTATCACAGCATACAGTTGTATACTTTGATGATTTGACTTAATGTATGAGGGTTAAATCATAGGTATTCTAAATAAAAGCAGAAAATAAAGACCTGTTTCCACGCAATACTGTAGAAGTCTTGTCTAATGCTACATGTAACTCACCGTTTATTTTCGTGGCGCTCACTCTTCTCTTCACCATTGGGGAACATTAAAGCATTCATACCGAAAGCAACATAAACATTTTAATAACAGGAGTAACTTCTAACATGAAGGTCGGATATAGGAATTTAGCAACAGTTTTAAATGCAGACACAGAACTAGTCACTGAGTTGGGTGGACTGCAGCCGCTGACTGAAGATAAATAAGAATCATGTGGCAGTGCGCTTATGTATTAGCTTCAAGCATATATATCTACATTCCTATAAAAATAAACTCACAACTAATGATTTGAATTCATCCACGTTATCTCACTTATGAATCTCAAGATGCATGTTGGCATAAATACTTCGATACTTATCTCTTTAGTAGCACCATAACAAGGATTCGAACCTCGTGAGATTTTTGGTAAATTATTTGCTGAATTGACCTAAAACTCACTACAGCATATAATACTAATGTATAAGGGCACAAGTATTTGAGGTATATGACCCTGAAATTAGAAAAATATTCGTTTGCAAATAAGTTTTTCCTTTTTCTACAACATAAAATGTATATCCATAAATTCGACACAGAAATTGTTTTGGAAATATATTTTGAGGACCCTTGAATAAAAAAAAAAATGTTTTGAAGTATGTGTGTCTGCATACCTTAGAAACAAAAAAAAACAACAAAAAGTGTATCTTAAAGATATGACACGATGTATTCAGAAAAGTTCCTAAACTACCATTTACATGCAACATTGTCGATGTTCTAAATAAAGTGCCAATTATTTTGATTAAAATTCTATATATTAAAGATATTTACATGATAAATAAAATATATATCTTGAGCTTCTTGAAAAAACAAGCATCTAGAGTCTTGTTCTGCCTGGATAATTTTTGCATAATTGGTAAACCGTAAGCGAGGATCAAATCTTACTACACAAAAATATAGATCCCTTTAAAATACAGGATTCATTTTACATCTGTATATACATATATACTGTAGAGCTAACAATTTCGAGCATATTCTTTGTTTTTGTTTAAATATCCCTACTTAAACTTTTATCAAGTAAGAAGCAGTCATTTTTACTTTCTCCATAGGCACTATGTACATAGTGTATAGAGAAAGTATTGCACTCACCAAAAAATTCGATACCGAGATTTCACAGGAAATATATGTTTTAGGGTCCCCAATAACCAAAAAAAGCATTTTCACAAAAAGGTCCGTGTGTGTGTGTGTGTGTGTGTGTGTCCGTGTGTCTGTGAACACGATAACTCAAAAACGAAAAGTCGGTAAAATACCAAACTTGGTATTTAAGTTTAGTATCTTCCAGGGATGCGACACGAAGATTTTGAGAAAAATACCCCCACCCCCAACTACCCTTTACATGGAACTTTTTTCGAAAATTTTGATTTTCTCAAAAATGGCTCTAACGATTTTGATTAAAATTTCGTATATTAAACATATTTACCTGTAAAATAAAATGTATATCTTGAATTTTCTGGGAATAGCCTCTGAAGAGTAGTTTATTCTGGATGAATTTTACTAAATTTTGAATAACTGCTAAACCGTAAGAGATGGACAAACATTTACAACACAAAAAATGTAGAGCACATTAAAACACACAATTTATGTTATATACATATGTTTTTCGTGGAGTTCGTCGTTTTTGTGACATTCCTTATTTTTGGTTTCTGCTATGAAAAACGTATACTTTTCTCATACAGGAACTTGTCAACTCCTATCCATATAGACAAAGGAACTTCATTGACATAGTAACCAGCTTCTGACTATCAGTTTAACCTACAGTTGTCCCATATTTCACTTCTACTGACAAGGAAGCGAGTAATTAGACTATTTCTGCTATTTTTTTCTGATTAGCATAAAGTAAATAGAAGTATAAGCTTTTTAAGAATTATTTGTTGCAAGGATATGGAGAAAGTCATTTGAATTGTACACATCAGATTTTTTTCAATTTTAATTTCTCTACCGTCTACAACGTTTACGATGCACATAGTGGATACAGAAGGTGTTTTATTCCTCCAAAATTGCATGACATATTTCATTGGAATACAAGCTTTGAGCCCTCTGAATTAAAAAAATAATTGTTATAAAATTTCCCGTGTATCTGTCTCTGTGTATGTGAACAGTATATCCCAAAGGCGAATATTCGGTTAAATGCCTAACTTAGTAATTGAGCTCAGTGATATCCAAGTCAAACCAAGATTCTTAGGAAAAGCGTACTAGCCCAGACTACCATTTACGCAATTGTCGATTTTTACTTTCTCTACACGTATTATTTAAATAATGTATAGAGAAGGTATTGCATTCCACCCAAAAATTGGATATCGAGATTTCACCGGAAATACATGTTTTGGCTTCCCCTGAATCCAAAACAAAAGCATTTTTTAAAAAAAGGTCCGTGTGTGTGTGGTGTGATATGTGTGTGTGTGTGTGTGTGTGTGTGTGTGTGAGTATGTGTCTGTGGACAGCATAGCTCAAAAACGAAAAGACTGCCAAATACCAAACTTGCTATTGAAATTTGAAGAAAATCTCCCACCCCAAACTACCCTTTACATGGATTTTTTTCGAAAATTTCGATTTTCTCAAAAATGGCTGTAACAATTTTGATTGAAATGTCAAATATTAAATATAATTACTTGACAAACAAAATGTATATCTTGAATTTTATGGGAATAGCCTCTGAAGACTACTCTATTCTATATGAAGTTTAAGGAATTTTGCATAACTGCTAAACCGTAAGAGTTAGATAAGAACTTACTACACAAAAAATGTAGAGCACCTTAAAACACACAATTTATATTATATACAGTTTTGTCGAGGAGTTGGTCGTTTTTGACATGTTCTTTGTTTTTGATTTAAGCTTTGAATAACATACTTTTCTCATTAAGAAATTTGTCAACTCCTGTCCATACAAACAAAATAACTTCAGTTACATAGCAACCAGCTTTTGATTATCAATTTAGCCTACAGTACTTCCTTATTTCGCTTCTAATTACAAGGAAGCAAGTAATAAGACTATTTCTGCTATTTTTTTTCTCGATTAAAATGAAGTAAATAGAAACATAAGCTTTTTAATAATTTGTTGCAGCGATGTACAGAAGGTCATGTGAATGGAACACATCAGATGTTTTTAAAAATGGCTATAATGAGTTAGATGCATTTCGCATACATTAATGCCAAATGGCACTTAAAATTGATATTTTTAGCTTTCTGGTAGTAAGCTCTGAATTTCTTTTTAATTAGAATGAATTTTTTATAGCTGGTAAGAGTAATATATAGATAAAATGTTACTACACAAAAAATGTACTCATCTCTTTAAAACCACAATTTATATCCAATACGTTTTTTGTCGAGTACCATTTCCGATATATTCCTTATTATTGTTAAGCTTTCCAAAACTTACACTTTTCTCAAATGGGAAGTCGTACATTGCATTTATTTTTATAACTCCTGTGCAATGCTAAAATAAAAGAATTTGTATTTCACTTAGCGACCAGATTTTAAAATATTTGATTAATACTTTAGCCTAGTGATTTTCCATATTTTATTTTTATCTGCAAGAAAATGTGTAAATAAGGATATTTATGTCAATGTTTATCTTGATTAACATGGAGTAGATAGCATGTTAAGCTTTCTAAGAATAATTTATTGAAGAATTGATAGTGAAGATCATGAAAATGGAATACAAAATTATTTTTGAAACGATTGTGGACATTTTTTGGCTACTATCTCCCTTCAGGCGAAACCTCCATTTAACACTGCCTCACACAATAGGCAAAGCAAAGCAAAATAAAGATAAAAATCTGATGTGTTGCGTTTACATGCCCTAAACCTGATCTGAAAATGAACTATTCTTATAAAATATTATTCTTTCGTCTATATCATGCTAAATTAGATAAATATTGGCAGAAATGGTCCTATACTTGCTTCCTTGTAAGTAGAAGGGGATTAAGGGAATAAACAAGGTTAAAGCGATACTCAAACGTTTTATAGGTTGTGGTAGGCGATTGACATTAATTTCGGCTATTTTTGCATGACTAGCAGTACAACAAAGGGGATATGAAACAAATTTGGTCTTCCCATTTTAGAACAAATGAATTACTATAAAATTTAAACCAATAATTAGGAATATTCTTGCTATACAAAAAGTACATATGACATAAATTTTGTGTTTTAAGGGAATCTATATTCTTGAGTTGTAAGTTTTTGTCTTTCTTTTGCGTATACCAGTTATATAAAATTATCCAGAAGAAGGTATTCTAAGACTAATACTAGAAAATGTAATACATACATTTCATCCATTTTGAAAAGATCTTAAACATATGGTGTTTTAATCAAAGTTTTAGCCTTTTTGGAAAAAATAAAAAGTGTGTGAAAATGTTAGTCCTAAAGGATTGGAGGAAGCTTCCAAAATCTACGTGTCACATCCTTGAAAGATTCTTAACTTAAATATTAACTTCAATATTTAACAGACTTCAGTTCGAGCAATATAGAAACACACATACATGCTGACAGACACAAACATACTTAGATGTTTTTCTAAAAGTTGCTTTTTATTCGCGTGTTTCAACAAATATACTATAGGTAAAATGTGGTATCGAATATTTTTGGATAGGGTACAGTACCTTCTCCACCTATTATGTGCATTAGCCATACGTGGTAGGGAAAATTACGGACCAGGGGTGCCAATCACAACAACAAACATGTATTCAGACGATATTAATTTTGTTTGTAACTTTTAAAGTGTATAAACAATAGTAACAGAAAAAGTTCATGGTTACCTCAAAAGAAATAGACAGCCTGAAGTTCCTGTAAAACAGCTACTACTAGTGATAATTTCTTCGGTGCTATGTTAAGAAACATGTTAAGAAACTCTTATGGTTCCGATTGGTGCTGTTGATGATGCTTATTTGTTTTGTTTATAGTTGCAGCAGCTAAAATGGCGGCAAATCCTGTGGAAAAGGCATATTGCGTGTTGGAATTTGTATCACAAGCAGAACTGTTGCCCAACGACAATTTAGAACACTTTTCCAAAAAACGCCTCCGAATAGACAATCAATCTACGACTACTATAGACCATTTGAAACAACGGGAGTTTGTGCAAGGTAAGGAAGACCACGTGTTTGAGAGGAAAATGTTGATCGTCTTCCTGCTACCTATAAATGAAGCTCACAAAAATCGACAGCAAGGGCAAGCATGCAGTTAGAGATTCCAAAGCAAACTGATGGAAATGTCTTGCCCCTTACAAATAGCAGATTTTGCTATTTGTACGTGAAGAAAATAAGGTCCTACAGTAATATATTGCGATATTATGAAGAAGAGGGTGGGTTTATTGAGCGCATCATTTTCAATGATGAGTCAACTTTATATCTGAGAGGAACAGTGAATAAACAAAATTTCCGAATATGGGGAACTGAACCTCCGAGAGCTGTAGTGGAACATGCGTCTCCAAAAAATTAATGTGTTTTGTGCGGTAGCTCACACGAAGGTGCATAAGCCCTGCAGAGTAAACAGTCACGGGCCATAGGTATCTTGACATGTTACAGCTCTTGTTGATGCCTCAAATAAATGTGGAGCACGACATCTTTAACTTCCAAAAGATGGAACACTGGCAAAAATGTTAGAGATTATCCAGATGAGTCCTACCACATCGTTGGATTGGCCAGCAACAATGCTCTTGCATTGGCCACCAAGGAGCTCCGATCTCACAGCATGTGATTTTTGTTCTATTGGGATTTGTGAAAGTCAAATTTTGTCCCTCCACTTCCTCTTAATAAAGAAGACTTGAATGAACGCATCATACAAGCCGTGGCAAGTGTTGATTCTGATATGTTAAATAGAGTTTGGAACGAACTTGATGCTCATATGGAACATTTCGGAAATCACAAAGTAAACTTCAAGATTTCCCCTGCAAACTAGTGAAAACTGAGCCAGTTAAAGTAAATAGTGTTGTCTAATTCTTTGTAGTAGCCTGTACGTTTAAAATATAAACCTTACAGAAGGACTATTGTTGATGAATTAAAAATCATACTCTATAAGTATTCAGAATTATAACAATAAAAGTAAAGAAGATACTCTTGTGAATTTGAGAGCAGAGAGGAAAGCAAGTGGATAGTATAGAACATGCTGCTCCAGAAAGGCTGCGTGCAAACGAGCAGCGATTTATTGATTCAAGGGGGTATTCCTGCAGTATGCAATACACCTCGATGTTGAGGAAAGCTGTTATCCCTGCTGATAGAAGAGTGCAACCAATCACAACACTTGTGCTAAGACCTTCACTTGCTGAGGTATTTGCTATCTACCTTCCCCCTTATGTCTTGCTCAGAGGATTGTTGTTGAATGCGCACTAGACTATGTATGAGTCAGACGAGTAGAGATGGAACAGTTTTATGTAGAAAATACAATGAAGATATAAACTCCAATTCTTGTCAAGAATTCAGAGTATACCAAAGTTAAGGAAAACTCTCAATAAAAATAAAGTTTTTTCGTAGAATAAAAAATAGTTATATAACTAAAAGAATAAATAAGAAAATAAGTAAGAGAGAGGTTGATGAAATGTTTTATGTGGATTATGGTAAATTGAACTGGCGAATAGTGAGAAGAAAACGATTTGGAGCTAATGAAATGTTGGTATGCAGAGGGACGAGCTTGTATAACATATTGTCAAAATCAATAATGAAGTTTTTGTAGGCAGAGTGACAGGAAAGAACATACCAAAAAGAACGAAATACATTGTTTGAGATACCAGAAGAAAATGCACTGGTCGGAGTGCTGAAGGGAGATTATTTGGTTTGGAGGAAGATAGATTATCTAATTATTATGGTGCGCATAAAAAAGGTGCTATTTTCAAGTTAAATCGGGCAGCGTAGAACTGACCCCGTTGAATTCTGTAACTCTTTCAACGCACGAAGCAGTATCTGTCAAATATGGGGCATTTTATAGCGGTTTAACATATTCGCCTTCTACTTGTCTGTAGGTGATTAAACACCTCACATTCATTTCACACTCATACACGAAGATGTTTTATCAACGTTCTTTCTTAGAACCCCGTAAGGAAACAAAGTAAGACTAATGCTTGTGCTTTAAGTGAATGAAACTGAAAAACATGATGCATTGTCGGGTATGCTCTGCACCTATCTTCCTAACATCGCCTTCTTGAGCTTCTTTGGGTTTCACATTCTCCTGTTTTATTTTTACTTGTTCTTTTGCACTTTAAAATAAATGACATGACATAAATGATACTAAAGAGTACATATGTATCTATTACTGTCGTGCAACGTTCAAACTTTATACGGCAAACCAAGTGAAGCCAACGCGAGTCTTGAGCATATGCAACCATTAAAGCTCCTAACTCATCGTGTATACTCTAAAGCACACGTGTGTTTTCAAAGGAGCATGTTTGAAGTAATATTTGCTGACTGGATTGGATTGCCTTGTTTGATTTACTGACGTTCGAAGCGATGACCTTCAAAGAGATTAGTGATCTTTTGTTTACAAAACACAGCAAAGGTCTAATATTTGTTGGTATAAAAAAGAATGGTTTAACACAGATTAAGCCAAAGATATTTTAATTAATAATAGCATTATGAAACTGGTGTTTAATTTGTAATTTGAATTTGTATTTCACATCTGACACAAATAACAAGGAATATCTCAGAAATGGTAAATTTCACGAAAAAAATGTATATTACATAGATTATGTGTTTTAACGTAATCAATATCTTCTGTGAAGTAAGTTTTTGTCTATATCTTACGGTTTACCAGTTACGCAAAATTCAGCAAAATTCATTCAGAATAAAGAGACCTTTAAAGGCTATTTCCAGAGAATTCAAAATATACATTTTATTTGTCATATACATATCTTTAGTATATAGTGTTTTAATCAAAACCGTTAGAACTATTTTTGAGAAAATCCAAATTTTCTTATTTTTACTTTCTCTTGCCCCGTATGTATAATGTACATAGGGATAGAGTAGTATTGCATTCCACCCAAAAATTCGATGTCGAGATTTCACCGGAAATATATGTTTTAGGACCCCCTGAATCCAAAAAAAAGCATTTCCAGAAAAAGGTCCGTGTGTGTGTGTATGTGTCCGTGTGTCTGTGAACACGATAACTCAAAAACGAAAAGTAGCTAAAATACCAAACTTGGTATTTAAGTTCAATATCTTCCAGGGATGCGACACGAAGATTTTGAGAAAAATCCCCCCACCCCAAACTACCCTTTACATGGAACTTTTTTTCGAAAATTTTGATTTTCTTAAAAATTGCTCTAACGATTTTGATTAAAATATCGTATATTATAGATATTTACCTGACAAATAATATGTATATCTTGAATTTTCTGGGAATAGCCTCTGTAGACTACTTTATTCTGGATGAATTGTACGAAACTTTCGTGTCGCATCCTTGGCACTACAGCTCACGGGGAACCTTGGTCTACCGCACGGCCGCTGTGTCCCCCATCTCGGTCCACTACAGACGTCATGGATGGGGTGCAGTATTGGAGGGTGAGACGTGGTCAGCGCCTCGAGCCCCTCCCGGCCGGTTAAAGCGATCCTCATGACATGATCCTCGGAAGATACCAAACTTAAATACCAAGTTTGTATTTAACGGTGTTTTCGTTTTTGAGCTATGATGTCCACAGACACACAGACACATACACACCACAGACACACACACACACACACGCACACACACGGAACATTTTCCAAAAATGCTTTTTTTAGATTCATGGACCACCTAAAGCATGTGTTTCCGGTGAAATCTCGGTATCGAAATTTTGGGTGCGATACAATACCTTCTCTATACACTATGTACATAGTACGTGTAGAGAAAGTAAAAAATAAAGGGATGCTATTTGATAGTTCAAAGAAGACTGGGAGTGAAGGGGAGATGCCTATAATGCAATTAAGCCCAACCTTAAGCTAACACCTCAATATACAAGTCGACGTTTTTGTTTAAATTAAATTCAAATAAAGAGATTGTTATTTAGATTGAAAAATGTTGAAATGTAAACCGTATAAAGAGCATTCTACAGGGAATAATTGAAGGGTATATAATTTGTGTGGCACTTCTATCTCTTACTACGATATTACCACCACGAATAAACGCGCTTCATGAAAAATCTGAATATTTTATTTTCTGGCACTTATACAGCTTCCCAAAAATACAACTCAAATATGAATTTAACCTTTTCCACAGGAAATAAAGTAAAACTTAAACGCTTTAGCGAATATTATATTTAAAATTCGTCCTTTGAATATTAAAGTCGCATGGTAAATAAGCTGGGCAAGTTTATTTGAATCTAAACTGACATATATAGACCTGAACTTTGTCCCTAATTAGGCCGTAAAATATACAGTGTCAAATTAACCGCAAAAATAGCTAACTATGTAATATTGTTGTACTAAATGAAGGTATGAGGTTGGTTGGGCATCACACGACACTCACTAATTGCCTTTGCGAGTTTATGAAATCAGAGCTCATCCTGTTTATTGATTAAAGCGAACTAATTAATTTTAAATATTGACATTTATTGCCTCTCTCACATCATACTTAACATCATTCGGTCCTTAGTACAACTTTTACGTAGTCATAAAATGCTTCTCTGTGATTTTATATAGTTTTCTATTGTGTGTAAAAGTATTTTTTCATCCTTTTATTTCTGACTTAATAGCAAGAATTTTAAGATGTGTAGCGTTAAAGAAGTTAATAATTTTAAACTTCTCATTCAAGCCTCTAAACGTTTTTGTCCAGAGTAGCCAGTTAGTTACTGTTTATTTTCGAAGGTTAAATCTCATGTTTATAAAGTCATGAGAGGAAAAATTTAAAAAGCTTGATTATTTAAGTGAATGTTTGTAAGTAATCTATGTCAAGAGATCTGAAGGTACTCTGCAGATACAGAGGTCAGCTTCCTGTCTTTTACTTAGCTGAAAGGCTCCTTGGTTTGATTTTCAGGTGGGTAATTTCTAGAAAATCTCGTGTCGTATCCATACAAAATGCTAAAACTACAATACTAAGTTTGTTATTAACCGACTTCTCGTTTCTCAGTTATTCTGTTCACATGAACTCACACACACACACACACACACAGACATACATACATACACACAGACACACACATACATACATACATACATACATACATACATACATACATACATACATACATACATACATACATACAAACATACATACGTACATACATACATACGTACATACATACATACATACATACATACACACATACATACACACACATACACATACATACATACATACACACATACATACATACATACATTACATACATACATACACACATACATACACACACATACATACACACAAACATACATACACACATACATACACACATACATACATACACACATACACACAAACATACATACATACATACACACATACATACACGCATACATACACGCATACACACATACACGCATACACATACACACATACACACATACATACATGCATGCTACATACATACATACATACATACACAAATGCACATTTTGTTTGTAATAACATATTTCTGCATTTACCTTGCTATAGAATGCATTTTCTAGCTTCTATTTTACGGAAATTTCGACGGAAAAGAAATCTTTATTCCGAAACTTTGTTGTTTTATAACGCCATGGGCGTTTATTTTCATGTGCTTTGAAAATTACTTTTAGTTAATATCCTGCAGCTCATAAGTGAGACAAAGAGAATCGTTACGATGTTTCCGTGATTGTATTTTAATTTCTAGTTCGTGAGTTCACCGCTATGCGACATGGTGACGACGGATCGGCTCGTCATCCACAGATGGCTCTGTAGAACGAAATCACTACTTGCAGACGTGAAATAGCGGAATTTCCCTAAGAACCCTCTTCTTTCACGGAATTAGTTTTGCGTGTAAATAAACCTTACACGGAGCAACCGACTTAATGCTACAATCACAATCAGATGCAAGCGCAGACGTAACGTAGCACAAGTGGAGACGCAAGGAGACACCATTCACAATGCAATCGTAAGCGCAACGCAGAAGTTGGCATGGGTGTCTAGATCTATAAGCTACATGAGACAACGTTCCAAGCTCTCCGGAAGTTACTAACTGAATAACATAACCAACAATATCACTTAAAAAAAATATTCAATCTTTTACAAATAAATGTTATAAAATTATATACTAACAACTGACTCTCGCAGCAGTGACGTCAAATAATTGCTCATTCCAAATTATTGAAAATAGTACAAGCATAGAAACTTCAGAAAGTAATAAAGCTACACAGTTAATGAACTAAGAAGTATCTCTCTGCGTCTTCGATTTATGAAAACCAAAAAGTCTAGACACAGATGGTAGTTATATCCATTAAATCAAATAAGGATTCGCAAGGAGACTGTTATAACCTCATGAGGAAAATTAGAGATGGCGCGGCACTGCACGGCCCAATAGAAGAGCATTCATGTACAGCAGACCCTTTAAAGCTTCGCAGGGCGATCGTTTGTTATTGAATTCCTAGGCAATGCATAGAGAAAAGAAGCAGAATATCTCCGCTTTCCATGCAACGCAAGGATAAGGTTTGGAGTTTGCAAATTCTGCATTGCATTACGTTGTGTCTTGCGTGTTTCTATGTGAATGCTTACATTAAATTATATGATCCCAAACTCTTGGATGAATGTAGCATTCCTTCCTTTCCATTCTAAGGATTTTTGCGTAAAAAAAATTACATCACCCTCCGCCAGGTATGAATCTCCAATCACGGGTTTTAGAGACTAGCATGGTAACCACTAAACCATGGAGAGCGATGAAAAATAAATGTTGAAAGAATAGTCATACTGGATTTCAGGATGACATTATATACACACATTAATATAATTTTTATCTGCTTTTATTAGTACAGATTGCTTCGGGCCAGTGTTGAATCCTTTAATTTGGTCATCTTGAAAGAACCAATCAAAGAACGATCTGATGATATGACTTCCCCTGCCTATTGTATAGACAAACCTCTTACAGAAGATTGTTCATCTACTACAAGTTAATAGACATAAGGATTATTAGCAGAATGATCTTATTACTTAGTCTCTTAGCAGGAGCGGAACTTAGGGCATATGCTAAGCTAAAGCAGTAGTCAAATGTTTTAAAAACTGTCCCTATGCGATGATCACTGTAATTTCGTTCGCTTTGTGTGGCCAGGAGTAAAACAAAAGTAACAAGGATGACATCTGTTTAAGAAAAGTATAAGTATTTTAAAACTGAAACCAATAACGAGGAAAAACTCGCAAACGGTTGGCTACATAACATAAATGCTTAGGCCATAAATTGAGAGTTTTGACGAGTGCTACATTTTTGCAGTAAGTTTTGTCTGTCTCCTAAAGTTTACCACTAATGCAAAGCTCATCCAGGATGAGGAGAACTTCAGAGGCTATTTTCAGAAAATTCCAATTATACATTTTATTTATCGAGTGAATATATTTTTGATACCAATCGTTTGAGCCATATTTGAGAAAATTGAAAATTGCGAAAAAGCTTTCATAAAAAAGGGCAGTTTGGGGCAGTAGGATATTCCAAAAAATCATAGGTCGCATCTTTGGAGGGTACTAACTTTAAATGTGAAGTTTGTTATTTACATGAGGTTAGAGTTATGCTGTAACACACACACACAAACACACAGAGTGGCCGCGCCGTGGTCGAGTGGTTAGACAACTCGCCTCTCATCTACGCGGCCATGTTTCGATCCCAGGTCACCGCATATGAATTTGTGGTGGACAAAGCGGCGCAGGGGCGGGTTTTTACCGGGTTCTAGGGCTCCCCGCGCCATCGTATTCCAGCAGTGTGCCATCTTCATTCCATGTATATACAGTGTCATCGCCTGTGGTGCCATAGTAGCAAAATCTCTCTAGTAAACACTCCTAAAAAAAGGTTACACATAGCGGCCACGCGGTGCTCGAATGGCTAGACAACTAGCCTCTCACCAAGGCGACCCAGGGTCTATCCCAGGCGACCGCTTGTGAGATTTGTGGTGGACGAAGCAGTGCAGGGGCGGGTTTTCTCCGGGTTATAGGTTTCCCCCGCCATCGAATTCCACAACGGTGCTCCTTTCATGTATCAGTGTCATTGCTTGCGATGCCCTCTGTAATAAAACCGAGCGATAAGCACTATAAAAACGTATATATGAACATTTTGCTAAAAATAGAATTTCTGCTTGGAGTACAATATCTTCTCCACCTTCTATGTCTTCTCTTATGTAGAGAAAGTACAAAATCTTAATCGGTATACAACGGACTAAACAGCGTTGGGTAGAAACAGAGAAAGTGAATATTATTTTGACAAAAGAAAGCTGTATTTCCAATGAAGTGTTTAAATACTAAAATACCCAATAAGAGAAATAAAAAAATTGAAGCGCGCCTACAAAGACAGCATGACATTTTGATGCAGAAACACGTCGCGGTTGACAATGGCCTGCAGCTCACAGGCGCAGATACCCAAAGAAATTTCAATGGCAGACATCAATGTTGGGGCGTTGTTTACCTTGCTGTCAGAGAAGTCCTAATTAATGCGTACGTAGCGAGCAACATGATACATGGGGATACGACAGAGAGTGTTGATTCAGTACTGCATTTGGCATTCTCAGATTTCTCCATCACCGCGTGTTCCAATGCTGTTTTTGCTTTGTTGTTACTTTTTTGTTCAGCCATTAATTAGAGTTAATTCCCACACAGTGGTTTAATATGTTCGTAAAAAATACGTAGATATCATGCAAAAATACAATACGTTTCTGTAAATCATCGGAACTATGTAGCTCTCTCACACTGAAAAGCAAATAAATACTTTTGGAATACTTTGAGTACTGAATTACCTGAATTTTCCGTCTATAGATACCAAACAGCACCTGAAAAATGGAATTTTAAAATTTACATCCGGATGAGAATTAATATGCATTGGCTTCTTAAGGTGAGGCATCTATGAAATTTAAAGAACAAAAAATATGCAAGATATTGTATTAAATTTATTATAAATATTATACAAAATAACAGTAATATTTCTGATAAATATAGTAAATCAAGCTTACAAGGCTATTTAAAGTTTAATTTTTACTGTGTATATGCAATGTACTACATTTGTAAAAATATTTAAATAAATTCAAATAATCCACAAATATTTAGAATCTTTTATGACAAAAAAATCTTGAATTTACTGGGAATAGCTTCTAAAGACTACAACTTTTATATAACCTGTAAACTGTAAGAGATAGACAAAACGCACTATACAAGAATGCATATCTCGTTAAAACACACAATTTATGTCATATACATATTTGTTGTAAAGTTAGCCGTTTTCAATGATATTCCGTGTTATTGTTTTCGATAAAACTACCTAAAATGTTCTAAAACGGGAAGCCGTTTTTCTTCTCTTCTCTTTCGTTTATCCTACCAAGCAAAGAGAACCGAATTTCAATTGTTTCATGTGGCTATTGGCTTTTAAAACATTTGTCTATCGCTTTAGCAAGTGTATTCCCTTATTTCCCTTATACTTCCAACGAAGCAAGTACTAACACTATTTTTGTTTACGTTTATCTCGATAATCACGATGTATATAAAAGAATAATCTTCTGCAAGAAAGCTTTGTTTTCTGAAAAGTTAGAGAAAGTGATGGGAATAGAACAGTCTGATTTTTTCATGCAGAAAAATGATGACCTACTTTTCGCGCTCATCAAAACTCTTGCTTCTTCAAAATGTGATAATTTATTTATAAAAACTTGAGCATTTCTTAAAAAACGTAAAATGGTCTCTTTCTTTAAATAAATTGAGAGGATGTATGAAACTTCTGAAATAAATTAGTCCAAACTTATATCGTGGCTTTAGTCCAAATCATGCGAACGGAAAATGGCGGAATTTTGTTCAGAAACCTTCTTCTTTCAAGGTATGCGGTTCTTTTATTGCAAATAAAAGTACATGGTACCACCGCCATTATACCCTTCCGAAGAAAGCCATCCTAATTATTTTTGCATCCGAAAAAATCTGATGCGTTCCGTTCACATGAATTTCTCTACATCTCTGCAACAAATTATTGTTAAAAACCTTATGCTTCTATTTACTTCATGATAATCGAGAAAAAAACTAGCAGAAATATCTTGCTTCCTAGTAAGTAGAAGCTAAGTAAGGGAGTACCATAGAATAAAGTGACAGTCAAAAGCTGGTTGCCATGTGACTGAAGTTCCTTTATTTGTATGGATACGAGTTGGCAAATTCCTGTATGAGAAAAGTATACGTTTTTCAAAGCTGAAACTAAAAACAAGGACTATCTTAAAAACGACCAACTCCACAAAAAATGTATATAACATAAATTGTGTGCTTTAATGTGCTCTACATTTTCTGTGTGGTAAGTTTTTATCCATGTCTTACGGTTTAGCAGTTATGAAAAATTCCGTAAAATTCATCCAGAATAAAGGAGCCTTCAGAGGCTATTCCCAGAAAATTCAAGATATACATTTGATTTGTCGTGTAAATATCTTTAATATATGACAATTTAATCAAAATCGTTACAGCCATTTTTGAGAAAATAAACATTTTCGAAAACATTTCCATGTAAAGGGTAGTTTGAGGTGGGGGATTTTTCTCAAAATCTTCATATTGCATCCCTGGAAGATTCTATACTTAAATACCAAGTTTGGTATTTTTCCTACTTTTCGTTTTTGATATTATCGTGTTCACGGACACGCACACACGGAACTTTTCTGATTTTTTTTTTTGGATACAGGGGACCCTAAAACACATATTTCCGGTGAAATCTCGGTATCAAATTTTTTGATGGAATGCAATAACTTTTCTATACACTATGTACGTAGTACGAGTAGAGAACAAGTAAAAAATCCATCACCCTCCAGATCCTAAAATCTTGGGTTTTAGAACATGGTAATCACTGCACCACGGAGGCCACTATCCAACTATAGCTTCAGTTAAGTGGTATTAAAATTAGCCAAGTAAGAAAGCGGTATACGTACTTAAAGTTTAGAAATTCGATATGTATTTTATTTACAATGTTTAGTCACCTTAATTCTCTAATTTTTATTTTCATTGGATTATGTTTGAGTTAAAATCACTGGAAAGTTATCATCTTTAGGCATGTTAGCTGTGACAATTTTGTTTTCATCTCCCTCTACGTGGGGGTACCAAAGATTTAGCTCAAAATAAGACACTATAATCTAATGCGCTCCATTCACACGACTTTCTTTATCTGCTCTGAAAAACAAATATTCTTAAAAAAGGGAATTCTTTTATATACAACATGACAGAACCAGAATAGTCATATTAATTAGCTCTTTATAAGTAGAAGGGAAATATGGGAATACACCAGGTTAAGCGACAGCGAAATCTTTTAAAAGCTGTCGCTATGCGAGAGTCTTTGAAATCGGTACTCTTTCCATAGCCAGGAGTGAAAGCAAAAGAGATACGGAACAGATGAGGCTTCTCGTTTTTGCAAAGTTTAAGTACCTACATATTTTAAGATTGAAACGAATAACAGTGAATATCTTGGTAATGGTTAACTCTACAAAAATTTGCATGACATAAATAAAGTGTTTTTAAGCAGATCTACATTTTTTGTGTAACACGTTTTTCGTCTATTTCTTACGATTTACCAATTATTCAAAAGTCATTCACAATGTAGAGAACTTCAAGGACTATTGCCATGAAATTCAAAATAAACACTTTATTTACTATAAGTATCTTTAATTTAAGCATTTCAATCAAAAAAGTTAGTCATTTTTCGAACATCGAAACACACACAAGCGCACGTATGAAATATTTGCTTAATAATTTTATTTTTTGGATTCAAGGCGACTTCAAGGCATGTATTTCTGGAGAAATCTCAGTATCTAGCCCGTATTACAATTTTAATATTCCATAGAGAAGGTATTGTGTTCCACCCAGAATCGTAATTTCACCGAAATAAATGTTTTCAGCTCCCCAGATTCCGAAAAATGTTTTGAGAAAAGGTCCGTGGTGTGTGTATGTGCGGACAGCATGGCTGAAATACGAAAACACTTGATATTTAAGTTAAGTATCTTCCAAGTGTGCGACACGAGGATTTAAACATTCCCCCCCCCCAAACTATTCTTTACACGGAACATTTTTTGAAAATGTTGTTTTTCTCAAAAATGGCTCTAATTTTGATTAAAATATATCAAAGACATTTATATCACACATAAGCAGTATACTTTGAATTTTCTGGGAATAGCCTCTGAAGACCTATTTATTCTGGATAGATTTTGCATAGCGACTAAACCGTAAGAGATAGACAAAAACATATACACAAAAGTTTCAGATCTCGTTAAACATAACAATGTATGTCATATACGTTTTTAATGTAGAGCTAATCGTTTCTGAGATATGTTTTGTCATGATTTCAATTTTAAACCTCTAAACGTTTCTCAAACGGGAAGTGATATATTACGCACAAACAAACAAAATAAGATTTGACTTGCATAATAGTGTGCAGCCCTGTTAATTAGCAACTTTAGATACATAGGAATATTATTTATCTTCTACCTATTGTCAGTCAGTGCTAAAATAAATCAAACCTTAACTAAAATATTTCAAAATTATAAAAATTAGCACAAAGAGTGTCAATTAGAAATACGCTAGGAGGTCAACGTAGTTTTAAAAATGTGTGTTCTACTCGCATTACTTTCTCTACTCATTTTTGTATAAAATATACCTATAAGCATTTATAGGATAAACAAGATAAAATTTGGAATTTGTGTTATGGTTATTTTATACCTAGATAATATAGCAGGCTTCAATTATGGTCTAAACCTTTAACATTACTTCGCTAGGTAACGAGTTGAAATAGCTTCCGTGGCTAACAGAAAACTAGGCAAAATAAAAAATAAAGCGATGCCTACTTCCCATTTGAAAAACTATACATATTTGGAAATTCAAACCAATGTCAAATAATGATTGCTCTTAAATGCTTTACTCCACCAAAAATATTTGACACAAATTGTGTGCTTTAAGAAGATCTACATTTTTATGTAGTTTTTCTGTCTGCATATTACGGTTAACCAATTATATTAAAATCATTCAGGATTAGAAGGAAATAAAAAGATTTGTCTAGAATATTCAAGGTATTCGTTTTTTTTTTGTGATGCAACTGTCCTTCATGCATATCTTAATGAAAATCTTTACAGTAATTATACAGATATATTTCTATGTAAAGTGAAGTTTGGGGTGAAAGATTTTCCTCAAAAATATTCGTTTCGTATCTTTGTAACATACTGAAATTAAAGGATATTTTACTAAAAATTCCCGTTTGGGATTCAGGGAGTCTGAAGAGCTGAATTGTCTGTGAAATCTTGTTATATAATTTTTCATAAAATGCAATACTTCCTTTTACAATACGTAGTAGGGCAAATGGCGATAAATAAATCACTAATGACTTTCCATTTCATGAAAGTATTAAATATTGGCACATTTTAATTAATAACAAGAAGTTTCTAACAATTCTTACAAAAATATAAGTTTGTCACTAAGTGTGACTTCACAAGATCTGCAGTTTTTATGTAGTAATATTTTTTGTCTCTCTTATGGCTATTCACAGAAAATTCTTGTATATAAATGTAGGATGTTAATGAACTACACCGGAATAATTTAAGAGATTCTAATATGTCTGATATAAGTAATTCCAGACAGGAAATGTATCGTTCCATGGCTAAACAAAGCCGTTATAGGGTGTTATATTAATTGGTTTCAAAAGTAGGTATTGATGTTAAATAAAACTCAGATGAAAACCTGACTTGTAATGTCTTCAAAACTTATACGCGAGTTTAGAAATATCGATTTTCAGCAACTCGTTATTCGCGATCTCAAGATTTCTTGCCATAAAATTCTCTCAAACCTCATTTATTTAATTGCTCTTGTAGCTTAATGTATAACGCTAATAACCCGAAGTTCATAGGTTCCTTAGTCTTCTTTTTTTTTTTTTAACGAAGAAGTGCTGCTTTGAAGTGATTAGACCTCTCGCCTCTCACTTAGGTTCAATCCTAAGTGAGTGCATGTGGGATTTGTGGTGGACAAAGCGTCGCAGAAGCGGGTTTCCTACGGGTTTCCCCCGAACCTCCACATTCGTTCCATGTATCATTAGTGTCATCACCTCCGGTGCCATAGTAGTAAAAGTGAGCATTAAACACAATTATAGAAAATTAAAAAAAAATGCTGATTAGTGGAGAGATTCGAACTCGTAAAGAAATACTGCCCAATTGTGCGAAGTTAATGTCATAACCAATACCAGGAAGGTATGCTCTCCAATGGCCCCTTCGTTTTTGTTATTGTGTTCTCGAATGATATCATCAGCAGCCGGTGGCAGGCCCGTACTTTGGAAACATACCTGTTATTTTGAAATTTGATTAGACATAACAGAGGTCTCTTATCTCAAATCACATTATAAAAATATTTCGGTGTCGCTCATTAACACCCTGTACATTTATTTGTCATGTATTAATTATTTCCGGTGAAATTAGTATTGCATTTTTTGGATGAAATGTGAGACAGTACATCTATAGCGGAATTAGAAGGGAGATATAAATTACATTATGAAGCACGTCGAAAAGTGTAGAGACGATTTTATCAAAATGCGAATATATAATAATGCACGGATTGCACAGTTACTGGAGGGACCCCAAAAAACGGGGATGAAAGGTTCATCGCTCAAGGTGGCCATGACCAAGAAGAAAAAAATGATGTGTTCTATTTACAGGACTTTCTTTACATCTCTGCCACAAATTATTATTAAAAAGCTTATGCTTTTATTTACTTCATGCTAATCGAGAAAAAATTAGCAGAAATAGTCTTATTACTTGCTTTCTTGTAAGTAGAAGCGAAATAAGGGACTACCATAGGTTAAAGTGATAGTCAAAAGCTGGTTGCTGTGTGACTGAAGTTCCTTTGTTTGTATGGATTGGAGATGACAGATTCTTGTATGAGAAAAGTATAACTTTTTTAAAGCTGAAACCAAAAACAAGAAATATCTCAAAAGTGAACAACTCGACGAAAAAATATATATGACATAAAACGTGTGTTTTAACGTGGTCTACGTGTGATAAGTTTTTGTCCGGTTTAGCTGTTAGACAAAATTCCGTAAACTTCATCCAGAATAGCATAGTATTCAGAGGCTATTCCCAAAGAATTCAAGATATACATTTAATTTGTAGTGTAAATATCTTTAACATATGCTATTTTAATCAAAATCATTAGAGCCCTTTTCCAGAAAATCAAAATTTTTGAAAAAAATTCCATGTAAAGGGTAGTTGGGGGAGGGGGGAGTTTTCTCAAATTCTTCGTGTCGCATCCCTGGAAGATTCTAAACTTAAATACCAGTTTGGTATTTTACCGACTTTTTACTTTGAGTTATCGTGTTCACAGACACACGGATACACACGCGGATCTTTTTCTGAAAATGCTTGTTTTGGATAAAGGGGACCCTAAAACATATATTTCCGGTTAAATTTCGGTATTGAATTTTTGGGTGGAGTGCAATACCTTCTCTATGCACTATGTAAATAGAACGTGTAGGGAAAGTATGAATGAATGAATGAATGAATGAATAAGTGTATTTATTAACATAGCAATATCATACATAGAATTTCAACCGTCGCACGTGTCCACAGACCGTACGTGCTTTTGTAATACACATTACAAGCAATATTAAAACAACAATCACAACAAAGAATTAAAAGAGTAAACACGAAAATAAAAAGACAAAGGAAATACACAGTCAAAAGCAATATTAAACAACAATAAAAATTAAGAGTGAATCCGAAAATAAAGATACAAAGATATTAAAATATAGCAATTTAAATTTACAGCACAGAGTACACCTTCATAAATGCACCCTCTTATAATAGATAATTACACTTAAAAGACATATATACACATAATATATACAACCCTAGCACAACAGTGACCTAAGTATGACATAATATATATGTATGTAGAACATTGTAGTCACTTTTGTTTACTTGATCTTATTCCCCCCGCTTCTCTATTGGCAGCCTCCTCAGATCTCAGCTGTCTTGCCTTAAGTATAAATTTACCTAGCCCGTCCATGTTTTCCGTGCCTGCCAGTAGCGTCCAACATGTTTCTATCCCTACATTCGCAGTGGTAAAAAATCGCGGCAAATATTTTTCCCGCCATTCCTCCGTACCCCTACATCTTGCCAAGATGTGAGTCCACGACTCTTCCTCCTCGCAAATGGGACAGATTCTCGTACCATTCTCGTCAGAAATTTTCGTGCTCCTCCATGCTCCTAGTCCAATCCATGGGAGCCCCTCTCTAATGAGGTAGGGAAAGTAAAAGAGCAACAGGATTCGTGTTGGCCAAGAGAAGCGACACTCTTCCTGTAAGAGACGCGGTGCAATAAGATGTGCTAGTTGATTCAGCGGTGGAGAGACGTACGGTCTTATAGGAACAGTGTTAATTAATACACTATAAGTGTCACGAGTAATAAGGGATGATACAAACGGTATCGAATAGTTGTTGAAAGGGGGAGAATTTGGTGGAATGCGAGATAATATCCAATGAAAACAAATAAATGAGTGCAACAGAAATCGTGAACTCGAAGGAAACACTTGTGACTTACACCAACCTGAGAAAGATTCTATGCTGGTATATCATGAGCTAGTGCGTTCACAATTCCATAACACTTCTTAATCTACGGAACAGTCACGTGCGTTTCAAACCCGTGACCCTTTAACCAGCCTATAAAACGAACCACTACAAATACAATATTTATTTTATTTACTATACGTAGTAAAGAAAATAACGCATTTTCATGTGTTCAATTTGCCACAGGACATATATTTCTGCTGATATCTGGATATCCAAGTTTTGGGTTGAACAAAATACCTTCCTATTTTCTGCTTTATATTACAAAGACTAATATACTATAGTCTCTTGAATAATAGATCAGTAGCTTGAACATAAATTGCTTTCTTGGGGGAACCGCAAATGAACCGCGATACTAACGCTAGCGGTTACGTGGATAACGCAACCTGAAAACAACCTGTGTTGAATAGAATGTAGTTCCTTTACTCGCGGTGACGGGTAGCGCAGTTCAAAGCCGAATTGCTTGAGCGAGCGATCGAAGAAACTGTTTACAGAGCCCGCCCTAAGACATGAGCGGTTCTCGAATCCTGCGTAATGGCGGGGGAGGAGGATCAAAAGCCGCCATCGTTCGCTCGTTATTCAATTTTAGAAGCCGGAGGGATCGACCGGCCGTTCGGCTTTTCTCGGGGCTGAGGATAATGACCACTAAAGAACAAGTAGTTTCGGGGAAGACTAGAGAGGAGGTTATATATATCCACCCAACCCCCTTGTCCGTCCACTGCGGTATGATGAAATAGCTCTGTTATATCGACAGCATTAGTTGCACAGGATTCCAATAATCCACCCGTCCGCCTATCTGCTACACACGGTAAACGGAAATTGGAGCTTTGATGGGAAAGTGCAGACCATATGCAAGGTTTTGGAACTTCCCTTCGTAATAACTAGAGAAGGAGAGGGAGAGACTGTCTGTGTGTGAGGCCAACCTTGTAGCAACATGTTGCTGATCGGCTGATTGATTGATGGTCCTCAATATGCTACAGACCACTACTTCTTTCTTTCACATCTGTGAACGACTTTCTTGTCCACAAACGTAGCAACGCAATATATCCTCGTTATCAGTCTTAGGCTTTCAGCAAGTTGTGTTCAAACTGTGCCCTGAGGGAAGCAAAAACACATTGGAAATCATTAATTGCTTGTAAATAATATCGCCTATAGGCAAAATAATTAATATAACATTTGAATCATAATACCAGTTGCAGTTGTATAATAGAACTTGAAACACCTATTCGTTATTAAAGTCGTGGGAACAGAATTAGGCATTAACATAATAAAACTTCTGCATAATAGTGTTAAAACACTTAAAGAATAGTTCTTACGCAACATAAACTAAATCACATTTATTTTAATATGGTTAAATTATTATTTTAATTTGTAAAGTTACTATGCATTTGTTATACATGTAGTAGGAATGGAATGTAATTGCTTACTACATGTTGTTTATAAGACTCATAGTGATAGAATATATTTGTAGAGGATTTAAAGACTATATTTTCTTAATCTTAAGATACGTTTATTGAGTGATTAAAATTAAGATAGTAATAATTATAAAGATATTGGTAAAATAATACTTGAAAATATTTTATTTCAATAAATTAGTTTTATATTAATATAGCGATTAACAGCCACTAGAACCCTGGATATTTCAACTTTTGATAGTTAGTTACAAAAGTGACTGGAGTAGAAGGTAACTGCTTACTAAGTATTCGTTCTAAAAGAAATGTAACTAATAGGAATAGAATATCTCTGGTTACTAAGCATTAGTTAAAAAAGTAATGGATTTAGTTTGTAACTTGTTATTACGTATTGGTCACAAAAATAATGGGGATGGAATATATTTAGTTAGCTATAGATTATGTGTAATGTAAAAAAATGGCGTGTTATTTATGGATGCTCTTTAACTGCTGTGGTTCTCAGCGTCCCATTCTATACTGCGCGTGAAAGACCGCTTAATTTTGCTTAGAGGCCTCTCTATCAGGCTTGAGGTTTCTTTTACGTGCCGTAAATCTACAACACGGGACCAACGGCTTTACTTCCCTTCCGAAAGAAGCTATGCTAAGGATTTTTACGCCCGAAAAAATCTATGATCCTCCGCCGGGTTTTAACCCGCGACCTTGGGTATATGAAGTTAGCATGGTAACCACTACACCACGGAGGATGACGAATAGAATGTAATAAGCATTGGTTACAAAAGTAATGGCGATAGAATATAATTGATTACTAAGTATGAGTTACAAACGTAATGGGGATAGAATGTAACTTGTTACTACGTATTGGTTATGCATCGAAATCGGCTTACCCTCCACGTTTCGTAGGTCTGACACGCCCCCTCCCTAGGACTTACAAGCCAATGCCTAGGGGTCAGAAGCCTACGGCACGAAACTATTGAATGAGAACCTATTACGAGGGGTCAGGCATGAACATGAAGAAGTGGATGATGTGAACTGTAAGAAATTGATGATAGGAAAGATGATGCTGGAGCAATTAGTAGAATGAGTGGCAGCGGAAACCGGAGGACCCAGAGAAAACCCACCCAGATGGGCTTTGTCCACCAAGAATGCCATATGAGGGCGCTTGGGAGGCGAACGTTCTAAGCACTCAAACACGGCGCCACCTGGTTACTACGCTTTGGTTGTAACAGTAATGGGAACAGTAAATAACTGGTTTACTGTATGTTGGTTACAACAGTAATGAGTACAGAATGCCAAATGGGTATTATGTGTTGATTACAAATGTTTAAAAATAAGTAAAGCTGAAAGGAATCTGTCGCTTTACACGACTTCTATCCATCTTGTTGTAGGTATGCAAAGATAGCATAGTTTTCACAAGTGTGTCGCTATATCGGAACTTAAACATTCCATGTTTCTTGCGAGACCACGAGAAAAAAATAGCTTTATTTGACTCAAGAGTATAAGTGATTGACAATTAGAACCAATAAAAAATATTTCAGAAATAGTTGACACCATAATAAAAATTATTGCCAAATTTTACACTTCAGCGAAATTTATATATTTTCTACGGCAAGACTTTATCTATTTCCTACATTTTATTAGTTATACATTGGTCATTCAGATGGAAGAGATCTTCACATATTATTCGCAGGAAATTCAAGATAATTATTTTATTTCATATGAAAATATTTTAATTATAATTAATTTTAATCAAACTCAAACATTTAGAGAATATCATGAAAGTGACGTTTGGCCAAAGGGATTTTCTTTGAATAATTGGAAGCTAAATTTGTTATTTAAACAACTTTTCGAGTTAGGGATACTATTTACACACAGGAGTTACAAACGCATACACACCTGAACCACTTTCAAAAAATGTCTTTTTTGTATTCAGGGATTCTCAAAATATGTATTTTCGATTAAATGCCGATATCAAAATTTGTTTGGAACAGTCAGTACCTTCTCTAAAGGTAATAAAAACCTCGTGACGAGTGTGCAAAATTGCTCATGCTCGGTTCATGTTTGTCAAATGCGGCCACTATCGAAATTTGCTTCTCAGAGGCGAGGCAAACTACGCTTCATCTACTCGCTTCCTATTAAATTGACTCACTCTTATTCTCTATCTCTATATCTTTCCTTTATTCAACATGTCAGTCGTGAATAAGAGTTCGTGGAGCATTCGGACAAATACAAATCAAGCTTATGGGCTACCAGGCATATTTTTTTGCGTAAAGCCAATTTTATTGATCCTATGTGCATAAAAAAATACACAATATTACACTAGCCACAGAGCGAGGTACTGACAAGATAATGTGTACGACTGGCACTCGGGATGTCCTGGATTCAATACACGGTGACCGCTAACCTTGAGCCATGTTTTATTTGTGATTTCCCGGGTTCGCCATGCGAATTCCAGGGTAGAATATCATTTACGATCATTTCCTTAACATTTACCTATAATATTTAGGCATTGCTTCGGATTCGTGTTGCATGATAGTAGGCAGATGGCACGAATACATGCTCAATCGATAGATTACTCCCCATGGACACTAAATGGATGCCAGGTTGACTTGTCACTTGCACGCCCTCTCTGGCGGTCCCGATAGTGGAATGGAACATCGGGTTTGGAAACGTTAGAGACTTCCATGCGTGTCTGGTGGCCTGTCTACCTGCGTCTGTAGCCTCCCATGATTCTTTCACCTCATCCCTTCCTCTTGAGGGTGTTAGCCACAGTATAGGTTTTAGTATGCTGCGGGATGTCACTTTCCACTGTCTATCATCTATGAAAACGTACTAAATCAAAAAATGTAAATCTCATGAAGACACAAAATTTAGGCCCTTTACGTTTTTCTTGTAGAGGTATCGTTTTCGAGATATTCCTTGTTATTAGTTTCAATTGTAAAGTACTTATACTTTTCTCTGACAGTAAGTGTCCTTTACACTTTCTCTACACGTACTATGTACATAGTGTATAGGGAAGGTATTGCACTCCACCCAAAAATTCGATAGCGAGATTTCACCGGAAATATATATTATAGAGTACCCTGTATCAAAAAAAGTATTTTCAGAAAAAGGTCCGTGTGAGTATGTGTGAGTGCGTGTGTCAGTGTGTGTCTATGAACCACGATAACTCTAAAACGAAAAGTCAGTAAAATACCAAACTTGGTGTATAAGTTTAGTACCTTCCATGGATGCGACACGAAGATATTGAGAAGCATCCCCCACTCCTAATTACCCTTTACATGGAACTGTTTTCGAAAATTGTGATTTTCTAAAATGTGGCTCTTACGATTTTGATTAAAATATGGTATATTAAAGATATTTACCTAACAAATAAAATTTATATCTTGAATTTTCTGGGAATAGCCTCTGAAGATTACTTTACACTGAGTGAATTTTACGGAATTTTGCATGACTGCTAAACCGTAAGAAATGGACAAATACTTACTACACATAGAGCACATTAAAACACACAATTTATGTTGTATACATATTTTTCGTGGAGTTGATCGTTTTTGAGATATTCATTGTTTTTGGTTTCAGCTTCGACAAACTTAACTTTTCTCATAGAGGAATTTGTCAACTCCTGTCCATACAAATAAAGGAACTTCAGTCACATAGCCACCAGCTTTTGACTGACACTTGAGCCTATGGTACTCCCTTATTTCTCTTCTACTTACAAGGAAGCAAGTAATAAGATATTTCTGCTAACTTTTGTCGATTAGCATGAAGGAAATAGAAGAATAAGCTATTTAACAATAATTTGTTGCAGAGAAAGTCATGTGAATGGAACATCAGATTTTTTATTTTCTCTATACATACTATGTGCATAGTGTATAGAGAAGGTATTGCACTCCACCAAAAAATTCGATACCGAGATTTCACCGGAAATATATGTTTTAGGGTCCCCTGTATACAAAAAAAATATTTTCAGAAAAAGGTCCATGTGTCTGTGAACACGATAACTGAAAAACGAAAAGTCTGTAAAATACCAAACTTGGTATTTAAGTTTACTATCTTCCAGGGATGCGACACGAAGATTTTGAGAAAAATCCCTCCAATTTTGCATAACTGCTAAAACGTAAGAGATGGACAGAGTCTTACCACACAACAAATGTAGATCACCTTAAAACACACAATTTATGTTACATACTTTTTTTCGTGGATTTTATTTTATTGAGATATTCCGTGTTTTTGGTTTGAGTTAAAAAAAATTACTTTTCTCATACAGGACTTTATGAACTCGTGTCCATACAAGCAAAGGAACGTCAGTTACATAGCAACCAGCTTTTGACTATCACTATAACCTATGGTACCCCTTTATTTCGCTTCTACTAACAAAGAAGCAAGTATTAAGACTATTTCTGCTAACTTTTGTCGATTAGCATGAAGTAAATAGAACACTATGCTTTTTAACAATAATTTGTTGCAGAGAAAGTCATGTGAATAGAACATCAGATTTTTTTCTATTCTACTTCTGGACAAGCAAAGAAGCGATTTGCATTGACAATCTAATAACATTTTGACTATCACTCTAGCATAGCGCATTCCGTTAGTTCCCTTCTACTTGTGAGGAACAATGTTTATCTCGATTAGCATTGTGAAGAAAGAAGAATAACCTTTGTAAGAAGTTTAGATAGCAGGTAGAGGAAGTGATATGAGATTTTTTATTTAAAAGGAGCTGCTAAAATAGAGCAAAAACGAAGTAAAAAGGCTACTGCTGTTGCAACATGTCTGGGGTATTGATGAATTTCAAGTTAAAACACATCTGAGCTTTTTGCTCAGACCACAAAGCTTCATGTGACGTAGAGCAAAGCATTATTTTCCGAACAGTTGTTGGCTGATGGTGTGCTGCATGCAATATTAATAGCATAATGTAGTTAGCCCCTCGTTAAAAGCAGCATTAGATACAGTCATTTCCACTTTGCTTCTCTTTTTTCGGTAGTAATGCGCCGAATGGAACTGCAAGCCTGATGCGTTGATTCAGATATTATGAAGAGATAACGAAATCGCTAGCACAATCTGAATTACATGACGTATTCCAGCAGTGGAAACCTAGCTCAATGAGGTCAACCTCCTTGAGTTTGAGCTAAAAGTTGTGTTGTGTAGCTGTCTAGGAGTTTTAAATTATACTGAAAAAAAAGTACTAACGAAATTATTCACATAAAAAGTAATACATAAGAGAATTATTAAATACATAAGGTATTTGAAGTGTGCATATATCTCTTCGTTGCATAACTCAAGTTGGATATATACATTTAAAACTCAGCAATGGAAAGCTGGTGAGAGCGAACTTCATTTTACCCTTTTCAATTATCGCGACTGGCTCAACGCCTCCGCTGACAAGCAAGAGGGGTAAAACCGATCGCTCACATCAACTCTTCACTGGTGGATTTTAATTTATACTAGTTCTGTTTTTTAACTCTTTTAATGCATGAAGGGATATCTGCTGTAATAAATAAAGCACACGTTTTAGGGTCCCCGGATTCCAAAGAAAAAGAGTATACAGAGAAACGTTTTATGAGTATGCATGTGTGGGTTAATGTGTCCGTTTGTCTGTGAACACTACAACTAAAAACGAAAAGTCGATTATGTTCAGGATCTTTCAAGGATGCGATACGAAGATTTTCAAGAAATTTCTCCACCTCAAATACTCTTTACATAGAGGAATTCTATAAATTGAAATTTTTTCAAAATATCTCTAATGATTTTGATTAAAGTACCGTATATTAAATATCTCCAATTTTCTGGGAAGAACCGCTGAAGTTTTCTTCATTCTAAATGCATTTTGCATAACTAGTATACCGTAAGAGATATACAAAAACTTACAACAGAAAAAATGTACAGTCCCTTTAAAACACACATATACCATATACAATTTTTTTTTTTAAGGAATTAGCCATTTCTGAGATATTTCTTGTTATTGGCTTCAATATTAAAACACTTAATCTTTTCTCACATGGAAATTTCTCACCGCCTGGACATGCAAAGCAAGCTAATTTCAAACAATTTCAGATAGTAACCAGCTTAAAAGAGTTGACTATGTTTAGCCTACATTATTCCTTTGCTACGCTTCTACTTTTAAGAAACTAAGCAATAACACAAGTTTTGATAATTTTATCTCCATTAATCAGAAGTAAATAGAAGAGTAAGCTTTTTAATAATAATTTGTTACAGGGATATAGAGAAGGCCATATAAATGGAACGCACATATTTTTAACAGACTGAATGGAGCCAAAGGGAAAAGAATATTCTTAAGTATATGCGCTGTATGGAAAGCCTAAATCAAGCATCAGCTACTCGTTTGATGCGTGCTAGAGGTAGCAGCTTCAACTGGTGTCAGTTGAAAACGTTTCTGATAATAATTATGAGTCGTTCCCTCAACAAGGTGTTTTTTTTTTTTTTTTTTTTTTTTTTTTTTTTTTTTTTTTTTTTTTTTTTTTTTTGAGTTTATTATGTCGGGAACAAAGAAATCCAATATGCAGAACATCGACTTCATTTGGCTTCTCGAGGACTATTATCGATGTCTTTATTTATAGAAAAGGCGTACATTGATTGTGTTTCAGCTTTTACTATCGATTCAACTATTCAGCACATTAAAATTAATTCTGATATAGAACAATTAATTACCAAGAGATCTGTTAATTTACTGCTTTAAATGTGAAAGTTTTTCGTCATAAATTAGTTTTCATAGTGATACCATTACAATGCTATTACAGTGATAATTGATCGATATCGGGATGTTTTTTTAAACTTTCTCTAGAATGTAAAACGTACATAGCAGATAGAAAAGGTATTATATTCCACCTAAAAATTCGATATTTAGATTTCACCGCAAACATATATTTTCAGTCCTCCTGAACCCCTCCTCCAAAAAAATTAGAACCATCTTCGGGTGTGTTTGTGTATGTGTAGCATAACTAAAAGCTAAAAGTCTGTTAAATATTAAACTAGGTATATAATATAATATTCCATAAATTACTCATCTTTCTCCTTTTAATTTGTGTATTGTACTAAATTAAAATCTTCTCACAAAACGACTGTAGGAATAACAATAAATTGAAGAACCAAGGTGGAACGTAAGTATGAATTAAATGGGTATAGAATCATCCAGGGATGTGACAAGAAGGTTCTCAAGAAAATCGAAAATTCGAAAATGTTGATTTTTTCAAAAATGGCTCTAAAAATATTGATTTAGACACTATATGTTTAAGATCATTTCATTACAAACAAAATTTATATCTTGAATTTTCTGGAAATAGCCTCTGAAGGACTCTTCATTCTAGATGATATTTATGTAATTGGTAAACTGTAAAAGACAGATAAAAATCTACTACAAAAAAGATCTCGTTAAAAAAAACATAATTTATCTTATATATATTTTTCAGAGTTGACAGCTTACAAGATAGTCTTTGTAATTTATTTCAATCCTAAACTGTCTAAAACTTTCTCAAACGGGAAGTCATCTTTCGTTCGATGACTCTTTTAATTTACTGCTGGCCACGCAAAGAGAATAGCATTTCAATTAGTTTATATAGTGATATTTCTTACAAACGCTTTAGTCTGTTTACAATTGATGCTAATTTTTCTGGACTATCTACATGTAAATAAATAAAACACCTTTAGTAACAATTCTTTTGTATGCAGGAGATGGAGAAACTTCGGTGAATGGCAAACATCTGATTTTTGCTATACTGATAATAGAAGTTTTTAGGGGTATGAGTGCACAGACTTCAACGCCAACTTCCTAACATAAACATCTAATTAGTATTGTTTAAGATAAAGCATCTGTAAAATTTAGAAAAGCTACAGCAGCTAACGCGTCTTAATTTCATTTGAAACACTAATTTTTCGCAATAATAGTGATTTCTTCCCTGAATTGAACTTATAGCTTGCGTGATTATTTAATAATAATGTTAACATGAAACCTCATTATTGTAGTAAAGTTAATCATCGAGACGGGTTTTTATAATTCTTCAAATACAGAAAATTAATTTTTTGATACATTTGTCATAATATGCTCCATTAAATTACCCTTAATAGCGATAAAAAATTACTTTTTGTAGTCTTTAAAGACATTTTTTTTTCTAATTTCAATATCTTATTTTATTCTTAAAAATGTGAGCATTGATCCATTGCCATGAATTTCTCTACATTCTTTGTAAAATTTTTGTTAAAACGCTTATTTTTCTATCTACTTCATACTAATGGTATAAACGTAAGGAGAAATGGACTTATTAATTGCTTTCTTGTAAGTAGGAGAGAAATAAAAATATCTGATGTGTTCCATTCACATAACTTTCTCTACATCTCTGCAACAAATTATTGTTAAAAAGCTTATGCTTATATTTACTTCCTGCTACTCGAGAAAAAATTAGCAGAAATAGTCTTATTACTTGCTTCCTTGTTATTAGAAGCTAAATAAGGGAGCACCATAGGTTTAAGTGATAGTCAAAAGCTGGTTGCTATGTGACTGAAGTTCCTATGTTTATATGGACAGCAATTAACAAATTCCTATATGAGAAAAGTAAGTTTCTCATAGCTGAAACCAAAAACAATGAATATCTCAAAAACGATCAAATCCATGAAAAAATGTATATAACATAAACTGTGTGCTTTAACGTGGTCTACATTTGTTGTGTAATAAGTTTTTATCTAAGTCTTACGGTTTAGCAGTTATGTAAAATTCCGTAAAATTCGTCCAGAGTAGTCTCCAGAGGCTATTCCCAGAAAATTCAAGATATACATTTTGTTTGCCAGATAAATATCCTTAATATGTGATATTTTAATTAGATTCGTTATGGCCATTTTTGCGAAAATCAAAACTTCCGAAAAAAGTTCCATGTAAAGGGTAGTTTGGGGTGGGGGGATTTTCCCAAAAATCTTTGTAATGCATCCCGGGAAGACACTAAATTTGAATACCAAGTTTGGTATTTTACCGACTTTTCGTTTTTGAGTTATCGTATTCACAGACACACGGACACTACACACACACACACAAACACACACACACACACACACACACACACACACACGGACTTTTGTGAAAATGCTTTTCTTGGATATTGGGAGCCCTAAAACATATATTTCCGGTGTAATCTCGGTATCGAATTTTTGGGTGGAGAGCAATATCTTGTCTATACATTATGCACATAGTGCGTGTAGAGAAAGTAAAAATACGTTTGGCTAAAGCATAGTTAAATGTTTTAAAAGATGGTTGCCATGTAGTTGAAAACCATTTGTTGCATTACCAGGACCTGGCAAATTCCCATGTGAAAAAAGTTTAGGAACTTGAAAACTAAAACCAATAACAAGAAATGGCCAACTCAACGAAAAAGATGAATATGACATACATTGTGTGTTTTAACGAGATCTACATTTTTGTGAACAAGCTTTTATCCATCTCTTTGGTTTAGCAGTTATGGATAATTCAGCAAAATACACCCAGATTGAATCACTCTTCAGGAGGTAAATCAAGAAAATTCAAAATGTAATTCTACTTGGCATGTAAATATCTTTAATATACCTTATTTTAATCAAAATTATTATAGCCTTTTTGAGAAAATTAAAATTTTAAAAATGTTTCATATAAAGGGCAGTTTGGGAAGGGGGAATTTTCGTCAAAATCTTCGTGCCACATCCTTGGAAAATACTAAACTGAAGTACCAGGGTTAGTATTGTGCCAACTTTTCGTTTTTGAGCTATCGTGTGCACAGAAATACACACACACACACAAAACACACACAACACACACAGACACACACACACACAACACACGATTCTTTTCCTAAAATCAGATTTTTTCTCTGCACGTTCGAAAATGTTTTGACCATTGTTCAATAAGGTTAAAATATATCGATTGCACAGTGTAGCTGAAACAATTTTCATATTCTTTAACCCAGGATTTTTAGTTATTATTTTAGTCTTTTTTTGCCGTTTAATTATGATTCGCAATTATTCTTTCTTTGTTTATGATATGCTTTTTCTTTGAAAACTGTGAAAATCAGCTAACAAAACTAATGACATTTCTTTAATTAAATATCATTGCAATTTTAGCTATTTTAACTGCCTTTAAGAAGATATTGTCGCTGTAATGGTATGGTTTTGCAGCACAGTTTGTATTTTTTTCTGTTTTTCTTTCTAAGTTCACGTTCATGCTGTATTCATATGTTTTCATTTATACTTGTTTCGCGCTTAAAAAAACAAATGATCCATTTTCCTCCCTCTCTCTTACACACACATTCACGTATTTGCTTTTCCCTTCATTATCTTCTACTCATGCAGTGTTAATAGTTTAGCCTGCCTGAATAATCGATACTTAAATGATACTAAATTTTTCTCTAAATTGGTTGAGTAAGTAATTCAAATACAATCAATTGATTAATAATTAAAAGTGTCGAATAGTACTATTTTTGCTACAACGCTTTATATCTTGAAGATGTATGACGTCATTCACAGTATACTGTTTACAAATGACTGAATTACCCAAGGAACCGTCAGTAGACTGCGTAGGATTTCCATAAACAACGAATAACACTTCTTACAATACTTTTTGAAAAAATACAGCAACTATGCCACGAAACTGCTAGCCAGAAACTTTATTGTTACTGACAGCAAATGTTTATAGTATGAAATAATACTAGAAATAATGTTAGCGCAAACCAACGCTTTCAAATGCTATTAAAATCGTTCGATAGGTCTATTACTTTACTGCTAGCCATACAAAGAGAATCGCATTTCAATTGTTTTATATAGTGATATGTTTTAGAAGATTTGACTAACGTTTTAGGCTGTTTACAATTTATGCTAGTTTTTCTAGGTTATCTTAATGTAAATACATAAAACATCTTTTGTAACAAGTGTTTTGTTCGCAGAAGATAGAGAAACACAAGTGTTTTGTTCGCAGAAGATAGAGAAACTTCGGTGAATGGAAAACTTCAGATTATACTATACTGATAAACGTTTTAGGGGCATGAGTGCGCAGACTTCAACGGCAACTTCCTAACATACACATTGCATTTTTGGCAAATTTGACTAGTTTATGAGAATATGCTTTCTTTACTTTTTACTAAACACACCCCATACATATCAATAGTGAAATCCAAGACAGAAAAATTTAACTATAATTTGAAATAATTTTAAAGGAAAGATATCCACATTTTACGTTAACCTTGGCGACAGGCGGTTCCAGATTAGGAGCACTGCTATCTTAGGTTTCTTCTGCATATTGATACTCATTAGGTGGACTGATAGTGAGCTAAACCAAAATCTAGAAGAACATTCCACTGCTTATGAATATGTTTTACATTCGCGTTGGAGAGGAAGTTAATTTAGTTTAGACTGAACGGTAAATATTTTAGGTATGCTTTATTCGCCATATATAGTACAATAATACAAAAGAAAATCGAAGAAAACATTTAACGATGGTCAATTTAGTGTCAGATAAGGACATGCATAGGGAAAGTAATATTAGCAATCAGAATAATAATAGAAGAAAATTGATGTCTACAATTCTGTAAAAAAAAAATCTTATAAAATATTACACTTTATTCTCCTTCAAGCTAAGCAAAATTAATTATAGCTGCTTGCTCTTATTGCTTAGTTGCTCATAAGCAAAGGGGAACCATGGGAATACACTGTACCCCCGCCGCCTAACCCTTGCACTTGACAGCCCGGATGATTTCGCGTTGCTGCCTTTGCGGCGTTGCCAGAGTGACTAGTAAACAAAAACAGATGATTGCAAATGTCTCTATTGTGTTTAAAGTCGAATATAAACAGTGTACATAGTAAATGAATGCCAATGAATAATGAAACTAATTCGTTATTATTAATGTTATTGAAAATAACTGTGATGCTATAACATATATAGCTTAAATTACGTATTTATGATAATGTAGAACAAATTAGTGAAAAATAGCTGGTTACAACGAGATAAAGCTATACCAAAGTGAATTTTAATGCCTCAATTCCATCCAAGTCTCCGTCGTCATTATTCTCGGAAGCATTATCGTCATTGTTATCATCATCAGCATCGTCGTCGTTAACTTTAGAATCTGCAGTAGCTATTATTCAATCTTATGTATTTGCAGTTCTTTGAACACTTTCCAAGACATCATTAGTGGTTCAAATTCAGTGATGATTCCGTCTGATTCCTCTGTTTTTCGTATTATTTTGTGCACATGATTCACTTTCTCTTCCATGAAGCCGCGTCCACCCTCTCTAAACCTTCCCGTAAAAGTCTATCTCTTGATGAAAATCTTGTTATGTTCCCTCACGTACAAACACCATCAACACTATCACCAATAACAACAAATATAAATAACAGCATATAATACGTGGCTTGCACAGAACAGCTCAACGCACGTGTTAGGAGTTCAAAATTGTGCACGCGATTGGAAATAGCAACGGTGCAGCATCTAGATCCCTTTTAATTTCCTGACCGACCAACCGAATTGCTGTTCTGTGATTGGTTCCGAAAGTCAAACGGGTAAAGCTTTTCATTGGTTCTTAGCGGGTGTACCAACTTATCTGCCAACTATCGAGTGCAGGGATACAGCGGAGGGGCTATAGACTCAAACGATAGTCAAATGTTTTATAACCTATGGTGATGTGATTGTCATTGAAATTCGCTTCTTTGCATTGCCAGGAATAAAAAAAAAAAAAAAAAAACTAAAAACACAGACGACTTCGGTTTTAAAAAAATATAATTATTTTTAAAATTGAAGTCAATAACAAGGAATTTGCTAACATAGCTTAAGCGCACTATTGTGTAACTTTTATTATTTTAGTCGTATTATTATTACTAATATTATTATTGTTATTATTATTAAACAGTGTTTTGTTCATTGCAGAAGCCAGATGAAGAAGTCAATGCCACAGGGATTAGAATACGTTTCTGTCTCTCTACGTATAATTGCTCTGACTATTCGACTATTATAGCAACATGCTGGTATGACATTAAATTCTCCAACCGATTCGGGGCTTTAGTTGAAATAAACTACATTAGCATTACCTGAATACCAAGTAATTAAGATATTATCTCTCAGGTGAGACATGACAGGTAGTTTAACTCAAACCAACTGGAGAATTTATTGCCATTGATGTTGATGCACTAATTAAATGATCAGAGCAACCGCACGGAGTGTGGGAGATCCGTGCTCAAATCCGGGCTCTGGTATTGAATTTTTCAGCTGGCTTTAGCTAAAAAGAAAAAAAGTTACAAATATCACCAACATAATACTAAACGTTGTTATGTTAACCAATTTATAAATTTGTAAATAAGTTAAATCAGGGTCAATACATTATTTACGAGACCGAACACCGTACGCTTCCTCTCTGTAAGACGATGTTAAACAGTCGGATGTGCAACATTTATGAATGGTAGCGATGTTGACGGTAATTTACTGAATGCGACTTATGCAGGACGGGGTGAAAGGGCGAGGGGAAAGGGGAGCTGAGGTCAGAATACCGCTATTATATCGGGGATTAACAATTCCCCGAGTGCTGATCTCTGCATGTGGGAAGAGTGGAGAGGGAGGGATCTTGTTATTCAGGGGAATGCTTCATCCTAATGCATTATTCACATGTTCCCCGTAATATTAGGTTAGAATTAACTAGGGTATACCGCACACTACGTCTCAACATAACTTGATATTTATCGTGCACTCTGTTTTATTGTTTCCTGACTGCCCCTTTCTCTCGGCAACTTACTTTGCGCGTCCCTCCTCCATTTTAATGCAGCGGTCAACCTTATGACCCAGAATTTCTGAGGCCTAAGACATTTGTAGTAACCTGCTGCATTTTAAACGTGGATTTTGTTCTTTTAAGTCAAAGTCTTAAGATAAATGGATACCTATAACAGTATAGTGTTAACAAATCATCTAATGCTTTACTGAATAAATATTTAAAATTGTCTGAAATTTTTAAGACCATTTGAAACGGACCGTAAGAAGAAAAAAATTCACACATTTACATATGTGTGTAGGACAATTCAATGAACACAGAAAAGCAAATCAAGAGAAGAGATTCAATGTTTTAAACCTTAATATTTTTAACACAAAGAAATGACAATGTTGATATATGGAAGCGAGACTTGGGTGAATAAAACAAATTACAAAACTAAAATACAGTTATCTGAATTGAAGTTTCTTAGATTGGTGAAATGATACTCCCTAATACCGGTGTTCAGATATCTCTTACGGCGTTATAAGAATTGCAGAACTCCACGGTGTAAAAATACAAGCATACAGCGGTCAGTGGCGATGTATTTGTTTCTTCTCTTATTGCGTATGAGCATAAACAGTGAAAAAATCGCGATTTTTGAGAGTAAGGCTCCAGATACTAGTGTCCGTGGTGATACACAAGAACAGTATAAACACACGGAGAAAGTTAACAGGATTTCCACTTTAATTACGGATCCTTTATTTTTAGAGAATAAAGTCACTTTTTAGATTCACAAGCAAACATTTATTTAATTACCAATATTTGCCAACAACTAGTTTTGTAATTCTACAATAAGCTGCCCTTATTTTCTGTTAAAGATTAAACCCACTGTAGAGCTGTTAGCCATCCTGGCTCTGTGATAGAACACCGACAATGACGGTGTCGCTGGTATCAGTGTCCACAGTAATGTCGCCACCAATTTGTGGCTATCCTAAAATAGAAGCACTGCAGAGTGCTGACTTTAGCGCCTAGAACGCGCTTTCTGTTTCTTTTGACTGCATGTAAGGCCGGTAAAATGTTGGACAAACATCTGACAAACAGGCGGAAGTAGCAACAAAGGCCACAAAATGTCCTAGTTCTCGTTTGTTCCTCGAGCGAGCCCAATCTCTCACCACCCGAGCCTTCTCCGGGTCCTTGGCCACTCCAGATGATGGGGCTATGTGGCACAGGTAATTAACTTCCTTGCAGAAGAGTAGACACATCCAAACTTCAAATTGACTGTCCGTAGCCTTTACAGTACCTTGGCGAAGTTTTCTAGATGTTCTTCGAAGTTAAACCCACGATGATGTCATCCAAATAGAGTAGAGAGGCGTCGTAGGTCAAACCTCTCATCTGTGAATCCACGAGGCGATGGAAGGAGGTTAATGCATTTCAGAGGTACAATTGTAAATTGCCAAGATTTACCAGTCGAAAATACGGTGTTCTCCTTGTCTCTGTCAGAGCAGTCAGTAAGCACGACGTAATCGCAGTTCCCTTCGCTGAAGACAAACTGGAGTCGGCTGAGTAGACGCCGCACCCTCTCCAAAAGTGAGGCAGTCAGATGATCGACCGCCCACTTCAGCAAGTCCTTCAACCGGGGCCCAGGTCCTTCGACGGAGTGGCTGTTCAGATTCATCATTTCATTCCTAACTTAATGCCGATTTGTATGACCTGGTTGGTATCCATCGGGTTCAACAGTCTCACAAAGTAACAATGCTCCGCAACACATAGTCTGAGTAGGATGTCTTCCGGTCCAATACCACGCTCTTTGACCATTTATCCTCTAGCTGTTCCTTCATCACCATGTTGTTTCTTGTGGGCACAACAACATCGATTTTCAGGATCACCCAACAGATCGCCAACTGTTCATGTGGGTTCCGAAGCAAAACTCCATTGCGGCCTATTCGCAAATCCCTCCGCCCGACGTCGACGACGCTTCAAGCTCTGAAAGTGCATCTTCAGTTACCCTGGCGACGAGCTCACACAGGTTCACATTGTTTTAACCCACTGTCAACTCCAGCAGGGATTCACTGTCTAGAGACAAGATGTCGCCCGACGTCGTCATTAATTAGTAGGGCGGACTGGGAGTTCGTGTCTTTAAGCCTTTCGCCACATCAGGTCAAATTACACTTACGGCTGCACCTGTGTCTAGGAGTATGCAGCACATGCTTCCTTCTACCCAGCCATCTGTGTTGCATCTCTCCCCTGCCATAGCAAATGCTCCTGACCCTTGAGGTGGGTGTAGCTGTGTTCTTGGCCGTCGCCATTCTGAATACTACCGTTAACGCCTCGTGAATTACCTTATAGTCCCCAAGTATTAAGCGCTGTTGTATCTCGGCATCACGCACCCCATCGACGGAGTAGCACCTTCATAAGACATATAACTAGGTGGTAGGTCTTTGTTCGCAAACGCTTCGATGGCTAAAGCAAACTCCTGCATCGTCTCATCTGGCTGTTGCAGGCAGGTTTAAAACTGGCTGCGGAGGGTTGCAGCCAAGCGTTTTTTGAAAGCCGCCCAAATTTCTCCGGACATCGCCGAAGCTGAGATCGTATTCATTACCTTTGTCACCTGGAGGCTTGCGGTTTTTGTTTCTGCTGATTATCCGTTGTAGACGGTTGGAAGATACTAAAGATAAATACCAAGTTTGATATTAAACGGTCTTTCGATTTTGATCTACGCTGTCCACAGACACACATCGCGAACCTTTTTCTAAAAATACTTTCTTTCGATTTAAGGGACCTCCAAACATATATTTCCGCTGAAATCTTGAAATCAAATGTTAGGGTGGAATACAAATATTGCGGGCGATTTTTTTTTTGGGGGGGAGGAAAGCTTCTTGTTTTATTTTACTTCAATTCACCCTCCACCAACCAATACAATTTACCCCTCACCAATTGCCAGGTTGCCATGTACACTATATTAGCATACTGCTAGAGATGGTCAAAACTTCGTTTTAATTTAAGTGTAGCATCTTCTAAGGTTGTGACACGAACATTTTCAGAAAAAATCCTTCCATCATTTATAAGCAACATTTTTAGAAAATGTTGATTGTTTTAATGGCTTTACGTAAAATACTATACGTTTATAAAGTTGTCATGACAAGTGAAATATATATCTTGAAGCTTCTGGGAATAATCTCTCTCATTTAGGTTGAATTTTGTATAACAGGTAAACCGTAACAGAGACACAAAAACTTACTGCATAAAACTGCAGATCACGTTAGAGCACACAATGTATGTTATGTAAACACAAAAAAAAAATATATATATATATATATATATATATATATATATATAAAGTAAAAATTTGGATGACATATCCTTTTTATTTCAATTCTAAAATACCTAAAAATTTCTCAAACGCGAAGTTATCATTTGTTTAATCTCTCTTTTGTTTTACTCCTAGTCATGCAAGAGAGCTTTTAAAAGGTTGTTATGAGCCTAGTGCATTCCTTATTTCCCTTTTACTTACAAGAGAGTAGATTATAAGAGAAGCTCTGTTAATGTTTTTCAGAATAAGCATGATGTGGATAAAAAAAATGGTCTTTTGTATAATTAGTTAATCTGCAGAACAAGTAGAGAATGTCATGTAAATGGAGCACATAAGGTTGTTTTCTATATTAACGGTAAAATGGTAAAGTATTCCTCATGCTAAGGCATATGTTAATTAGGAGAATGTAATTTCGGATTCTACTTGTACTTTATTTGTGTTATTCTAGTTACGCAGAATTATATTTTGTTGAATTATCCCAAATGTTCTAGTATACAAGAAACCCATACCGACAATGTGCAAGTGGAATTACGTTGTTTGATACCGTCTATATTACAACAGAATTATTATTCTAAAGAGCGAAACGCAAGTGTGAGCTAGGATTGCTTGAAGTTATACTAGAAGTTATACTGAATATAAGGTAAGTTCAACGGTTTCCCAGTTCACCACTGGTCATTTTCTTTAGTTAGTCAAAGTGTGGAAGCAACTACCTGACGCGTGCTGTCGGCACAACTTGGAAAGTGCTTAGCTCAACTTCGATTACTATAAGATATTCGCCAAATTATGTTAACCGTGGTAGGCGATATCATTTAATATCCATTGCGTATTTTTATTCTACAGTAGAACACATTTACTAGAGTAATAAATTTAAAAATGATTTTATTCATTTTAATGTTGCATTATCTGGATTATGCTTTTAATATTGATATTTCATATTTTTTATTATATGCTGCACGTGTTTTTATACTGGCCACAAGTATCTAAATCAATTATGTTTTTCACCTTAATTATTCTTTCATTCCCCTTTGTTAATATTTTCAGTTAATGGAAGACACTAAACTTGCCTCAAATTAAACTTTTTACTTTCTCTATACGTACTAAGCACCTACATAATGTATAGAGAAGGTATTGCATTCCACCCAAAAATTCAATACCGAGATTTCACCGGAAATATACGTTTTAGGGTCCCATGTATCCAAAAAATGCGATTTTAAAAAAAGATTCATTTGTGTGTCATATGTCTCTGAACACGGTAACTCAAAGAACTCAAAAGTCGGTAAAATACTAAGCTGGGTTTTTAACTTTAGTATCTTCCAAGGATACGACACGAAGATTTTAAGAAAAATCCCCCAACCCAAACTATCATTTACATGGAAAATAATTTTGATTTTATTAAAAATATCTCAAACTATTTTGATGAAAATACCATATATTAAAGATGTTTATAATGCCAAATAAAATATATATCTTGACTATCTGGAAATAGCCTCTGTGAACCTCTTTTTCTAGATGAAGTTTGTTTAATTTTGCATAACTAGTGAACCGTAATGTGCACCTCGTAAAATACGATTTTTGTCATATAGATGTATTCGTGGATTTGACTATTTTTGTGTTATTCTTTGTCATTGGTTTCAGTTTTAAAATATTTACAACTTTTCACATACGGAAATTTGTCAACTTCTGGCAAAACAAAGAAACATATCAACCACATAACAACCAGCTTTTAAACGCTTTGACAATCGCTTTAGCCCAGCGTATACCCTTCTTTCCTTCAGCGTTACAGGGAAGCAAGTAATAAGATCATATCTGATAATGTTTATCTCGATTAGCATGTTCTAGATAGAAGAAAAAGCTTTTTTAACAATAATTTGTTACAGAGATGTAGGAAAGTTTTGGGAACATGGACCACATAAGAGTTTAGTTGAGTTAATTTTCACTATAAATAAAAATCAGTGTGATTAGTTATTATTTATACGAGGGTTGGAACTTGTATTGTGTAACTTACATGTTACCAAGTTTTACTGTCCTTCAAAGTAGCCACCAGCTTTGTGTACAACCCATTGTTAGCTACGTGGAAATTATAGAATACCTTTAGCGTCTTTTGTTGTGTTGATAATTCGAGTGGAGCAGTCTATTACCTGACGATATCTGAAACTTTTGAAGCAAATGCTCCGGTCACCATCACAGTCCAATGATGGTGGAAGTTGTAGAATACCTTTAGCGTCTTCTTTTGTTTTGATAATTCCAGTGGAGCAATCTATTACCTGACGATCTCTGAAACTTTTGAAGCAAATGCTCCGGTCACCATTATAGTCCAATGATTGTGGAAGTTGCACAATACCTTTAGCGTCTTCTGTTGTGTTGATAATTCCAATGGAGCAGTCTGTTACCTGACGATCTCTGAAACTTTTGAAGCAAATGCTCCCATCGCAATCATAGTCCAATGATTGTGGAAGTTGTAGAATACCTTTAGCGTCTTCTGTTGTGTTGATAATTCCAGTGGAGCAGTCTATGATCTGACGTTCTCTGAAACTTTTGAAGCAAATGCTCCGGTCACCATCATAGTCTAATAATTGTGGAAGTTGCACAATACCTTTAGCGTCTTCTGTTGTGTTGATATTTCCAAAGGATCAGTCTATTACCTGACGATCTCTGAAACTGTTGCAGCAAATGCTCCGGTCACCATCAGAGTCCAATGAATGTGGAAGTTGCACAATACCTTTAGCGTCTTCTGTTGTGTTGATAATTCCAATGGAGTAGTCTATTACCTGACGATCTCTGAAACTTTTGAAGCAAATGCTCCGGTCACCATCCTAGTCCAATGATTGTGGAAGTTGCACAATACCTTTAGCGTCTTCTGTTGTGTTGATAATTCCAATGGAGCAGTCTATTACCTGACGATCTCTGAAACTTTTGAATCAAATGCTCCGGTCATCATAGTCCAATGATGGAGGAAGTTGCACAATACCTTTAGCGTGTTCTGTTGTGTTGATAATTCCAATGGAGCAGTCTATTACCTGACGATCTCTGAAAATTTTGAAGCAAATGCTCCGGTCACCAACATAGTCCAATGATTGAGGAAGTTGCACAATACCTTTAGCGTCTTCTGTTGTGTTGATAATTTCAATGGAGCAGTCTATTACCTGACGATCTCTGAAACTTTTGAAGCAAATGCTCTGGTCACAATCATAGTCCAATGATTGAGAAAGTTGCACAATACCTTTAGCGTCTTCTGTTGTGTTGATAATTCCAATGGAGCAGTCTATTACCTGACGATCTCTGAAACTTTTGAAGCAAATGCTCCCATCACAATCATAGTCCAATGACTGTGGAAGTTGTAGAATACTCCATCAATGGGCAGTAGTACTGTTCATTTTTGAAACAACTTGCTACAAGCTTTGAAGCAGAAACACTAGACTTAACACCCTGTGATTTTGAACATTTTCGTAGCATTTGTTTCAGAATTGCTCCAGAGATTTGTCAGGCAATAAACGGCTCCATTCGAACTATCAACATAACATACACTACTATGGGCATTCTATGACAAACACATCACTGGCAACGGGTTGTAGATGGTATAAATGAATAAATATATTAACGATAAGTGTTATCCCATAATTATAGTGACTTACCAATACTCATCAAATATGATTAATTGATGAAAAAGATAAGGTTTTACTAATAACAAATTGGTTAAGTTCGTAAGAAAAATATAAAGTTTAAATGCATTTAATTACCATATTTCAATGCAAATTTGGCCAGTATTAAAATAGATTCAACAGTGTCTAATTTTGTTAAATTAATATTATTTCAAATGTATACGCAAGTGACAACCTTAGGGTACAATTGTATGCAAACTGAGCAGTTACATATCCCAATGTTTTTTTAAATTTTATAAATGAAAAATTTAAATTCCCCCTCACCACAAAATTCATTCCTATACTGTAGAATATGAATTTATAAATTAATTTTCAAAATTACAACAAAATGTATAATTTGCCTTTAAAAATAAATTTAAGTGTGGTCACGAACTTAGGCATACTTCGACTGTTCAAATTACCAAGGGATAAGTTTAATCAAATATTACGAATACTACCACATTTGATTCTGTTGCATAAATTAAATAATTTATAGAACAAAGTTTCTTACATACTTGTTAATGTTCACCTACATCAGAGGTTATCCTTTGAGCCACCTACTATGCGCTGCGTAACAAACCTCGCGGAAAGCAAGAATATATAATTCCTTTAGTGCTATGACAGCAGAATGCAAACTTTTTCGTTTGAATTACATAATTAAACAGGTTTACCTATTAGGTTAGTAATTGGTAAAATAATTATTGTATTATATCTCTTGCATTATTGGCTATGTTTTGTACATGAACATATTCAACTTTGCATAAGTTTGGTGGCAATTGGTAGTCGTAGCATAAAGAATTGCCAAAAAACATGATAATTATCAAAGCATTTATAAAGTAAAACATGAAGCTCCTCAATCATTGTATAGCCAGCAGACTATAAGAACGAATTTTAAGGAAAACTCTTCATATTTATGCAGTGAATTTGAATAGGCATCTTGGTAATTGATTGGTATTTAATACAGTTTGAAAGAAACGTTTTTCTCTGTGGTAATTGTCTTGACGACTGCCGCTATTAGAGATAGGTACTGTCAATGCCATTCAAGTAGGATTTCCTACGTATATTGGCCTCCAGGCATAAACTACTGGGCCCTCAGGAGGATAGAATGACTCAGATATTGGGCATTTACAGAACTCCTGGAGGCTTGGAGCTTGTCCATGCTTGCGTTCGTCGTCAAAATCATTAAGTCCCAAACGACCACAATGACCTACATCAGGTGCTCTACCTTGGCGAATGAAGAGCCCATCTATGATAATCATATTGTTCAATATTCTAGTAAGACAGAAATAAAATATTCAAGAAAATACGCAACGCGTAAGCAAAATGTGTCATCCATCAGTCGTACAGTAGGGACACAGTGCCGTGTGCATTTACGTTGCTTATTTCTAATTTAAATTTTTCGTCAGATAGAAGCAAATGTAGACTGTCACTTCGCAGCTTAATTTCAGTGATGTCTCGCGGAAGACAGTGGTTTTAATTTATAACGAATGGTTTGCGTTGTGCATCAGTCATGGCGTGTGTGAAATTAGAAGTAGGGGAAAGTCAGGCGTGTGTATGTTCCACCCGCAGCAAACAGTTTGCGAAACTAGCGCTGTCTTTCGGAATGTGACAGTGCCATGTGTTCAGGGTAACATGGATGCGCGCTCGACAGCTTTCCAATAAGCAGATCGAATTTCTCTTGCAAACTCTGCTTCAACGGTTACACATCAAGCTGCATGAAATGCCAAGTCTAGTGAGCAGATTTGGACACTACATACATGACTAGATTTAGAAAATAATTAAATGAATGATTATTTTGACCATTCAACACTTTTCGACACTTTTTGAGGACACTGAAGCTTTTTCTACCATTAAATGAAATTGAAGAGTAGGTATTTCATTTCACCTAAAAAATAGGAATTTTACCAGATTTAATTTGTTTCAGCAAGACAAGGCAAGACAAGACGAGAAACAAATCAAGCATTACATAAAAATAAACATAAAAACAAAAATCAAATTCCCATCTTATAATAAAAAATCAGTTAAAGAATATCTTCTAATTAAAAAAATAGAAGACCGTAAAATAAGTGCCAATATTACCTCATAAGAAAAAAGGGGAATTGGATTGTTTGGTGAGGGGTGAATTAAGTAAAATAAAACAAATTCCCTTCCCCCTTCCCGTCCAAAAAATAATTTTCGCCCAACGCTCAAACTTTTAAGAACAAAACCAAACATTGGTTCCATTAATAATACTTTTAGTATATTTTTATACTCACAGATTGAATTTTTTTACACAGAGGCTCTCCATGTATCAAAATAGTACTAGAAAAATATCTATATGTGTGCCTGTGAGTGGGTGTGTGAGCACCACGAATCTAATACGAAAATTCAGGTAAATAATTAAATTGTTATTTAAGCTCAATGTTTTCAACAAACTACCGGTACCAGCACTACCCCTTAAATTATAAAAAAACATATATTTATTATATAAAAATACTTCTCATAACTTTGAATGAAATGTCCAATACTCATGATTTTGGTATGGAGAAAGAAAAAGCAATATTTTCTAGGTATAGACTGCAAATTCCCCTTCGAATTGACTTCTGTTAAACTTATAAATTCTAAAACATATACAATCTTACTGCTCAAAAATTTAGATCTTCTTAAGGCACACTTTGTGTCAAATATACTTTTCGTGACATCAATCATTTTCGATAATTTCTTTGTTAGTTGGATTCAATAACTACATGCTTTTTATAACTTGTTAATTTATATGTACATATGAGGCAGAGAAGGTATTGGTGGTACCTCTTCCAGTGAAATATTACATAGTGAGATTTTACCACAAATAATTATCCGAGGCCCTCTGAATAAATAAAACAGAACATTCTTTGAAATAAGTCCATGCTTTTGTGTGTATGTCTGTGAACATCATAAATCAAAAACGAAACGTTGGATTAATATACAACTTGACATATATGGTTAGTATTTTCCAAAGATACGACTCGAACACTTTTAAGAGCATTCCAAATTCCGTTATGGTCGAGTGCAGAGCAGGCTGACATCTCATTCCTAGGTTTTTGGTGCGATTCCCGGCTGGAGTGAGGAATTCCCTTTAACCAGAGTAATTTATTATCCTCCACAGTGTCTGGAAGTATGTAATAGAGAGTGAATAGAGATGTTTGAAGAAAAGAAAATCTTTAAAAACCCAACGGTAAAGAACCTATAGTCAACGAGTATTTCTATTGTTCCCGATATGACCTTAGACAATAAAGGGAGCTATTTAAATGTACAAATGAAATAATATATGTATTTATTCCTTAAACCACTATTGCAGTTATATTTTGTTTCATTTTCTCAAAATTATTTGTAAGAAGTTTCATTAAATTACAATAAAGTAAAGGTATTTATAACAAAATAAAATATACATTCTAAATTTTCTAAAAATAGCTATAGAATACGGAAAATAATAAACATATTAAATCTGAGAAAAATGCTTTTAATGCTTGACATATAGAGTAGCAACGCAGCGTATCAAAATTCAAATAGTTTGTTGCATCCGCCCTAGTAGAGTGAAACATTTCAAACACGTGCTTTAAAATATCGTGAACTTTTTGCATCAAAACCCCAGGCAACAACACTTCTGTGTCTCTTGTAGAAGAGCTACATTTACTAGTATGAGTTGTCGGCTATCTTAGTGGCTGCAACAAGCTTCGCAGGCATTTACGCCTAATGGGACCGAAACAAGATTCTTTATGAAGCAAATTGGAAAGGAAAAATGTCATCTCCCAGTGTATAGTATAGGAGTATGAAGATCTTGTCATTTCTAGATACATATCCTTAGTCATATTTTCCTTGTTATATAAATATAAAAAATCTGAGTTGTTCCATTCCATAAAATTCTTCAGCTGTTCTACAAATGAACTTTTCTTATGAAAAATTATTCTTTTATCTACACCATGTTAATAAAAATACACTTTACCAGAATTTGTTTCACTAGTTTCTTCTTTAGAAGTAGGAGGGAAATGAAGAGTTGTACAGGCTAAAGTTATAGTGAAATCTAAAGGTTATCACTATATGAAACAATTGAAATTCGGTACTCTAGTATGCTTGAAGTAAACAAAAGAAAAACGAAAACATAGACTTCTTCCCGTTAAAAAAGTTTGATTTGCTGGAAACTGAAAACTAATAGCTTGGAATATCTGAAAAACGGAAAATTGTACAAAAAATGTAACTATATGAACTAAATTGTGTGTTTTAACGATATTTACATTTTTGTCTACAGTTTACCACGTATACGGAAATCATTCAGAATGAAGAGGTCATTGAAAATCCCCGTGTCGCATTCTTAGAAGACATTGAATTTAAATACCAAGTTTGGTAATTAAACGACCTTTTGTTTGACATACACACACAGACAGACACATTCAGACACACTCAGACATGTTTCTAAAAATTCATTTTTTTGACTCAGGGGTCTCAAAACATATTTACGGTTAAATCATATCAATTTTTGGGTGGAAACAATACCTTCTGTATCCACTATGTTTATTGTATATACTTGCTAGGGAAAGTAAAAAAGTTCAAACACCAACGTCTTCAATTTATTGGGAACATAGGCTTTAAGTGCACAGGTTAAGAGGTACAACGGCTTCAATGAGCAGACTTCTACATATGGCAGTCATTTCATCATCATCACGATCATTATCTTCTAAGACTTATTTAGAAATTCTTTTTTACTTTCTCTGTTGGTTATCTATAGTAAGTAGAGGAAGCAAAATTCGATTCTAAGGTTTCAGTGGAAATATGGGTATAAAGGACCGCTGAATAAGAACGGAATTTTTAAAAATCTGATGTGTTCCATTCATATGACTTTCTCTATATTTCGATAAAAAATTATTGTTAAAGACTTATTCATCTGTTCACTTCAAGCTATCGAGATAAATATCAGAAGAAATGATCTTGAATACTTGCTTTCTTGTAGGCATAAGGTAAACAAGGGAACACACAAGGCTAAAGCGATAGGTGGTTGCGATTTAGATGAAATCCGTTTCTTCGCACTGACAGGAGTTCACAAATTCCCATATGTGAAAAGTTTAAATATTTTAAAACTGAAACCAGTAACAAGGAGTATCACAAAAATGTCAACTTCACGAAAAAAGAATATATGACATAAGCTGTGTTTTAACGAAATTACATTTCTTTTTGCATTGATGCAAAATTCACAAACTTCATCCAGAATAAAGCGGTCTTCAGAGGCTATTCCCAAAGACTCAGAATATACATTTTATTTGTGATGAAAGTATTTAAATATATGTTACTTTAATTAAAATCGTTAGTCATTATTGAGAAAATTAAAATTTTCGCAGTCTTTTTCATGTAAAACGAACTTAAGGGTGAAGGGATTTTCCTCAAAATCTTCGTGTCGCATCCTTGGAAGTCACTAAACTTAAATACCGAGTTTGGTATTTTACCGACTTTTCATTTTTGAGTTGTGCTCACTGAGACATCACACACGTACTCACAAGAGCGGGCGCGGACCTTTTCCCAAATAATATTTTTTTTACATAGAGCACCCTAAAACGTGTATTTCCAGTGAAATCTCGGTATTGAATTTTGGCGGGAGTGCAATATCTTTTCTACTTACGTACCATGTTCTATGTAGGTAAAGTAAACAGGCCAAACATCTTCCAGTTTATTGGGTGTATAGGCTTTGCTGAAATGCGCAAATTAAGAGGCAATAAGCATAAGAGCTGGCTTCTAAAGGGACCACTCATGTCATCAGCATAACTAACTTTTGAGATCTACTCAGAACTCCTTTTTTACTTTCTCTGTTGATTATTTATAATAAGTAGAGGAAGTACTGCATTCTGCCCCAAAACTTAGATCACAAGATTTCAATGGAAATATAGCTATAGAGATCCGCTGAATAAAAACAGAATTTTAAAAAGAGGTGAGTTGGTGACTTTGAATATATGTGTGTGTGCGCGCACCCTCCATATAACTCAAAACGAATATTTGGTAAATGTTTTTCAGCATATTTCAAAGTTGCCAAACGAAAATTTCAACAGAACACCCCAAACCAAAATACCCTTTATTAAATTTATATTTATTTAAATTTATAGCAAAATATTATTTTTTATTTGCATCGTGTTAATTGAGATAAATATTAGCAGAATTGGTCTTATTTGTAGCTTCATAAGAAATAGAAGGGAAATAAGGGAAGTCACTGTGCTAAATTGATAGTAAAATAAAATAAGAACTGAAGCTTTCCTGGCGACGTATTAATTCAAAATCTTCTCGGGCTTCTAACCAGCCCGAGAAGATTTTGAATTGATAGTAAAATGTTTAAATAGCTGGTCTTTTTATGAACCAATTGAAGTTCGGTTTGCTTTTCATGGTCAGTTTGAGATAGTTTAAGTAGTTTAAAACTGAAACCAGTAATATCTATAAAAACGGCCAGTCTACATGAAAACAGTATATATTATAAATTGTGTGTTTCCACGAAAGCTACATACCTACTCTCTGTATTTCTCTCGGTATAACCGTTGTGCGAAATTCTACAAAACTCATCTAGATTAGAGAGGTGCTTGGAGGCTATTCGCAGAAAATTCTAAAAATACACTTAATTTGTGTTGTGAACATTTTTACTTTCTCTATACGTACTATGTACATAATGTATAGAGGAAATATTGTATTCCATCCAAAAATTCCATGTCGAGATTTCACCGGAAATACATGTTTTAGGATCCCCTGAATAAAAAAAATTCAGAAACAGGTCCGTGTGTATTTGTGTCTGTGTGTGTATGTGTGTGTCTGTGGACAGCATAGCTCATAAACAGAAACTTGGTATTTAAGTTTGGTATGTTCCAAGGAGGCGAAACGAAAATTTTCAAGAAAATCCCCCACCGCTAACCACCCTTTACATGGAAACAGTTTCGAAAGTTTTGTTTTTCTTAAAAATGGCTGTAACGATTTTGATTAAAATACCACATATTAAAACCATTTCTATCACAAACAAAATGTATATCATAAACTTTTGAGGAACAGCTTCTAAGGACCTGTTTATTCTGAATGAATTTTGCTTAATTTGGTATAACTAGTAAACAGTAACAGATAGACAAAACCTTACTTTACAAAAAATTTACATTTCATCAAAACACATCATTTATGTCCTTTACGTTTTTTGTTGTGGAGGTTTCCAAGATATTGTTATTGGTTTCAATTCTGAAGTACTTATACTTTTCTCAGAAGGAAGTGTCCGTTTTTCTTTTTTTCTACTCCTGGCCAAGCAAAGAAGCGATTTTCAATGACAATTGCATGATGACAGCTTTTAAATCATTTGACATTTACTTAGCCTAGTACATTCCCTTAGTTCCATTGTACTTTTAAGGAACTAAGTATTTAATTTTTATCTCGATTAGCGTGGTTTTGAAAGAAGAATTATCTTTTGTAAGAAGTTTGTTTGCAGAGTAGCTATAGAAAGTCATGTGAGTGTAACACATCAGATTTTTAATATAAGGTATAAAAATCAAACTGTTTAGAGTCTTTTTTGAGAAAATCAAGGTTTTAAAACTTATTGCATATAAAGGCAGCTTGTGGTGGGAGATTTATTTTTTTCAATCTTCGTAACGCATCCTTGGAATATATGCGCATAATACAAATACCAAGAGTGGTTTTTAACGGTGTTTTCATTTTTGAGCTATGCGTCCACATACACACAGACACACACGGATATTTTTCTAATTGTTTTTTATTTTTAATTTCTCTAGCCCCATATGTACTTTGTACATAAGGATAGAGAAATTCCACCCAAAAATTCTACTGAGATTTCACCGGAAATACATGTTTTAGGACCCCCTGTATCCAAAAAAAAGCATTTTGAGAAAAAGGTCCGTGTGTGTGTGTGTGTGTCCGTGTGTCTGTGAACACGGTAACTTAAAAACGAAAAGTAGCTAAAATACCAAACTTGGTGTTTAAGTTTGGTATCTTCCAGGGATGCGACACGAAGATTTTGAGAAAAATCCCCCCACCCCAAACTACCCTTCACATAGAAATTTTTTCGAAATTTTCATTTTCTTAAAAATGGCTCTAACGATTTTGATTAAAATATCATATATTAAAGATATTTACCTAACAAATAAAATGTATATCTTGAATTTTCTGGGAATAGCTTCTAAAGACCTGTTTATTCTGGATGAATTTAGCTTAATTTGGCATAACTAATAAACTGTAAGAGATAGATAAAAGTTAAAATACACAAGTTATGTCATATACTTTTCTCAGACGGGAGTGTCCGTTTTTCTTTTGTTCTACTTCTGGCCAAGAAAAGAAACGATTTGTAATGCCAATCGCAAAACGACAGCCTTTAAAACATTTGACTATTGGTTTAGCCTAGTGTATTCCCTTATTTTCTTCCTACTCATACGGAACTAAATAATAAGAACATTGTGCTAATGAGTACCACGATTAGCAAGGTGCAGAAAGAGAAGAATCTTATGTATGAAGTTTGTAGAGCAGCTAGAGAAAGTCATGTGAGTGTAAGACATAAGATTTTTTTTTATTTGGACTCAGGGAATCTCAAAACCTATATTTCAGATGAAATCTCGACATCGAATTTTTGGGCGGATTACAATGCGTTTTCTAGCTACTATTACATTGTATCTTTATACGTGCTAGAAAAAGTAAAAGCCTCTGGTAAACTTTCCACAAGAAGAAAGAATATTGTAGAGAAATACTCGGATACGAACATTGCAGCAAACGACCATTTTCAGTGTGTAGGGTTTTGCTGTTCCCTCAAGACATCCCATTGTAATGTAGAAGGCGGCGGCAACAGCTCGAACATATTGAAACATGTCATGTTGGTAGGTGTTACGGATGCCAGCAAAACAAGCTTCGGGAAGTTGGCAGAGAGTCACCAAAGTTTCATCTTATGCTGGCGTGTCCTCCCCATCAGCAACTTTCTCTCTATCTCCTTTCACGTCACCCTCTTCTTCAAGAAACATCCTTCATTCCTCCGCCACGTCAGGGTCCGCCTGTCTGCCCGCATCCCCGATAATACTCTTGTTTTTTATACCCCGGGGCACATCCATGCATACAAATCCTCCATTTTTCCATTTTATGTTTTCTTCCTTGACTTTCGGCTTCCTTTATGGCCTTATGAAAATGGTTTCGGAAACACGTATGGCATTTCATCATCATTTACGTTTTCACGATTTTGGTGCAGCGACTTGTTGCGAAATTTTTTTTTCGAGCTGTGCACATTTTTCTTTGTTTCCTTTATGGCTCTTAGAGCTCAGCTGTACAACGGAACAACATAGCAAGATTAGTTTACTCAGACCCAAGGGAAATTGGAATCGAAACGTACCTAAAAAGAATCGGATGTGTTTCCTTTACATGACGTTCCTCTTATATTTTTTCATGTTAATGAAATTAACATTTAAATAAATTATTTTATTACATGTTTTACAACAGGTGCAAGGCAAGGGGAATAGGTAAGCTTAAAAAGTAGTCAGATCCATTTATTGCTAAGTTATGACCTTAAAATCCGTGTTCTTTACAAACACACACAAAAAAAAATCTAATGTTCATTCACAGAAATGTCTCTAGCTCATCTGCAAACAAACTATTCTTACACACGATTATTCTTTTATCTACATAATGCTAATCAAGATAAATATTGGCAAACATTATTTTATTATTCAGTTCCTTAGCTGTAGAAGAGAAATAAGGGCATAGAATTAGGTTAAAGGGATAGTTAAATATTTTAAATCCGTCGCTATATGCTTGAAATTCAGTTCTCTTTCAATGACCAGGAGTATTAAACAAAAGCGATTTAAAATTGTAATGAAGAACAGGGGATATCTTGGAAATAATAGTTTTACAAAATATATATTTATATGCTTTAAATTGTCTGTTTTAAATAGACATTTACATTTTTATGTAGTAAGTTTTATCTATAACGGTTTATCAGTTATGCAAATGCTAAGTAGAATGAAGAGGAATTCAGAGCTATTTCTAAGAAAATCAGGATATACATACATTCTATTTGCCACTTAGGCATTTTAATATATGTAACTTTTTATGAAAATTGTTTAAACCATTATTAGAATCTAAGAATTTGCGAAAAATGCTGTATGTAAAGCGTAGTGTTGGTGTCTGGATTTTCTAGAAATCTTTATATCACATCCTTGAAATGTATTTAACATAAATATCAGCTTAGTTTTTAACCTATTTTTTGTTCTTGAATTATGATGTACATACACACACACGCGCGCGCGCGCGTTTTTTTTTTCAAACCAGTATACCTTATAGCATTTTCGTAAAAACCTCTGTAGCGATTTTTTGGTACATCTACTATGTACATTGTATATTGGTGCTATATAAAGTAATAACGACAAAAACTGATTCGATAAATTGTGTGTTTTAATGATATATCTAGCTGTTACACAACATTTTTGTGTACCACTTACAATTTTAATGTAATGCAAAACTCATTTAGAATGAAGGAACCTCACAGGCTATTCTAGGAAAATTCAAGATATACATTTTTATCATGCAGAAATGTTAAAAACGTGCCATTTGATATATGCTTTATTTATTTATTTATTTATTTATTTATTTATTTATTTTTTTTTATTTATTTATTTATTTATTTAGCGCTAAGAAATTTACAGTTTACAGGGTTGTCTACTGAAATTGGCCCCTACCACTCATTCGATAGACATACACTACAGATATAGTATTTAGAAATTATTATTTTTATACATTTTCTTCTTCACCCTTCAGTGTTCATTTTCATTTGCTTAATTTTAAGTAAGTACTAACCCACACTCTTACTCTCCTACATGCATGTGCTGCTCAACAATGTTCTTTTGTGTCTTTGAAACTTAAAGAGTTAATTTCTGTTGTTTTCAAAAGCACTAGGGTAATTTTTTGAAGAAATCATATGAATTACACTCACTTTCTCTAACTGTTTTACAAAAGATTATTTTTCTACCTACTTTAGGTATTGCGATATTAGCTTTTCCAGAAATACTTTTCATACATCCTTGTAAATGTGCGGGAATAGGAGACTACACTAGATTAAAGCGAAGTAAAATTTTTCAAGATGTATGATGTATTCGCATTTGTTTCTCTTTCCTTTACCAAGAGAAAGAGAAGTGGGTAACGATTTCCATTTGAGAAATGGTAAATTATTTAAACTTTGAAACCAATAACAATAATTAATCTGTGCTTAAAAAGATCTATATTTTTATGTAGGAAAATTTTCTTTATCCCTTATGTTTAACATTTATGCAAAATCATCCAGAATGAGCACGAAGAGGCTATTTCCAGAAAACTCAATATTTACATTTTAATTGGAATAAAAATATCTTAAACATACGATATCTTAAGTCACAATTGATAGAACCATTTTCCCCAGTGCAGGATTTTCTTGAAAATCTTCGTGTTCATCCATAGAAAATGCTGAGTTTAAATTCGGTATTTAACCTATTCATTTCAGGAAAACAAACTCACACTTTTTTGGATAGTGTTTAACGCCCGCTTTTACTACTTGTAGCACATCATGGCACATGGAATGAAGAGGAGCACCGGTGGAATGCGATGGCGGAGAAAACCGGAGAGCCCGAAGAAAACCCGTTCCTACGCCGCTTTGTCCACCACAAATCTCACACGCGGTCACTTTGGATCAAACCCGGGCCATCTAGGTGAGAAGCGAGTGGTCTAACCACTCGGCTACGGCGTGGCCGATAAACATACACACATACATAGATCCATGGGCCTACTCATGTACACACAGGACCTTTGTATAAAAAGTGTTTTGAAGGACCTTAAAACTCGTATTCCGGTGAAATTTCAGTATCGAATTTTTGGGTGGAGTACAATACCTTTTCTACTGTGTATATGCAATGTACATAGCAGTCAGAGAAAATTAAAAATAGTGGGTCATTTAAAGTAGAGAATGTTTTTTTTTTAAACCCTTGTATGGTCTGATTAGAAGACACTGAAATTAAACATCCAGTTTGGTATTCAACAGTCTTTTCATTTTTCTGTTATCTATCCAGAGGGATGCGCTAGAAATGCCCGCCAATCTTTATGTAATTTTTTTTTCTTTTGAGTTCATGGGACCTTAAAATAAATATTTTTATTGTTTAATTTATAGAGGTCCCTTTAATATCTAAGGTCATATCGGAGTTTTGCTTTTTAAACAACTCATTGACTTTAGCTTCTTTTTAATACTGGGTTTCTTAATTATTTTGCTTTCTGCAAACACACAGATTCACTCTCACATACATACTTCTAGACTCTGTCGGGGATAGAGAATGGCTAGTTGCAGAAAATTTCCCAAACCTAGTGGGGAATCGAACCGGGCACCTCCGAGTGAAGTCAGCCGGTTGGACACTCGATCAAGGATAAAATATGTATTTGTAGTAAATTAGTGAATCGATTTTTGAATGAAATTGAAATTATCCATATAAGTCAGAACATAATTGAAACATGTCAACTTACAACGTGGACGTTTATGAACGATTTATTAAAAGTGGCATCAATTATATTGGTTCAATTGTTATAAAACTATGTAAAGTGATTTTATGTCACAGTTGCAACACTGTTTATTATGTATGCAATTGTTATTTTCAGCATTTGTGATATAGATGCTTTAGTCTATATTTAAATATTCCCATATTAAAATGTTCAAGGTCATGCTTTAATCTCTACGGAGCTGCACAATTGTGTCATCAAATTATTGTTTTAGTACACACATTTATTATATTATGCACAGTGTTATATAAAATAAAAAACAGGCTAAAATTTAATCCGTAATTTCAAAAGGTAAAGATATTCTCTTCTACAGTTTTTAGAAAATAAATAAGAGCTTAATAACATCCAAATTTCTTGGAAATTTATGTTCTATAGATAACATATAGACCTAGACATTGTTGATATTTTGGAATATTAAACCTTCACAATTGTTTATTTCATTAATTTAAAAACACTTCTTATTTTCAGGATAGGAGAAAAACATATTTTAATATAATGGCATTACAAAATACTTTAGTAATAGCGAGTACAAAAAAAGCTGATATGTTCCATTCACATGACTTTCTTTACATCTCTGCAAAAAAGTATTGTTAAAAACATTATGCTTCTATTTACCTCATGCTAATCGAGAAAAAAGTTATTCTTATTACTTGCTTCTTTGTAACTAGAAGCGAAATAATGGAATACCAAAGGTTAAAGTGGTCCAGGTAAATATCTTTAGTACACGATATTTTAATGAAAATCGTTAGAGGCATTTTTGAGAAAATCAAAATTTTCGAAAAAAAGTTCCATGTAAGGGGTAGTTGAGGGTGGGGGATTTTCTTGAAAAACTTCGAGTCGCATCCTTGCAAGAATCCAAACCTAAATACCAAATTTGGTATTCAACAGTCTTTTCGTGTTTGAACTATGCTGTCCACTGACACATAGACACACATACACACTCACACACACACACACACACATGGACCTTTTTGTCAAAATCCTTTTCTTTATTTGATTCAGGGGGACCCAAAACATGTATTTCCATTGAAATCTCGGTATCGAATTTTGGGTGGAATGCAATACTTTCACTATACTATGTATATAGTAGCTGTAAAGAAAGTAAAAACTATAACATCAGTTTTTACATGTCAACCTTTATTATCAAAGTTGGCATGTTCATCTAAAATATGTTATTATATTTTTACTTTCTCAATACGTACTATTACATAGTGTTTAGAGAAGGTATTGCACCCCACCAAAAATTCGATACCAAAATTTCACCGGAAATAAATGTTTTAGGGTCCCCAGTATCCAGAAAAAGTATTTTTAGAAAAAGGTCCCTGTGTGTGTCCGTGTGTCCATGTGCCCATATGTCTGTGTGTCTGTGAACATGATAACTCAAAACCGAAAAGTTGGTAAGATACCAAACTTGGTATTTAAGGTTAGTATCTTCCAGAGATGCGACACAAAGATATTGAGGAAAATCCCCCAACCCCAAACTACTCTTTACGTAGAACTTTTTTTCGAAAATTTTGATTTTCTCAAAAATTGCTCTAACGATTTTGATTAAAATATCGTATATTAAAGACATTTTCCTAACAAATAAAATGTATATTTTGAATTTTCTGGGAATAGCCTCTGAAGACTATTTTATTCTGGGTAAATTTTACGGAATTTTGCATAACTGCTAAACCGTAAGAGATGGACAAAAAATTACCCCACAACAAATGTAGAGCACTTTAAAATGCACAATTTATGTTATATACATTTCTTTCTTGGAGTTGATTGTTTTTTAGATATTCCTTGTGTGTGGTTTCAGCTATAAAAAACTTATACTTTTCTCATACGGGACTTTGTGAACTCTTGTGCATACAAAGAAAGAAATAAGACTATTTCTGCTAATTTTTTCTCGATTAGCAGGAAGTAAATAGAAGCAACAATTTTTAAAAATAAATTTTTGCAGAGATGTAGACAAAGGCTTGTGAATGTAACATATCAGATTTTTTTCATCTGCTGTTTTGTGTTTTTACTTTCCAATTTGGCAGCTTTAGAAATAATGCTACAACCAGGTTTTAAAAATTTTATATTCAGTATCTATAACTGTTGTGTGAGATCAAAACGAGTATATAAACGAGCCCTCTTTCTCAACTCAAGAAACTAAACCAGTTTTTCAACATATTTTCGCTCATTTTTACTTAGAAATTATTTAATTTCTCTATACGCACTATGTACATGGTGTATAGAGAAGGTATTGCACTCCAGCCAAAAATTCGATACCGAGATTTCACAGGAAATATATGTTTTAGAGTCCTCTAGATATAAAAAAAGCATTTTCGGAAAAAGCTCCGTGTGTGTGTGTGTGTGTGTGTGTCCGTGTGTCTGTGAACACGATAACTCAAAAACGAAAATTCGGTAAAGTACCAAACTTGGTATTTAAGTTTAGTATCTTCCAGAAATTCGCCACGAAGATTTTGAGAAAAATCTCTCCACCACAAACTACCGTTTACATGGAACTTTTTTCGAAAAATTTTATTTTCTTAAAAATGACTCTAACATTTTCATTAAAATATCATATATTAAAGATATTTACCTGACAAATAAAATGTATATCTTGAATTTTCTGGGAATAGCCTCTGAAGACTACTTTATTGTGGATGAATGTTATGGAATTTTGCATAACTGATGAACCGTAATATAAAGGCAAAACCTTACCACACATAAAATGTAGAAAACGTTAAAGCACACAATTTATGTTATATACATTTGTTTCGTGGAGTTAATCGTTTTTGAGGCATTCCTTGTCTTTAGTTTCTGCTTTGAAAAACATACTTTTCTCTTACAGGAATGTATCAACTGCTGTCCATACAAACAAAGGAACTTCAGTTACATAGCAACCAGCTTTTGACTATCACTTTAACCTATGGTACACTGTTATTTCTCTTCTGCTTACAAGGAAGCAAGTAGCTTATATATTGCATTATTCATTATCTATTACTTTAAACAAAAGGCGACTCAATAAATATTATTTATGAAATCCCAGCTTCAAAACTGCTTATTATGATGACATAAATGGTACGAAATCAGCCTACTTCTAGCATCAGTGCTAGAAAATAAATTATGTAATTACCATGGCAACGAGACAATGACGTCATTGGTGCCACAACATAATTTTCTTTAATAAGAAAACCTGAAATCGTCACTCTGGTGTAAAGACTTATTAATCGGAGCTTCAACAAGGAATGCATTAATTACAGATCTGGAGAGCACATTTAATTTTTCTTTTTTGCTTATATCCCACTGATAACTTCTCAAGAAATCAAAACATTTATCAAAAGATGAAATGTTTTAGTTTTCTTATAATTTCCGCATATATTTCACCTCTAATTATACACAAGAGAGTTTCGATAAAATCGTGGACTGCAAAAATAAAACACAACTTACAATCTAATTCTAAATTACTTACAATATTAAGAAGTAATAAACGTTTGCACGATTACCAGCTCAGAATGTCAGTAATATGGTTTCATTAGTCAACTAAGCATTTTCTGCTCTCCATCCACAAAAATTATCATATTCTTTTTCGTAAACTTCTTTTGGTTTGTCAGAAATTGATAAATTCTTAGCACTGTTTGCTCGTTCAGCAATTCAGCGGAATACGATCCATATTTTCAATAGTTTTATCATTACCTTCCATTTTTTTCTCTAAGTTTTGAAATAAATGAAACATCGTCTGCTTAACAACTGTATTACGTAAAACATCTGCGATCTCTGATCACCATAATTTTTCATTATGAAAAGTTATTAATTACTTTTACGTATTTTAATGCTAAAATTGCACACAACAATGTATGTAACTCTTGTATAATCTCATTGTAACACTCGTTAAACATATACTCTTGATACAATCAGTCTGATTATACACCAATTACATAAATAACTATACCAACATAGACTATAAAATCTAAACTACTGGATGAATTGAATAGAATAAATTCTTTGCAATTAACTGATATAACAGCCTCCTGTGATTAAATTGCAAAATAGTCCTAGACATATCTGTCTCTTAAAATCAATGAAATCCTCAATCGGCTGTAAAAGATATACTTTATACAGGATAAGATTTACTTTTACATTAATTTATAACTTGAAGACTGGGAAACAAAATGTATATTTCAACCTTTTTTATGAAAAAAACGAACTTATTTCACTTTCTAAAACCCAATTAAGTTATTGCATCAAAGAAATTCAAATTATAGAAAATATTAACAAGAGCATAGGTGGTTGCATGGAAGCCTAAAAACAATTTCCTATCACTTTACATTATTATTAAAAAGCTAATGCTTCAATTCACTTCATGCTAATCAAGAAAAAAATAGCATAAATAGTCTTATTACTTGTTTCCTTGTAAGCAGAAGCGAAATAAGAGAGTACCATAGGTTAAGCTGATAGTCAAAGGCTGATTGCTATGTTCCTGAAGTTCCTTTGTTTGTATGGACAGGAGTTAACACAGTTCTGTATGAGAAAAGTGTACGTTTATCAAATCTGAAACTAAAAACAAGGAATATCTTAAAAACGGCCAACCCCACGAAAAAAATGTATATAACATAAATTGTGTGTTTTAATGTGCTCTACATTTTTTGTGGGGTAAGTTCTTGTCCATGTCTTACGGTTTAGCAGTTATGCAATAATCCGTAAAATTCATCCAGAATAAAGTAGTCTTCAGAGGCTATTCCCAGAGAATTCCAGTCAAGTTTATTTGTCAAGTAAATATCTTAAATATACGAGACTTTAATCAAAATCGTTAAAGGCATTTTTAAGAAAATCAAAATTTTCGAAACTTTTTCCACGTAATTGCTAATTTGGGGTGAGGGATTTTCTTGAAAATCATCGTGTCGCATCCTTGGAAAATACAAAACTTAAGTGCCAAGTTTGGTTTTTAACGGTCTTTTCATTTTTGAGCTATGCTGTCCGCACAAAGACAGACACACACACATAGACACACACATAGACACACACATGCACATTTTTCTAAAAATGCTTTTTTTTTGGATTCAGGGGGTCTCAAAACATATATTTCCATTGAAATCTCGGTATCAAATTTTTCGGTGCAATACAATACCTTATGTGCATAGTGTGCGTATAGAGAAAGTAATAAATGAATTCCATATATGGGGATGAAAGTTAGACTGGCAAACAGAAAATACAAGGCACTAAGTCCGCACATAGACATTGTATGTTGCTGGTGTAGTTATTTTGTACAGGAGACATTTATGATTGGCTGTTTCAAATAACATTTGAACAGTGAGAAAGAAACTTGGGGAGAAGTAAACGATTTCATCGAATCTTGGATTTTGATATCAAGAAAGTTTTCGCTTTCGCCCAATGTGCTTTGACATGTAACGGTAAATATAGTTAGATATTTCTGCTTCATTATATTTTTGTGTAATAATGGTATTTTCAATGAATTAATGACACTTAAATCTGTAGTAATTCGGTGATATACGCTTTTTAATGATTAGTGTTACAAAATACTATATTTTAGTATATTAATTTTTATACACATCATGCCGTCAAGAGTGGGATATGTATTCCCTTTTAGGGTATACAATCGAATATGGAGTTCTAATTAATATTCCTGCAATTGTGAAAATTGGTATAGAACTTCAATAACCTGTGCATATTTGTGTCGAGTGACACTGCTTCATGTTCGAGGGCAGACATTGATAGAGTTAAATAATGTGAAACTGTTACTAATGGAATTTCTTGTAGTAGTTTCTTTTTAAGAAATTGAGAAAATTATTCGTGTTGGACAACTATGTCAAATTAGAATAAATAGCAGGAGTCAAAACATGTGCCTTCTTTCCATTTCACATTTTAGTTGTTTAGCTGTTTAACAGTTCACAAAATTTGAGGTAGTTAAAGTACAAATAATTTTTCTATGAGACATATAGAAACAATTCTATGTTCTTAAAATTCCTAAATTTGTATTCGGTTTCAAAATTTGAAATTAAATGAATATAATTGTATTTTTAGCATAAACTATTGTAATACCAGAACCAATTCTCTATAGCCCTTACTCGTTAAACAACTTGAAACTAATTTATATATATATATATATATATATAACTATTGGAATCTTTAAAGTAAATATAATTATACAAAAATAAACTTGTTTTTAAAACCAGCCTACTGCCAGGAGTTTAGCTGATGTATGTTCTAACACTGCATTGCTACGGATGATAATGTCAAGTTAATTTATGTGAGCACTAATCTTCCCCTTGAGAATCAATTTGGTTAACTTAAATTAATTACGTTCGCCGTGGGTCATGTCATTAACGTTTGCGTCATCGTAGCAATACAGTATTAGAAATTCTGATCATCTGAGCCACATAGCTGAAAAATACGGCTGTAGGAAGCATTCGAGTGCACAATTTTTCATTGCGTGTTTTCATCCCCGATCAATGCGATCAGTTTGTGTTGCCGCCATTTACCCCAAGGTTTGCATTTAAATTAGTTATCTATTCTGTGATTCCATAACTATTAAAATATCTTAATATACGTGATCGAAACATTTCGCAAAAAAAGTTTATGTGTACCATTCACATGACTTTCTCTACATCTCTGCAACAAATTATTGTTAAAAAGCTTGTGCCTCTATTTACTTCATGCTACTCGAGAACAAATTAGCAGAAATAGTCTTATTACTTGTTCCCTTGTAAGTAGAAGCGTAATAAGGAAGTACCATAGGTTAAAGTAATAGTCAAAAGCTGGTTGCTATGTGACTGAAGTTCTTTTGTGTATATGGACAGGAGTTGACAAATTCCTATATGAGGAAACCAAAAACAATGAATATCTCAAAAACGATCAACTCCAGAAAAAAAGTATATAACATAAATTCTGTGTCTTAACGTGCTCTACATTTCTTGTGTAGTAAGTTTTTATCTAAGTTTTACGGTTTAGCAGTTATGCAAAATTCCGTAAAATTCGTCCAGAATGAAGTAATCTTCACAGGCTATTCCCAGAAAATTCAAAATATACATTTTATTTGTCAGGTAAATATATTTACTATATGATATTTTAATAAAAATCGTTAGAGACATTTTGAAGAAAATCAAAATTTTGTAAAAAGTTTCATATGAAATCTTGGTATCGAATTTTTGGTGGAGTGCAATACCTTCTCTATACACTATGTACATAGTAGGTATAGGGAAAGTAAGAATATCTAAGCAAGAATTCAATTTTCGAAATCACGTCAGATTTTGTGGACCAGGTTTGCTCTACGACAGGTCCCAGTATTTTTAAAAATGTCTTTCCCATTTTTTCCAGTGGTGCTGAGTGTTATTGGATTCCATTCAGGAATGTGCAGTATTAAATGGTCTGCCATGTCTCTCCGGTTCCATTATGCTAGAACTCCAAGAAGGATTATCTTCACCTTGCGCTGCCTACATCCTTCTCTCAAGAAAATATTCCTTCATATTATATTGTCTACATGACGCTTCATCTACAGATGTGCTCTTTGACTTAATTTGTTTATTATTGTAATCGTGTAATAAACTTAAAGTGATGCATCTGTGAAATTTTACCAAAAATTGTGAGAAAAAATGTGAATAAAATGATATAAAATCTAAACTTTTATAAAATATATGCGTTTTCACACTTGGATCACATTAACTACCAAGTGATAGAGCTACAAATGATAGATGCATGCTTATTATTCTCGCAGCCCCTTTTTATGGTTTTTTCATGCCGTTTTTTACTATGTTTTCCCTAAATTTTATACTGCTCCTCAAAAGAATATTAAGAAAAATTGTCATGTAATTTCTTTCGAAATAATGCTCTAATGTCAAGAAATAAACAATTAAATCTGAATAAAGAAGGTTTTAGAACGCACAAAAAGTAAAATTTGTTTACAATAATTAGAGCTAATATAAAAATATAATATATAATTCATTTTCTGTAAAACTGAATTTTTTGTCAACATGATTAAAACATATGTTTATTTATGTATTTATGTTATTAAAATATTGATTTTATACAAAAGAAATTAATATTTAAATAACCACGCAAGCTCGAAAATTGATACATGTCAAAAAATCACTATTATTGTGTATAATAAGTGATGTAAATTTCAAATATATATATCATATCTTACATACTGAGGAATAAAGATGCATCACTTAAATTTAAAACAGCTGCCGAAAGTAAATATTCTTTTACTTTGCATTAAATTATACATTTACATGATGCATCATCCAAAGGGACTATTGCACCCTCTGGAATTACTTTTCTTGCCATGATAGTCATAGAGTAATACTTTTTTCATAAGTTTTACTGATATGATTAAGATTAATACTCTTATCAATAAAGAAAATACAGGAGAAACATAATATAATAAATAATTAAATACAAAAGGATTTGATAAACTTAATTGAAAAATGTGAACCTAAGCCAGCCAAAAACGAAAACTTGAAATATTCTAACAGTAAAAGGTTTTCTTCTTCTTCATCCATTCAAATGATAGACCATCAGGCTTGTTACGATGTCATTACGATCTCAATAACAAATTGTCGCTCCATCTCTTCTTCACATGACCGAATAATTTATTCACCCAAGACCTATATTGCATCATAGGTTTGGAAATGCGTACCAGACCCATCTGTGTGCTCTTGTTTTAGCAATAGTGTATGCATTTCAGGACTGTGTGTATCTTCAGCTCTTGACAAACAAACTCAGCGCTCTTTATATCTCATTTAGTACCGAGCCTTCGTTTTATGCCAGGGCCACGACCGCCTTATATGCGTATCGGCCAAGATGCCAGTTGTTACGTCACTGCGCAAAAGCGGCGCAAGACGTGTCAACAGTATGTTTATCAGCTGTGAACTATCTCAGTCGTTAGTTGTCTTCGTGTTTTAAAAGTTTCGACAAGAAGTTTGTTGTGCGTCAGTTTCTTAGGCATGTTATTCTCCTATTAGTCCACTGCAATGCCTGCCAACAATCTACGCCTGAACAGCGTATACTATCATATACTATATGACATGTAGATTGAATCATGAAGATAGGTAGGTGTGTAGATAATTTCAGAAGTAATTTCATGGTTGGTTATCCAGTATTTTAGAGAAACACTTAGATATTTGGGCAATAAAACTATTACAATGGGATTCCTAAACACAAAACCCAAGAAGCGAAAATCACACATTATGACAGAAAAAGCTAGATAAAATAGGTGCTGCATTTGAACGTTCACCTAAGAAGCCACTCCGCCATGTTGCACAGAAAGTGGGTGTTTTACAGCTCTTTGGTCATACAGCTATTAAACTTTTAAAACTGAAACTCTATTGTGTGACTATAAAAATTCTGAACAGTAAGCACAAAGAACTTATGGTAATTTCATCCGACGATGTCATTAATACTCATTAATAGGGATAGCGAATTGGAGACCAATAGCAGCACAGAATGAAAGTTAGCGCAGCATAGTATATAGAAGTGATATGTTGACCATGCAATGGGTACGTAGTGGTACTAATAGAAGAGAAATGGGGCAGTGGTTTCGTGGTAGGCAGTGATGTTTACACTAGCAGTGGAAGGCGATTGAGGTTGGATAAGTGGTAAACATAAATACCACTGATTTACAAGAAGCAACAGTTTTAATATTTACATGCACTCAATTGCTGTGTATAACAAGTCATCAACATCATTATCCGTTTCATTTTCTCTCAAAATACATAGATTGCAACATAAATTCGTAAAGTATCAAATCTGAATCGTCTCAAATGTGAATCGTTTCCAGTTGGCACGTAAACGGGCTTCATATTCTGAAAAACTTCGCTCCACATTACAACATGTGATTGGAGGAAAACGGAAATGAGATACACAATCAACTATTGGGCAAGATACACCGCACACAAATATCATAGCAACACCTAGTACAAAAGTTCGTCTTGAGCTTGGATGAGCTACAGAAGAATAAGCAATTAAAGTCTTTATACCAACTTGACGTAAATATATTAATCTATCTGAAAATCATCCTACTAATCTAATTATTAACCAAAAAACATCAATTAATATGCAAATTTCTATTAAATATTCAAATACCCGTAAAAACTTGTATCCTCCTCGAGGCATTTCAAGGTTTGATGTCTACAAATGTTATTGTCGTAGATATATCTGCAAAATTATTTTCTATTGACTGCAAACCTTTATTTAATCCATTTGAAGCAAGAGATTTTAAATCTTGATTGAGGAGCATGCAGTGTCATCAAAGCCATTAATTACCTGTAAAATAGTATTGTAATATACATTATAGTATATTGCTGTGTCGAGCCACGTTCCACAACACGTTACTACTGATTGTTTAAATGCGGCGCGTGCAGTTGCCAACGCAGGTGGGTCTCTATTCGGTGGGTATGCAACTGGTATGCGCATGGGTCCCGCTATCAGTCCCAAAGATGCTATCCCTACTCAATGTTACGACACTCATGAGTATGTAACGCGGGTATTACAATAAAAACTTAATAAAAGAAGGAAAAGAAAGAATAACTCACAAAAATAAAATGTATTTTATGTATATTACTTAATTAAAGCTAAACTAATGTCTTTAAGTGCAAAATTAAGAATTTAAGATAAAATAATAAAACCTCTAGTAGCATTTATTTCTGAAACCTGAGTGATTAAAGAGTCGCAAATGAACGGCTTTTAATATTTGTAAAAGGGTTTTAAGCAGAGTATGCAGACCAATTAAAGATAAAGAACAATGGAGGTCCCTTAGAAATGAATAGTTACATATTAAAATTAAAAACAATCACAAATTGTATAAGATAGTTTGGGCATTTTATAGAGTACCAGATGAGCGAGTTATCAAGAGATAGAAAAGAGACAGAAATAAAAGGAGATGGTACGATGATACAAATAGATATTTAAAAACGAGTAGATATGAGACTAGAATGAGTTTATTAGGGTCCGTACAAAACTGAAGAAATTTGTAAAAAGGGCCTAAACATTCATTAACGGAGTTCCATTGCCTATTAAGAAGAAGATTTCGTCAATCTAGTCATACCTATTTTAAACCACATAAAACAACCCTCGGATTTGAATCAGGTAAGTAATGATGAAGTGATTACAAAAACAGGAAAAGGCAGTTCCTACTTATGTGGCTACTGACTCTCGAGTAGTACTGCATGTTATTAACACTACCTTAATAGTAAAACGCAGGTGTCAAGAAAACGTAGAAATGTACAACTTCCTGCTTCTTTTTCCTCTTCTTAGGCATTTCCCAACAGGGATTTGCCGTTTTCACCTTCTCAAGTCTCTTCTATTTTAGTCACCAGGTTCAAGTTTCTCTGTGCCATTGCTTTCTTGATATATTTTTCTCAACTTAGCGTCGGTCTTCCTCTTTTTCAGTCTAATGACTGTCATTTCAAAATTTGTTTGGTTATTTACAGTGAGGTATTTTCTAGCGTAGCAATCCTATCACATTCTCTGATGGCTTTGCTACGAAGAATTTTTTTCGAAACAAAATCATCCACGAATCTTGACTCATACTACAAATTTATTATCAATCTTCATTTCCTGTAAGCCGCTTGAAATTTTATTAAAGATTACTCATTTTTCTAAGCTCTCTTTAATCCATTCTTCTACAAACATCAAAGCTAAAAGCATTTGTTCTGCTCAATATAATTAGTTTAATAGTTCTTAACTTATAACTATTATGTTTAAAATGTTGGGTTTTCCTAATATGTCTCCGCGTACAATTTCAATAAAATGTCTAAAATGTTTTGACAATATCATAGAAGCATATGGAAGCCTGTCAAGCAGCAAATTCGTAATATCTTCATTACTAAGGAAGAAACTGAATTTTATTCATCATAAAAGCAGCATTTAAAACATGTCTTTTATTTAAAAAATAATCCATTGTTTTATCAAGAATATATTGAGCTTTCCATCTTTTATTTTGTAGACAACACTATGCTATGAATGTGCAGGTATATTATAGGTCTGCTATTCTGCAAAAGTGACTTTCAAATACCACTACTAAGGGTATCTCAAAAGCATATATCTTTAAGTATAAGACAACTTGTAGACGTCATAGGATTTTAAAACGTATCATACACGGAGTTTAGGAGTACTAGAAACACATATTTTGATGAATGTGTAACCACTTTCGTATGTTAATTTTTTTGTTTTTGTTTTTTTTTTTGTTTTTTGTTTTTTGTTTAACACCTTTCCCAAAAACAATCATATAGTTTCTACCTGAGGTATTTGGCATGGTATTAACTGCGCGGTGAAATAAACAAATCATGTTTGTATCGACTTCGCGTTTTGTTCGTTCGTTTTCAACAATAAGCTACTTCCTGGGTCAAGTATTATGAGGTTCGTTGGTCTTGCAGAAAGTATTCAAACTCGGTTTCGATGCAACAGTTCGGCACACTCAAGGTTACGCCTTGCAACTCACGCTCTTAGGGAAAATAAATAGTACGACTTGTGTGCCTCACGCAACTTGGAGGTACTAGCCAACTTGAAAACATACTACCGTTAATAAATAAACTTATAAGCCCACAAAAGAAACAACATTATGATAATTTCACTCTTTTTGCTTACCAATGCAAAAACATGCGAACCGTTACCTCCCTTTCACAGCTCAAACCGCACTGTGGTAACCTTTTACGTAACACATAGGCAGAAGCAAGCTATCCATACAATTTTCCTGAATGACGTAATATGCAACTTTGCTGCGACCTGGTGGGAAAGAACAGAATTGTTCATCCTCCGCTGCTTTAGCAAGCCATAATTGGAGAGAATAAAGTCATTTCAGCTCGGTACATTGCCTTGGGACATCTTCTATTCAACAAGCACAGCAAAGCTTGCTGCGTAGTCGCCCAGGGTAGGCAAAAGTGGGGTTTCCTTCGGCTTGGGTAAAATTGGGGATTTTATATTTTGGTAATTCCAAATTTTTGCAATTGTGATAACCAACTTTTGTTCGGATAATCAGACGTTTAATTTATTATTAAATTTTCATTTGAATTTGTTTCATTGCCTGTAAGCTGTCTGTAACTTATCTGTAACTTCTGTAAATTTTATGAGCCGAATTCACAAACTACAATTAAAATGTAAACATGTAATCAAGGCTAAAAACACATATATAAGTAATGACTGTTACTTAAAAAGGTTATTCAAAATACATATTATGAAGAACTCCGACAAAGTTTTGGTGTTTCCTAGAATTTTTTCCCGAGGCCTTTAAACTTGTTAATATAAAGATTGCCTCTGGAAGTTTTATATAAAATATTACCTAGGATTGCTATAGTACAGGACTTATATTTCTAATACTGTGTATGAATATTATGATGAACATTTTTCAATGAAAAAAAAAACAAAAGTTTTGACTTAAAATGATTGTAATTTTATGTATGAACTACTAAAAATATCTTTTTTCGGACTCAGAGGACCTCAAAACATATATTTCCGGCGAAATATCGACATCGAATTTATGGGCCGAATACGGTACCTTCTCTATCCACTACGTACATTGTAAATACGGGCCAGAGAAAAAAAAAATCTGATGTGCTTAATTCACATGAATTTCTCTACATCTCTGTAACACATTATTGTTAATAAGCTTATTCTTCTATCTACTTCATGCTAACGGTCGTATTTCTTAGTTCCTTGTAAGTAGAAGAGAAATAAATGAATACACTAGGCTAAACCAACAGTAAAATGTTTTAAAATGTGGTTGCTTTGGAATTGAAATCCGTTTCTTTGCGTGGGCAGGAGCTGACAGGTTCATGTATGAGAAATGTGTAATTGTTTTAAAACTGAAACTAACAACAAGGGACTTCTCGAAAACGGTCATCCTCAAGAAAAAAATGTATACCATATAAATTGTGTATCTTAACGTGATCTGCATTTTTATATAGTAAGTTTTTGTCTATCTCTTACAGTTTACTAGTTATCCAAAATTCAGCAAAATTCATCCAGAATAAACTGGTATTCTGAAGTATTCCAAGAAAATTCAAGATATACATTTTATTGTTGATGCAAATGGTTTTAATAGCTGTATTTTAATCAAACATTTTAGAACCATATATAAGAAAAGCAAAATTTTCGAAAATTGTTTCTTGTAAATGGTAGTTTGAGGTGGGGGATTTTCTTGAAAATCCTTGTCTCACATTCTTGGAAGACACCAAACTTAAATACCAAGTTTGGCATTTAAAGGTATTTTCGTTTGTGAGATATGTTGTTCACAGACACACACACAAACACAGAAAGACAGACAGACACACACGGACCTTTATCTATAAATGCTTTTTTTGGATTTAAAGTGTCCTAAAGCATGTATTTCCGGTGAAACCTCGTAATCGAATTTTTGGGTGGAATACAATACCTCCTGTATATACTATGTACATAGTAGGTGAAATAAAGTAAATGTTGTTTTTTTTCGGAATACAGGGAACCCTAAAACGTTTATTTCCGATGAAATCTCGGTAGGGAATTTTTGGGTGGAGTGCAACACCTTTTCTACCTGTACCGTGTAGAGAATGTAAAAATTGAATGAAAGTTATTTTTGAAACCACATAAAGAAACTGATCATTATTTTTTGGAAATATTAAATCGCCTAGTTTTCTGAAATACTAGTCTGATAAGGTAAAATTGATATATTGGCTAAGCACCAGTACGTTCCAAATTGGAATGCGTTTGATTATCTCCACAAATTAAACATCCTGGCAAAGCTACCTGATATTATGGCCACCGTTGACATGCTTTCCAAACAAAGCACAAAGACTCAAAGCACATCTTTATCCATGTGGATATCGTGTTATTGGGTATGCTTTGAGGATTAATTATGGCATTAATCTCGTGCTGGTCATGGTAATGCTTTGTGGACACTCGGACAAGCTTTTCGCATTCTAGGCCCTTGTGATCCGAGTGGGTTACATGACAACAGGTGCCTACTTCAGAGCTGTTGTGGCTAATACTGAAACATTTCAAATGTTTTAGTGTCCTTTTTGATTTATACACAAATGCATGCTTTAGGCTCAGCTCCAAATTTGTCCCGATTCTACACTGATATCGCTTTTGTATACCGATTCCAAGTATAATTGTGTAATGTACTATATGGTTATTGACAAAGCAAGCTGTTCTATGTTCGGTTGTCATAGCAGTTCATGTACTTCACGTGCCAGAAGAATTAAAGTCACGATTTAAAAATAAGAATAATAAAAAAAAATCTGATGTGCTCCATTTAGATGATTTTCTCTACATCTCTGTAACACGATATTGTTAATAAGCTCACCCTTCTATCTACTTCATGCTACTCGAGATAAGCATTGGCAAAAATTGCCGTATTACTTAGCTCCTTGTAAGCAGAAGGGAAATAAGGGAATATACTAGGCTAAACCGACAGTCAAATATTTTAAAATGTGTGCTATGGGATTGAAATCCGTTTCTTTGAGTGGCCAGGAGTTGAAAAGTTTCCGTACGAGAAAAGTATAAGTATTTCAATACTGAAATCAATAAGGAATATCTCAAAAACGGTCAACTCTTCAAAAAATTGTGTATAACATAATTTGTATGCTTGAACAAGCTCTACATTGTTTGTTAAGTAAGTTTTTGTCTATCTCTTTGGGTTTATCACTTATGTAAAATGCCGTAAAATTCATCCATAATAAAGGTGCCTTCAGAGACTATTTCCAGAAAATTCAGGATATATATTTTATTTTTCATGTAAATATCTTTAGCATGCAATATTTTAATCAAAATCGTTAGACCCATTTTTAGAAGATCAAAACTTTCGAAACTTTTTCTATGTAAATGGTAGTTGGGGGTGGGGGATTTTCTTGAAAATATCTTTGTTGCATCCTTGGAAGATACTGAAGTTAAATGCTAAGTTTGGTATTTATCGGATATTTCATTTTTGAGTTATGATGCTTACAGACAAACACACACACTGACACAAAAACACACACTCACATACAGAAAGACAGACTGACAGACATGCACACACGGGCATGTTTTTTGTGTGATTCAGGGAGTCTCAAAACATATATTTCCGTTGTATTCTCGGTATTGAATTTTGGGTGCAATACAATATATTCTCATAGATGTGTAGAGAATACATGTAATGTTTCACATTTCGTTCATATTCGGAGCTCGCGCAGCTGAAACTTCACATGCATTAACAAGTGAATCCTTACTGTTTTATGTACTTTCTTTATTATATCTTCAACTCATTAATCATTAAAATTTGATGGTATATATTTATGAATAATAATAATAATAATAATAACAATAACAATAATAAATAATACATAAACCTAATGATTATCTACCTACTCTGCAACACATTATTGTTACAAAAGCTTATTGTTCTATTACTCCATGGTGAAAAAGATAAACTTTAACAAAATAGCATTATTACTTATTTTCTTGTAGGTACAAGACAAATAAACAAATACTCTACATAGACTAAAGGGGTAACAAAATGTTTTAAACCCGGTCGATACGTGAACTTCTGTTCCTTTTGTATATGAACAATAAAAAAATAAAAAGAAAAACAAATGAGAGCTTGCAATTGTAAGTGCTGGAAAGCTTAAGCAATAACAAGGGATATCTCAGTTTCCCACCCCATAAATTCATCAGACATAAGTTCTGTGTTTTAACTAAATTTTCATTTTCTGTGGTCTCTGTGTGTTTAACATTTATGCAAAAGTCATCCAGAGACTATTTTCAGAAAAGTCAAGCTGTGCATTTTATTTGTAATAAAAATATAATAAAGATACGGTGCTTTACACACACACACACACACACACACACAAATATATATATATATATATATATATATATATATATACATAAATATATCTTCTGAAGATGCTGAACTATAAATTCTGTTATTTAGCTGAATTTTCGTTTAACAGTTATGCTGATGACAGATACATCCACACATATACGCACATACTCACACAAATGCACCTTTTCTAATTATTTGAATCTATGTGACTATAAATCATATTGTAAAAAATATCTTTATTAAATCAAAATTGATTGCAAATAGAGTTTTAATTCACTGTTGCAAACAATTTATTGGACGTATAGACAGTCGATGGCTTTTTACATCACTGCTTGCACGTTAACACTCCAGTCGAAGTCTGACTCGCGACACCCCACGGCTTGTAAATTTTCCTCTTTTAATAGCTAGAAAATATCACAGAATTTCTGGAAATTGTGGAAGACGAAGCTTCTAGAAGAATCCAGACTTGGCGAGTTCCAAAATATTCGGTTAATATCGCGCCGCACTTCCTGAGATGATATGCATTCCAAGGGCTCCAATTGCGCCGACTAACTTACCAAAGTGAATTTGAGAGTGGCAGCACACGAGGGCATTGTCACGATATATTGCAGGTGAAATCTTGATATGAAATTTTTGGTTGGAATACTATTATTTAGATTGCTAAAGAAAGTAATAAAAAAGACCAATCACCCAACTAACAAAGACCTACCCGCGGGCAAAACCTGACACAAATCCCATACCCCAAACGCCAGTGCACGCTCATCCACCCTGCTCACGATCATGATGCTTTTACCAGCAACACAACCAACACCAGAGGCACGAGTAACAAACCAAAACTAATATAACGCGTACTTTTGTAACAAAATAATAAATTTTGGCGTGATAAAAGTAATTGACACTTACGAGGGCGTTTTAATAAACACCATTGTCAGGAATGAAGACGCCGTTTTTTACTCTCTCTACACGTACTATGTATGCAGTGTATAGAGAAGGTATTGTAAAGCACTAAAATATTCGTTATCGAGATTTCACCAGAAATAATGTGTTCTGAGTCTCCATGAATCCAAAACAGCAATTTTAGAAAAATGTCCATGTGTGTGTGTGGGGGGGGGGGGAGACAGCATAACTAAACAACGAAAATTATTTTAAATACAGAGCCTGGTACTTGAAGTCAGTATTTTCCGAGGATGTGTCACGAAGGTTTTCCTTAACATAGAAAACTTGTCGATTTTTTAAAATGGTTGTAACAATTTTGATTTAAATTTCTTATATTTAAGACATTTACATGACATATAAAATGTGTATCTTGAATTTTCTGGGAAGTCTGAAAACCGTAAAAGATAGACAACATTTCTTACACAAAAATATGCATCACCTTAAAACACATAATTTATATTATATACATTTGTTTGGTGAAGTTTACCACTTTAGGTACTCCTTGTTATTGGTTTCAGTTTTAAAATGCTTAAAACATTTTTCTCCTGCGGGAGTTTGTCAGCTCCTGGCTACGCAAAGAAACGTAATTCAACCGCATTTTAAAACATTTGACTGGGCGTTGAGCCTACTGTATACCCATATTTCGCTTTTATTTATAAGGCGCTAAGTAATAGAGCCGTTGCTTATTCATTCTAAACGGCTCTATTTAGCATGACGTTTATAGAAGAATAAACGTTTTAAAAATAATTGTTACAGCCCACCTGAGTAGTGTGGTGTTAGTGTTCCTGCCTCACATTCAACAACTCGTGAGAAGTCGAATGTAGAGTAACCTTAAGCTCCATGGACCCCAAATTCATTTGAGCATCATTTCACCAACTTGATTCATCGTCCGATATGACCAACCACGTTAAAGTACGTTAAACTACAAAAAAACTAATAATAATAATAATAATAACAACAATAATAATTTGTTATAGAGATGTAAAGAAAGTCAATGGAATGGAACACATCAGATTTTTACGTTTATAATATGAACGGTAAAGAAAAACCACAACATAAAATGGAAACTTAATTCCTATTTCCACAGAAGTGAATAAGATAAAGGACACCAAAGTTGCGACACTAAAGTTTAAAAGTATTTTGAAAAAAGAATTTTTTTTTTCCAAAACAAATGAAACTTCTGCTTATATGATTTAAAATTATATATGACTTATTTATAAAGAGCCATCAAGTAAGGAAAAATCCAAATAAAACTAGTATTAACTAATTTAAAACTACTTTAAACAGTAAATTTAATATATTAAAGGAAGTTTAAAAGCAAAAAAGCATAATTTTCAGATACAAGTAAGTGTGACGTCACCCACAAACATTTTAAAAGACAAAATATTAGTTTTCTCTTTGAAAGGCAAAAAGATTTGATGCTGTTTAATTTTTGACTGCTTAACGATTTTCTCTCAATTTAAATAACTATTATAAGAAATAAGAATGTGAATATTTAATAATTTGCTAAAAATATTCGTGATGTACAATTTGACAGTAATTAAGTTGAAGGTGAATTTTGGTTAAAATTTTTAATTTCTGCTGATGATACATGCAGCGATTAGTTATTTTCCGATCTTCATTTTCTTCATCTTCCACATTAACAAAGATCGTCATAAAAACTTTTCATTTCAAATTTCTCATAAAAAGTACTAAGTGGATATATATATATAGAAACCAAAATGTTTGTATTAGGAAAATTAAATGGCTCACACTCAGAAAAAATCTGAAATGGTACAACCAAGTGTTTTTCTACATATTTTGCAACAAATTCTTCTTTTATGTACACCATCCTAATTTGGGATAAATATTAACAGAAATAGTCTATTAGATATTTTCTTACAGCCATAATGGGAATACAATTTATCACAAGGATGAAAATAAGTGAATAACAACGTCCTACTAAGAAAAATATAAAATATTGGAGTTTTTGTGGAACTAACCATTTCCGAGACATTCTTTGTTGCAGAGTTCAACAAAGAATGTTTCAGAAAGGGCTAATTCCACAAAAACTTCATGGTATTATTATCATCATTATTATTACTGCTATTATGTAGAAAAATGGTATATCTGTTACCCACATATAAGTCGTCTACAATGAAGAGAACTTCAGAGTTTATTCCCATAAAATTAAAGATGCACATTGCACTTGCTATGAAAATATCTAACAAAGTGTGTTTTAATCGAGATAATTAGAAACATTTTTGAGAGGATGAACATTTTAGGAAAAGGGTAGTTAAGGTGGTGGTGCTAAATTGCAAGTATCGTGTTGCATTCTTGTAAGATATGTATTTTCCATTTAATATTAAAGGACTTCTTACTTTTGAGTTACTCTGATCACAGACACAATCATGCATATTTTTTACAGACACAAACATGCGAGCGCGCGTGGGCGAGAAATTTTTTTTCAATTCAGGCAACCTCAAACATATATCTGTGCTCAAATCTGGACATCGAATCCCAGACTTCTTATACGTAGTAGAGAAAATTAACAAAGATAGAATAATAAGTTTTGAAAATATTATCGATTATTTTACACTATGTACAATATTGATTGAAAATGTATATTTTTGGAAAAATACTATATTCAAAATATGAAATTATACGTTTCCGAGCATTCTTAATGTTTAGTTTTATTTACATTGAGGCTTACTTATAAAGATAATTTTAAATGTTAAAATATTGGTAAAAATTGAAGTGTGTACTTCCTCAAAATATAAATACAACTTAGGAGAATTTACTGCTAAAATTCAGAGCGCAAAAGATGCAAATCTGTTTTTTAAGTCTTCAAAGATACCAATGGTTTATCTTTCCTCTTAAATTCACAGTATCACTTGAAAGAATTAATTATGTACAGTATAATTTTACTTTTCTTCTCTGTAGCTGAAACTTTTTCTTTGTGAATTCTAATAAACCATTTTATTTCTTAGTTTCATACTGCTAGGATGTACTTGGTTTATGCTCTGAATCGTCCAGTTGCTTTAATCGAATTAATCATCTATTTGCAGCTGCGATTTACATTAGTACATTTTACAAAAGCAAAAACAAAGATAAGGTTTCGATCCAGAGCGAAAACAAGGGAAGAATTAAGCGGAATAAAATGAAACAGGTGGAATTTCCGGCCTCAGAATTTATTAGCATTCTGCCACCCTTTGTGCTGCAAATTCATTTGAAACCTCTACTAATTTCACGCACACTCTCATTCAAGTTAGTTTCGAAGTTTGATGAAGTTCGCCTCGCAGCTCGTCGAACGTGACATCGTGTTTCTACAGTTTACAAAGGGCTGCTTACCTGCCATGTGTTGTTTTCGCTGTACGTGTGCTGTAAGAATTAATTATGTGGAATGGAAAACTCTCTAACATCACCTGCTTCAGGCCAATTGTTTCACTGAAAAACAGAAAGATTAAATGCATAACACCATGGACTTTCATTTTAGTTAGCAGAACACACTAATGAGATAACGGTATTTTCTCTACACTATGTGTACCATAAAGCAACTCAGTTTTGCACTCGAAAGTTATTAAACCTGTACAAACGCTCTCGTATTCAGGTCAATTAGAGATATTGTCAGGAAATAGACAGGAAACAAATGGATTTTGCAACTAGAGTTGCTGGTTTATATGCTTTTCAAAACAGCAACCCTGAGATTCAGTATTTTAATGATTTACTTGGAATTCGTGCCTTTGTCTACAGCTTATCATCGCCGAGCTAAAGAGCAATAGATATCTAAAAGCCAATATCTAGGCATTTTCCTCTGAAGGAAAACCAATCATTATAAAGAAATTGTGGAATCGTTTATAACGGAGTTTATTTTTGTATAATACCTTATTCTAACAGTAAACATGTAATTTTATTGAACAATATATATTAAATACAAGCTATAAATAATCAGCATATACGTCGCCCTCCGGGGTGTAATGATTACCGTGCTGACTTCATATACCCAAGGTTGCGGGTTCAAAACCGGCGGAGGACGATGGATTTTTTTCGGGCGTAAAATCCTTAACATGGCTTCCTTCGGAAGGGAAGTAAAGCCGTTGGTCCCGTGTCGTAACTTTACGGCCTCTGAGCAAAATTAAGCGGTCTTTCACGCCCAATATAGAATGGGACGCTGAGAACCACAGCAGTTAAAGAGCGTCCATAAATAACACGCCATTTTTTATCAACATATACGTATATCTGTATATGAAATGAAATGAAGTTTTATTTATGGGCGTCCTTTAACTACTATCCTTCTTAGCATTCCAATCTATAAAAGGCGCGCAAGATCTCTTAATTTGGCTCTGAGGTCTCTTTATCAGGCTTGAGGTTCTTTTACGTACCGTAAATCTACGACACGGGACCAACGACTTTACTTCCCTTTCAAAGGAAGCCATGCTAAAGATTTTAAATATATCCATGTATATCAGTACCCATAAACTATACAAAGTGCTCTGAAACTAATCGTGCTAATTAATAGAGGTTGTAGGGAACATCATAACATATACATCATATAATATGTGGTCAGAAGACACGCTAATTACAACAGTGGTATTCACGGGAACTGATCGAATATACGACTATTGGCCTTTATGTGCCCAGTACGATGGGGAACATTGAGTGTTGTGTGTGCACGAAGACTTCTGGCATGTCCGCAATAGTACCATATCTCTTAGAGGAAGAAATCCAGACACTGAAGTCAGGTGATCTAGGTGGCCAAGTCACAAGACCACCTCGTTTGATCCATCGATTCCGGAAAGTGGTCCTCAGATGACTCGTCACAACAATGCTGGAAGCGTCGACCGTTTATAGCCACATCCTCCACAGTTCTGGCAACACATGTTCCACGAAGATTCGATAGCTACGCCCGTTAAGGTGGAATGGAAGAACGAATGCACCATTCATCGGATTAATGCACGCGTTTTAAAAATAATCAAGTGCTAGTGTTGCCAAGCGCTGAAGAACAACAGGATTCTGGTCATGTTACACATTCTACACAACACTATGTCTGACGCCAAGGACGCGTTTAATACATTGTGTATTACTTTCTCTACACGCAAGGTATTGTATTGCACCCAAATATTTGATACCGAGATTTCACCGGAAATACGAGGTGTGATCAAAAAGTTTCCGGAATGACGTCATAAATACTACACAACAGTTTGTTCTGTCCAATCTGCACTGTCACCCTCGACGTAGTCTCCTTGGGAGTTGCTAAACTTGTCCCAGCGCTTCTGCCACCACTGGAAGCACCTCTGAAAGAGCTCTTCTTTCAACATGTTCAGAGCCTTCTGCGATTCGCGATGGATGATATCAATGTCCTCAAAACGGTGTTCTCGGAGTCACATTTTAAGTCGCGGGAAAATAATAAGTCCACTGGTGCCAAATCTTAAGAATAGACGAGACGGCGAACAGCATTCATCCCATTTTTATCCAAAAATTGGCGAACAGAAAGAGCTTTGTGCGCGGGTGCATTGTTATGATGTAGGAACCTGTCACCACTCCTCCATTTCTCCAGCCGTTTGCGTCGCACATTCTCCCTTAATGAACCAGAAAGTTCTCTTAAATGTAATGCGCCTATCATTTAAGAATATTTCTCTCATCTAATTGATATTTGTATCAGTTTTGCTGGAACAGGGTCGTCCCGAACGATCTGCATCTTTAACTGATGTCACACCACTTTCACATTTCGAAAACCGCTCAAATGCTTCAGTTTTGCACATAACTTCCTCCCCATAAGCTGTTCTTAACATTTCACAGACTTCTGTTGCAGATTTATAGCAAAATTTTATGTTTTTTTTTGTGTTCTTCGTAATCTGACATTTTTACTACGCGGAAAAATCGCAGCACATGCAAAACAAGTGTTCACTTAAGAGGGTCTACCTCGTCACTACATGGTCACAGGAAGTCAAGTGACCTCTCATTTTTATCGGGAAAGAACGGTGCGTGTACCGTCTGGGTTGGACTTAAAGAAATCTCTGCTTCAGCATTGTTGCGAAACCATTCCGGAAACTTTTTGACCACACCTCGTATATATTTTGAGACCCCCTGAATCCAAAAATGTATTCTTTTTAGAAAAATGTTCATGTGTGTGTCTGTTTGTCAGTATGCAAATGCCACATGAGGTCCCCCTGGGATCGAATTCGGGCCACCTAGGTGCGAGGCGAGCTGCCTAACCACTCTGCCACGGAGTCGCCCTCCGTGGTATAAGTGTTATCATGCTAACTTCATATACCCAAGGAGCGGATTCAGACCCGGCGGAGAACGATGGATTTTTTTCGGGTGTAAAAATCCTTAGCATGGCTTCCTTCGGAAGGGAAGTAAAGCCGTTGGCCCCGTGTCGTAGATTTACGGCACGTAAAAGAACTTCAAGCCTGATAGAGAGATCTCGGAGCAAAATTAAGCGGTCTTTCACGCCCAATTTAGAACGGGGCGTTGAGAACCACAACAGTTAAGGGCGTCCATAAATAACACGCCACGGATTCGTCTAGTTGCAAAAGTATTAAAGAAAACATTAAGTTACTGTTGAAATACTTCGCATAACGCTCAGTTTGCTTGTACGTTTGTGAAAAATAACTGCACTCATACTTGATAAAGAAAGAAAACAAAGTTTTGTGTACATCCACATGACTTTTTCTACCCATTGTTTTACAAAATATTCTTAAAAATCATATTTCTCAAACAACTTCACAAAAGTTTCATGCATACGTTCTTTTTTATTTCCTTCTGTATATATATTTAGGAATAGCTTTTAAAAGTGGCGGGTTTTAAGTGAGCAGGGCAACAAAAACGAATAACGACATTTTATTTGAGAAAAGTATGTTTATTTTAAAATTAAATTAATAACAATATATATCTAGGAAGTAGTGTAACGTAAAAGAATATGACATAAATTATTTACTTTAACGAGGTATACGTTTTTGTGTTGTCAAATTTTTGTCTATCTCTTATAATAAATGTGGTCCGGAATGAAGAAGACTTCAGAGGCAATTCCCAGAAGTTTCAAAATATAAGTTTTAATTTGTCAACTAATTAGTCTTAATACACTTTGCCATTTTAACATAATCGTTGGAGCCGTTTTACATAATATAAACATTTTGGAAATTCATCAATAGGATAAGCTGGGATTTGGGATTTTTATGAAAACCTTCGTATAACAAACATCCTTCCAATATACTAATTTTAAATAGCACGTATGTAACAGACTTCGTATTTAGTTATGCTGTTCACACACAAATTTACCTTTTTATAAAAATGCATTTCTAGATTCATGGTTCCTCAAGTCGGTGAAATCTCAATATCGAATTTTTGGGTGAAATACAATAGCTCATCTGTCTTGTATGTACATTGTATATGTGAAAATTAAGTTATTTTCACGATTTATTTCAAGAAAACAAAAAAAACTAGTATAATATATCTCAGTATGCGATCTTCCAGAATACCTATAGGTTATTAAAACTATAAAAATAAAATCAAGAAAATTTACTCAAAGTTTTATAGTATTAGAACATTTTCAGTTGTATGGCATACGTCAGATACATGGACAAGTAGCGACAGGAAAAATTTACATTTTTCCGAAATGAGCTGTTTGTGGTGTAGAGGTTTTTATACTAGCACCTAATACACAAGATTGCGAGTTCCAATCCGGCGGGGAGAAGTGGATGTTTTCGGACATCCTTAGAAATCCTAAGCATGATTTCATTCTAAAGTGGAGTCATTGGTCCCATTTAATGTGTATTTTCACATAAAAGAACCCCCAAAAATTGAAAGAAAATGGCCCGTTTCTAAATCACACAAGTCATTATTTCGTTCTATGGTGCCAACTATGGGCTAAAATGTTGATCACTCGTCATCATGTGGCGGAATTCCGTTGATCAATGAACCTTTAGAAGTGGTCAAGTGCACAATTGGATTACCTGTGCCATAGTAGATGCTAGATCCACAGTGAAGTTCATGTGTTCAGTTAAAGGTTGCTTGAGGATGGATACAATGAGGAAAGAGTATATAAGATGTGAAGTAGATATAGTATCGTAAGTAATACGCGAGTGTTTTCATCTTGTCGATAATCCACGATCTGAGCGAAGCAACGGGAGTGAATTGTCCTAAGAGATGAAAACACGAGCTGTATTTGATAAGTCAATTTAGCGAACTAGACTTTAATGATCTATAATATATAGGATGAGAGATTTTAGTAGGTTATGATTGTAATACATTAACTACAAATGGTAGTGACGCATTCGACCATGTTTATTTACCAAATGTTTTTTTTTCCTTCTTTCTTTCTTCAATGACTCCTGATTATGACATGGACGACCGTATCTACACCCAATATCGATAGCAACATTAGAAATAGGGATTTCTATAATACATTTAATAAGTAATACATTAAATGGATACAAACGTTATTTTATTTAAGGTTATTGCACTCATCTCATACATAAGAAATACAAATAATGATTATTTTCAATCATTTTTTGAACTAAATACATTATGAACTAGATAACATTTAAAATAAACATTTTTTTTATTTATTTAATTTAGATCGCTTTAACTACTAGGTCATATCGCGACCATACAATAGTTATAACATTTGAATTGATTATATTACAATGGAATTATTTACACATTAAACACAGGTCTGTGAATGAAAATTACATTAGGAAGCAAGTATTACAATAAATTATTTACTCATTAAACACAGGTCTGTGAGTTAAAATTACATAAGAAAAGCAAGTTATTAAAATAAATTATTTACACATTAAACACAGGTCTGGGAATAAAAATTACATTAAAATAGCAAGTTAAATAAAATAAGATATTTTGAAAACATACATTGCTGATAACAGTAAAATAAACATTGTAACCGAATCAATTGAGAGTTTAATTGTGGAACTCACAGTTATTAAAAATGAAGGTTGGCTGCCTGGATTGTACGTGGTTATTAATAACCAAGACAGGAAATTAAACATATGAAGTCAGATGCGACAGGAGATAAAAGAAATGAACATCAGCTGCGATAAGATTTTTCGAACAATATCGCTCCAGTCAGATGACTGCGATTGATTGAAATTGCCTAGTCTTGACGATTCCATTTGCGCTTTAATACTGGAGCTGAATTGTCACTGAAAGAAACAATACCTATATGGTTTTAGAAAGAAGTTTGACATCTTAAAATTGTGGATTACAAGCGTATATCCCAGAAAATTCTCGGTCCTTATGTATACCAAAGGGTACACGAGAATTGTGGAGGCCAAAGAAGCCTTGGAAGAAATCTTTATGAAGCCAATCAGATTAAAAGCCTAATCCTTGAAATGAACAAAATGAATACAACATTTACTTTCTCTACACGTACTATGTACATAGTGAATAGAGAGGATATTTCATATTGGATTCCACCCAAAAAGTTGGTAATTATATTTCACCGGTAATTAATGTTTTGAAGACCTCTGAATAAAAAAATATTTCCTGAAAAACGCTATGTGTGTGGTTTGTGTACGTGTGCGTATGTGTATGTGTGTGTGTGTTTGTAGATAGCACATAGCTTAATAAAAAAAAATTGGTATTTAAGTTTAGCATCTTCCAAGAATGCGAAGAGGATGGGACGTTATTGGTGCCCCGAGTCCCTCCTGGCCAGTTAATGCGCTCTACGTAACCTGGAGGTGCTAATATTTCCTCATGTAGATTTACAATAGACCTATCAGGGATGTTATGGTTCTGGGTGCCCCCAGACAGGGTCTACAAGCGGGAGAAAATTCCCACACCAATTTTGGGAACCAAACCCTAGCCTCCCGCTTGGTAAGCAGCCGCACTAACACCGCGCTCAGAAGACCAAGTACTATAGCTAGAGTTTGAAGTAATAAAGAGATTTCGTTCCAATATATGGTAGTGAAATTCCAAGTTTATAAATTTTTGTGTTTTTTTCCGAATATTTTACTTTGATATATTTCTGTTATGTTAATACGAATACTAAATGTAATGCAATGTTGCAAGATATATATTATTTCATTATTAAGTAAATTATTACATAGTAAAAATAACCCACACACCTCAAAAATTGAAAAAAAAAAAACAATTTTTCATTTTCGAGATTTGAAAAACATCCTAAAATTTTTATTTCACTAATTTTGATTATTTAATTAAGACAATTGTTTTAAAAGTTTAGAAGTTTCAATATTTAAAATTAATATTTTTATAAATAATTTAATATAGTATCAAAATAGATACTTTTGCACATTTTCGGCAATTTATTAATATTAAAACAAAAACTGAGACGCGTGGAACATTTTTGAAAGCATGAAAATGTAGTTCTGAGAAAAAATTTATTTTATAAATAGTATACTAAAAAACAGGTGTATTATACTTTATATTTCTGTAGAGTCCACAACGAGCGGACATGCAAATGTTGATTCTCTATGGGTGCTCAAAAGTTGCAACAACTATTTTTATAGAAAGCGATTTTCCATTTTTTTGACTGATACCAATGTCCCTTTAGTTGGTAATGTACATCTGTGATACGCTTGCTCTACGTTATCTTATTCACTTCTTATCAGAAGTTTTGTCTTCTTGCCATTTGCAATTTCCTCTCGCCACAGACAGTTGTTCCCAGACAAAGGGCGTTTCACGGCACCATTTCCTCTCAGGGAAGAGGTCCTCAGAGGCTATGATATCACCATAGCTCATTCCCTCCAGCGTCTAAAGTGGTTTGTCGCCGAATTCGATCTTGTGATTATATGTGCCGAGTCGACACGTCGTTCGTGGGAAGTTGGAACGACTGTGGGGTCGAGTGCCCTTCCCAACATTGCTACTTAAGTGACCATCCAATTCCATTGCGAGCAGCGACCAGTGGCGTGCTTCAAGAGAAGGCGCATCTCAGATAGCACTACATCAAGTTGGAATAGATAGCTCTTGTACTAGATAGAGACAGAGAGAACCCTTGCCTATAATAGGAAACCTAATCGATAGTCGCATTTATCTTCTACTCCAAAAGCTGATAGATTCACACAAAGCATCAAAGCTGTGATTTCTGAGCTGGTTAATGCTTTGAGGAATACAATTAAAGTAATTATTTCACATTTTAATAATGCTTCTGTAATAAAATACTAGGTATCAATTAATCAGAGCTATGACTCCTTGAATCTTTTTCCAAAATCCAAACTTTATTTCAAAAGTAGAAAATCCGAAGTATTTTGATATTATAAATTGTGTATTTACAAATGTTGGTACATATATTATGCATTTTTAAAATGAAATATTTTAGGTGTTATTAAAAAAATCCCTTTTATTGCAAATTCCTTACGTTTTAAATACTATTCAACAGATATATTCGTTGTTGAGCTATAAAATAAGCTTTAAATATTCTAAATGTACCTTTAGGAGTAAATGATAAATTATACATTTAATAGTATAAATTTATACAATAATTAAAACTCCTAATAAAGCTGGTAGAGCTAATAAATACACTTTATTTTGCAAAAAAAAAAAAATAAGAACTATACATGATATAGTTACAGCCCTCTTAATTTTTGTGACAAGTTTATTGAACATGCTAAAGTAATAAGTCTCTTTCTGAGTTGGAATCCCTCCTGTTTTAGGCACGTCTTTCTCTCCATATTATGTTTATTTATTTTATTAAAAATACGTTTGCTATTAAAATTTCACCCGTTTTAAATAATATTTGAAACATATATTCATTATTGAGCTATAAAATAAACCTACTAAGAAATATTACTTGAACTAAATAAGCAAATATATATTCATTATTATTAATTCATCAAAATGTTCTAAATGTTATCACACTGGTAAAGCTAATGAATGATATATGTTATTTTTTTAAAAATAACAACTTGAAATAATTTATTTAAAACCTCTCTTTAGTTTCTGTGGCTAATTTTATATTGTCGTGAACCGGCTAAAGTAATAATCTCCTCTTAAATTAAAATATCCCTAGTTTCAGCCCCCGTCTTTCTGTCCATATTATCGTTTCACTTCCGATTTTTTTTTTATAATTTATTCTTAAAACTATATTTATTCCTATTATATGTTTCAACTTTAACAAAAAAATCTGAAGTGTTCCATTCACATGACTTTCTCCTTTTCAACAAATAAACCTTCCTTAAAATTGATTATTCTTTTATCTACCTCATGCTAATTCAGGTAAATCCTAGCCGAATGTTCATTTTACTTGCTTCCTTATAAATTAAGGGGAAATAAAGAAGTGCACTAGGCTAAAGCGATAGCATAGTATTTTAAAAGCTAATACCATGTCAAATAATTTAAATTCGGTTCTCATTTCCATTTCCGGGAGTAAAACAAAGGAGATGAAATGAAAGTGGACTTCCCACTTGAGAAATTTCTGATTAGTCTAAAATTGAAACCAATAACAAGGAATGCCTCTAAAACGGTTAATCGTACAATGTAGGACATAGATTGTGTATTTTACGAGTATAGATTTATGTGTAGTAAGGTTTTGTGTACCTGTCGCAGTTTACGAGTATAAAAAACACATCTATATTAAACATGTCTTTAGAGGCTATTCTCAGAAAATTCAAAACATACTTTATGTTTGTTATTTAAAAATCTTATGGCATTTTAATCAAAATCGTCGGAGCAAATTTAAGAAAATAAAAAGTTTCGAAAAATGTTGAATATAAAGAATAGGTAGGGGGATTTTCTTGAAAATCTTCGTGTCGCAACTTTGAAAAACACTGAACAAAAATACAATTTTCGTATGCAACCGGCTTTTCGTTTTTAAAACATCGTCTCCACAGACACATACAGATACACCTTGTTAAAATGGTTTTTAGAGGGGTTAAGGGAAGTACAAAGCATGTATTTTCGATGAAATCTTGGTACTGAATTTTTGGGTGGGTACAATGCCTTTTCAATCTATGGTCATTACAACTACGTGCTAGAGGAAGTAAACATGATTAAAGTTAAGTCAGCTTCATGAATTAAAAGTTTTCGTTAGATGATTAAACAGCAAGTTTTAGTTAATCACTCTTGAGAAACCATTTCCGAAGTATCATTTTGAAAATTAAAATTACGTTATAAGAAACAGCTAAAACATAACAAATGTATAAAATATTGCAATCGAGCAGAAGCATTATAAAATGATCCATTGGTATTTAAGTTTGGTATCTTTCAAGGACGCGACACGAAGATTTTTAAGAAAATCCCCATACCCCAAACTACGCTATACATGGGAAAATTTTCAAAAATTTTGTTTTTCTCAAAAATGGCTCAAACGGTTTTGATCAAAATACTGGTTATTAAAGCTATTTACATCGCAAACAAAATGTATAATTTGACTTTTCTGGGAATAATATCTGAAGACAGCTTTATTGGATGAATTTTGTAGAATTTTGCATAGCTGGTAAATCGTAAACCGTTAGAGATAGAGTTCCTTAAAACACAATTTATGTCATATATATGTATATCTTGTAGAGTCAACCGTTTCCGAGATATTCCTTGTTATAAGTTTGAGTTTTCAACTACGCATTTTCTCAAAATGGTCACCTTTTGTTCATTCATTTTTTTTAAATGCAAAGTGATCCGAACTTCAGTTGTTTGCATATCGATCGGCTTTTAAGCCCTTACTTACCTTCTGCTTATTAAGGGACTAAATAGTAAGCCCAACTGTGTCATGTTTATTCCGTTTAGCATGATATAGATAGAAGAATAATCTTTTGTGTGAACAGCTTGTTTGAAGAACAGTTAGAGAAAGCTATGTGAATCCAACGCTTCAGATCTTCCTTCCTTCTCTTTCTGACATCCTTATATGGTTCCGTTGCTAACAGCATCATCCTGTTTCACAGGTCCTTCAGGAATGGTGTTTCTTTGGCCAACATGTAGACCATTCTGCTTGTGTACATTTACTTGTGCCTCGTGCCCTCTTCTTTATCTCTTTTTTTTACTTTTTCTACCCTCTCCAGATCCTTAGCCGTAAATTTCTTCCTAGGGATGATCGCTGACTCAAATAATCCCATGGCTGGCTCTAATTTTAGTGACGTAATTTCCTTGATATTGCAGATTAATATGTATTCTAGATTTGCAGCCAATTACTGCTTTGATTTTTAATCATGCACCACCTTAACTTATAATTACTTTTTATTGCATTTAATTATCGTAGTGGGGGATTAATTATATTTCGGCATTATAATCACAATATGGTCTCAAATTATTGTAACGATTTGCATAAAATACGTTATGTTTAATTAAATTGTATGGCACATGAAATTTACATTTTTGTTCTGGGAATAGACTTCTAGTCCTCTTCCATAACTGTAAACCTTAAAAACAGACCGCATCTCCTTGCACAAAAATGTAAATCTCATTAAAGCACAGTATTTGCATGAAATATATTTTAATGCAGTTACCTTTTTCCGAGATATTCCTTGTTATTTCTTAATTTTGAAAATATTTATAGCAGGTTTTTGCAGTTTGCCTGCGCGCCAAAGAGTATCGAGTTACTGACATCCACAATATACCTGCAGTGTAGAATACGCCTCATATTAAGGTCAACTCATCCTTATGGCCGAATCAAGAATTGAAATGCAAGCGCGAGCATTGTGCTATCATGTTCGTTATACAAAGAGAAACGAATGTCGATATGAGATTGAGAATAGTGTAATAAGTCAGGCTGTTCTAAGTCTACACGTCTAAGTTTGACTTATTACACTAATCTCAAATGCAATGCCGTTATTCCTTTTTCTTTCTTCTGGTTATGAAAGTTACTGTTGTTCGTCTGCAGAATATGCGTGAATGGAGCGAGAAAATACAACATAGTTAAAATTTGTAGGAATATTTAATAGTGGACAATAACCTCTGATTGAAACAGTTGAAGTCATTTTAAAAAGAACAGTAAATAAAATAATATAATATTCTATTATTATTATTATTATTATTATTATTATTATTATTAATTATCATTATTTCCATTATTGTTGTGAGTTTTCAAAGACAGAAAATTAAACCTATTGTGCAGAATATATTAACACTGTATTTAACAACTTTGTGTTATTTACTAAACAGGTTGACCATTGTGATGACATCTTATATATAGCGAGATTTGCAAAAGTAATTTATTTAAATTCCTTAGGAAATACTATTAAATGTTAATGAGCGTGGCACCTGGCTAAGATAATTATATAAAAAACCTAAGTCTCACCTAAGTTAGACTACCACAAAATAGTTTCTATGTTCTACGTTATCACGTTTTACACTTCATATTAGATCTGAAACATACTTGTTTTCTTTGATTTCTCAGTGCTAAGTACCAGCTTCGTTTGTTAAATCCTTATGCCTGATTTAAGTGGCTTTTCAATAACTTCCTAAACGTCCCTTAGTTTGTTAAAACACAAATTCGCTTAATTGGACCTAACTGAATATGATACATGCTTGGTCTGTCTTCGTGTTGTTTACAGGTAGGAAATGTCCATTTAAGTCTGATTACCTTTTTCATCACATCTGCCGTTACGGGTATGCCTTTACACACCAAGTTATATTGTATTACTGGACTACTGTAGAACAATACAATATAGTGAGTAAAATTAAATACGTTGGACCTAAAGGTCAAGGAAAGTTTTAGTGGTTAAAGACATCACTAAAGCTGCCACTTCTGTCCAATCTAAGGCTGTGTACGTTCATCTTAGAGATGCTGTCCTGGTGAGAGAACAGACATTGTAGAAAGAGAATAACATCTCGAGTAGCAATATCCTGGCTGTGGATTTGACCAGTTATTTGATTAGCCCTGAACTGAGCATGGTGGTCCAATGCATGTCCTCTAGCATGCCAGAGTCTGCTAGTTGGAGGTGCAGCTTCTACGTACATATTTCACAAAAGAAATTCTTTCAGCAAACAGTAGGAATTTTAAATATTTTCAGTTGCAAATAAGAGAATTAAAAATATGTGCAAATGAAATACGCTTATAATTAATGCTACTACTGTGGATACGCACGGTTGTATTAGTATTTAAGTTTCTTGTTTATAATATCTGGTTTTCAAATTACATATTATCTTTATTACTTTTTGTGAGTAGACAGGAAAATGTTAAACAATATAATTCCATAGTCCTGACGGTAACACTTTAATTGATCATTAGCAAGCAGGAATATTTTGAAAATAAAAATGTAGGAAGACATGTAGCGTTGGAAGACATATGGAGAAATTAAAAAGGAATGTGGTGAGGGCATTTTTAATAAATAAAATATTGGAAAAATACTAATGCCACAGGAAGAGATGATATTCCAAACAAATCTAGGAAAGAGTGGTATAGGAAAATAGATATGCAGCTATCCGAAGGGATAAAATGCCTCCAGAATTTGGCTGTAGCTATCTTTGAAAACAAAAGAGATCGTAATAATCTAGGAACTGCATAGGACTTATTTACTGTGAATATTAATAAGCAGAAATGCCGGAAAGAATTGGAGTAATGAGCAAAGAAGAAAGGATTGTTATTGATTATTTGCTAATGAGCAGCTAATGTCAAAGAACAAACTAGTAGAAAGTAGCTCAGAAATACTTTACGGTGGTGGATAGGTAGAGTCAGACTGAAATATTCAATGCCATAGCCGGGATTTGAGCCACGGATCTCCCGGTCTCTAGTCGGTCGTTCTACCACTGAGGTACCATGCCAATATGCTGGCATAGCATTGAATTTCTCAACTGACTCTCATGTAAACCATACAAGATCTCAAACTATTTTGAGATGACAACCCCAATAATGACTTACAATGTTGTAAGTCGGACTCTATCTATCCAACTGCTGTCCTACACACGGTTTCTGTGAGAAAACGATTAAAAATTGTCACAATTGTCCACTATAGTTGGCTAAAGCTATGAAGCCTGGGACTTAAAGTAGTACTTACAAGATACTAAGTTTATCTTACAAAGAAGAGGAATCGAAGAATTAGATACTACAGAAGTACCAAAAGTATTAATTTTAACTGCTGTCAAGGAAACTGTCAATGAATGCAATATAAGGGAGCTTTTAATAGAAAAGGCCTTTTTTTAGACTCCTGAAAACAGAATTTAACTTTAGATGTGTATTTTGCATGAAGTGTATTATTTGGATCAAGTAAGGAAAATCTAGCCAAAGAATTAAAAATGTCAATGTGAAGTAAGACCAATCTAAAAAGAAAACATAAAATGTGACACTAAATGATAGGACACTGTTTGTTCATAATTGTGGTAGAAGGATTGGTGACTGAGAAACTGTTTCGTGGCAGAAGAAAATAGAATTAGAAACGGACACTATTAGGAGAAATAGGCATTAGGACAGGTAAGAAAATATTAAGTTCTCCCTTTTAGTACCTTCTAGCATTTACCGAGCCAGGTGACTCAGCCGTTTCGGGAAGTCGCGACATCCCTTTCCCGCAGTCAACCTCTCTGATCCATGGGTTTTACGGGGCTTTGCCGGGTCACGAGGAGAATTTGGTGGAGGTTTCTTCATTCCTCCGAAATTCATATCCCTTCATTTCAGCTTCATTTCATCCGAACCGGTCTCTTTCAGGGTTGTAATAGTCGACGACCACTACGGCAGAGCGCCATTCCGTAGAGGTGACTGCCCTCTGGAAATACGGCTCTCGGCGGCGGGTTAGTGTTAGTGGTTGTCTGCGGACTCAGTCTATCTTCTTCTGGCGCTCCGTGCGTCAAGATGAACTGCTTGTGAATCGCTAGGGACACTCCAAGACAGCTCTGTCCTTGTCCGGATGTCGGCTGCCCTCTGAAATTACTCATCTCATCCTTCCTCCAGGGATCTGACGTAGAATAAGCCAACGGCTGCAGTGTGGAATACAGCCCCGTAACGTACACACACACACACACACACACACACACACACACACACACACACTCTTTCTAGCACTTAATTTTCGGTACTGAATATCCTCAGTAAATGATAATTTCATAAGATTCACCAGCATTTTAATTTTTACTTTCTCTAGCACACATTTACAATTTACACAAAGGATAGAGAAGGTACCTATTGTATTCCACCGAAAAATTCAATACCGATATTTCACCGGAAGTCATGTTTTAAGGTCCTCTGAATCATAAAAGGGCATTTTTTTTAGAAAAAGCTACGTGAGTACGTGTCTGTGGGCAGCATAGACCACTCGTCTCTCGCCTAGGTGGCCCGGGTTTGATCCCAATGCGGTAGCAGGGGCGGGTTTTCTCCGGGATCTTCGGTTTCCCTCGCCATCGCATTCCACCGGTGCTTCATCTTCGTTCCATGTATCATCAGTTATTCCTTGCGGTGCAATTTGTAGCAATAGCAGGCGTTTAACACTATAAAAACATGTGTACAGCATAACTCAAAACCGAATTTTAGTTAAATGGCAAACTTTAGTATTTTAGCTCAGTATATTCAAGAGCTGCGACATGTAAAATTAGGAAAATTCCCTCACCCCCAACAACTCAGCATGGAAAACTTCTAAAAAATGTTGTTTCTTTCAAAAATATATTTAATGATTTTGATTAAAATATCATAACCTTAATATATCTTTCCAGCAAACACAGTGTATATCTTGAATTTTCTAAGAATATTCTCTGAAGTCCTCTTCATACACAGTGGCTTTTGTATAAGTTTTGTACAACTGATAAACAGTAAGGAAAAGACAAAAACGTACTACAATAGTATGCAAATCTTGTTAAAAACACAATTTATAATCATATTTTTGTTGTTGAGTAACGGTTTCCGAAATATTCCGTGTTAATGGTTTCAGTTTCAAGCTACTTAACAAGTAAAGATAACCGAATTTCAATTGTTTCGTATAGTAACCGGTTTTTAATTAATTGATTATCACTTTAGCCTAGTGCATTCCCTTACTTGGAAACAAATTATAAAACCGATTCTGCTAATCATGCTAGTCGAGATAAGAAACTACATAGAGCCATGCGAATGGAACACAGTAGATTTTTAACACCATAGAATATCCCAAACACCAAAGCTTTTGGGTGCTCAGAAAACTTCTCAATAATGGCACATACCGTTGTTGAAATATTATACCTCTGCGGTATGTACTTGACTGCAAACTGAAGTATAGCTCTCGTGCGGAGTTCATTGAGTTAGCATTAGTGCAGAATGTAGGGAACCAGAATTTCGGAAGCGTGGCAGCAAAATAACTCTAAGGCAGTACTTAACTCAGGGACATTCTAGATTTAGTGTCTGAAGGAATCCAGGAAAAGCGGGTTACGCCACTGAGTAGAGGAATGGGAACCGTGAGGATGGTGTGGAAGTAAATCGTTCCTACTCCGTCTCGACAGACCACGGCGAATCTCCACGCACGCATTCTCCTCCTCTAGCACGCCATCAGGAAGCACCATGGAAAGACGGCACCTGCTCACGCGAAGAACCATCTGCACAGCGTTCCGGAATGGGAAAGCAAGGAAAGGAAATGTTGCTACTTAGCAGTAATATAATTGCTTAGGGTTCTTTCTCTAAGGAAACATTTTACACTGGCGAAGAATTCGAAAGTACTCCGAACCCTCTTTAAAACAAGGTGACAACTGCTTCCGCACGAGAGCCAAAGTACCCGTTGAGGCATACTCTTGAACAGACAATAGTTGCTATAATTAAGAGAAATGGGAAAGGTAAAATAAAAAATCTGATATGCTACGTTCACATAATCTTCCCTACATCTATGTAATAAATTATAATTATAAAGTCTTCTCTTCTATTTATTTCACACAAATTGGGATAAACACTAACAGAAATTGTCTTATTACTTGCTTTCTTGTAAGTAGCAGGGAAAAAAAGTAACACACTAGGTTAAAGCGATAGTCAATTTTTTTTTAAATCTGGTTGCCAGGTGGCTGAAATCCGTTTCTTTGCATTGCCAGGAATTGATAAATTTAAGCACGAGAAAAAATTTAAGTATTTTAAAGCGGAAACAATAACAACGGATATCCCGAAAACGGTCAACTCCAAAAAAAAAAGTTTTGACATATACATATTGTGTGCTTTTGGTCTACAGTTTTGATGAAGTAAGTTTTTGTCTACCTTTTACAGTTTACCGGTTATGTAAAAGTCATTGAGAGTGAAGAGGTCTTCAGGAGCTATCCCAGAAAACTCAGAATACACTTTTACTTTGTCCTAAAAAGTCTTAAATATATGACGTTTTAATCAAAATTGTTAGAGCCATTTTTGATAAAATCATAATTTTCAAAATTTCTTCCATAAAAGGGTAGTTGGAGATGGCAGAGTTTCTTGAAAATCTTCGTGGTCCATTGGTATTTAACGGACTATTCGATTTGAGATACGCTCATAAACACACCAAAGATACAGACTTACATTTTTCTAAAAATGATTTTCTTTTTTGTTTAGGGGCCTCAAATCATATATTCCCGGTGAAATCTATGTATTACATTTTTGGATGAATACAATACCTTCTCTGTCTATGTGCATTGAACCTACGTGCTAAAGAATGTAATAAACTTTCGTAAAATAGTGGGTATACCTACTATCAATCGATAAAGCGTAGATGATGTCATTTGAATAAAAAATATAGTTTATAATCTGAACCCCAAATGATTATAAAACGGTGTCCCGTTAAAAATATACCTACATTTCTACTTGTATATATATTCATTTAGTCATTAGAGGAGGCACATTCACACTCACATTCATTTTTCCAGAATTTAAGAAGGATAGGGAATAATCTGGACTAGATAAAAGTCCATATCCCTGCTAGGAACCAAACCTGGGACGCCTCGAGCATCAGGTCCATTGACTGAGCTGCACTGTCAGCCATTTCTTTGTAGATAAAAAGAAAAGCATTAAGAATTGTGCATCTTATACCATTTTTTTTGTACTTTCTCTATACTTACTATTTACATAGCGTATAGAGAAGGTATTGCACTCCACCAAAAAGTCGGTACCGAGATTTCACCGGAAATATATGTTTTAGGGCCACCCGTATCCAAAAAAAGATAGTTGTGTGTGTGTGTGTGTGTGTGTGTGTGTTTGTGTGTCTGTGAACACGATAACTAAAAAACGAAAAGTCGGTAACATAGCAAGCTTAATATTTAAGTTTAGTATCTTCCAGGATGAGAGAAATCTCCCCGCCCCAAACTACCCTGCACATGGAACTTTTTTCAAAACATTTTATTTTCTCAAAAATGACTAACGATTTTGATTAAAATATCATATACTAAAGATATTTACCTGACAAATATAATGTATATGTTGAATTTTCTGGGAATAGCCTCTGAAGACTACTTTATTCTGGATGAATTTTACGGAATTTTGCATAGCTGCTAAACCGTAAGAGATGGAGAAGACGTTACCACACAAAGAATGTATATACACACATTTATGTTATATATATTTATTTCGTGGAGTTGATCATTTTTTAGATATTCTTTGTTTTTGGTTTCAGCTTTGAAAAACTTGTAGCTTTCTCATACAGGAGTTTGTCAACTCCTGTCCATACAAACATAGAAATTTCAATCACATAGCAACCAGCTTTTGGCTATCCCTTTATCCTATGGTACTCCCTTATTTCTCTTCGACTTACAAGGAAGCAGGTAATACGACTATTTCTACTAATTTTTTTTTCGATTAAAAGGAAGTAAATGGAAGCATAATTTTTCTAACAATAATTTGTTGCAGAGATGTAGAGAAAGTCATGTGAATGGAACACATCAACATATTTTTTTTTTTTTTAGCTTAGTCCTTTAACTAAAGTCACCGTAAGCTAGATTCGAATTCGCGAACCCTTGACCGTGAGGCACCCTCACTGCACTGTTTCCATGTAATCGAAACATATGAATGATGAACTCAAACTAATTCATGACAAACATTAACTAATTTTAAAGAGCTGGGACTACTAAAGGAAGTTGTCAGTTCCTATATCACTAGTGTTATATTACCTATGTTAATTGCCCGGTTTCTCAGAACCTACTTGACATAGAAGTGTGAGCGATAATTATTCATTCCTTCTGAATACACTGATTTGTTTCTAAGTTAAAACAGTTTTGATAAAATTAAGATATTTTTATAAACCTCTTAAGTTTTCAATAACATTTTGATTTTTTTTTTAAAAAAAAATCTTATATATTACATTTGCATGACTTTCTCTACATATCTGTAGCAAATTATTGTTAAAAATGTTATTCATCTATTTACGTCATGCTTCATTAGATCAACTTTAGCAGAAAAAGTCTTGGCTCCTTATAATTAGGGAGAAAACAAGGGAATAAATCAGATTAAAGCGATATTACAAATAGTTTAAATGCTGGCTGCTATGTGACTGAATTCGTTCTCTTTGCACGGGCAGAAGTTGATAAATTCCCGCATGAGAAAAGTTTAAATATTTTACAATTGAAACCAATAACAAGAAATACCTCGGAAATGGCTAAATTCACAAAAGATGTGTATAACGTAAATTGTGTATTTTAACGAGCTCTTCGTTTAATATGTAGTCACGTTTTATCTAGCTCTTATGGTTATTACGTTAGGTGCCATTAAGTATGAAGAGGCATTCAGAGCCTACTTCCACTAAACTCAAAATATATACTTAATTTTTCATTTAAGTATTTTTAATTTATGACATTTTAATTAAAATCACTAAAGCCATTTCTAAAGCAAAATTGGATGAGGTAATTTTCCTGCAAATCTTTGTGTTGCATCCTTGGAAGATGCTGAACTTAAATTTAGTATTCAACCGACTATTAGTTTTTCAGTTTTCACAACACCCACACATACATACACACACATAAGTATATAAAAGAATCATCTTTCGTAAGAAGTTTATTTGCAGAATAGGCAGAGAGAGATAAGTGATTGAAACATAACACGTTTTTAAAGTCTGGAAACAATTCTGATTTAAAAATTAAAGAGGTCTTCTGCTTCTTCGTCTTATTATTATTATATAAATACAGTTTACAAAGAGATATTGCATTAACTAATGTAATTAATTACTACTTACGTGCAATTTTTAAATAAAGTTATAAAGTGAATAATTAAACACACATTGATATGTTTAGTAGGAACTGGTTTATTAAAGTTTTATCTATTTTATTACAGGAAATGAAATTAATTAATGTTCAATATAAATCTAATTTAAACGTTGCACGTTTTAATTTTAATATGATGATATTAATGAATCAAGGATATTCCTTTCCAAGTTTATAAAAAGTATTGTTCTGAGCTTTAACAATCTGAGAATAACTTAAATTCCCAAACTTGCCTCGCTTTCAGTGTAAAACCATTCTATTGCTTTAATGGAATTCATAAAAACATATAAAGAATTAATGATTATAGACCACAGATGAATTGTAATTACCAAATTTATAATATACTTTCAAAACGTTTAATTTTTTTCAAAAAACACAGATCAAACTCTACTATGTGAAAATTATTATATCAATAAGATGGTGTAACTAGTGAATTAAAATCCGCTTGCACTTGTATCTCTGTACTCTATAAAGGTTAACGTTTAAAAACTGCATGTATTGACCTTCTACAGTGACTGCTATTGAAGATGCTGACCTCAGAAGTCAGCGAAACGTATGGTTCGCATTTTAACCTACGACCACGGCACAACAGCCCGGAAAATACAGTTTTTAAATATAACAACACCGGCCATGAAAATAGCCAAAGCTACTAGTTAACATTTAAATCAAATCCACTCCTGAGACAGTGCTGCCTTATGTTCACCTTGGTATGTGAGTCATCGCAGTTGGGATGTGTAAACAACATGAAGATTGGAGCAACGTAACAGGATTCTTCAGAACGCGAGACCCTTCCCGCGACATCATGATTCTTCTCGATATTTGAGATGTTTCTCCAAGCTTCCTTCGTCAAGTTTCTAGGAAGTTTGTGACGTCATTTTCCAGCTATAAAATGAAGAAGAATTGCAGTGCGCTATGGTGTTGTGAATTGTACTGGAGTATAAGCGCGCAGTGGTGCGCGAGCAACGCATGACGTGAGCAGTACACTGATTACGCGTCAAGTGAATTATTTAAGCAGTGAATTTAAGACTGTATGTATAAACAAGTGTGACGCAAATATTGTATTATTGTAAACTTAATAAATTCTACTACTACAAGCAATGTTGAGCTAATAAAGACATTTTTACAACATATAAATAGAGACTGAAGTTTTAGACTGAATAATTTAATTGAATAATGTAATTCCAGATCTTGAAATTTAAACTGCCTAAGTTAAGCGGCGAGAAGTTTATGGGATATTCAGGAATAATAGTTATATGTGTATTGTATGTTCAGCTAATTTTTTATTCATTTTCCCGCCCTGTAAAATGTATCCAATTCGATTTTGTATCCATTGAAGAAACAAAGTCACTTCGGCAAAAGCATTAGACACATTCCATACACATAGAAACTCAGAAATGAAATGCATTTAGTTAACACCACAATTTTGAGCCTCTCAGAGCCCGTATCTTCACACTAGGGAGCCGTTGTTGCTAACTTAGTAAACCAAAGTTTGAAACAAATGGCTGTCGCGTCATATCCAGACGTCACATAACATGTAATTATTACGTCACATTCCAAGTGACGTAATCAAGTCGGTATTCCTCTGTGGACGTCACATATTGAAATAAGCCGTGTCCTGCAGCTGGTATGACGTGGCAGGTGGTGGAGGGGGGATATGTGCACAGAGTCCCGCGTGTCAACAGAGGCTGCTTGATGTTCTGGAAACTGTAAACACCGCCAAGTGACGTTCCCCTAGCTTTCCATGTGCTAACGCGAAGAAACTGCTGCAATAACAGAATAAAACTGCACTCTTCACATCCGTTGAATGTTTCATGTGCATCCCAACGAAAGGTGTTAATTAGTACAGACGTCATTTGTTCCGAGCTCCTCAAATACATCTCTGTAACAAATTATTGAAAAAAGTTATTCTTCTAAATACTTTATATTTAACTTTCTTTTAAGTAATATATACCTACATAGTATACAGAGAAGGTATTTTTTTTGTAACTTACGTCCTTTAATCTGGTTTGTGATATCGAACGTTGAATGAGATGGGCGAATTAATGCTCAAATCATCTTGGGCCCATTGAACTTAAAGTTACTCGACATTTGTCTTCTCAGGATAAGGGAAAACCCCGAAAAAAACCTTATGCGGGAAACTCACCTAAGCGAGATTCGAACTCACGATCTTTTGAATGTGAAGCAGTCACCTACCACCACACTACCCAGGCGGGTTAGAGAAGTTATTGTAATGCACCCAAAAATTCGATACGGGACCACCTGAATCTACTTTTCGGAACAATGTCCGTTTGTGTCTGTCTGTGTGTATGTATGTGTGAGTGTGTGTGTGTGTCTGTGTGTGTGTGTCCCTCTCTTTGGGCAGCATAGCTCAAAAACGAAAGGTCCATTATATACCAAAATGAGTTTTAAGTTTAGTATCTTCCAAGGATGTGACACGAAGATTTTCAAGAAAATCCCCTCCCCAACTACCCTTTACATGGAAAAAACTATAACATTTTGATTTTCTCAAAAATGGCTCTAACGATTGGGATTAAAATCTCCTAAATTTTCGAACATTTCGGCATGTAAGCAAGGGAGTTTGAGTATAGGAGGATTTTCTTGAAAATTTTCGTGTCACATACTTGGGAGATACTAAACGAAGTACCATATTTGGTGTTTAACGGAATTTCCGTTTTTGAGCTATGCTGTCCATTTTCCGATGAAAACTCGCTATCAAAATGTTGGGTGTAATATTATACCTACAGTAATAAAACAAAAGTATTGAATAGAATTAGCAAAAAAAAGTAAATAAATGAAAATAAACTTAATGCACATTGGCAGTAAAATTTCTAATGTCTATATTTCTGTATCGATTTTTCTTAAAATTTTACTGTGATTACATTGCTATTATTCTAAAAGGACTACAAAATTTCAATTAAACTTGATAAATACTTTGTTCGTTATAAATTATACCACAACATTTATTATGTGAATATATAACCAAGTTTTACACGCACCTCAGAATTTGAGAAAAATGATTAAATTATTTTTGCACTGGAGCATTGAACCACAAAAAATGTTTAGTAATGATTTCGAGAACTTTTGTTTATGAATTATTATAATTTATTAAAAGTATTTAGAAATGTTAATGTGTACAATGAATAATTGTTCATAAGGTATATTATTTAAAAATTATATTACAATATATGCTTTTACACATTTTGTGAAATTTTTAGTTCCATTTAAACATAGACTAAGGATAATATGGCAGGAAATGGGTGTATCGTACTATCATTAAATGGATTTAGAGCCCAAAACAAGTGGAGTATAGGCATTGAGCCGCTGTAGACGCCTAAAGATTCCAAAAATAATTTGATAAAAGCATTTTTCGATTTTTGACCCATTGTAATCAAAATGCCACTCACAGAGTAATTAAACAAGTATTATAATACTACTGCTTAGTAAAATTGTTACTGAGCCTTCGTTTGGACCCATTACCGAAGTAATGTGATTTCTTTCGCCGTGAAAAAACATGCTATTGCCGGCAGAGTCGGATATTCAGCTATACAGATTTTACTACAAGAATCGCAAGCCTTCAAATAAGATGCTCGAAACCATATCCTTGTATTTCTAAACATCTCACATATTTTAAGATCATTTACATTACTGCAATTAATTATGCATGTTTCGTTCTTTAAAAAATTAACAAGCAACTACAGCGCTTGTTCACACTTTCCAAAATCCAATGCCAGAAATTAAGTATACTCACGTTGTATCGAGTGGCTGCAATTCCTGAACTACAGTTGCGTATCTGATAGGATTTTAATTATAATTAAGTTTTTGCGAACTTTCTGACTGTTTTCCAAAGTTTTTCAGAGACTTTAATGAGCTTCGGTAAAATTTATCTCCGGATTTATCTAGTTTTCCTATAGGAAGAATCTTTCTTATGAAGGATACATCCCTGAGCTTATTCACAGATTACGTACTGTTTATCTGCGCGAATAGAGAAGGGAATCCAAATACGAATCGGTGTATCACTTCTTTGAACGAATTTATCATATAGGATTGTATTTGAAGTATCTGAATGGATATGCTAAAATATACAGATTGTTGGGAATTTCATTTGCTCTAAACCCTTAGAGCACTGAAACACGTGGTCTCGGAACGTATCAACCTCTGTGCAAAACTTTGCTTCAGCTGATTAGCCGGCACACGTTGCTTTGTGCCCAAAAAGCAGTTCAAGGAAAATGCTTGAATATTCTTGAAGTAAAGTGCACCGCAACATTAGAATTGACATCTTTACGGACATTTTAAATAATTATGCAGTTTTTTATATTACTGGAATTACAACATATTAACATTTATGCCAACGTTAATTTTCATCTGAACATAGAAGTCTAGAAAATGTCAATGAAAGTTATGTATTGAAGTGCTGAAATATAATAAGATTCAGTGCCCTCACATCTTAAAAAAATATTTAAAATCGCTATCCCCCCCAGCTAAAGACGCATTATCTAATTACTTATCTCAAATATAGATTGAACATTTAACAGAAGTTTTATCGAGTTATTCTATTATTTGTTATAAGTTTAAGCTGTTTTAATTATAATAATAAACTTAATAACTTTATGTTGTTCATTTGTAGATTAAAATATATAGTTCTGTTTTATTATAAGGCCCCCTTAACTTCTATGGTCATATCGAGGATTATTTTCTTGCTGAAATATAGGACATATAAACGTTAGTTTTTTGTTATTATACCATTGAACACGCATACATTCATTATTACATGCATACTTCCAGATTCTGTGAGGGATAGGGAACGACTAAAGTTAAAGGAAAACTGCCACACCCGCTTTTTCATTATTATTATTATTATTATTATTATTATTATTATTATTATTATTATTATAATTGTTGTTATTAATAATCATCGTACAATGGAGAACTACATACTTACATAATTTGAATTATTTTGTTTTTATTTAGTTTATATGTTTCTATGACTATTTATATATAAGAATAATAATACCGATAGGTATATTGAGTGCATTTATGATGACTATGCTTTCTAAGTTCACTGATTACATTTATACAATAGGACTTGGTGGCAAATTCCTTAGGCATACCTGCGAGACAATAACGTTGCTAAAATACCTCCATGGCACAACAGTCCGCAAAGGACCAAGGCCTACCGCCCGGCCACTGCATCCCCCATCTCTTCCCTCCCAGCCGGTTAATGCGGTATTATCGATCTAGAGCCACTACTTCTCATTCAAGTAGCTCCTCAATTGGCATCCCAGGGACCTCACGATGCTGAGTGAACCCCGGAAACTTCTCCATGCCGGTCCCGGGAATCGAACCCAGCTCTCATGCTTGGCAAGCAGTCGTGCTACCACATTGTTTGGCATAAAGCCAAACTACTAATTTTTACTAATGCACGTCTTAAAATTTCAAAGTATTGAGAAGGTGCCGGAAGTTTATCTGAAAGCATTGTTTATACCTTGATACGAGTATCGAGATATCGATGTATCGAGCTCCTAAAACATTAGAAAAGAATTCGCCGCCTATGATCCGCCGCCTACGCAGTCACTATGCTGGACTCCTTACATAAAATGAATGATGCTCCAGAATAGAGGATAGAGCTCATCAAGCTTGCTATGTTTGCAGAGCAGAAAGACGTAAAGGCAAACCTTTCAGTTCGCCAGCTTGGATTGATCCTCGCTAAAATATTAAGTTGCGAGGGTCAAAGCTCCACTTTCCAAAATAGAAAGAAGGTCTGCCTCTACAGTAACGGTAGTGAATGTGAAAAGTTCAATCGATCCACTGTTCTCGACCATGCGTTACATTAAGACGTGGGATCTAAGCTACCACGTAAAGTGTACCGGATGAAACACACCAAAGCAATGGATGTTAAATGGAATCGCTTCGGTCCTTTGTGTTTGTTACCTTTAGTGAAAGCGCGCGTGTTTTATCTTCTCTTTCCTATCCATTCTCTCTCTCTCTCTCTCTCTCTCTGTCTCTCTCCCTCTTTCCGTTATCGTGTATAGCATTAAAAGCATGCGGATTATTTAGCGATATGCACAGCTTTCTAAGGCTCTTGTAACGAAAACACTTTCGATTTTACTTAGTATTTACCCTACGCTAACCATGTACGTTAATAAATGACACAGATGGCCAACATGTTTCATTAAATATTACGCTACTTGTTACATTCTCCTTCACGTGCAGGATTGAATCAACTAGATAGGTATACAGATAGATGCCTGAGGCGATAAACTCACAAACTTTTTCTAGCCATCCTTCAACAAACTGTACAAAAGCGCATTCTTTCATCCACATCACGTTAATCGAAATTTACTTTATAGTTTCTCTACACATAGTATATATCTAATGTATACGAAATTTCACCGCAAATACTCGTTTTAGGGTCACCTATATTTAAAACATTTTTATAAAATAGTCCATGTGTGTATACATGTGTTTGTGAACATGATAGCTCAAAAAGGAAAAGTCGGTAAAATGCCAAACTTGATATTTAAGTTATTGTATTCCAATGATGCGACACGACGATTTTTAAGAAAATACCCTCACCCCAAACTACACTCTACACTTTCATTAAAAATTGGCTAAAACGATTTTGATTAAAATAGTATATCAAATATATTTACACGACAAATAAAATGTATATATTGAATTTTCTGGGAATACCCTCTAGAGACCTCTTTATTCTAGATGAAATTTGCTGAAGTTTGCATAGTTGGTAAACCATAGAAGATAGAAAAAACTTACCAAAAATATACATCTTGTTAAAACACGCCATTTGTGTGGTATACATTTTTTCGTAGAGTTGACCGTTTTTAGATAGTCCTTGTTAAAAGTTTTAAAACTTTTAACATAAGGGAATTTGTCTTATCCTAGCAATGCAAAAAATTGGATTTATCTACATGGCAACCATCTTTCAAAGATTTAAATATCGCTTTAGCCCTTATACTCTCTTATTTTTCTTATACTTACAAGAAAGAAAGCAATAATCCACTTCTGATAATATTTACCTGGATTTTCATGAAGTAAACAAAAGAATAAGCTTTTTTACAATAATTTTTACCGAGAAGTAGAGGAAGTCACGTTAATGGAACACATCAGACTTTTGTAGAAAGGGTTCTTATTATATATTTCCTTATGGTTACAATGAAAATAAAATTGTATTTGAGATTTATTTATGGGGTTTTTAACAATTGCGTTCTTAGCCTCCGATTCTATATAGGACTTGAAAGACCGCTTAATTTTGCTAAAAAGCCTGTTTAACAGGTTTGAGTTTTTTAACGTGCCGTAAATATACGAAACGGCTTTACTTCCCTTCCGAAAGGAATCCTTGCTAAGGTTTTTACATCCGAAGCCGCGAACTTGGGAACCAAAAGCTAGTATGTTAACCCCCGACCAAGGAAAAAGACACAATGAGAAAAAGGGTATAGGGTAGGCTTAAGCTATAGTAGAATCTTTTAAGAAAGGCTCGCTTTGTACTGGCTTTCAAATTGCCGATCTCTTTCCATTCCCGGGAGAGAGCGAGAGAGAGAGAGAAGGATGGAAGGAGAGACGAATAATAACTTCTCGTTTGAGAAAAATATAAATAATTTCAAATTGAAAACAATAGCAAGAAATATTTCGCAAATTATTACTTGCAAAAACATGTATTTGAAATATCTTGTATTATCTACAGTTCGTGTGATAGAATTTTGTCAAGCCATTTTGAAAAATCAGAGATTTTTTAAAAGATTGTAGTTTGGTAGATAGATTTCCTTGAAAATCGTTATGTCAAATTATTGCAAGATGGAAAGCTTAAAAGTCAAGTTTAGCATTAAATTGACGTTTTTCAGTAATGCTGATCACGGATACACACACACATATAGAGACACGGACTGATATTTTTCTAAAAATGTTTTTTGTATCACAGCATATTTCAGTGAAATCTTGGTACCGAATTTTTGAGTGAAATATAACATTTTCTACTTCCTACACTTGGCGAGGGATTAGTAACAACATTCAAGAAAAACAATTATTATTATTATATATATATATATATATATATAGAGAGAGAGAGAGAGAGAGAGAGAGAGAGAGAGAGAGAGAGCCTTCTCGACCTTTATGAGAGCAGCGGTTTTCTTTTCTTTTGTTTTCTTGGGATAAGATCAATTTATCATTAATGTCTCCAATATTAAATGCATATTTTGTGGTCTACATAGGCACCACTATCTGGTTTGTTCATGGTTCTTATCTGGATCAGTTCTTATCTTGTGTTCGTTGCATTTATTTTACCATCGTTTGAAAGTCACAAAATCAAATATTTTGATGTTAAATTCACCACCTTATCAAGTGTATTCACCATCCGCTTCTGTATCATAAGCATTTGATATCCGCAGATAAACACGTGTTGTTTCTATTTGTCCAAACACTTATGTTTTGGTATTCATGACACTGCATTATTTGTGGAACATTATTTCTGTAATTTCAAATGTAAAAGTAATATCAGTCTTAGATGATATAAGTGAGATTTTATTGTTATAATTTTATCTTCTCTATGTGTACTATATACGTAGTGTACAGAGAAGGCAATATATTCCACCCAAAAATTTGATACCGAGATCTCAATACCGAAATATGTATATATTTTAGGGTCCCCTGTATTTAGAAAATGGTCCACTTGTGAGTATGTGTTTGTGTGTCTGAGTGTATGTGTGTGATTTCCTGCATCTGTGTGCACAATAACTCAAAAAGGAAACGTTGGTAAAATACCAAACTTGATATTTAGGTTTAGTATCTTCCAGGAATACGACACGAAATTTTTAGTAAAACTCCCCCATCTCAAAATCCTTTTACATGGAACAAAGAAGCATGGCAGATGATAAAAATTACTAACAATAATGACATGAAAATCTCTCCCATTTGCTAGGAGGAAGATTCCTGGGCTCATATCCTAGCATTATATAGGGGTACGGAGGAATGCAGGGAAAAGTATTTACCGCGATCCTTTACGACACGAATGTAGAGTTAGGAGCATATTGGACGCTACTGGCAGGCTCGGAAGATGCTTAAGGCGAAATAGCTGAGATCTGAACAAGCTGATAGCAGGGAAGAGGAGGGCGACAGGAAGAGTGAAAAACTGAAAACTGATCATAATGTTTTATACATATTTTATGTCATCTTTTTTGGTTATTGTTTTGTTGTGGTGTTAGTATTGCATGTATATATACCCTATTATAGTTAACAAATGCACTGAAGATTATATATATACCCTATTATATATATATATATATATCTTCAGTGCATTTTTTAACTATAATAGGGTATACTACAGCATCAGATTACTGTTTATTGTGTTGTGAATTTAAGATACTGCATTTGATATGTTTGTCTTTTTATATTCGTGTTCATTCTTCTCATTTTTGTTTTTAATTTTTCTTAATACTTTGTGTATTAAATAAGGTCTGTGAATCAATGTAATTGACGAAAATAAGTTTACGTATATTGGTATTTAAATAATACACTTATTCATTCATACATGAAACAATTCTAAAACTTTCTATTTGTTAAAAGTGACTATAGCGATTTTGAATAAAATATCGTATATTACAGACATTTACTTAGCAAACATAGTGTATGTTTTGACATTTATGGGAATAGTCTCCGAGAATCTTATCATACAGGATGAATTTTGCATAACTGGTAAATTATAAAATATAGATAAAAAGTTGTGCAACAAAAATGTAGAGCTTTTTAAAATACACAATTTATATCACATACATTTTTTGTAGAATTTACCATTTAAGACATATTTTTATAGGTTTCAGTTTCCAAATACTTCAACTTTTCTTACACGGAGATTTGTCAACTCCTGGTCATACAAAGAAACGGAATTCAATCACATAGCAACCGGCTTTTGAAATATTTGGCTCTTGCTTTAGCGTAGTGTATTTCCTTACTTTCCTTCTACTTATAAGAAAGCAAGTAATAAAACGATTTCTACTTATGTTTATCTTGATTAACAACATTTATTGTTCCTATTATAATTATTATTACTACTACTATTGTTATTTTTATTTCATTAATATCCACTAAACCTAAGTTTACCATTCTTAGGATCCCTTGTAACATATCTCCACCGTTCGATTCAAGATGTTACAAAATTTCCTGAAGATTAAAATATGTGCCTCAGGTGCAGCCATATACCATTACGAGGTGTTGGATCGATTTTTGAGGGACGTAGAGAGTGAAAAAGACAAAATCTACCCTCCAAATGTTAACATTTTTTTTTTCCATCATACCATTGCACCTTCTTCTACATGTGCCGAGATGATACAGTGTTTATGTGGGAATTAAGGTAGGAAAATTAGAATTATCCAGTTTTGTCACCTCGGCTTTAAACTGTTATTTATCCAGTAAACTGTGATCAGAAAATACAATTCTTTATTGAAGTTAGATATTTGTTTAGGGTAAGAGGATTTTAAAGAACATAGTTGTGGGAACAACCTCGTGCACGGTGACCTGCTTGAGATCTATTGCGGACAGCAAGAGAAGTATGTATAAAGTGATACACCGGAGGCTCCTGGCAGTACAGAAGCGCACAGGTAGCTTCTAATAGTCCCTGCTGGAATACCCGTCCCATTGTCAAGCTGCCCAGAGAGGTCTAAGAATAAGCCGTGGGGGACCACGCAGCCATCTAACGTCCTCGGTACAATTCTTTCCTTGGAGCAAACATCCGGTCTTCTGTCTGGTACCAGACCACCTCAGCATACCTAAAAACACACTTGAAACTAAGAGTATTTTATCTCTCGGCCAGGCAAAACTATGAATATCGCGTCTCAGTGGGTGGTCGACGAGATTCACAACCGAGAGCTTTCGAGAGCCAACTCGCTACGGCTCTGCCGTAGCTCAGTGATTTTTTTTTTTTAACAAATATAGTTCCGGAGGCTTGTCAGGACTCCGGCGCTGTATTCCTTTTTTCTCTATTATTTCCAGTTTCCTATATTTCCTTAGTAGACCTTATTATTCTTAACCTTTTCCTTTTACATATACATGCACAAACATAGACACATTTACAAACACAGAAACATCCATGCCCAAGGCGGGACTCGAACCCACGATCCTGTGCACCACGAAGCGCCAAAGCAAGACACTAGCGAGCGCGGCCACCGGGATCGGCAAGATGATTAAACCTCTCGCTTCTCACCTACACGGCTCGGTTCCGATCCCAATAGATCGCATTAAGAGATTTGTGGTGGACAAAGCGGCGCAGATGTGGGCTTTATGGGTTTTCCAGTTTATCCCGCCATTTAATTCCACCTGTGCTCCATATTCATTCGATGTATGATTAGTGTCATTGTCTGCAATGACACAGGTAGTAAAAGCGAGCGTTAAATACTATGCAAAAAATCTTGTGTTCCATTCACATACATCTCTGCATCAAATTGTTAAAAAGCTTATGCTTCTATGTACTTAATGCTATTCGAGAAAAAATTAGTAGAAATAGGTTTATTACTTGTTTCCTTGTAAGCAGAAGCGAAATAAGGTAGTACCATAGGTTAAAGTGATAGTCAAAAGCTGGTTGCTATGTGACTGAAGTTCCTTTATTTGTATGGACAGAAGTTCACAAATTCCTGTATGAGAAAAGTATACGTTTATCAAAGCTGAAACCAAAAACAAGGAATATTTAAAAAACGATCAACTGCGCGAAAAAAATATTTATAGCTTAAATTGTGTGTTTTAACGTGCTTTACATTTTTTGTATGGTAGGTTTTGTCCATCTCTTACGGTTTAGCAGTTATAGACAATTCCGTAAAATTCATCCAGAATAAATTTTATCAAAATTGCCCGAATGATATTTGAAGTATCGAGAACTTATATTTTCATGAAATGTTATTCATGGAATCTTTGAAATATTCCATTCGGCTTAAAATTATTTTTCAATTCTTATTTTCTATTATTAGTATCTGTCATGTGTAGAAACGGTTATAGTATTTTTTTTAAAATATCTACTCTGAAAGAACAATTTAAAATATTTATGTTATTGCATAATTGAAAGCTATTCTTATTTAAAAAAATAAAAATCAATTGATTTACTATGCACATAAATTTCAAAATAAAAGAAGAATCGTGTTCGAATTATTTTAAATATTATTTGCAGTACTAGTTTACAATATTCATTGGATAAAAAATAACTCCTAAAACATACTGTATACCAAAAATTAAGCTTTGAGAGTTCTTAAATCTTAGTAAAGAAACATGCATAAAATAAAATTTAACTAATATTAATCAACAACTATAGCTCTCTCCTTCTTTATTCTTGCAAGTGCCTCCAGTTTTCTAAACGTTTCGCCTCCTACTAACTCTGGTGTCTTCGGTGATGACTATGTCAACTTCCATACTTTCTTCTAAAATTTATCTTACACTGTTTTTCTTGCTGTATCTGTTATTTTGTTACCAGTGACGCTTGCTTTTATATTTTGATACACAATACGCTCCAGATTTTACTAAGAAATATCCTAAACAATCTAAACTACTAGTCGTTTCTTTTTGGGATATTTGTGCCAAATGGATGAATGTAAGCTGTCATTGTGGTATAGTTGTAGGAGAAAGCTGCGGTTCTGAAGTATGACTAATTTTGCATTTATATCTTTTCTAATTAATGTATAAAGTCTTCAATTTAGTTTTTTGATTCTGCTAGTTTGTACTAGTATTGACATTTTGCTGAAATATCACCTACACTGATTGATTATAATATATAAGTATAAATATAGATGTAAACAGCAGCATGGAGTAATCACATCTACTAATAAGTTAACAAGGCACATTATATAAAATAAAATGTATGAAAAATAATCAAATAGTATTATTCACATTATTATCTATCTGAAATGAGCTTGTTTTGAATACCTTAAAATATGTTACTAGTTATTTTTAATTATTTCCAATATTGTTGCTAATAATAATCTAATGCTACTTAAAATCAATGCTCAGTGTATAAAGAGCTAATTTGAATGATTTTGGCAAATAATTACAAGTTTTCTCTCTCAGAGCAAAATAGGAATGTGACCGGTTTTTAAATAGCTATGCAGGGCTTTTTAAAATGGCTACCAAATTATTTGCAATATAAGTTTTCACAAAAAAAAAAATTACTGACATCACAGAGATTTCTTTTGGTAAGAAATTTATTAATTTTTCTAAGAATTTTGACCTAAAATGGGTAAGTACCCATAAATATATAATACTTAGAACTCGTGTAATAATTCATTTAGTACAAACGGCATTTTGTTCTACATCAAAGGTGATGAGTTACACATTTAACACATTGCTTAACGCTTACATATTCTTCTAAAAGTTATTGGTAGTTAATAGAAAATTGACATACCCCTAAAATTGTTGCTTGAATAATGCAATAAATATCCAGTAGGTATGGATACTATATCAGTTTAGGCAGATTTTAATTTTATATTTTAAAGAAGTGAATGACTTTCTGCCACACAGGGAAGGTGAAGAAGTTGCCGCTATGTTCAGGGGCGCACAGCTCCTGAAAGGAATCCTGCCATCAGGTAAATGCATTTGTCTATCTAATGTGCGGGCCTCTGATTACTTTATTCTCAATTTCAGTCTTATAACTTAAGTGTGATGCGCAATAACGTCTTGAATATCAACTAAAATGATTAATCCAATTCCAAAGTATCGCACAGCTCACAACATAATGATAACTTTAAGAATTGGTTTAATTTCAACATGAACACCGTTCTACTGGGATCCAATTTTTATTCTGATAAACCTTATACCTTATGTTTAATTTTTTGAGCCTCAGCTTCATTTATGATACGCTCTTAGTATGAGAAAATATGTTAAAATGACGTGTTCCATTTACCGACTTTCTCTATTTATTCCACATAAAAATGTTTTTATAAATTTGTATAAGGCTTTAAATAAATAATAAATCTTAATATTTAGATAACATATTTTATAATGTTATATAGATAAGCATTATTATAAATGTGTTATTAAATATCCTTCTGGTTAAAAGTTAAAAAAGGGAATTTACTTGGCTAATATTGGTCTGGATGGCTCAGTTTAAGCGCTAGGCTCCCGATCTCAAGGTTCCAGGTTCAAATCCATTCCAGATTAATAGTTTCTGTGTGCTTAAAAGTTATCAATGGCATTTAAATAGGCTTCTGTGATACGAAATTCTCTTACACGTGGACACTGACATAATCATGCCTATTGACAAAGAAATAATGAAAAAACTAAATTTACACTCGGCTAAAAGGATAGTCAAATATTTCATGCACTGGTCGCAAAGAAAAAAACTAATTATGTCTTGAATTTGAATCGAAAATTGTTAACTTAAATATATGTTGGTTATAAACTGCTTTAACATGACCTATTATTTGTATGTTGAGAAGTTTCTTTCTGTGTTTCACTATTTACCAATTTTGCACAAGTCATGATACTGCAGAGAACTTCAAAGGCGGTTCCCAGAAAATAAAAGATATGGCTTTCATGTCTCATGAAAGCATCTTCAGCATATAGCATTTTAATCAAATTGTTAGTGTTAAAAAAATCATTTTTATATAGTCCATGTAATAAATTTGGAGAGAGGGATTTTCTTGAAAACTTTTCGTATTGCATTCTTGGTCAATGCTGTCTTAATAATAAAGTTTAGTATTTAACCGGCCTTTAATTTTTAAGCTATACAACTTTCATCTTTATAGAAATTATATCATTTTAATTAGGAATCATAATGTCTAGTGATATTCGAATTTTTGGACGGAATACAATAATTCCCTGCTTCCTGTTACAAAGAAAGTAAAAGAAATAAAAGAAATAAAAATACCACAAATGTTAAAGCAACACAATTTTAATTCTTTAACAAGCTCATCTTTTTATGTTACTTGATTTAAATTTTCTAAAACTTTGAAACTAAAAATGTTAATTGATATAGCATATAGAATAATATACCTTAGTCTAAATTTTTCCATTAATTGGCGACCAAGCTCAGCGTAATTCATCCGGTGTACTGGTGTTATCCCAGGCTAAAATAATTAAGTTAAAAATATGATGTCTTCCTTTCACAAGATTTTTTCCAGCTATTCCAAAAAGAATCTTTCCTTACAAAATATTCTTTTATTTAAGTCATGCTAATCAAGATAAACGTTGCCAGACTTGGTCGTATTACTTGGTTCTTTGTAAACAGAACGGAAATAAGAGAGTACACTGAGCTAAATCAATAGTTAGCTCTTTTAAAAGCCGGTCGCAGAGTGAAACAATTGAAATTAGTTTCTCTTTGCCTGCTAGGATAAAGCAAGAGTGAGGAAAATAAAAATTTCACCCTTTAGAGAAAAGTTTAAGTGCCTTAAAACAGAAACAAATAATTCGGAATATCCATAAAATAACTAACTCTTCGAAAAAAATGTATATGACCTAAATGGGTGCTGTAATGAGATATACATTTTTTGTGGTAAACTATGTGTTTCTGTTACGGTTTAACATTGTTACAAAAGTATCCAGAATGAAGAGGTCTTCAGAAATAATTTTTAGAAATTTCAAGTTAAACATTGCGTTTAGAATGAAAATATACTAAACATCTGACATTTTAATCAAAATCGTTAGCCATTTTTGAGAAAATCAAAATTTTCAAGAAATGTTCCATGCGAAGAGTAGTTTAGGAGGATTTTGTTGAAAATATTCGGGTCGCATCCTTGCAAAATATTGAACTTAAGACTTTTCGTTTTTGAGTATGCTGCCACACTGACAGACACACACGGACATGTTTTTAAAATTTCTCTGGTGGGTTCAGGACGCCTCAAAACTGTATTTTGGTATGGAATTTTGTATGGAATACAATACCTTCTCAATCCAATATATACATTGGTACATAAAGGTCAGAAAGTAAAAACCTGAATGGCCTAGGGAGAAATATTTGAGGAAACTTAAAGGAAACAATGGCACAATTTATTAATATACGATTTTATAACAAGCAACCATTAAAAGTATAGCAATTTTACTGTCAATGTATTTTGCTTAAAATGAGTTTTACAGTTGTTACATATCTAAGTTACAGGTCTTGAATTAATAATGTGAAAACTAAATCTTTCGACTTACGAAACGCTTGATTGTCCCAATTAACATTGTGGGTTTTCAAAAGTAATTTAGACTCTCCCAATTTTGGCCAAGCAAAAAAAAAAAAAAAAAAAACAAAAAACAAAAAACACTTTAGTCTACCCTTCGCAGCAGAAACTTCTCTATGCTCTTAAAGACGGTCTGTCCCTCGGCAAATTTCCAACTTATTCAAGGAATTTTTTTCCACGGTGGCTCGCCGAAGAGCGAGAAAATAACTAGTTTGAGTTTTCTCACCGGGTCGCAGCTGAATCTCGTCGTAGATATGAATATTTTGTGTGACGTCAGTGGAGAATATCATATCTGCCGCACAACTTGTGTAAGGGGATAGACGAACAATTCACTGGTTAAACCTTCTTCTTGGGAAATATTTATATTGAAATGATTGTTTTAATTATGCACATATTCCTTAGCGCTAGATTATAATGATTGTATTTATTCTTTTTTCATCTTATATATGTGTTAATAAATGCTCTTTTGGAACTGATCACTTAGTATCTAGCTTCTGTTTTTGCTTTTTCATAACATAGGTATAGATTACAATATAAGCACTGTAAAATTTTGAGTACTACTTACGTAGATAGACTTTGAGATTTGTACATTATTAATATTAGTATTTACAAGGATAAAATTCTCAGCCTTTGCATGAAATGCTTATAAATTCCTCTCATTCCATAAATGTACAAAATTGGTTAAGTATATATTTTTTCCTCAATTGTTGCTTTGATCTGTTATTTCCGTAGGATTTGTGAAATGCTTTTTCACACGGGAGTTGTGTGCAAACAGTTTGCTTAGTTTACTTCTGCGTTATTTCTACTCGGTTGATATGTAAATTTCCACAAATATTAACCTTCCTAACAATTTAACAAGTTGTTGTTTACTATAATATTTACTAGTATCGGTTTCTGAAGGCAATATCATGCTATGGAATCTCAACAACCAGCTTTTCACTTGCTAGGTGACAAATTTTCTTAAGCATATTCATTTATTTTGCAGCGGTGTTAAAGGTATGTGAAAGTGTTTGCCATATTTGAACAGGTGTAAGTGATGTAAATAAATATATTCGTGTTTTCAGGAATTTCTTTCGTTATATTATTATGGTATGCTTTAAATTAGGGACTGATATGTAATAAGATAAGAAGTAATACATATTTTAGATAATATATTTAATTCTATATAACTTAAGATTTCCTGCTACAAGTTTTTGTGTCTAGTTTAAGTTATCACTGTGGAGTAAAATGCAATTTTTCAACTTCGGAAAAGTAAGTAGTAGTTTGTGCTTTATTGTGTTATATACATTTTTAGTGAAATATTCCTATTTTCAGCATTAAACAGAAACATACCTTTCTTATACAGGAATTTGTCAACTCATATCCATACAAACAAAGGAACTTCAGTCACATAGCTACCAGCTTTTTACTATCACATTTTTACCTATGGTACTCCCTTATTTCACTTCTGCTTACTAGAAAGCTAGTAATACGACTATTTCTAGCAATGTTTTCTCGATCAGCATGAAGTGAATAGAAGCATGACCTTCTTAACAATAATTTGTTGCAGAGATTTAGAGAAAGTCATGTGAATGGAACACATCAGATTTTTTTAGGAATGTGATCCAGCTTTGAGCGGTGCAAGGAGGAGGAACAAGGCTGGGAGTTAAGAGTGTTAATGCCCGAGGAGTTTACGACGTTTGCGGAGAGCCATTCAAAACAAACGAAGAGGAATGCTGACTTCAGGAATTGTGTTGACCCATGACAACGCTCGTCCACACACTGCTGGCACAATCTATCGGCTCCTTGAACACTTTCAATGGGATATTTTCGATCATCCGTCGTATTCTCCTGCCCTGGCAGCCAGCGACTTTCACCTTTTCCCTGAACTGATGACGTGGCTAGGAGGGCAGCACTTTCAAACCAACGAAGATAACGTCAATGCTCATTTGAAATTATTGGCGGCAACATTTTTGTAAAGCGGGTATTGCAAAGCTTGTGCACAGGTACGATAAATGTCTCAATGTTTTCGGTGATTATGTTGAAAAGTAGCATAAATGTACAAAATGTTTAGTAATAAAGTAATTGCTTTCTATGAAATTGTCTTGTACTTGTAACATATCGGATGTTGAAAAAAATGGCTCGCGTTATTAAACGTTATAATCGTTAAACATCTATATTGTATACTAAAGTGGTAGACGAAATGCGAGTTAGTAGTTCTATTTTACTTTAAATCAATTCTTTCAAGAACAGAAGAAAATGTGGTAGAAAATTACACGGCGGCGTGAAAGGGTTCGCTAATTTCACGAAAGCTGAGTACGGCCTATTTGAGTCAAATCCCGGAGTTCAAAGCGATTACACTTTCCTGACAGGCAGTGCTGAGTACGAACCAGTCCAAACGAAATCTTTAATTGGCACCCATGGAGATCTAAACCTTTGTCTGCTTTATTTGGAGGTATTTTTACCAACTAACAGTAAATCCCTGTAAAATGAACAGTTGTTTTTAGAATAAGTGAGAACAACGGCTAATGCCCGAATAAGTTTACATTTATCGTATATTGAACTGAAAATTTATGGTTGAGTTATACTTTTCATAAATTATTCATCAAGTTATTTTATTTAAAAAAGCAGAAGTACTTACGCATGACCATATCAATCATATGCATCCTATAAAACAAAACCTGGCTTCTGAGTTCATAAATGTGTTGTTTTTTTATTAATATGCGATTATTATTAGAGGCTGCTATTACTGTATATTCATTTTATCTTTCTTTAATTTTGTATAAAACATTCACATACGGTTGTTGTATATCCCAAAATATTTTCATACCACAAAGAATTAACGCAATATATTTCTCAATTTTGACAAAAAAGTTGGGCATTCCTACCTGCTTTTATTTTCCTTTTTATTATACTTATAACTTACGCATTCATGCAAAGTACAGAATAGAATTACATATACATTGAAGGTTTACAGTATAAAGAGAGGTTTAATTAGATTAAAAGTGGAAACAAAAAAAATTTCATTGGAATGTCTTACTGTTTTTCTGAGCTAGTAAAGAAGGAATTTCCTGATCTGTTAACGAAGAAGGCATAATCTCTGGCGCATTGTACTAACAGAGAACAAGTGAGGAGAAAGTGTCAGCCAGGTTCTTGTGTTAACCCATGGAGAGGATTAAAAACTAGTTGATTGGGAGGGAAAACTGATTTGATATACTTATAAGAATATGAATCAGTTTTAGTCGGTGAAAGGAGGAGGAACAAGACGGCAAGGTGGAGTGTTAGTCCCGAGAAACTTTATTGAATCTGTTTTGTAAACATTAGCATATGCTCGAGAACAAGCTTTTTATTATTCTATTTTTTCTGTTTTGTAGCTTAGCTTTGTTTTTGGATTATATGTTTTACGAAGTAAAATGTAATTGGAAGTAAACAAAAGAGTCAGGAAAAGAAAGTCGCTTTTCCATTTGAGAGAAGTTTAAGTAGGCTTAAAAGTGATTATCTCGGAAAAGTTTAACTCTACAACAAAAGCGTATGAACATTTTTGTAAGTTCTTGACTATATCTTACATTCTACCTGTTACAAATTGTATACAAAGGTCATTCAGAGACCATTTCCAGAAAATCCAGAAGAAATATTTAGTTTGCTATAAAAATGTGTTAAACATATATTTCAAACAAAAGCTTAAGAGATATTTTTAAGAAAAATCCTCGCGTCGCATGCTTGGAAGATATTTAACAACTTTGATATTTAACTGACATTTCGTTTTCGAGTTATGCTTTCCACAAACACACATAAACACACATACTTGTTTTATTCTAGAGGACTGTGAAACATGCATTTTCGTTGAAATCTTGATATGGAATTTTGGTGGAATAGAATACCTCCTCTATCCACAATGTTCGTGGTACAAACGGCTAGAGAAAGTAAAAATATGTTACTTACAACAACCTATCAATGTCAAACAAGGAATGAATGTTACGAGCAATCACTGCCTCATCATTCTATTTGCAAACAATTCCTCATAGACTTTGGCGGGATACTCAATAAATAAGTGCAATAATATCTTCCCTTATATGTTTTAAAACGTTGGACTAAAAATTAGTGTTCATAACTTGACCATTGGAATTGATTTTGATGCCGAAGTTTAAGAAAAATCTAGTACCCAAGTTTCGGTATGTCCTCTCGTTGTCATTCAGTTATGTTCTGCATTTTAGAAAGATATATCACGTGTCTCAAGTGCTGCATTAACGTAGGTTATTATTGTAGCTTTCTAGAATTTAACAGAGAAAGTGATAATGCCTCTGTAATTCAGTTATCATTGTGAGAACCGAAAGTGGATTTACCTAATATGTATAACACAACTGTGAATGAAGATAAGCTCGTGATACTCGGTGACGAATCTGATACGTCTGTAAACTGTCACCGTTTTGCGAACTTGTCAATCAATGATTCAATCCCTACACTCTCGGAATTTTATGATATCGGAATATTCTTTCATTCACACATGGTTCTCAACAAATAACCCACCCTCTTTGCTTTGAAAGTAGCTGATACACTTTATATTTACTAATGGTCTGGAGGTCATATTTTAAGAAGGTAATTTTTGAAGAACTAATAAGAAAAATTTTATGTAGTCCATTCCATTATTTTTTCTACATCTCTGTAGCATGCTAATCCAAATAAAAATTAGCACATATGGTTGTATTAGTTTTTATTTTTATTATTATTTTTTTTTTTTTTTTTTGTATTTTACCGTCCTTGGTCATATCGGACGATGACGAAAGTTTTGAAATGATGCTTAAATGATATCGGGGTCCATGGAGCTTAGAGTTACTCGACATTCCTCTTCTCAGGATAAGGGTAAACCCCGAAAAAATGTTTATCTGTGTAACTCACACTAAGCGAGATTAGAACTCACAACCTTTTAAATGATGCAGACATGCTACCACCACACTATCCAGACAGGCTATTTGGTTACTTGGAAGTAGAAGGAAAATATAATGGGATAATCAAATATTTTAAAACCAAGTTACTATGTGATTAAAATACGTTTCTTTGCATTACTATGAGTTGAAAGTTGTTAAGTATTCTAAAACTGAAGCTAATAACATGGAATATCTAAAAATTATCAACTCCACGCAAAAAATGTACATGACATAAATTAGATGTTTCAATGATATCCACATTATTTGTGCAGTGAGTTTTTCTTGTCTCTCTGTTACGGTTTACTAGTTATGCAAAATTTAGCAAAATTCATCCAGAATAAAGGAGTCTTCCGAAGGAGTCTTCCAAAAAATTAGGGATATACATTTTATTGATGAATTCTTCTGGGACGTCAGTCAGGTAAGTGTTGGGTTAATTTCCCAGCTTTCAACAACGTACTCTGTTGCCATCATCAGGGAGTCATGACGTTAAAAGCTTGGAAATTAATCAACACTTAGACAAACATTCACATACAATTTTTGTAGAGTTGAACATTATCTAAATATTCCTTGTTAATGATTTCAATGTTAAATTAATTTTCTTACACAGGAATTGGCCAACTCAAGATCATGAAAATAGAACGAATTCCAATCATAATAAAACCACGTTTTAAAATGGTGGATAGTCGCTTTAACGTAGTATATTCCTTTATTTCCCTTCTACCTAAAAGGGTTCAAGTAATAATGCCAATTCTGCTAACGTTTATTTAGATTAACATTAAATATATAGAAGAATAAGCTTCTAAAGGCCAGTTTGTTACAGAGATATAGAGAAAAACATGTGAATGGGACACTTTGGATTATTTTTCTGTTAAAGAGGAGATAAGAGGGAGTTATAAGTGAACTTGTTGTGCTTGTAAGGAAAATTTTACCAGTGAGAATGTCTTTATCATCGACTTAAAATTTCGGATATCTGGTCTGAAGTTGAGTGAGTAAATGTTTGTGTTGCATTCATATGAATGTTTTATGGTCTACTTCACATATATTTATATAAACATTTACAAAAATACTTTTTATTACTTTTCCTTTGAAATTAGGGAAATAGGGAGGCTAAAGCAATAACTAAATCTTAAAAGTACGGGTTGCTATGTGCCACATTGCTTGACGAGAACAAAGAAAAATAAATAACGATTTTACATTTGAGAAAAGGAAATTATTTTGAGTTTGAACTAATAATTAGGAATATCTCGGAAACAGTAAATTTCACAAAAAATTACATAGCTTGTGTGTTTTAACGAATTATACATATTTGCATGGTACTGTTTTCTCTATGTCTTATGGCTTATCAATTATGAAAAATGTTTCTACAATGAACAGCACTTGCTATAAAACTCAAGTTATGCATTTCATTATCTTAAACCAATGACATTTTTCCCAAAATCATTTGAAGCATTTTTGATTAAATACAAATATTTTTAAAATGTTCCATGTCAAGGATAATTTGGGGCGATAGCTTTTGTTCATGTCAGGTTCTTGGAAATGTTGAACTAAAATACTCAATATTAAGTTTTGGTATTTCCATTTTTGATCTATGGCTTCACAGACACACACATGGATGGAAACAGACAGAGATTTTTTCCAGTTGATTTATTCATGGTACCTCACAACATGTATTTCTTGTGAAACTTCGGTATCGGATTTTTGGGTAGAACACAATATCTTCCCTAACTACTATGTAAATCCATGTATATGGAAAAAGCAAAAGGTTGTCTGAAAGCATTTAGATACTTCAACAGCAAAATTCGAAATAAGCGGGATATGGAATAGGGTACGGAAAAGTGTAAAAAATGGACAGAGGGACAGATGGACGAGAAAGGGTCTGCATAAACTAGAATTGTGTAGTGGAATTAAAAGGAATAGGCTAGGGCAGGAATTTAGAGTAATGCTCAACGTAAAATTGAAAGATAATTACTTGGCTACAATTTTTGAACTAAAACCACCAAAATAGTGTGAGAACATTTGATCCATTTTCCATTTAATTTTAATCGAAATAAACGTATGCAGAAATATCTACATTACCCATTTCATTACATTTAAAATTCTTTTCATAGGTAATTTCCATAAAATTCAAGTTATGAATTCTATCTTTGTGTTTTAATTAAAACTGATAACGCCATTTTTGAGAAAATACAAAACATTCGAAAAGCATTCCATGGGTGAGGGCTTTTCTTAAAAATCTTTGTATCTTATCAGAGATACAAAGTTTATAAAAAGACAAGCCAAGCTTTGATTTATCAGACTTTTCTTTTTTAGTTATACTAATCACACAAAAACATAGATACACCCACCTACACATACACACACTGATAGGTCACATCGTGGCCGAGTGGTTAGATCACTCGTCTTTCACCTAGACGGCCCGGATTTGATCCTAAGCGACGCATGTGAGATTTGTGATGACAAAGCGACGGAGGGGCGCGTTTTTTTCCGGGTTCTCCGGTTTTCCCCGCCATCTAATTCCATCGGTGCCCCAACTTCATTCTATGTATAATCATAAAGCCGGCCTTTTTATAAACGCTATAAAAACACGGAGATATTTACCCCCAAAAAAACCTGAAAACATTTTTTGGTGAAATCTCAACACACAATTGTACTCCTTTAGGAGTACAGAAAGTAAGATTTGATAAATATATAATATAATAAGTCCAAATGGTATAATATATATCAATTGCATCCTCAGAACGGTAACTATAAACCTATGGAACCACAGACATTGGAAGAAAGAACTGGAAAAGTATTTAAATTAAAATTCTCAATTATTTGGAGACGAATAGGGTCTACGGTGTTAATCGAATTTGCATAGGATTGAATAGGCACGTCCTACCCTTAAAATTAGTACACATACTTCATATCTACTTTCGATATCTTAGTTTTGGAATTCATCACATCTTTCTTAAAGACTTCGAACACGAAATAGGTGCTGAATGCATAAGGAAACCTGTCTGCAAAATAAAACAAAATAGAGGGAAAGAGAGGACAAAACCGTTAACCCGAGATTCTCAATTCCTTTGTTGGGAAGACGCCTTTGATGTTGGTGCGAAGGGATAATCTTTTGGTATCACCCCTTTCTGTCAGGTTCTGTCTGCGTTACATCTTACTAACGACCGCCCTTAGTGAAGACACGACCGGTCGCTAGGTCACCCAATCGCGGAGTTCCCTCGGGCAGCAACAAAAATAAAAGTTCTTTCCCCGGAAACTGAATTCTCCCTAATTGAAAAGAAGTGAAACGACTCTCTGTTATGACTTCCTCCCTTTCTGCTTTTCCAGAGCCATTAGTGAAAATACATTACCCTTGTACTATCTGTTTACCCTACATGCTGGGCGTTTTTACCAATTAAGTTTCTGGGCAAAGAGCTTGTCTGCTTTATTTCTCCCAAGTGATGGACGTGAAAGATAAATTTACACTGCGACTTATTTAATGGCATTTACCAAAGCCGAAATAAAGACCAAGAGAATGAAAGGGGAAATAGAAGTCAAACAAAAGCATGCCATCATAAATGTATAAGCGCTGGTGAATTAGGGCGCATAAATCGATAGAATTCACCTCAGCCCCTTCCTTCGCTTGATCTAAACACCAGATACCTTAAACAGTAAACAAACTTTGAGTGCTTAATATAATTGAACAGTTCTAGAGTGGACAGTAGACAAGGTTACTAATATTTGCTTTACTTTCTGTTTGAATTAGTGGATAAGTTCTTACAAGCTTATAATTTGTTATTAAAATTTAATGAGTGCTTGGCTATATTACTCAACTATGTAATTAAAGGTTATTCTGTGCTGAAATTTCTGAAATTTTCTTTCAAGTTCTGGAAACATCAGACTGAAAAATTAAACACCATAGCTGGGATTTGAACCACGTTTCTACTGTTTTGCATGCGGTTGTTATAATGAACTAAGTTACAATGACAACCTGCTAGTAACTTTTCCGGCAATCCACAACTTATTTTGACATAACCTATGCCAATGGCGAATTGCAACAATGGATCGCATTATGAGGGGAATAATGCACAAATGTATGAAAGTTTAAGTAAAGTTAACCGAGACCACACTTCCCAACCAAATCTATCTGCTCCATTCATATGACTTTCTCTACACAGTAATAATTATTGTAACTCTTGTAAAGTAAGCTCGTGTATCTACATCTATTCCTACTGTAAATATATGGTGGGCTCAAACTAATATCCTTAGGAGTAAGGTGTATAATGAAAATATTATTCTTTTTGGGTAAACTTTTTTTTTGCTCTTCATCTCTGGGACAAATTAAACGTTTTATGCTTCTTTTACTTCATGATAATTGAGAAAAATTAGCAGAAATAGTTTTATTGCTTGCTTTCTTGTAAATAGAAACCAAATAAGGGAGTACCATATGTTAAAGTGATAGTCAAAAGCTGGTTGCTATGTGACTGAATTTCCTTTTTAAGGCCAGGAGTTGACAAATACATTTATAAGAAAAGTATGAGTCTTTAAAGCTGAAACCAATAAAAAAGAATATATCAAAACCGACGAAGCCCCTGAAAAAAATGTATGTGACATAAATTATCTGTTTTGTCGTGATCTACATTTTTTGTGTAGTAAGTACTTGTCTATCTCTTACGGTTTACCAGTTATGCAAAATTCAATAAAAATCATCTAGAATAAAGAGGTCTTTTAAGGTTATTCCCAAAAATGCAAGATATACATTTTATTTGGCAAGTAAATGTCCTAAATATAACAGATTTTAATCAAAATCATTACAGCCATTTTTTAGAAAATCAAAATGTTCTAAATTCTTTCAATGTAAAGGATAGTTTGGGGTGGATGGATTTTCTTGAAAATCTTCGTGTTGCATCCTTGGAAGATACTAAACTTAAATACAAATAATATCTTGGCTTATAGATTCATCCCTACTATTAACTATGATACCTTGAAATCACATCTCTTTATCATGTGTACAAAATTAAACCGATATGTGACAGTGAAAGTTAAGTGTTTCAGAGTTATCTGTAAAACGTTTTACCAATTTAATATAATTTAACTAAGTGCAATAACATAAATATTAGTAATAAACTGGGCAATGCCATAAATACCTGAAATGTAATTAATGAATAAGGTAAATACGACCAGTAAAATTATTTAAGAAACATCTTATGTGTTACATTCACATAACTTTCTCTCTACATACAAACTTCTTATACTAGACAATTCTGCTTTTATCGCCAAGCTAATCAAGCTAAACATTAGCAGAATGTTATTATTCAGTTCCTTATGAGTAGAATGGAGCTAAGGGAATGCAGTAGGGTAAAGTGATAATAAAATGCTTTAAAAACTGTTGTTATGCGATTGTCATTGCAAATCGCTTCTTTGCTTGTCCAGGAGTAAGAAAAAAAAACACTTTAAGTACTTTACATTGAAATAAATAACAAGGAATATCTCGGTTACCTCCAGAACAAAAATGTAAAGAACATAAGTTGTGAGTATTGACGAGATTTATTTTTTTTGTGCAGTAAATTTTTGTGTCCTTCTTACGCTTTAGCAGTTAAGCAAAATTCGCCAAAATTCATCCAGAATAAAGAGTTCTTCAGAGACTATTCCAAGAAAAGTCAAGATATACATTTTATTTGCAATAAAAATATCTTTAATATACGGGATTTTAATCCAAATCGTTAGAGCCATTTTGAGAAATTCAAAATGTTCGAAACATTTTCTATGTAAAAGGTAGTTTGTGGTGGAGGGATTTTCTTGAAAATCTTCGTGCCGACTCCTTGGAAGATACTAAACTTAAATATCAAGTTTAATATTTAATGGTAATTTCGTTTTTGAGCTATGTTATCCTCAACCACACAAACACAAAAAAACACACACAGGCAGATAGACAAACAGATAGACAGACACACACGACCCCTTTGTTTGACTCAGGGGACCCCAATATATAATATTTCCGGTGAAATCTCGACATCGAATTTTTGGGTAGAATACAATAGTTCTATGTCCCTATCTACATTGTATATACGGGGCTAGAGGAAGGAAAATATTTTGATCTAATAAAAGCTAACTCGTAGCTTTTCAATATTTAAAATACACTTCAAATATGAGCCCTAAACTAATGGTAAGGAGGTATCCTTACCAAAAATTGGTGCAAACTGCAAAAATATACTTGAGATGCTGTATTCTAAAATATGCTAACTCCACAAAATCGACACTGTGTATAATTGCAGTTGAACTCCAGTTCAATTACATTCAAAATTAGTCGTAAAAATTATCTTAATCCGATAACATACTACGTGCAAGATACTTAGAGCAACTCCATTTCAGACTGGAATTGCTCTAAGTCGAAATTTGATGATGTACCGATAAGTGAAACAATGATAAAATGCTTTCAGTGATGTTAACAAGAACATAAAAATAGGAAGGAAAATAAAAAATCTGATGTGTACCATTCACATGACTTTCTCCATATCCCTGCAACAAATAATTCTTAAAAAGCTTTTACTTCTATTTACTTTATGCTAATCAGAAAAAATTATCAGAAATAGTCTTATTACTCGCTTCCTTGTAAGTAGAAGCGAAATAAGGGACAACCTTAGGTTAAAGTGATAGTCAAAAACTGGTTGCTATGTCAATGAAGTTCCTTTGTTTATATGGATAGGTGTTGAAAGTTCCTGTATGAGAAAAGTATACGTTTTTCATAGCAGAAACAAAAAATAAGGAATGTCACAAAAACGACGAACTCCACGAAAAAAATGTATATAACATAAATTGTTTATCTTAAAGTGCTCTACAATTTTTGTGTAGTAAGTTTTTGTCCATCTCTTACGGTTTAGCAGTCATTAAAAATTTAGTAAAATTCATCCAGAATAAACTACTCTTCAGAGGCTATTCCCAGAAAATTCAAGATATACATTTCATTTGTCAGGTAAATGTGTTTAATATCCGAAATTTTAATCAAAATCGTTAGAGCCAATTTTAAGAAAATCAAAATTTTCGAAAAAAGTTCCATGTGAAGAGTAGTTGGGGGTGGAGGATTTTTTCAAAATCTTCGTGTCGCATCCCTGGAAGATACTAAACTTAAATACCAAGTTTGGTATTTAACCGACTTTTCGTTTTTGAGTTATCGTGTTCACAGACACACGGACACACGGACTCACGGACACACACACACACACACACGGACCTTTTTGTGAAAATGCTTTTTTTGCATATTGGGGGCCCTAAAACATATATTTCCGGTGAAATCTCGGTATCAAATTTTTGGTGGAGTGCAATACTTTCTCTATACACTATGTACACAGTGCGTATGCAGAAAGTAAAAAGCTGATGTGTTTCATTCACATGACTTTCTCTACATATCAGCTGCAAATTATTGTTAAAAATCTTATTTTTTTTTTATTTTTACTTCATGCAAATCGACATTAAACTAGCAGCAATAATCTTATTACTTGCTTCCTTGTAAATAGAAGCGAAATAAGGAAGTACCTTTGGTTAAAGTGATAGTCAAAAGCTGGTTGTTATGTGATTGAAGTTCGTTTGTTTGTATGAACACGAGTTGACAATTTCCTGTATGAGAAAAATTAAGTTTTTTAAAGATGAAACATAAAACAAGGAATATCTCAAAAATGACTAACTCTGCGAGAAAAAGGTATGTAACACAAATTGTGTATTTTAACGTGGTCTACATTTTTTGTGTGCTAAGGTTTTGTCCATATCTTACCGATAGCATTTATGAAAAATTCCGTAAAATTAATTAAGAATAAAGTAGCCTTCAGAGGATATTCCCAAAAAGTTTAAGATATACATATTATTTGTCAGGTGAATACCTTTAATATACGGTATTTTATTCAAAATCATTAGAGCCATTTTTAAGAAAATAAAAAATTTCGAAAAAGTTCCATGTAAAGGGTAGCTAGGGGTCGGGGAATTTTCTAGAAAATCTTCGTGTTGCATCCTTGGAAGATACCAAACCTAAATACCAAGTTTGGTTTTTAACGGACTTTTCGTTCTTGAGCTATGCTGCCCACAGGCACACACATACACACAGACAGATACACACACGGACATTTTTCTAAAAATCTTATGTGTTCCATTCACATGACTTTCTCTACATCTCTACAATAAATTATAGTTGAAAAGCTTATTCTTCTATTTAATTCTTGCTAATTTAGAAAAAATTGCAGAAATGGTCTTATTACTTGCTTCCTTGGAAGTAGAAGGCAAATAAGGGAGTACCATAGGTTAAAGTGATATTCAAAAGCTGGTTGTTATGTGACTGAAGTTCCTTTGTTTGTATGGACAGGAGTTGACAAATTCCGTATGTGAAAAGTATAAGTTTTTCAAAGCTAAAACCAAAAACAAGGAATATCTAAAAAAACGATCAACTCCACGAAAACATATATAGCATATACATTGTGTGTTGTTTCAACGTGCTCTACATTTTTTGTGTGTTAAGTTTTTGTACACCTCTTACGGTTTAGCAGTTATGCAAAATTCCGTAAAATTCATCCAGAATAAAGTAGTCTTCAGAGGTTATTCCCAGAAAGTTCGAGATATACATTTTATTTGTCAGGTAAATATTTTTATTTTTTGACATTTTAGTCAAAATCGTTAGAGCCATTTTTAAGAAAATCAAAAATTTCGAAAAATGTTCCATGTAAAGAGTAGTTGGGGTGGGGGAATTTTCTTGAAAACATTCGTGTCGCATCCTTGGAAGATGCCAAACTTAAGTACTAAGTTTGGTATTTAACGGACTTCTCGTTTTTGAGCTATGCTGTCGACAGACACACGACACACACAGACACACACACACATGGACCTTTTTTATTCAGGGAGACCCAAAACATGTATTTCCGGTGAAATCTCGGTATTGAATTTTTCGGTGCATTACAATACCTTCTGTATTCACTATGTACGTGTAGAGAAAGTAAAAATTCAATATTTTACAATAAAAATTCCATGTTTGCCATTCACATGACTTTCTCTAGCTGTTCCACATACAAACTTTTCTAACAAAAGATTACTCTTTTATCTACATCATACTAATCGAGATAAAAATTATCAGAAATGGTCTTATTACTTGCTTTCTTCTAAGTAGAAGGAAAATAAAGGAATACATCAGGGTAAAGCAATGGTTAAATCTTTTAAAATCAATTGAAATTAGACTTTCTTTTATATTCCCGTAAGTAAAATGAAAGAGATGAAACAAAGTTGACATCCCGCTTGAGAACAATTTAATTGGTTTACAACTGAAACCAATATCAAGGAATTTCTCAGAAACTGTTAACTCTACAAAAATGTATATGAATAAACTGTGTGTTTTAATGAGTTCTACATTTTTGGAGTAAGTTTCTGTCTATCTCTTACGGTTTACGAGCTGTAAAAAAATCATATACAATTTAGAGCTATTCACTGAATAGACTTGAAAATTCGTGATATACTTTTTGTTTGTCGTGAAAATATATTAGGTATATTACATTTTAATCAAAATTATTGAGTCATTTTTCAGGAAGTCAATATTTTTCCATACAAAGTGTTGTTGTGGGTTGAGGGGTTTTCTTCGAAATCTTCGTGTGCGCATCCTTGAAACTTAAATACCAAGTTTGGTATTTGACCCCTTTTTGCTTTTGTATTATGCTGTCCACGGTCACAGACATATATATACACACTCGCGCACCCACACAGATATGCACTCTGACATTTTCCAGAAAATGGTTCTTTTCTTTAATTCAAGAGATGTAAAAATGATGTATTTCCGGTGAAATCTCGGTATGAATATTTCGTTGGAATTCAGCCCTTTTTCTACCCTCTATGTATGTGCATATTTCCTAGAGAAATTAATACTAAGCACGTATTAAGACATAAGAATGAAGTGTAGGTGTCTCTAGCTATGTCTAGAATAATCTTTGTCTGTTTTATGACCCAGAAAGTAATAAAAGAAGAGTAAAGGAATATTGAGTATACAATATCAGCAACATAAAGGCTAAAAAGAACATTCCAGAAGAGACACAAAATGTCTACGAAAACCCTCTAATTAAATGCAATTGATAAAGAATCAGTGTGGGAGTCACTATGATTAGAACAGTATTCAATCTCAGTACACGAGAAATGCTTGATTTAGACAGTATTTGAACGATTTAAGAAGTTACTTAAAGTTGTTCGAATTACAATTTGGAATATAATATACGAAACAAATTGATATAAATAATATACTAGGTATAACAAAAAGCTATGTCAAAACTTTGAGAAAACTTGTTTTGTGTATAGAGGATAAAAAATGCGTTATAGGAATATAAGTCCGGAAATTATTTATTTCCATGGTAAAACTCTTTTTCTACAATTGTGCTTACACAGTGAGATGTGTAACATGTAGCTGTCCTGTGGCCATAACCCCACAACAGAACAGTGGTTTAATTGTACAGTAGTAAACATTCACTTTTACATCTGCTTAAATTGGGTGATGGTGATATATGTCACCGTTGTTGTCATTGTGCTGCAGTACAGTACGTAGTTCGCTTGTTGGGCACCGGTACTCAGTTCATTGCTTGTCGCAATGCCGAGCAAAGTCTGTTCTGTGAGCTTCAGGTTGCAGTAACATTTACATTTGGATTGGGCAGATACTCATTTAATATACGGATTAATATAGTTGTATACTAAGTGTCGTTCAGCCATTACATGAACTCAAATACGGAATTGGTGGATACTCATTTAACCCCAACCTATCCAACTCCTGTCCTACACACGGCTTGTGTGAAAAAAGCAATTATTCCAATACCAGTGTGACCATAATAGCTGGCTATACTATGAATCCTGGGTCTAAAATACTTACACATTGTAAGTCAGTTGAGAAACTCAATGTTGCCATGGTAGCTCAGTGGCAGAGCAACCGTCTAGAGATCGGGATGTCTGTGGTTCAAATCCCGCCTATGGCATTGAATTTTTCAGTCTGAAAAAAACAATTATTCTAATACAAGTTACCTCAGCGTTGTACCAACAAGAATTTACAGACGTTGTCCAAATAGGAGAACGTTTCAAACAATTGATCGTGTCTGAGGTTAAATGGAACCTTCAAGCCTTCTGCTCGTGACTGAGGAAGACGAGAAAACACAAAAGAAGGAAGCGATTCTTAACACTGTTAAGGAAGACCCTAGTGTCAGCGCTCGACAATTAGCTGAAACATGTAACGTTGACCATATGGCTATCTGAAGAGTGTTGCGTAAAAACTTACTGCATTCCTACCATTCACTACGGGTGCCAGCATTATCACCAGATTCTTACAGAATAACTTACCTGACTTATTACAAGATACTGCATTAGCAATACGGCGAGACATGTGCTTCACACACTTCACTTCAGTCTTTCTGTCCGTCGATTTCTGAATAGTAGGTTTCCTGGTAGACGGGTAGGAAGAAGTAAAACTAAACCCACTAGACTTTTATTTGTAACAACATCTTGTTTATGCTACTCAGTTCCAGATGTAGAGACTCTTCGCACTCGTATTGTGTAAGGCTACCAGATAATACGAAATCCTCCAGAACTAATTTAGCCCATTAGGGAGTCCATTTGACGGCGGGTTCATGGATGCATCGTAAAACTAATAGAAGCCATTTTGAATATGTACTGTGATATTCTGATCCCGTATGGCGTGCTTGTGTGTGATTCAGCTGTAGAAAACATTCTCTAAAAAGGTAATAAACAGTTTCTCTAACTACCAGATTTTGACATACCTATTTGTTACGGCTGTACTCAAACTTATATAATTATACCTTATTTCAAAATACGCTTTATTAAAATTTAAATAACACATTTTACTGAATGCACATGTTTTAGCTTGTATTTTGAACCATCAGCTGCTATGACGTACTGAAACAATGCATCGTTATCTATTAATTCTATTTTACTTTTCCTAGCAAGTGCGTACAATGTACACAGTAAACGGAGAAAGTTTTGTATTCCACCTAAATGTTAAAAACCGATATTTTACCGTTCATACGTATTTTAGGGTTCCCAAAATACAAAAATGTCCCCGTGTATATGTGTTTCTGTCGACATAATGTCGGGTAAATACCAAAATTGGCATTTAAGCTCATTTCATCTAAGGGTGCGACTTGAAAAAATTCACATAATTCACCCAGCTCAATTACCATTTACATGGAACATTTTTCAGAAAATTTTGATTTTCTCAGAATAGGCTCTAACAATTTTGATTAAAATAGAATATATTTAAGATATTTATATGACCAACTAAATGTATCTCTTTAATATTCTGAGAATAGCCTCTAAAACCTCTTCATTCTGGATGACCTCTATTCGTTAACCACAACTTATGTCATATGCCATTTTTTGCAGAGTAAACCGTTTCCAATATATTCTTTGTTACTGTTTCAGTTTGGCAGTATTTAAGCTCTGTCTCAAATTTAATGCGTTGATAAATTACAACTTGTATTTGTAAGTCCATAATATCTAAGGATATGTTTTTATAATAGGAGGTAGCATACAGACTGAAGTTAAATTAAGACTATTGCGGTTCCAGTTATGCATATTGCAACACAAAATTTATCCACAAAAATATCAACACGATTTTCTCTCTCTCCCTCTTATCCCTTCTCTTTTCTATCCCCATCCCTCACTACACACACATCTACCCTATCACCTTGTTAGGACCCCGTGGTTTCACTGCGAATGGCTACGGTCTGACTATGCCTGTTATCCTTCTTTTAACCATCGAGATGTTTCATATCTTTCAGTTCTATTTTTTCTAATTGGGATTCAACTACTCATTTTGTCAAAGGTTAGGTCTCAAATAAAACACTTGATTTTATATAATATAAGATTTTGTATCTATTTCTGAACCCCAAGTTTGCCCTCTTTAGCTAGTCAGGCAGTGAATTTTAAAATGACTCCAGATCCTCAGAATTTGCAATTATTCGAAATTTACCCCTTAATAGTATGCGAGGCTAATAACAGCTTCTCCGTGGTAACTTATCCTAACTGAGATTGCAATTCATGCTTGTGTTGATGGAACACAGGTTGCCCACTCTTGAGGTGATTAATTTTATTTCTTAGAAAATTTAATATTGTCCTCATAATATTGTCAACTTAGTAAAGACAAGGACTGCGCCGTGGTTGAGTGGTTAGACCCCTCGGCCACCATCTAGGTGGCCCGGGTTCGATCCCAAGCGCCCGCATGTGGGATTTTTGGTGGACGAAGTGCCTCCGGTTTCCCCCTGCGTTCATTCTACCATTTGCTCCATCATTCATTAACATCATCAATTTCGCTTGTATTTCATTTCATCCACTTCCTCATGCTCATGCCTGGCTACGGACCGACCCCTCGTAACAGGCATTGGCTTGTAAGTCCTAGGGGGTTGTTAATCCTATAAACACGGGGAGGGTAAGCCGATTACGAAACGAGCCTTAAACGTTATAAGAATGTGAATTTCAGTGTTTAAAGCTTTTCTATGGTTATCTCTTTTATGGATAGTCAATGAAACTGATAAAGCAATGTAAACGCTACTTACTTATTTGAACATTATTAGAGCTTTGGAAGTCATATATACATGTGTCAGGGTTTTACCCAGAACTTAATTTCACTGAAACGTTTGCGTCAATATTGCTCAAATATTTGGTTAGAGCTAACTACATATTTGTAGTCTGGTATACATACGTGTTTATTCACATTTATTATTTTCTCTTATTTCAATATTTTATTTAACGTCACAGTGTCATGTTATTGGTGGTTTTAGATCAGTATTTTATGTTTGAATTGAAGCGCTGGTGTGCTTATTCCATACGCTGCCCGAGGCACACTCTTGCAGTTTCAGCTTAGTTATTTTATATACCGTTGCATCGGATACTATTTATTTTATTCGGGCTACATTTTTTCAATTTTCTGTGATAACTTTACGAGTATAATAAGAGTAATTCCGTTGTAAATCTCGCAGATTTAGCATTCTTTGTCACCTTCGTTTTATATACAACAAAAGGATTTTTATTCTTATTCTTCTGCTTGCAGAGATTAAACCTTAATTCCGGATGCATATACTACATATAGCTTCCATCTCTTCCGTGAAGATCCTAACCTCTTTTTGCGCTTCTCAGTCATAATTATAACTTTTCCAATGCATTAGTATCCATTCTACAGACATTTTCACATCTTTGTCTTTTCTGTTCCTCTATTTTATTTGCGAGACTGAATATTTTTAATTGGTTGAGACTATTTTTGCTTGTTTTTTTATCAATCCTATCACAAATGTTGCCCTCCGTGATGTAATGATTACCATGATAACTCCATACACCCTAGGCCACGGGTTCAAACCCGGCGGAGGACGATGAATTGTTTCTGGCGTAAAAATCCTTAGCATGGTTTCCTGCGGAAGGGAAGTAAAGCCGTTGGTCGCCTCTCATAGATTTACGCCACGTAAAAGAACCTCAAGCCTGATAGAGAGCAAAATTAAGTGGTCTTTCATGCTCAGTATAGAATGGGACGTTGTAAACCACTAAAGAGCATACATAAATAAATCTCCATTTCATTTCTGTCACAAATCGTACATATTTTATTTCTATAAATTCTATTCTTTTAATTGCTTTCTTAGGTTCTGTATTTTTAGATAAATAATAGTGTAGGTACAGGCAATATTTTATATTATATTAGATATGTTTATTTCCTTACTCTCTTTCTGGATGTTCTTTTCAGGTGGCCACATGTAGTAGGATTGCATAGCGGGTGGTGTTGTGTGGGATCGCTCGGTTGGCAGCCCTGTGCTTAGATTTCCCCTGCTGATCCTACGGATATTGCTTTGCTATACCAATACTGCTAATGTCGTAGCCAAAAACATTTGAGTTGATGGTTTACTTTACCTGCGGGATTTATGTCACCAAATAATTCTGTTGGTGCAACTGCTCAGTCAGCCAGCTGACTTATTGGCATTGTTGAGATTGGCCGACTTAAACAACTTCCGCAATGGATAAGAACGTGCTTAATAACTTTATTTGACCTGAATGACTTGTGAACACCAAAATCGACTAACCCTAGTTCGGTAAGTATGAAACACTTTACCTCGAGCTTGGTTTTATACCACAGAAGTTTGAGAGTGTACAAGTAGTAGGTATTGAAATTGAATTCCTTTTCTTTGAATAATTTCTTGGTAGCATCTCTCCATATGACGCAGAAATTTTCCAATAAATTGAACTAAATATTTAAAGCAACTTAGCACTTACGGAAGCATTTACAAAATTATAACGTATAGTTATTACTTATATTTAATTATACTTCTATGTAAGGCATATTACTCTGTATATTTTGCTTTCTTCAGACACTACCTTTTCCGGAAGAGTAGATCAAATTATGTCAGTAATATGAACATCAATATTTATTTTATAGTCATCGCCCGTCACTATAACAACGATGCAAATTCTGTGGCAAATATTTATGTGAAAATAATATGCAATGCTTTTAAATACAATTAAAGACAGTTAAATAAACTATGCTATTGCATAGCCATTATCTTTTGTTTTAAAGCAACTTCTTAAAAACGAATTTATTTAAAACTCGTGGTGTCGCAAAGCATAGTCTAGCTAACATTCGGTTTTGAACATTATTCTTGTCATTGCTTTATATACAATGTATTATAAAAATGTATTTCAGCTGTTCTTTTCACTCATTTATGCCTTTATGAGTTTCTCTTTGATAGTTAAATTGTGCTTTATTTACGAATGCACATTTAGTCAATGAGTAATGCAGCAGCACAGCAGTATATTACAAATGTTTAAATCATTTTTTTTACACTGCACTTTACGTAACGTAAATGCCACGACACACATAAGTATTTAAATCTTCGTAATTTATTTTTATACCATTTTCCCTGTTACCTCCTAAGGAAACCACTAGATGATTAAAATCTTTTACCTGTTCTTATATTCTTTCATTCAGCACTATTATGGACTTTCATTTATTTACCTCACTAGAACAACTTTTGTTTTTGTCAAGACATTTCAGGTTTTAGTCATGTGCGAGCGCACTTAGTTTCAAAATGGTTCGCAAATCATTCTTAGAGGGATTTTTTATAAACTGGCGTCAGTAAATATAAGTGTAACAACAGGAATTTTATTTTTAATACCCTTTAAATCATTTAACACGGCATAATGTAATGCAAAAGGAACAGAGCCCATATTCCGACATCTTATATGGTGACCAAAATAATATGTTAGTCATAATGGTGATAATATCGATAATCATAATAAAATAAATTAATACACTTCTAATAATTAATTCTAAAAACACGATTGAAAAACATAACATATATGCGATAGCTTACATTTATTCGCTCTCTGGAAGCGCTCTATTCCCTACAGATTAGAACCGTCGTCTGAGCTGTTTGTGCTGCTGCTTTATACTCCAAGGTTGCTTTATACTCCATATCCCCCTCTCCCCCCCAAAAAACGCTTCTTCTGTCGTTACATGTAGCACTTTCTAATCTATTGGCGACTCGTTTTTAAAAAAGAAATTGAGCTTCATTACACGAATCGCATTCTTGACAAACATGTCACATTCTAACATCGCGTATTCCACACGCTTATTGCTTTTCATGTATGTAACCACTTTTTCCATTTCCGGGCACTTTTATATTTATAGACGCAGCTCCGGTGAACTAAGAAGTTAATTTCACCATTCTTTTGTGGGAAGCGTTGGATTTTTCTCACAAAACTTAGAATAAACATTCAATGCAGCAGTTTTTCCATCACAAGTCAACAGTATACCACTCTTATGGTTTATGTAAGTCGACGAAGATGGAAATTCACGGCGGCCGTCCTCCATGATTCTAAACAGCATAAACTAGCAACCGTTACTATGTAAACAATATTGCGAAGTTCATACGAATAGCATGTTGGGACTTGTAGCTCTGTTGATGTATGAATCGGCGTCAATTTAACTCCTAGGTATTCGTATTCAATTTAAGAATTAATTTGGATAAATTTTGGCGCGGATCAACATAAGAGTGAATAGTATATACCTACTAAAATCAGAATATAAATGCAACAGATAATATGTAAAATAATGCATCGTGGAAATTTATTATAGTGCTGTGAACTAGCGACGGCGAGATTCACGTTTCTCGACACGAAGTAATCGGAAATATTGTGCAAAAATAGAGAAAGCGACATACCAAACCAAAAGCGACATACCAAACCAAACTTTTCGTATATTGCGATGTGATGTGAAACTGCTGATCTGATCTGATGCTAATATATGATTTAATCGGTTCGCCTTTTACTTCCTCCTTCAGCCACAGTTTGCCTCAAAATCTGTTCGGTTCTCACATCTTTTCCTAGCTCGTCCATTTGACTGTCGTCCTGCAGACTTGTAAGTTGAAGGTCTGTCTGGAAGTTTGTTTTTCAGTCATTTTTAGTTTCTCTACACCTACTTGCATATAGTGTATAAATGAAGTATTGTATTTCACCCAAAAATTCTATACCGAAATTTTACTGAAAATATACGTTTTGTGGTCCCCTGAGTCCAAAAAAGCCTTTTTAGAAAAAGGTCCACGTGTGCCCGTGTGTGTAGCATAGCACAAAAACTAAAACACCGATAAACACCAAACTTGATATTTAAGTTTAGTATCTACCAATGATGCGACAGGAACATTTTAAAGAAAATATCCCCAACCCAAACTAACCTTTACTTGGAAACATTTTTAATTGTTTATTTTTCAAAAAATGCCTCTAACGATTTTAATTAAAATACCTTATGTTAAATCTATTTAGATCACAAATAAAATGTATATCTTGAATTTTCTGGGAATATCTTCTGAAGACTGTTAATTCTTGATGAATTTTTCTGAAATTTTGCATAACTGGTAAACTAAAAAACTTACTACACAAAAAATGTAGTTACAAAGTTGTGGAAGGAGTAAAGTAACAAATATATTTGAAATAAATTACATTAGTGACCTGACAGTGAGAACTTAGTGAAGAAACAGAATACTGAAAAATCGCAGTACCTAAAGAGCTCAAATCACACAATATTATGAAAATTCATTATAGATATATATATATATATATATAATTAATACAATTTTAAGAAAAGGGTTGTTTTTATAAAACGTATACAACTTTTATGAACAATAATAATGTTGTAGAGAAACGTGAGAAAGAAATAACTGACGTGGAACAATAAGTTTAAATATGGTAAATAATACACATAAATTTTTCAAAATCAGGACAATATTCGAATACTTAAATGTTTAATCTTACAGAATTATTACGGTTGACAAATATATGTCTCAGATATCCGATTATAAAATTTTTACCTACACCCTGAATCAAATATTTTAACAAATTATTCAATTAAATGATACTATTTAAGACAGCTACACAGCAGCTCATGATTTGTGTCACAAACAGTATGCTACAAAAGTACTGCGCAACTGAAAATAAGTTGTCGTTTTAATTATGGAATATGCTGTGTACAGCTCCTATGTTTACATGCATGCTATCACATTTACATATCCTTAATCACGTGTTTTTTGCATATTAACATATATTTTTCTTAGCTTCATCAGCATGATATTGTACACTAATTTGCATACCATTACCACTTGTTCGTGTAGACCTATTCACATGTCTGCATACTTTTATACGTTTATGATATATGCCTACTACACATGTTAGTTTTGTTAGTATGGAGACTATCGAAAATAAACCTGTTAAGCACTTCGACTGCCAGGAGATAGCCTGGATAAGGATGCAATGCTTTCACCAGTAATTGTATTCTCAATTTGAGGCGCTCCCAAAAGCATCTGGTGATAACCTAGATAAGGAAGTCAGTGTTTTCCCCACTAACTAAATCTACCATAAGCATCTGGTAACAACCTAGATAAGGAAATCAGTGTTTTCCTCAATAATTGCATATTCAATTTGAGGCGCTCCCACCAGCATCTAGTGATAACCTAGATAAGGAAATCAGTGTTTTCCCCATTAATTGTATTTTCGATTTGAGGCACTCCCAGAGGCATCTGGTGATTGCCTAAATATGGAAGTCAGTGTTCTACCCACTAGTTATATTTTTAATTGGGGGCTCTCTCAGAAATAGCTGGTTCTTTTCTTGAAGGCATGTGATCACAATGTTTCCGTTGAATGGCTATAAATAAGTGTTGAGAAATTGCTGGTCTGTGAGCACATACAAAATCATTGTTATAGTACTGAATATGTCCAGTATGTTGAAAGCATACAGTGGCATATAAAACATACATTGTTATTCCAAACAGTTATTGTTCGTAAAAGTAAAACTTATATGCAAATAGTAGACATAAAATCAGGTGATTTCAAAAAAATACGTTTGTACTATCTAGAAAAGGGTTTGAATTATTGTGAAGGACAAAATTTTTCAAAACGTTTAAGGTGTATGCATTTTGCTGATAGCCAGTTCATTCTTCCGCTATCTCTATCTTTAAATATGGTCTACTCCTAGCTATCTCGGTCTTTAAGACACTTCGCTTTAAGAGAGAAAGGGTGGTAAAGGTCGTGTGCAGCCACGAGCTCCTGTTTTGTCTCAGTCAGAGAGGAAAACGTATTGTGACTATCTCTAAGTCTGCTGATTTACTTTCAGTACATTTTATTGACAGGGAGATAATAATTTTATATTTATGATATGTTTAGTTCTGTTTAGGTTGTTGGCTTTTATATTGTTCGAAGCTCTGTTGAAAGATGAGGGAAGCCTCCGTAAAGCAACGCAGATTCATGCAAAGATTTGTAGCAGCCATCGCATCGAATTTCAAGAAATCTTAATGCACAGTATTACTATCTTCTACCAACAGAGTGTAAAGGCTACATATTTTTATTTAAGTATATATAATAAAATTATCCTAATTTATTTACTCGATCAAACAAATACAGTAGTAGAGAACATCAAAGAAAATATGTTTCGATAAAAAACATATGGTCCTTAAGGCAAATTCTGATGCTAGGAACCATTTGCAGAGAAGGTAGTTTAGCATGCTAATTTACAGCAGTGGCATTCACAGAAACTGCTCGAATTCGCGACCATTGGCCTGCTCACGCAGTGGATCATCGGGTCATTGATTGTCCTTTCTGTTCAAAGACTCCTGGCATTTACGAAATGGTACCAGCAGCGATGACAGTTCTAGCGACGAGGTATTCTTCTGTTTACACATCGGCTTCAAACCCCAGCTAATTCAGATACTCCCAGGGGAAAAAAATCCAGACACCTGAGTTCATGTGACCTGGCTCTAAGATGGTTCCTCACAGCAATGGTGAAATGGGCAGACATCCGAACCCGTCGGTTGGGAAAGCGCTGTCCATTCACAGACCCGTATATTAGGTACATTTCAGCATACGGAAACCGCTTCATGTTCATTATTATCACAAGACGATAATGATTTCTACTGAATCGGAGTGTTTCCAAGCAAACCTCAGAGCCAACGTGAGTACACATAGCAGGTTTGAAGGTCAGTACACATTCCCAGTCAGCGATTCTGACACTATAGCTTACCTCAACACCAAACTCACAAACAGTCCTTTACATTAAAAATTGGCTTCAGAGACCATATTTTCCTTATCGGAATTTATTTGTATTAATTTGAACGAGTAGTTTAGGAGTAGCTTATAGATAGATTTTATATCACAAATGTGTCAGTCAGTCAGCCACTCATTTCCTTCTGAGTAAATCAGCATTATTTGGACCAGATGTGTTACTTTTACGTCTCTTCTTCTATTCTGCAAAATACTATTATTTTAAAAGCTTATTATTGTATCTAGTTCATGGTAAAGCAAGCAAGGTCAACATTTCCAGAAATGGTTTTATTACGCATTTCCTTACAGGTTCAAGGGAAATTAGGGAATCCACTAAGTTGAAGCTATAGATAGATCTTGTAAAATTGTAGTCATCATGTGATTACCTTGAAATGTCGTTGTATTTGAATGATCAGGAGAGAAAAGGAAAAGGTTATGACGACATATGATTTAAATGTGCTTTGATAATAACAGCTTGTTGAAGAATTTAGAGAACGTTCTACGAATGGAACACATCAACTTTTAAACATGTGTGTGCTTTAACTGATGTTATATGTTTTACCCATGTTTGTATTAGAGTATTGGTTTTTATATTTACATGTATTGAAGTAAAATAAAGTCTGCATAAGTTTTATTACCACGAAATTAAAGCCATCGCTGGCATACACAGTGCGATTCTGCTACAGAGGATAAAAGTACAATTAAAAAAACCACAACAAAAAACAAAATCAAAATTAATTTGTCACACAAACAAACGATTTCTCATGTAAGTTTTATGCTAACATTAGCCCAATAGTTTATATACTATTTCAAAGATTTGGTAGTGCATGATTTTACAAGCTGTCAGTTGCTTTATAAAATAATCAAATATTTATTTTTTTTATTGTTGCAGTTTTTTGTAGAAATTAACGTTAGCGACACAAGATCGATTGGCATACATAATAAAGACGGTATAAAAATACAGATGTGCTTTAAAATGTGTTCAATAACAGCACAACCTGTACAAAAACGATGTTAAAATGGTTAGTTTCTGTGAAAACATATCTTTTAAAATATATGACTAAGTGTTAATGAAAAATAAGCCTCTATTTATCTATAGCATAATACCTATCGTGATTTACAATAAGGAAACAAAAACATTTTTAAAGCCAATTCATGGAATAAATATTATACTGTGACATGAGTATAGAAATCTGCGCCTTTTGTGCCATTAACAGTATAAACCGGGGGAGAAGATAATTTCTGAATACACCACTCTATTTCAACAGCCACATACACGTTCTAGAGCTTTGTTTCTTCTACATATGAAGAGCATTTGAAGGCTAGAATGCTCGCCCGCGGGAATCACAAATTAAAAAACACCAATGCCATAGTGCAAGAGCTTCAATTAAGAGGGAATGCAATCAGTAGTAACAATGGCAGCAGATGCTTCTGTGGTTGGTAATGCGGAGGTTATTTAAATCAAGATGACCTTGTTTAAATTTGCATTTCAGTTTCAAAGCCTCTGGTCGCAATCAAAATCCCACTCACGTAATATAATGTAAATACGCAAATGTACATACCTGTGTATGTTTGCTTAACGTATTGAATTCCGCTACCCTCAAATTTATCTGCGTGTAGAGGCTACTCTACATCAAATTTGTTCCCAACTCTATCACTAAATCACTTTGAACAATTAACCTTTGCGTAGTCGCTTGGTAAAGCAATTATACAACCTATTTATCTCACTACATTTCAAATCACACTTCCTTATATATTCTCTGTTATTACCTTTACAAAGTTGGAGATTAAAGTGCACATCAGAACTAAGAGACTAAGTCTAAAATGTTTTCTCCTTTCTTCATGTCTTTACTAATTATAATAGTGCATTAATTCTAAATATTTTTCTTTCTCCATCCCATAAGTACAATGCAAATAATAGATACGGAAGGCAGTGTATTCCAACCAAAAAGTTCTACTCCCCATTTCACCAAAAATATATGTTTTGAGGTCTCCTGAGTCTGAAAAAAACATTTTAGAAGAAATGTCTGGTCTGTATCTGTGAGCGTCCGTTAAATACCAACATAGTATCTTCCAAGAATGGGACTTGATTTCCAAGAAACTACTCCTAACACCAACTACCCTTTATATGGAATATTTTTCGAAAGTTTTAATTTTCTCAAAAATGGTTTTAATGAATAATGAATTTCATTAAAATACCGCATTGTACAAGCCATTATTGTCCATTACTGACACTTGCTCCACTAGATTTGGTGTTGGTGGCCAAAAATTAGAAATTAAAGTACACATCAGAACTAAGAGCCTAAGTCTATAAATATTTTCTCTTTTTTCGTTTCTTTACTAAGTATAATAGTGGCATTAATTCTGAAAACTTTAACTTGCTCTAGCCCCTATGTACAATATATATGGTGGGTAGGGACGGTATTTTATTCCACCCAAAAATGCAATACCAAGATTTCACCAAAAATATATGTTTTGAAGTCTCTTGAGTCCGAAAAGAGTATATTGTCTGTGTGTGTGATAGCATAGCTCAAAACTAAAAATTCCGTTAAATACCCAACATGGAATTTAAGTCCAGTACCTTCCAAGGATACGACTCGAAGATTTCCCAGAAATACTCCTACTACCAACTACGCTTTACATGGAATTTTTTTCGAAAATTGTGATTTTCTTAAATATGGATTTAATGAATTTAATTAAAACACCCCTTGCGGTGTAGGTATTAAATATATTCATTATCATAAATAAAATGTATATTTTTAATTTTCTGGAAACAGCCTCTAAAGAATTATTTATTCTAGTTGAGTTTTGCAGAAGTTTGCATAACGAGTAAACCGTAAGAGATAGACAAGAACTTACTCCACAAAAAGTGTAGAACTCGTTAAAACACATAATATGTTATATACCTCTTTCTTGTAGAGATATTTATGTTATTATTTTCATTTTTAAACCAATTAATCTTTCTAAAACGGGACCATAAAGACCAAAAACAAGATGGTTAGATGATGTGATGGAAGACCTAAGAAAAATTGGAATCAGAGGGTGGAAAAGTAAAGCAGAAGATAGAGATATGTGGAGGAGGATTGTGCAGGAGGCCAAAGCTCATCAAGGGCTGTAGAGCCAGAAGAGAAGAAGAAGACCATAAAGAGCGAAACAAACCTCAATTAATTCACATAGCGACCAACTTTTAAAATATTTGACTATCTCTTTGGCCTAATTCTGTTCTACTTACAAAAAAGGAAGTAAAAATATTGATTCCGCTAATGTAAATAAATATTAGCATAACGTAGACAAAAAATAATCTTTTGTAAGAAAAACTTGTTTGCAGAAGAGCTAGAGAAAGTTATATTAATGGAACATATGAAAAAATTGTATTAAAATAACTTTCAAACTTGAACATTGCATTCAACTCAAATCCAGGATCACTGTTATATAATAAATTATAGTCAAAAAGTGTTTCCATAATAAGTAGTAATATTTTTCCATAAACTGCAGCTAATTTGGCCCTTAAAATATTACTTTTTTCCCCTTTGAAAAATGTATTACTTTATAACTATACACTCGAATATTATATTTCATGATTTAGTTAGCGTTAAAATATGAATTATTGCTTTTATATCACATAGAAGACTTAAAATTATGGAAATGTAGTGATTTTTATTGTTATGACATATCAATACTATGAGCAACATCATGAACACCATAATCTTAAAAATGACGCAGTTTCCCAAATGTGAGCCCCCTGTTATGTGAGAGTACTTCATATTGTATATAAAATAAATTAAAATTATATTTAAGAGATATAGTATTTTTATACAATATCCAGTATGAAATGTATTGCAGAGTATATTGAAAGTAATGTCTTCCATATAATAGGGGTGAGGGAATAATTGGGGAAATCTACTATTTTTAACATGTTGAGTTAATGATGTTGAATTCCCATAATCCCAAAATGAATATATTTCTTAAAATGTTGTGCCACTCTCAATAATATTGAGCAATTAATCCTATTCCTACATTGAATACAATATAAATAAAATATAGGTATATGTTTATATAATATTATATTTTCCAAATATGTGCCAAAGAAACACATTAAGGGTCAAATTAGCTCTAGTTTATGGCAAAAGGACAATACTATATTTGGATAACACTTCCTATCATTTATCAAATAATAATTATCCTGAAAAAATTGAATGCAGTATTCAAATTTGAAATTTAATTTACATAGGGTGCTCAGTAAGTCAGAAAAAAGACCCCGTCTTACGATAAGTATATCCAGGCGTAGTTTTACTGTCTTTGGGTGTACATACTATACGTTTGTCTCAGCATTGTTTACGAGCCTCCGGTGCTTTCCTAATATTTTATAATACTGTTAAGAAATGTACAGTTGCTGACTTTATTTCTTTAGCTAAAATAATAATAATAATAATAATAATAATAAAAATTATTATAATAATAATTATTATTATTATAATAATAATTATTATAATAATATAATAATATTATTATAATAATAATAATAATAATAATATAATAATAATATAATAATATAATAATAATAATAATAGTAATATAATAATATAATAATATGATAATAATAATAATAATATAATAATATAATAATAATATAATAATAATATAATAATATAATAATAATATTATTATAATAATAATAATATAATAATATAATAATAGTAATATAATAATAATATTATAATAATATAATAATATGATAATAATATGATAATAATATAATAATATTATAATAAATAATAATAATTAATAATAAGAGTAATTAGTAGTATTGCATGTTTCTTCTCACCTCATAGACTAACAGCACATACTTTTATTTTAAACGTTTCATAAAATATTATTTAGCTTCAATTTAAACTTTCTCTATTGATTTTATATGCAGGCTATACACATAATTGGGTTCTATAAACATATTCAGTTTCATTCTACAGTATTTGATTGAAAACAAAGTAGAATATTTCTTGAAATTTATTGCGATAAATTATATTAAATGTTATTATATTATGTGCTGAATAACACTTTGTTTCCAGTAATTATTTATGTTGTAATTACTATCCGGCTAGTCAATTTTCAGCCTTATTCTACCTATCCAACTCCTGTCCTACACTGGGCTTGCGTGAAAGAAAACAAACAAAACAAAACAAAACAAAACAATATGATAGTTAAATAATAATGTTTTTTCACACAAGCTGTGAGTAAGATAAGAGTTGGATAGGTAGAATTAGACAGGATAACTCAATGCCATAGCCGGGATTTGAACCGCGGATTCCCGGCAATGGCATTGCCTTTTTCAATCTGACTCTACATATCCAAAGTCTGGTAGTTGTTACCCCAAAATTTCCGCTTGCTTACCGTACCAACACCAGACACTGCTTGCTTGGCCATGCACCGGAAACACTCGCACCTTTGCCGAGGGAGCTGCTCTGGTTATGACTACCGAGACCACGCTCGCCGTTTCAGGCCTCCAGGGGTTACCGTCCCCTATGGACTCGGTACCAGCGGTTGTAGTTGAACAATGTACGTAACGGTGAAAGAGTTAAAAAGTTAGTGTTTGTTTTAAGGTTTCGCAGAAGCTACAAACTTTCTGTTTAGAGCATTAATACTAGATCCTCAAAAAATAAAGAAATAACCAAACATTATGCCCTTATTATTATTATTATTATTACTATTGACGAATTGAAGCTTGAAATTGCTCATATATCCAGTATATTTTAAGCGGTTCCCTTTACTGCTATTAATACTTCATATTTAATTAATATGGTGTTAGCTGTATGTAAATGCACTAATATGTTTAATTTATTAAAGCAGTAAATAAATAAAACAAAACAAAACTATAATTATAACAACTGAATCGTTACCTGATGTTACGTGTAATTTGTTAATTAAAACACAAAAATATATGCCAACTTAAAAAGGTTTGTATGTTGACCTTTTATACTTGTCTAAATATTTATGAGAAAGGCTTTAAGTACTATAAATTATTAGGCTTGTAATCTTCGTGAGCAATAAAGTGGAATGCAGCACTTTCAGTTTATCTACCTCTTGATGTAATGAATGTGTAGGCAGGAGTGAACCGGCATGTATGTTCTACTGTCATTTTCCGAGATTACAAAAATACAAATACATAATAAAATAATTAATTAATTAATAATAATAATAATAATAATAATAATAATATTCCGTGCCGCTGCAACCCTTATAATCCTGGGGGCACAATCCAAGTGCCTCACCCCATCTAGGCAATCATTCAAGCAATACGGGGAGGCGATGTGACCAGCAACACACATTTTCCAGTCGAAGTGTTGGGTTATCGTAGTCGGGATCGCTGCCTAACGCAATTCTCACTTTAAGTCCTATACTCGGGAGTTAATCTGGATGGGATTGAACCTGGGAGAATTCCGTAGCCGGGAACCAGACCACGTCCAGCCTACTGCTACAAGGCTGGACCACGGCACCACAAACTATAAAGGATGGTGAAATATGCGTATCCGTAATACTACGGATGACAATATTATGTTGTATGTTACAATTGTATGCTTGTGCATCATACCCATTTAGCGTAAACAGCCAAGCGTTATTTTCAATGTATGCAATGCTTCATTCTAGCAACATTCTTGCGCGTAACTCATGCCTTATTTGGATACACTGCTGGAAAATACTTATAAACGATTTAAATTGTGCTTTTTATACATGGAAGACATTCTGTAAATGATTTCTGGTTGTGCAAAATATAGATATTTGTAGTATTGTTTTCAGTTTTCAGTATTTGATTAACAACGCTTAGCCTCCTTCGTCACACTTAGCCTCTGAATAGATATTTGTTTTCATTTAGAGCTACATTATACTTCTGTTACTTTAGAGTAGTAGAAGTTATCCACATACACCACAGAATCTTCGTAACATGTGCTCATAAATTATTTATATTACGAAGAGTTTTATTCATATTATATTTAAATGATAAAATGATTTGCCTTAATGACAATTTAAAACTACGTTAAAATACTTCAGATGAATGCGGTTGTTAATAACTTAGTTTTGAAAAATAATACAATATGAAACAAACGTATACAAATTATTTGGATTGAAATATTAATTAAGCTTAATCAGTAGCTCTCCAAAAAAATAAACTTTAATTGAGCTATGTGTGTCTAAAACTAACAAATTAGAGTTTTTGTATTGGGAACGGTTTGAAAGACATTTGTAACAGAGGGAGTGACTTAAAAGAGCTTGGCAATAGATCAAATGCTAAACGATTCATTTGTGGTCAGATTTACTATTACTAGTTTAAGGTTCACTGTAAAATATCGGTGATTTATGCGGACAACAGAAGGAGTGATATTATGACGTGGTAGTCAGGAAGCCGATTAGGCTGTCACATTTAAGTTTACCACGTCAATTATGATTATGGCAACCTTTAAGAGACGGCGGTAATGCGAAGAACACAGAGGAGATAACCAGGTAGAACCAGGTAACTAACGTCTATTGTAAAAGGAACCCCAAAGAGACTGATGAACGTTCTCTTTAACAACCTGCCCCATGCCATATGTTAGAGCAGACAGATCTAAAAAGTAAACGCCACCGCATTCACATCGCCCTACGTCCATTCGCCTGATCCTTCAAATCTGAAATTGTTCAGGAAATGAGAACTTACGTTATAGTGACAGGTCTAAAAATTAAAATCCCACCCCACGCCGTCTACTCGTCTGAACTTCGACTCTAAAATATGATCAGGAGTTAAGAACGGAAAATTCGCGCAATAGAAAATCATTCTAAAATTCGTCTACCAATCAGGGAAGCCCCAAAAATCCCGGACGTCTGAATACAATCTTCATGCAATGCCACGGTACCATCTCGTTCTGTATGGAGGGAAGTTGTATAATGAAAACAGTAAATGTATAAATGACATAGTTTTGAGCTATAAATTGAATTGTATTTCATTTTGGAAAGAATCCTAAAAATGTGGAGAGCATTAAGAGGAATGAATTTATAGGCTATCATAAAGATCAAATTTCAACACCAGATGTAAGAATTCTGTGATAAAATGTTCAAGAAGTTATTCCAAAAACATGTTTCTGAGTTAATGCATCTAAATGTGAGAAAAGCGAGGTTTTGGATCGCTTTCATAGGAGTGTGTTGCATGGGTTCATAAGGGTGTGTTGGATCGGTTCATGAGGGGTGAGTGAGATCGGTTTGAAAGGGGTGTGCTGAATCGGTTAATGAGGGGTGTGTTGGATCAGTTTGTGAATATAAAACATCAGAAATATTAAAATATTTTTAAAAAGCCATTAAATACAGTGAAGCTATCTTCGTGTCCAAATCTGGACATCTATTGTAGTCACATGTTCCACTAAACATGGTGTGTTGGTAATCTGGACGCGTTTCGTCAACCTTCGTTGTCATCTTTTGCAGGTTCGCAGACGTCTGAGGTGGCTGGGCAGCTTCGATGTCTAATATAGGTGTCGGTCTCATAGCAGTGACATCAGGTGATAGAAGCCAGACTTCTTCTTGTGTGTCCTTGGTGACCTCTGGTGAAACGTTTCGGAACTGTTTGCTAGTTTTGAGTCTTTAGCTTGACTTTCAGTTTATACAAGTTTTAAAATGACATCTGCTGGTGGTATTTCAAAGTTAACCACATTACTGCTATTACTATGAATGAAGTTGTTTTCCCAGAAAGCTCTGAAGGAGTGTTAATAGCTTTCAGTAATTTGATTTCCTGTCCCATTTCGTGGTTAGTATTCCAGAAATGATTGACTACTGCTGATTTATCCAAGTGTTTCAATTTAATATTTATTTGATGTTCCTTAAAACGAGCTTTTAAGCTTTTCGTAGTTCTGCCAATGTAAGCGTTTTCACAATCATTACAGTTTATTTTATAGATACCAGATTTATTTAACTTATTCACTGTTTTGTCAAGAGGTTTATTTAACATCTTTTTCAATTTGAATAAGCTGCAAGAGGCAAATGTTTTATTATACCTGTGAAATATGTTTTTAAACTCTGGAAACAATTTTGGATGATAATTAAATCTTTTATACTTAGAATTGTCATATGGTCGTTCAAAATATGCAACTGGGAAGGTTGCCCCGGCCGTCTGCCTCAACTTGTCGCTGTTCCTTCCTTTCCTTACAGTGCCTCACTTCCCTCAATTATTTACAGCACAAGCTTATAAGAGCTAAACTGTGGTACAGTATTGTCTCTATTTATCGTTTGCGACCACATTGACAATAATTACAGTGAGAACATGTGAAAGCAAGAGCCTTACAAACACATACACACACACACACACACAAAGAAATAATAGTGGACACTGTGGTATATTTTATTAGAGTTTGGTTAAAGCATACATATAAATATAAATATACATATATATATATATATTTTTTTTTAATGTTATCTTAATATATTATATATTATGTATAATATATATTTAGACAATATTAATATTCCTTGTTATGAACGAAGCACAACAGTGCTACATATTTTTCAAATATTATTAACAAAATCTTCCTTGCAAATTAAATTAAGATTTTTTTACATTAGTGTTTATTAAAGATTAATCATAAAACTTTAGACATTCGATCAAAATCAGGCAAATCAAACATCATTAACTTCTATAGACACAGCTGAAAGACTTCTTAGTAACCATGAAAAATTAGAGGCACATAAATGAGCTCATCTATAAAATTTGATATAGGTACGAACTTTGGTTTTTCATATTTATGTGGAAAGAACGCAAGATCGCAAGAAAAATGTCGTTATATTTACCTTGCAATCAAGCCGTTTGGTGCTAGAAAATTTACAACTTTTTCTTAAACAAGAAATACCAACACTAATTGGAGAACATTTGGTGTTTTCATTTCTACCCACATGCCTTCATATGCTTCATAAATTTTCTGATTACCGTTTCTCCGTAACACATCGCCTTTGAGAGGTAGTGTGCCAAATTAAGTATAAGTACTTTATAAACATTATAGTTTCTTAAAGAAGGAGATAAGATGTTAGTTTAAAATGTTGATGTGTTCCATTCACATGACTTTCTCTAAAAAAATATTGTACAAAATACTATTCCTTTTTCTGGTCGTTGTAATCAATATAAACATTAGACTAAGTAGAAGCGAAATAAGGTAATACACTAGGTTAAACCGATAGTGAATTATTTTAAAACGCTGGTCGCTATGTGAAACAATTGAAATTGAGTTCGTTTTGCACTGCCAGGAATAAAACAAAAAGGAGATGTAACGAAAAATTTTGAGAAAAATAGCTTAAAATTGAAACAAATAATAAGTAGTATCTCGGAAACGGCCAAGTCTACAAAAAATATGTATATGGCATAATTATTTATTTTAATGCTATCTACAGTTTTGTAAGTTTTTTTTTCAGCTGTTACACTTAAACAGTTATGTAAAATTCATCCAGAATGAACGGGTCTTTAGGGCTATTCCCATAAAGTTCAAGCTATACATTTTATTTGTAGTGCAAATATCTTTAATAAAAAGTATTTTAATAATTTTTTGAGAAAAACAAAGTTTTCTAAAAAAAAATCCATATATAGGGTAGTTTGGGGTGGTTGATTTTCCTTAAACTCTTCCTGTCGCATTCTTGATACTAAACTTAAATACCAAGTTTTATATTTAATGTTCTTATAGGTTTTGAGCTATGATGTCCAAACACACTCACACGGAACTTATTCTAAAAATGCTGGTTTTTGGATCAGGGGACCTCAAAACATATATTTTCGGTGAAATCTCGATATCCAGATGCACACATATGCGCTCTCAATTCGTAAAGTATTCACACATTACTTCCTTTTGAATATAAAAGTTGTAGTTTGTAAAAATAATGCACACAACTGACTAACAGTGAAGAGAGGGTATGAGGGGTTAGTATTGTATACTTCTGCTTTAACGCTCATTGTTACTCTATTCTTATTCCTTTCTGTTTATCAAAATAACATTTCTCCGACCTCTCCATCCCCTCCCCCGACTCACTACAACGGTAGTTAATTTCTTCCTGGTTTCGACGCTGTGCAGAAACACGCCATGTAAAGATGGCTGCAGCTCGTCCTCGGATAATATTGTTTGCTTTTAAAACATTCTTTGTCCTTTGTTTCCACTTTCTCTTTTTACGTATTCGTTTACTCACTTCACGTCTTAAAGAATGTCGCTTCTTTTCGTTATCTAACATCCCCTCTCTCTCTTCATCACCTCCTCATTCGCTTCTTCTCCCACCTCCTCATTCGCTTCATCTCCTTCGCAAGGAATTCCATTATGCGAAGTTTCTTGAGTCCGCGAAACCAAGATACGTTCAGTGTTTGTACAGGAGACGAGGGTGCTGGAGCAAAGGGAGTGGAAATCTATGTTACTCGTTGTGAAAACCGCCCTTGTACTGTCCATGGCTCGGTCAATCTCTCTCTCTCTCTCTCTCTCTCTCTCTCTCTCTCTCTCTCTCTCTCTCTCTCTCTCTCTCTCTCCCTCTCTCTCTCTCACACACACACACACAGAAACCGCTCAGTGCTATTCCTTAACAATGGAAGCAAACCAATAAATTATATTACAAAGCGCCGTTAGTAACGTCAGACAGAAGTTGGACACCCGTGCAAGACAACGATTCTGTATCTTGTTTTCTTGTTTGCATTTGAGTTTCTGTTATGCTGAGAGTGGAGTTGGGTGTAAAACCATAGGAATAAAATATATTTATTGAAGGCAAATAGATAAATTTAAAAAAAAAAAATCTGATGTGTCCCATTCACAAGACTTTCTCCGCCTCTCTGTGACCAATTATTGTTAATAAGCTTATTCTTTTATTTACTTTATGCTAAAAGAGATAAAATTAGCAGAAACGGTTTTATTATTTAGTTCCTTATATGTAGGAAATGATTACTTTAAAACGTAAATGCTATGGTACAGAAATCCGCTTCTTTGCGTGGTCAGGGTTAACAAGTTGCTGTATGAGAAAAGCATATAAGTATTTAAAAACTGATACCAATAACAAGGAATATCTTAAAAACGGTCACTCCAGGGAAAAAATGCATATAACATATATTTTGTGTTTTAGCGAGCTCTACATATTTTGTGTAATAAATTTTGTGAAGGTTTACCAGATATACAAAGATCCGCAAAATTCATTCAGAATGAAGATGTCTTCAGAGGCTAATCCCAGAAAATTCAAGATATACATTTTATTTGTCATATAAATATCTGTAATGTACGATATCTTAATCATAATCGTTTGAGCCATTTTTATGAAAATCAACATAATTGAAAAATGTTCCATGTAAAGGGTAGTTAAGGTGGAGATTTTCTTAAAAATTGTCGTGTCGCATCCTTGGAAGACACTGAACTTACATACCAAATTTGGTATTTAACGGACTTTTTGTTTTTGAGCAACGGTATCCACAGACTCTCACACACACACGCACACACACACCTTTTTCTAGATTTTTTTTTATTCAAGAGGACCCAAAACACGTATTTCCGGTGAAATCTCGCTATCAAATGTTTGGATGCAATACAATATCTTCTCTATACACTATGTACATAGTACGAGTAGAGAAAGTAAAACAACTCAATGCTACCTCACATGAACTTTTCAATGGTAACCTGTGAGACAAATATTTGGGATTACGATGCCGAACTGTTGGATTATTCTGGCCATGATATTTTTTTCCGTGATTACCTCGGTAAGTTTCCTATTCCCGAGTATTTCCTCTTCAACGTTTTCTCACCCAATGTTCACTTTCATGTGGTTTCCTTCCATCTGTTTCAAGGTAGTAGTGTTATGATCCTAGCAATTACCAGGCACACAACAGACTTTATTCCAACACAACACAAACATGGCGGAACGCGTCTTGCTTAGCTTGCGATAAATACCGGTGCGGACACCACGGTTTCTATGTTTCAATAATTGGGGCTGGTACTAAACCTATGCCAACATTACGAGCGTTCACATACTATATACCAATGTATTAATATTACTCAAGCTTAGTAGTTATATTATGTGCTGATGACAATTAATCTCGGGAGCTTAGACGACACACATGTTCTTCGTCTTAAGTCCGCTAGTAGAGATCCCCGAGCTGATCTGAGGCCTTCTGTCCAAAACCGTCAAGCTGCCTTCTGCGTGTCCGCAGTACTGAACAGAACTGTAGCCAGAACTGTTGGCCGCCGAACCGGCGTAGAATGTTCGAACCTACCGACTAACGTTACAGACTTCAATGTTTAGCAACTGCCATGACTAGTCTCCCAACAATGCAATAAAACTAGAATTACTTTCAATAATACACTTATGTTAACTAAACCACATATACTATACTAGAACCACCCAACGGCGGTTGGTTCGTTGCGGCAGAACTGTGGTACTTACGCTTTGGAAGGGTTTATCACTGGCACATATCTGAACTACTGGGACCTCCTTCCTGGGAGAGTCTCGTCTAAACCCTTGTTTCCCACGAAGTCGGCTGGCCTAGCTCTCGTCAAGGTTGCTGTCAAATGGAATTGTTAGAGGCGCACGTAGTCTTCCGGGTCTAGTCTATCTTGGGTCACTATTTTAACCTTTCCTTTCAGGGGCCAAATGTGAAGCACAAAGTGCCTACTATCGCCCACGTGAGCTACTCTACTGTAGTTCCTGGAGTCTCTCCGTGTGACCACTCATAACATCTAATCCTTACTCAGCTTTTTTAAAACGGTTCTTATTAAAGATTATTGTTTTATCTAAATGTTGTTAATTATGAGAAACATTTTCAGAAATCTTACACCAAGTTATAAAAAATTCATTCGGAATGAGCAGGAATACTTTTATTCTGCACATAAAATTCTGTGTCTATATTCTATGTTTTACAATATCCTGAACTTATAGTATCTTAATCATTAGGCATTTTTAAGAAAATAAAAATAAGGATAAATGTTACAAATAAAGTTAGTTTAAGGGATTCCCAACTTTGAAAGAAAACATCCAATTGAGATTTCGCGATTTTGAGATACGCCTTTTCTAGATTAATGGGACTTCACAAAGTGTAATTTCCTATAAATCTCTGCATATTTTTTTCGCAGTAAAATACTTCCTCTACCAATATAGGTAACTACCTAATAACGTAAATTTTACTGAACTCCCATAGCAAGAATTGCCAAAACAGGGTTGGGCGTTATCAAATCACTGGCAATAGCATGTTGCGGTACCGGGACCAGAGGGTTGTAGCATTAGAATTCATCCTAAACAACTTCGGTGCTTGGCCTTTCGTTTAGTAAGCAAGGGGTTGTGGGACACCATAGAGTTCCGCAGCTTACTACACAAAAAGTGTAGATCTCTTTAAAACGCGCAATTTATGCCAAAGACAGTTTTGTGGAGTTTTAAAGATATTCCGAGTTATTGGTTTCAGTTTAAGGTACTTAAACTTTTCTCGAATGACAGTAATTTCTAGCAACCAAAGATAACTGAATTTCAATTGTTTCACATAGCTACCGGCTTTAAAAATAATTGACTAGCGCTTTAGCCTGTGCTTATTTCCCTTCTACTTACAAATATGCAAGTAATAAGACCAATTCTGGTAATGTTTATCTTGATTAGCATGATGTATTTAAAATAAATATATTTTGTAGGAAAAGTTTGTGAAACAGTTAGAGAAAGCCATTTGAATGAACCATATGACATTTTTTTTCTTAGCTCCCAATTTACTTTACTCTTGCTGATGTACAATGTCATTGGGTATAGGAACAAATATTTTGATGATTGGTGTCTTAGTGTATATTCCCTTCATTATGTTAGTTGTTTTTACTCTTCGTCAAACAGTTTTTCACAAACGTGTCACATAGTTTACTACTAAACGTTTTCTGCAATGCCAAATGTACTTTGAAGTGAAAAGCACCCATTACTCAGATAGAGATGGATGGACGGACGGACGGATGATTGGATGGATGGATGGATGGATGGATGGACGGACGGACGGACGGACGGACGGATGGATGGATGGATGGATGCATGGATGGAAGGATGGATGGATGGATGGATGTATAATTTGTTATTCTTTCACCTGTACACAGTGCATTCAATACATGCTGCTGGCGAAGAAGAACCATCAGTGTTGCGGAAAACATTGAACTCATTTTCACATTTAAATAAAAAATTCATATATTGGAGAAACAAGCATAAGCATTAAACCTATTTCAATTTCTATTTTCATTTCTTTCCCTATGAAAACGTAAATTGTTATGAATATGTGGGCTGATTTCTTTATTTGCTATTAGTTCGTACAAGTGACCTTGATAATCGTTATCATGAAGCTTGGCCGCTATACTTTACCCTTCCAAATACTCGTTCTACGCCATCGGAAAAATAAACACTCATGACTTGTGGGTGCCACATCTACTTGAAGGATAATAGTTTTCAAATTAAGTAAATATTGGAGTCTTACTGTTCATTACAGTGTTCTCAATTAATAACACAAATACAAATAACTACAGGTATACCTCTAACAGTATATTAACTATGCTCTTGTGCGTATTAAAATAAAATATTTATGAAAATTAGCCGAGTTTGACTTGTGTAAATACAGACTAATAAATGGAAAGAAAGAACGAAGTACTATTGGAACTGATATCGTCTAAGTTGACGCCGGACCCTCTCTGTGTGAAATGGTCAGATGGTTTGGACGCCCTCTTCAGTAAGTCTTTCCACCGGGACCCCATTTCCTGCAACAGTATCAGGTATTTGATTACGTCACAATCAAGACGGGCTCACAAGTCCCAGTTCCGGCTTAGATGTCCTGGTCAGTGCCGTTGGATTCAGCAGCCTGCGGCCGAAGTTACGATTATAATAACAATAATTATTGAGCGATCACGAAAATATACAACTTGTTCTGTTAATGGTGAAAGGCTTTCTGATAACTCTACTCTTGTTTGTGTAGACATACATGATCATTTTAATTTATTTTGTTCATTATGATGTCAATATGTGTATTTATACTTTTTAAACTTAATTAGATCCACTGCTCTAATCTGCTAAGGCAACATATAATCCTTCCATAGCTGTGTTCTGATTCATAACAACCTTTAGCCTCAAGGTATGCCCTCAACATCATCTCCCTTCTCAACTGATACAACCACAATAGCTGTCAGGATCACACTATCCCGTATGGGGGCATCGGAGTAACACTTCGTCTCAACTGAGTTTCAGTACCTTATTGCTGAGGTCGACCGCTGCTTTGTGGCTTTTTACGGCATCCAGTTGCAATATTACATTCTCAGCCACCCTCGCATCAAATACTCCTACCGACAGACTCACAGCGCTCCGTCACAATACCAGCTTCAATATGACCTCTTTCTCCACAGGAAGAAGTCGCCTAACACCTCACTAGTTGGTATGGTCGATTAGGTTTTTATCTCGGCAAGCCTTTCGTCTAGGTCTCATTATAGTCACGGCCTCAATTATTTCCCAACTTCTTGCTGCATTTATCGTGAACAGTTCATTACTAGATATCTAGATGAGATTAATGGTTCGCCACACACCCAGCACACACCACTTCAATGTTGCCGTCGTCTCTGGATTGCTTCTCTATCCGTCATAGCTAATACTCCAGGTGTTGAAGTTGGATGCACTGTTTTTTGGCCGCGTCTATCCTCAATATTGCCGTCGACGCCTCATGAATAATCTCATAGTCGCAATCATCGCTATCTTATCTCGGCGTTGCGCACTCCGTCGATGAAGGACTCCATGAAGGATTAGGCAGTATCTTGGGACATGTAACTGGTGGTAGGTTTAGTAGCTGTTGTAGCCTTTCCATGAGTGCGGTAAGCTGCGGCGGAACTATGGTTCTTGAAGTCCTAGATTCTTCGTACATTGCCGAGTTGGAATCACATTAAATTCTATCGCCTGTCCCTGGAAGCTGGCTATCAGCTGTGTAGTTTTCTCCGCTGCTGACCATCTGCTGTAACAGGGGTAACATAGGGATTTTGGTGTCACATACTGGCGTCTCGACCTTTAATTACTTAAGCCTTAGGTCCAGCATTTTCGCACCTAGATACTGTTGTCAACTATTCTCTCAAGGGTGTTAGGTTACAGCGGAGATTTTGAAACTTGTTAGTGGTGCACGTTATGTGCCATATGAGGGAGTATTTTAGTTTGTTGATTTTACGCCTGCCTTTGGGTGCTTATGTACAGTGTAAATAAGTGTCACTTCCAATCAACTCCACTACACTCACGTACCTGGTACTCAAGCTCTTCTAGGATGGGTTGCCACGGCGTTGCTCAGTCTTGCACTAACATTAACACTCCCAGGCGTGGATTTGGCTAGTGGGAGGAGCTCTAGGAGTGATCTTGTAATTGTTAAGAAAACAATTGCAACCTTTTACGGCTGTTTATTTTAAAGGTATTTTTGAATACAAGCTCCTGATTATACACCTTTATACTGCCTACTGATGATCTTTAACACTTATTCACAAGTACTTTCAATTACACTGCTTTAGTTGAGTACATGGCACAAATCACTTTCACCTAATCACGAGCCGACTGTTAAATAGGTGAGCGACGTTACTTTACTTCACATACAGTTTCTTATTATAATAAACTTACTTCGCTAACTTCTTAACAAACGACCTTGCCTCACACATGGGCGAATTCTTAACATGCGACGACGTTGCCTCTCTCATGGGTGAATTCTTAGCAAACGACCTCGATGTGCCAAACCTTACTTCTTATATACAAAAAAAAAAACAAAAAAAAAAAAAAAAACGGTGTCATGGTGGCTTATTTCTGATTGGTTGGAAGGTCCGCCAAAATAACACCATCATTACCCAAAAACCATTGCAAATCTCCCAGAATGCGTCATAATAATCACGTGATACCAAGAATATAAAGAAGTCCCCTTGTATGCTTTAAACTGTGGTTTCCCCTTATACTAAACTCGAACGTGACTTTCACAAAAGAAGCAACTTCTCACCCCTCTATCCAGTCTGGCGTCATGATTCTGAGTAATTTTTAAGTAAACAACTGGCTTCTTGGTTCCTATGCATACAAGTTATTAAATATTAACTTTCTTTACATATATTTAGATAATTAATAAAAATTATTGTTATTATTATGAGGCTAATTAACGGTCTCAAGGTCATTCTCTGACGTCCTCTAGAACACAGAACCTTTCGCCGTCGTTCTCCAGCATTGATCAAGATCTTTCAGCGTTGCACTAAACGATTCTACCTTTCTTCCTAGGTCTTCCAAGTCGTTGTTTCTTTTTGTAGATAGTTGCATCTTCAGCAGAGACACTTCCGTCTTCATTTTGCTTGAATCTTCTCCATTCCGATTCTGATTTCTGTCTACATTTCGATCTCTATCTTCTGTATTCCAGATTTCATTTCTCCCCCGTCTTCCCAAATACGGATTTCATTCCGGTTCTTACTTTCTCCTCCGTCATCTTCTTCATTTCCAATTCCAGCTCTTACATTCTCTTAATATCTGATTCCACTTATTATTCCAACTTCTCCATTCAAAAGTTCATTTCCGGTTTTCCAGATTTCATAGCCTTAATTTACACCAACAATATTTTCATTGTGCCCTTCATTGTGGCGTTACACACCGCCCCTGACAGCACTGTAACAAAAACTTCCAATCGGATTACAAACGTCTTTATTGTAATACTGTAACCAGTATCTTCAAATTAAGTGTCCAGTATGAAGGTATTAACGATCAAGTATCCTTATTAAAAAACCAGTAAAAACTGTAGATATTAATCCACTATTTAATCCTATATTGCAAAGATCTGCACACTATAAACAAGTTAAGATTTCAAAATATTTTAAGAAATATTATTTGATTTTATTTTAACATTTAACCATGACATATGTGTATTTTTCGCTATTTTATATTGAATATATTGAATTATGCATATACTATTGTCGTGACTTTTATAACAAAAACCAAAATCCATTCTACTACAATTACCATCACATTACAATCCCCACCTGCCCTCACCACTGTTATTTTATGTGAGCCCTCCTCAATCTTTACTTCTCACTAATTTCGCTGGGATTTGAAGATGCGATCTTCGGCTTTGACTGGTTGGCCAGTCCAGTTCATCTTGTCTTAACAATCAGGGGCATTCACATCCTTTCCATTAAGGCCTTGACTGATATAAAAACAATTTAGGCATATTCAGGAAAACAATTACTGCAATAGAGGTTTAATTTCTCATAAAATACTCTGCTGCTGAATTTAACAAACAAAAGAACAGTAAGATTTCTCTGTAATTACCTAGATAATTACCGGGAACTTTGCCAAACCCTTGCCTTTGTAAATTGGTTGAATTTCTTGATATTATTCCTCTTAAAATGGTTTATTAAGGCTTATTCTATACAAAACTCAATTACTTTATATATTTTTCACGTGCTATTAAGAAATTCAGCCTACAGGCTGAGTGAATAATCTCTGTTGAATACCCTTTCCACATATCAGAGTACTTCTCTACCCTCAACTTCCTGTCACAATTCTGCTTATGTGCGCTGCCAGTCCATTTCCTTAGCAAAAACATTTATTTATCGTCTTCCTTTACTCCATATAGCGTAATATTTTAATTTCAGTACCATTTCTTCTGTATTTAATTAGAGAAGCATATCCTTTTATTTTTACTTTCTCTACATAGTACAAGGTACGTGGGTAGAGAAGGAATTGCTACCCTTCGATACCGATATTTCACCGGAAATACAGTTTTAGGGTCCCTGGTATAATAAAGTAGAAAAAAGTTCAATTGTGTGTTACACGTCCGTGTGACTCTGAACACGATGACTCAAAAGTGAGTCGGTAACATAACAAATCTGGCATTTAAGTTAAGTATTTCTCAAGGATGCGACACGAAGGTTTTGAAGATGATCCCCTCACCTCAAACTACACTTTACATGAAAAAAGGTTAGAAATTTTTCCAAGAAACTGGCCTCAACGATCGTATATTAATAAAATATAATATATTAATACATTAATGAAATTTATATGAAAAATAAAATATATATCTTGAATTTCCTGGGAATAGATTCCTATGAATTTTGCATAGCTAATAAAGCGTGAGAGATAGAAAATAAATGGTTATACAAAAAAATGTTGATCTCGTTACAACACACAAAATATTTTTTTCGTAGAGCTGAGCATTTTTAAGATATTTCTTGTTATTGCTTTCAGTTTTAAAATACCTAAACTTTTCTCAACCCCTGGCCATGCCAAGAAACAGACAATTTCCTTTATTCTCTTTTCTACCTTCTACTTATAAAGAAGCAAGTAATAAAACCATTTCTTAAAATGTTTATCTCGATTAGCACGACGTAGATAAAATAAATAATACTGTATAAGGTAAAGTATAGCAGAGAAACCTCATTTGAGTGGAGTACATCAGACATTGTAATTTTTTTTTTCTTCCGTAACTAAATGTTTAGATGATCCATTATTAAAAATTTACATTATGAATCCTATATCCGATTTCTTCAACCTTCATGGTTTGCAGTAAAATGAAATGTGTAGTATATAAAGAAATTATAAAAGAAGTAGACGTATTATTAGACGAACCAATGTTTTGAAATAATCCTAAAAATCCAATTTTTGGCAAGCTTGATTATCTTGGGGTATAGACATTTTTTCTTTTTTTTAACACATCTCTCGCAAACGTTAACTAGGTTACATTTCAGACGAACTTTAATACAATTATTCTACATACTCTATGATTGATTAATGGCTATACATTATTTTACTGGCAATACAATCTTTTTCAGAAGTTTATTTTATGAATTTCATTTGATTCAAAATGAGTCTTTGGAATAAAAGGGTATGTAACTAAATAAAATAAATAACTATAATCAAATATTTAACAACTGGATATGATATGCTGGCCCAAAATTCCATCTTACTCTTTCCATGGAAAAGCAAGGAGAAGCTGAAATCTGACAGGAATCAATGACAAGGTATTAATCAATCCAAATCATTTACCTTGTAAATTTCTTCAGATTATTTGGAATTTTACTTTCTCTACGTGTTCGTATGTACACCTAATGTTCATAGTAGCTAGAGAAGGTGTTGTGTTCCACCAAAATTCAATGTAGAGATTTCACCACAAAACATGTGTTTTGAGGTCCCCTATGTCCGAAAAGGTAATTTTTAGAAAAAGATCCATATGTGTGCCTGTGTGTTTGTGGGTATTTAGCTCAAAACTAAAAGACCGTTAAAAATCAAATTTGGTATTTATGTTTAGCATCTTCCGTTATGCGGGATTTAAAAAAAAAGTACCTCCACCTCAAGCTAACTTTTAAATGTAAACATTTTTGAAAATGTTGTTTTTTAAAACTTGCTATAATGATTTTCGTTAAAATGCCGTATATTGGAGATATTTACATTATAAATAAAATGTATGTTTTGAACTTTTTGGGAATAGCCTCTCTTTATTCTGGATGAGTGAGCAGAATGTTACATAGTGTTTAAACTGTAAAAGATAGACAAAAGCCTATTACACAAGAATGTAGATATCGTCAAATACATAATTTATGTCATATACGTTTTTCTTATTGAGTTTACCATTTTTTAGATATTTCTTGGCATTGGTTTCAGTTTTAAACTACCTAATTATTCTCCATGCAAAGTGAACCTAACCTCAATTGTTTCAAATAGCGACTAAATTTTAAAAGATTAACCATCACTTTATCCTATTGTCTTCCCTTATCTCCCTTCTACTCAGAATGAAATAAATAATAAAACTAATGTTTATCTAGATTAGCATAATGTAGATACAATAATAATCTTTTGTAAGAGTAGTTTATATTTGGTAAACCTAGAACAAGTTGTGTGAATAGAACACACCAGATTTTTGTAATAATTTGTTTTACTATGATTTAACGTTGCGCAGTTATACAATGTTATCCAACCTTTTTTCGAATTAAGAGGTCTACACATACTATTCCCATAAAATTCAAAATATACCTTTATCTTGTTATAAACATAATTTTACTATATGATGTTTTAATAAAAATATTTTGAGCCATTTATAAGAATATAAAAAATTAAGAAGGTTTCACATAAGGGATGGAGGATTTTTCTTGAAAACATTTTTGTTGCATCTTTGGAATATAAAGGCTCCAAACGCTAAGTTTGGAATTTATCCAACAATCACACACAAACAGGTTTTTTTGAAAAACTGCTGTTTTATAAATCTGAACTCAAAGGTGAGACTCCTGTGAGACTTTGGTATATACTTTTTCGGTCGTATGCAATTCTTCCCCATACTCACTATATTTAAAAGGGAAAGTAAGAACGTGAGGATGTAACGGAAGGTGTGAAAATGAACCGGTGCCACCTCCAATGTGTGAGCATAGCGTGTCTATCTCAATTTCAAGAGGACCCGAGTTCGAGTCTTAGTGATGATGTTACTCAAATTGGATTTTCCCGGATTTTCCCTTATCATGAGAGGTAAACTATGGAGTTACTGAAAGTTCCATTGAACTTAGCTTTATTTGAGTTTCAATCAACTCACAGACTTTATTAATCGTGGGACATAAGCTACCGCAAACTCTGGTTGCTGAAGGAAATTGTACGCGTAATAAAATTGCTAAATATTTAGTAACGTAAGAAATTTATGGAATTTGTAGAATTACAGAAAATAAAAAATAAGAACTATAATTCTCAACTATCCAAGTTATTTTTACAAAACCTTATTCTTCTATTTACTTCGTGCTAATCCAGATAAACATTACTATTAATCGTTTTACTACTTAATTCTTTAAGTAGATGGGCAATAAGGGAATATTAAAATTAATATAAGCCATGTGACTAAAATACGTTTTTCTTTTCATGTCCAGGAGGAAAATGAAGATAAAATGAATCACAAATCCCATTTTGAGAAAAACTGGTGTGTGGAGCTGAAATATGAGCTCTATAACAAAAATGTATAAGACATAAATTGTAAGTTTATGAGATCTTCATTTTTTGTGTAGTAAACTTTTGTCTATCTCTTAGGTTACCGGTTATGCAAAAGTCATCCAGAATGAATGAAACTTTACAGGCTACTTTCAGGAAGTTGTAAATATACATGTAAATGTTATGTAAATATATTTAATATAGAATTTTAATCAAAATCGTCAGATCCTTTCTGAGAAAATTAAAATGCTCGATATGTTATCCATGAATGGATTGTTTGGGATGGATGGATTATTTTGAAAATATCGTGAAGATTCTTGAAAGATGTGGAAGTTAAATATGAAATTGGTATTTAATCGACTTTTTGTTTTTAAATTATAGTGTTCACAGACCTCGGACTATTTTAAACGTAATTTTTGTACCCTAAAACGTGTATTTCCAGTGAAATATCGGTATCGAAGTTTTGGCGGATTGCATTGTTTGCTCTGGCAACCTACTCTGTACATTGTACATGCGAGGTTGAATGTAAAATTGATTGACTGCAAACTTGAAAACTAGTGAAAAAAATCTCTTATAACAGAGAACAAGTAAACATCTCAAGTATTTTAATACAACTCATGGGTTTTGCTCGTACGGAAATCTTTCAGCTGCACCGTAGGTGGCAGTTTGCCGAAACAGCAGAAAAAAATAAGGACAGAACAGGACATCAAGCAGTGACTTCAACTCAAAGTGAATCGAAACAGGTTGATCAATAAAGCAAGAGTACAAAACTTAAGTGTACCATCATATTCACTTAAGAACAAAGAATACTAAAGGTATAAAGAAGCAGATTTTAAGCAATTTCAATTTCTTGCTTGTCAAAATATTATTAACTAGAACATATTGCTTACATAATATCTGATATTGTTTTCATAAGTTTTATGAGAGTCAATGAAGTTTCTGGTTGGGTTATCGAGTCCTGAGTCACAGAAATAATACTGGATGTATTTAACATAAGGCATCATCGCTGAGGCAACTTGCTTGCCCTTGCTATCGCCCCTGGCGATCGTAAAGCAGAACTCTGCGAGTAGAAGATGGGGATAGCATTACCAAATTTCCCCTTAACTATTGTAAAAGTAACCTTATGCCCTACTTTAGATAGATATTAAAATTCAACATACACAGTTAAGCTGATGTACAGCAACGTTAAAGCGTTATTAAGCCCATAGGTGACACGATGTAATAAATGAAGACGCAGAATAATGAAGTAGCTTCTATGAAATTAATTTAGGCGTTTAAGACACGTGGATATCGATGCCTTCTAAAAGTAAGGCACTATGCGAGTGCAATATCACATTCAAGCCAATGGAGTGCGTTACTACAGTGCTTCAACTGAATTCTGTAGCATTTGGTTATAGTTATTTAACTAATTTTAACATTGTAACCAGTGTTCTTTCCAGTGGCATAACGGTTCTTGAAATAGAGAAATGCATATTTTATTATAAATTGACCTATTTATTATTACTAATATTGTGCTATAATTTATGAGGCAGCCCTGATTGAGAAGGAAATTTAACTTTATCGGTTAAAACTGGCGCCGTTACCAAGTAATACGGTTTTACGTTACGGAACTGAGGAAATAGATGCCTTTAGAACTGGGAGTTTTCAATCACACTACACTTAACCTAAAAGTAGAAAACAGGACGGAGTGTTGAAAAGTAATAGCCTACTTGAAATGAGATTATACGAGAGAAGTAACTTTAGGAAGTAACTAACTTATATTTACATATGGTACACAGATTCTTAAATGTTGACGATGATTGACGTGGTCACCTTTCTTCTTGGCCCGGAGAATGTGGTGGTGTTCAGAGGCTTCGCAGGAGTATCTTAGTTCCCTTTTGGGTGCAAAGCGGCGAAAAATTCGGGTAGCGGTAATGACCAGAAGAATCTGAGCTACCAACTACCGGAGTTTAAGTGTATTTCTTATATGTGATTTCAGCATTAGGTTTGCATTATCTTAATAAGATATCTGACATCGGCAGACAGCAAACAGGTTCACACAAAATGGCTATGGTATGGGATATTTGATCCCACGGTGCCAGGAGCAGGCAACTGATGGCTCCAGCGATTTTCATAAAGATACCGTATGCTTAACATATTTCACAAATAAAATGTATATTTTGAATTTTCTGGAATCAGCTTCTGAAGTCTTATTCGTTCTGAAAGACTTCTGCATAATTGGTAAACCCGCAAATATATAAAAACTACTTACTTTCTGGATCCGTTCTGAAAACACATATTTGTGTTACTCTGCGCAATAAGGGCACGGCATACGATAACTGCTCAGGTTCAGTAAACGTATTGGTATCCATGTCCAAATAATAATGAAAATTTAGCAAATGCTATTAAATCATTAGATGTAACAATTTGCTGCTCAGAAAGTAACGGCATAAAGAAGATATGAAATTTAATGCGCCTTCGTTTTAGGCAGCGGATCGCGTGTGCACACAGTTTACTACAGTATGGGGTTTTATGTTCCTAACTCCCACATTACTTACCTACGTGTGTTAGCAACATATATGCAGTGAGTTTTAACCTTGTTGTAAATGTTGTAAAAGTGAAGGCATCCGCGTGAAGACATTCTTGACAACGTCGGATAAAACACAATTCACACACACACAAATACACACACACACACACACACACACACACACAAAGTTCTTCTTGAGTAATGTTCACAATTTATGCAGTAGAACCACACAGTTCAATTTCAGTTTTAAATGTTTAGTGGGTGTATGAATAGAGATTTCTGAATACCCACTTGCTATGCAACACAGTTGAGAGACTTCTTAGGTGAGCATTTAAATAAACTTTTCTTCCGTTAGAACATGTCCTTTTCGCTCCTTTGGTTTAGTGATTAGTTGTTTTAAATTTACTGACCAAACGTTTCACTTTATCTTTACCCAGAACTGAATAACCAAGAAATTTATGCTGAAATCGTCTACATATGTTATATGATTCAGGTTTCATATATGTACATAAATGTCGTGCATAAATTTACGCTATTCAAACCTGAAATTGTTGGCGGGCATTTCCGTGGGCGAATAAGGGAAGATAAGTCCTAAGGAAATCACACACCACTTCACAACACGAAGACAAAACAGATACTGAGATATCCCACAGTTAATTAACATACCCTTGACACGTCCTACACCACCTCTGCACAGTTCCATAGTACCAGGTCAGTGCCATTTTAACCGGTGCGTATATAAGACGTACAAGGCGATAGTGGCCTTGGCATAAAATAAACGCACGGTATTTTCTGCTCTTAGGCTTATTTATTGTATTCAGGGTCCAAAGAGAGCATTCACTAACGCAACATGCTTAGCACTACGTCTCATCTGTTTACCTAAAGAGTGTTTCTTATTTCGGGAAGGTACGAGTGCACAAAAAATGTAAATGTAAATCTTATTAAAACACGTACTTTATATTAGATACATTTCTTTTGTGGAGTTAATAATTTCTGAGATATTCATTGATAAGAGTTTCAATTTTCAAATGGGATGCCGTTCTTTATTTATTCTCCAAATGAACAAAAGAGAACGGAATTTCAATGGCGTCATATCCTGACCAGATTATAAGAGGTTTGACTGTAACTCAAACTTGGTATAGCCGTGTTATTTTGAATCTACAACAAATATACAATAAAAATTATGGATTAACTTGGATTCGCTAGAATAATAAGCTTTTTAGAACATATTTGTTGAACAATGGATAGAAATTAATGCAAACGTAACGTATTAAATTTTATATAGCATTTCATTAGTATAAATTATCATTTTTATAAATAACTCCAGACTGTAGGAAGAAATTTTAGTAATATAACTCAGGCATAATAAAAATATCATGGTTGTAAAGTCATATGAATATGCAAATTTCATAACATCACCTGGAAGTAAAAACTTGGCGGACTGCCTGTCGCAGGGGAGGTAGAAGAGATAGTAATAATACGAACATTTTCCTGCGCCATATCCATTAAAATCCATCTAGTTTGTAATGGAAGTCAGTATAAGTGAAATCAACGCTTAGTACACTTAATACAGGACTACAAATATAAATCATATGTGAATCCTGTTCAATTGCAGCGAAGGTTCAAATTATGAGTTCACTTATATGAATTCAAAGTCAAATCTAGTACAATAAATATAAAATTTAAGAGAACAAAATCAGCAATGTTATTTTTTTCAAACTTCTCAGTATACAGCATTTTGAAACTACTGTGTTATAACAGCTTCTAGACATAAAGTACAATAGTTTTATGCTTAAAATACATAATATATTATTAAATTTTAACCCTTCAAATTAATAAAATTAATAGAAAATGTATTTGTATAATATGATTAGCACGTTATGTTATTGCACATTACTTCTGTTCCAGGTATAATTACTTCCGTATTTTGTTTCCTGGGTGTTTTTCACCCTTTCCTGAAGCTTTAATAGTTTTTATAAAATATTATACTCATTACTACTCATAGTTGTTTTATATAATGAGAACAAAACTTGTTTTATTCCTGAAATCCTTTACTTCTAGAAAGCTATAATCTGTACTTAGTATTATATTTCTTTAGAGCTATCAATTTCTATTGTATTTCCCTATTAGTATTAAAATGCAGTCACTACATTTTAAAGAAATTAACAATTTTGATACCAGAATTATGGTAAAATGAGCCCATGGCTTTGGATTAACGTTTCTCGTCTAACCAATATAGTTTTTGAGTTATGCTAGCCACAGACACAGAATAATATGGATAAGACAAGGCACGCACGTGGTAAATGTTTCTAACCAAAAAGCATTTTTCGATTCAGGGGTCCTCATAATATATGTTTCGGTGATACCTCGGTATAGAATTTTTGGCTGAAATACAATGCTTTGTCTAACCGAGCCAGGTATATCAGACGTTTCGGAGAGGACTGGGGTATGGCGTCCTTCCGTCGTGGTGACTACGCAATGGAAATACGCTCTCGGTGGCGTTGGAAGTCCTCTGTTGAGTCCGAGAGTTTGGTCAAATGTGGGGCGCGGGCTTCTAGCGCTCCCTTCTTGGAATACGCTAGGAACCCTCTCCAACGTGGTTTACCCCGCCGTTCAATTTCAGATTACTATCATCTCATCCTATCTTCCTGGGCTCTGACCTATAGCAAAGCCAATTGTTGCAATGCACAATTTCCTACATCACACACATACAATATCTTCTCTACCTACTATGTACGTACATGCATAATATTCGTCAGAGAAAATAACGACATCTAACTTCTACTGATCTACTACTCCCGAGGGAATCTTCCAGTTGCTACCTGGTAGGAAAATATGACGTGTTCTATTCACGTGATTTTCTCTGCAGCTTTGTAACAAATTATTTGAAAAGCTAAAGTAATACTAGGCTAAAGCAATAGTAAAATCTTTTAAAACCTGGCTGCCATGTTGTTGAAATCCGTTTCTTTGCATTGCCAAGAGTTCACAAATTCGCGCATCAAAAAGCTAAGATATTTTAAACTCAAACTAATACCAAGAAATATCTAAAAAACGGCTAAACCCTAGGAAAAGAAAGTATAGGATAAATTGTGTGTTTTAAGGATATCTAAATATTTTGTGCTGTAAGATTTTGTATACGTGTTATGATTTACCAGTTATACAAAATTCAAAAAAATTCATCACGAATGAAGAGATATTTAGAGGTTATTAATATCCGATATTCTAATCAAAATTGTTAGGGTCATTTTTGAGAAACTCAATATTTTCGAACATTTCTCAATGTAAATGATAGTTTATGGTGGGGACATTGCACTCAAACTCTTCGTGTCGCTTCTCTGGAACATTAAACTTAAATACCAAGTTTGGTATTTTACCAACTTTTCGTATTTGGCCTATTGCGTGCACAGGCACATGTACACAGGGACACACACATACTGGTGTTCTTCTAAAGATGCCTTTATGGATACAGGGGACCACAGAACATGTATTTCTGTTGAAACATCCGTATAGAATTTTAGATGAACTGCAATACACTTTCTACCTACGTACCACGTACAATGTAGAGGAAGTAAAAAAATCTAATGTGTTCCATTCACATGACTTTCTCTACATCTCTACAACAAATTATTGTAAACAGCTTATGCTTCTGTTTACTTCATGCTAATTGAGAAAAATTAGTAGAAATACTCTTATTACTTGCTTCTTTGTAAGTAGAAGAGAAATAAGGGAGTACCATTGGTTAAAGTGATACTAAAAAGTTGGTTGCTATGTGACAGAATTTCCTTTGTTTGCATGGATACGAGTTGACAAATTCCTGTACGAGAAAAGTACAAGTTTTTCAAAGCTGAAACCAATAAGAAGGAATATCTAAAAAACGATCAACTCCCGAAAAAAATATATAACATAAATTGTGTGTTTTAATGTGCTCTACATTTTTTATATCGTAGGTTTCTGTCCATCTCTTATGGTTTAGCAGTTATGCAAAATCTCGTAAAATTCATCCAGAATAAAGTAGTCTTCAGAGGCTATTCCCAGAAATTTCAAGATATACTCAATGTTTGTCAGGTACATATCTTTAAAATACGAGATTTTAATCAACATCATTAGAGCCTTTTTTAATAAAATCAAAAATTTCGAAAAAAGTTCCATGTAAAGGGTAGTTACGGGTGGGAGGATTTTTTCAGAAAATCTTCGTGTCGCATCCTTGGAAGAAACCAACTTAAATACCAAGTTTGGTATTTAACGGTCTCTTCGTTTTTGAGCTATACTGTCCACAGATACACACACAGACAGACACACACGCACGGACCTTTTTGTAAAAATGCTATTTTTGGATTCAGGGGAACCCAAAACATGTATTTCCGGTGAAATCTCGCTATCGGGTGTTTGGGTGGAATGCAATGCCTTCTCTATACACTATGTACACGGTACGTGTAGAGCCGCATGGCAGCATTAGAAAGCTAAGAAAAATTGAAACGTGTTATTGTATTAGAGTTCGAATGCAGCATTATGCAAATTTGGAATGACTCACTATGTGATGCAACCTTTAAATGCTAAGCTACTTCCTCAGTTGCATCTTAAAATAATAGCTCTTGTTTACCACATTCTGTGAACTTGTACATTTCACATAGTCATTCAGGATTGATGCACTTAAATTACTTCAGAGGCAAGTGAGCGAAAATCGGCCAGGTCTTGCATGGCCATTTTATCCAGAAGGGCTCGGCTTACGGAGAACCCCATCAAGGCAGCGATCCGTGAATGCTTGACATTTTCTCGCAACAGTAAACACCACCTCTCCACTGATTTCCTTTTCTGCAGCATTAGGCTTAACCAACACTTTATGTCTCGGACAGCGCTCCATTGTTTCCCAAAAGCGCTCTGGGCTCCGTAATTTACGATCAGAGAGCGCGCGAAAAAAATACAGGAAACAAGGAAAAAAATCCATTATTCCGTGAAGCCTGAAGCATGATTAACGGTTTACGATCCCTGCTGCATTGTGATTTGCAATTAGGAACACGTTATGTGTATATAATTTTATAACTTTCATTGTATGGGTTGATCAGGTGTGCTCTGCATGGATGAACCCCGGATATGCCCGTGTGTACACGCTACAAAATTACATTTTCTTTCGGAAAACGTCCATCACGTTGTAAAAAATACAGGCTTGTTATTATATTTCCTATTCACTTTTCTGGCTTATATCATTTTGAGTCTGATGCGTTACCTCATGGTACCTTCTTTGACACTCCAAAAATGTTGTCCATTTTACTCTCTCTATTATGTATGTTTAGTAGGGAAGTATTATATTCACCCAAAAATTTTATATCAAGAATTTATTGTTTTCCAAAAAATCTGATGTGTTCCATTCACATGAATTTCTCTACATCTCTGTAATAAATTATTGTTAAAAAGCTTATGCTTTTATATACTTCATGCTAATCCAGAAAAAATTGCAGAAATAGTCTTAATACTTGCTTCGTTGTAAGTAGAAGCGAAATAAGGGAGTGCCATTGGTTGAAGTGATAGTCAGAATCTGATTGCTATGTGAGAAGTTTTTTGTTTGTATGGACAGGAGTTGAAAAATTCCAGTATGAAGAAAGTATAAGTTTTTCAAAGCTGAAACCGAAAACAAGGCATATCCCAAATACGATCAACTTCATGAAAAAATATATATAACATACATTGTTTGTTTTAACGTGCACGACATTTTTTGTACGGTAAGTTTTGTTCCATCTCTTACGGTTTAGCAGTTATGCGAAATTCCGTAAAATTCATCTAGAATAAAGTAGTTTTCATAGGCTGTTTCCAGAAAATTCAAGATATACATATTATTTGGAATGTAGGTAAATATCTTAAATATAACAGTTTAATCAACATCTTTATAGATATTTTTGAGAAAATCAAAATTTTCGAAAACAGTTCTATGAAAAGCGTATTTGGGGGAGGACGGATTTTCTTGAAAATCTTCATGTCACACCCTTAGTAGATACCAAACTTAAATACCAAGTTTGGTACTTAATGGTCTTTTTGTTTTTGAGTCATGCAGTTCACAGACACACACACGGACCTTTTTCCAAAAATCCTTTTTTTTTTTTGGATTCAGGGAGACCCAAACCCTGTATATCCGGTGAAATCTCGGTATCGAATTTTTGGGGGTGTGTGTGTGAACTGCCTAACTCAAACACAACTTCAGTATTTTCGTAAGATGTGACAAAAGTTTTCAAGTATATCATTCCATCACCAAACCAAATCTCTTGATTCTCATATTTATCTTGGATTAAAATTATATAATATGCTACCTTTATGTGCAACACAAATTGTGACTGCAAATTCTTTTAAAATTAGTGTTAAAAAAGGATAAACTATTTTTATACCATACAGGAATACTTAAACATAGATGCATTTTAATGACTTGCTGATGAATCTATTTCATAGTATGTATGCTAAACAATGAAATAAATTATCATTATCATTACCTTAACATAGAGCGTTTTTAAAAAAAATCGAGTTTCTCAAAAATGGTTGTAAAACGTTTTGTTAAAGTAGTGTATCGTTAAGGTATTTGTATGGCACTAAATCTGCATCTTCAATTTTTTGTAAATAGTCTCTGAAAGATTCTTCTATCTAGATTGATTTTGCATATTAGGCAAAATGTAAAAATTTTACTACACAAAAAATTAGACAGTTTCTATATACTGACTACCAATATGGACAATGCATACTTGACAATAGCAGCCGAAAACTATAATAGCATATATAAAATCATATAGATCTGAACAACAAGGTGCAGGTTAAAGAAAACAAAGACAAACATTTAAACAAATTAAAAGTTAATAATAATAACAATAACAATAATAATATACAATACATTTTGTGGAGTTATACATTTCCAATATATACCATATTATTTGTTTCAATTATCCTCAAATGAAACTTTTTTTTTTTACTTATTTTCATCCGTGTATCGAAAACAGAACGGAACTTCAATTCCATCATATAACGAAACCTCTTAAAAGATTTGACAACACTTGAACATAGTGCAATCTCTTATTCCCTTGTACTTGCAAAGAAATATGGAAGGTCAAGTCTTCTACTGTTTTTCTCGATAAGCATGAAGTATAAGAATAGTGTATTGCAGAATAAGCCATATGAATGTAACAATAAGATTTTCATCACCGTAAGCATGTCTTTTATTGGTGGAATGTAATCAATTGTTATTTTTTATTGGTAGAATGCACAGAATTGTTATAACTGAAACGTCCAGGCGGCCAGCGGAAGTATTTAGACAGTTTTATAAAAGTATAGCTTTCTGATTAAACCATTTCTCTTCTACGGTTATCTGCGCCAAATAACCCTCCCATTGGGTGTTTTTATACCACTGGACAGGTATCTAAATATGATATATTATTTGTATGTGCTGAAGCCAGGAGTTGAAGAATATCTTTCATCATGTTGTACTAAAATTGTAATTAGTACCTACTGTTTTCTTTATTATGTAAATAATGTATGACTAGAGAATTAGTATCTTTTATTGTGTGTCAGTTCTTATACTAAAAATTCCAGATTAGCTATAACATTACAGTTCAATTAATATAATTATTATTTATAATATTGTGTGATTCACAGCGGTATATTAAGTTATTGATTTAAATGGGAATAGCCTTAGCACGTTATAGCCAAAGGACAGAACTATCCGATTACTAAAGCTACTTCTTTGCAGAATTAGCTAAAATAAAATTAAAAATGTCAAGATTGCTCTGACAAATTAAGAATCAAATGAAATGCTGAAGACATGTACGAGCACTATCATAAAATAATTAGCACTATAATGAAAATAGCTTATTAATATTATAATATATCTTTGATCTCTAATTAGAATGAGTTTTATCTCACACTCAGTTACTCGCTTTTTCAGCAGTTGGACTGTAAGAGAAAGTTTTTTTTTTCTTTTCTTACAAGAGATACTAATTAAAACAATCTTACCTTTTATTTTGGCTAATTGTTTACTGTGTAATATAACTTATGAACTTGGTTTTTAATTAAAAAGAATCAATAAAATATGTAAATATGTAATTAATGATTATCAAACTGATTTATTAATCGTGCAATTAAGTGATACTGCTAATTATTAAATATTTGTAATATGAGTTTATTTGTGTTAAGTTATATTTACTGAACAAATAATTTCAGCAAATTCCCCCGGAGTATTTTAATACATTAAGGACAGTATAATTCTCGGTTTCCGCTGCACAAACGACACTTGCATTGTGACCTGGCTACGAAAAATAGGCCTGTGACCATGATGGAAAGGTTATATGAGGCACTGAAGAATGGAATTGCAGTCTCATAATGGTGCTATTTTCTTTATCCACTTTTGCTGACTGACTTAAGCATTGCTCCAATCTGACTGTAGAATTTAACATCTCAGTTGATCCTTTCTTTCTGTTGATGGCAGTAATACCATTTCGACAGTTTGTCCCAGTCAGTTATACAGTGTACTTCAAAAAGCCTTAGTCGCCCTCCGTGGTGTAATGGTTACCATGCTAACTTCATATACCCAAGATCACGGGCTCAAATCCGGCAGAGGACGATGGATTTTTTTGGGTGAAAAAATCCTTAGCATGGCTTCCTTCGGATGGGAAGTAAAGCCTTTGATCCCGTGTCGTAGATTTACGGCACGTAAAATAACCTCAAGCCTGATAGAGAGGCCTCTGAGTAAAATTAAACGGTTTCTCACCCAATTTAGAATAGGACGCTGAGAAACACAGCAGCTAAAGAGTGACCATAAATAACACGTCATTTTTTTTCTTAAATTCTTAAAACCTAGTCATAAGTCTTGAAAACAAGATGAAATTGCAATAAGTTCATTGTTACAGAAATTTGTCATACAAGGATACAGTCATTCCCTTTCGAGTATAGTGCAACAACAGCAACAACAATACCAATAATAATAATAATAATAATAATAATAATAATAATAATAATAATAATAATAATAATAATAATAATAATAATAACCACTTCCTTTGGACAAAGAATGCTTATGTAAAGAAAACAGAAAAACCTAAACTATCAATTGAATAAAGTTCTAGAAAAATGTTACACAAAAGTCTTGCAATACCTGTAGAATAAAAGACATATGCCATAAGTGAAAATCTTGCAAAAACCATCCAAAAACTAATCTAATGCATACCTTAAACAATTTCGGCACTTGTAACAGATGCATCTGATAAATATTTTCTGTATATAAACATACATCATTTCTAATTTGAGTCGAGGTTAATTAGCACTCTTGTGACTTCGGTTTTCTTGACTGATTTTTGACTGGTGGCAAAATCTTGATCTTAAATGTTTTAAATGTAAATAAATTCTCAAGAGTGTGTATTAAGCTCGGCTCAGTTTAGAAATGAGAGAAAGCTTCACTATATTAATTCCTGTATTTTATTAATATATTTATGTTCTAGAGACATATTAAAAATAGTAATAATAATAGTTTATTTCCTGCAGCAACTATGAGCAGCTACCTCATACATATACCTTTCATGCATAAACTACTATAGCCAATACCCCTAGATTATATTAGTGACATTCTCTACGTAAGATTTTCACCTTTAGGTAAACAACTTTTGACCCCCCCCCTGCCGTTACCACCCTCTCAATGTAAATGGACTGAAAAGCAATTCAGACACAAAAATCAACCAATGAAAGATGTTGTAATCAACGTCAAATGTTCTGGTCCACATATGGAAAGCATTTTTTTTGTAACTCTTAGTAGGTATTCTTAGCAGAATAAACCAATAAATATCGGCCTTCTAAAGAAAGGGCTGGAAAGTTAGATGAATGTAAAACTAAACCTATAACATAGACATGAAACATTTAATCACGAATAGAGACGAAAGAAAAAGTTTGCCGTCATTGAATAGCAATAGTAAACCTCGCTAATAGATCCGAAAATAGTATGAAAATACGAGGTTTAAGAGTATTAAGAGAACAAAATACAAAACATTATATAATGCATTAAATTACTCCATTTATATTGTGTCCCCTATTACACATTCTATTGTATTATTTTTGCGCAAAAATACATTGATATCTCGTGGTTGTACTCGACTGTTAAAATTGGTGTGATGTTACCTTTTGCAGTTTGATATTTTGAAGTAGATAAATACTCTGCTAATCCAGTGGCTAGAACTATGTTTGAGCAACAGAGGAAGCTCTTGCTGGAAGAAGGAGGCACTAAAATTGTCATCACCAACATTAAACACCTCGTTTTATTACGCGACACAAATTATGCATTAAAGTGGAGCATACACATTAAATATTATTAAGTAGCCGTGTTAAAACCACTCTTTGTGACAGTAAAAGCAATAAAACATACATTTTATTTTAAGATACAGAAGTTAATTTTAGTATACACATCTTTAAGTGATTAATTTTTTAAATTTAATTAAGAGGAAATTATAGGCTATTAACGTAATTCTTATAATACAAAATAATATGCAATAGTATTAATAATACATTAACGTAACGCAGTTATTAATATAAATTTTGTTTTGAAAATAAGAAATCTTCTACTCACAAGTTTTATTTTCAAAATATTGTAATGCTGCAAATCTGAATTATTTTTTGCGTTACATGCGCAAAAAATAATGCATGCTGCTGAAAGCTGCATTTAGATTTGGAAATGCTCACAATAATGTCAACACGACAGGAACTTCAACACGTGCATTAATAAAATTCATAAATTGATAGATTCAATGAATAACAAAAGCTAAATGTATAGTTTTCAAAGGGATTTTTAAAGTAAAATTATTAGTAATTAAAGCAGTACTACATTACACAACATGCTTCAGAGGGAATTCAACACCGTTAGCAATAACCTTTATTTGTATGCACTTGCGGGAACACCCGCGCAAAAGAATGTGGCAAGAGGGGACAGATGGCGACCGACCCAAGGAGTCACGACGTAACAGATGTCAGAGTCCCTACATTTCCAGATTGAAACTCCCCGCGGTGGATAATACAACCCTCTATGGGCTTAGACATCCCACTAGTTGGGTCAGAGACCGCAGACTGCTCCACCGGAGGAGGAAGTTAACCAGAGAGTATCCTTTTATTTATTTATTTTTTATTTTTTTTTTGTCCTGTCGCCGTAACCTCATCCCTAAAATATTAAATATAATTTATTATATTCTAACAACTGTATCGGCCAGTGAGCGGAGAGCTCTCGCTCGCCGTAGCTAAATGCTGTCGGCGGTTTCCTTTCCGTTTGAATCCATTATTGCAATTACGGAGTGTACACATGTGCAGCTGGTGAGCGCAGCGCATCAAACCTCCTATTGTCAAACCTGGGGTAAGAGGTCACACCTGTGTGACACGTACTCGCGCAATAACGACTTCTACTTCTAGAAGCTTCTATGCACGTCATCGACAGCTATGAAGGCAAGTCATTTCCGACAGTGAACTCGTAGCATGAAGTTGAATTAAAGAAAGCACTTTATTATCTACGAGCGTCGTAACTGCGATATAAACATTTACTACAGAGTGAAATAAGAATAATCATTTTTAATAAAAATTGGAGAGGAAAAAATTATTACATTGGTGTCAAAAGTGGGATGGAAATCACCGGTAACGGCTATGATGATCGAAAGCTAGCCACACACACGCGTGGGGCGATTGCGGGCCAGCAAGGCGTAGCCGTATTTGTCCATCTTTCCGTAGTGACAATCCTTTGTCCCTAAATGACATCGAAATTAAATATAGAATCAGGAACAAATCTCAACTAAAAGTTTATGACAAAAGTTTGCAATAAGTTGTAGTTCAGTATAGTTACTAATAGATATCAATCTCAATTTGTATGAAAGTAAGCGCGGTCCTCTCAACTCTGTTTCTCTTCTAGGTGGGAGTATAGAATGAGGAAAGAAATAGTAGTCATAATTTTGAGACAAAATCATAGTAGTGTCGCTTCGCACAGCTGGATTATTGTATCAAAGGAGAAAATTCATACACCAAAGGTGCACAAGTTAGACAGGTTTCTTGAGAGTTTCACCTTCCCATGAATGTTTTATAACATAGCGTTGCAACGAGGTTTTGCAAGCTGATGACTGAACTTCAGCAACGTCCTAGGTCAAGCGTTTGAAATCCTCTGGGGCTCCAGTGTCTACCCAGAAACTTGCACCAACCTGCCCCTTGGGGGCCCTTCGGATGGGCACAACACGCGGGCAGTAGAGGAGGATATGACGGTCCAAAGCTAACTTTTCGCATTTATCGTGTTTGTTGTTTTCCCTTCAGAGACCAAAGTTAAGGTAAGGACCTCTCTACAGTGCTCTCAAAAATGCTAATAAAGTAGAGAAATGGTGTCATCGGAATATCGAACGCCAACTTTCATCAAACTCCTTGCCTGATACTCTCCGCGGAACCAAGTAAGGTCGTTATTTTCGTATGCGACCAGATTATCTAAAATCCGCACGTGTAACTAGATCAACTGATTTACCATGAGAGCCAATAAGATGTTAACAGTAATCTCAGTAGAGGTTTTTATTTATCTAGGGAGAAAAAATAAAAAACGTGTGAATTTTAATTTATTACTTTTTAATTAGAAGAATATATATTAGTCTTCAGTTGGACTCTATATAGTCCGATAGTATTCCAACCAAAAGCATGTTAACAGATTTCGCCGGAAATACACGTTTTAGGAGTCCTCCGAATACCAAAAAGAATTTGGAAAACGGTCCGTGTGTCTATGACTTCAAAAGCGAAAAATTGGCTAAATATCAAGCTTAATATTTAAGTCCAGAACTTCCAAGGATGCGATACACAGTTTGCAATAACATTTTTCGCTCCCAAACTATACTTAATGGAACAATTTTAGAAAGCTCTCATGTCCTCAAAATAAATATAACAATTTTTATTAAAACACCGTATATAAATGTATTTACATGACGAATAAAATGTATATAATGAATTTCCTGACAAAAATATTGAAGTTATGGATGACCATTAAAAATAGATACAAATTTACTACAGGAATAACTTAGGTCTCGTTAAAATACACAGCTTATATCAGGTATAGTTTTTGTGAGGTTAATCTTTCCAAGATATCTTGTGATATTGGTATTAGTTTTAGAATATATTAACTTTTCTTGTTACAAGAAATAAGTACCTAATAACACAAGTTCTACTGTTTATCTCGATTAACATGAATTAGATAAAAGAATATATTTTTACAGAAAAATGCATGTAAATAAAACACATCGAATGTCTTAAACAATAAGGACATTGAAAGCACAGCACAATGAAAAACAAAAATGAAAAAACAAAAATGTTGACAAATGTGTTTTTTCGATATACAGTGAATTGGTTCATAGTTAAGGTCATATCAACATATCAACATATGAGTTTTCTGTTTAGATAATTGTCTGCACTGCAGCTGTAATTGCAGCTTTTGATTTTCCCGACTGTCACACTTCTAATTGGAAAGATATTTGAGGCAATGTTTTCTGTGTCCATGTTCGATGAGTATAAATCTACTCTAACCGAACACAGTGTGTAATTTCACAATTTTGATAGGATATACAGTTATATTCCAGGAAAACATAAGCTATGATTAATGTAAGAGTTTATTAGATATGTTTTTTTATTTTTATTTTCTCTACACGTAATAGGTACAATAGTGTATAGAGAAGGTATTGCACTCTACCAAAAATTCGATACTGAGATTTCACCGGAAATATATGTTTTAGGGTTCCTTGTAACAAAAAGAAGTATTTTCAGAAAATGGTCCGTGTGTGTCCGTGTGTACATATGTCCGTGTGCTGTGAACACGATAACTCAAAAACGAAAAATCGGTATAATACCAAGTTTAGTATCTTCCAGGTATGCGACATGAAGATATTGAGAGAAATCCTCCACCCCAAACTACCCTTTACATGCAAATTTTTTTGAAAATTTTAATTTTCTTAAAATGGCTCTAACGATTTTTATTAAAATACCATATATTAAAGATATTTACCTGACAAATAAATGTATATTATGAATTTTCTGGGAATACCCTCTGAAGGCTACTTTATTCTGGATGAATTTTACGGAATTTTGTATAACTATTAAACCGTAAGCGATGGACAAAAACTTACCACACAAAAAATTTACTACATGTTAAAGCACGTAATTTATGATATATATAATTTTTCGCGGAGTTCATCGTGTTTTAGATATTCCTTGTTTTTGGTTTCAGATTTGAAAAACATACTTTTCTCATCCAGGAATTTGTGAACTCGTGACCATACAAACAAAGGCATTTCAGTCACATAGCAACCAATTTTTTACTATCACTTTAGCCTATGTTACTCCATTATTTCGCTTCTACTTACAAGGAAGCAAATAATAAGACTATGCTTTCTATTTTTTTCTCAATTAGCATGAAGTAAATAACAGCAAGAGCTTTTTAACAATAATGTGTTGCAGATATGTAGAGAAAGTCATGTAAATGGAACACATCAGATATTTGTATTTGTATGTGCATTATATATTACACATTTTATAATTCTGTTTACGGGGATGCTTTTGGGCACTATCTTTATTGCTGAGAGTTTCAATTCCGCTCCTACTACAAATGATAAACCTAACCTAACCACATCAAAATCATATACAGCTATACACGCTGATTAGCTTATTTTTCATAAAACTGACATGAAAGCCTTTCTATGCAGATAATCATGTTAATAGCTCCGAATAATTCCATATATTCATATTCGTTGCCCTTCAGTATCTGCTTAGTTATGGAAGCCACTATTTTAAAGTTCTGGTAATCATTTACCGTGAGGCGATACGGTGAAGTCTATTTTCGCATTAGGGGGTCGTGGATTCAACTTCCAGCTTCCTAACACATGGTTTTCGTTTCTTTATTCCTTGTCATTATTCCTATCACTTGTTGCTCACCTGTTTCATGGTTTTAGGACCAGGTTACGGTGTATGGCTAGTTGGGCTTGGCGGTGGTTTACTGGTTGAGGAGGTTCTTTCCTGGTTTCGGCACGGAGCCACTGAATCATCATACATCTTCGAGTACTTTTGGGTTTCCCGGAGGCTCGGGGCACGGGAGTTGGGCCCCGGTAGCGTCAGAGAAGTTTAACCTGGAAGCTTTAGGGGCTGCGTCCTGCTTGCGCCCATTGTAATGCTCATCTGGTCCTTCTTTAGATATCTCCCCTAAATCTCGTCTGGGGCCAAGTAGGTTTCAAAAGTCCGAAAGGCCTACGTGCAGTCATGCGCAACTACGTATTCTGTCGTCCTCCGTGGTATAATGGTTACCATGCTAACTTCATATATCCGGCGGAGGACCTTGGATTTTTTCGGGTGTAAAAATATTTAGTATGGCTTCCTTCGGAAGGGAAGTAAAGCTGTTGGTCCCGTGTCGTAGATTTACGGCTAATTAATGCTAATCGAGACAAACTTTAAAGGAATTTGTCTTACTTCTGGCTTCCTTGAAATAACAAAATATACGCGACTAAAGTAAAAACTGTACATATGCGTTTGTCATTGTAATTATGTTCTCTTTCCATGGTCAGGGGAAAAACAAATAATATATGTGAGGGATGAGGTCTTCTCGTTTGATAGAAGTTTAGTATCTTAATAACAAGGGATATCCCGGTGGTTAACTCCATAGAAATCTATATGAGATAAATTTTGTGTTCTAACGTTTTTGTCTATCCCTTACCGGTTACCAAATATACAAATATCAACAAGTTTCCAGAGGCTATTCCCAGAAATTTAAATTCTCCTAATCCATGAAGAGTTGGTGATGAGGATGATGTATTAAGAGAATTTTATTCTTCACTTATATACTACCTTGTAAGTTTTTGTTGCAAAATAATGACTTTGCAGCTCTCTCTCTGTTCACTAAAATTAATAACATTTTAGTAATAACAGGATTTGCTTTAGAGCGGATGTAGCAGTTGTAATCCTAACACAAGGGAAACGGACAACCTGTTCAAGTAAATCTATCTTCCGTTTATTCTTTGTTAACTTCCTGCAAAAAAATAACATCACTGGCAGGCAATGTTTCTTTTTGTTCCATTTTTTTCACCCCTGACGACCGACAGTGAGTTGAGCTTGACGAAAAAAGGCACTTATACAAAGAACAGAAAAAGTAGGCAAAGAAAAAACCGAGGAACGCAACGGAAAGCATTGCAAACGTGGGCAAACATGCAGGCTTCCAAGTAACAGAAAGACCACCAGCGAGATACGAAATGTGTGTAGCAATATTTCTGTAGGAGGAAAGAATGGCGAACAAAAAATAGAACGATGCGAAATAAAATATAGGATCGTGTGTATGGGCAGCTTAAGGGGAAAGAGAGAGACAGTGAAACTGTTTCATCTATCACGCGAAGCTCCAATCCCGCGAGGCAAGCCTGAATGTATGGGCCCATGAATAACTAAACGCCAGCGGCCCCAGCCGGGACTCGATCGGTTAACAGAAAATTAAGTGAGCGAGATCGCACACAGGGTGCTTCACTTTATGTGCCTAGGGTCGGTACTCCGAGAGTGTGCAGCATCGGTGCCAAATTAGGGACGTCACTCAGGAAAATGTAGTGATTTACGGTTCCTAAAACTGTCCGGCCAACCAGATTCTCTTAGTTTGAAAGCTCACAACTGAAAATTTCAACAGAAGATGTCAATTACAATGTAGAGAATTATAAAACATCATAAATTGCTTCTTTTTAGATAGAGTCAGACACAAAAATTCAATGCCATGACCGGGAGATCCGTGGTTCAATTCTGGCTATGGTATTGAATTTTTCAGTCTATCTATCCAACTTCTTTCCTACACACGATTTGTGTGAAAAAACAATTAAATAAATTCCAATTGACCATAATAGTTGGCTATACAATGAATCCTGGGACTTTAATATTTACAAATAAATTGAGATCATCTTGTGATTTATCGGGAAACATGAATCGCATGCTAGGCATTAAATTTTTCAGTCTGACTCTACCTATCTAACCCCTGTCTTACCCATAGCTTGTGTGAAAACACAATTAAATCAATTCTTTTTAGTCGCATCTTTATGAAATTTTTATTTTTACATTCTTATATTGTGCATATGTATAGAACATATTAAAAAAAGTAAACGAATATTTTTTTTAACTTATCTTTTATTAACAAATTTACATAAGAAATTTATGAAAATTAAAATGTGGTTTATACCATTTTAAAAACCTCTGATGTGTTTCATTTTATGAAACTCTGTGCATGTTATGTAAAAAACTACTGTTACAAAAGATTATTTTACCTACATCATCCTAATTGAGATAAACTTTAAGAGAAACTGTCTGATTACTTGATTTCTGTAGGTAGAAGGGTTTGCACGCAAATATCTGAAAAGCTGGTAGCTATGTAATATCATAAAATTTCCTTTTTCATTGCATGATCAGGAGTAAACCAAAAGAGATATGAATGAATGATGGCTTCGCGTTTGAGAAAAGGTTTTAGTGTTTTAAAATTGAAACCAATAACAAGGAATATCTCGGAAACGTGTAACTCCTAAAAAAAAATGTGTATGACATAAATTGTTGAGTTTTTAACGAGATCTACATTTTGGTGGGGTAAGTTTTTGTCTCATACGGTTTATCAGATATGCTAAAGTCATCCATGAGTTTTGAGTTCGAATTTCGCTTAGGGTGATATAACCGAATAGGTTTTATCCGGGGTTTTCCCTCATCCTGAGAAGACAATATCGATAACTTTAAACTCCATATTGATCGTCCGATATGACTAACCAGGCCAAACGATGTCAAGCTCCAAAACATAACTATAGCTATTATTACAGTACTAAAAGCGCCGGTAACATATACAGGAAAGAGAAAAAAATTATCTTCGACAGAATACCCAAGATGTACCTACTTTCATATAATCCATATTCTAAGTCATCTCCCTAGTCAATAAGGGAGTTGGAGACTGCTAATATGTGTAAAAAAGCTAGGATTGGTTTGAAGTTCCGTCTTCATAAGTAACATTCAGTCCTTTAAAGTGAATTTTGGTAAAGTGTTTTCATCAGAGATGTCCTATTTATTTCATTTAATGCACTTAATATTTATAATTATTTAATGCTTATATTATTCCGGCTATTTTTATCAACACCTCCTAGTGATAAATTAAGTTTAATTTTGTCTAACATCTCTATAAATAATATAAAATAATATCTCAGGCTTAGATTTTCTCATTTATGAAAAAAAGATTACTCAGATGAACTTGCTTCAAGGATTATGCCACGGCATTTCTGAAGTTTACAGATTTCCGTCATCTGAAGGCTTCCACAAGCTTAGGAAATATAAGAGGATGTCCGAAGCTTACTTTAGGATCTTGCACTTGTTTTTAAATAGATAAATACTTTTTAATTTTAGCATATGTTCTTTAAGTAATTTTCTTTATAGATGCATGAATGTCAGATATTTATCTCCATTATTTGCTGAGAAAACATTAATATAATAAAGTCTCATTTTTAAGTTGTCGTTGGTGTTGTGTTTCTACATTAGTCACTTTAATGTTGTATAAAACAAACACATTGGAAAATAAATCCTTATCGGCTTAACTTCTGGTGAGATAAAGTAAAACAAATAAGATAGACGAATGACTACATCACTTTAAAACCTCGGGTCAACGACAAGTTCGTGTAATCTTCTAGATTTACACACATGAAGCTCACAAAGGATATTATTGTTGCCCTTTGCGGACCAGCCTTAAAATGAGGATTTGACTTTGGACGTGTTTGGATTGAGGAACATTTCTCGTTTAACAGAACCATTCCAATTAAATTTATTACTAAGCCTACGAACCGACGACAATTTCGGAAGTGCGTTGTCTTAACTATATAAGAGCTATGAAAGCACAGTTTCAGAAAAAAGTGTGTTTCGATATTCTTTACACCCGAATATCATTCCATTTCAGTATTTCGTGACAACATAATATGTGTTTACATGGTCTGTCACTCATAATTATTTCTATATTAGTAGTGAGGGAGTTTAGTGTTCTGTTGGCAATTGTCATGCAGATAAGATGGTTGGAGCATTCGTGATTCAAATGCTATTGTTGAATGTTCGAGTTTTATTTTATATTTGTAACCTTATCTTATATAACTTGTTAACAATAATTGCCATTGTTTGAATTAATAGTTGGTTAAGCTGAACTTCAAGCACTTATGACATTGCAAATCGTCACTTCACATTTGAGACGGTTAATAAAGGGGAAGTTGGATCGGTGTGTGAGAGGGATGATTAAGTGAAATAAATATTGACCTGCTTTTTCAAAAAAATGAAACGCCCAAAAGCAGTGGTTTACTGAGGCATTTCTACAACCATATAGATACCATTTATTACTTTCTCTAGCCCCGTATGTACAATATACATATGATTAGAGAAGTTATTGTATTCTATTCAAAAATTCGTTACAGAGATTTCGCCGGAAATACATGTATTAGGATCCACTGATTCAAAAAAAAAAAAAATCTGAAAAAGGTCTGTGAGTGTCTGTGTGTGTGCGCGTCTGTGTGTCTGTGGACAGCATAGCTCAAAAGCAAAAAGACGGCTAAATACCAAACTTGCTATTTAAGTGTGGTATCTTCCTAATATGGGACACTGCCCTTTACATGTAAAAATTCTCGAAAATTTCGTTTTTCTTAAAAATGGCTCTAACGATTTTGATAAAATATACCACATATTAAAGCCTTTTGCAGCACAAATAAAAGTATATCTTGAATTTTCTGGGAATAGCTTCTGAGGACCTGTTTATTCTGGATGAATTTTGCTGAATTTTGCATTAATTGTAAACCGTTAGAAATATACAAAAACTTATTGCACAAAAAATGTAGATCCTGTTAAAATACACAATTTATGCTGTATACATTTTTCCGTGAAGTTTACCGTTTTCAAGATATTCCTTCTTATTGGTTTCAAGCGTAAAGTACTTGTACTTTTCTCAGACAGGAAATGTCCGTTTTACTTTTGTTCTATTCCTGGACAGCAAAGAAGCGATTTGCAATGGCAATTGCATAACGACTGCTTTTAAAACATTTGTTTATCACTTTAGGTGCATTCCCTTAGTTCGTTTCTACTTATAAGGAAAGGAACAAAGTAATAAGAACATTCTGTTAATGTTTATCTCGATTTAGCATTGTGTAAAAGAAGAATAATCTTGTATAAGAAGTTTGTTTGTAGAGCAGCTAAAGAAACCTATGTGAGTGTAACACATCAGATTTTTTGTAGAAAAATGGTGCCTGTGACATTTAATATTACAGTCCTATTTACACTATTATCTACTATAATTTAAATAACTAGGAATAACTGGCCTAATCTGTGACGACACCACATTTTATCTGGTCGATTTTGCTGTTAAGGACTCATTGTTTGGAATCCTATATCCTTCTATCTTAAATTATATATTCCTTAATTTTTAAGATAGTTCGTTACGGATCCACTTTGTAGTTCCCGTACTGTACTTTTAATATAAATGCGGTATAACACCCTTTTTACCACATCTACACGTACTATTTTCATAGTATATAAAGAAGGTATTGTAATGCACCCAACAATTCGATACCGAGATTCACAGAAAATGCATATTTTGGGTCCCCCTGAATTAAAAAAAAGCATTTTTAGAAAAAGGTCCACGCGTGTGTGTCTGTGTCTGTGGACAGCATAGCTCAAAAACGAAAAGACCGTTAAATACCAAACTTGGTATTTAAGTTTGGTATCTTCCAAGGATGCGGCATGAAGATTTTCAAGAAAATCCCTCCACTCCCAACTACCCTTTACATGGAACATTTTTCGAAAATTTTGATTTTCTCAAGAATGGCTCTAATGTTTTTGATTCAAATGTCGCATATTAAAGATATTTGCCTGAAAAATAATATCTATATTTTGAATTTTCTGGGAATAGTCTCTAAAGACTAAATTATTCTGGATGAATTTTACGAAATTTTGCATAACTGCTAGACCGTAAGAAATGGACAAAAACTTACCACACAAAAAATGTAGAGCACATTAAAACATACAATTTATGTCATACACTTTTTTTCGAGGAGTTGATCGTTTTTGAGATATTTCTTGTTTTTGGTTTCAGCTTTGAAAAACTTGTATTTTTCTCATACAGGAATTTGTCAACTCGAGTCCATAAAAACAAAGGAACTTTAGTCACCTAGTAACCAGCTTTTGACTTCACTTTAACCTATGATATTCTCATATTTCGCTTCTACTTACAAGGAAGCTAGTAATAAGACTATTTCTGCTAATTTTTTCTCGGTTCGCTTGAAGTAAATAGAAGAATAATCTTACTATCAATAATTTGTTACACAGAAGTAGACAAAGTCATGTGAATGGAACACATAAGATCTTTTAATATCAGAAGCCCATAATGGCTCCATATGTCAGGAGTTATCATTAGACTTACAATCATTCTACAATCAATTACTTTGTAGTACCAAAACCGTTATGAATGTGTTGCAATAAGAAGACATTTACATGCAAAATACTACCAATAGTAGTTAATAATCCCACCAAGGTTAGATCGTTACAGTAAGTTTCCTTTACTTCTGGGTTTAGGGGATTGCTGTCGTCATAATGATCCATTAGACCTTCAGTAAATGACTACTTACCATAAATAAAATACATTTTAGTTGTGTACCATAATGTAGTAAGGTCTGTCATGCTTTATGAACCATTAGACCGAAAGTGGACAGCTCTTGTAAGATATATAGTGCTACAATGGAATAGGAAGAAGGACGAAAGTATATTGCACTGATTTATTTCAAAAGAAACAAAATGGAAATGTTACGCAATTATTTACTCCTGACAGAAAAGTCATACATCACTCTTCTATTAGTCACCGGAGTGATTTATACATTTCGTTCCAGCTATATCAACAGAGAGAAAGAATATTAAAAATAACACAGTTTTACTCTCTCTAGATAGTTCATGGCACAAAAATAGAGAAGGTATTTCACTCTACCCAAAAATGCGATACCGAGATTTCACTAGACATACACGCTTAAAGGTCCCTTGTATACAAAAAATGCATTCTTAGAAAAAGTTTGCATTATGTGTGTCTGTGAACACGATGAACCAAAATACAAAAATCAGTTAAATAACAAAAGATAAGTATATTCCAAAGTTGCGACACGAAAATGTTGAGGGAAATTCACCGAACTAACCTTCACGTGCAAAATATATGAAAATATATGTTATCGAAAATGGCTCCAAGAATTTTGATTAAAATACCATATATTAAAGATATTTTAATGACAAAATGTATACATCTTGATTTTTCTGGGCATAACCTCTAAGTATCTCTTCATTCTGGATGAATTCTGAATAATGATAAATAAACTGTAAGAGATATAAAAAAATTATTGCATAAAAACATACTTCTCGTTAATACATGGAATTTAGATCAATTATAATTCTTACTTTCTCTGCAACTACTATGTACATAGTGTATAGAGGTACTATTGTACTGCAGCCAAAAATTCAATACCGAGATGTCACCGGAAATACATGTTTTGAGACCCCTGATTTAAAAATACAACATTTTTAGAATAGTATTCCTGTGTGCCTGGATGTGTATGGTTCTGTATATGTGTATGGGTGAGTCTTTGGGCAGCATAGCTTAAAAACGAAAAGTCGGTTAAATACCAAATTTGTTATTTAAGTTGAATATCTGCTGATGATAGGACACAATGACTTTCAAGAAACTCCTACCACTCCCAACTACCTTTTGCATGGAACTTTTTTTCGAGAATATTGATTTTTTCAAAAATGGCTTAACACTTTTATTTAAGATATTTTATGATAAATGATAAATGAAATGTATATCTTGAATTTTCTGCGAATAGTCACTGAAGACCTGTCTGTTAATTCTGGATGAAAATTTTATAACCGGCAAATCATAAGAGACAAAATCTTACTACACAAAAAATGTAATGTCATTAAAACACTCAAGTTTTATTATATGTATTTTATTTATTTATGTATTTTATTGTTGTTGCAGAGTTAACGTTTTTGAGATATTCCGGATAATTGGTTTCAATTTTAAGCCACTTAAATTTCTCTCAAACGGAAAGACATTTTTAATCTCGTATCTCAGTTATTTACATCCGGCAAGCAAAAAGAAAGGACTTTCAATTGTTTTTTCATAGCTACCGGCTTTTGAAGGACTTGACTATTGCTTTAGTTCAGTGTATACCCTTATTTCCCTTTTACTTACGAGGAAGCAAGTATTAAGATTAATTCTGCTTATGGTTATCTTGATTAGCAGAATGTATATGACAGGTCAATAGTTTGAATAAAAGTTTGGTTCATTTTAGCTAGAGAGCCTAATGTGAATGGAACACATCAGAATTTTTTTCATGGACTGTTTCTTGATATTGGATTCAGTTTTGAAATAAAATTTTCTGTGGCGAAATTTGTCAACGCCTGATCATGCAAAGAACCGAATTTAAATCACATAACAACCTCTTCTTAAAGCATAACATTGTTTTGGCTTAGCTTTATTACCCTTTTACTTACACGGAAGCAAATAATAAGATAATTTCGGCTTATGATTATCTCTATTAGCAGGAAGTAGATGGAAGAAGATTTTTAACAAAGATTAGTTAAGAGATGTGAAGAAAGTCATGTGAATGGAACACATCAGATTTTTTGACTCTTCAATCGTGTTTACTTCCCTGATTCATGCTATGGTCGTGTGTAATTTTTTTTTAAAATTAAAATAGGAGCATCAGATATGTTGCAGAGGCGGCGTCCATTGTTGAGTGGTTAGGCCGCTCGCCTCTCATCTAGGCGGCCCGAGTTCGATTCCAAGAGCCCGCATGTGAAATTTGTGGTGAACTAAGCGGCGTCTGGATGGGTTTTCTCCGGCCTCCGGTTTTCCCCGCCACTCATTCCAAAAATTGTTCCATCAATACCTTTCCAATCATCAATTTCGCTTACATTTCATATCAAATTCCTCATGTTCATGCTTGACTACTGGGCGACCTCTCGTAACAGGCTCTCCATTCTGTGGTTTCGTACCTGGGGAATGCCAGTCCTACAGATAGGGGGAGGGTAAGCCAATTACGAAACGATATATCTATTAGATGTCGCAGAATATCCCGACTTTCACAGTTTTAATATACCCTTTGAGAGGAGTCCTTTAAAGGTCGTCTCCTTAGCGGGACGGTAGAGCAGCTGCTTACCACGCAGGAGGTTAGGTTTGATTCCCGGTACTGGCAAGGGGATTTTCTGTCCTGAGAAATCTGGTCCAGCAGGCACTCATCCTTGCGAGGTCCTTAGGTGGCCAGTTGAGGAGCTATTTATGGGGAAAATATACACTCCTCTTATTTAAAGATTTAATTTTCATAAAATTAATGATTAACTCTAATGTGTTCTATTCACATAAGTTTCTCTAGCTGTTTGGCAAACAAATGTTTCTTACAAAAGATAATTCTTTTATTATTCTTTTATCTAAGCTAGATAAAAATTAGAAGAAATGGTATATTAATGGCGTCCTTTTAAGTAGAAAGGAAATAAGAGAAATTACTAGCTAAAGCTATAGTCAAATATTTTAAAAGCTGATTGCTATGTGAAATAATTGAGGCTTGGTTCGTTTTACATGGTCTCATTTGAGAAAAAGTAATTATCTTAAAATCGAAATCAATAACAATCAACGTTTCGAAAGGGATCAACTCTACAAGAAAAACGTATATTAGATAAATTATGTGTTTTCACCAGATCTACATTTTTTGTGTAGTAAGGCTTCGTCTTTCTCTTATGGCTTAATTCTCAACCGGAATAAAGAACTCTAAGGATGCTATACCTAGAAAACTTTTATATTACTATATATGTATATATATTATTTGTGATATGATTATCTTTAATATACGGTATTTTAATAAAGATTGTTAGGGCCATCTTTGAGTAAATCAACATTTTAGAAAAGTGGGAGTGTAAATTTTCTTGAAAATCGTCGTAATGCATCCTTAAGTACCAATTTTTGTATTTAACTGACTTTAGTTTTTTAGCTATTCTGTCCACAGACACAGACAGACCGACTGACAGACACTCACACACGTATTGAGCTTTTTCTAAAATTATTTTGTCGGACTCAGAGGACCTCAAAACATATGTCCGAACTCTTGGTATCGAATTTTTGGGTGGAATACAGTACCTTCTCTATCCACTATGCACATTGTAGATACGGGGTAGAAAAAGTGATAAAGCAACTACAGGCTAAAATAATATAATAAATCATTATTTGCTAACGTATTTATATGTTGTTATACATGAGGGTGAAATCTAATTTGCTTGAGCCGCATTAACCGGAAGGGAGGGAGTCAGGACGCCAACTATGTCCCACCCAGCAGCACCCTACTCATGACGCCTGTAATTGGGGGAGGTGTGGGATGTAGCAGTCGGGTGGTAGGCCTAGTCTCGATTTCGGGCTGTGCGCCGTGGAGTTTTTGAATGTCTTTATGCCTCGCCTTCTTAACATATTCTTTATTTCTTCGAAAAAATTCTAAATACAGATCTAAAGTCACTGCAGAAAATCAAGGTAAATGACACTGCGGTAATCCATGGGGTTAACTACTAGTCTTAAGCCTTTTGTGGTTTTTCCCACCCGTTTAGTTGAAAGCATATTTGAATTGACAGACTTTTACATTTCGAGTGCTGGGGTAAGGTGTAAGATGAAGGTGATAGTGAAGTTTTAAATACAATTTCTCACACAGACTTGTAGGATTTACATATATGTCAAAGCACACTCGCTCTCTGACGGTTGGCGCAATATTAGACGTGATCTTTCAGCCTGGAAATGTTAATGCCTGCTAACTGCGCGTCTTCACTGCATCGCTCTTGGCCTATAAATAGCTTCCTTCAATAGTTTCTTGTGCGTGTTAGATCTACGTGTCCTGTGTCTACAGCTTGAATAAAAACATTTGAAATATTATCATTCAATTACCTAGGGTATCATGTTTCACGTGTAATACAGCTGGATTAAACTATTAAGGGGAGTCTGAAGGGGATGTTCATAATTTGTTTCCATTTTCATATTTCAATTGCATATAAATATTTAGAATCTCCCACTCATTTTGGTATAACTTTAAGAGGTACGCTAATTCTAAATAGTTTAAAAATATTGTTGAAAATAATTCTGTGTACATTCACTTGTTAAAACTTCAATAACTATAAATATTATTGCTGAAGATGAGATCTGTTTCTTATTTTGATTGGAAGGTTTTACTTTAGCTAATCGTAAGACATGCATTCCACTAATATTTCCTTCACGCAAGAGTTTTGAACTACTGAGAACTTGTGCTAGAAAAGTTAGGTTAAATTTATTTTTAAATTCTATGTTTGAAAGCAATATCTGAAAAAGTAAAATATTGTATACAAATGTCCCATTATTTCAGAAACTAATTGACTAAGGGCTGACATGCTTACCACATGCTTAGACTCAAATAGGCTTTATTTTAACGAAATAGTTTTTATGTATATGGATTAGTTGTTTTTCTAAGTTTAAAAACCATTTGTCAATAACATTTTAACTACTTTATTTTTAAAAAAGATTCTGATAAAGGAATACACTGCAGATATTTAGTACAAACTTTAATATTAACAGTTAAGCTTTATATTATAAATTTAAAAATGTTTCTCAAATATCTTAGAATTATGAATGAATGACATATTTATCTAACATTTGCTTTAATCTGATGAAATTTAAAATCTAAATTGAGCTTTATTTATAGACGCTCTTTAACTGCTGTGGTTCTTAGCGTCCCATTCTATGTTGGGCGTTAAAGACCGCTTAATTTTGCTTAGAAACCTATTCCTTCAGGCTTGAGGTTCCTTTACGTGCCGTAAATTTACGACACGGGACTCCCGACATTACTTCCTTTCCGAAGCAAGCCATTCTCAGGATTTTTATGCCCGAAAAAAATCCATCGCTCTCCGCCGGTTTGAACCCGCGACCTTGGGTATATGAGGTCACCATGGTAACTACTACACCACGGAGGGTGACTTTAACCTAATGACATATAATATAGTTTTATTATGACTTTCTCTAGCAATGTACATTGTAGATGGAGAAGGTATTGTATCCCATCCAAATGTCGAGATTTCACTAGAAATATGTCTTTTGAGGTCTTCCGAATCCGAGCAAAACATTTTTTAAAAAAGATCCCTGTGTACCTGTGGACAGCAAGTATCAAAACACGAAAAGACCGTTGAATACCCAACTTGGTATTTATGCTTAGTATCTTCCAAGGATGTGACACGAAGAATTTCAAAAAATCCCCCACCACAAAGTATCCTTTATATAGAAAAAATTTTTAAAATTTTATTTTCTCAAAAACGGCTATATTAATTTTGATTAAAATGCTGTATAATAAGACTTTTGCAATAGGAATAGACTGTAGGTATATTCTGACTTTTCTGAAGATATTTTTAATCTAGATAAGTTTTGCAAAAACATAGATCTCGTTACAACATATAATTTATGTCATTCACGGCTTTATTGTAAAGTTGACCGTTTTTTAGATATTCCTTCTTATTGGTTTCAGTTTCAAACTCTTAACTCTTCTCAAATGGGACCATGCAAACCGAAGAGAATCTCAATTGTTTCGCATAGCAACCAGCTTTCAAAAGATTTGACTTTCGCTATGGCATAATGTATTCCCTTATTTCCCTTCTACTTAAAAGTAAGCAAGAATAAGACCAATTCTGCTGATATTCATCTCAATTAGCATGAGGAAGATAAAAGAAAAATCATTTATAAGAATAGTTTGTATTTGTAACAGATAGAGAAAGTTGTGTGAATACAACACATCAGATTATTTCAAATACCTAGAATTATGAATGCACAATATATTTTCCTAAAATTTTCTGTAATATAATGAGATATACTATGTTGTTACTTATTTTAAAAATCCTAATATTTACACTCTTGATTTATACCAAAATATACCTTAAATGAAATCCAAGCTTATAGGTCATCCTATAAAAGTTTTATGTACTATATTTCTGTTTAAACGCCAGTGAACACACCAGCAAAACAGACCATTTTCAGCCTCAGTGAGATGTATTCGTCTGTTCACATTTCCATGTTTATTTTCCGGGCAATTCCATGCGAAATGCACTGCTGTCAACAAAATTCCAAAATCCTCGTTCCATATAATTTATTACTTGCCATAAGCAATGATACAAAACCGATGTAATCAGTTGTGTTTTTGTTGATGGCCTATGTCTGTTTCAGTGGCCGTTAACAATTTTCCAATATCATTTTCTACGCCGTTAGCCATTTGTGCAAAGATGAATGCAGCCACTACGGTCGATTATATAACTGCCTAGGAGATGTAACTTGCAGTTCGTTATCACTCACTCTCTCTCTCTCTCTCTCTCTCTCTCTCTGTCACCATTAGATTATCAAACCTTTCTCTCACGTGCACGTAGAACCCTTGCTCTAGTAGTGTGTTAAATTGGCGCGACAAACTTGTAATTATAAGGATACTATTCTTGAAATACTACTAGATTAAACAAATCTGATGCGTTCCATGCACATGACTCTCTCTACATCTCTGCAACAAAGTATTGTTAAGGAGTCTATGCTTCTATTTACTTCATGCTAATCTAGAAAAAAATTAACAGAAATATTCTTATTATTTGCACCCTGTAAGCAGAAGCGAAATAAGGAAGTATCATAACTAAATTATTAGTCAGAAGCTGATTGCTTTGTGACTGAGTTCCTTTGCTTGCATGGACAGAAGTTTGCAAATTCCTGTATGATAAAAGTACCTATACGTTTTTTTAAAGCTGAAACCAAAAATAAGGGATATCTCAAAAACGATCAACTCCTCGAAAAACATGTATATGACATAAATTGTGTGTTTTATGGTGATATACATTTTTGTGCAGTAAGTTTTTTTCCATCTCTTACAATTTATCAGTAGTGCAAAATTCCGTAAAATCTATCCAGAATAAGGTACCTTCAGAGGCTATTCCCAATATATTTAAGATATACATTTTATTTGTCAGGTAAATATCTTTAATATACGGTATAGTAATCAAAATCGTTAAGCCATTTCTGATAAAATCACAATTTTAGAATTTTTTTCCATGTAAAGGGTAGTTTGGGGTGGGGGGATTTTGCTGAAAATCTTCGTGTCGCACCCTTGGAAGATATCAAACTGAAATACCAAGTTTAATTTTAATGGTCTTTTCGTTTTTAAACTATGCTGCCCACAAAAACACTATACACAGACAGACAGATAGACACACACACGGACATTTTTCTAAAAATACTTTTTTTATTCAGGGGGTTTCAAAACATATGTTTCCGGTGAGGTCTCGGTATCGAAATACCTTCGCTATGAAGTATGTACCTATAACTGTAGAGAAAGTAAAAATGTACGGAATTTTTAAATAATATTTAAATAAGTTTTATAATCTAAAATTTCCTGGCTGATTAGCCATAGTCTGTAGGTTAAAATATATTGGATTTTTAAAATATTTCGACTTGAGTTTTCGTGCTTGTCTGTGAGGGACACCTTCAGAGGATTTATGTTCACGTCGCTTCTCTGTCAAGGATTATATACATTGTAAAATAGATCCACTATATATACTCTTGGCCCGTTGTGCGGAGCCAAGAGGACGGGTTGTGGTGTTGTAAAGCACATATAGGGGCTCTATTTTATAATGTATTTAGTTCTTCAATAGAAGCGAAGTGAGCACAACACCTCTGAAGATGTGCCTCACAGACGGTGATGAAACGGCTGGTTGAGATATTTTAACAAGTGAAAATATATTACAGAAAGGAACCGGTAAAAGAAACGGAAAATTGTAGATTATAACAGACGTGTAGGTTTCCGCATATATTTGAAACCTAAATATATTAGCGTACCTTTATTATCACGGCATTTTCGTATAAATTTCTTCCACTGTGACAATCGTTTGCTAATATAAATTCCCGGAAATCGTTTTCTGAAACTTTCTCAGGCTTTCGTGGCATTTTCAATGACATTTTCAGCGCTCGTAATTGGTCGGAAAACCGTTTATGCCAGGCATTGACTTGTCTCTGTATTTTAAATGGTTACACTCAAAGAGTGCGACCCGCTCACCTCTCCACTAATAAACAGTGCAGTAAAAGGAGGTAGCTCTTGACAACTTTCCACTGGAGGGTTTTAACTTGAAACAACCCGTTGAGATCTGCAATTATCTTAACTCACGAAGGGATATGCGCAAGAGAGATTTCAGATTTTAGATAACGTTTAAATGGAAGTCTGCCATTGGTAGATTAATCAACATGGCTGTGCATGCGCAAACAGACAGAACTAACGGAAGGCTGTGCATTTCGCATTGGAAAGAAGAACCCATTTTCGGAAACTCCATTTTTATTCCTTATTTCGATCCAATTCATTTATTCACATCTCGTCTAATATAACTTCGACGAAATCTTGAAATCTTTCGTAGCCATATTGTCTCAGTAGCCAATAGCAAAGGATCAGTGTAAAACTGGACTGGAACCTGCAATCTTGCTATCCGCAATGTCAAATTCCGGTTGTTGCGCCACGTGCTATCCTGTTTTATGTAATCATGAGATGAACTAGATCTTTTCCCTGATTTCGAATACTTCATAACCTTAAATTAGAGGTTACCTATAACAACGACCGCTTGGTGACCGCTTTAGACGCGTTTCGCTGTACGTTTGGTTGGAGTAGTGGTGGTTTTAGCCTGTCGGACTGTCTGAAATCGAATCGTGTCTACCAAAGTGTGGTGATTTGTTTCAACGCCGTCTTGTCTCTCACATATCCAGGATTATGGCTGCCATTTTCAAAACTATATCAGATTATCGGAAGTTTAGCAGTATTGTATAAATTTACGGAAGGTAGACAACAAGAGTGCCTCAATAAGAATTCTCTCTCCATATCTTATACTATCGCTACGTAGTATAATTAACCACTTCAGCTCGTTACGAAATACATTTCGGGAGTGAAACTTATCTGCAGTGGTCAACTATTTCCATGTATATTTTAATTTTGCTAATACGGCTTTTTTATTTATTATAGCACGCATGCACAGTGCATTCGAGAATCCAGAAAAAATTACAAAATGATCTGTGTATGTGTGTGTTTGTGCGTCTGTGGACTGATAGCTTAAAACGAAAATACAATTAAATACGGAATTTTAAATTTTATTTTACTATATTACAAGGATCTGATACATCGATTTTCAAGAAATTCTTCCCAACTTAACTACCATTTACGTGCAGACTTTTTCAAAAATTTTGAGGTTCTGAAAAATGGCTCTAAAGTTTTGATTAAAATATTAGTATATGCTTAAGATATATTCATGCAAAACGAAATATATATATATCTTGAATTTTCCGGGAATAGCCTGAGGACTCCTTAATTCTTGATAACTTTTGTTTAACAACTAAGCCATTAGAAATATAAAAAAAACCTACTACAGAAAAACTATAGATTTCATTAAAACACATAATTTATGTCATATGTCATATAAGCACATCTTAACCTTTTATTCTTTGTTATTGATTTTTCAATTTTAAACTATTTAAACCTTTCTCAAGTGGGTAATCGATTTACGTTTCACCAGTTTTGTTTTAATGCCGGGAATACAAGAGAGAATCGAATTCCTTTGTTTCATATAGCGATGAGCTTTCGAAATATTTGACTATTCCCTTACTTCCCTTTTACTTACAAAGTAGCAAGTACATTTCACTTTCTCTAGCTGTCCCACATACAAACGTTTCTTACAAAAATGTATTCTTCTATCTACGTCATGCTAATCGAGATAAACATTAGCAAAATTTGCGATACTGCTTATTTGTTTTAACTGGATCTACATTAATCTTTGTGCTGCAAGATTTTGTCATCTCTTATGGTTTTACCGGTTATATAAAAGTATTCCAGAATGCAACGGTCTTCTGAAAGCCCAGGATACACCTTTCGTTTGTGACTAATATGTTTTAAACATATGGTATTTTACTCAAAATCATTAGAGCTGTTTTGGAAAAAATCAAAATTTCTAAAAATGTTCGACGTAAAGGTTAGTTGGGGATTTTTCCCTGAAAAACTTTGTGTCGCATTCTGGAAAGATGTTTTAGCTTAATAGTAAGCTTCGTATTCAATGAAATTTTTGTTTGAGTTTTGTAGAACTTTTGGGTGGAATACATTTCTCTATGTACTCTATCTGTTATGTACTCTTTACATCCGTGCTAGTGAAAGTAATAAAGGGGTTCACAATATATCAATAATAGCTGAAATGCTTAGACATTGTCCACCACTTCTTAATGCAAATCTAGCAATTTGATTATAAGTAACCCAAATGTTTAAATGCAGAAAGTAGTGGTGTGAATCTTATTTTAATGGATAGATAATTCGATATGCCTATGAAATCTGATGTGTTACCTTCTCATAACTTTCTCAGTTGTTCCACATACAAACTATTTATCTACAACAAGCTAATCGAGATAAACATTAGCGGAAACTGTGTTATTACTTTCTTCCTTGCAAATATAAGGGACATGAGGGAATAGATACACCAGGCTAAACTAATTATCAAATCTTTAGGTTGGTCGCTATTTAAAACAACTAGAGTTCGGTTCGGCTTTGCATGTCCTACAGTAAAATAAGAAAGATGAATAAAGAGGTAGGTATGACAAATTATTTTTAACGGGATCTAATTTTTTGTGAATTAATTTTTTGTCTTTCGCTTACGGTTTACAAGTTATGGAAAAGATATCCAGGATAATTGGGTCTTCAGATGCTTTTCCCAGAAAGTTCAAGTTATGTGTGAATCATAATTTTCAAAAATGTTTTCATATTTCGGTTAGGGGGATTTTCTTGGAAATATTCGTGGCATATTCTTGGTAGATGCCTACCATAAATACGTAGAAAATGTTGCTATTTAACGGTATTTTTGTGGTTTTAGCTAAGCTGCCCACAGTCTCGCCCTCTCGCATATAGCGCTAAAAGGGGTTTTTTGAACTCAGAGGACTCGAAAGCATATATTTCCATTGAAATTACGACATTGAATTTTTGGGTGGAATACAGTACCTTCTCTAGCTACTATGTCCATAATACGTGCTAAGAAAGTAAAACTAAAACGTAGCGCTGTTAGATTCCATTAAACTTAAGAATTTCAGATCCCTGTTATAAGACACCAATAGTTTGTCTTTACAGGGTTTTGATACAAACAAACGAATTTATGAGGATGCTCAAACAGCTAATGCTGTTATTCATAGTCAGATACCTTTTAAAAGTAATTCTAAGCTATTAAACACGTAGTAAACTAAAGCAAACTCAAAATAAAATTCTCTACTACCTTCTAGTATGACTTATAATCCGGATATAGGTAGCTCAAAACTTAATTGACTAGCTATCATATGCAGTTAACCCATGCGGCACAATATATGGACAGTGAAGGGTTTTGATAGGAAGAATGTTCGCAAAACACTCCTGAAGTTTCGCTCACCAGAGAAACGCAAGACAAATAACTATCAGCACGCTGAACATATAAACAATTTTGATCTTCGAAAGGTCTGTTGTTTTAACTCCTTCGCCCGGCTTATAAACCAGAAAATATATCAGTATGGTAACGCAAAGAAATCGAAAGAGCTTCTTATTAATAGAGCTAGAGGTCCGCGGTCACGAAATTGCCGAATTGAGGTTCGGTGCATACAAAGTATAACTATGATGTGGTGGAATAGGAGTGGTGTCTACAGTCCGTTTCTAAAGGTATTTCACTACCTAGCATTGCTCACTGCTTGGCGTCGTTCAATTCCGCTAGTAGATAAACCAATGAATATTGAAAGAGTACTGATGGAAAAATGTCGAAAATACGACAGGTAGGTGTTGGACATTGAAAAAAAAAAACTTGTAGATGAATCAAGCATATTTCAGGAGGAGAGCCGTTTCTTTCGATACAAAAAATGTATATTGTGATTCACTTCAATGAATTCTGAATAAGTTTTATTGATTTATGCTCGTTGTTTCATCAAAACACTGCATATTATTATCCTGATTTTTTGTATCAAGCTTTATACTTTTATTTTAAAAGTACAATGCGTTTTATTTACTTATCATATTATGAAATAGTTGTTTTATTGAGCTACTTTATGAATTAGGACGAGCAAATAATGTCAATTCATGTAATGAGCTACTTTTGGAACATACTGCACCTCAACGTGCGCATGTTTGCTTAATACATTATTAAAGCCCACATTAATGCAACATAAATATTTGTTTCAACGAATCAAATATTTTAAATGATTTTAATATGAGTTATTTGCAGAACTCCTTCAAGTGAGACAATAAATATGTACAGATGTTATTCAAATTTATGCAAGCATTTTCAACATTTAACTGTTTATAGAACAAACAGCGAGTTTCATAATTTCCCAGTATCAAAATTCTTACCACAAGTGTAACACAGAGTTGTTAGTATGTAAAGAGAATTTTGCTTTGTTTGCTAACTTGCTTAGACAAAATTCCCACAGCCTAGTATTGCAATCCCCTGTCCCCAACGTATCTGGTAATTCAGCGGCCAATGGTGCAAGAAATCCTTGGAATCAGCAGTACGACCACATTCAAACAAGCTCGCACAAGCCTCGCCCTGCATTATGAATCCTAGCAGTAAAGCATGCAACTTTGGGAAGCCATTTAGCCTCCAGGGTTTACAAGCAGGAACACTGTTCGCTATAACCTCTACATGGAGAAACAACATGCATCCTCTTGACCTATGTGATCTTCCAAAGCTGAGATTCAGATCCATTATTAAGAGCGAGAGATACAACAAATCGTAGATACACTAAACATGTTATATCCTAAGAGGAGTCGAAATACGGTTTTCATAATTTTGTTCCATTTTTACTTTCACTATACGTACTATGTACATAGTAGAGAAAGTATTGTATTGCACCCAAAAATTTCATACCAAGATTTCACCGGGAAATATATATTTTGAGATCCCCTGAATCCAAAAAAAAGCATTTTTAGAAAAATGTCAGTGTGTGTGTCTGTGGGTAGCATAGCTCAAAAATGAAAAGATCGTTAAAAACCAAACTTGGTACTTAAGTTTAGTATCTTCCTAGGATGCGACATGAAGATTCCCCCACACCAAACTACCCTTTACGTGGAATAAAATTCGAAAATTATGATTTTCTCAAAACTGGCTCCAACGATTTTGATAAACATATCGGATATTAAGTATATTTACTTGACAAATAAAATTTATATCTTGAATTTTCTGGGAATAGTCTCTGAGGACTACTTTATTCTGGATGAACTTTGCGGAATTTTGCATAAGTGCTAAACCGTAAGACATGGACAAAAATTTACCACATAAAAAACGTAGAGCATGTTAAACTCACAATTTATGTCATATAACTTTTATTCGTGGAGTTGATCGCCTTTTAGATATTTCTTGTTTTTGGTTTCAGCTTTGAAAAACATACTTTTCTCATACAGGAATTTGTCAACTCATATCCATATAAACAATGGAACTTCAGTCACATAGCAGCCAGCTTTTGGCTGTCACTTTAACCTATGGTACTCCCTTATTTCGCTTCTGCTTACAAGGAAGCAAGTAATAAGACTATTTCTGCTAAATTTTTCTCGACTAGCATGAAGTAAATAGAAGCATAAGCTTTTTAACAATAATTTGTTGCGGAGATGTAGAGAAAGTCGTGTGAATGGAACAGATCACAATTTTTTATATATTTAAATATTTTGAACTTTATATAAATGTTTCGAAATTTTAGGTATTTTAAATGACTTACATTCATTCGTCAAGTTTAAAAGCACATATTTGCGTAGGGAGATGAATTCACGTGACTTTCTCTATTTGTTCTGCAAACAAATTATTCTTACAAAATATTATTATTTTATCTATATAATGCAAATCATGTTAAGCATTAGCGGAAACTGTCTTATCACTTAGTTATTTATAAGTAGAACGGAAATAAAGAAACTCACTTGGCTAAAGTGACCGTCAAATATATTAAATGCTGCCGCTGTGAGATTTAAATTGAATTTCTGTTCTGTTTCCAGGGTCAGGAGTAAAATAAATGGGAAGTGAAACCGTGGAGAACTTTCCATGTCAGTAAATTTTTAAGTATTTTAAAATTAACACCATCTGAATGGTGAGTTCTGTAAAACATGCATATGGCATCCATTCTGTGTTTTAACATGATCTATATTTTCTGTGTAGTAGCTTTTCTGTGTCTCTTATGATATATTAATTATTTTTCAGCGCCAAGAAGACTTCAGGGGTTGTTCCCAAGAAATTGGCCACGTAGACATATTTCATATATGGTATTTTACGCAAATCACTATGAGCATTTTTTAAAAGTCGAACATTTCGAAAAAGTTCCATAAAAAGTAGTTTGAAATGGGTAATTTTTCTGAAAATCCTCGTGTTGATTACTTGTAAGAAACAAAAGTTAAACAGCAATTTTTTGTTTTTGAATTTTGCTGTACAATTACATAAACTGATTTTATAAAAATACATTTTAGTATTAGGGATGCTCAAACCACGTATTTTCATTGAATTCTCGGTATGTTTGCTTGATAGCTGTTCCACCTACTATGCACATTGTACATACGTGCTAGAGAAATCAAAAGTTAGATCACCTTCAAAGGGATTGCGCATTAATAAGTCGACAGCGCAATTTCTTCAAGACGATAGTTAAACGCAAAGTAATTGACGGACAAGTAATTATGAAATGCAACAAAACACACATCTGTTAATAGTATCATTTTAATACTTGTAAATACAAAGATTTAAGTATACTGTTAATAATAGTAATAATAAAAGTAATAATAATAAATCAAAATCAAACATTGAAAACGTTTGCAAATACCGATTTACTAATTCGTTCAACGTTTTATTTTATTGTTACCACCACCACATTGGTGTACATTGTAATGTAATTCCAATGTAATGCTTTTGTACAGTTGCAGAGGATGAAGTTTTATTATTTCAGTAACAGTTTATAGCATAAAATTATGCAAAACACTTAAACCGAAGAGTTATAATGGTTAATATCGTAAGGTTTGCACTCTTTTGCCACACTGACTTAAACAGAGTATGAGCGACCGATTTTCCAATTCTAACTCTCTCTCTCTAAACCGACACACGCAGAGGCAGTATCTCCCACAATTGAGAAACACTTTCTACCTATACGTAGGTTGGCCCGTGGGAATCTGGCGAGGTAAGTACATAGGTACAGGAGGTAAAACGTAACTCCATGGCACAACAGTCCGCAACCGAACATGGCCTATCACCTGGCCGCTGCATCCACCATCACAGCCCGAAAGCGTCATGAATGGGGTGCAGTGCTGGAGGGTGAGACGCGATCAGCGCCTCGAGTGTCTCCCAATCGGTTAATGCGGTCTTCTGGATCCGGAGTCGCTATTTTTCAATCAAAGAAATCCTCAGTTGGAGCCCCAGGGACCTCACGAGGCTGAGTGCAACCCAGCCAGTTCTCCCAACTGAGAAAATTCCCCACTCCGGTACCGGGAATTGAACCCAGATCTCCCTCTTGGCAAGCAGCAACCTGACGACCAGGTACAGAAGGTAGAAGTCCAGAATTGCACTTCTCTACATTCATTATCTTTGAAATTTAATGGGAAAGAATATCCTGAAAAATTCTCCAAAGTTCAAATTTTAGGCTAAAGCTCGAATATAATGGAAGGTTATGCCTTTTGTTTCTTTTTATTTAACTATCGCGCTTAAACCGAATCATCATCTCCCTCAAAAATTATTTTACTATACCTGTAACAAACCATCTACATTCACACGACCTTTTCTATTCTATAGTATTTATTAGTGACGATACTCTATTCCTAGGAATGTTTTTCTGTCTATTTAATTTTTGTCTAGAGAATTGTTGCAGAAATAGTCCATATACACTTCGTTACACATACAATAGGAGAACCGTCAATCAAAGGTTCTGTTATATGCTGGTCTTAAAATGACATACTCTTTCCATGCAATCACGAAAAATAAAGGAATTAGCTCGCCTGGGTAGCGTGGTGGTAGCATGTCTGCCACACGTTCAAAAGGTCGTGAGTTCGAATCTCGCTTAGGGTGAGTTACTCGGGTAAGGTTTTTTTAGGGATTTTCCCTTATCTTGAGAAGACGAATGTCAAGTAACTTTAAGCTCCATGGACCCCGAGATCATTTGAAAATCATATCATCAATTGCATTCATCTTCCGATATGACCAAACCAGGTTAAAGGACGTTAAACTACAAACAAACAGACAAACAAAAAACAAAAAAGGAATGTTGACACTCTCGAGAAATTTCAACTGGCAGTTTTAACGAAATAGCTCCGTTAAGTTCTGCAACTCTTTAAACGCATGAAAGTATATTTGCAGACATCAAATACAGAGCAGTTAGGCCACCCGTGTTCCTGTAACTAATAAAAGTGTTTCTGGAAATATTTATTTAGATTAGCAGGAAGTAAATAGAAGAATAAGATTTTTTTGCTAACGTCAATTAAACCGGTGAGTCGTTCTCGGTTTATTATTATCATATAATAATATATATTAATAAATGAAATTAAAACAATAACATATGACCTTAATAAATCAATTAAGAAATATTTACATTTAGAAGAAAATACTCATAGACTACAAAAAAGATAAAATTAAGTATTATTAACATTAAATAGATTAATAGATTAAAATAAAACATTGGTATTGTAAATCAAAATTAAATGAGATAGTGAATAACATTTCTGTAATAATGCTCAAATATTTTGGGTCCGTGGAGCTTACTATTCTTCTCAGGATAAGGGAAACTCCCTAAAAAATAGGTTATCCGGATGACTCAACCTTAGCGAGATTCGAACTCATGATCCCTTGAATGTAAGGCATACATACTCTCCAGAGGTGGCCTAATAAGTTTTTCAAAGAATGATTAGTTAAAGAATAGGTAGATAAGTTTCTTTGAGATGTGTCAGTATTATTGTAACTGTCAGTTATCTTTAGCTGGCGTTTGAAAAGCTGAAGATCGATGCACGAATGCGACAGTTTAAAGAACTTGCAGAAGTAGAAATGTTGGGTTAGTTCCATTTTCCTCAGCTGCTTGATCCCTCTATAAGTACATTCTCAAAATGGGGTAAAGGTTTAAACGGAACGAAGCGAAGAAAAGCTAAGGGTCTTGCAAGTGTACGTACCCTCCGTAGGGAAACTTTAAAAGTCTATTAATGTCAGCGGTGGCAGAGAGAAATACAACCCTACGAATTGCTGCTCATCCAGAGAGGGAGGTCACCCTCCCCAAGTCTCAGCACTCCTAAGAGAGAGACAGAGAAGTAAGAAGAGTAAATGAATGTTCACAGCTCTTTGCCCCAAATGAACACGATGACGAGCATAAAAAAGCCGGCTTAATGGCAAAGGAGCAAGTGGTCCGCATTCCAGAAGCAGGGCGCTTCCCATAAGTGCACGGCGGGAAATTATGTCGAGAGCAACTATTGTTTTGCGAGAGAGAGAGCGGCCTGAAGAAAACAGCTATGCTGTGGAATGCGAACGTGAAGATAGGGAAGATGGAAGTAGCCATGATAGCGATGTAATTGTAGCGGCATTTTCCGCTGTTTTTGTAGCTCAGGGAAACAATTATTGTGTTGTAAGCGATAGCTTAATTCAGGTTACGTTTCACTGGATATGTAGCACAATTTTGCAATAGGCATGCAATAATGAATTGAATGGATACTTGCAAGAACGTTGTTGTTGATAGTGATTAACGCCCGCCTTTACTACAGTTGGCACCGGTCGCTATGTAAAACAATTGAAATTCGGTGCGGTATACTCGATCACTTAAAATAGATGAACCTAAAGACGACTTCCCGTTTGAGAAAAATTTAAGTAGCCTAAAACTGAAACAAAAAAAAAAAAAACAAAAACAAAAAAAAACAACAACTCCGAAATGGTTAAATTTACATAAAAGGTATATGGCACAAATTGTGTGGTTTATAACCAGCCCTATATTTTTTATATAGTACGTTTTTGTCTACCTCCTACGGTTTATTTCATCTAGAATGAAGATTTAATTCATTTATTTTTTATTTGAAACTGATTTTTATTGATGTTTTGTTTGTATGGGTACGTGGAACATTATCTCGGTATCGATATGATAACTTGATATGTTTAGCGTGAGCGAGAGTTTTACATTTACTTCAGAGGTTATTCTCAGTAAATGCAAGATACACACTTTTTTCAGAAAATATCATATTATTTTAATCAAAAATTTTCTAGGCATTTTTGAAAAAATAGATATTTTCCAAAAATGCTACACGTATCCTGAAAGATACTGAATTTAAACATCAGATTTGGTATGTAACGTCTTTTCATTTTCTAGTTCTGCTGTCCACACACACACACACATACACACACACACACACACAAATCATACCGTTTCAAAATGTGAATTTTTTGGTTTCAGGTGTCCTCAAAATATGTATTTCCAGTTATATCTCGGATTCGAACTTTTGGTTTGACTACAATACTTTCTCTGCCTACTGTACACATTGTACATACGCGTTAGAGAAAGTACAAATTAGTCGTCGTAAGAATACTTTGTATACCCAATAATAAATGAAAGAGAATAGAGAAGATGATGTGGATGTAACAGTTCTGATTTTTGAGAGTATATATAATTTACATGCTTCGATCTACCGCAGAAATACATACAACACATTCTCCAAATTTAGTTTATCTTAAGGAAATCTGTGAGTTATATAGAGGTTTTAATTTGTTGACACACTGTGCCATTTTAGTTTGTTATAGCAAACTTATGTTAACTTGTCATTTTAGAAAGGAGATTGCAGATCTCGTAACTATGTAAGAAGCCTGTAATTGTATTTTACACCTAAGAATACTTTACTCAGAGTAATTTAAAATGGTGGAAGGGGCAAAGATAGAAAACGTGTTGCTCGTCTCCAGATCGTTATTGTGTTGGTGACCGGTGTAGCCAGGACTCTGTTTCACAATATTTACTACTTATATATCAACATTTTAAAATAACAAGGGAAAGATTAAAAATACTTGCAAATTCTGTTTCATGATAAAGTTTGTTATCCTGTAAAGTTTGAAGCAACTTTGCAAATTCAGATATTCAATTCTCAAAAGTAAACGTAATGCGCATTCTGTCATATTCCCGTTTCAAAGCGCCTCCAAGCATGTGTTACAAAAATATTCTAGAGCTAAGTTATGTCTCCATAGGTCTAAAACATTCGATAAGTTTTATGTGTGCATTTAATCTGATATACACTGTATAAAACTGTTTAATCGTATTTGAAGATTCACAGATATCAAATATTAAAAACATCAAATACATAGCTGTGCATTTTAGTATATTGGCTGCGCAGATGGCTTTTAATTTTATTGGACGTTTGTACACATGTACATTGTTACTGCATAGAATTTTGCAAGCGTGAACTAGGGAAACATACCTATCCCTCACAGAGTCTGGAAGTATGTATGTGAGAGTGAATGTGTGCGTTTTTGAGGAAATAAAATGGTTTAAACCTACAGACAACGAGTTGTTTCTAATTTGAAGCCCCCGATATGATCTTAGATGTTAAAGGGGGCTATATAAATGAAACAAAAAAATAACAAGGAATATCTCGGAAACGGTCAACTCTGCAATAAATATGTATACGACGTAATTGTGCATTTTAACGAGATATAAATTTTTTGTGCAGTAAGTTTTGTCCATCTCTTACGATTTACCAGTTATGCAAAATTCAGTAAAATTCGTCCAGAGTGAACGGATCTATAGAAGCTATTCCCAGAAAAGTCATGGTATACATTTTATTTGCGAGCTTTAATATGCGGTATTTAAATCAAAATCGTTAGAGACATTTTTGAGAAAAACAATATTTTCTAAAATGTTTCTGTAGTTAGGGATAGAGGAGATTTTCCTGAAAAACTTCGAGTCGGATACTTGAAAGATACCAGACATATACAGCTAGATATTTAAGTTTCTCTAGTTTTTGAGTTATGCTATTCCACAGACATAAACATTCACACAGCGATTTTCTTTTAAAAGTGCTTCTTTTTTATACAGGTGGTCTCAAAATCTTGGTGAAGTCTTGGTAAAGAACTTCTGGGTGGAATACAGTACTTCCTTTATACACTATGTACATAGGACTAGAGAAAGTAAAATTTGATGGGATTCATGCCACAGAAGCTTTTTTTTTTTTTTTTTTTTCGCTGCACGCTTTAGCCATTTGTGTCTCCAAATTAGTCTGGCTATCTTTGTTGTCTTCCTCTGTTTCCCCATCCTCTTGAGCTTATATCTTTAACCTAGCTTTGGAGAGTATTCCAAGGATTTACTTCTAAGTTGCAATTCTTTCATTTATATATATCAACCTCTGTGTAATCGTCTCCTTAGCGCGGTGGTAGCGCAGCTGCCTACCAAGCGGGAGACCTGCGTTCGATCCCCAGTACCGGCGTGGGGATTTTTCCCCCGCTGGGAGACCTGGACCGGGGTGCACTCAGCCTCGTGAGGTTCCTGGGGGGCCAATTGAGGAGCTACTTGATGGAGGCTCCAGGTCGTGAGGACCGCATTAACCGGCCGGGAGGGGCTCGAGGCGCTGACCACGTCTCACCCTCCATTACTGCACCCCATCCATGACGTCTGTAGTGGACCGAGATGGGGGACGCAGCGGCCGGGCGGTAGGCCAAGGCTCCCCGTGAGCTGTCGTGCCATGGATCTAAGCTAACCTCTGTGTAACATTTTATTCTATCTTCCCTTTTACTGTCCTTATAACTCTCATTTTGATTGCTTAATTCTGATTACATCTCTTTTGTTTAAATTCTGCTTTCGCTACTATGTAAACATATGGGTGTGCTCATTGCTTTATAAAATGTAACAATTGTGTATTTTCTTGTTTATTTTCCAATCGTTCTTTTTATTGTGCCACATATTAAATTAAAATCTTCCTAAATCTACACGACTTGATTATGATCGAGATAATTAAAATTTGTTTTTCAATAATTATTTTTTATCGTACTGGAGTAATGCCTCTGAAAGCCGCCACTTTGATTTTGTTTCGGATGATTCTCTCATGCTATTTAATATTTGTCCCCGTTTAATTTAATATATACACCCTTTTCATTTTATCTGCATAGTACATGGTACTTAGGTAGAGAATATATTGCACTGCACCCAAAAGTTCAATACCAAGATTTCATCAGAAATACTCGTTTTACGGACACTGCGTCCAAAAACATTGTTTTAGAAACAAAATCGTACGAGTGTGTACTTGTAAACGATAATTCAAAACAGTCGATAAACTACCATACTTAGTATTTCGGTTTATGATATTCCAAGGATGAGACAGGATGATTTTAAGAAAAATCGTCCCTACTCCGAACTACCCTAAAAGGAAAAAAAATCGAACATTTTATATTTTTTTAACATTTTCTAAGTATTTTGATTGACATATCGTACATTAAAGATATTTTCGTGACAAATAAAAACAAATGTATATATTGAATGTTCTGGAAATAACCTCTGAAGACCTGTTTATTCTGGATGTATGTTGCTGAATTTTATCTAATTGTTAAATCGTAAAGAGATGACAAAACATTTTTATGTAAAAATGAATTTCGTTAATACCAATTTATGTCATATACATCTTATTGTAGAGTTAACTTTTTGCTAGATATTACTTGTTACACTTTTCTCATACGGGAATTTATAAAATCCTGACCATGCAAAAAAATGGATCTCAGTCTCATGGCCACCAGCTTTTAAAATATATGACAATCGCTTTAGCCTAGTGCATTCTCTTATTTCCCTTCTACTTACAAGGAAGACTGTAGTAAGACCATTGTTGCTAATGCTTATCTCGATTGGTATGAGTTAGAATAGCTTTATAACAATAATTTGTTATTGAGATGTAGAAAAGTCATGTGAATGGAACACATAGATTCTATTGCAATGCGTCTTTGTTATTAATGCAATCGCTACGATCTCTGCAAATAGGACGAGTCAAGATGAAGTTCTATTTATAGCAAGTATATTTGATCTTTAAAAGTTGCAACTGTTGTTTAGCATTGTAGTTATACACCTTAAAATCAGCGTGGACATTCCGCAGCCTTGTCTAACTCTCATGTTGATATTTTCTTCTAATTAGGATCAGTTGACTGTCGTATACAAAACATTGTTGAAGTATTGTTGTACTATTTAGTAAATAAGCTGAAGATCCTTTGAGGTAAGAGGCTAAATTTATCATTGCAAGAGATTTCTAATAAAAGATGTGAGGCCAGTTCTGAAATGTATTAAAAGGGACTAAACTCAATCCTGAAGTGTTTTGATTATAATGTTGACGAACAAGTGTGATCATGGAAGAAAATCCTAGAAGGAATATTTGAAATATCTGAATGATAGCGGCATTAGCTGCTTGGAATTGTTAACTGGGTCAAATGTCTATTTTCTCTTTGAACTAATAAAATAACCCCTCTGTGAAGCGCGTACAGGGAACATATGACCCTCTCTTTATCATTCTGAACTTTTCGGCTCGTGGGTATGGTAAAAAATTTCTATTAAGCGACTGCATTTTGTCGTACAGAATATGGCCCAGGACTCCCAGCGGATCTGCGACTAATTTTCAGGTCCACCACCCCCTTTCATGCATGCCGTGGAAGGATGGGTGACAGGTCCAGTCTCGTTCGGCTAATCTTCCCCGGAGGGCCGATAAACCCCACTCTAATTTTATTATGTTACCTCCTGGCCAATACTGCTGGCAACCTGACGCATGCTCTTCCCCATTGATTTTAAACTTTTGTAAAAGGACCTAATAGAGGATCTCTGTGGCACGATCGACAGTATGGAATTTACGAAGCTTGCTTGCTCTTTGTACTTGCCTGCGTTCGCGCATGTGCTCTGGAGCAGTTCACCTTACCTGCAACATGGAAACGATATAATGTTTTAGTGTCACACAAAGTGGAACTTAAAGCTAAAATAAATGAGACATCTATGAAAATGAGCTAAAAATCATAAATTTAATTTTTTAGCCTATAAACCAACTCAGTATTCTATTCAACAAATTGAACTATATTTTTGTCTAGTGTAACTACAAAAAGCGTCATGCGACGAATTTTCTTGATCGCAGTCCTCAAAGAAATCCCTATTATTATTATTTATTATTATTATTATTATTATTATTATTATTATTATTATTATAGGACAAAAATAACCATATCTTCAGACACTGTTGCATTTCTTTCAAGTGTTCGCAAACCAGTGACCCTACAGGAACTAGGCTAGCAGGTCACGTTTTTATTGTGAACATGTAGAAGCTTAATGGTTATTTTATACCAATATATGTTTTTTATTATGCCGCGCAGTTAATTTATCAGGTAGTAAATTATGAGATTGCCCTATGGGTAAAACTGTTAGACAAAGAGAATAAGCAACTAACACCATGAAGTAAGCATTTACTTATATATATATATATATATATATATATATAGCCGGTAACACGGTATATACTAGTTTCTGGCAAATTCTTATACTTAATTTTCTCGGTTTCACTGTTTTTGGCACTTTTCCAACTTTAAAATGTTCCACCTGAGGCAATTGTTTACCAATTTGACAAAAAATTTAACTATGATTTTAAAAATAATCATTTATATAAGTACTTATCTATATTATTCCACTATGCTTTGAATGTCCTGAAAAATTAACATAATTGTTTTCTTTTAAAATACTATGCAAAAACATTCTAAGCATAATTACTTTTTCTTGTCGAAATAAGGAAGAAGAAAAAGGTCAGTAATAACTAGTGGGTAAAAAATAATGTTTAAAACACATATCCTATTTGTTAATTTTTAAAATTACATTGTGAGGGACATTTTAAAAAATAGTTTGAACATGATAATTACAAAATTAATATTCAGAAAAGAATTAAAACACTGAAACTTGGTAAGTTGTCCATTATGTTTATAAGTGATAACAGAAGAAAATGCAATAAAACTTTGTAGTTTTAATTTTTCATAGATGCCTCGCCTTAGCATATGAGTGTGTTTTACAGAATCAAGGACAGATCTAACGACAGGCAATATTGATTTTATTGGATTATATGAACAAGAATATGACTGCAAAACTCGCTAGACAAGTTAACATATATCCAGTTTATTTTACATTTTTCACAAAAAGACTAACCTTTCCACTATTTATAATAATCATAAATAATTAAGAACGAAATACACTAACATAGTAATAGTGGATACAGTGGAGTAAAAGTAGTGATAAGATCATGTTACTGTACCTACCCACAATATTTTATTTAAATCTATGTAGAACTTGCTTTACTAATGTAATTTTTAATTCACAGACCTTTGTTTAATGTGTAAATAATTTCATTGTAGTATAATGAATTAAATTGCTATAAATATTAGATGTTCACGATATGACCAGGAGTTAAAGCGATCTAAAATAAATAAATTAAAAAAAAAAGATAATGTGACGTCTTCAATAACACGTAAGGTCCGTTGTTACTGTGAACGGCACCACAGGCTAATGGTACCTGTAATTAAATGATAATTGTGAAAATAACTACAAAAGAAAACATTCCACTTCTAGGTTTAGAATACCTTCCCGGCATTTGTCAGTTGTGAAGACTACCTCAATGTTCAGTAAAATAATTGAGAAAAATAAGTATTTCGAAACTGAAGAAATAAATACTGAAGCCCAAATGAGCAATTTCATTTGCTATGTTTTTAGTCTATCTTTAGAGTTACACAGATTTTCAAAATTAAACGGAATTCCGGTAATGATTAAGATTATACGGTGCGTTTACAGAAAATTCAAGACATGCGTTTGTTTCTTAGAGCAAGATTAAATAGTTTAAGTGGACAATTTCTTGAAAATCTTTATGTTGCATCCTTAAAAGACGCTGCACTTAACATGTGCTTATATTCCACTGTAAATATGTTGAACACGCTTAACCAAAAATGGAAGACTTTAATTTTTACTTCCTCTAGCCCCATATGCATAAGTACAATATACATAGTGGATAGAAATTGTATTGTATTGCACCAAAAGATTCGATACCGACATTTCACCGGAAATGCATGTTTTAGGGCCCCCTGAATCAAAAAAAGGCATTTTCAGAAAAAGGTCCGTGTGTGTGACTGTGTGCTTTTGGACAGCATAGTTCAAAACCTAATAGATGGTGAAATGCCAAACTTAGTATTTAAGCTTGGTATCTTCCAAGGATGCGACACGAAGATTTTCAAGAAAATCCCCCCCACCTTAACTGCCCTTTACATGGAAAAATTTTCGAATATTTTGTTTTTATTAAAAATGTCTCTAACGATTTTGATTAAAATACCACACATTAAGGTCATTTCCATTACAAATAAAATGTATATCTTGAATTTACTGGGAATAGTTTATAAAGATCTGTTTATTCTAGATGCATTTTACCGAATTTTGCGTAACTGCTAAACCGTAAGAGATAGACAAAAGTTTACTGTACAAAAAATGTAGATCTCATTACAATACACAAGTTATGTCCTATACATTATTTCGTGGAGTTTACCGTTTCCAAGATATTCTCTGTCATTGGGTAAAGTATTATACTTTTGTTTGCAAGGAAGTGTCCGTTTAGTTTTGTTCTACTCCTGCCCAAGCAAAGAAGTGATTATCAATGACAATTGCATAACGACAGGTTTTAAAACATTTGACTATCGCTTCAGCATACCGCAATTCTTTAGTTGTCTTCTACTTATAAGGAACTAAGTAATAAGTACATTCTGCTAATGTTTATCTCGATTAGTGTTGTGTAGGAAGAAGTTTGTTTGTAGATCAGCTAGAGATAGTCATGTGAGTGTAACACATCAGATTTTTTACCATATTTCACAAATGATACCGATGCATTGTCTCAAAGAACAAAGAGAAACAATCAGAACTTGTTAGTTAACCGAAGGAGAGTTATTTTCTCGCACAGTTATGAATGTTCGGGCTTCACAAGCGCCTGCGTTAGCCACGTCACTACCAATGCACTCTAACTCTAAAGCAGACGTCGCAATTGACAGTCACTTTGATATCAGCTCAAAGGGTAAGAGACAATGTACATAAATTAAGCGTAATTAAGCCTAGTTTAATAATGTTTCAGCACGACTCGCTGCAACTAATGCCCCGTCAATCTAACAGTCCGTGCTGTATAATGTTTCTCTCGGATGCTCGGATCTCATTTCTTCCTCATTGATACCTGTTGGTTTATATCCACGGACAGCTTTGTTGATGTTTCCAGAGATGGAGTTGCTAAAGTAACTAGATTAAATTAGCTCGTGTAATGATTAACAAAGTAGCACTAATATGAGTTTAAACTTCTCTGCTACTTTCATACAAAAAGTAAAAAATACCCAGCATAAATATTTTAAGACTTCCTAATTTAAAAACAAGCACGTTTGTTTCTGTACCACATAGTTGGTAGATGGAGAAAAAATTCGACTCAGAGATCTCATGCAAATACATGTTTTGAGGACTCTAATATGAGGCCCATCCAGTAAGTGACAGACTATTTATAATTCCATGGCATAACAACGCACAAGGAACCTTGGCCTACCGCCCGATCGCTGCGTCCTCCATCTTGGTCCTGATAGACGTCATGGATTGAGTGCAGTATTGGAGTGTGAGATATGGTCAGCGTCCCGAACCCCTCCGGCTGGTTAATATGGTCTTCATGACCAGGGACCGCTACTTCTCCACCAAGTAGCTCCTCAATTGGCCCCCCAGGAATCTTATGAGGCTGAGTGCACCCCGGACAGGTCTCCCAGCGGGGGAAAAATCCTCACGCCGGTACCGTGAATCGAACCCAGGTCTTCCGCTTGGCAGGCAGCTGTGCTACCACCTGACAGACCATTTCACATAACTAAATAATGACAGTTAGCAACACATAATTGTGTTTATAATGTTACAGTACCGTACTCAATTTGTCAACGCAATCTCCATTCTGTATAGATACTTATTGACACGTGGTACAGGTTTTTCAATGCCGATGTTACACTTTTCTACTGCCAAAGAAAATCATTCTTTTTTTTTTTTTTCAATGCAAAAATGTTCGACTAATCGAGTTTTATAGGCAAATAACGTAAGCGTATAGTGATAATCCAATAAACGTGTGTTTGGCGAGGAAATAGGCATAATTTGCAAGTAATCAAGGATGAATAAGTGTATACAAAAAGACCGGAGTGGAAGTTCATCAATCGTTATGAAGGAGTTGAAAGCAAATGTTGATAAAAGAATTCAGAAAAACCAGTGTTTCACTTTGGACACTGCACATATTGGATGGATAAGATTTCCCAACCATGAAGACTTAAAAGTGACAAATACTTTGATAGCGATGGCGATTGCATTTAAAAATAGAGCAAGGTGCTGTAACTTTGTAAATAAAGTAGTAACTAAACTTTGATAACTTTCGTTATTACTTAGTTATGTTAAATCGTCTGTCACTTTCTGTATGACCCTCGTAAAATAAAAAATATGTTCGTGCGCGGGTCTTTCTCTATATATCTGTGATCAGCATAACTCAAAAAATCTGATGTGTTACATTTAAATGACTTTCTTTAGCCGTTCTGAGAACTTATTCAAAATTTATTTTCTTTCTACTCTGTGCTAATCCAGATAAGCATTAGCGGAATGAACTTATTATTAGTTCCTCATAAGTAGAAGGAAACTCAAGGGGATACATTATGCTAAAGCCATGGTTAAAAGTTTTAAAAGCTGTCGCTATGAGACTGCCGTTAAAATGTGCTTGTTTTCATGACCAAGAGTAAAACAAAAGAAAGATGGACGACCTCCTGTTTGAGAAATTGAAATTTATAGCTGCAACCAATTACAAGGAATATCTTGGAAATGATTAACTCAAATTTAAAACACAAATTGTGTGCTTTAACGTGATCTATATTTTTTGTATAATAAGTTTTTGTCTATTACTGTTTATCAGCTATGCAAAAGTCATTCAAGATGAAGAGAACTTCAAACCGTATTCCCAGTAAATTCAAGATATTTATTTTATTTGGCATATAAATATATTTAATACTCGGTATTTTAATCAAAATCGTCTTTTTTGAGAAAATAAAAGTTTTCGAGCATTTATCCAGTATTGGATTGGGATTCGGTAGTTTCTCTTGAAAATCTTCGTGCCACTCCCTTGAGAGATAAATAACTCCATGGCACGACAGCTCACAAGGAACCTTGCCCTACAGCCCGGCCGCTGCGTCCCCCATCTCGGTCCATGACAGACCATGTTTGGGATGCAGTATTGGAGGGTGAGACGTGTTCAGCGCCTCGAATCCCTCCCAGCCGGTTAATGCAGTCCTCATGACCTGGATCCGCTACTTCTCCTTCAAGTAGCTCCTCAATTGCCTCCCCCAGGGAACTTACAAGGCTGAGTGCACCCCGGTCCAGGTCTCCCAGCGGGTAATAAATCCCCACGCCGGTATTGGGAATTGGACCCAGGTCTCCCGCTTGGCAAGCAGCTGCGACCACCCTTGGGAGATACCAAACTTAAATAAAAAAATTTGCATTAACGGACTTTTTTGTTTATGATGTCCACACACACAAACACACACGCACGGACTCGCACACTTATCTTTTTCTAAAATATCTTTTTTTTTTAGATTCAGGGGGTTTCAAGGCATATATCTCCGGTGAAATCTTATCGAATTTTCGGGCGGAATACAATAACTTCTCTCTCTATATGTACATTGTACACATTTTCTAGAGAAATTAAGAAAGAAAAGTATGTTGAACATGAAACAAACTTAAAAAGGGTTTTAGAATGTGAGCTCTCTGTGTTTGTGTGTGCGTGCGTGTTTATGAAGAGTATAGTTCAAAAACATAAGGCTGGTTAATTACCTAACTTGGTATTTAAGCTCTTCCGAGATTGTGGCACAAGACTTCCAACAAAATAGTACCATCCCAAACTACCCTTTATATGGAAAATTTCTTCCACTCCTTTCTTCCTTACCTCCGTTTCTTCCCTCTTTCTTTTTATCCTTCTCTCTTTCTTCTTGTTTTGCATTGCCAACTAAGAACCACGAAATTCAAATGTTGAGTTTATGATGAGTCTTGATGTTTAACCATTTGGTATAAAAATTATTTATTTTTTATTTTTTCTAATATACCCCTAACCCTTTGAATACACTCGTAAGAATAAACGTAAGATATTTGCACAATACACAGAATGTATATAGTAATTTTTCTGAGAATAACGTGTGAAATCCCCTTCAATCTTAAAGCCTTTTTGATAATTGGTGCACCGGAAAATATAGACAAAAGCTTCTTCTAATTGTTTTTCTTTTCCTTCACTGATTATGCCTTTATAGTCTGATTCGGCTCCTAGACAAAATCTCACTACATAGAAGTATCAAGCAATTTATGTCAAAATGTTGCATTAATCATTTCCGATTTATCTTTTGTTTCTGATTTGAATTTGGAAACACTTCCAATTTTCTAAAGTAGCAAGTCGCATGCAAAGAGCATGGCAATATAAAAGCCGGCATATAACTATCCGCAAGTCTCTCTATCGTTTTACCTTACATAATCTTCTTATATATAAACGAAATGTGAATCTAATGAATTTTTTCTGCATTAGTAACAAATGAGTAGAAGCTTTGTAAAAAATATTTTGTATAACAATGAATAGAGAAAATCATATGAATGTATCAAATAAGATACTGTAATGTTTGACTCCTTAAAAATTAAGTGTATCACTATATAAAAAGAACTACTTTGTAAATACAAATATTTGGTTTTTACAGAATTGTTACATCACCAACCACTATTAGTTTTTACTTTCTCTATACGTACTATGTACATAGTGTATAGAGAAGGTATTGTAATGCACCCAGAGACTCGATACCAAGATTTCACAGGAAATATGTGTATTGAGAACCCCTGATTCAAAAATACATTTTCAGAAACATATTCGTGTGTGTCTGAGCAGCGAAGGTCAAAACAAAAAGCCGGTTAAATACCAAACTTAGCATTTAAGTTGAGTATCTTCCAAGGATGTGACAAGAAGCTTTTGAAGAATATTCTCTAACTCCCAGCAACCTTTTACGTGGAACAGTTTTCGAAAATGTTGATATTTTCAAAAACGGCTCTAACAATGTATATCTTGAGTTTTCTGGTAATAGCCTCTGAAGACCTCTTCATTTTGGATGTATTTTATATAGCTGACAAACCATAATAGTTAGGCAAAAACTTACTACACAAAACATGTAGTTCTCATTAAAACACAATTAATGTTATATGCATTTTTGTAGAGTTAACAGTTAACAGAGATATTCCGGTTTATCGACTTAAATTTTAAGCCACTTAAGATTTTCTCAAAGGGGAAGACATCTTTCTTCTCGTTTCTTTGCTCTTGACAAGCAAAACATAATGGGATTTCAATTATTTCACTAAGTGACCGACAGTTAAAGGACTTGTCTATTACTTTAGCCTGTGCATTCTCTTATTATGCTTCTACTTACTAGAAGCATGTAATAAAGACTAATTCTACTTACGTTTATCTTGATTAGCAGATGTAGATAGGAGATTAATCTTTTGAATAAAATGTTTATTTGCGGAACAGCTAGAGCAAGTCGTGTGAATGAAACACATTAGATTATTTCTCTCTACTTCATTTAATCGGGATATAACTGGGAATCTCACCTCAAAATGTATACGTATATTGTTGCCGATTTCATTAAATTTGACTATGATGAAAAAAAACTACCCACAGAAGTACAAATACATTAACTACTATAATTACAATCCACAAGTAGTTTGCATCCATATATAAAAATATGCATGAGCATACAAATATAACTATACCGTTATACTATAAGCTGCTTAAATTACAAATAAACATATAAGTAGCATCTCCATATTTATGTGCAAGTATAAACTATACATAAAATGTCATCCTAAAACATTAAATAGACTATACTGGTCCAGCCTGCATTTGTTTTATTTTCGCTGTACAACAACAGGTCTTGTGTCTATAGATAAAGGTACAGTGAACTTTGAATATACTAATTCAAAATGTGATTCCTATTTGTTATATTAGAGTCTTGGCCTACCGCCCGGCCGCTGCGTCCTCCATCTCGGTCCATTACAGACGACATGGATGGGTTGCAGTATTGGGGTGGTGAGACGTGGTCAGCGCTTTGATCCCCCCGGCAAGTTATTGCGGTCTTCAAGACCTGAAGTCGCTACTTCTCCATAAGTAGCTCCTCAATTGGTCCCCCAGGGACCGCACGAGGCTGAGTGCACCCCTGTCCAGGTCTCCCAGCGGGAAAAAAGCCCCACGGCGGTACTGGGAAGTGAACCCATCTGAGCAAGCAGCAACGTTACCACCGCGCTAAGGAAACAAACACTTCTTATATGACATAAGTAAAACACTTTTTGTGCAATAACAATTTCCGAGATATTAGTTATTATTAATTTGAATTGTGAAATACAGTATAACCTTTCAGTCATGCAAATAAAATGGAATTTCAAATACACCTAATAGTGACCCAGTTTTAAAAAAATGACTATGGCTTAATTTTCACACTCCCTTGTACTTATGACGAAATGTGTAATCAAATTAATTCTACTAGATAGAAGAATACACATTTGCAAGGAGAATAGAGTGCAGAGGTGCGGGAGGAGAAGTGTGGTTATTTTTTCAGATATGTAAGTAATTTTTGTATATGAGAACAAACCCATATTCGGTTGTTTATTCACCTATATATTACAGTTTATACTCCACCTATCGTGCAAAAAATATTCTTGCAAAACTTATTCGTCTATCTACTTCATGCTAATTAAAATAAATATCAGCAGAAGTAGTTTTATTACTTAATTCACTATAAGAGAAGGGAAACGAGGAGATACATTGGTCTTAAGCCAAACACTGGTCGCTAAGTAATTTAAATTAGAATACTTTTGAATGGCCAGGAGTAAAACAAAAGAAACGAAGTGGCCAATTCCCATTTCAGAGAAATGTAAGTATTTTAAAATTGAAGCCAATAACTACGTATATCATGGAAACGGTTAATCAAAAATGAAAGTGACAAATTGTGGTATTAACGAGATGTATATTTTTTTTAGTAAGTTTATGTCTATCTTGTGGTTTACCATTTACGAAAACCCATCCAGAATGAAGATCTCCGCAGTCCTATACATTCTCAAAAAACTCAAGAGAAAATCAAAATTTTACCATTTAAACGCTTGTCTGTTGTGGCGAAACTCTTTTAAAAATCTTCCTGTCACATCCGTGGAGGATGCTGAACTTGGTTATCAACAATGCGTTTAATCGGTTTTTCGTTTTTGAGTTAAGTTGTTCACACATCAACACGCTTGTTTGGGCATATTGGACTAAACCTATATATGTGCTTTCTAAGTTGTGGTATGTAGCGCAAAGCAACATCATCGTCAAATTACTGCAGCTGATAGTTGGTATATTTGGCAGGGAAATATATTTAAAATGCCTGTGACAACCCTTTATCATCAACCGCGAGAAGGTGGTATTGGTCTTTGGAACATAGAGACGAAATACAAAGTTCTTTTCATCAGTCGGAATGACAAATTACATCATAGTGATAGTGGTAAATGGTTGCAAAGATGGATTTATATTGTAGGAATAGATGATTCATTAAACATTAGAAAAATACTGGAAAGTTTAAATTACATGCGCCTTTATATTCAAGAAAAAAGTTACCTACCTCCGGAACAATGTTGCATATCGAAGACTACTCATGCTTTACTGTAATGCGACTAAGATGAGAATATTGAAGTTATTGTTTCCGGACACTCATTTTTTACTTTCTCTACACGTACTTTGTACATAATGTATAGAAAAGGTATTGCATTCCACCCAAAAATTAGATACCGAGATTTCACCGGAAATACATGTTTTGGGTCCACCTGAATTCAAAAAAAGAAATTTCAGAAAAAGGTCCGTGTGTGTCAGTGTGTCTGTCAACAAGATAACTAAAAAATGAAAAGTCGCTGAAATACCAAACTTGGTATTTATGTTTAGCATCTTCCAGGGATGCGACTCCAAGATTTTGAGAAAAATCCCCTCACCCCAAACTTTTTTAGAAAATTCTGATTTTATAAAAATGGCTCTAACGATTTAGATTAAAATATCATATGACGAATGAAATGCATATCCTGAATTTTCTGGAAATAGCCTCTGAAGATTACTTTACTCTCGATAAATTTTACGGAATTAGGCATTACTGCTAAACAACAAGAGATGGACAAAACCTTACCATAAAAAAATGTAGAGCACCTTAAAGGACACAATTTATGTTATATACATTTTTATCGTGGAGTTGATCGTTTTTCAGATATCCCTTCCTTTGATTTCAGCTTTGAAAAACATACTTTTCTCATTGAGTAAATTGTCAACTGGGATCCATACAAACAAATGAACTTCAGTCGTATAGCAACCAGCTTTTGACTGTCACTTTAAGATATGGTACTCCCTTATTTCCCTTCTACTTACAAAGAAGCAAGTAATAAAAATATTTCTGCTAATGTTTTCTCAATGAGCATTAAGTAAATCGAAGTATAATCTTTTTAACAATAATTTGTTGCAGAGATGTAGAGAAAGTCATGTGAGTGTAACACATTAGATTTTGCGTATTTATTTTTCAATGTCTTTTTCAAAACTCTTCCAGCTGGAAGCGGATCCTTATGGTTTCAAGTTGTGTAAGATATCCTGCCTACCCATAAGAGATTACATCAAAGTCATCTCACTGATTATAGTAAATGTTCGAAATGAAACGGAGAAGCATAGTTTTATTGCATTTTCTGTTGTACAAGCCATTGTAAAAAATGAAACAGTTGTGTATCACACAACTTTGTGATCAAAGTGTAACGCATAACGAGTATGAGTGTCTCAATGGCAAATAAAGTGTACCAGTAAAATCTCGGTATTGTATTTTTCGGTTTAACAAAACATCTTCTCTGCCTATGTCATACGTATTAAATAGAGAAAATAAAATTGTGAGACAATATAAAAATTTCCAAAAATACAACTGAGATTTTACTTCGATGCCCGGATATTGTTTTGTTCACAAATTTGCTTTTAGAAAAAAACTATCAATTCTAAAAGTACCTATATTAAAGTTATAGGTGTCTTATTGTACATATATATTAATATATTTAGATTATGTAGGAGAGGTTATTTCATAAATATACCAAAAACAAAATTATCTATTTTCAGAAATGAGATTTGTGATTTCCTAATTCGTTGGGAAAAAACACTGCATATAAGTAATTTATTTTGTTCGGAGTAGATCGGTGTGGTGCTTTTACGCCGGATGTGACTTGAGTTATTCAGCAGTGTAATTTTAGTCGTTAAACTATAATTGCAGCCTTTCGTAACTGTTCAATTTTCTCTCAATTTATTACATGCACTTCCTTAGACATGGGTGCGCAGTAAATAATCCGCTATTTTAAAATGCACACTGATTTCGAGATTATTTACGTGTGTCGCTCATTTAGCTCCTGGGAATAGATTTGTGTGTATCTGTGGCGTAGTTGTTAGCACACCTGACTCAAGAGTCCAGGGTACTAGCTTGAAAACGTTGCTGAGCCGGGCTTGAAAACGTTGCTCACTGAAATTTAAGCTGAATTTAAATCCTCTGAAAGAGTAACATGTTTCACAGAGCAGCTACTGGGATTATAACCTCAACTTAACTGCTAGGTTCACACTAGGTATTTCCTGGTCTAGTGGTTGCTTCGGTTGATCATGTTTGAGTTATCCTAACTTGTGTTAGCTTTTATTGTTTCATCTTCTTTTTTCCGTTATAGGTTCGGACATTGTTGTCTCTTTCCAAGGTAATATTGTATATCCACTGTGGTCTATTCAGGTCACACCTAAAAGAGTAGGAAGGTAAGGCTTGCATTGGCAGTCTGTCTTTCCACACGTGGTACCATTCCAATTTGTTCCACTATACTTTAGTTTTTATTTTAGCTCCTTTTGAATTCTTTTAATTTTTTCTAATAGCTTAAGCATTTACAACGGATCTGAAAAACCTTATTTGTGTAACTTCAATTTGCTTTCCATCTGGGCTCTCAAAATCTACATTTCAATTCCATGCAGAAGTACAAGATTTGATAATACATAATTTTAATGTATTCTGACATATTTTTTCAAAATATTTTCTATTTCCACTTATTCGATTTACTTGTCTACATTTCCCTCTAAATCAAGATTTATCTATATTTAGATTACAGCCAAGATATTTAAAATTACCGACGTGTTCTATAGTTTGGCTTTCAATAACTATTTTTGCTCTTCTTATATATTGTTACTCTACATTGCTAATACCTTTGTCTTAGAACAAGAGATTTCCATATTATATATTTTCAGAATGGTATTAAGATTTTGTTACCTTGTATTACAAGTCATGCTTTCTCCTAGTCAATAATACCCGGTCGACAGCAAATACAAGTTTTTTTGAAGTCAGTTGCTTCTTTAAAGGGACATTATTGTTTGATTTTGACCTATTTATAGTCCGGGATGTAGGCAAGAATTCTCATCAAGCAAAATACGTTACTCATTACAAGTTTATATCGAATATTATTTATATACTTTATATCAAATAATGGTGTCCGTTTTGAAGCAGCCGCTTGATACAGACATATTGTTGATGAATTGTTATGAGTATTACGCTTTGTTTTAATGTTATTCCTATGGTTGTTTCAGTGCTGTTACGTGTTTCTCAGGAAGGGCATGACTCAACTTCACCAATGTTTCATTGTTACTTTAAGTCTCACAGTGACCTTCGTTCGCGAGTCTACCAGCAGAACACCATGTATAGCCGATAACACTGTCATAAGCACTTTCTCCACGCAGAATGCGTCAATTTGAATTTTTGCTTTATTGGAGAGTCGGTATGTTTCCACTCCATAGAGTATTGTTTTGTTTTGGGTATGCAAGTGGTATACCCAAACTCATCGCCTATTATTATACCTACCAGAAATTAATTCCCTTCTGCAACAAGTGAGTGGTCCACGCACGGCTTGTGTGATCATGTGTGGGCTTAGAACCAGAGGGTATTAACTTTATGACATCGTAGTGCACTGTGTACAGGTCGCTCTCCGTGATGTAATGGTTACCATGCTAACTTCATATACCCATGATCGCGGATTCAAACCCGACGGAGGATGATGGACTTTTTCGGGTGTAAACATCCTTAGCATGACTTTGTTCGGAAGGAAAGTAAAACCGCTGTTGTAGATGTACAGCACGTAAAAGAACCTCAAGCTTGATAGAGAGGTCTCTGAGGAAAATTAAGCGGTATTTCACGCTCAATTTAGAAAGAGACGCTGAGAAGCACAGCAGTTAAAGATCCTCCATAAATACCACGCCATTTACATTTGTATTTCAATACTATATTTTAAGAAATGCTGAACTGCTTAGAGAAAGCTGGTCGTTAAAAATTATCTCCTCAATGGCTGTCTGTGATGTTCCGCAATATTGCAACTATCACAGGTCGCCCGGAACTTAGCGAGCTAGTAAAGCTATCATGATCTTCGAACAATCGCGCCATATAATGGTGATTATCAAATAAAAATGTACACATTCCCGGAAAATATGGTTTGTGTTAGACTTATGAACTTTGAAATATATTTCTGTAACAAATCTTTCATCACGTCTCCTGTGAATGGGAATTAGATGAAAACGTTGAACAGGAAAGGAAACAGAACATATTGCAGATAAGCAACTATCTTTCCATCAGAATTATGAACTTATACCATACCAACTCTAAATTTTGTATGAGAAGGGGGAAATATTGAACAGGAAAGGAAATAGAACGCCATGCAACTAAACCACCAATTTTCTCCCCTTTTGTTGAAAAATAATCATATTTATCATGAATATCACAGGCTATTTCGCTCTAACGGTCAACTCAATATTTAAAGTTGGCCAATTGTCTCGGCCGTCCCACATTACACCGCCATTAAGTTGTATTCTTTGATGAAGATTATGTATGACGGCATTCATTGCATATGTACGTACATTTTTTACACAACGTGTCACGCTGGCTATACTTTATATACCCAATTGTTGTCTGATTTGTGCATTTTAATGATAAAACATTCATATATTGTTAGAGCCAAAACCGTGTCGTTTCTGCTGCTTCTATTCTTTTCTTTTTTGTTTAGTTAAGTTCCATGTTTCTCGAATATAAACTAGTGTTGATATGGCTTTATAAAACTTCACTTTATAAAACTTCACTTTATAAAACTTCAGACCTCAATCCATTCTTACCTTTCTGACATAGTTTCTCATTATTGAATCTATTAATGTCAGGAATTTTGACATTTGTAAATAAAAACCATTTATATTTGTATATGATATAACTCGAGAACTATTTTTAATATTATCGATATTTTCCTTTTAAAGCCCATAATTTTACTTTGTCTACTTGTACGAAGCGCATAGGTACACAAGTGCTGCACTACACCCAAATATTTACCAAGATTTCATCGGAACTACACGTTATACAGACCCCTGGATCCAAAAATAAGCATTTAAAAAAAGGCTCGTGTGTGTCCATGTGTCGGTGAACAGCATAACTTAAAAATGAAAAGTCGGTTAATACAAAACTTGATATTTGATTTGAGTATCTTCAAAGAATGCGACACGAAAATTTTAAAGAAGATATCCAACTCCACTCTAGAGATTTAGGGGATTTTTTTCGAAAATGTTAGTGTTTTATAAATAAGTAACTATTCGAATTAAAATGTCGTATACTAAATGATATTTACACGACACACAAACTATATACCTTGAATATCCAGCAAACAGTCTCTGATTTTCTCTTCATTATGGATAACTTTTGCGTAACTGGTAAACGTAAGATAATGCAGAAGAACTTACAACAAAATCTTATCTTAAAAAATTGTAGATCTCGTGAAAACCCACAATTTATATCTTATAGGACCTTTAACCTGGTTGGTCAATCTGACGATGATGAACTCGTGAAACTTTGTTTGATGATCTCGCAGTCATGAGGCTTTAAGGTATTCAACATTCGTCTTTTCATGGTAAGCAGAACCCCGAAAAAAACTTATCCTTCGAAATCGCAACTCTTGTATGTGAGAGAGACACAATAGCCCCACACAACCTAGATGGGCTATATATTTTTGTTGTGAAGCTAGGTATTTTCGAAATATTTCTTGTTATTTGTTAATTGGTGCTGTTAATATATTTATACTCTTCTTAAACGGTAAGTCAACATCCGTTTTCTCTTTTTTACTCATTCCCAAACAAAGAGAAACGAATTCATTTCTAATACTTAATGACCAGCTTTTAAAAGATTTGACTATCGCTTTAGCTGAATGTATCCCTTTATTTCCTTTCAACTTAGAAGAACCAAAGTAAGGAAACCATTCCTGCTAATGATTAGCATTAAATAAAGAGAAGAATAGTTTAATAAGGATAGTTTGCTACAGAATAGGTGGAGAAAGTCATGTGAATGGAACACATAAAATTTAAAGACAAATTTAAATTATTTTTTCTTCGGTGTTAAACTTAGGTGATATAAGACTGTCCTCTGTTTTGCAAACATAGTCTGATCATCTGTGAAAAGGAAGGTATTCAGAGTTGTTTGTCTATGTTAAAAGAGTATCTTAAATGTATCTGGCACTGTCTCGTGACTGTGTCTATATAGAAGTTAATAATGATTTTTTATTATTTGTAACTTCAGGTTAGTAGTTTCGAAAGTCTACGTAGATAAAGCGAAGTCGCAAGCCGGTCTTCGTAAGGACACTTCAAATGGCTATAGGCAAGAGATGGCCGCTTTACGTTCTCCAAAATGGACATAGTGGTCTACAGGCCACCTAAGTAAACTAAGTGGACGGGCTAATTCCTACAGCTATTGCCACTAACGAAGGTCAATGGTTGCCCTGATGCGGTGTTTATGCAAATCCATGCTGAGGCAGTAGATTTTAATTTATCGTAAATTCACAGACATGTTTGTATTCGCCTACATGTACTACCTATAAGACTGAAACAAAATATCCTCTCTGGCTACTTGCTTCCCTAATAGCCTGCTCTATAATACATTATTACCTGAGCGGTGACGCGTACAACTCGCATTTGGGAGATTCCGGGATCGTTCCTGTCGACGACCTGCTCTGCTCCATAGGTTTTCGTAGGTCGCAAGTCAAACGCGAGTGTTTTTTTTTCTTTAACTCCCGAATTTAATGTCCTTCAATGTAGCTCAAAGCATTATTTCATACATATTTCACCGTTGGTGTTTCAGGAATGGAAGTGTCGGCGATGGTACTTCGATGCTCAGACTTTTTTTTTTTCTTAGATACAGTTCCGGAGTCTGGTTGGGACTCCGACGCTGTATACTCTACTCTTACTTACCTAATTGTTTTACTTTGTTTACTGTATGATTATTGAATTGCTATTTTTTTATTTTTATACCTAACACCCATGCCCAAGGCGGGACTTGAACCCACGATCCCCTGCGCCACGAAACACCAAAGCGAGACGCCTTGGCGAGCGCGGCCATTGGGACCGGCCTGACTTTGGCTAGTGCCGGTGTATATGGGGCTACTTCTTCAAAGGCGTTAGATATTCTGCAAGGCGGGTGCTCCGGTCCGATTGCTTTTTTTTTTTTTTTTTTGTAATACAGTTCCGGAGTCTGATCGGGGCTCCAGCGCTGTATACTCTACTATTTATTTACCTAATTGTTTTACTTTGTTTTACTGTATTGTTTCTGAATTGCTGTTTTCTTCTTTTTACACACACACACACACACACACATACACAAACATATAACACCCATGCCCAAGGAGGGGCTCGAACCCACGATCCCCTGCGCTAATTTTTGGGATGTTTCAATCTTAACTGTAAGGACCCTGCTGTGGCATTGATCCTGGTTTCAGCCATCCGGTGTCTTCTCTCATCCACTTCTTGGTACAAAATCCACACTGTTTTTGTGCTATCCTATGGTATTATGATTATTAATATTTTTGTTATCGTATTATTATTAACATCAACAGAATAAAAAAAAATTATGTAATTTAATTATGTAAACAGGACTAATGTGGGCGATTCAGATGACTGTCTCTAACCATTCTTGAACATAATGTTTTTCTTTAAAAGTGTATACCTCTATCCACTTTACGTTATATGAGAAAACATTTGTAAAAATTGATTTATCCTTATATTTTATTGTAAAATGGGAATAGGGAAGTGCGGCAGGTTTAATCTATAATCAAATCTTTTAAGAACTATATAACAGTATTAAAATGATGTTCCTTTGCATGAGAGAGTCAGACTGAAAAATGTAATGCTATAACCGGAATGACTCTATCTCTAACTTTCTGTCCTACACGTAAATGGTGTAGAAGAAACAATTGATTCACATTAACTGACCTAATAGCTGGTTAAATATAAAGCCCAGGACTTAAGTACTAACGGAGTTTCTAAGTCGCTACTGAGGTATGAATCTCAAAACAATTTAAAATAATTGTAAGGTTTACTAGGAAAAGTATGAGTCAGTCGGAGAGTTTAGTCCCAAGCCAACATGTTGCCATGTTAGTGAGAGAGCAACTGGACGGCAAGCAGGAGATCCATTGTTCAAATCCCAGTTATGGCATTGAGTATTTCAGTCTGACCCCCTCTCTCCTACCTTTGAAAACATAGAATTCCAGCAGAGCAACGCAATGATTCTGCTTCTGAAAAGGTAATGGTTGTGAAGTCTAACTAAATCGCTACCTCTTTAACACTCTCAACTTGAAATCCACAACACAAACCTACAACCATCGAAAACATTGTTGTGGTTAAGTCTAATGAGAGCAGGTACATATTACAATACCTTGGTTCACCGCGAGTTACCAGATGACGACGACGTACGGACATAGAGTTCAGTTTGGACAGTGACTTTGGAGAGTAAACTTGGATTAGAGGAAGTAGTCATCAGCTGCGTACGGGCGACAACGCCACGAGAGAAAAATCTTGCTACAGCTTTGAATTAAATATATTATTATTGCAATCGATAGAAATTTTAATAAAGATATTTTGCTACAATATTTTAAGAATTTAAAGTCAATGATTCCTCAAAATAATTCGCCTCTACATACCTATAGGCAAGAGGCTACGAGGACGTTCATCAAACTCGACATACTATGTGACCACCTTTTCTTGGGCACTCGTCCTAGTCTTCCTTTGGAAGGTTTCACGAATTTCGGCAATAGAGCACAGCCATAACATTGACATAAAATACGCTATGCACCCTGATACCCAATGACTTCAATGCTGAAGTTTCATTCTGTCTAAAGATCCCATCATGATCGTGCACATGCGGGAGGTATCCTTTAATAATTCAGCGATATGTCAGATAACCTACTCACTATAATGCCTAGGATCTCAAAGAAAAATACTTTTTAATCGATCTATATATATATATATATATATATATATATATATATATATATATATATGTATACATACATTAAATTTTATTGAAGATGATACTACAAAAATATATAATTTTATAAATTTCTAGAGGATTTTAAAGAACTCAGATAGCAAACCTTCTATATTTGCTATCTTCTCATTTTTTAAACATTTTATTGCACGAACAACTTATCTGTGCTTATTTTGTAATCCAGCAGTTTCACCATCGGAACTCCGACAATCTCTTCAACAGTGACAGTAACTGATTCAATACCTGGCTGCCCCTCATTATTAAACCTTTTTAAAGTGTTCTCTTCATTCTCCAGCAGGATATTTACTTGTATGTATCTTTGCTTTAGCACCTGCCTAATAACTTTCCAATATCACTGACCATCTTCGACTATCTGACGAACCTCTTCCGCCTTTGCATCCTGCCAAGCGGTTTTGTTTTGTTGTTGTTGAATTTCTTTATATACTTTTGCATTCGCTATACGTACTATGTACATGGTGTATAGAGAATCTATTGTGTTGCACCCAACAATTCTATATCGAGATTTCACCGGAAAAATATGTTTTGGGACCCTCTGAATTAAAAAAAAAAAAATATATGCGTGTGTACGAGTGTGTAGGTATGAGCATGTATGTGTGTGTGTGTCTGTGAACAGCATGGCTCAAAAACGAAAACTCCGTTAAATATTAAACGTGGTATTGAAGTTCAGTATCTTTCAAGGATGCGACACGAAGATTTCTCCACCTCCAACTACCCCATACATGGATAAGAGCTAGAACATTTTGATTTTCTCAAAAATGGCTATGATTTTGATTAAAATATCGTACATTTTAAGATATTTACATGCCAAATAAAATGCAAATCTTGAATTTTCAGGGAACAGCCTCTGAAGACATTTATATTGTGAATGAAGTTAGCTGAATTTTGTATAACCGGTAAACCGTAAGAGATAGACAACATCTTACTGCTCAAAAAACGTAGAGTTCGTTAAAACACACAATTTATGTTAAATACATTATTTCCTGGAGTTGAGCGTTCTTAACGTATTCCTTGCTTTTGATTTCAGTTTTAAAATACTTATACTTTTCTCATACGGGAACTTGCCAACACTTTGCCACGCAAAAAATCGGATTTCTGTACCATAGCAACCACATTTTAAAGCATTTGACTGTCGGTTTAGTCTAGAGTATCCCATTATTTCTCTTCTCTAGAGTATCCCATAAGGAGCTAAGTAATAAAACCATTTATGATAATTGTTATCTAGATTAGCATGAAGTAGAAAGAAGGATAAGCTTATTAACAAAAATATGTTACAGAGATGTATAGAAAGTCATGTGAAAGGAAGATATCAGATTTTTTTCTTCTAAAATTTGCGAATAAAAAATTCTTCGTTCATCACCCCTTCCTTCTAAGCTTGTCAACTGCTGTTTTTACATTGATAGTTGGACCAAATATCTAATGTTAGGTAGTTTGGAATTACTTCCTTCTTATCAGCATGTGTGCACTAGCGTTCTGTATAATCTTAATTATATGCTTTATGCTCTCAAGTCCCTCGTATAAATCTACATTTAAAGATCTGATTTAGTTTCCTAAGTGGTAATAAAAATCTCCTTTTCTGCTTCTCCCCATCTAGATTTAACAAATGGCTTCAAATTTGCGTATGCGATTTCATCTTTTGCATAAGAATCTAGCTCGGATATTTTGAGACATTATCAATGGAAAATTATGAGATTCAATGCTATTTTATACATTATTTTTTTTTCTTTTCTAAACTTCAACAGCTATGCATTACAATTCAGAGGAACACTAAGCCGAAAAAACAAGAAAAGGAACAAAAGAAAAGCCATAAAACAATGACTATTCTATACTTTTACTTAATAGAATAATTCAGAAGGTAAACAATTTTAGAAACTACATTATATTGTTTAATATACGAAAGGAAAGCATAAAGCAATTACACAGCAGTGTTTCGCACTGGGTAAAACGTCTCCTTATGTGTTCCAACTACAAGTTTAAGGGCTAGGGCATAAATCATATGGCACGCAGCGGGATCAAGAATGCCCATGCTTAGTATATAATGTTCTAGATAAAAAAAATAACTAAATTACGTTGGTACGTAACGGAGCAGAACACCTCGCACACTACTTCATACTCAGAATTGCATTGGTTACCACCCTGTAGAAAGAAAAGTTGGATAAATCACTCATGAATTCACCTACATATATCCCGAGTGAACGATCAAACATTCAAGCGTGAAAACAAACATTCAAAGTGAGAAGTCGCCGCGGAACGAACTCGGGACTTTCCGAGTGCGATTTGCAGCACTCCAGTTAATAATTAAGAACTGGCTTTTTCATTCGCCACTATCTCCAAGTTATTTATATTAAAGACGGTGGAGCATTTAAATCAGAAATTTTAAAGAAAGAGTGGCTGAAATAAGAACTGGCATAACTGTCATCTGCAGCCTACACACGAGCATAAATTAACAAAATTTCACATTTAGAATCCTTGACTCGAAAGCAAGAAAGCAATTACGTTTGAGACAAAAACAGTTTTCTTAGTTTTAAAGCCATTTCTTTTCTTTTTACGCTCTCCGAGTACATGCACAATTATTAAGGGCCCCTAATAAAAATGAAACGCCATCGTAAGTTTTTTGCCCAAGACCCTACTTTAGAATTCTTGTTACCTTTGGAAGAGGAATATAACGGAATACGCCGAGGATGGTCGTTGAGAGAGCAGGGAAAAAAGGTGAAATAAAAAGAAAGGGAAATAGACTTTGTAAAAGCGAGAGATTATGAAATGCCGTCACACTTGGGAAACCACTTGTTGCGGTGCCAGACGTCAAAACTCCTCCGTCTCTAGCCCTTATCACAGTGTTCGCTTTGCCTCAATTCTGCTTTCCGCCCCAACATCCGCCAGTTCAATTTGTTGCTTAACCATTCAGAAACACTAGTTTTCTTTGTCTGGACGTGGACAAAAGAAGGATCTCCACCCATTGTCTTCTGGATTTTCCTGCGTTTTACTCTTGTTTTCTTCTATGCTACTGCTTCTCTACACTACAACACTACACTAAAAATACCAACTAATGCTCCATAGTGTTTTGTTTCAAAAACGTGTGTAGGTACTGATTGAAAAATTTGTCAGAAGAGATAAAAAAATACGTGTTACACTTACGTAATTTAATGCTCCAAAATGTATGTTACAAAATGAAAGAGTACACATAGGGCTATCAACAAACATACAAAAACCTGGCTGATGACAAGCAAACAATAAACTTCAACTGACATAAAACATTACCATACTTAACCGAATATGCATATATAAGGCAATTACTTCCTTTAAGACGGATCAGAAAAACAATTAAGAAGACAAATCACCCTAGAATTTTTATCTTTTAAGACCACTCGAGACACTAGACACAATACGCATTTCACATACTATGTCAAGGGAAGACGGAATTGAAACATTTTAAGAATAAGAGGAGAGATAACATTTCGAAAAGATTCGCTGTCACAGAATGAAGAGGAAGCTTGGAGGACACGTCGCGGGATGAAGAATGAACGATGCACCATGTGTACCCGCGTACAGGATTGCGCCACAAAGAATAACCAAGACGCAGATGGGCAAATTTCTGTACAACGCATACAAATCAACAATAATTTGGAGACTAGTCCAATATGGATGCAGTGTTAAATTATTATAACCAAGACCTCAGTAAAACAACACGAACGGCCAACTGGTGTATAGTGCGTGCGAGTGACGAGGTGAGCACCGAATAGGACGACTAAAAGAAAATTAAATCTTTTACATTCACATGATTTTCACTATCTATTCTGCGCAAGGTATTCAGCATGCAATCACAACCTCTTGGTAATTCATGTATGCGTCTGTGTCCTGCTATCTGGATCAAACTAAGGAGTCATTTAGCATATATCTTTCGGCTATGGTGTTCAACACGTTTGTATTTTTCAATTCCTTTTTAGGTGTCGTGGTGGGACGTAATATTGGTATAATAGCTATCTTCTTTGGTAGTAACTGGACACAGTTTTAAGTTCAATGTGCATGGTGCACTCTTTTGCTTCAACTCTGCCCCAGTCAGCAGTTTTCTTAGAAAGATTTGATGGATCTTTTATGATTCTGGTACAATCATGTGTTACAACGCCACACTACTCTACTTATCGTGTTTCTATATTTGGCATACATAGAAACCTTTATGTATAATTTTACAGCGTTGTCTTTTATTTTTGTGGACCTTGTTTGATCACCCATAAAATAGAGGATATTCAAGTATCTCAAAAAATGACGAAAATACAAGCATGCAATATAATGTGTTACACTGTTGACAAGAAACAGATTACAAATCACTACGTAAAAGTGACACCAATTTAGAAGATGAATAGAGAAAAATGAGAACCACGGTTTAACTGGACGAGGCCTGAAACTTGTTATGAATAGTAATAGTGGCGAATCGCAATTGCGTGACGAACCCTAACGGTGGCAAATAGCAATTATATGACGAATTGTAACTGTGGCCAACAAACTTTGGAATATTTTCCGTATACGAAGCTGCTTGACCAGATACACTCTACAGTAGTTGAGTCTAACTGTAGCTAAGCGTCCAAGAGACGAGTTAAATCATAAAATATTGTTGGCAAGTTCAACAGTGTCTTCAAGACGTACATTTTATAACAATTGAAATATAACCACTTTAAGTTGTGACAAAACTGTTCTTAATTATTCCAACAACTGTTAAGTTTCTCAAACTAAGTATAACGAAAGATTTGTTTTAAACAAGCATCTATATTCTATAATTTCGCAAAAATTTAGCCGTATAGTTTTTCTTTCGATGCTCGATACAGCTGCTACTGCATGCTCAGAACTTCCCGCCAACACTGACTCAGATACTACACTTCCAGTTAAAAATGACCCTCGCCAGGGCTCGTTTTATACCTGTCGATGACAGAAGTTGTAGGACATGCAAACCACTGCAGAGGGCACATATATCAACTCACGCAGGTGTAACAATGAACAGCAACAATCAAATATAGCTTTCGAAGCAAACGACTCACACACGTGCGGCTGTTACGACCTCAAAGCGAAGCCATAGTAATGACAGTGAAGCTTTTACCTACCTAGAACAATAAATACTAATTTTCTGGGGCGGTGTTCTGCTCTATAGTTTCCACATATTGTATGCAGTTAACATATATCAATTTTCATGACTACACATATGTAGTTATTTTGACTGATATGTATCTATGTTATTCTAAAGATTAAATAAAAATTGGGTGGGATAAAGACATTTATATTTTAAAATTGGCTATGGGAATAGTGTGGCTTAGGTTGGGGGGATGGAAAGCTCGTAAGGTAGTCGATGATGGTAGGAAGATTTGCCCATTATGCGTGGATCCGAAGACTGTACGCATATTTTGGTAGATTGCGTATAGATTGAGGATGTATGGGTAAAGTTATTACCAGACATATATTTAGCTTTGAACAAATGGAGTATAGCCAGGACTTGATTCTAAAAAGCCAAAACTCGCGAAGCTTGAGCTCATACTTAATGGAAGTACGTGTACTAAAATTTAAGATATTTGTGTAAATATTGTATAGACATACTTGGTATACGGGTTATCTATATGTGGATACGTGGGTGTAGTTGTGAATGCTGATGTATGAGAATGTGTTCTTTCTGTTTTTGGTTTGTTGTAGCGTGTGTGTGTGGTTAATAACTCCATGGCACGACAGCTCACAAGAAACCATGGTCTACCGCCGACCTCTGCGTCCCATGACAGACGTCATTGATGAGGTACAGTATTGGAGGGTGAGACTTGGTTCACGGTTAATGCGGTCCTCGTGACCTAGAGCCGCTAGTTGTCCACCAAATAGCTCCTTTAATTGGCCCCCAGGGACCTCACGAGACCGAGTGTACCCCGAGCCAGGTCTCCCAGCGGGGGAAAAAGCCCACGCCGGGGTTCGAACCCAGGCCTCCCGCTTGGTAAGCGACTGCGCTACCACCGCGCTAAGGTGACGACCGAGTGTGTATTTTTTTATTTAAAACCTGCTCACCCGGCGAACTTTCTTACGCCCTAAAACTAATAAATGAACAAATTTTGGCTTTTATTCAGTTAAATTTTTTATTAGGATAATAAATATAAATACAAAAAATGAGGTATTTTAATGATTATTTATTGGCCATGTATTTTGGTACATGGATTACACTCTTCAGTGAAGCATCTTGTGATTGACGACATTTCTTGTTTTATTATCAAGCGCAAGAACAAATAAAACAGAAGGTCTTCTGACCCGTGAACATGCCACATATAATTGACCATGGGAAAAACATGGATTTTCTAGATTCAGACCAAACATTTTCAAGGATTGGCCTTGTGATTTGTTAATTGTCATAGCGAACGCAAGACGGATCGGAAATTGAAGTCGTTTAAACTCAAACGGTAAATCGGTTGGGATCATCGCGATCCTCGAAATAAAAACTTCCTCACCTTCGAATTTTCCTTTGAGTATCGTCGCGTAAATCACATTGTTCATCAATTTACTTACCACCAATTTACTTACTTCTGTTGCACAGTTTTGGTTGGTTTATGTTTCGAAGCATGATTACCACGGATCCAACCTTTAGTCATAAATTGTGCGGTGGTAAGCCAGGCACATCCAAGGTGTTTAAAAATTTAATTGGATAGTTGCTCTTCATGTGCAATTTCATTCGCAATGTTTCAAATCCTTTGTCGGGAAAGATTTGATTGTCTTGGTCGCGGCATTATTAATGATATCGGCACAATAATCTAATAGAAACTCGAAACAAACACCATAGACAACAATGCGTTTTTCTGTCTGTTGCGTGTTGTTATACCACGTCCTACGGAAACGGGGTAAAAAGTATTCTATGTCCGTCTACTGGTTCTAATCTACCTCCCCACCGATTTTCAGCCAAATCGATTAAGCCATTCTTGAGTTATAAGTAGTGTAACTAATACGACTTTCTTTTATATAAGGTAGGATATATTGTAAATCAGTATTTTTAGTGAACATGTACAATCACACGATCCATGTAATTGTTCGACGTAATTGATGCATTATTTGTGCTTAATAAATACTAGTTATTATTTTACCCTCTGATAAACCACAAATATAAGAACCTTTTTCAGTTTATCAAATACGTCATTATGTAAATGCAAGGCGCTTAATTGTTGAGCTGCAGTAGTCATCTATGAGGACAATGCCGTGGTCGAGTGGTTACACAACTCGCCTCTCACAAAGCCAATCCGGGTTCATTCCCAGAGGCTGCAAGTGGGATTTGTGGTGGGCGAAGCGGCACTAAGACAGGTTTCCTCCGGGTACTCCGGTTTCTCCCGACAATTATTCCGCCAATTATACCGTCCTCACTGTCATTCACGATCAAACAATCATTGAGTGAAGCGTGGTCGGCTGAAGGCACATGACTTTAAAATTATGTGCGCTATTTAAGGTCCATTTTGCAGCGATCAGTGTCTGTTGAAAAGATCTGACGTGATCCATTCACATGGCTTTCTTTACCTATTCCTCAAGCAAACTAAAATTACGAAAGATTATTGTTTTATATAAATCATGCTAATTGAGACAAACATTAGCAGAAATCATGTTATCACTTGCTTTATTCTAATCTGAAGGAAAAGCAGGGACTACATTAGGCTAAAGCGATAGTCGAATATTTTAAAAGCCGGTCGCTAATTATAAAAACTGCAATTCTGTCCGCTCGGTATGTACAGGATCATAACAAAAGAAAGATGATACAAACAAGATTTCCCGTTGGAAACGGATAACTCTACTAATGCCATGTATATGACATAAATTGTGAGTTTTAATGATATCTAGATTTTTATAGTGCGCTTTTGTTTATCTCTTACGGTTTACTTGCAAAATTCATCCAAAATAAAAAGATCTTCAAAGGTTATTCCCAGAAAATGCAAGATATACATTTTATTTGTGATGTAAATATGTTTAACACACGGTATATTAATCAAATTCGTTAGAGCCACTTTTGATATAATTAAAATTGTAGACGGATTTTTCATGTGAAGACTAGTTTTAGCGTGGTGGGGCTTTTTTCTCCTTGGAAGATATTGAACTTAAATACCAAGTTTGGTATTTACGAATTTTAGTTTTTGAACTATGCTGTTGACAGACGCACACAAACTCTTTTCTGGATCCAGGGGACATAAACACATATATTTCCGATGAAATCTTTCCTCATAGAATGTTTTGGTGGAATATAACAGCTTTGCTGCCTATTATGCGCATAACATGTGTAGAGAAAGTAGAATAATGCATTGGTATAACTATCATCATCTATTACTATAAGCATCATCTATTGAACGATGTATACCGGGCTGTGCCACTTCAAAAATATTCTTATCAATGGGCCTCTCAAGGAAAAGGTATCGATTAGGGTACTGCCTGAAGAAACTCGAACCAATGCGGTTATTATAGTCTCTCGGGAGGTAGGGATGAGAGAACACACCGGACGGCCGAATCCGGGAGCAATGGCACAGCAGTGACATATCCCCTATAGTTCCCGGATCGAAATACCCCGCCAGTCGGACAGGCAGGCCCGCTCATTACAGGATTCAAGAAACCCACCAGAGGCGGTTTCATCTCAACAATCAGCAAAAGTCGGGGTCGGAAAGCCACATTCGGCATTCTTTTTCCCTGCCACGACATACCGAACACTATCGCCAGCTTTCCAATCCTTATATAAACCAACGGAATGAAGGATGAACGAAATGAATATAGAAACGAGACGGAGGGACAGGAAATTCGAGGTATGATTGACATATACCTAGAATTCGCTTGGCAACCCGGGAAATCCCCAAGTAAAGACCTATAGGTAGAGCAGGAAATCTTACCCGCGACCTTCCTAATTCGATTACTAGACCTAAGCACTTCTCTTGGTAGTTTTGTCTAACCAAAATTCGTTTCAATATGACCCTAATATTGTCTACTGTAAAATGTATCAGTATCATCTGAAGATTACCTATGTCATAATCTTGTATTTATTGTAGTTTTTAATCGGGATCTTTTAAGATATATACAGCGATATGTCATCATTTTTAATTTATTGTGTCCCCATAATATTTATTTTTGTTATTCGTGCTCAAATTATTGGAAATATGTATCACTAAATCTTCCTATTATCTGAAAGAATTTTCATGTGCTACGATAACCGAAATTGCAGAATTTACGAAGCGTTTTACTTTTGTTACTGCGTTTTGTCTTTTATTGTATTATCTCCCTATTTGTTTACCCAAATTGTCAATTTGGAATCTCTCTCTGTAATGCTAATCATTATTCCATGAATAATACCCGTAAGCAAATAGAATAATAAAATGTAACAACGTTAAGCGTTACATTCGCTGGACTTTGTCCACCTAATCTGCAACAATCGTTTCTTAGTAAACATAATTCTTCTCTCTACTGTATTCTAATCGAGATAAACTTTAACAGAAATGGTCGCCTTAGCCCAGTGTATTCGCCGATTGACCTTCCTACAAGGAGTTAAATAATACAACAGTCATATCCTTTAAGGGATCATTCCTATGTGAAGACATATACATTTGAGTGTCTTTGCATGGTGAGGAGCAAAATTAACTAAAGAAATACAGTAAAATATATATTGGGAATTTAAAGAAATAAAGAACATATCGAAAATGGTAAGTATACCTAGACAAATTCTCTGCTTTATCCAGGTGTACATTTTAGTGTACTAAAATTTGTCTATCTCTTAAAGTTAGGCAGTTATATAAACACTATCCAGAATGAAGTGGGTATCAAAAGTTATTCCCAGAAAATTAAATATATGCATTTTATTTGCCATGAAAATATCTTAAAAACCTGCAATTGTTACCTAAATCGCTAAAAATCATTTTGGAGAAAATTAAATACTTGAAAAATATTTGATGTAAATGCTTTTTTGTGGTGTGGGATTTTCTTTTAAATGTTCGTCTCTCATCACTGGAAGATGATGAGCTGAAATATTAAGTTTATTATTTAACAATTATTTTTTTGCTAAGCTACTTAATGACACACACACACACACACACACACACACGGACCTTTCCTGAAAATATTCCTGAAGAAACGCATTTACAGTCAAATTTAAAACTCAAACATTTTAGTTCAGTGCAATGCATTACTTTATGATTGTAAAGTTCAGATATAAGTCTAAGGGAGTGGTTTCTATGGCAACGGTAGTGACAGCGTCTCACCACTCTACTCCAAGTAATTACGAGAAAAGAAATAAATGGATGGCCAAGCCTTATCCTAAATTAATTTAAATTTTGTTGTATCTACTGTATATTAAAGCTGGACATTAGTGACGTAGTTTGTTGTGTTATGTGGGAAGCAGCTGGATATCAGTTACATAGTTGCTGACTTTCCAGTAATATACTTTGTTTGTTTTATTTTATTTGAATTTAATTACCTTAACTCTCTTTTACATTCTAAATTTTTACCTCTGATTTTAATTTTAGTTTGTAGTTTCGTTAACTATCTGAAAAAATAAACAGTAGCAAAATAATTTATAAAATTAGGTTTCGAGTATACATTTAAAATGTTAATATATGACTCAGCATAGTTTTACGTGCCAGGATAGCATATTGGAACGTTATTTGTTTACTTATTTATTTATTTGATTATTGGCTTAGTTATTATTTTGGATTTACTGTTTACTAGTCGCGTTATAAAACAGGTGAATGGAGCACTAGAAACACGATATGGAAGAAGCATACGTAGAAAACTAATGTGAAAATAGCAGCAGATTAATTATGTTCTAATTTTGCAACCAGAAATGTAGGATGTAACCTTCTCCTCATTACCCTTGTATCTCAAGACTTGGCGATGTCAAAACAACCTCCAAAAACTCCATATATTGGTCGAGTACTAGAGAAAAAGAAATAAAAGTAGCAAATATGTGGCGGCAATAGTTTCTAATCAAAAGAAAAATAGAGGATATATTACATTTATTAAATATTACTGTCGATATATTAAATTTAGAACAGGCTGTTTCAACTTGACTCGTCTTGGATCAGAGTACACGCGCGTACTCAAAGAAAAACAGATACCACCATAATACTTGAGTCCTGCACCTTCACTAGTTTCGCTCGACGATAACTTGCCCTCTATGCTGCGCAATATTACTTAATCTACACAGGGCCAATGGTTAATGGACGTTAAATACTCGAATGTATTTTATTCATTTGTTTTGCTTAAAATACTGTGCTAGTAATTTTGAAGAATGATTTCACTAGCGGACATGGAAATAGATTTAGATCATTCCGGAAGAAAATTCATGTTTCCGGATGTAAAGCAGCCTACCAGATAATTCGATGGAAGGGGAAACTTATGAACTCTCAAATACGGAAATTCATTTTGTGAGCAGATTATCTTCGACTGGCTTATTTTACATTAATTCTGTTTTCCGTCAATAACATTAAATCTTTCGGGAAGCTGGGAGGAAATATATTTACAGCATCGTGCCAGAGCTTCCTATCCGCCGCAGGATAAAATATACGATATATTAGAGTCATATGACATGTTCTACCTACAATCCTTTATTGCTTCCAAAGTATTCTTACAAAATTTTATTTTTCCATCGTTTTAAAGCCTATGAAAAAACAATATGCAGAAATAGTACCATTTGACATTTCATTAAGATAGGTGGATGTAGTCGATTAAATACACAGAAACATATTTTAAAATGGCTGGATGATACCTTAAAAATTCCGTACTTTTTTATGATATACTGTGACAGAAATAAAAATGATGATACTTTAAATAACGTATAAGTATTTTAAATTTTTAATCCAATACTCAATATAGTTGATGTCAGAATATGTGTTTTAATCAGTTTTTATCTCTTATCCTTTACAGTTATTTATAGTTATATAATTTAAATTTCATTTTTAATAAGGGAGCTCCACAGCTTATTCGTAGAAAAAGATGAATAGATTTAGTTTTTAGAAAGCAAGAGAAGTACGAGCTCGACCAAAACTTACTGCACAAGAAACTAAATATCGTTAAGACCCACATCTTGTCATATAAACTTTTTTCGGACAGTTAACCATTTGCAAAACATTCCTAGTTACTAGTTTCAGTTTTAAAATACTTAACATTTCTAATATAGGAATTCATCAACTCTGGTCATGCAAAGAAACGAATTTTAATCGCAAAGTAACCAGATTTTAAAATATTCATTTATTATATTTATTTATAATATTCAAATATGTCTATTGATTTAGCCTACTGTATACCTTTATTTCTCCATTACTTAGAAAGAAGCAAATAATAAGGCTAATTTTGCTAAGGTTTATCTCCACTAGCATGAAACACATAGAAGCTTTTTAACAATAATTTGTCACAGAGATGTAGAGAAAATAATGTAAATAGAACACATTATGTTTCTTACATTAATTCTGTTATCACTGTTACAGAAATTATTTCTCCAAGAATTGTTTTCAAGATCATTGCATTTTTCTGAGAATAGATATTGTCATGACGTTTTGAAAATACTTTCGACCCCAAATACTCTATGCAAGCAGCATAGATGCACTTGTCGGAAGCTGTATGGAAGTGTTGTAGCCTGCACGTTGCGTCACGGCATCTTCACATGGGTGCGCCGAGTTTTGATGATTGATATCTTGCTCTTGTGATAGCATTACAGCTGACTATTAGTTCAGCTTGAGTGGAAAACTACATGAAGCTATTACAGAGAAGAGGCGTGGTAACCACAGTCACAAAGTGCTGTTCCACCAAGACAACGCCCCTGTACACAATCCCGCTTTGTGGTGACTGTCATTGAGGATTCTGGGCTCAAGTTTCTGGATCATCCCTCCTGTCCACCCAACATCGCCCGCGGTAGCTGCTGTTTGCTTTTGAAACCGAATGGCGTTTGATAGCAGAGAAACATTGTGTGTGACCAATGGAATGGGGCAGAAACAACTTAAAATCTAGTATATTAGGAATGTCAGAACATTATTCATAAATTCATATTTTTACCTTAAAATTATCAATTGTTTTAGGAGAGGCCTACATTTTCGCTTAATTAAGACCTCTGATTTAGATAATATTGTAGGATAGGACCGATACCCAGTATTGGATAGGTATTACCCCTGCCATTGTGCATCGCTAGGGGTAGCGGGTTCAGTGTAGAGCTGGTATTCGTGCATGCGTAGAGAGAAGCAGATGTTCTCAGGGCTTAATACCCTGGATTGAGTACATCTGGGGAGAGATCAGGAGTAGTAAATAAGTACTCCAAGGATACGGGCGGACACAATGCGTTTACTATTACCTAGATGAATTAATGAGAATACATGTTGTAGGGATCTAAGGGGAAAATCCAATGGATTATCCTAATTCCTTTGAGTTCACTTGCTACATTCTGGTCTTTTGGAGTTAAACATATTAAATGAATACTTGACTTTCTGTCCACGGTGATTCAGAGTGCGTCCAATAAGGCTGCAGCTAAGGAGACTTTAAGACCATACTTTTGCCATCCTTACTTTATGAGGACACGAGTGCGTCAGCTTTTATGACATCTTATCACCAACACCGACTGCTGAATAGTCCATTATATCTTCTAAATGAATATAATTTATTTAAAATGACCATCGGGTACCCTACAGTATGAAACTGAGGCGAAATGGATGATTGTAAAGATGAGAAAGTAGAGAATCCGGATAATAGCCACCAAACGCCGCTTTGTCCATCACGAACCGCTTACGAGATATGGTGGGACTGAGTCCTGGCTAGAGGCCTAACCTCTTTGCCATTACAGAAATTAAAGCCACCCTAATTTAGTTATAGCTCCTTGTCGAATTGCTACTTCAGAAATTTTTTACCACGAAATGCTGTCTATATTTTGAAATACAGCAAACAACTGGTGCAATTATCTTTCTGGCGGGGCTCACTAGAGAATTTCACATTAAGCCCTTTTAACAAATCAGCAACCAATTTATAAACTGTCCAGCTCGTCCAGAGAACAAGAGCAATTTCTCTCGACCTTCCTTCCTTTTTCAGTACCTCCGCTTCTTGGGAATACAAAGAGACGCTTGCCTGGAACCCACACCACTGCGCTGTCCGCAGGGGGGAACTAATTTCCCTACTCGCAAACATCAATTTATTTTACCTCGTTCGTGACATTTATCAGCTGAGACGCTATTGTTTTCAGAAGCGTGTAGAACAAATGCTGCAACCCCCTCTCACCCTATCCGCCCTATCCACTTAAAAGCCTTAAGTTGGTCTCCCGGGATCCAGGACCTCTCTTCTATTTTCCTTTCGTTTATGAGCAGCACAGCTCGAGACATTTTGCACACGTTACGCACAACGTCACAGCCTAGCTTATAAATGGCACATAGGACATTTTCCCCTAAGGACTAAAGGCTGAACTTTTAACTCTGGGTGCAATATCGTAATTTCAAGAAATTGTTTATTGTTTGTTTCTTAGGCAGTTAAAGGAAACCTCAGTGTATAAACTGTAAATTAATTCTAAGTTTCAAGTATACCATATTGTAACCCTTTTTACTTTCTCTACTGAATTCACAGTACATAAATAGACAAGGTATTGTATTACACCCAAAACATTTTAATCGATTTCTTGCCGGAAATAAATCTTTTTAAAATTCTGAACCAAAAAACACATTTTTTTTTAAAAACAAATGTTCTTGTGTGTGTCTCTCAGTGTGTGTCTCTCTGTGTGTGTGTGTGTCTGAGAACAACATAACTCAAAAACTAAAAGCCGATTAAATACACAACTTGATAATTAAGTTAAGCGTCTTCCCAGGATGCGACATGAGTATTTTCAGGAAAATCCCCTACCTTAAACTACCCTGTAGTTCGAAGTACTCAAAAATGTTTTTGTTTAAAACACCGTATATTCACACAACAAATACAATATATACTTTCTTTCTTGGAAATAGATTTTGGAATACTTTTCCTTCTCAATTAACTTTGCACAACCATAAGAAATAGACAAAAACTACTTGGAAAAATTGTAGATCTCATTAAAATACACTATTTATATCATATGTATTTTATACAACTAAATTCTTCCATGAAACCCCTTGTTAATTGCTTCAGTTGTAAAATAAACAGGAAGTCATGATCTGTATTTCCTTTTTTGCTTCTGATCAGCAAAAACAACCGAATTTCAAAGTCAATCGCATGACGATAACTTTTAAAGGACATTGCTTTAGCCTAAAGACAGCAGATAAAATATAGCATATATAGAATATAGTATATTCAATTCTATTAACAAAGCAAGAGTATTTTTTTCGACATCTGAGAAAATATAGAAACCTCAATATTTCAAAAATACGACCATATTCAATTCCTAATTATGAAAATTTAATCAGAAAGTTCGAAGAAGCTGGTTCTCTTGCTCATACGAAGAAATCTGGAATGCCAAAGGGAATCAATGATGTCATTATTGTTTAGGTGCTTCACATCTAAACCCCTGCAAAACAATTAGTTACACAAATCATTGGTGGTCGAGTCTTCAAGAGATACTTTCTAACAGACTAGCCGCCGGAGCTTTAATTTTCAAGCTTGGAGGATAAACAGGTGTAATTGTAGCTAACTGTAATCGAATTTTAGTGAAATGTTTGATAAAGTGATTATATTGATTATGAAAATAATGGAGATACTATAATAGTCAACATGGAATTTATTATTCTAGAACTCTATACTTTTGGTTGTGAGGTTACCTTACAGAACGAGTTTTCCTGACACACCCAACAACCCCACAGCAGTTTAAAGATACCATCTCTCAAGATATTGGTAGGTAATATTCCAAGATATTATGTGTAAAATTCCATGCATGGAAAGAATGGTGCGAGTTGAACAGGAGAATGGAGGACATTTTACGATGCTTTGCAAAACCCCATTATTTTCACAGTATTAAACTTCTTTTGTTTTTTTCTAATCCAAATATTATAATATTTGGAACGGTTTAACGTCTGGAGTGTTTTATGAAAGACCATGTATATATATATATATATATATATATATATATATATATATATATATATATATATATCTTAGGTGGATTCTATCTGCACTGTTTATAGCAACAAACCACAAACTCATTCCTGCCTGCCAATTTATACATAATCATTAATATTATTAAATTATTGTTAAAATTAAAGTTCATAAAGATGTTTAAATTTCACATAATAATGCTTTAAAAATAATGCTTTTTATCATCAAAGATAAAAAGTCGGTAAACTGTTTAAAGGAGTTCTAAATATTGACTATTTAGTATCTGTTACTTAACCCTCAGTTTTCCCAAATGTGTCCCAGAAGCAAAAAGATGTAAAGATTATAATATTTCTACAGTAATAATTAAGCGATGTAACGTCTCGTTTGAATTACTTCTAAATTTATTGCGACTAAACGCAAGCTTTGTGTGTGTTCATCATCCTGCCTTCTGTCTACATGTTTCTTAAACTCCACGATATGTTTACTGAGAGTTTTAATGATGGCCTCGGGTATACAACGTACTAAAAATAATAAAGAGCGAATTTGTTCGTTGTCTTTCATATTTAGTTAGAGGGAGCACCATGGCATTTTAAATGAAAATTGCGCCTCTTTGTCTTCTCTTATCTTTCTTGGATATAATCCTATGCATGAACGTCTGAGGCCAAATTTCATCTAGTATCTAGAGAGGACAACTTGGGATTCAATGCCCAGGTTTTAGAACAGCCACGGCTCACACTTTATCATCATCATCAACTACCGCATTCTGTTCCGCCTTTTAGAAATTGCTCAGTCTATTTCTTAGTGGTCTTTCCACGTACGTTCTCTTTTTTGGCTTATAGTTAAAGATTATTCGATTTATTCTTCCTACATATTTAATATGCAATACTTTTTCATGTTTATATCTTGTTTTATTATTAGTTTCATTTTTATTTAAAACTTTTAATTCCTCATAATTTCTTAACTTCTAATTTTATCTAGAAGTGTGTAACCAGCTATAGTTTTAAGAATTATAATTTCAATTTCTATTCTTCACATTTGGTTTTGCATATCCATATAGCAATATGCGCATTCGTTTACATTAGGTACTTATTATACTTTCGTTCTTAAGCTCCATTTTCAATCCACGTTACCTCCAAATCTTTATCCTTTTTATGTGTTATTTTATAGCCCGGGAAATTTAATGCATTACGTTGTTCATTATGCTACTTTTTAGAACTAGTTTACTCTTGCTGAATATGTTACTTGTGTTTTTTCTATGGATATTTTATATATTATAATCATTTAGTTTATGCATTTTTCTTGGATACCATTTTATGAAGAACCTATTATGATCTGCTCATCCGCAAGTAATAGATAATGACATTTGCATTATTCATTTATCCGTCATCTATCCATTATGCTTACTTGACCAGAGACAAAAAAGAACAAAATCGAACAGTCGCTTACACTTCTGATAAGCATAGCAATTTAAAAATATAAACCAATAATATGGAATACTTTGGAAATGGTTTACACCTAAAATGTGTATTTGGTATAAATTGTGTATTTTAGCAAGATCACGGTTTCTCTACAGTCAGATTATCCTTCAGTCTTTTACAGTAATACAAAAGTCATCCAGATTGATGGTGACTTCAGAAGTTATTTCTAGAAAATGCAAGATGTGCCCAAAATGTTCAGTCAAAATGCTGTACATAAATATCTGTGACCATACACAAACCTTAGTAGGAATGGTACAATTTCTTGCTTCATGATAAGTAGAAGGGACATAAGGAAATGTCCTGTAAGAGCTACTTATGTGAAACAATTGCTGCGCGCTTAGTTGACCTGCAGTAAAATAAGAGAGATGAAACGTCACCGAATGTTTGAGAAAAGTGTCGCTGTATGCCCCCAAGTTAAGGTGTCAATATGTCACTGTTTCGTGTGTGGCGCTAGTATGTCACCGTCGTGTTGGTCTACCTTGGAGTTGGTCAAGGATTAGCGCCGTGAAATACTCTATCAACAAACGTGTACATACCTTGTGAAGAAGCCAATGTTGCGCCAGCTATGCTCGTTCCTGTAGAACACAAGTTATCTCTTACTCAGGGGAGATTGACTGAGGTATGTAGCACGTGCTAGACTCAAGAAAAAGAGTTATTTCACTTAATTTCACAAAATGAACGCTTTTATTGTTCTCTGTCGCTGGTTGAAGCACTAACCTTACGAGCGACTCTTGAAAATGATCACATAATCATTTAAGTGCTAGTTTCCATTTTTGCTGAGTTCCTATTGTCTTACTACAGTTACAGTAATCTTCGCCGTCCGCGTAACATTTACGATAAGACTTACCCGTCAGAGTAAATACCCTGTGAATTCACAATAATAAGTCACAATCTCAATATCAAACACCAAGTAACAATTAGCAAGTAAACAAATAGTCAATAGCCAATGAGCAAATAGTCCGATTTCTTGTGCACGCATCGCTTAAATACCTAAGCCACTAATATGCCCTTTTTTCTGATTGGCTAAAAAGAGGCGCGATTAACAGGGTAACTTCTTTGTATTCCACTCACGTGATCATTCTTTACAATTAGAAAGTACCGCTTTCTAAACTATTCTGGGATGAACCTTCTTTTAACCTTCGGGATGTTACTTGTGTCTCTGATGCTCTAAAAAAATCTTGCTCCACAATGGCATTGTATCCTTAGCCTTAACAAAGCAAGTAACCTTGGCGAGCATACACCCTAACGTTCTGCGTTCTACTGAAGCAGATATTTCTTATATTACATCTATACAAACTAATACATAAACTAATAAGTTACATAGCGTACTAATATACTGTCGCAAAAGTTAAACCAGTTTAAAATGGAATCTATAACAAGGAATTCCTCAGAAACAGTCGACTCTACATAAGAAATGCATCTGACCTAAGCTATTTATTTTTTCGAGATATACACTTTTGTGTAGTAAATTTTAGTATATCTCTTGCGGTTTACCAGTTATACAAAGCTCATCCAGAATGAACAGGTTCTCAGAAGCTATTCGCAGAAAATACAAGATGTGCATTTTATTTGTATTAATTTAAATATCTTCAATATGCGGTACTTTAATCTAAATCTTTAGAGCCATTTTTGAGAAAAACAAAACAAAACTTTCGAACATTTTCTATTTAAAGTGGTTTGGGGTAGGGACATTTTCTTGAAATCTTCGTGCGCATTCTTGGAAGATACCAAACTTAAATACCAATTTTAATTGTTGAGCTATCCTGTTCACAGACACACACACACCCACTGACGTCCCTTTTTCCAAAAAGGATTTTTTGGACTCAGGGTACCTCAAAACATGTACTCTCGGAGAAACCTCGGTATCGAATGTTTGAGTGGAATACAATAATTCTTCTACACACATTGTACATAGTACGTATAGAGAAAATAATATACGCTATATACATAGAAAGTTAAAAGCGTTTTTTAATGAATTTGGAAAATACAAATTTTGAAAGATGTCTATGTAAATGTAATGGATATTTTGGGAGACTTCTCTTTACACTTTCATATCTCAATTTTGAAAGGTGCTTACAGAAATATGAAGTTTGGATTTTAAGTAAATGGTTGTTTTTGAGTTTATCTGTTCAAGGATACACACACATAACACAAACAAAAACACACATTATCACATGCACATACTTTCTTTTTTCTTTTAAAAACGCATATAATTTGGGTAAAAATCTAATGCTTGTAATGTTTCTCATTTGTTTTTATTAAATACAATACTTCTTCTATTGCTCTAGTAGCAGAAAAAGTAAACAATTTATAATTAGCGTTTCCAATGTTAAGGTTCGCTTTGTTATTGGAGGTGGTGGTGGTGATGATGATGAATTAATAGTGAAACTAATACCTACTTAAGATGCTTAAGTATATGTGTATGTCCTATCTCAATTGTTTAATTTGCATATTTTACTTACAATGAAAGAAAATATTGAAACATGTTATTAAATACGTTATTGAATCTCATATTAAATAATATTATTAATAAGGGTTAGGAAATTATGTGTTCCATCTCACGAACTCTCAATATGACTTTTCAATTTCTTACGTTTCCCTCACTGAAAGCCCGTTTAAAATGGTGTGCTATAATTTACGTCTACTCCAGTCCATACCTACATAGCTTCCGCCAATTAAATTTACCGCAGCCCATCCCATTTTGCTCAGCGTGGCGGTAGTTGCTCTGGAATGAGATATCATTGCCATGATTTATTGGTTTAGCGATATAGATCAACACCTGACATTTGCCAGAAACGGTATTTAAATCAGAGCTTAATATAACACTTCACCTGCACACAGAATCATCCTCATTAAAGGCCGAAAGTGAACAAATCGATTCTCGCCAAAATTAACCACAGTCGTCCGGCATCATGCGATCGTTGGTATCTGTCTTACTCACGCTATTGTGCGAGGTTCTCCTCAGAAGTTTATTGTTCCGTAAGAGAAATCAGCGACGTGGAAGTGGAATTTACACTCATTTGCTCTTCCTCCATAATATGAACCTCAGACATTTAGGTCATTGATGTAGAATCTACTTATTTAATTATACTTAGAGAAGCAATCTTCTTCTGCTTCTGCCCCTCGATACATACATATACACACACACAACAGGAAGTAGTTTTAAGTGATTTTTACTGGTGATCCATATTTGAAAGTGTTAAAAACATTAAGTTATTCAGATGTGAAAGTCGCCAGATTGCCGAAGTTTAGTCTACTTCTTGGGATCACAGATCCCTCGGCTACGCTTTGCGACTTAAGGCCTTCCATATTGGACTACGCCTTACGGCTTAGGGCCCTGAACGTTTATAATAGACCAGTAAGTAACTACAAAGCGGCTCTAATAACAAAAGTACCCACGTTTTGAAGTAATCTCAAGTGGTGGAACTATTGTATACTAATAATGCCGGAAATAGAAACATTACATTACATTAGGTCTTTTGACCTGTTTTGGTCTCAATTCCGTCTAACTGGCCTTCCCATCCATCCTTTTCCTATAGACTTATATTGTAAGTAATCCTTATTTCTTCCACTCTTTCCAGATTCCTCAATTTTTGTTTATGTTCTTCTAGTTTAGCCTTTAAGGCAGAAATATTCAATTACTTCACTAGGAATCTTGTCCAGTTTAGCACAACCTTTAACTAATCGTAAAAAATTCATTTATGCAGCCTGTACTTGACTACAATCCTTTTTCCTTATCACCCAAGATTCGCTGCTATACACTAAAACAGCGATAGCCATCACCATAAAACATTCATTTTTGTATCTCTTCGTGTATTTTTTAATTTTCAGCTTATACCACATATACTATGATATTTCTGTAATTTAATGTCTGTATCCTTATCCTGGTTAAAATGATATATCTTCCTAAACATTAAAATGCTTGACTTAAGATCTGATCTTCATTTACCATTTTGCTTCATACTGGGTGTTTCCCATAGAATGGCACTGTCTTCGTTTTATTTATTGATATCTTGAAATTATATTCCTTTCCAACTATGTTTGAAAAATGAATTGATTTCTGTAATTCATTCTCAGAATTTGCAATTAATGAAATATCGTCCACATATAATAAATAGTATGCTAAATGCTCACTCTTGATTATGTGAATTCCTTTTGGAGCTCTTTCTGTCCATTTTCGAATAACGTCCTATATATAAACATTAAAAAGAGTGGGCGATAAAGTGCACCCTTGTCTTACCCTTGGTTTATTAAAAATGTTCTCCTTTATAAGTATGTTCTCCTTTCAGTATTATATACGTCCCATTATACATACATACTCTTAATATCATTTATTAGGTAATTTTGGTATCCCTATTTTTCCATAATTTTCCACAGTTTTCTGCCTTTCCACTCTGTCAAATGCTTTCTCCAGATCTATAAAAGCCAGGTAGGTTGGTAAATTTAATTCTCTTCTCTATTATTTGCCGCACAGTAATATATTGTCACCAGATGACCTTCCTCCATTGAAGCCACTTTGTACTTCTTAAAGGATCATTTATGTAATATTCTGTAATCTGTTGTTTAATATACCAGAATATATTTTGTAGGCACTGTTTAACATATCAATACCTCGGTAATTAGCAGGTACACTACGATCTCCTTTTGCATATATACCTGACAAATAATATGTATATCTTGAATTTTCTTGGAATAACCTCTGAAGACTACTTTATTTTGTATGCATTTTACGTAATTTTGTGTAACTGGTAAGCCGTAGACAAAAACTTAGCAAAAAAAAAAAAACAACTATAGAGCACATTAAAGCACACAATTTATGTTATATACATTTTTTCGTGGAGTTGATCGTTTCTTAGGTATTCTAATTTTTTGTTTCAGCCTTGAAAAACTTACTTTTCTCATACAGGAATTTGTCAACTCCTGTCTATACAAAAAGGAACTTCAGTCACATAGCAACCATCTTTTGACTATCACTTTAATCGATGGTACTCCCTTTTTTCGCTTCTACTTACAAGCAAGCAAGTAATAAGTGTATTTCTGCTAATGTTTTCTCACTTAGCATGAAGTAAATAGAAGCATGAGCTTTTGAACAATAATTTGTTGCAGAGACGTCGAGAAAGTCAGGTGAATGGAACACATCAGATATTTTTAACAGAGAAAGTACTTTTGCTGTAAGCTGGAATTGTATTGCTTAGTCAACTGATGTTAATTAGATGTAAAATTGTAAAATTTATGAATAATCCTCAATGTTTTGTAAATGTTCTATTGAACACATCTGGTCCTGAACATTTCTTATTTTTTATTACATTCTCTATTTCTTGTAAAGCAATTAAATCTGTATGGTTTTTACTTACGTTACTTTTATTAGGATTATAGAAAGCTTTTTGTAGTGTTCTATCCATTTTTCCTGGCTTATTACATTTATTTGTGCTATATCTATCTCTGCTCTGTTAAAGTGTCTTATAACTTGTCTCCCGTATACATTATGTTGTTTGTATCTGTGTTACAAATTTATCCCAGCTATCTTGATTGGCACTTCTAATTATTGATTTTGCTTTTTCTTATTCGTCTATAATTTTCTCTTATCTGGTCATTAGGAAATTGCAAATAACATTGATATAGTTCTGTTTTTCTTTAACTATTTCTTCATTCCAGATTTTGAGCCATTATTTCTTTTCCACTTAACTTGTTTCCCTATAGCTTCATCTGCTGCTTTGTTTATACAATACTTATTTACCCATTCCTGATTCACTTAATTTTGAGAATCAATTTATAATGTATTATATGAAACTGATGTATTTTATTCACATGGCTTTTTCTAGCTGTTCCACAAACAAACTTTTCTTAAAAAATATTTGTCTGTTATCTACACCATTCTAATCGAGATAAACCTTAGCAAAATTGGTTTTATTACTTGATTCTTTGTAAGCAGAAAGGAAATAAGGGATAACAGTAGGTTAAAGTGACATTCAAGTCATTTAAACCAATAACACGGAATACTCGACAATGGTAAGTTAACAAAAAGTATATATGACATAAATTATGTTTTAACGAGATCTACATATTTGTGCAATAAGTTATCGACATTCTCTTATTGTTTACCAGTTATACAAAAGCTATAAATATTCCATCCAGAATGAAAAGGTCTTCTGAAATAGTAAATTATATAATTATATTTATATAAATATACCATAAAATATACTAAACAAAAATCGTTGGAGACACTTTTGAGAAAATACATGTTTTCGAAAAATGTTGGGTTGGACTGGGACGATTTTTTAAAAATCTTCGTGTAGCATCTTTGGATGACAATTGAATTTAAATACCAAATTTGATTTTTAACCAACTTTTCATTTATGAGTTATGCTACTTAGAGACACACACGGACCTTTTTTGAACTAAGGAAAGCTCAAAACATTTTTCAGGTGAAATTTCAACATAGAATTTTCCGGTGTAAAAAGTTACCCTTTTCTAGCTACTGTGTGAATTGTATGTACATGAGTGCTAGAGAAAATAAGATTCCATTTACAAGACTTTCTTTAACTGTTCTAAAAACCTCTTGCAAAAAATTCTTCTTCTTTCTATACTATGCTAATTGAGATAAACACGAGCAGATCTATTTTATTACTTAGTTCTTTATACGTTGAAGAGAAGTAAAGGAACGCACTAGGCTAAAGCACTAGTCAAATGTTTTATAATATGTCACTATGTGATTGTCATTGAAATCCACTTCTTTGCATGGCTGGGACTAAAACAAAAGAAACACCGGCGACTTCTTGTCTAAAAAAGTATGGTACTTTAAAATTGAAACAATAACAAGAAATATCTCTGAGATGGTTAGCTCTACAAAAATGTATATGATACATTGCTGGTTTTAACGAAATCTACATGTTTTATGCAGTAGTCTTGCATATTTCTCACGTTTTATCAGTTACCAAAAGTCATTCAGAATGAGAACTAGCTATTCCTAGGAAATTCAGGATATAAATTTTACTTGTCATGTAAAGATATTTGATATTCTGTCTTTTAATCAGCATCTTAGTAAGAAAATCAATGTTTTCTAAGTTGTTTTCTTGTAAAATTTAGATTAAGGTGGAGGAATGTCCCGAAAAGCTTCGTGTTGCTTCCATGGACGATAATAAAACTAAATACCAAGTTTAGTATTGAACGGACTTTTCGTTTTTGAGTTATTTCGTCCTCAGGGACACACACAGACATACACACTGACATGCTTCTAAAATTTCTTTTTTGCTTTCTCTAGCACATATGTACACAGAATGTACACAGTAGATAGAGAAGGTATTGTATTCGATGACATTGCACCGTAATGTAACTTTTGAAGTTTTCTGACTCCAAAAAAGCAATTTTAGAGAAACTCCTACTGTGTGTCATGCTGTGTGTGTGTGTGTTTGTGTTACTGTGTGTGTACGTGTGTGTCAGAGGACAGCATAGTTAAAAAACGAAGGAACCGTTAAAAAGGGAACTTGGCATTTGTTTTTAGCATTTTGCTAGGATGCGACAAGAAGATTTTAACCCCCCTCCCACCACAAAGTACCCTTTAATGGAAGCATTTTTGAAAATTTTGCGCTTCTCGAAAAAGGCTATTAACGATTTTAATTAAAATGCCGCATTTTAAAGATATTTATATAAATATCTTGAACTATAAGTGTTTATCTTGAATTTCTCTAAGAATAGTTCTTGAAGATCTCTTTATTCTGTATGCTTTTTGCTGAATTTTACATAATGGTTAAACCGTAATACATAGACAAAAACTTAATGCATTCTAAAACTATAGATCGAGTTAAAACACATAATTTATATCATATACGTATATATACGTTGTCATGAATATTTATAATTAATATTGCATTGATTGCCTTTAAATTTATTATTTTTAAAAAGAGATTTGTATTAATTTGGTTTTAAGATTACTTAAAATCTAAAAATTTAATTAAATGCAATTCACTCTTATTTGTATTACAATACAAGTAAAAATATTATTTCATCTACCCAAATTTATTATTCTTATAGTGACCTTGTTATTGTTAGCAGTTTTAAACTATCTAATTTTTCTCAAACGGGACCATCCAAAGCGAAAAGAACATCAATTATTTCATATTGCGAACAGCTTTTAAAAGATTAGACTATTGCTTTAACCTTATTTTTCCTCTACTTACAAGAAAGCAAGTAGACGAATTGTGCTGATGTTTATCTCGATGATGTTGGTAAAAGAATAATCTTTTGTAGTAATAGCTTTATTTTGGACTGCTAGAGAAAGTTTTATGAACTTACCTCATCTGATTTGTTTATTAGGTGGCCTCAAAACATATATTTCCGGTGAATCTGGGTATCGAATTTTTGGTAGAATACAATAACTTCACCATATACTACGTGCATAGTACAAAGTGCAGTTTACCTAAGAAACCGTATGAATTGTGATTTCCCGTAATTTCGACAACTGTAAGCTTCGATCTGGTCTACAGGAGCATGTAAAGGGGCGACAAGTGTCGAATGACAGTCTATTATGTGAAACACGTTAGAGCAGTGAAGTAAGCGCAGTGAATAAGTGTGCAGTTGCCAGTGGACAGTGCATAGGCAATCAATCGTGTGTTGTAATCGAGTGATTCAGATTATGTGTACCAAGTGTGTGACGTTATTGCTACAAGATTAACGTGTTGTATTATTTTGAGTGCTTTAGTGGCAATCAAGTGAGTTTAGCAGAAACGGGAGTTCTCTTATCAGGGCTGCGTAGAGAACGGATCTATAAATAATATGTTTCCTCTTCTGGTTTATGTTGGATATATATTAATACTTAATCTACAATATTTAATTTCAAGTATGAGTAGAAGCCTTCTTTTCTGCACTTTTACTTTGTGTATATGTCAAAAAGGTTAAATACGGTGTTTGTGCTAAGGTTGGTTTGAAGCCTGAGGAAATCTATATAGGTTTATGTGATAACTGGGGCTAGTTGCCGAGCTATGGTATAATCTAGACTTTCCTCCCACGGGAATAGGGGCGTTGAGTTAGAAGGGGAACGTACAGCAAAGGTTTAAGGTACTTCAGGTAAATCAGGATCAATATTAGCTTCCATGACCACAGCTCGTAATTATTTACACGCATGGCTTCAGCCTATGTACAACTGGGTAACCAGACACTGATTTTAGAGCTATGCTACTGGAGAGATTTGATCGCAAAGGAGGATATGTAACATTTATATTGCCCTAAACAAAATAAAGCGATTCATTAAAAAAAAAAAACCTGATGTGTTCCACTATATAATTTTCTCTACATCTCTGTAACAAATTATTCTTTTATCTAATTCATGACAATCGAGATAAGCATTAACAGACATTTCTATATTACTTGCTTCCTTGTAAATAGAAGGAACATAAAAGAATACTCTAGGCTAAAGCGCAAGTCAAATCTTTTTAAAAGTCGGTTGCCATGTGGCTGAAATTCGTTTCTTTGCATTGCCAGGAGTTAACAAATTCTCATATGAGGAAACTATAAAGTAATTTAAAACTGCAACAAGAATGTCACAGAAAAGGTTAACTCTACGAAAAAATACATGACATAAATTTACATTTTTTGTGTAAAATGGTTTTGTCTGTCTCTTACAGTTTACCTCTTATGTAAAATTAAGCAAAATTTATCCAGATTAAAGAGATTCCAGAACCTATTCGCAGAAAATTAAAGATATCATTTTATTGTCATGTAAATATCTTTAATATACGATGTTTTAATTAGAATCATACCCATTTTTGAGAAATTCAAAATGATCGATATATTTTCCACGTAAAATGTAATTTAGATTGGCGGAATTTCTCAAATCTTCATGTGGCATCCTTGGAAGATTAACTCAAATACCAACTGGTCTTTAACGGTCTTTTAGTTTTTGAGCTGTGATGTCCACAGACATACACACACATACTCACTGGCCTTTTAATAAAAGTGTTTTTACTTACTCTACACCTATCTACTATGTACATAGTGTGTAGAGCAGGTATTGTAATGCTCCCAAAAATTCAGTACCTAGTTTTCAGCGAAAATACATGTTTTGGGTCCCCCTCAATCCAAAAGAAGCATTTTTGGAAAAACGTCCGTGTGTGCGTGTGTGTGTATGTGTGTGTGTATGTGTGTGTCTGTGGGCAGCATAGCTCAAAAACAAAAAGTCCAATAAATACTAAACTTGGTATTTAAGTTTAGTATTTTCCAAGGAAGCGACGACACGAAGATTTTCAAGAAAATCCCCCACCGTCAACTACCCTTTACATGGAAAAATGTAGAACATTTTGATTTTTTCAAAAACGACTCTAAAGATTTTAATTAAAATATCGTATATTAACGATATTTACCTGACAAATAACATGAATAGCCTTTGAAGACTACTTTATTCTGGACGAATTTCACGGACTTTTGCATAACTGGCAAACCGTAACAGATAGACAAAAATTTACTTACCAGAAAATGTAGAGCTCATTAAAACACACATGTCATATACATTTTTTCGTGGAGTGTGTCGGTTTTGAACTATTCCTTGTTGTTGGTTTCAGCTTTGAAAAACTTATATTTTTCTCATACGGAAATTTGTCAACTTCTTTCCATAAAAACAAAGTAACTTCAATCACATAGCAACCAGCTTTTGACCAATACTTTAGCTACTCCCTTATTTCCCTTTTACTTGCATGGGAGGATAAGCCGAATACGAGTTCTCAAAAGATGTATTCCTGGTGAAATATTGGTATTAAACTTTTCTAGCCAATATGTGCATTATAATGCATGCTGGAGAAAGTAACTAACTACGCCGTTTGCATTTACAATATGCAAAATGCCAGGATGCATATTTCAAATAATGAGAAACAGTTTAAAGTATACCTGCATAATTCAAATTATTTTCCTATGAAAGCCTCTATAATGTTCCAGGCTGTTTTGCCTCCCCAAAAATCTGTTTATACACAGGTAATACGGATACAAAACCTATTGTTATATCTCCCATCGTTGCCTCATTAATGCAGAGTAATACCATCGAAAGCATTAGCAAGTTAAAAGCCAGTTTAAAATTATTACGATTTGCATATAGCATACGTCGACAAATTGCTTGTTTGATTTACATCGCACCTATGAAGTAAATGCTGGGATGAATTAATTTGGTTTCAGCTAATCTGTGATACCCTTTAAAGAGCATTAGCAGACTCTAAAATATACATTAAGCCTCCGATAATATATTTTGTGCTCAATGTAAATAACCTTGTCTGCAGTATTATAAGCATGAAGAAAAACGAACTGGACTCTTAAATCACATGACTCATAAGGCTTTCTCTACCTATTCTTCAACAACGTAATCTAAAAAAATGTAATTGTACCACTCATATGTCTTTCTCTACCTATTCTGGAAACAAAATATTCCTATAAACGATTATTCTTTTATTTATAGCATGCTAATCAATATTAACATATCAAAAATGGTCTTATTACTTGCTTCCCAATAAGAGGAAAGCAAATAAGGGAATGCACTAGACTAAAGCGATAGTTAAATATTTTAAAAGCTGATCGTTATGAGTACAATTGAATGAAGTTCAGTTAGTTTAGAATGGCCAGCAGTAAAACAAAAGAGAGATAAATCGAAAGGTGACAACATGTATGAGAAAAGTGCGTTTAAACTTTTTACCAATAACAAGGAATATCCGAAAATAGGTCAAAACTACAACAAATGTAGATGACAGAAATTATGTTTTAACGAGATCTATATTTCTGTGTATTAAGTTTTTGTATATCGCTTGCTATTTACAACTTATCCAAAATTCAGAAAAAATGTATACAGAATGAAGAAGTCTGAAGAAGCTATTCCTAGTAAACTCGAGATGTACATTTATTTATAATATAAATATCTTTAAATCAAAATCGTTTGAGCTATTTTGAAGTCTTTTGGTATTAAAGTTTAGTATATCCCAAGAACGCACAAAAAGACGTTCGAGACTGCCTCCATGGCTGAGTGGTCAGCGAGCTGACTTCTCACCCGGAAGTCCCGGGTTCGATTCTCTGCTGGAGTGAGAATGTTACTTTAGCCAGAATTATTCCCTATCCCCCAAAGAGTCTGGAGGCATGTATGTGAGAATGGATGTGTGTGTGTGTGTGCTTGAGGAAAATAAAATGACTTAAACGAAACTACAGACAACTTGTTCCAAGTGCAAAGCCCCCCGATATGACCTTAGATGTTAAAGGGGACTACATAAATTAAACAATAAAAAAAGACGTTCAAGAAAATCCCACAACCACAGTTTACACCTCACATGGAAAAATTTTGAAAATAGATGTTCTCAAAATTGTCTCTACCAGTTTTGATGAATATAACGTATATTAAAGATATTTATATGAAAATAAATTGTATATATATTGAATTTACTAAAAACTTCTTCATTCTGGAGGATTTTCCTTGAATTTTGTATAAAAGAGATAGGCAACAATGGTTTGTGAGGGGCGGATTGAATAACATAAAAAAAGGTCTTTCCCTTCAAAAATAATTTTGTACAAAATTCTATTTCTTAAAAAAATAACAATACATTGGAAAGCTTACAACACAAAAAATGTAGAGATCGTTAAAGCACGTAATTTATTGCATATCTATGTGTACTTTTTTATTTAGAATGTTCCCTAGTTTTATTTGAAAACTACGTAACTTTTCTCAAACGGGCAGTAATATTTTATTCCATCTCTCTTATGCTGTACCTTATTTGTTGACATATCACCAACTTTTAATAGATCTGACGATCCCTTTAGTCTAATGTGTCGCCTTATTTCCCTACTGCTTAGAGGGAAGCAAGTAATAGAACAATTTCTGTTAATGCTTGTCAGTATTACTATGAATAATTGTGGATAAATGAATATTTTTTTTAAAATTAGTATGTTTTAAGAATAGGTAGAGAAATACATGTTGCTGGATAGATTAGAGTAGATTTGAATTGGTAAGTTTTCATTTATTTCTTCGATTTTCTGAAATGAAGATTTCTTAGGAGATTTTTTCCAGTAAATCTTAGATATACATTTAATTTGTCATTAAATACCTTAGTTATACGGTATTTTAAACAAAGCTACTAGACACAATTTTGATGAAATGAAATATTTCGAAAAATAATAGATACATGAAAGGGTAGTTTGGATTTGAGTATTTTCTAGAAAGTCTTCGAGTTGTACCCTTGGAAGATGTTTAACTTAAATTCTCTATTTCGTGGACCTCAAACCAGGCATTTATAGTTGGATTAAATTTAACACTTTCTTCACCTTGTATGTGAGGTAGAGATGGTAAACTTGTTTTTTGAATCTAAGAATCCTCAAAAATATTTTTCCGGTTAAATATTTTTATCAAATTCTTGGGTAGAATGTAATACCTGTTCTACCTACTGTGTACATTGTACGTCGTAAAGAAAATAATACATATTGTTTGCTTTTCTGAATTTTGTTTCATTTCCCCACCATTTTGCTTTAGAAGGACTTCAACCAGAGACTTTCACCAGTGTTAAACTTATAAACCTTATTTTCCTCCGTTGCTAGCTCAGCTTGACAACCAAATATGGGAATCTGCAGTTATTTCGGCTTAGTGTTCTACTATGTTACATACTAATTATTACATTAAATGTAATATAAATGTGTAAGGTATGTATTCATAACTTACGACAGTATTCGAGTCAAGGTAGATTGGACAAATTGCGCTAGTATATCGGAGAGCATGACCTACATTGGCAAAGCTTACTACTAGAAATAACGTTTGATTTTAAGTGCAGTTACTATCGATTAGTTGTCCTGCTTGCTTTAGGATCGGTAAGGTTGGGATCCCAAGACCCTGGAGTCAAGTACCAGAAGTAAACCCGTGTGGCACTTACGTAGCCCCAAGAGGGAGGAATGAGGGAGTACAAGATCCGGATGATGACAGGCGCAAGCATGGATGGAGTCACTATCGTTTACAACTAGAATGCTTCCGTCGCCTCCCTAGAACCTTCTCATGGGCTTCGAACCTTCGGCCTATCTTCTAGAGGGAGGCGGATCCTGACCGACCAAACCAGGTTAACCTCTTACAATGCGCAATTCACCATTCAGCCGCAACCTGCCGAACACGCCTGCCTGTTCCTTCAACCCTGAAGGATGGTTAGGAAATTATGGGAACAGGAAATTACTTTGGCAAACAGAGACCTGATAGCTCAGGTGTACTTGCGATCATTTCCGTGGGCTTTTCTATTAGGCCGGTGCATATTTTATACACATATTTACTAAGAAGGACAGAAGTGGATACGCCACTTACGTGTGTCTACCCCAAAGGGGAATAGTACCGAAGACCTCTTCCCTCTTACATTTTGTCTGTAATTTGAGAGACGAGCCTAATATGTCCTTCCTCTTCTGTACTTTGTTCATGTTCAGTTTTTGAACCGACTATTCGAGGTTCATCTTTGGTTTCGCTGCCCTATTCACTTAAAATGTTTTCTTCCCTTCACCTATTAGGGCTAATAAGCTTCCCTGGTATTTCTCGTACCTAATTCAGAATAAGCTATAAAAATAACACTGCACTAAAAATGAAAATCATATGAATATTAAAAATTGAATACACAATCTAACTAAAGAAACAATATCCACAATAGGCACCGAAGAAATAGTGTGAGTTCTACCTGCCCTGTTTTCTGCAGAGGAACACAAAACAAGTTTTTCTTTTTCTGGGAATATACTACCTGTACTCCAGTGCTGATGATCTCTAACAAAGCTAAACTGTCCCGCGTCACTGGTGTAGCGCGTTTTTGCGATTGCAAGTACATTACATTAACGAGTACATGGAATACTCGCATGCACAGCGCCAAATCAAGTTATGACTTCTAGGAGTCGGTTCCGTCTGGTTGACTACGTTGGCAATGGGCGGTGCTACATCGTAGGTGAACCGGTATCGGCTAGCTATGAGAGCGTGACACCAGTCTTATAGCGAGATCGACGAGAATAAATCCGTCATTGCATAACTTGAGCCGTGTTGAGTGAGCCTGGTTTTGTCATTCAAAATTCTTACTTACTCCTTGGTGGTTTTATCTAGGCAACCAAGCTTGCAGCCATACAACCTGGATTTTGTAGTTCACTCGGTCAGAACTAGTTTATTAGCAAGAAGTGACAGTAAATGGACTTTTACTGTGGAATCATTAATTGTGTTTTAAGGTGACTTGAATTTTTTAAATAATGGGAAGCATTTTCACTAGGACTTTAACATAGAAAATGTTTAATATTTTAGGAGCTTTTCATTTCCTATCAAATCCCGCTTCTGGCAGTAATCAATTTCTTCTTCCCCAAATTTTACTTACACTTGGGCCCAGCATAACGCAATCTAGACTTAATATAGCTTAGTAAGCTCTTATCAGAATGTTCAATATCAGCACTGTTTGTCGACAGGGCTGTTTTTCTATCGGTTAATGCAGTGAACACTTAAAAGCAAGAGAGATCGTTTCCATGTCCCGGAACTCGCCTGTAAGTGACTCTTTTATCTTTCTAAAGAGGTTAAAAGCGAATAGAGCTTCACAGGACTCGCTTCACTTTAATCTTGCCAATCACATAGGAAGTGTCAGCGCTCGACTACGTAATATATTGTCCAATGTTAATCAGGTTGTTTAATTCATATATAAGATTTTGATGGCACTAATGAATGTAGTAGACGTATAAAAGAAATAAAAACACAAGTAAAAAATCATGTATTATATTCACATGAATTTTACTAGTTATTGTGTAACAAACTTTTTGTAAAATATAATTATTATATCTACTTAATACTAATTGATAATTGTGATAAACATTAAGTTGTCTTGTTACTTAGTTACTCAAGGGAAATAATAGAATACATTGGACCAAAGCGAGAGTCACACCTTTTAAAAATTATCGCTATATTTGACTTGAAATTTGTTTCTCTTTGTATTGCTAGGACGTAAAGAATAGAAAGAAACACGAATGACAACTTCTTGTTTCCGAAAAATATAAACATTTGAAACGAAACCAATAAAAAGAAATGTCTCGGAAATAACTCCATGGCACGACAGCTAACGGGGAACCTTGGCCTACCGCCCGGCCGCTGCGTCCCCCATCTCGGTCCACTACAGACGTCATGGATGGGGTGCAGTATTGGAGGGTGAGACGTGGTCAGCGCCTCGAGTCCATCCCGGCCGGTTAATGCGGTCCTCATGACCTGGAGCCGCTACTTCTCCATCAAGTAGCTCCTCAATTGGCCCCCCAGGGACCTTACGAGGCTGAGTGCACCCCGGGCCAGGTCTCCCAGCGGGGGAAAAATCCCCACGCCGGTACTGGGGATCGAACCCAGGTTTCCCGCTTGGTAAGCAGCTGCGTTACCACCGCGCTAAGGAGACGACCGTGTCTCGGAAATGGTCCACAAAAAATATGTATAGGTCATAAGTTGTGTTTGGATGAGATTTACATTTTGTGTATTAAGTTCTTGTCTTTTCCTTATGGTTTACTAGTTACATAAAAGCCATTCAGAATCAAGAAGTTTTTAGAGGCTATTTATTCCTTGTGAATTCAAGATATACATTTTATTTGTTATGTAAATACCTTTTATATACGGTATGTTAATCAAAATAATTAGTTATTTTTTAGAAAAAAAAAGTTTCCATTTAAAGAGTGGCTTTAGGGTGGGACATTCTCCACACGCATAGGTACTTAATAAGGTTCAAGACACATAGAAACGGGTCATACACATATGATAATTGTTATTAGTTTTTAATAATACTAAAATATACGATATGTAATATGGATGGATAATACCTTAAGTCAGATCAACATTATTCAAATTTTGTATCACAAATGGATGTTTTCTTGACCGTAAAACTATGTCGTCCATCGCTATGACAGCCATAATATTTGCTGTGTCATTTCTCATATTGCTGAAGAATTTAACAGCAAAACCCTAGCATCTCTATATTCTGGACCATGTAGTTGGATGGGGAAACCTTCACTAAGTAAACATTTCCAACGGATGGGAATCGAACGCTCTACTTGCGAAAGTAACCCAGGTAAATAGGAGCGTTTGGTCATTCTCACAGAGTTCTACAGATGTACCAAAATTTAATATTCATGCAATAGCTATTAATAAAGCAAAATCTGCTCAATCCGCACTATATCGAATAATTTCCTCTATATATTTCCCAGTATTAATTATTATTGCATATTCAGCGACTCCTCAAAGCAAACGATATATAATTCAGCCGACTGTGATATGAGCGGTAACGGATCTTTAAATGCTCAGTAATTGAGACCTGTAGAAATGTAGTGTTAAGCAAGATATACACTCCCTTAAAGCTTTATATTAACATTTTCTTGTCGTGTTATTACGTTATTTTATATATCATAATTAATTTTATATTTATTTCATCTCCAATTACTTAAGTTTATAGCCATCCTCCGAAATGAGATACATTTTTAGATTCTTTTGTTCATTACTCTATGATTTCCACTTACTGTACTCTATAAGGAAGACTCTCTGCCAAACCTTTTCGCCTGGCTTTAAATGAATACATTGTGACATATCACAATTGTATATAAAGAGAACAATTTGTCGCTTCAAGAGGATTATCGTGTACTATTGCAGTATTCACGTCAAGAGGATTGTATCACTTCGTGGTATATACGCTAAAAGAATAATAATTAATATAAAATAGTAATTCTAGAATATTCTCCAAATAATATTGTTCATTTACGCACTGAGTTATACTTCAACTACTCGCCGTAAGTATAAGAATATATAGGAATTTTCTTAGGATGGCTTAAGTTATCTCATAGTACATACATGAACAGTTTAGAATGAACCAACGTCTTAAATTACCATACGCAATTACATTTTTCCACGTTTCTTCGTACTCGCAACGCGAGTGCTATATCTGGTAAATATGGTAGATTTTTAAACAATTCCAACTTTAATTTGCACATTTTTCCCATTGCAATGACTCAACGATTGGCTGGGGGTTGTGAAATCAAACAAGACTTCTTTTTTTTTTCCTTTTTGGCCAAATGGAGTATTTTTGTTTTCACCTCATCACTCAAACGTTGCAATAAGTGTGCGTTCTAGTCACCAATGATTCTTTTGTCCTTTTCCAAGTATTCAATAAAAATAATTCCAAGTGCATTCCAGAAAACACCTGCATAACCTTGTTAGCTGACAAACTTGACTTTGCCGTCTTTGGAGTTGGTTCACCTGATGCAATCCACTGTTTTGAAGGTGATTTGCTTTTCGGAGTGTAGTTATGTATCCAAGTTTCATCCATGTTAATAAGCCGTCTCTAAATTTCACTGGGATTTTCACGGTAGAGCTCAACATTCTTAACAGAAACAGTTTTTCTTTGCAACTTTTGACCAGGTGTCAACAAACGCGGCAACCACTTGTACAGACTTTGTGAAAGCTCCAAAGCATTAATTAAAATGATATCTGCACGTTATTTTGATATGCTTACATGCTCTGCTATCTCAAACGATGAAGGTACTAAATGATCAATTTTTGCAGTGATCGCTGAAGTTATCAATTCTACAGGGCGTCCAGAGTGAGGCTCATCTCTAGTGCTAGTACGCCCATTTTAAACTCTGTAATCCACCTTTTAATCATCGAATATAAAGGGGCAGAGTCTTTTAATGTACTGTCCATTTTCTCCTTGATTTCTTTAGGCTTTAAGCCTTTCAAATGGAAGTATATGAATCATTGCTCGCCATATCTATGTGAGGCCCTGGACTTATAAGCCGGCCCTAGTAAGTCACCATTAGAGTTTGTCGTCTAAAAATGGTTTTGAGATCACTTTGTGGTTTACCGGGAAATATGCCAGTCAGTTGAGGAATTTAATGCTGTGCAGGTACGTTATCATGTTAGCTAAGTGGTTAAATTAACCAGCTAGAGACAGGGAGATCATTGGTTTAAATCCCAACTTAGCACTGAATTTTTCAGTTTGATCCTACCTAATAACATAACTGTTTTGAACAACACTCTTATTGATTAAAGGGAAGTATTGATCACAAATAGAGTAGTTAAACACAATCATTGAACTCATTTTGCTAATAAACAGGTTTAAACTACCTTTCAGTGTAGATTTCAGCGCAAAATCTTTTGTTTAAAACGTCTCTGATGGCAGAGAGAGGAGGCCTTTTATTTCTCTGACATTTTGGAACGAGCTGGAAAGAGATTTTCTTCTTTTCTCAGAGGACTAAAATTAAGAAGGGAAAGGGAGAAACAGAAACACATTACATCCTTTTCTTCCCCTTTGTGTACTTTTCCAAACATTTTAGTTATCTCACTAAGAAGAAAATTGATCTCTAGTTTTCTTATCTTTCTTCCTTCTGCAAATACCTTCACATCCCAAGAATGAAAGCAAAGGAAAGTTTTCAGCAGCCATATCAGACAATCTGCTAACAAATTTCCAGTTCATTTCAGATTATTCTTTAATATCGTCACCAGAATGTTTTAATAACAACTACAACAATATTCTTTATTTTTGTTATGTTCAGTTATAGTATACTATTCCAATGGGTTTAGAAAGATTTTGCCTCTCTCTCTCTCCCTATATATACATACTTTTTTTCAATGAAATATTGAACCTATTATGCATAGTTGAAAAATTAAAAGCTACAGATATTTAGTTGTTGCAAAGTCCCGCTGGTACTTTAGGTCGCTTTAAGTATCTGTACTTTAAATACATTTTAAAAATTCGATGTGTTCCACTCACATTAACTTTTCAAATTGCAAAGAAACGGATTTCAACCACATTGTAACTGTCCAGGAGAAAGAGATGATGTAAAGGAAACGTAAAGGCTATAGGTTATGACAAATTAAAAACTTGTTTGTTTGTTCACGATCTTATTAATTGCTAGAATCATATCAGCGCCGCGGGTGTGCCGGAATTTCGCCTTGCAGGAGCTCTTTAACATGCATATCTACTTCCAAATGTCTGTTGCTTTTGAGCATACCTTAAAGCCATGGATCTGGCCTGGGTTTGAACTAGCGAACTTGAGATTAAAAGGCAAGCACCTAACCAACTGAGCTACACAAACCGACTATAGTATGCAGCAGACATGCTCTAGAGAGAGTGGAGACCAAATAATTTCAGCTTGAAAACTGTTGGCGCTGCCTGAGGAGGGTAGTGAACAACCCGACGACCAAACAGCCCTCTGGTGTTTACATGGAGTTTTTTTAAGCAAATATAGGTGCTAAAGACTAACTAAAAACACATCTGGAATTTAAGAAGTAGACAGAAACGTAAAATTATCGAAAGGAAACCGTAATTAGATGAGAGAACCACTATTTGCCTACCGGCCACGGACAGTATCGAACCTAGTTGCTATTAAATGCGAGCTTCACGTTTTTCCATTTGTCTCGTATTTATATTCGTATTAAAATTGACTAAATACATACCTTTGAATGAAATTTGCTTGAAATAACTCTCGTAAATGTTTATGATTTATTTTGGTCCATGTAGCGTGTCACAGAAAGGATCTAAAATAAGGCTACATACACACAATAGCGTTAAAGTACTTGTGCGCAATGGATAGGCGTTTGAAAACTGCAGTGCAAAGACAGGTCGAGCCAGTTAATTCGGAGGCGATAAGTTTGGTGTGAGAAAGGGATGGGATTGGACACAACAGCAGCTGTGTGCTGCGAGGCTGTTATTGTTCGCCAAACGCTTTGATGGGAAATGCCATTTAAACAAACCAAATCTTGTTTTAGTTGCGGATTAATCCAAACAGGCAGGAGAGGAGGTTAATTTCAAAATGTGCGGCAGGGACACAAACAAGGCAAGCACGGTGAGGACAGCTCCCGCAAACATAGCTCAGTGTAATTCCAGAATGGACCAATCAAAACACGAAATACGCTCTACCTGCTTCCGTCAGTCGCTTAGTTCCAAACGCTTGTGTTAAAACGCGACATTCCCCTACGTGCTGTAGGGTACGGAATGAGGGTTACTAAACATTTAGCTCACTTTGCGAGTCCTCTGCGGCTAGTGCACCTAGAACATAGCTTAAAATGTAATTAAGGTTACCAAAGGCTGCATTTTTTAGAAATTAAAAAAAAATATCTAAATATTCTTTTAATCCTCTTAAATATCTCACACAGCCCTAAATACGCAAATACGCACCAGTTGCTAAAATGTAATTAAAGCTACCAAAAGCTGCATTTTTCAGAAATGTATATACATATATATCTTTAATTTTTTTAAATATCTCAAACATCCGTGAACATGTAAACAGGCATCAGTTGCTACCGGATAGATTGAAACATAGCTATTAATTTAATTAAGGCTACAATTAGAAATTAAAAAAAATAGGTATCTACAAAAATATATTTTTTATTTTCTTAAATATATAAAACATCCCTAAACATAAAATTACACAGATTTTCTACCGTATAACAGTTTCATTTCTGTAGTACTCACTCATATAATAATAATATTAATAATACTACTACTACTACTACTACTAATAATAATAATAATATTATTATTATATTATTATTAATATTAATAATAATGACAAACATTTTGTGCTACCCAATAATATACAAACATTCAAACATTTATATGTACTCATTGTCAATCTTATAAACATATATAAAAAAAATTAGTAACTATTTCCTGATTGAGGTAACTTTTGAATGTATTTTTATTACAGGTTGATCACTGAGTGGTAAGTTGACTATTTCTGAGCGGTTTGCTATTGTCACATGACGTTTACAGGCTGTTCCTTGCGATGAGCTGCGTCGATGGTTTCAACGGAAATTTTGAAAGAATGGACCAACGAATAAAACCACATGGAAAATGTTAAATAAGTTTCAGCAAATTGGAATTATTGCTGGCGAGTCTCGACCAAGTCAACTTTCAACAAGCGCAGCTGACATTGACGCAATACGGGATCAATTGAAGGAGTCCTAAATCACCTGTACGTTATCTTTTACTAAATTGCAAGTTCCATCATGGAGTTGGTGTAACAATTGCAAATAATATGCACGCTTCTTCTACGTGAATTTCAGCACTTAAAACACTGATGATTTCGGAATTTGCAATTGATATGTGGTAGAGGTTAGTTAACTGCGATTTTATAAACCTGTTATTTTTCTAGAAATAAATTAAAATACTTGCCAGTAAAAAGCATTTTCCTTGTGATGTCCAATGGTTGTTCCAGGGATATATTAGTAGTGTTGTAGTTCAAAAATTATTTTTGGTTATTTTTATGTATATTATGAAACATTTTCCTTTGTTGAGAAACAGATAATTAAATTTCACTGAGGAAAATTTCCAGTATTTTTAGCGAAGAAAGAAATGAAGTTACTACTGCATGTTACCCTTTTATATATTGTCTTCTGCCACTTCCTCTGCCATTCTTCACCTCCTGGATACTCACCCTAACATTATTGGAATGATGGCTCTTATAAGTGGTGCACAATTTCTAAGATTTTTCTTTAATTAATTTTAAAATAAAGTATTACTGTTTAATTAAATGAACCAAATTCAAACACATTTTTAGGTTTGAACAAGGAAGGAATAAAACAATACTTAAAGTTAAAAATGTACCTATTAGTATAAAGCACATTACACTTATTTGTCAAGTAAAACAGCATTAAGTTATTGTGTTTATCTCTGGATTAACACCAAAAAATGTAAAACATACGTTTGAATTAGCCAATTTGAATAAAACGAATTATGTATTATCAACTCACAGTAAGGCAAATCAATCACGGATATTACTATTCGTCCGCCCATGCCATTCACATACAACAGTTTGTATCGTGTGTTAAAACATCAGTAATATTCATTTGTTACGTATTTTTATCAAAAACACATATTACATTTAGATAAAGCAAAAATTCAAAACCTTAGCATTTTATGATGAAATGGAAAGACAACATAAATCTAGATCACCTAAATTTCACTCACATTCTTCAATAAGACTTTCACTCACCATGTTTGAAACAGGATGGTATAAAAGAAATAAAGCCTCATGTTTTCTGCTTAAGTAAGCGCTCAGTATTAATAGTATTATATTTGCTCATGTATCTTTGGTACGTAGAATAAATTTCTAAGACAGTAAACATTATACTGTCCTGGAGTATAATGTACACCCTTTTCTTCAGGATCTCTTTTTGCAGCATTGCACTATAAAACTTTATAATGGCACATGATTTATAAAGTCTGTATTAAGTTATTTTACCATTTGTTTCTGCTATATTAATTAACATCCTGTTAGTCCATGAGCTCTCAAACGCCTAAAATTGCATCCGTGCAAACTAAGATACAGAGGTTCTATGTACCGTAAATCGGTCAATCGGCTCTACTCGCGACAATTCGTAGTGAGGAAGTTGAAGGAGAATATGATGAAGGGGAAGACAGGTGGAGCTAGCGCGATAAGCTTAAGGAAAGAGAGCCAACGCTATTGTTACAAATCCAGAAGTTGGAGTTGCACTGTCGTCAACTTAAGTCAAATCTTACTTTGCTCCCTGCGCCGGTGTATGCACCCTGACTGGCCATGTCATCGCTGAAAGAAGATAGCCCTAAATCCTATACACAGTTATAGCATGGTAGTTTATTGCAAGCAAGATAGCCGATAAATTAGCCAGTTGAGAAGATAAAATTTGGAGGAGTGGTAAACCCAGCGTGAATACCAGAATCATTTTCGAAATATAACCAAATTCTTCCTTCCACGAGTTTGTCTCCCATGTCTCCATGAACATTCCAAACTCTAGTACACGTATAAAATGAGGTGTTTGTGAATGAATTCGTCATTCATACTTTTTGCCACAAACTCCTGAATACTCGAGTGTATGTACAAAGCCTGGCTACTATTACAGATTACACTAACTGATTACAGAAGTCCTGTGCTTGACGCCCTTGTCAGCGAAGTGTAAGAAAGAGGAGGTTGTTTCACCGCCGTGTACGTAGAAAACGGAATTGATAGAGTCATAACTGAATTAAATAATTATTAAATTGAGAGTGAGTGCTGGGCTCTACAGCAATACTACCAATCTATCATTTAGATTGGACGAATATTCCATAGTCTTTCAGGCAGAAACATTTGCTATATTAGCTAGTAGTACGTTGGAAAGTATAAGAAGATACTGTAGTAATACAGGGATTTCTATACTCTCAGATAGGGAGACCTGAAAGCCTCCGATAACCACTTAAGTCCAAGTTGATCTTAGAATACGAGAGTCTCTCACTCCCACAATTCGGTTCAGCTGAAGTGAGAGGAGCTGAGCAACCTCTCATTGGACCCGAACCAATGTACGGCTACCATCAGGTCGGTTAACTGGCTGGGGAGAAGTTGCTCAGAGAAAACGAGAAATACTAGTTCAGACATTTAAAAATGATCATGCCAGCTGTACCTGTGCAGATGTCCCTTAATGCGTTAAAAAAGTTGCAGAACTCAATTTTAGGTTAAAACCCACCAGTGTTCTAATGAGAAGGACCCACGCTTTACACGTCTTGCTATCAACGAGGAGGGTGAGCGGGTCGTACTCATTACGAAAGATAAAATTAAGGTTGCTCTCGCCAGTTCTCCACTGGCAGGTTTTAACCTGAAACAGCCCCGGTGAATTTTGCAACTCGTTTAACGCACTAAGGGATATGTGCCCACGCCAAACCACCTGGTATGAAGACTGGTCAGTAGCAGGACCTGAGAGCTAAAATTAAGCAGCGAACAGCTCTGATGGGCAAAAATTCTCTTTATAGCACGCGGTTCCCTTAGAAGACATCTGTACAGAATGGGGCAACAAGTGAAACATGCTGCGATGTCAATAGGCAAAAGAGAAACTTGCCTATCTATTATGCGTGAGCCCAGCACATGCTCACCAATATCCTCATTTTTTGGAGCCAGTTTCTAAAATTGACGGAGCTTTCAAATATCAAGCTCCATAGTATGACTAAATTCAGTATGAAATCAGACTTCTGAGTTGATGAAAATAAGACTTGAGACGCGCAATAGATCTGCAAAGGTCACGTGCAGCCCCTATAATATTCAAATTCAGGTAACAGTGAAAATTTAACCAAATCATATTAGTGAAATGACAGCTAAAGCTGAACAGTAACATGCTGTCAACTTGTTATACAATCCATATTCGTTGTGGAGATATGATGTCCAGTGCGTGGGCCAGTTTCAATAATGTTCGCAACAATGTTTCCATTAAGAGGAGACAAAATGTTGAAAATTACAAAATACTACATTTTTAGCATTATATATAGTATCATACATTAGAACTTCCTCTCTTATTTCAATTTTATATATTTTAGAACCTTATTTACAAAGCTTTATTTTACAAAATGGTTTAAAAATAGCTTTTACAGCATCCGTAATAACATTTCGCAGGAGAAATCACACCAATGCACTCATTGGCTAAGCAATGCAAGCTCTACCTATATTTGAGAGAAAGTTATATGCTTTCCTTCAGCACAAATATATGCTGGCAAATATTTTGCTTTGAACAGCTGTGTTTGCTAACGATATTTGCTCGAATAAATAATCAATTTTTAAGAAACTTTTGAGATCAGTGTTATATTCCAGGCTGATAAAACAACCTCTATGCGTTGCTGTGTATCTACTTTGGTGTCAAAGATAATATTTTAATGCTTCATTTATTTTATTAAAACGATAGTATACGTAAGAAAATAATGTTATATTTCGTACTAAATACATTTATAGCATAAAAGTATCTCAATGGATTTATAAAACGTGTATCTACATCGAGTAAAAATGGTAGTATGATATCTTAAGTAGCTTTTTAGATAATAGGTCATGAATTCAGTATATTTAACGTTGGTGAGGTAGTACTTTAAACATTCTCTCATGTTCAATACTTCCTCTGATTTCGAAAAGCATTGGATATATAATCAAATAGCTGTGATTCATATCTGAGGAACGCACGGTATCTCGTACTTTTAATTTTGAAGAACCTGCTTAAAACTTTAAATAGATGTGTACATCCAAGCCGTTTTCAATAGTTACGTTTTTAAAACAGCTTCTTCTGTTGCTCTTCTCTTTAGGGATTAAATGAATTTGCCTGCATTATCTCTAAAATGCATATCAAGCATTCCCTTGAGCGGTGTTTCTAAAGTTCCTTTCTCAGTTGGTTGATAGTTCATTATCTGCTTGGGTAATCCATTATCTGACATTGTATCGTTCTTGTTTGAATTTCATTTAACTATCATGTATAATTATGTTAATTGAAAATGTATTCAAATCAGAACTTGTAATGTTCATGATGTTTTTGTTAATCTCGGTAATGCTCTTACATCTATATTGATATTATAAAGAGAGAAAACATTGATGTGAGTGTACATAGGGTTCTAAAATCTAATGAGTTCATTCTCATGACTTTCTCTTCAAACTATTGTTACAACAGATTATTCCGTTACAGCAGGACTGCTTGTGTTAGTTCCTTGTAATTAGAATGGAAATAAGGTAATAGACTAGGCTAACGAGATACTCAAATACTTTAAAAAGCCGGTCGGTATGTGAAACAATTGATATTCGGTTCGTTTACAAGACCAAGAGTAAAACAAATGAGAGATGAAACGAAAGATCACTCCGTTTGTGAATAATTAAACAGCTTAAAATTGAAATCAACAATACAATAATAACTCGAAAACGGTTAGCTGTACAAAAATGTATTTGACATAAATCGTGTTTTAACGAGATCTACAATTTTTGTGTGATAAGATGTCTATATGTTACGGTTTACCAGTTATACAACATTCTTCAGAGGCTACGTCTGGAAAATTTAAGATATACATGTTATTTTTCAAAAATATATTTAATATACGGTATTTTAGTCACTGTTGATGGATCCATTTTTGAAAACAGAAAAAGAGTCTTTCAAAAAAAAAAAATAGAAGGTTAATTAGATTGAAGTATCTTCTGAAAATCTTGGTGTCGGATGCTTGGGAAATACCAAACTTAAATGGCAATGTTATGTTATTTAACGCTGTTTTTATTTTTAACTATGCTGTCCACACACACACACACACACACGTACACACGACACTTTTCTGAAAAGTATGTGTTTGTGATTTTTTTTTTTTTATTTTTTTTTTTTTTTTGACTAAGGGAGTCTCAAAACATGTATTATTTCGGGTGAAATCTCGACATTAAATTTTTGAATAAATAGAATAAATTGTAATGTAGATAAATTTAAAAGAACCAAAACTGATCTTGACAATCACTTCATCATTGGAAATCTGACAAACATATGGCTAAAAATTACATTCTATTTTCATATCATAAATTAATAAAGGTTAAAAAGCGTTTACAGTGCTCTTGTGATTCAATACGAATATATTGGAGTTTCAAAAGAATATACTTGCAGAGGGTCTCAGAGTAGCATGCATAAAAATCTGTCTGTTCCATTCACATGACCTTTTCTAGCCGTACCAAAAAGAAACTTTCCTTATAAAAGGGTATTCTATATCTGCATCATGCTAATCGGGGTAAACATTATTAGAAATAATCTTATTGTTGAATTTTTGTAAAGAAAAGGTAAATGAAGGATTACTATGAGTTAAAGTGATATCAAATATTAAACAACTATTTTTTATGAAACAATATTTGGCTCTTTTTTTTTTTTTTTTTTTTTTTTTTTTGCATTCCCGGGAATAAATCAAAAGGGAGAAAACGAAAGTTTCTTTTGTCTGAGAGCATTTTAAGAAGTTTAAAATTCAAACCAATAACATGGATTATCTTGTAAACGGTAACCCTATGAAACTGTATATGATTTATAATGTGTGTTTTAATGAGATCTACATTTTTGTGTAATGCGTTTTTGTCTATATCTTACGATTTACATGCTATAAAAAGTCATCCAGAATGAAGAGGTCTTCAGAGGCTATTTCCAGAGAATTCAAGATGTACATTTCCATTGTCATGAAAATATTATAAACATGTGGAATTATAATCAAAATCGTTAGGGACGAAAATGGAAAATTTCGAGACATGTTTATGGTCGCAGAATATAATTAGACATAGAGGTTAATTATTAGGTGGCTGGGTATAGCAGAGCTAACGTAATCATCAGCTTTAGCTCCGTTTCATTATATGCGTTAAGTGTTTCTGTATTATACAATATTGACCTTTTATGCTATAAAATAACTAGATACCATACCAAGTAAAGGAGTTTAAAATTTCACCCGCTTTAATTAAATACTGGATCATTCCTACCCGCGATTGTGTCTACACAATTGGAAGACTATCGGGTTTTACTTTAAGGAAGTCAGACTTTCCTCAGATGTTTCATATCATATTCACTGGTTATCAGTACATTTTCCATCCGTTATTAATAATAATAGGGTCTGTATTAAATTACAATTGAGAGGGTAAATATATAACAAACTTTAGATCAGTCTGTGATAATTTAAATGCGATACATAGAGCTGCAGAGCATTCACGACTGGCATGACTCTCCCTGCAGCGTATAATAATGCTCATAATTACGGGTAAGCTAACCTCAGCGCTGATGGAAGTGGCAGGATACGCAGTTACTTGCACCATGATTTTTGTTCAGTGATGTACTTAATACACTCCCCCTTTTACCGACCTCCGAGGGCTGTTGAGTACGTGCAAGTACTCTGACTCAGCAGAATAAAATTAGAACAGCCTGCGCCAGGTAATTTTACAAAACGAGTGGAGGTAAATGAAATTCGAGTTTAAAAACCTAACGTCAAGCATTGTATTATAACTTTATATTACGTATTCAATACGTAAATATTCTTTTCAGAATTCATATGTATTTATTTATATTAATAGGATGTAATATTCCAAGCTCTTTTCTGGGTTCCGTCGGCTATCTCTAAAGTAGCAATACCAAACTCAAAGTTAGATATCCTCTTCTGCGACTGAAAATAACTGCTTGCTGACTGGAATCTTGATATCAAGAGCTGGAGAAGGTAATGAATTGCCTTGTGACGGGAAAATATTAGGCAATAATGACAGGTAATTACTATTCCTCGCCGGGCGAGACATATTTCAATTAGTCACGCGACCCGGAACTCTCTACCTGGAGCAAAGATGGCATTGATTACTGCGCGTTTTCTAGGTACATAGCTAGGCTTTATCAACATCGACACTAAGATAGATAATCAAATACATTCTTCAAATAATAATAATAATAATAATATGTTGTATTTAATTGACATTTTTATTTGTTTACAAAATCACCTCCTATTAAACTATATTACTTAACCTAATGTGCAATTAGATTTGAGTACTGCGCGTTATATACGCTTAACTGCCTAGCGAGTTACCTCCCTTTTGTTTGTGTTATCTATTCCATCCCATTCTGTGTCTTTTCTCAGTGTTCTGATCTATTTCATTCTCATCCACTATCGTTTTACCTTCCCTAAATATTACTCTATTTCTTTAATTCTTCTCTTTCCCTTGACATTTAACATCTTCATCTCTACCACCTCTCCTGGCTTACCATCCCTCAAATCTTATTTCCAATTTATTTTCTTTTTACATTCAACAAAATAGTGGACAATGCTGTCTTCCTTCCCGCAAAAAATACAACGTTTTAGTTCATCGCCCCTCCTACCATTTAAAAGTATTGCTGCTGTTCTCATCCAAGTTAATTTTTCCCTCTCTTGTTTATTACATATATCTAAATATCCCTATCTTCACCATTCTTTCTTTTGCATTGTGTAAACTTTTTATTACCTACAGATGACATGGGATAGTAACCGACGAAGACCACAGAGTCAAAATGGTCGAAAGTTTGAATTTCTCCAATTCCAATTTAACTCGGTTGCTATCTATGAAGACATCTGTAACCACCAACAAAGCTTCAAATCTTTAATTTTTATTTTGTCTTTCATACCACGTTTATTGTTTATCCATGGTGTCTATCCAATTTCTCACTGACTTACATCTTTTTTTTTTCGTTTTCCACCTATCCAGTGATAATAACTTTTACTAGTGCTACTTGTTTCAAAATATTACAGAACAATGAGCACAAAATGCAAAACATTAATATATAACTCTTGACAGGAATATAGATGTGCGATAACTGATTTTTTTTCTACAATCTGTTAACTATTATTACGTTTTATTATTTTCTCCGGAGTAAGTCACTGGTGGCAGTGGTCTCAAAAAAAAAACAAAAAAAAAAACACACACACACACAAACATAAATCTGATGAGCTGAACTCTCAAAGCTTTCGCATCTATTTATCATTTCATAGGTATCGCTTTATGTATATAAGGGATGGGGTGCACAGTGTAAGAACCAATGAAAATTAAACACACAGAAAAAGTCTTAAGTCCTGTTAGAAGGAGATTGGCATGTTGGAATCCGCCAGCTGACAAAATGTGGGTAATTTACTGGCCAAAGTTGGCCAAGCTAGATCAAACATCTTCGGTGAGCCAGAGGCAATTTTAATTTTAGAAAGTGTTCCGTGTTTGTGTGTGTGTGTGTGTGTGTGTGTATGTGTGTCTGTGTATGAGTGCGTGTCTCAAAAGTATAACTGAAAAACGAAACTTATGTTAAATTTAAAACCTTGCATCTTTCAAGAATGCAACATTGGGATTATCGGGAAAATCCCAACTCCTCCAACCATTCTCAACCTGAAGATTTTTCGAAAGTTTTTATTTTCTCAAAAATGGCTTAAACGATATTTATTACTTTCTATATTATGATTAAGATCATTTCATGACATATCTTGAATTTTATGGGAATAGCCATAGAAAACATCTTCATTCTGGATGACTTCTGTGTAACTGGTAAACCGTAAGACAAAATGTTTAAACACAAATTGTAGCTCTTGTCAAAACACAATTTATATCATATGCTTGTCCTTTAGTTTATTTTATCCTGTTATGTATCTATTAACTTTTGTTTTGTAGAGTTCTCCATACCAAGCTATTCCCTGTTATCAATTTAAATTTTAAGATACTTAAGATTTTTCTCAAACGGAAAGACGTCAATTGTTCCATAGCTCTTCTGTTTTACTCCTGCCAATAAAAAGAATTCAGTATCCATCGCATAGTGACAGATTTTAAAATATTTTACTATCGCGTTTGCAAAGTAGGTAGAGAAAGTCATGTGAATGGAACGCATCAGATTGCTCCTTTTTATTCCAGGACCTTTACAAACTTGTGTCTCTGGTGAATTTTCGGTATCAATTTATTTATTTTCTTATTTTTTTTTTTTAAGTTTCTTCTTTGGTTTCCTTTGTAATCTTTATACTCAGAAAATACATATACGGTCAACAAACTTATGCACTAGGCATTTCTGTATAATTTGACACAATTAAAGATCGTCCATTCCTCTGCGTTTCCGTTTGTTGATCAGTTGTGTCTATATATAGTGTGGTCTCTCTATGTAATGTATATAAATTTGATTATCTTACCTAAAGTAAATATTTTGTCTAGAAATTCTTTCAAGCGAGGTAACATGGAATGTCAACAAATCTCAAATAACAAATGTGAATGTTCTTACTGATGATTCCGGGAGAAAAAGATCTGATGTATATCATTTACATGACTTTCTCTTCATCTCTAACAAATTATTTTTAAAAGCCTTCATTATAATTGAGATAAATATTAGCAGAAATTATCCTTATTACTTGTTTCCTTGTAAGTAGAAGGGAAAAAAATCTAATATGTTCGATTCGCATGATGTCCTTTATATGTTCGGTAAACAAACCTTTTATGCATAACATAGAAAAGTTTAAGTGGCTTAAAATTGAAACCAATAATCCGGAGTGTCTTCAGAACGGTTAACTCTACAAAAAATTAATGAATAGATAAATAAATAAATAAAAAACAAATATGACATAAATTGTGTGTTTAAAGAGATAAGCATTTTTTGTGGAGTAAGCTTTTGTATATCTCTCATGGTTTGCCAGTTATACAAGTCATCCAGAATGAAGAGGTCTTCAAAGGCTATTCGCAGAAAATTGAAGCTATACAGTTCGTTTGTAATAAAATATGTCATACATAAGGTATTTTAATAAAAATCGTTAGAGCCATCTTGAAAAAATAAAAAATTTCAAGAAATGTTCCATATAAAGGATAGTTTGGAGTGGGGTATTTTCTTGAAAATCTTCAAGTCGCATCTTGGAAAAATACCAAACTTAAATACCAACTTGGTATTTAACGGTTCTTTCGTTTTTGAGCTATGCTGTATACAGATACTCACACACATACACGCAGGAACCTGCTTGCCTTGGATTCAGTGACCCTCAAAACGTGTATTTCCGGTGAAACCCTGACATTTTGGAATACAATATCTTCTCTATACACTATGTACATAGTACATGTAGAGAAAGCAAAAGAATCAATTTAAAAAATGTGAATATGCTACAAAGAATTTGCTGAAAACGGACAACGCTATTAAAAAGGTTATCGACTAAACATTGTGCGTTTCCCTGATTTAATTGCTTTAACTAGTCTTATGTCTTTTTTTATCATGAAAACAATTCAATAAATGTGTATAACATGCAGTCAGGACGGGACAGAAACGTAATGATTTGATTATTGATAATTTTTGGTACTTACTATATCTCAACCAACCACAAGCTTGTTTTTTGTATTATGACACTACACACTGAAATTAGCGTGTCCCCTTCGTGCCATGAGGCTTCCAATAAGCTCAAGAAACTGACCGGCAACGTTCATAAGATGTTGGGTGCTAATAGATATAGTCCAGGAAGCATCGTCCATCGATAGGGACATCCACAATGAAGCCAACCTCCAAACGAGAAGACTGTCATTTCTACAGTGGAGGAGACACTGGTGGTGGCTGTGCAGTCACAACCTGCATATATGGACAGACTTTGCACTTATTTTGTTGCGAAACCAGTTGTGGTCGAAATGTATTTCGAAAACGACTCAATGTGTTATTTTCCTGCTCGCAACTACATATTAAGTTTTTAAGTGATGAAATAAAGGTGTTGGCGAGTGAGAAATCGTTTTTAAGGCATGGGGATTATCCTTCCTTGTGTAGCTGATATCCTCGGCTATGGGCCGGCAGCATATAGCAAAGATAGGTAAGCGGATGTCAAAAGTTCACCACTACTTATAAAGATGATCCGCAAACGGAAAATTATCAATGAGGTTGGTCTGGTTCTGGAGTGCACCCTGCTTATTCTGATCCTGGAACCGATGCGGATACGATCGTTTCTCTTTGAATGTATTTAACTTTTCAAACACGTGCTTTGCTTAACCATTGCTGCCCGGGGTAGCTATCTAGACAAAACATTCCTGATAAGTTGAGTTTTTAGAAGTTTTATATGAAAATTTGATTTTTTATGACTACGAGACTATCCTGAGGCAATCAATACAGCAATCCACTATCGACAAGACTTATAATTACACAGTTTTGAGTACCATACTTTATGTTAAGCCTATTATGGCAATATTTAATGATGTTATTATCGTTAATGTCTATATTCCTGCTAGTAATAATAAGACCAAAATATCCCGACATTTTCAGAACGGCAATATCCCGAAAGATGCACCATTTGTGCTTCTTGCCGTTCTAATTGGGTACAGCGGCCAGAGATCAACGCGGATCGTTTAATGGGTTTAATACCATACAACAAATTTGGATTAAAGGAACTGAAGCACACCTTGGAGGATATAGCATAGTTCTACTGTTTAGTTTCATTTCGTGAAAGGGTAATCAAATTCTAAGTATGCTCCGGCTGAACTAGTTAGTACGCATTCATTGAACGGGAGTTATACTAGAACATTTAGTGTTCATAATGCACCCATTCATGTCATTGAAAGCAGAGAGCAATCTACACTACAGAGAAGGTTACTGGAAGCATCAATGCTCATCGAGCTGTAGCTTGCCGTCGAGCTATGGTGGGGGAAGAGGAGCTGATGGAGCATTATTTTCCAATCTTTCAGAAGCTACAAGTATATCAGCAGGAATGTGACAACAATTAAATAACACACAGAGCCGCAAAAGCACACCAGATACATAAAAATTTGGTCAGAATACATTCTAGAAAGGTGGTGCAAGTGGAAAAGTCTACTTTTATCACCTGACAAAAAAGCATGGTATTCGGAAGCTCAACTAGACTCGTAATTCTTCGAGTAGTGCACGTCTTCTACACACAACGATTCTCTGTACTGGCAAATTTCTTCAACACATAGATGGTTACATATCTAGCTTTATATCAGTAGCCCAGAAGGGCTTGAGACAGCCTAAACTACCAATTGCGGAATCGGAGTTATTAGACGAGGACCAGACGCCTAAATTGCATGACCCTCTAGGGCCTGATGAATTACAACAAGAATGCTACAAGTACTGTTGACGCTACATCCGGAAATAAATACTTAAAAGCACTCCAGGAAATGGGCCACAGAGAGAGAGAGCGCTGCCTCCTTTACTAGCCAAAGCGTACTAAGCCAAAGACACCACAGCTGTATAGACGATCATGCTATTCACTATGATTACAAGCTGTTTGTTAAAATCATTGCTTCCCGTGTGCAAAATAAATAAATAACAAACAAACAAACTTTGAGATATGATCAGTTAGTTTCACGTACATAAAGGTTGTGACATTTCCCCATATATTGGATGCTTTGAGAGACGTATGTATATTGCATTGCACCGGAACATTTAGGAGGAACGGTAGAGATTGGGTATCTTGAAGGTGCCTGGCAAGCTCTCTAAATTTACCCTATGATGTAGCTGCGTTTAAAGTCCTATGCAATGGGTATCTAATAGCTTACATATACACAGATTAATCGCTCCGTCTGTGAAGGTTGGTCATGTCCATAATATTGTTCGCTGATATGTTGATCCATTGCTTCGACAGCTTCAATCTGTCCTTGTAAGAGTCTAGTGTATTGGCCAAGACTTCACTGAGATGTCCTTCACCTCAGAGATTAGATGGTAGATACTGGGATATAATTTAATTTATGAAGTCTGAAATATTACGAACTGAATTACAGCTTCCTGCTACCTCAGCTGTAGGATTCTTATTGTGTAACAGAAGAAGGTTTTTGGTATCTACTTCAGCATAAACTAGTTGGACATAAAGGAATACAACTGGACATCACATATTTATGTATTAGCTAGTTTCATGTATAATCAGAAAACTCGGATGCTGAATTCGTATATCTTAGCAGAGGTTGGTTCCTTGATTATGTTCTCCTGCTCAAGAGGTTACGTAATGACCAAAGCAGCTGATATTACCAGATTAGCTTAAAATGCTCCTGTTTGCATTGAATGATGGAGGAGGGTATTTTTGTTCTTCGGCGATGTTACGGTTACCCATAATTTCCATTTTAAACTACTACAACTGCCCTGGAAGCGCACTTGCTAATGCTTTGACCTTCCGCAGATAAATTTAAAATTGGTGAAGGTAACGTATGATGTTAATGAAATTCCTTCTACGACGGACAAACTATGTCACCATTGGAACCGTATCTCCAAAAACTGCCCAATTTGCAAGGGAGATAATTTACTTCCATTTCGAGTGCTGAATATTTCGGTAAAGCAACGATATGCACTTAGATTTTGGGAAAACATACTTGGTTATATATCTGTGTGACGGAATCCTTCCCAAGCCATATTTTACATTTTAGTTCACCTAGACTGAAACCTTTAATACAGCTTACATACATTAAGAATCCCACTGACTGTAAGCTGTCTCACCTAAGAAAATTTTCGTTTTCAGATATGGAAAATTACCTAGCAGCACAGATTATTGATATCCAAGCCATTGACATTTCAAGTACATATAATAATGTGATAGTTTGAAGTAACACAGTAACATATTTGCCAGTACTATGTTCTTGCATACAGTAGGATACACAAATAAGTAAAAAGGTATGGCTAAAATATTTTCTTTGACTGTTAATAAATGCTTGGTGTGTGAAAAAAGTGTTTGTTTTGAGAAAAATAAAAACATAAGAGCTCAATGGATCTTAGCCTCAACTATTATGCATAGTTCATTACATTCATCTACACTATAAAACATAGTATTCCATTGGCGAGCACTAACTACTTATAGCTACTAAATGAGTATAGATATATGAAATTCAATATTTATTTCCACATATCGTTCGCGAGCGATGCAGTTCACTCTATCTGTCTCAAACTCTGCCTCTCCCCCCCCTCTCTCTCTCTACGTTTTATTTCATAGTCTGGAATAGTACGACGATGGCGCACTGTCCTTCTGAAGTCTTCCTCTCCTCTTTAGCTAACGCGAGCAGTGTTGAACCCCTTAAGTCTAAAGAGGTGAAATATTGCCTCTCATTCCAAAAAGTAATCCATTGCTCAACTTGATTTTAACTGATTTAAATATTAGCTGTAGACTAGTTTTACGCTCAATACAAGACCACCGTCCAAATAATGTTTCTTTAGCTGCATATTTTAAACTCGGTTGATCCATGTTGTTGCTGAGACAATAAAATGTCTCACCACGTAAGTGATTCTTGTGGAATCCATAGTTCGTGACGTCTTTTCATCGTAACAATTACAATTACCAAGAACGGTATTGAGAGTAGTGTTGTTACTTGTAATATTTGCGTTGTTTTGAGAGTTTTTCTTAATCCAAGGGCGATATGCGAACCTCAAACCATGAGACGTCCTTATACTGCGAGTGTATTCGGAGTAGCGTAGCTGCTGAATTTCATAGAGTTCACCATAGCGAAACTCATTTCTTGTCCCGGTGTATCAAATGGTTACTTTTGCTCACCTTATAATTATCTCCTCCCTATCTTAATGGCCTCTTCACATCCTTAATACCATTGGCTAGACATTTGCGAGTTATTCATTTCAACTTTCTAGTGCCCACAACTATAAGCTTTCACAGCTTACGCACGCACATTTATGACTACGTTCTCTAATATCCGAGCACTGAAGTAACGCGGTAACATGTATTCATAAGGTTGTAAGGCTAGTTCCTCTGGGAGGCCCTTCTAACCGATGGCTGCCAGGCGTTTGCTGAGAAGGATCCTTACATCCCCTTCTTTCTTCTTCACCATGTTTGTTCCCTTAACTACCTTGCATCTGTGGTTGAAAATCAGTCGAAGGTGTTTGTCGGTTTACAGCTGAATAGGAATTTGCACATTCTACAGGTTTATTCATGGCACCGCCAGGATACTCCTGGATCGGAATCCACCCTGGGGTGCTTTTCGGCTAGAGTACCTTCGGGGAACTCCCGGAATCTTGGGGCTCATAGATTAGATCAGAGCGGCGTCTGGTCGGTTGTCATCCAGATCTCGCCTCCCTTCAGGGCCCTTCCCTTGTCCCTCCCTCCCTCCATGAAACCTTAAAAGGCACAAAGATCCTCTAAGACTTAAGTGTGACGCTCTGCCACGAGACTTGCTCCTATTTCAAGCCATAAACTCTACTGTCTGGTGAGGGTAATGATATTTAAATCGAAAGCATTGCTATTTCCTAATCAGATCGTTCTCTTTCTTCACTAACCTTCAGTAATACCTACTCTCGTGCTACTGCTTTCCACCCCTCATCAAAGCTGAAAAATGTGTTTAATAGAGCGTTTCGCCCTGCCGGCATGGCTTGCTACACAACCTTCCAACCTTTCATTGTAGGTTATCATTTATGATGTAATATCGTTATTTTAACTACTTTAATGGTATTACTCTAATTAGTTTGATGACGAACTTCTATTTATTAAATGACGATGTATGTTAATAATTACTGGACCGTATATTGAACGTTATCAACTCATACACATGCACAAACAAAATGCATACCTCCTCTTTCTAGAAATACGATATAGAATAAACAAGACTATTAATATAACAGATTATTAAATTAATATAATCAAACGATATTCTCAAAAGTTAAACTTCATTCTCTTCTCAAGAAGGAAGAGAAGAACCTATGGAAACAGCACATAAAGAATCTTAAAGTAAAAGTATTACAGCGCCAGGTAAAATAGCGGTGAAACCAGAATATGAAATCAAAATCATAAAACTTTTAAAGTGTAGAAAGAAATGTTACACTTGAACATCGTGATATATTCTGAGAAAAAGCTCCCATCTCATAATAGTGTAATGGTTCTTGACTTGAGGGCAAGGAAGACAATAAGAAGTAGCCAAGGGAAATGTGTATAAAGCTATACAAATATTGGTCATACACAACAGTAACAAATAAAGAAACGAGAACTTAATACTGAGAATAGATAGAGACAGAGAGAGAGAAAAGAACAACATAACTGAATTAGAAATACAAAACACGATTAAACGTAAAACTTGCAACACGTACAGTTGTCTCATATTTTACTATCCACGGAGCATAAAGACGATAATAATCGCATGATAAAATAGAACAGGTAAAATGATATAAACAGAGAGAATCATTTATTTTTAACTATTACATTTTTCCAAGTAACGTCCCTCCTCCTCTGCTCTGGTAACACTCTTTACCATTGGATCTCATAAACTATTGTAGAAAATTCTATATCTTCCATTATTCCAGCACCTACAGATAACCAAGGAGCGGGTCCATTGTTGCCTCTCTTCACAATTTGGACATACTCTCGAAGGATTTTCACAGCGAATTTTTTTCTCTGTCTTGCACCAAGTCAACGCCGCTTGAGTCCCTAGTTAATATATTATTTCTCCTTTGATTTACTTCCGCATGCATAAAGCAGATGCTAGTCTTGAATACTTTTTAAAACGAAAAATGTCCGCATAGTGTTCAATGACCTATTTAGTGTCAATAGGAATAAAGACACCATCTTTTTAAAACACAGTTAGTTAAATATTTCTCAATATAGTCCCCTTTAAGCACACACACCTTTCTAATGTTCCTGCTATTTTTTTCCCTCCAAAAATTGGAATTTACAAGCTCTCGGGAAACACAACTTTGTCTCGACGATGTTTTTTTCTAAATGTTGCTCCCTGAGGACATTCCTTCACACAGGGAACAAGAAGAAATCGTAAGGAGCCGGGTTGCGCGAATAAGAAGAATAGAACAGAAATGTATTACGCAGTGCATGAAGTTTGGCAGCCACAACTCCGGATGAATGTGCTGTGAATTGTCGTGGTGAAAGAGCACTCTTTTCTTCGCTAAAACAGCCCGGTCTACTTCAAAGTATTCTCGTATGAGGCCAGTGTAATGTTGTCCAATAATCCCTTTTGATTTTTAAAGAAATTAATGTTTAAGACAGCTTCGCATCCTTAGAACTCGTCGGCATCATTTTTCCGGACGATGGCACCGTACTCTTGTGTCATCAGTATAGCTATTTACAATGTAGCACTACGATTCTGATCTCTACCACCAACTGTCCCCCATACCTATGTAGTGCGGCACAACTCTGGTGGCGTAGACTTAAGAAACGCTTACACTAAGAGAAATTTGCTTACGTCAGATACGGGCCTGTTGGGCCACCTGGTATACAGGGAAGCTTTATAACTGTCCCTCATTCAGTTTCTAACTTTGTCCATTGTCATTTAAATTTTGATATTGTAGTGAAAGCCGCGGGATCTCTTACATTTTGAAATACTGCTCAAGGAAACATTTCACAGCGCTGACTAATGTGTACCCGGACAAGCGAGAATTTGTTTTTTAATTCAACTAGCTATCAGTTTATTCTCCTGGAATTAAATTCAGAGACAACGAGGTAATTTTGCACGGATATTTTGCTGCTATTATGTTGCCAACATTGATGTCAGAAACATTAATTTCTCGGCCCGGCATTGCCGTCTAAATTTCATTTCAAACCTCGTTCATTTTCCCTCTTTACCCTTTTTACTTTCCTTCCTTTTTTAATCTACTTCTTCCTGCTATTTAATTTTATACCCAGAGTGGGCCGTTGTTAAGTGCCCGCGTCACTCACCCCCCCCCCCCCCACTCCTGCCTGTTCTCTTCACTCTTGTCGACTATTTACCTTTTTTCCCCCTCTCCACAACGTGACACTATATGCAGATTAGCGATCTCTCTTGTCTTTTCAAAGCCAGTTCTTGGTGTGTACACATACTTCTCCCAATATTTGCGCAGTGAGACAGTTTATTACTTAACGGGCACAAAGAGCAGGGGCCCCGCCGGCTCCCTGGAAATTAAACCTCGCCTCAGGATGCCGCACAACGTGTGATTACCGCCTTCTTGTATACAGATGAAATTATCTGCTAATTATTCCAATCTCAGGCAAGCGTCCGTCTACATGTGTAATGAAATGTATCTTCAAATAGAATGCGCTGCTGGCACAAAGCAATAAACCGACTCGTACTATTTGCAAGGAGGGGATGGCGAATCTGCGGATTTCAATTAGTGCCGCGCACTAAAATCTCCCTATGGTGTCATTAAAATAATTCAGCTTAAGGCAAAATATAATGCACATGTTGTATGCTAAGTTTAAACTCTTACTTTACAGAAAACAATATCTGTAGTTTTAAATGAGTTTAAAAATGCATAATATGTTCGCCTTCTAGTTGATGCCACGTCATCGTATTCTTCTACCTAAACTTCTGCCAACGTTTCAACCTCTTTTTGAGATCGTCTTCAGGGTTACACAGCTCAGAATACTGCTAATTGTCTCGTTTTTGTACTAGAGGACTCGAGAATTCCGGCTGTGATTGGTGGTTTCATCCGGATAAACAACAAGAATGAAGCAAACATTAACATAGTGTTATTCATGTTGTTGTTCTTAATTAACAATAGAAATATCAGCACTTTTTCCCTTTACAGACAATCTACTAAAGTTCGTAAAGGATTCAGGACATATTTAGCTGTTGTACTTTCACTAAAATTATAGATATTAAATTATATATATATATATATATAATACTAAAATTATATATTATATATAATTATATTGCAATTGTGACCTTCAATCTTTCGAGCTCATTTTGAGGAACCAGGTAAAAATCAATGTATGTTTTTGAATAAAGAGTAACTGGTGTAGACTTCTTATTTCTAGCTTCAAGAAATCCAAGTACTATAAAATGATGTCTAAGCATAATGGCACCAATTGAAGATAACTAAGATAAAACTATTGCTGCTTATTATGAAGCTGTCACTCGGGGAATAATACATATATACATTGTTCAATCCATTTTTTTTATAAAGCTGCCTGTGTTAATTATTCCTGGATGTTAAACTTTTATAATTATTCTGTAAATGTGTCATTGTGAATTTATAATTGGTGTCCAAAATGATTTTCACTTTCAATTAAATTCTATTGGGAATTCCAGAATTGGTTGTCTGATATCATTATACCTTATTCAAGCTCTTTAGTAAATTTTAGACCTGGCGCTGGAGAACACATTTCTGATTTTGTGTTCTACTTTGATCCTCTCTTTTTTATTTCCTGTTTACATCCATATTTTTTATTTTAACTGAGTCTAAGAAAACATTAATGACAGAGATGATTTAAAAAAGGAAAAATAAGAAAGTGTACGAAATGGAAAAATATTCTGCGAATCGTATCGAAGATTACACAGCAATTTAAAGAATTAATAAATGAGTTATATTAAAAAGCTGTTCTGGAAGAGTCTTTAAAATTCTCTGGCAGTGATAGATATTATTATATTTCCAAGGTAATTCAACAAATAGATATATAGGGCCTTTATACTCTGTGAGCACCATAGAGTAGAACAGCTTTCTCTGTTCTGTAAAACACACAATTATTCTAAATAATGCTTTTGTGATACAAATAATTTCGGAGTAACTAGTTTTATATGGTTAAAACTACTTAATAGCTTTGTAATACTTTTAAAACCATGTCCATTGATAGGTTTCTTACTTCCTATTGCATAGAAATAGAATGGGATTTTAAAGCCAGACATACAACACAGTTCTTTAATATTTGACTGTTGATGTTCTCTTTGTATATATAACGTGAAGCCGTTATCATCTCTTCTGCCAGCTGCTTCAGTGCTGCATTGTAATATGTTTTAGGGTATGTGTGGGCGGGCCGAGAACGGACCGTTAAGTTGCCTGAAAACATTTAATTGAGGATGTGTTGGAATAAGTTGCCGACCGTTGTTGACTATTCCTCAATCTCAACACGGAAACAGTAGCTATTTCGTAAAATCTCTATCATCCTTGTCCTAAAACTTTTTTGATTTTTGCAAATATTTTCCATTAAAAATACTAAGCGTAAGTTGTCTCAATTCGAACTCCTAATCGTTGACACCTATAATGATCACTGCTAACTGGACGATCAGCAACGAGCAGTACTTACACGCTATCTTGTAAATGCTTAACATGAGGAATCACAATTACAATAACTAAACGTTTTGGAAATAAACCACCTTTACTAGTTTAAGTCCCGCCTACATCATAATGTTCCACCACAGTCTCCACGTTTTTATTTATCTCTGATACAAATTTTATTATTTACCTTGTTAATTGTTAATTCTAAGTATTTGTCTTCATTTCTAATGCCCAGAAATGATGCATCTGTTTTCACACATTTTTTAGATTTTTGAAATGCTAATTTAAATGAACTGAACTTAGCTAATAGTTTTATGTTGACCGAGTTCAACAGAACACCAAAATAGCTCTACAGACTCCAACTGATAAGAGAATTATAACTGATACTTTTATATTAATCCTTGATTTTAACACATTAAATTAATTATTTCTATAGTTTTTCCCTTTCCCGTTTTTTTCTATCCATACTTATACATGTAATAACCAAAGATCCTGGTATCAAACGAAATGTGTATTTATACAAAGGTTTTATTAGAATATTAAAGACGATAAAATCAGCTCTCTTGAGCGTGCCTGTACTTGAAATTTCTAAATTCTATATTAATCGACATATATTTTTTTATACTCATACCGCAAGTAAGACACCAAATGATACGCACGCACACACGTTTTCTTTGCAGGAGTTCTAGTGATTTTTATGTTATTAACTGTTAAACGGATTATTTTAATGACAGACAAAAACACTCACATGACCAAAAAAATAAAAAAAAATTACTTATATAACTATTTATTTTAACTCTAGGAAATATTTTAAAACAAATGTATGTAACATTTTTATTGATGTTTTAGTTTTTGAGAAAAAAGTTATAAACCTATCAGAAACAATATTATAAACTAATTTTAGTGTATTAATTAGATATTCTAATTATATATTCTAATTAATAACCCCAATGATAACCAGATAAAGAAAAATCATTTCAACAACTGAATACCTGTTGGTATTAGGTGTAACTTTAAAATGTTTTAATACAATTGACCAAAGTTGTAACCTGTGAAACATTTTGAACGCTTAAAAATATATAAAAATAGCTTTGGACTATATGGCTCTGTGCGCAGATATATTTCAAAATAATGTAAAATTATTTATCATGAACAGTAATAGACCCCAAATATAGTTTATGAAACTAAATTATTAACTTTCAATAATAAAACCTATAAACAAACATGCATTTTATAATGATTTCGCTCAATTTACACCAATGAAGGGACAAAGCGGCGCAGGGGCGGGTTTTCTCTGGGTTCTCCGGTTTCCCCCACCATCACATTCCACCGGGGCTCCATCTTCGTATATCATCAGTGTCATCGCCTGCGATGCCAGAGCAGTAAAAGCGGGCGTTAAACACTACCCAAAAAGAAACAAAAAACAATGAGGGTACCCTTAAGAATATTTTTGGTAGCCACTAGAAAATAATAGAGGTTAGAGAAAGTCGTGCATTGAAACACACCGGATTTTTCACTTTCATTCGTGAAGTAAATGCCCTATTTGATACAGATTTTCTTGTGATAACCGAAGCAGAAATGAAATAAAATTTAAGAAAGAAAAAGAACTATCAAAAAAGGACAAATAGGATGATAACAAAGATTGCAGAACCTGCTACCAAAAAACGCTGCACGAGAAAGGGTGCTATAGTACAAAACTGCTCTACCTTAAAGAACCTAAAAAACCGAACTCATTTCAGAGTTAGACGATTTCAAGCTCCACATTACGGTAAACAGGATATGGAAAACCGAGGATTCAATTTCGCTGTGGTGGTTTCACCTACTACCTTCTTTTTCACGGAATCGGATTACAACGTCGTGTTTCGGTTTGGTTCGCAAGTGCGTATAATACCGGGCAGTTTCAGTGCAGCCCATAATTCCTCTCCATTGTAGCGCGTGTTGGAATGGGCGGGGAATTTAACATGCTGAAATTAAACACGAGGCAGCTAACTATTCCAAGTTACAGAGCTGCCACGCTTTGAATAAAATAATGCTGCACCTAGCCGCGATAAAAGAGTTTTTTACTGGTTATATGGGTCTCTGGAAGAACTGCGGTTAAAAATGCTGTAGGAGTAAAGTGATAAAGAACTGCCTAGGGAGACATCATATCTTAAACGGATATAATCTTTTCTTTTCCAAAGGAAGTGGACCACCCAAATTTCTCGTAATGTTATTTCAAATTACAGCTAGTTCTTAACATGTTTATCTGTACCACGTATTTACAAATAAGTAGAGAAAATATTACACACAAAAATTTAGTAGAAAGAGTCCCGGGTTCGATTCCCTGTTGGGTGGGGAATTTTTCTTGAACCAGAATTATTCGCTATCCCTACAGTGTCTGAAAGTATGAATGTGAGAGTGAATATGCATGTGTTTAGTAATAAAAAACTGATTAACCTAATGCTTTAAACCTACATTAATACGAGTTATTACAGAATTCAAAGCCCCTAACATGACCATTGAAGTTAAAGAGAGCTATACAAATGAAACAATTAAAATTACCCTTTTTTGAAGCATTTTAAATCGAAAACAATTTAGATAGAACAAATTTGATGAAAGGAGTATATATTTATAATACTTTCAAGAAAAAATAATAATAATAATAATAGTAATTATTATTATTATCATCATCATCATTATTATCCACGAATCTCCAGGTTTCTAGCCGGTTGCTCAAACCACAGAGCTACCATGGTAACTTGCCAGCAGAGTATTAAATTCCTTAGTTGACTCATATGTTTCCCGGTAAACCACAAAGTGGTATCAACTTATTTTGAGATGACATACCCCAATGGCGACTTACAATGTCATAAGTACCATAAGTTTCAGGATTTATAGTTATATATCATAGACATCATACCTATCCAATTCCTGTCCTGCATACGGCTTGTGTGAAACAACAATTAAATGAACACTAGTTGACCTAATAGTTGGCTAAACTATGAAGCCCGGGACTTAAAGTGCTCACGACATTATAAGTCCCTATTGGGATATGTCATCTCAAAATAATTTGAGATAACCTTGTTGTTTATCGGGAAACTGCGAGTGAGTGGCGAAATGTATGCCTTGCCGGCATGTTGTCCGGGTAGCTCAGTGGTTAGAGAAACCGACTAGAGATCGGTTACCATTACGGTTTGCCAGTTATTTAAAAAACATTCAGAATTAAAAGGACTTCAGAGGCTACTCTCTGGAAATTGAAAATATACATTTTATTTGTCATGTAAATATCTTTAATATGAGGTAATTTATTCAGCCTTTTTAAGAAAATCATAATTCTCGAAAATTGTACATGTCAAAACTAATTTAGTGTGGAGAATAATATTCTTGAAAATCTTCGTATCGAGTCCTTGTCGGATATTAAACTTAAGTACCAAGTTTGGTATTTGATGGACTTTTTGTTTTCGAGATATGGTGAGCACACACACAAACACACACACGTACACACACGCTGGCGCGCACACACACTGACCTTTTTCTAAAAATGCTTTCTTTTATTCAGGGAATTTCAAACCACATATTTACGGTGAAATGTGGGTACCGAATTCTTGGGCGGAATACAATACCTTCTCTACATACATTATACATATGCGCTAGAGAGCAGAATAAGTGGCATAGAGAAAATAAAACACTTTGGCTGTCCTATATTTTATATTATTTCCCCCAATTTCTTACACCTAAGTTAATATAGTTTACAACGTATATCATATGGAAATAACGTGTTATTTATGGACTTCCTTTAACTGTTGTGGTTCTCAGCTTCCCATTCTAAATTGGGCGTGAAAGACCGCTTAAGTTTGCTCAGAGGCCTCTCTATCAGGCTGGAGGTTTTTTTTACGGGACGTAAATCTACGACACGGGACCAACGGCTTTACTTCCCTTCCGAAGGAAGACATGCTAAAGATTTTTACGCCCGAAAAAATTCATAGTCCTCCACCGGGTTTGAACCCACGACCTTGGGTAAATGAAGTTAGCATAGTAACCACTACACCACGGAGGGTGACTATAACTTATATCATTAGACTGTTGTCCAAATATTAGTGAAGTGGTTTCCACTTCTTCAGCTGTCAGACTACAGGCCATGTGTACCTTTAGTAACCATGCTTGTTAGAAGTACGTGGACTGAAATATTGAACCGCTTCCTCAGAGAGTTGTTAAGATTGTGGTGTACTCGGCAGAGCAGATTCTGCTATGCCATTGGACGATAGGGCCCCTTTGGGAGGCGATGTCCATGAAGGGTTGCGTGACAGCAATGCTCTCTTAGACAACTGCAAGACAGTGTGCTAGAACACTGTTCCCCCGCGTAGGTTTGCTAACCTCCCCCTTGGGGTTAACGCATATAAATGACGTATGTATTCTGTGTCTGCGTAAGTGGGCGGGCACTCAGATACTAATGTAATCGAAATATGTACACTCATAAGGGAACTGCGCATTTGTCACCTTCGCTAACCCTTGGGGAGCTTTGTTTCCGGGTAGTCATTTGTTCTGTTGTACAAAAGTATTTTATGCAACAATACTGTTGGCTCAGTTATGGATTACAGATATCAACTTCTTTTGAAATTTTGGCTATTTATATGGTATGAAACTGAAACATCTATTCACATCACATCATATGAGCCTGTCTGTGCATGTTAAGCTTTAATTTTCTGTTGTAGTTGCATTTTTCTTTCTTTCTGATTTGATTGCTTCATTTATTATTAATATCATATTATTAAGTATATTTAGTATTTGGACAACAACATATTAAATATAATGAATATAATAATGTACTTTTAAAATTATTCTATAAATCTTTGAAGTATTTATTCATATAGTGTTTCATCCTGGTTCTTATTACTTATATTTCGATTAACTTTAATATAGTATAATATCTTCTGAAAATTACTTAAATATCAGCGGCTAGAACTGTTATAAAATATAAACTTTAACTTGTACTTGTGTCAGATAATATGTGAAATGAAACGAAGAGAAAGGGTGCGCAAAATTGCCAAGGTGTTTGCCTGGCTGGAAGTATTGTTAAATTAACATGCAAAGGCATTTTAAAAGTAATAACTTCTTGTAAAAATTGATCTTGTTAAATGATCCAGTTTCAATATATATATATATATATATATATATATATATATATTTTAAATGTAACAGAGAGGAAATATGTAATTTAAAATGTATGTAGGAGAGAGCATTGTTTTTACCTTAGAGTATTAATGGGTATGTTCAGGAAGGAGAGACATTTTATCTCTTTAGCCACCTTCATCGGATGAGGACGCTCTCCGAGTGATGTGATATAATCGCGTCGGTGCAATTAATACTTTGTGTTAGTCGTGGGCTCTTTAAAGTGAATAACTTTTTTTTTCGTAATTGGCTACCCAAGGTCGCGGGTTCAAACCCGGCGGAGGACGATGGATTTTTTCGGGTGCAAAATCCTTAGCATGGCTTCCTTCGGAAGGGAAGTAAAGCCGTTGGTCCCGTGTCGTAGATTTACGGCACGTAAAAGAACCTCAAGCCTGATAAAAAGGCCTCTGAGCAAAATTAAGCGGTCTTTCACACCCAATTTAGAATGGGACGCAAAGAACCACAGCAGTTAAAGAGGTCCGTAAATAACACGCCATTTATTTTTTATTCTCTCCATATTTAGCACCTACCCCGCCCCACCCCCGCTAGACTTACAAACGGATGACAGAAGCTTGTCGGGGAGCAAAGGCACAATGGAAAACCTGGAATGCATCAGCGTGAGGTAGTGGACGATATGAGTTGCAAGCAAAATGGATGATGGGGCAATTGGTGGAATGAGTGGGGGGGAAACCGGAGGATCCGGAAAAAAACTCACCCGACGCCGCTTTGTCCACCCACCTCAAGTCCCACACGCGGGGGCATATTGGAAGTAACCATTCGGCCATATTGCCAGCTAAAGTGAATAAATGTGTGGTTATTACTGCTATAATAAGCTTCTTATTTAAAATGCAATAAGTTCATTATTCCCAACTCCGTGACTGGTGTTTAATGAAGGTCTGAAAGAAGATATAAAAGATCATCGCTCGACTACTGAGTCTAGACCAAAGCATATTTTGATATTATTATATGAAAACTCAAAAATACATTGTAGCAAACGGAATTTCATTAAAAGTAATATCCCAAAATAACTGTGTATTATTATCGCAGGTAAAAATATTAAATAATTGGGGGATTCCAAAATGATATAAAGCCCTTTCATTATAAATCAACGAATATATTACATTACACGTATAATTTATTGAAGCTTACTGATACCATCTGCAAACCTAACTTACACTGTTCTAACATGGCTAACATTCATTTTCATTTCAAAGCTAGCGTGCCAGCAACAAATATCCTCAGATGACTTCTTTCTGACTTTTTATTTTCTCAGCCCTCATTAACGGACTAAACCCCACCACACATGCTATCTGATGAATATGTAAATGCAGGCCAAGTGCTGTGTTCTGCTTTCTTTTCACCTCTGTCCTTTCTTAGCTTCTGCTCAGGTAAGTGAAAAGAAACAAAGTTTGGCATGCAAAGAAAAATAAAATATTTTTGTCATAAGGTTTGTTTCTGATTGCTGCCCCGTCATTGTAATCATCTGCCTAAGCTTCTGTCTACATTTCGACCTCTTGTTGAGACCGTCTTCAGGGCTATAGGATCTCAACAAAAGGTAGATATATTAGCAGCAGTTGAGGCAGAAGATTACGATGACGCGGCAGCAACCAGAAGCAAACCACATAGTGCGCGACACTGGCCGCGGAAGTCTACGAGAACAAAATATTTTTGTCTCTATACATGCAGTAGATTTTTAAAAATCTTATGTGTCACATTCACATGACTTTCCCTACTTTTTGTAACAAATTTTTGTGTGGTAAGTTTTTGTATATCGGTTACGGTTTGGCAGTTATATAAAAGTTATCCAGAATGAATAGGTCTCCAGAGGCTATTACAGAAAATTCAAGATATGCGCCATAAAAATATCTTATACAGAAATTATTTTAATTAAAATCGTTGGAGCCGCTTTTTAGATAATCAACATTTTCTAGGTAAAAGGTAGTTGGGATGAGGAATTTTCTTGAAAATCTTCGTGTCACATCCTTGGAAGATACTGAACTTAAATATCAAATTTAGTATTTAATGAACATTTCGTTTTTGAGCTATGCTGCCCACACACACACACACACACACAAACATATACGCAGACATACACGCATAGTTTTCTAAAAATGTTTTTTTTCGGATTCAGGGGGGCCCAAGATTTCTCGTGAAATCTTTGTATCGATTTTGGGTGCAATACAATACCTTCTCCATACACTGTGTACATAATACGTGTAGAGAATATAAAAATGAATTGCTATACTTTGGCAACGCTAATGTTTTCATACATTTGTACGTTTTGGTGAATGCTGCGGTCAACTTTCAAACAAAATTGGTAAGTCATCCATTCCTGGTATGCTAAGCTGAATCGAAGGTACTTATAAATTGCTGTTAAAAACTTGATTATACTATTGATGAGTTGTTAGATTTAAATTTATGTTCTATTATGGTGTAATATAAGTTTTCATTCATCTTTATATATACACACACATTCATTATGCCTTAAGTCAGCGAAAATTCAATACATTGCGTTACATTAAATATAATGTATTTGGCACAAACTGCTTGTTCTTTACAGGGCATATATATACAATTTATGTCCTATGGTCATTCTGTTGAAGTAATTTATTCTAATGAGTGCCTGATTAATCAGGGATTCCCTCCAGTTATAAGGTATTTATTCCAGAAATTTAACTCAGCATTTCAGAAGATCCAAGAGACTTTGGATACAAAAACAAATGATTTTGTTGGGAACTAAAGTTAGTCAGACATAAATTACCTCTAATTGCTAAAACAAATTGCTGAAAATATACTGAGCGGTAACATTATTCAACCGCGATACCAACCATACGTTCATACTCTACAACTGTGCCAAATTTGCGGCCCACAAATTACACCGTATTTCAAACAGGAAGAATAATTATACTTCCAGGCTCAATAATTCATATTAGTTGGTTGGTCTTTTATTCATAATACCATAATTAAGAGCTTAGTGCATTTGCATTATTTAACCAAGTTCGTTTTTTAGTAAAACTATGAATAACTTCTGAAATAATTTAAGGTCACTTAGGAAGTTTTCCTTCATATTGAAACCGTGAGTTCGCCTTCGGAGTGCCCTCAAAACATGCATAATTAAAGCACGATGTCACTCTTGGAAGCGCGATTTCATTCTTCTGCATTAAGGGGAGAATGTACATTTACAAAAAAAGCAACAGCTCCTCCAGTTTTTCAGATAAATTAATGAAACTTTGTATTGGTATTTAAAACACCATTGTTCAGCAATCTTTAAAGTTTGTATCGATTTCCCGGAACATTGAGACCATCATTGGGAAAACATGTAAATTAAATACATTGCACAGCAATTTTAATATATCTTTGTGGTCAAGCTCTTTATGTGGAGATTTTAAATCCAGAGCAACAATATTTTGATTAAGGTATCAGATTTTTAATAAACATTTGATTTATAAAATTCCTTAACTTCACTGTATTTTTAGATAATCATAAATACTCCTATTTTAAAAACATAAAAAATTGCTGCCCAGGATTATTCATTGTGCACTCAAAAGAATATATTGCCAAGTGTCACAGCTATAAGGTAAGAAGTTAAAAGGAAAGGTATACTGTTTATGAAAAAAACTAATTTTATCGAAAAGAGTACAGATGATTTATTTTATTTTAAGGTTTAATATTTCTTAACTCCGCTAATACGGCAGCATTCACCTATACAAGATAAAAAGTAGAACACAAAATACTGTCTAAAGCCTTAGTGTGCAATTAATTGCAGCATAAAATGTCACGTAATCCTTGTGATATTCAAGATACTAGGTTCAATCCTTATTTATAAATGTTTTTCTTATAAATCTATTTAAAGGAAAATGTCACATATGGCTGTGTATATTTTGTTCTAATATGTTATCACCTGTGAGAAAGTTGAGTCTTTCATTGTATTATGTTTTCTGCAATTATACCATCTGGTTTTCTCGCGAATGAGTTCAAATATTACTGGTTTGATCTTTCACCCAACTGTATAAACTGAGTGAAAAATGCTAGTCATTTGGTACGAGTCGAGCCTCTCTTGCCGTTAAAACTGCCTGTATTTCCCGGCCGATGTCTGTTTGAAATACGGATAGGGTATAGCTGTACTGCTAAAGTATTTAATGATTTAAATTAACTTAGATCAGTTAAACAGTTTGGCTGTACTTATTAGGAAAATATTACAATCTTACCGTATCACAAAGAAATTAAAAATAATGGCGCATCGAGGAAAATATCCGGTAAGATCAAAATTAAGTATTGAAAATAAATGCTTTGAACAACTTTCCAACCTCAATTATTTGGGCTGTGGTTTACGTTTCGATATAAATAAGTTTCAGCATATAAGGGGAATCAGAGCAAGAACATTAAATAATAAAACAAGGAAAGAAATAAAATTTAAATGACAGATCCAGTGATCATATATGGAAGCGAGTCCTGAGTATTAAAAAAAAAGAGATAAAAGTATAATACAGGGAGCAAAAATCAGGTTTTTAAGAAGAGTTAAAGAGTGCATCAGACGAGATTTAATAAGAAATTAAAAAAATTCCAGAGGAATTAGACATATATGAATTACAATACAAAATAGAAGAATATAAACAAAATTGGAAAGAACACATTAATAGAATGAGTGAAGACCAAATACCAGTTTTAATTAGAAGACAATCCTCGTGGAAGAAGAGGTGTAGGACGTCCTAGAAGAAGATAGAAGTAATTGATGGAATCCGAAAACGGAACAGGCAGATATGAAGATGAAAAAGAAATTAACTTAGAGGCGGTCAAACAAACAAAATGTTTACGCACCATGTGCACAAATGTCTAATCTAACAATTAAAAATATTAGAAGCGAATTAGTTTTTCAAAAAAGTTCACCTACATCCCCCTTTAAAGGTTTTCTTGGAGGTTTCTTCACTTCGTTTACCCCATGTATAAAAAACTGAAATGGGATGTCAATCATAGTGCTGTATAGCCACCAGGAAGACTTCTCCATGTTTCAACAGTTACCCTGTATTTTCATTTGCCATTCTTTACGATCAGTCCAGCCATTCTCCTCCAATCACCGATCGCTCATCAATCTCTGGCTCTTTTCTTTCCAAGTTGTTCCTGGCTTGTCCCACTTTCTTCTAACGTAAGCTGACATGCAAAAAATATTTTGGCCGCCTATCGTTAACCATTCTTCTAACATGACCATCTACTAAAGAGCTCGTCTTTGGATCCTTTCTACCACTATCTTCTCCATATCCAACATCGTCATTTCTCCTTCTTTCTAACCAGGAAACCATGGTAGTGCTGTGATTTCATCCATCTCCAATTACAAGATTTCAGATCCATTTCTCAGCTCCACATTTCACGCAACCGATTTACAAATGTTTTTCTTCGTAAGATTTGAGGTAGTCTGACTGCATAGTACTCCAACATTCAATAGCTTCTCCTACTTGTATTAACATTATATCTGCATCAGTTTTGCAGCTGCATGATTCATCAAGAATTTCTCTAAATACATGTTTATAACTCTAATAGTTCACTAGAACGGGGAAATATACAGTCAACTTCCACCTAATAAAAGGTATTCGATTTTTATACACTTTCAGATTTATTACCGCTATGTCTTTAGTAACAGAAGTAAATAAAGACACACCACATAACGTTACTTGTGTACTAGAACTGATAAGGACACCCCAGGTATCGTTTCGGCGTAATGTCTAGAAATTGTTGGAATCTATGTATACAGTAAAAATGGATTAGCGGATATTGACGCAATATACAGGGATATATATATATATATATATATATATATATATATATACAATTATTTTGAGAAATTGTGTCTTAAGTTTTCACTTTCATGTTTTTATTGTTTTCTCTCTTCAACAGTTTTCCCACAAACACATCACCTAATTTACTACCTGATGTTTTATATTGCGCCCCAAAATGAGCAACGTCTGCGAATATAGACCCTCGGTTTTCCATTCATGTGTTCTCATCTCAATATTATTGACTTGCTGTGTAGTTTTGGGTCATTAGCCTTACAAAAGTATTCGAAAACTCTGCTTTACGGCTCCCAACACTGTAGCCCCGGGTTTTCGGGGAAAATAAACACGCATGGTTTATGTGTGTCACGCCCACTTCGACGTATTAATTAAAGTAAAATATAACTACTGCTAAAAACTAATATTATTAATCTGCAAACGAAAAAAATATTGATGTAATGTTCTTTACAACAATGTCCTCAATTACCACTATACATTTGCGCTTATTCAGTATAGAACTGGCTAAAGGTATAGATGAAAGACCGATCCACCAAGCCGTCTCCACTTTTTCTCTGGAGCAACCTTTGAGGCTACTCTCCGGCACTGTTACATCACTAAACCTAGAAGCATGACTAAAAGAGGAGATATGGAAAGAAAACCAGGGTAGATTGAAACCACTATAAAATTTTCTACCTGCAATCAGGGAAAGCTACAGAAAGAACAAGATAAGATAACTCGAACCTCCCAATCGCCAGCTTGACACGTTACTGCTGAGCAAACACACTAGGTAATGTTTCATATAATCAATCCCTTAACAGTTACGTACAAATTGTTTATGTCACAAGTATCAAGAGATTCTATAAAATGCAATGTGATTTAATATAAAGTTATATCAACAAAATCCATGCAGTGAGTACTTTTTGTGAAAACCGACCAAAAACCGGAGTTCTTTTAACATGAATGTGAGCATATGAAGTTAATCGTAAGGTGCCTTCTCTTTTAATTTGTTTATTTTTTCATGTTGAGTTAATTCTAGTAAAAGTTGGCTAACAATCTGCACAAGCGATTTACTCTGCAGCTGCAAAGTTATCAGCTATTTAAGTCTTTGCCCCGATATCGCTTCCACCTCCTTGCAATTAAGGTGGTTCGCAGGATATCGACTTGAGGTTGAGAAACAGGAACTGGCTGTGTTAACGGGTGCTGCAGTGGCTTCTTCCTTACACTTGCTTCTAATTAAAACCCAATATCCTGCTTCGCCTTTCCACCCTTCAGACTTAACTGGTTCCATAAGAGTCCTAATAATCTGACAAGGTGATATTTTCTACACTGTGGTTTCTTCTTAACTTTTGAACTTTAATTTAGGGTTATAGGAAGTTTGGTGAAAGTCTTTCGCCTCGTGTGGGATTTCAATTACATCTAGATCAAAATACGCAGCAACATTTTGGGGATATAGATCATGATTATAAGGCAATATTCTCCGTTCGCTTTCTTGAGGTATTACAGCGGCTTTTACCGCACATAAAATCTATCAAAATTTGAGTTCGAAGTAAGCAATTAGTCTTTATAAAGCTTAATCAGTACGCAATTAGGATTGTTTGGTTTTCTAAACATAATTAAGGAATCTTGAAAAACTTCTCAGAAAAATGGAATGTAAAACCCAATAATTACGTAACGTAAATTAATTAGTGACTAATATGTATGAACATTTTTGCTGTTGTCCAAAAATAGAAGTTATATCTCTTTATTTGAAAAACAACCTTGACGAATACAAATGACAAAGCGTAAAATTGAAGTCCTGCAGAGAAATAACTAACACATCCTAAAGAAAACAAGTGTAATATGCATTGTAATTGTGGATATTGGAAAATTATTCAACATTTAATCTGAAAGAAAGTATGAAAACTGTAAAGAAAACTGTATGGAATCTAAGCAAACTCCTAAGCAATATCTACACGAGACAAATAGTAAAGTAGAAGAAGGAGAAACGTAAGTATGAATGATTTCTGCCTATCACTTTGACAATTAAGTAAATAGTTATTTTCAGGTAAATGGGGAAATAGGAACGATTTGCTGACGTATGGCACTATTAGCGTAAAACTAAAACATCCTGAGGAACAACTAGGATTGCAGCATAAATATAGGTGCAAAAGATACAAAGGCTAAGTGGATTGTAGCATAAATATTTTTATCAGACCTGTGGTATTCAACAACCAAACCAAGTTAAATGCAGCACATTATACATATCCTTCTTCATTACTGCTTAATAGGTTACTTAAGTCATACCATTAATGAGGTCTTATAACAGTGAAATCTGAACACTAGACTTGCGCATTGTCCACCCTTCCTTATCATAAAACGTGTAAATGAAGCGTTTAATATTAGTCAGGCGGAGAGGTTCCAGTTACGGAATTCAACTGCGCATATAAGCTTTAGAGACATTGTGAAGAAGTGATGAAGGAGCGACTTCCTCTTTTAAGATATGGGATTCTTGTAATTTCAAATGAGCATTACACGAAACCGCCAGCTTTACTTCCTTCCGAAGGAAGCCAAGCTAAGGATTTCTGTGTCCAAAATAATCCATCACCATCCTTCAGGTTTGAGCCAGCAATCTTGGGTTTTAGTGGCTATTATGGTATCCCCTACACCATGAAGGCAACTGTTTACAACAAAGAAGATAACTGTTATTTAGTGTTTCTTTTATCCATTATTTTTAAGTGTCTCTTCAAAATTTCTTATATTAAATATTTCAACATTAAATACTAGGTTGTGCAAATTTAATATCTGAAAATAACGGTGGTTGTAATTATGCATATGAAATTCATGGTGGAAGTAGAATCAGTAACATTTATTACCCGCCACGAGAAATACTAAAAATCTATTGCCAGAGGTATCAGAATCCGAATGTGAGGCTCACGTTATCGAGGAGTCATCTTGTTCTTTGACAAACAACCTTAAAAACAATTACATGAAAGGAAGGAAACACGCGTCACATATGAATGGGCGAAGAATGTCAAAGTTTTGTCTAGGTGAACGCCAAACAAAGAAACTGTCTACAAAGATAAATCTATTCTTTCGTGCTCTCAATCTGTTGTTCTTAGGTCTCCCATTGATCTTTCATCCGCCAGCCGTTCTTCAGAAACGGCAACGTTCACTGAAATCTATATTTTAAGATTATTTCCAAATCTGAAGAACGATAAAAACAATCCGACACGCTATATTTGCATAGCTTTCTGCATGTATTCTGCAATAAAATATTCCTATAAAAATTCTATATAATTCAGGCTTATTAGGATAAATATTAGTAACATTAATTATTATTTTACTACACATATTTTCTTATAAACACAATCCTTGAAGGGATAGTAAAATCATTTACAAGCCGATCGCCTTTAAAACTCCGTTGCCTTTGCTTGTCCAAAAGAAGGGAAAACGAATAATGATTTCCGATTTGAGAAAAGTAGAAGCATTGCAAAGTTTAAACAAATAACAAGGAATATCTCTGAATGGTTAACTCCGCATATGACATAGCCTGTGTGTTTTAACAGATATAAATTGTTTGTGTAATAAGCTTCTGCAGTTTACCAGTTGTGCAAAAGTAATTTAGAATAAAAAGGGGCTTTAGGAGCTATTACCAGGAAATGAAAAAAAAAAAATACTTTTTTTGTACTGAAAATAGCTTAAACATATGTCATTTAAATCAAATTTATCAGCGAAATGTTTAGAAAAATTAACGTTTTTCAAAGGGTTTCATACTAATGGTAGTCTAGGGTGGGGGAATTTCCTAAAAGTTTTGTCTCACAGCGATATATTTAATAATATATAAAATATATTATCAACAATTATAAAATATATTATATGTAAATACTTTTAAAATACAGGTAACTAGAAAAGCTATATTTCTAGCGAAATATGACGTAGAATTTTTAGTGGAATACAACACTTTCTGTACTGTGTAGTGCGGTGTAGAGAAAGAGCGCATACCTCAGTTTTTTACACCCTTTACTCCTTATAGTAACTAGGGAAATTATTTTATCCTACCCAAACATTGTATTTCGAGTGCTCGCCAGAACTCTGTGTTTTGGGGCTCCCTGAACATAAAAATATCATTTCGAGAAAAGGAACCCGTGTATCTATCTGTGTATGAAAACAATATATCTGAAAAGCACATTGTCGATGAATATCAAATTTAGTATTTAGATTCAGCACCTTTCACGAAAGCGATATCCAGGTTTTAGAGAAAATTTCTCCATCCCAAAAGACTCTATGGGGTACAGTGTTCAAAATGTTTTATTTTCTGAAAAATGACTAACGAGTTTGACTTTAATACGATATGTTTTAATTACTTTCATAGGAAATAAAATGTGTGTCTTGAATAACCAGAATAGTCTCATTGAGCCCTCTTTCCGTTATCTTTTTCGTAATTTATTTTCATGAGAACTCATTAGAGCCATTTCTAATAAAATCTGTACTTTAAAATTTCAACAGGTGAAGGATAATTTGGAATGAGAGGACCTTCTTGAAAATCCTCGTGTCGCATTCTTGGCCGATATTGAGCTTAATATTGTTGTATTTAACCAATTTTACGCTTTTGTTAGGACTTTTTTTTCTTTTTTTACTAAAATGATTTTGTGGTAGGTAATTGTCTTTTTCTCCACATAAACCGTGTGTAGGACAGGGGTTGGAAAGATGGAGACCGACAGAAAAGTTCAATGCCATAACCGGGATTTCAACCAGAGAGACTTCCGGTCACTAATCGGTTGGTATAACCACTGAGCTACCATGGTACATGCTTACACGACATTAAATTCCGCAATTTAGAGCCACTAACTAAAGACCGGGAGATCCGTGACGGAGCATTTAAATATGGCATTGAATTTTTCAATCTGACTCTATTCTCAAAATGGTAATTTTAATAACGAATACTTGATAGAATTTAATACTTTCTCTATTTATATATCCGAGAAATTAAAAGAGGATTATCACCTATATTCTAGAATGATATAAATATATACTAACCTGATAGAAATACGTTTTCAATAATGACGGTAACAAAGTGACCGTAACGGTTTCTTAAGGGCATTCCTTGAAATTAAAGTTATCTTACTGTTACATTACCATTAGTGTACGAAATATATGATTGTTTTAATTTACAACATACTTAATCTGTTTGCTACTTAAAATGTGATTTTAAAGCTGTATTGAACATTGAGTAGTCTGCAGAGAGGTCAAAATTCTGAGTAGCCCTGGCTACCGACCTCAAATGTCACGCCATCCGTATAATTATTGACGCTCGTGACAGTCCACATTATAATCATCTTTCGCTGCTGCTGGTTCTCCATTATATTCAAATATATTAATAATTGATGACAACGTACCATGCTGCTCTATTTGGCTCTTGCAGTTCATGGAATACCTATATGAACTCTGAATTATGGATGCTTTTTATCCCTTCAGTGTATATGACGAATTTTTTGAGTTTTATTGATCATTTAAAAGGTAAATTTAATTTTTTCAATAGCTTCAAAATACCATACATGTAAGATACTGGAATGGTAGATAAAGGAGCATAATAAATGCTTTACTTTCTCAAGAACTTAAGTACAATGCAACATAGTTAATAGAAGAGGAACTGTATTCCATCCAAAAATTCGATACTGAAATATTACCTCAGATCTCCTGAATCACAACAAAAAGCTTTTTTTAGAAACGTGTCCTTGTGCGTATGGCTGAGTGTGTAACTGTCTGTGGGTAGCATACATCAAAACTAAAAGGTAGGTTAGTGCGAAACTTGATATTTAAGTTCAGTGTTTTCCTAGGATGCGACACGAAGATTTTTAAGAAAATTCCCGCACACCCAACTACCTTTACATGGAACATTTTGCTAAAAATTTGAATTTCTGAAAAATAGCCATATTGATTTTTATTAAAATTCCATATGTTTAATAAATGTTTTTGTTAAACGAGGTGCATATCTTGAATTTTCTGATAATAGAACTTGAAGAACCGTTTTTATATCTATTATAAAACTGATAAACAATAAGAGACGCAAAAGTATGCTGCACAAAATGTAAATCTCATTAAAACACACAAGTTATGTCATTCACATTTTTTAGTAGAATTAACCATTTTGGAGATAATAAAAATGGAATCTATGAGTATAAAAATAAACTAAAAGGTATATAAATGAAACTAATGTTTTCATTCGTTCTTAAAAGTTTGAATTCTGGGTATTCTCTGTTTTTGCCTAACTTTCGTTTAATTCTAAAAGAAAAGTGACCAAATTTAAATTGTTTCACTTAGTGACTGGATTATAAAACTTTTGACTATAGTTTTAGCCTAGTGCATCCCCTAGTTTCTCTTTACTTACAAGGAAGAAAGTAATAATACCAGCTCTTGAATGTTTATTTCATTAGATGCATAATGCAGATAAAAGAATAATCTTTTGCAAGAAAAGTTGTTTGTGGAACGGCAAGAGAAAGTCTTATGAATGGAACACATCAGATTTTTCTTAATTATCTCGCGAGGCTTCATTATTATTTTAAGATACACTGGCGAAGTATATTGAAATAAACTTAATTATGATGGAAACGTCATGTATAATTAATACTGTGCACCAAATTTAGCTGCCCATGGCGGTAATTCTACATGTTGGTGAGGCTTATGGATAGTGCAAAAACGTGAAGGTTTAAATTGTTTAAATGATGCAGTAGTGCAGTTAGGTGTTGAGAACTTGAATCTTCTGTATTCTAGTTAACAATGCGCATATTGTCGTTTATATATTTTGTGATCAACAGACTTTAAACCAAGACGCACAAGCGTGCTTAATAATAAGTACGAATAGCTAAATTTCACAGAATCCTCATGTTATATCTGTGCTTCATGTCCGATTCATTATTATATTGTCTATAAAGCTCACCAAAATGTATAATTACCGCTGTGGTCAGATAAAATTGATGGAAAAACTATTGATTAAACCCTAAGTTTTCATCATAATTAATTTTATTTCAACATCTGTCTACGTGAATGTATTTTATTAATGAATTTAATGGAAGTGGTTAACAAGCAACTTCAAGAAGGCTGTACATCTTAAGAAATAAGTTAACATATTCATCATATATTTGGTGTTTTTATTTGAACGAATGCGCATTGCATTTTCCATACTTGCTCCTCTACTATGTATAGCTGGCATGCCGCTTATTGCGAATCGGTGTTTTACCCTATCTTCATCATAAAGCTCAATTTTGGGTTCCGAAGCACAGAGTTATGAACACTCAGAGCAGTCAATAGTATAAAGAGAGGATAGTGGTGGAGGAGTTTGAGGCCTTAGCACATTCTAAGGTATAATCTGTTAGAAAAGCAACTCATTACATTTATTGACATATGCATTGTTCTAATTCATTAATGAATATAATAAAACCATTATTTTATTATATATTTAATAAACAAAATTCCTTGTACTTTTGCAAATAAAAGTTTTAAAGCTTGAATACAACAAATTCAGGATAATAACGTGCAGAGCTCTGAAAAGACAATGGATATAAATCAGCCACTCTTCATAGCAGTGAATTACAAGAGGTATCTTTACTGTATCGAATGAAAAATCACTAAACTGTGTTTGAATCATCCAGAATTTTGTTCAGCGTCGAACGCCTATTTTTCCACATGTTTTCATACAACGCTCTCTTTCAGTGTTCACAGGAACTGAACGAGACCAGGAAGTGAGCAATGATACTCGAAACGGCTGTAAAGACCACGCCTACTGTAGCCCTCCGTGGTATGAAGGTTACAATGTTAGCCTCATACACACAAGGTCGCGGGCTCAAACTTGGCTGAGGACAATAGATTTTTTTTTTCGGACGTAAAAATCCTTAATGTGGCTTCCTTCAGAAGGGAAATAAACTCGTTGCTCCCGTGTCAAGAATGAAAAAAGGCCTCTGAGCAAAATTAAGCGGACTTTCACGCTCAATATACAATAGAACGCTGAGAACTACAGCAGTTAAAGAGCGTCCAAAAATAAAACTTCATTTCCATTACCATATCTACTCCATCACGTTTTAGTCATACTCTGTGTGCACCGAACCTCAATACGGTAATTTCATGACCCGGGATCGAGCTCTAGTCATCACCTAACTTTATGGCCGAACTTTATCGTTTTATCGTGACACTGTTTAACAGAATATAGACTCGTTGGGTGATAGGTAAACCGAATATCACAATAAGAAAATGGGTTAGATGCTATGCCCCTTTGGTATCAGCTGTTATGTGTAGTAAATAGGGAACGTTTTGTATTCTCTCAAACTTTCCATGTAGACATTTCGCCAGAGATGGAATTTTGAGACCTCTAAAGGAAAAAAATTATGTTTACTAAAAGGGTCGTGTGTATATCTGCGTGTTGTTATGTTTCTGTAAGCAGTGTGCTCCAAAACGATAAGTAGGTTAAAACCAAACTTCGCCATCTTCAGAGGATGTGCCATGAGTATTATCAAGGAAATCTTTTCACTTCACTCTACGCTTATTTTTCGAAGATATATATTTTCTCATAAATGACTCTAGAAGGTTTTGATTAAAATGCATTTTATCTCTAGCTTGACTATGAGGATATATAAATTAGATGAAACTAGTTAAAAAAATATTACTAAAGCAATACAGCAAAACATGTTAACTTTTCCTTGTTTAGATATTGTTAGATGATTTCGATTATTGTTAGAATTGTGGTATAATAGTAGACGAATACCACACATCACTTGATGCTTTTTGTTTGTACTAAGCATTTCTCCCATTTCTACATTACAAGCGAACTTTCTGACATGTTCAGCTCTGCAATCCAAACTGCATTTGAGTTCACAGAAGGCAATCTCTGCATAGTGCAGGTAATAGCAAATGGCTTTAGGTTTATCCAGCTTAGAGCTCCTCAGTGTGAATAGGAGAGAAACTGATTCTGCTAATGTGTCCCAAAACATTTCGAAATCTGTTTACTTAACTTAAGCTACAGAAAGTAAGTTGTTCCTTCAATCCACTCATCGGAATTCTGTGGTTATTTAAATTCAGGAAAAACTATGTTCAAAAAGTTGATGTGCTCCATTCACATTACATTCTATATCTTGTGTCCCTTATTGTTTGCTTTACAAACTATTCTTACGAAAACTTTCTTTTGCTTTTATTTCATATCACCGAGCCAGGTAGCTTAGGCGTCAGGGATTGGCCAGACGAGGTCGACTGAGGTCTTGGAATCGGTTCCGCGATTCTTCAGGAGTCAAAGGCGAATGCTGGGAAGGTTTCTTACCAACTATTATACATGAAGCATGGCAACCGTTCTTCAAAGAGCTTTTTATGTCAAATAATTACAATTTAAGTTAAAAAATAATACAACGGGACTTTTCTTGGAGAGTTGATCACTAAAATATAATATGGAAACGAATAAAAACAAATGTAATAAATTTACAAATCCTAGGATTTTCTCTTGACTACCCTTAAAAGAACGGCCAAGTATTGGCCGATTAAAATAAATAATAATGAACATTACGGATACGACTTACCTCATAAAGATTATTTGGAATATATTTTAGGTTTTAAAGAAATATAGAGCTTTTGTTTTATGCGTTTTTGCCTATCCTTTACAGTATGCAGTTATCCATCCGAATGAAGAGGGCATTCTGGCTTTCCCAGAACAGTTAAGATATATATTGCATTGCTCATATAAATATCTTAAATATGCGACATTTTAAATAAACTTCAGAAAATTTAATTTTAAAAAATTATTCCATGGAAAGCCTGGCTGGAGTGGAGACAAATCCTTGAATATCTTTGCAATTTTGATAGATAGAAAAAGAAAAGAAGAAGAAAAACTATTTGATACAAAAAGTGTCTTCTTTATTTGCTGCAGAATAATGTTATTCTTTTATTTTTTGTCACATCGACGTTCCTATGCTCAACTATCGACTTCGTCTGCTTCTGTTTAAATAGACTGAGACTGCTCTCTCTCTCTCTCTTTCTTTCTCTCTCTCTCTCTCTCTCTCTCTGTGAAAGTTTAAACTTACTTTCATATCTCTTCCGCAGGCGTTACTACCTAAGTGGTTCGAATGGCCAAGAGCGTTTAAGGCGATAGATAATGAACTGGCCGTCCCTTGAAATCCAAATATCACGAGTTTGAATGCCAGTAAATCCAGTCAAAGTAATCCAGTAGTCCCAGTAAATACAGTAACTGGTAAAGGACGGGGAGGAGCCAAGTAAAATAATCGGTGCAATGACACGCTTAAAGCTTCATTTGACAGGAGTTGCATGAAATTAGCTGTTTTCATAATAAAACCGTTGCATTTTTGTAAAATTCTTATACATTTACAGAATAAAACAGTACTGAATAGTTATATTTTGGGCTTAAATGTTATTTAATATGAGATTAAACCTGAAACATGAAATCTATTAATGTAGTAGCCTATATAACTTCAAGTCCTATGTACAAGAAACGGTAAACTGAACCTATAAATGCATAGGTACTCCCAAATTTAAACCTTACTTTTTCGTGAATCCTTTTAATTTCTCTACTTAACAGAACTGTGGGAAGGGCACACAAAAGGTTTGAAAGGGTGCATTATAGTACTGTGTACTGCTAAGGTGCAGACACCTGCAATAATCAGAGGTCTATGTAAACAAACGTTCGCACCTAGGCTGCCATTTTCTGCAGTACTGGCGCCTACATAAGCAGCTTTTGGTCATATCATCCACACCTGCAGCAATTCTGATGGATAGACAGAAGCTCCGCTGGAGAATTCCCGTACATAGCCATAATACCAAGGTTGGTATTTATCCAGCTTTTCGTTCCTGGGCTATGCTGTTCACAGACACACATACTCACAGGAACAGACAGAAACACAGACACACATACTTATAGGCACAGCAACACAGACATATAGACTACATATATAATTTTATTAAACTATAATATTTTATTACTTAGTATTTCCTTTACTTTTTACAGTAACGTTTGCCACCCAAAAATTTAATTTCGAAATTTCACTGTAAACAAAATATTTAGAGCCCCTGCATAAAAAGAGATTTTCGAAAAAAAAAAAGTCCGTGTATGTGTTAACAGCATAAGTCAAAAACGAAAAGACGATTGAATATTGAATATGGCATTTAAGTGTAATATCTTCCAAGGTTTTCAAACATTTACATTGAAATATTTTCCAAAATGTTGATTTTATGAACAATGGCTTTAACGACTTTGATTAAAACACCCATATATTAAAGATATATAAATATAAAGTTCAATTTGTATCTTGAACTCTTTGGAAATAGCCTCTTCATTCTGGAAGACTTTTGCATATCTGATAAACCGCAAACAATAGATGGAAACCTACTACATACTAAATATAGATCTTGTTAAAGCACACAATCTGTCATATACATTTTTGTGGAGTTAACTAAGTTATTTCAAAGAATTCCGTGTTAATTGTTTGAATTAGAAAATACTAAATATTTCTTCATATGGGAATTTTTCAAGCCTATTCACACAGCAATCGCTTATTTATAAATAATGCTTATCTTGGTTAGCATGATACAGATAAAAGAATAACATTTTGTAAGAATAATTATAACTAGAAATTTCTTCTGGACTTAGAAGTCGTGGTCTGCTGGAGTTTTGATGTCCAGATGTTTCATCACACCTCCACAAATAAAACGCTGTTACATTTTAAAAGTTTAATAACCATCAAAAGGCCTTTGGCCCAATTCGTCATATCATTAATTTAATTATTTAAATTAAGTTAAGTGCATATTAAGTGAGTTTTAGAAAGACCTTGTGCTGAGCTTTAATGAGACAAAAGTGAGATTAGATTTTTGTTATGATAACATACATGGAAGATTAGTTCGCGGTTCTACAGTTACTGGTTCTACGCAGCTTAGAAGGAAAGTGAAAACAACCAATATACTACACTTTTGATGAGATAGTAACAAAAGAATCACTAACAGACATTATTCAAATGATCGAAACGACAGGTTTCCGAGTTGGTGTTTTTGTCTGTGATATGAGGGGATCAAATAGGAAGTTACTATCTGACCTCGGAATTATAAGAGAGAAATCCTACATCATGCATCCTGCTAGAGAAGCTGAAAAGCGCCGCCTATAGGCTTTCTGAAGCATTCTTCACGTCTTTAAATTAATCAGAAACCACTTATTGGACGAAGCATTTGTTTTACATAATGGTAAGCAAGTCACAAAAGAAATTTTTGAAAAGCACGTTGATGCTCAAAAATGCAATGATTTGCAGTATACTCATAAACTGCCACATTCTTATCTATCAGGCATTGAAATGCAAAAAAAATGTCCTACTATTTATTAGACTGAGGATATGAACAAGAGAAAACCAAAGAAACACAAAATACATGGAAACAAGCGCTCTGATTTGGTGAAAAAATATTAAAGAAAATAAGAAAATTGTGCTACAACTGAATAAACAAACGTATACATGAAGAGGGAAACACTAAATCGGGTAATATATTTTAATATGCAGTCTTTTTTTCTGTATTAGTTACTAATATTTTGGTTATTTATTAATGTAGATTTAAACCCTGTTAGGATACAGTTGTCAAACTGAAGAATTCCAGCAGTAATACTTACAACAACTGGTGCATCATTTAGCGAGCGTGAGACATAGGGGCATAAGGTCAGACTTTATATTCATCATTTTAAAAAAAATTGCTTCTTTAGCTACAATAATGTGCATTAAGCTGTAAGCACAGCTTACAGCTTAATGAGTACATACACCACATGACGCCACAACCAGGGTGTGCGAGAGAGAGAAACGTGCGCGTGATACCTATCGTATTACTCAACGTACCGTGCTGCACACATGCTAAATAGCCGGGCTATTTACAAGAAGCGCGTGCTTCGCGGCCGGAAGAAAGTCATTGTGCAAGACTTTGACAGTCCACCGGAGGCTGGAGTCATAGGTGATTAGGTGAGGTAAAAGTAATACGTAGGATGATGGTATTTTCTTTATTTGTCTAAATTCATCTATATACTGCCAACTTAGCGGTGAGCGTTGCAGAGTTTAAAATGGGGCGTACGAGCACTAGTGATGACCTCACTCCGGACGCCCTGTAGAAGTGACAACTCCAGAGATCATTGAAAAAAGTCATCGTTTTGTACTGGAAGACCACAGTTTAAAGTGGTTTGAGATAGCAGAGGTTGTAAACTAATGAAAAGAACGTAAGGTAATATTTTAAGTAACATTTTGGGCTTTCACAAGGTCTTTGCAAGATGGGTGCCGCGTTTTTTGACACTTTATCAAAAGTTGCAGACAAAAACTGTGTCTGCTAAGAATGTGGAACTCTACTATAAAAATCCCAGTGAATTTTTGAGACAGCTTATAACCATGGAAGAAACTTATAGAGGTACATCACTACACATTACATCAAATCAGTGAAATGCGCCAGGTGAATCAACTCCAAAATAGGCAAAGTCAGTTAACAAGGCTATGGCGAGTGTTTTCTGGGATGCACAGTGAATTACTTTTATTTATTACTTGGAAAAGAATAAAAGAATCACTGGTGACTACTATGCAAGTTTACTGCAACGTTTGAGTGATGAAGTGAAAAGAAAAAGACCTCATTTGGCAAACAAAAAAAAAAAAAAATCAACTCTTGTTTCATCACGACAATGATCCGGCCCATCGTTCAGTCATTGCAATGGGAAAAATGTTTAAATTAAAGTTCGAATTGCTTGAACATCCACCCTATTCGCCAGATCTTGCACTCAGTGGCCATCGCTTGTTCCCAAACCTCAAAAAATTTCTTGAAGGACGAAGATTTCTCAGCAACGAGGAGGTCATTGATGCAGTAAATGACTATTTTCAGTGACCTTTATCAATCGCAATACAGAGTTGGTTTAATTAAATTAGAATTACTCTTTCTAGAGATTATGTTGAGAACTAAGCAATTTTTTAAAATGATCTTTTCATTGCAAGGCCCGGGACTTATCAACCGACCCTCGTATGAAGTTAAGAATAAGGCTATATGTAAGCTGAATTTGATGATGTTTCTGGAGTACGGTGGTATTGGTCCGCAGAGGTCGCTCTCCGGCGACTGAAGCCTCTGGGCACGTAGATAGGTCTTTGCTCTCATAGTCGTATGCGTCCAGGTGATACAATTCGTGCCAGTGTAAGCATCTCCCCATGGTCAGTGGCAGGACAGTACTTCGTTGTTTTGCCTCCATAGGCGCTAGATGTACGTTGGTTGCATGCTTTGGCCCCTCGAAACGGAGACCAATGTCAAAGATTTCCTGCTGATGTGTCGCCTCAATTCTGTTGCTGGGTTGGTGTGTCAAGTGATGTCAGTGGAGCTGGTGGAGTCCGATGAGTTGAAGGCGGGGTCGGTTGCGGTTGTACATGGGATGCTCGAGGATAAAGCGGACAGGATGCCTGCTCTGTGTAGTGGCCACTGTCACCACAAGTGGAGCAGTACGCTTGGTGCAACTGGCGGTGGTGCTCGTTGATGCGTAGTAATGGCATGTAGGTTGTGCGTTACAGGCATCCGAAGAATGTCCATATTGTAGCAATGACAAGGAACGTGGCGAGTACTTCGGCTAGCTGGAGTTGATCTAGCAGGGTCAGGCTAGTGGTGAGTGCTACGGTGTGCTGCGCTCTATACAAAAAGGTTAGACGACTAGAAGTGTAGGTCCCCTGACAGAGGCGTCTCTGTTGGCTCAGACCAGAAATGGCTACTGTAGCTCAGCTGTCTCCAGAATGAACCTCTCCGGCAGTAGGCGGTGGACACCGCAGACCTCGGCGCTGGCTGGACTAGATCGCTGGCTGTAGGTGTCATATTTGTATCCGGGCTTCTGGCAGAGAAATGGCTCGGCATTGGCGGCTGGCCGATCTTCTTCGCTCTGATTGTTGATTAGTCCCCAACCTCATTTTCACCCGCCATCCTGCAAACCTCATACTTTCGGCAGTACGTGGTTAAATTCTAGCAAGAATGTTACACGTCTAATACACCGTCGGGCTACCCTCAGCCTGCCAACTGCTCGTGCGTGCGTGCTGGTTTGTTCGCATGGTTATAATATATTAGGGGTTGTATTTTCCGCTCAAGTATCGGAAGCCAGGTTTTGTTTAGTTTGAGTGCTTCTCTGTTTCTGTTGAAGTCATTAGGTGTTAATAGATTTCTATGTTTTGCATTGTAGTCTGGCGTGGTAGTGCGGTATTAAGAAAAGAACAAATGTCTCGTTATACTGGATTGTGTATTCTCCATCTGCTCATATTGCATGTTCTGCGACGGCGGACTTAGCGGGCTGGCCCCGACGGCAGTATCGCTTTTGCTCTGAGAGTCGGGTTTTGACGCTTCGTTGAGTCGCACTTATGTATACTGCATCGCATGAACAGGGAACCCGATAGACGCCAGCCGCTGCGAACGGGTACCTGGGGTTTATGGCTGACCGCAACAAAGAATTAACTTGTCATGATGGTATTGATATTGTGGCGCTTGAATACACTCCTAATTCTGTCCGTGACATTATTAAAGCATGACGGTAAGGCAATGCTATTGTTTTTGGTCGGATCCTTTTGAAGGTTAGCAGGGTGAGGCCTGAGTAGGCATAAGGATCTACGGAGTTCTTGTGCTGTGTAACCGTTTTGAATATGGAGCATGTTTAAGATGTTGCAGTTCCTACTGTAATGGCCGTTTTTCTGCTTTGGATGGAATTTTTATTCCGATATTAGTTAGTGTGGGTGGGTTTGTAGTATACTACGGGTCAAGGCGTCCCGTTTACTTTTTTGTTGAACAGAATATCCAAGAAAACTCTATGTTCGTCTTTGTATTTTTCAATTGTGAATTGAATCCTTGGATTGAGATATTCTATTATGATGCTGAAGGAAACCCTCAAAACTGAGTCCCTGTGAGTTCATTCGATGAAAATTCCATCCAATAAGCGGTACCACACGTAACTGCAGAACTTAGAGCCTGTGCTACCCATGGTAACTCCGTCAATCTGTTCAAAGAAGTGCTGGTTCCACTGAAAGTGCCCATTCGGTGCTAAATAGTGGTGAACAATGTTGGCATGCCGTCCGGAAGAATAGTATTCAGATGTGTGTTGGCATCCCTTACAGGAACCAAGGTGAAGATAGAAAGACGACATCAAAGCTAACGAGGACATCTTGAGGTTGCAATGTGATGGTCTGTGGTGAGAATAGTGTGTTCTTTTGTAAGAATAGTTTGTTACTGAATAGGTAAATAAAGTCACGTGGATCTTGAGAAGACAAATGTTGTGAAGCTTTAAGCTCCATGGATTTCGAGGCCATTTGAACATAATTTCACCTATTTAATTCAAAGTCTCATATGGCCAACCAGGTTAAAGGACATACCGCATTCAAAAAAGAAAAATAATGTGAATGGTATATTTAAGTTGCTTTTTTTAAGTTCAGAAAATAAATCGATTACTGTATCATTCATAGAGCAACAGCAATTTTGGGTTATGTTCTTGGATTCTTGTGGAGTTAAATTATATCTGTTACTGTATGGATGATGGGTAAGCTACAAGCAATCGAAAACACAACGGATCTTAACGATCTGAAGGATTTTACATGACTGCTGAACTAATAATGATAATGATGTTGACGATGATGGTAATAATAACAATAATAACAATATTATTATTATTAATAATAATAGTTATACTTATAATAAAACAATAACTATAACAACAATAACTAATAATAATAATAATAATAATAATAATAATAATAATAGGTAATAATAAACCGCCTTTAATATTTGAATATGTTCACGCTTTTAGGTCTTTCTTTCCTAAGCAATAATATATTTTTTTAAACATATATTGAAGTAGCTGTGACTTTCACATTTTACTAATTATGCCAAACGAAATTATATAAGCTTTGAAGTGCCTGCTAGACTCCTTATTAGGTTCGGATTTACAGTTTTATTAGCTAAATTACGCAAGTTTCTGTCAGTATGTTGTCACCCGTTCTGGATGAAAACTTAAAAGAGATGATAATATATTTTATGACAGAGATATCTAGAAGCCAGAACAAAGAACTGACTCTGAACTGATGGAAGGCTTTGGGGACGAATTCCTTTTGTGAAGTAAGCGGCACAGGCTCAACCTGACGCCGCGGGTCAATTACAACTGCCTGTACTGTTCGTTATTGACCCAACTTTGGCTCTGAATGTGAATGCAATTGTTGCGAGGTAATTGCCGGGCGGGGTAAAGGGAGGCGGGACGGCGTCCGGGGAACGGCGAACAATTGAATAACGGCATCAATCATTCAGCGCGGAGAGTGGAAACGCTTTCCAATTTCCTAAACCAACTTGTGTAGCAAGTTAAAGGCTACGGATAACACATCGAAACCATGTATGTGTGTGGTCGAATAAGAGTGGCATTAGAAAAAGGACCACATTTACTTAAGGGTACTTAATAGAAATGAGGATACACAGCATAAATAGGAATACACCTGACTGACATTCAGCGACATATAAATATACAAATCTGATGTGTTCCATGCACATGGCTTTCTCTAGCTGTTCCACATTCTTAACAAAACACTACTCTTTTATCTACGTCATGCTAATCTGATAAACATTACAAGGACTGTTACCTGTTTCTTTGTAAGTAGAAGGGGAATACACTAAACTACATCGATATTCAAATGTTTTAAACGCTATCAAACAAAACACATTGACATTGCGAAACACAAGGCAAGGATGAAAGCGGCGGAAGCTCTCCGGATACGCTGCAGAATTCCGAATATCTCCATAACCTTAATGGAAACTGTATACGGAGCGACAGTTAGATCCACGATGACATACGGAGGAGAAATATGGGGGTGGGAACAAACAGGAAATCTGGATCAAGTGAGGACCCAATTTTTGAAAGGAATTCTGGGTGTAGGGAGGGGTACGGCAAACTGCGGAATAATGAGGGAATTCGGGGCACATAGTGAAACGATAGAGTGCAAAATCAGAGCAGTTAAATATTGGATGAGAATCGTTCACGGAAACCAATCTCTAATTAGGGTAGTCTGCTACCGTGAACAGTTGCGAATGGAAGGTAATTTGACGTGGGCATCAAAATTAAAGAAAGGGTTTGAAACCATTGGGATGGGAGACATTTGGATGGCGGGGCAGGAAAACAGGCGAAGTATTTGGAGAAAAATTAAGAAACGTCTCTGTGATATTGACAGACAGCAAATGATTGCGCAATGCACAGAGAAGGTGTCATTAGAATTACAGTCTGGGCTGAAATCGGAGTGGGGTATGGAGCAATACATCAAAACAGGTACCAAACTCATTAGAGAGGGGCTCGCGTGGATTAGACTAGGAGCACGAAAATTTCTGACGAGAATGGTACGAGAATCTGTCCCATTTGCGAGGAGGAAGAGTCGTGGACTCACATCTTGGCAAGATGTAGGGGCACGGAGGAATGACGGGAAAAATATTTGCCGCGATTTTTTACCACTGCGAATGTAGGGATAGAAACATGTTGGACGCTACTGGCAGGCACGGAAAACATGGACGGGCTAGGTAAATGTATACTTAAGGCAAGACAGCTGAGATCTGAGGAGGCTGTCAATAGAGAAGGGGGGGGGGAATAAGATCAACTAAACAAAAGTGACTACTATGTTCTACATACATATATATTATGTCATACTTAGGTCACTGTTGTGCTAGGGTTGTATATATTATGTGTATATATGTCTTTTAAGTGTAATTATCTATTATAAGAGGGTGCATTTATGAAGGTGTACTCTGTGCTGTAAATTTAAATTGCTATATTTTAATATCTTTGTATCTTTATTTTCGGATTCACTCTTAATTTTATTGTTGTTTAATATTGCTTTTGACTGTGTATTTCCTTTGTCTTTTTATTTTCGTGTTTACTCTTTTAATTCTTTGTTGTTGTTTTAATATTGCTTGTAATGTGTATTACAAAAGCACGTACGGTCTGTGGACACGTGCGACTGTTGAAATTCTATGTTTGATATTACTATGTTAATAAATACACTTATTCATTCATTCATTCATTCATTCAAACAATTTAAATTCAGTTCTCTTTTGCATTCTGAGCGTAAATAAAAGAAAGAAAGAGGGAGATGAAATGAAAGTTGCCTTTCTACTTGAGACAAGTTTAAGTAGTTTAAAATTAAAACCAATAACAAGAATATTTTGGAATCGATTAACTCTACAAAACAATGTATATGACATAAAAAGTGTGTTTCAATAAGATCTAGTAAGTTTTTGTCTATGTCTTGTGGTTTATGAAGGGTTCTGCAGAGGTTATTCTCAGAAAATTAAATATATACATTTCGTTTTTTATTGAAAATGTCTTAAACATACGGCATTTTAATCAAAACAAATAGCCATTTTAGAATTTCGTTTTTAAAAATGTTCCATTTAAAAGGGTATCGGGAGTAGGGAGTTCCTAAAAATGTTCGTAGATACTCTTGGAAGATACTGAACATAAATGCCACATTGGTATTTAACGGAACTATTGTTTTTGAGCTATCTGTCCCAACACATGCGCGCGCACACACATAGACATGTTTCTAAAATTATTTTTTTTGATTCAGGGGATTTCAAAATGTATTTCCGGTGAAATAGATACACATAGTCAAATTTATTACTTCTTTTGATTCAGGAGGTATAACAAATGTTTCTTCCAGCAAAAACTTGGGTGGAATGCAATACCTTCTCTATCTACTAGAGAAGATAAGAATTAAAGCTTCTTAAATGTTCTACTTCCGAAATAATAACACGTTACAAATAGCCGTTCTAAACTGTTGTTAAATATGGCCAGAAGTATTTGTGCATAATCGTAACAGCAAGATACTCTTGTTACGGTTATTCTACTTGCCTAGTGCTCTCGTGCAAACTTATAGCTTAGTGTTACAAACTAGTTATTATTATAATCGCTGTGTACTTAACCCATGTTAAGCCACCACCATGGATAAGCTTCATCATAATAATTATCATCGGTTGCCATGAAGTTAAGGATTGTTGTTCCAAAATAGTCTTTCTAGTAATTACGTTTTAATACATACATCACAATAGGTGAATAGCATAATTTTAATACAATTTCTCAGTAGATTTCTAGTGGTCATTGCCTATACTAGATCTGGAAAAGAGTGAAGTTATAATACGTATTTCACATCATATACCTAATCTACATACTTGTACTTTGCGATCAAAACTTTAAATATGTAACCTATTATCAATAAATAGCATATGTTACATACATATTAATTTCTCTGAAATGTTTTGTTTGTGTTTATTCTTATTATTTCGGGTTAACAATAACAATTTAATTAATAATTATTTAAATGTAAAAAGAATTTAATCCTGTCTAAAGACGAGATACACAAGGTTAAAGGGAAAATCAGCTGTTTAAAATAAGGTTCCCTATACTTGGCTTTGAATCTGCACATCCTTTCATGACAAATAATTGCCACCAGGGGATCAACATCACTATAAATTGTGGGGTAATTCTAACTAGGTATTAGGTAACGTCACAAAAGTTTGACAAAAATCCTATTCGTAAAGACATCTATATTTTTCACTGGCTAAGTTGTTAAATATATCCTTCTGTATCTCTCCCTCTCTCTCAGTTTAAAACTTACATTATTATAAAAAATCCATTCAAATTGAAGACGATTCATGTATATTTTCAGAAAAGCCCACTTCAATTATATTTTAGTGCAAATGTTTTGATGATATGGTATTTTGCTAAAACTTCTTAAAGCTTTTTGCATGATATGAAAACAAATATTCCTCCAAGCGAAACATAATATATAGGTGAAAACATTATAGTATTAATAACCTTTGCTTCATATCAAACGTTTGGTTAAATGGAATCTATATAGTTGCAGAAAGTACTATAGAGCATTATAGCAGAACCAATTTTTTTAAAGATTACTTACATAAAATTCATATTTCACTTTATTCACCTCTCAAAAGCAGATATACAACAGACTAAAATTAGAGAAAAATACTGTTTCTCTTAAGTTTAAAATCTTTTTTTTTTTTTCAAAAAAGAAAACATTAAAAAAGACATGTTGCCAACGTCTGTTATTCAATACTTCTTAAGAGTCAAAACAGATTTCTAAATCTGTAACAATTTAATTTCTTGTGAAGCAGTTTTAGTTTAGTATTACTATAATTAATTAGTCAATCATTGAATTAAAAACCTCCTTATATTTTGTAACGAAAATGTGTATACATAGTTATGATTTGGTGTGCTACTTGTAGTGTAAATGTTTAAAACCCATACACACACATATATATATATATATTTAATATTCATAAATAGATAATTATAAAGTTCACTTATGGGCGCCCTAATAAATGAATAAATCATGATGCTATCTTTTCATTTACTATCAATTTAGAAAGGAAGTTAACAGTGAATTCAAGCGTCAGCGGCCTCAAATTCCAATACAAGGTCGAATGAAAAAACAAACCGTTGTTCAGAAATGTTAAAAATTGATAATAGCTCCGATTGTTTAACGATCCTTCATGTTTTATATACAAATTTCATTGGTTTGGTTACAAAGTTGTTTCAAATGCAGTGAGATACAGGGGATTTTAGAGACCCGCGGTGGACAAGTGGTCAGATCATTTGCCTCTCACCGTGCGGACCGGGTTCTATCCCAGGTGACCGCATGTGGGATTTTGGTAGACAAAGTGGCACAGGTTTTCTCCGGGTTCTCCGGTTTCTTCTGCCATCGCATTCCACCGACTCTGCATCTTCATTTCATGTATCATGAGTGTCATCGCCTGCGGCGCCTAGTAATAAAAGCGGGCGTTAAACACTATAAAAAGACAATTTCAGATCATGTATGTGTACAAGATTTATTTGCACATATTATTCGTCTTAAAATTATCCTTATCATTAAATATCATGGAGATAAGTAAATTTCAATTCATTTTAATTTTTTGGAAGTGCATAATCCACAGTAAATCTCACCAGAAAAAACTACAGTCACAAAAAACTGTCCCCAAGGGATGAAAGTGCAGCCTACTAAAACGCAAACTGGAAAGGTCATGACGGTTGCTAATAACAAGCGAAATGTAATTCGCATGGTTAGCGAATAATATGTTACGTGTAATAGCCGTGATAATAATAGTGAGGAATTACATCCTAAATTGTTCTCATATTTTAATATAAACTCGATGGACAAAACTACCAAAATATGTAGGGATATATTCTTATATTCCAATTTAGTCCTGTCAATCTCCCCACTAACATTGTCCCGCTCTAAAAGGATTTATGCAATGCATCCATGAAATATGATAAAAACTGTGAAAAATTAAAAACAAATAGCTTTACTTTCTTTACACGTACTATCTACGTAATAGACAGAGAAGGCATCGTATTCCACACAAAAACTCGATGTGAGGCTGTGAACACGATAACTCAAAAACGCAAAGTCCGCTAAATACTAAACTTGGTATTTAAGTTCGTTTCCAAAGATGTGATTGCAAGATTTTATTAAAAATCCTGCTCCGAACTACCTACATATTACAAGGAAAATGTTTCTTTATTTTGTATTTTTCCAAAAATGTCCTTCACGGCGTTCATTAAAATGCCGTGTATTTAAGATGCAGTTCATGATAAATAAAATAAATATCTTGCATTTTCTGAAAATAGCCTGTAAAGTGCTATTCGTTCGTAAAATATATTGTATGCTTTTCTGTAACTGGAAAACTATAGAGTATAGACGAAAAATTAATATATGTATAATGTAGACTAGAGAAGTTATTTAAAATAAATTTTTCTATTATTAACCATTTCCAAAATACATGTTAATAACCTGCATTTATCAATAAACTTGTAATTTTTAGATTACAAGTTAACACTCAGTTGTTTGTCACTGCGTAATGCAGAAATTTAAGGCCAGTATATCTCGACTCCCATTTAAAGATTTCATTATATTTTATTTTGTAGATTTCAACAAAATATGTCACAAACGTGTTGATGCAATCGTCGTTCATTATAATTATGAAACAAATAAAATGAAATGCTTTCGCAAGAAGAGTTAAACAGTTCAGATAAAATAAACAATGGTGGATCGAAGTAAAATAGCACATAAGATGTTCTTAAGTTTATTTATTTTTAATTTATTTTAAATATATTATTTTATTGTGCAATGAAGTTTTAATTTTGCAAAAATGGGTATTTCTTTCATGGGGCAGAAGAGAAGTAGTCAATCGTATTTCAAAGTAAAATGAAAAAAGAAAATCTGATGTGTTTCATTCACTTAACTTATTCAACCTATTTCACATAAAACTATTCTAATAAAAGATTGTTCTATTATCTATATCATTGATAGTCGAAATAATCATTAGAAAAATTGGTCTTATTACTTGCTTCTTTGCAAATAGAAGGTAAATAAGAGAACACACTTAGTAAAGTGATAGTCAAATCTTTTAAAAGCTGGTCAGCTTAAAGTACGGTTCACTTTGCAGGCCAACAGAAAAACAAGAGAGATGAAACAAAATGTGACTTTCCGTTTGACAAAATTAAGTAGTTTAAACTTTAAAATAATAACAAGAAGTATCATGGAAGCAATCAATTGTGAAGAAAAGAAGAGAAACACCTACATATATTTTAACAATATGTATATTTTGGGTTATTCTAATTATCTGTTAAATTTATCAGTTATAAAAATGCAATAAAATTCATCAAGAGACCTTCACAGGCTCTTTCCTGTAAAGTCAATATATACATTTTATTTGTGATATAAATATTTTAACATATGGTATTTTAATCAAAATCGCTAGAGCTATTATAAGAAAAAAGAAAATTTTAAACATTTTTTCCATTTAAAGGGTAGTTTGAGGTGCGGAATTTTCTTAAAAATCTTCTCTGGAAGATACTAATTTTGGTATTTAACTTCTTTTCACCTTTGAGTTGTGCTGTCTACATACACGGACACACACACACACACACATACATACACTTTTTCTAAAAATGCACTTTCTGACTCAGGGAACCTCAAAACGCAAACCTGTAAAATATTGACATCGAATTTTTGGGTGAAATACAATACCTTCTCTAGTAACTATCTACATTGTATGTGCATACGTGCTAGAGAAAGTAATACATAGGATAGGAAAGTATGTAAACAAGGTGAACAGAAATGGTGGAGAATAGCTATACTGGATCAGGCCAACTATGAAAATTGAAAGAACAAGTGATAGATTTCATTTATTTTATATAAAAATACTGTATTCCTTTTTCTTATTTCTCTTTTTTCCCCTTTTTTCCTAAATTTCCTGTGTTTACCATATTCTGTTTTATTTCAAATACTCGTACACATTCACAAACACACAAACACCCATGCCCAAGGTAGGACTCGAACCCATGATCCCCGAGCGCGGCCATGGGGCGGGCACATTTCGGACAGAAGAATACATTCAAATTAGGAAGCGATAGAACTGAAGAAAACTTTGCTATATGTAAGTAACAAAACTAAATAAAGATCTGAATTGAAACCATAACAGCTTTTTATCTCTAAAACTCAGTTTTATTTAAAAATAGCCAGCAGAAGTACCCAACATTTTATTTTATTTTTGTTTAATATGACATTATGACTCAATGACATATTGTCTACATTTTGTGGAATAAGGAGAGAATCCAAAGAAATAAGTACTCCGTTTTTAAAATATTTCTACTGTATTTGAATAAATGACAATTGAATAACCTTGCAAAAATGTCTATCATCCATTCTCTTGACGCCCGATCACAGTGCTAATAAATGATATTTTAATTCTTCTTCATATCTTTTACGTGTTAAACTTGAGCCTTTATGGGATTTAATAAATGTTCAGCGAAAGGGTTGAATCCACTTCCTGTTCTGTCTACCAACATTTTAACACATTCCTATAGTGTATATTCAGTACAGTCTCTGTTGTATAGTTTTATTTTATTTATGTTAAATAATCTTATATTTCTTAATTGCGCTATATTATTCTATAATTTATAAATGTTTAACTCAATTCCAGTATCTTCATTTTCGCTTTCTCTAAGTAGATGGTAGTCCTACGAATAAAAAAAGTAATGTTTATAAAACAGTCCGCACGTGTATGTATGTGTGAGTGTCTGTAAACAGATTAACTTAAACATGAAAAGTCGGATAAATGCTAAACTTTGATGCAACAGGAAAACTGCTCTACCCCCCAAACTACTATTTACATGAAAGCAAATTCTAGACCTTTTTATTTTTAAAAGAATATCTCGATTCTTTGATTAAAATATTACATATTCAAGATTTTTAAAAGACAATTGTAATATATTATAGCATTAAATTCCTGAAAAGAGCTTGTGAGGTCTCTTCACTCGGAAGGAAATTGTGTAACTGCAGAACGTTTTGCGAAAGACGGCAAAGCAGAACTAAAAATATGGATCTCTTTATAACAATTAATTTATTTGAAATATATGTTTTCTATAAACCATTCCCGACATATCCGTTTGTACTATTGAATATTTTGTCATTCTTTTAAAGCAATGTCGACTTTGGATTTTTCTCGCAATATTGTGGAAGGGTAGTAAAGTCATTTTATTTTAACCATATAGCGTCCAGATCTTAAATATGACTAGTACTGTTCCCTTTGTATCTCTAATGCAGTGGATAATATAGCTATATTTGCGAAATTTATACAGATTTTTATTAACTAGATAGCAAAATATACTTTCTCAAGAACAGTCTGCATGGATACTAATAAACAAGAGAGATTTTCATGTGAATTTAACAAGTCAGATATGCATATTTTATTTAAGAGTGAACAAAATATCTATGGTGTTTCTTCATTTATGATTTAAACTTAAACAGCCATATAATATTTGGACTTTTGACACTTTCATTTATTTATCTTTTAGTATTTTAATAATCTCTTGTTATGTCAACTATAAATGACAACGCCCAAAGTTGATTAGATGGTATTGTATTCTTCCCAAAAATTCGATAACGTGATTTCACAAAAATATACGTTTTGAGGTCTCCTTAGTTCGAAAAAAAGAATTTTTAGAAAAAGATCTGTGTGAGTATATGTGTGCGTGTGTCCGTGTACAGCATAGCTCAAAAACGAAAAGACCTTTAAATACCAAAATTGGTACTTATCGTAGGTAGGATACTCCCTCTTTTTAGTTTCAATGTTAAACTACTTAAACTTTTCTCCAGCGGGAAATGACGTTTCGTTTCATCTCTCTTGTTTTACTGCAGGACATGCAAACTTCAAATATTTCATATATGAACAGATATTAAAAGACTTCACTTTCGATTTAGTCTGTGGTTTTTTCCTTCTAGTTACAAGGAACCAAGTAATAAGATAAATTTTGCCAATGTTTACTTGCTAAGCATGCCTTAGATAAAAGACTACTGCTTTGTCAGGAAATATTTTGAAGGAAAGTTCATTTGAATGAAACATCTGATGAATTCCATTTGCATGACTTTGTATACATTTCTGTAACAAACTATTGTTAAACATTTTATTCTTCTATTTATTTTATTCTAATCGAGAAAAAATTAGCAGAAATGGTCTTAATAGTTGCTTTCTTGTAAGTAGAACGAAAATTAGGGACTGCACTAGCCTAAAGCGATAGTCAAATCTTTTAAAATCTGGTTGATACATGATTGAAGTTCCTTTGTTTGAATGGCCAGAAGTTTACAAATTCCCGTATAAGTATTTTAAAAATGTAACCAGTATAAGGATTATCTCAAAAACGGTCCATTCCTCTAAAAATATATAGCATAAATTGTGTGTTTTAATGAGCTTTACATTTTTTTGTTAAGTATGTTTTTGTCTATCTCTTACGGTTTACCAGTCATGCAAAATTCCACTAAATTCATCCAGAATAAATATGTCTACAAAGGCTATTTTCAGAAAATTCAAGATATTTATTTTATGTATATATATTTTAATCAAAATCATTAGTGTAGTTTTTGAGAAAATCAAACATTTTGAAGATTTTGCCATGTAACGGGTGGTTGGCAGTTGGGGGAATTTCTTGGAAATTGCATCCTTGAAAGATACTCAACTGAAATACCAAGGTAGGTATTTAACGGACCTTTTGTTTTTAAGCTATGCTGCCCACAGAAAGACAGACACCCACACACACATACACACACACACGCACACTATAAACTATGCATCAAAAGATTCGTCTTTTACATCATACTATACAAGATAAACATTACTACTTAGTTCCTTATATGCAGAAGGGAAGTATGGGAATATACCAGCCTAAAGGGATAGTCAAGTTTTTAAAAGCTGAGAGATATACGAACGTTGAATTTTAGTTGGCTTTGCATTTCCAGAAAAACAATATAGAGTGGAATCGAAATGAACGCCGTTTGAGAAGATGCGTGGTTTAAAATTGAAATCAATAAAATGGAATATCTTGGAAACGGTCAACTCAGCGACAAAAATTTGCAAAAACATGTGTGTTTTAAGGAGTTCTACATTTTTGTTGTAGTAAGTTTTCCTGTATCTCCTACGGTTTTTCAGTTATGCAAAAATCTGCCAAAATTCATCGAGAATGAACACGTCTGCAGAAGCTATTCACGGAGAATTCAAGATATACATTTTATTTGTGATGTGAATATCTTTAATAAATACATTTTTATATTTTAATCAAAATCATTAGTGCCATATTTGAGAAAAACTAAATTTTCAAAAAAGCTTGGTATTAACCGTCTGTTATTTTAGGATCTATGCTATCCCCAGTCATACCCACGGATCTTTTTCTAAGAATGCTTTGTTTTTTACTTTTTTTTTGGACTCAGGGCACCCAAAACCTATTTCCGGTGGAAACTTGGTATCGATTTTTTTGGTGGAATACATTACTTCCTCTATACGCTATGTACATATTACTTGTAAAGAAAGTAATAAAGAAATTTAGCCCAGGAAATTTTATTCACCTGTTCAACTGGTAATGATTTTATATTAAGTTAATCTCATGAGACATCTACTCGAATTGTACTCTTATTTGTTAGTGCCGTTAACAAATACCTGAATTTGTGCAAATGTTCTGTCGTCTCTTTTAAACTTTAGATCGCTATATTGAAATATTCTAATGTAATTTGAGGGAAAGAAAATTAAAGAAAAATATCTGATGTGTTTCATTTACATGACATCTCTATATCGCTGTAACAAATTATTGTTAAAAAGCATGTGGTTCTATCTACGTTATGATAATCAAGATAAACATCCGTAGAAATTCTCTTAATTACTTACTTTCTTGTAAGTTGAAGAAAAACAAGGGAATACACTAGGATAAAACAAATGTCAAATATCTTAAAAGCTGGTTGCCATGTGGTTGAAATCCGTTTCTATACAGGGCCAGGAGTTTATAACTTACCGTGTGAGAAACGTTTTAAATATTTTAAATCTGACACAAATAACAAGGAATACCTCAGAAGTGGTCAATTCCAAGAAAACAACGTCATAAATTGTGTGTTTTAACGCTTATCTTTATTTTTTGAGTAGTAAGTTTCTGTGTATCTCTTACCGGCTACGCAAAGTTGAGCAAAATTCATTCAGAATAAAGAGTTCTTTAGAGGCTATTCCCAGAAGATTGAAGATATACATATTATTTGCCATATAAATATCTTTAATATACGGTATTTTAATGAAAATCATTAGAGCCATTTTTCAGAAAATCAATATTTTCGAAAATTCTACCATGTTAAGGGCAGCTTGGGGCAGGTGGGGTTTCTCAAAATCTGGGTGTCGTATCCCTGGAATATACTAAACTTATATACCAGGTTTGGTATTTTACCGACTTCGTTTTTGAGTTATCGTGCTCACAAACATACAGACACACGGACACACACGGACCTTTTTCTGCAAATGTTTTTTTTTTATACATGGGACCTAGAACGTGTATTTCCTATGAAAACCTCGGTATCAAATTTTTGGGTGGAATGCAATGCCTCTCTATACTGTATACAATGTACACTAGTAAAAAAAATAACCCAGGAAGATCTAATTATTCACCTCTTCAACTAGCAATGATTTTCAACTAAGTTAATAACATGAAATATCTACTCGATGTTAACAAATACCTTAATTTGTGCAATAGTTGTATCATCTCTTTTAAACTTTGAAATATTCTATTGTAACTTGAGGTAAACCAAAACCTGCTCAGTCGGATTGCTCACTATACAGGATTTAAGTTCATATCCCCGAAAATGGGGTCCGCAACAATGTGTCTCGGTACTTAAGTTCTGTGAGCTCAAAGAATGCATGTTTAACGTGTCTGAAAACGGGCTATATCAGCTTGAGAAGTTAACCTAATTTGGATGTATTTATGTCCGCTCTCTGGCAAGACATACTACTCTGCATGAGCAGAGGTAATAAATAATGAAATAATTAAAAATTCCTTCCTCTAAACCGGAAATTCCTCATGCAATATATTGGTGTAATAACGAGCGCCCTTCATGTCGGGGAACTACTATTAGTGCTTCGCCAGCAGCCATGCACTAGGTGGGATTGACCCGAGATCACGTTGCATATTAACAGGTGACGAATATCATATGCGACAGTGTCATATATCCCAATGATGTCAGCTGGAATTGTCTACAGTAAGCCCGACCTGTTCTCTTGTATATGCGTCTTGATAATGAAGCTTGAATGTAAAATTAATCAAATGACTCAGCATTATCGAGCAAGATAGCGCCGCGGTAACGTGTGCTACTCGCAATCTGGAGGCCGCGTGTTCGAATCCCGTGACCGCCTATTGCTTAATTTCATGGTTTCCTTTGATCGTCAGTGATTGCTGGAAATGTTGTTTACATCCCCTAAATTTCATTGTGTTCTTTGTCACGGTTGAAGGACCAGGCCACGGCGTTTAGAGGATTGTGGCTGGGCGGTGGCTGTAGATGAGTCTTCCTTGCATCGTTGCGGCTTTTTGAGTTAAGATCCTTTCGGAAAACCACCAAAGACTCTAGGCTTATAAGTTACATCCAGGAGGTGTCCGAGGCATGAAAACTGGAACCGTTAGGGAGGCTTTCTATGCTTGCGTTCGTACTGCAAATTAGTATGCCCTTCGGGACTCTTACCTCAATCTTCCCTCATCCGGTCACGTATGTCCCGAAGGGCCCGAGGGCAGCTCTGACCTAGTGACGTAGGTTAATCCTATTCCGACATTATTTCCATGCGTGATCCAGTTTTGGTACTTTTGTTATTCTGCCATTAGAGCAGCTTTATAACCTACTGGTCTATTATAAAATTGTAAGGTTATAAGTCGCAAATTATAGCCCAAGGTGGAGAGCTCTAAGCCGCAAAGCCTAGTCGAAGGATGCTTTTCATAAGTGCTGAAGTGGAACACTTGTGACCGAAGGTCGCGATTGCAAAGCGACGACAAGGCTTAGTCAAGTTGTCTGTGAAACTAAACACCCCAGTGATCCCAAAAAAGATGTCAAAACCTCAGCAAACCAGTCGATTTCAAATGTAAACATGACAATGTTTTCAAGACATTAAAATCAATCATCTATGGAGATTTTACCCTTATTGCTAATCCACCTCAGCTCAGCGTGAAGTCTCAGGAGAGGGGAAAAAATCTAAAAAATATGTGTTCCATACACATGACATTTTCTACCCACTTTCGTTTATTACTTTTCTCAATTACTTGCCTACTGTAAACATTCTACCCAAAATTACGACTTTGATTTCGCCAGATATAAACCTTAAAGATTCCTTGAATCCTAAATATAAATTTTAGAAGACAAAAAGGTCTGTGTGTGCTGTCTGTATTTGGGTGTGTCTGTAAACAAAAGAAATAGACTGACAACTTCCTGTTTGAGAGAAGTAGAAGCATTTAAAAATTGAAACTAACAACATAAATATGTTGGAAAATTGTTAGCTCTATACAAAGAGGTATATTATGTAAATTGTGTGTTGTAACGAGCTCTACATTTACATACAGTAAGTTTACGATTTACTGGTTACGCAAAAGTTATTGAGAATGAAGAGGTCTTCAGGAGCTATTCTCAAGAAATTCAGGATATACATTTTGTGTATAATGCAAATAGCTTAATATGCGATATTTTAATCAAAATGGTCATCTACTTTTGAGAAAAGCCAAAATTTTGAATAATGCTCTATGTAAAGGGTAGCTTTATGGGGAACAGAAAACCTTTGTGTCGAATTCTTGGAAGATCCTGAACCACCAAGCTTGTATTTAAATGACTCTCGTTTTTGAGTCATGCTGTTCACAGATACACACGTGTACCCTCTTTCTAAATGCTTTTTTTATACTCTCCTCACGTACTATGTACATACGTAGAGTATAGAGAAGGTATTGTAATGCACCCAAAAATTCGATACCGCGATTTCACCAGAAATGCATGTCTTGAGTCCACGTGAATATAAAAAAATCATTTTTAGAAAATCGTTCGTGTGTGCGTTCCGTCTGTGAGTATGTGTGTCTGCATAGCTCTAAAACAAAAAGTCCGTATACTACCAAACTTGACATTTAAGTTCAGCAACTCCCAAGGATGCGAAGGGAAGATTTTTATAAAAATCTCTCTAACCCCAACTAACGTTTACATGGAAAAAAGTTTCGAAAATATTAATTTTCTCAAAAGTGACTAACTATTTTGATTACGAGCTCTTATATTTAAAATATTTACATAAAAATAAAGTGTATATCTAGAATTTTCTGGGAATAGCTTCTAAAAGACTTCCTTAATCTGGATGTTTTCATTTTTTAATTTACCATAACTAGTAAACCGTAAGAGATAGACAAAAACTTGCTACACAAAAAATGTAGAGATACGTAAAACACACAATTTATGACGTATACATTTTTTCTTGGAGTTGACCGTTTTCTAGATATGCCTCATTTCATATGCCTGATTTCAGCTTTAAAATAATTTAACTTTTCTCATACAGGGATTTGTCAGCTCCCGTCGATATAAACAAAGTAACTTCGGTCACATAGCAACCAGCTTTTTACTATCACTATAACCTATGATACTCTCTTATTTCGCTTCTAATTACAAGGAAGTACGTAATACGACTATTTCTGCTAGTGTTTTCTCAATTAGTATGAAGTAAATGGAAGCATACGCTTTTTAAAAATAATTATTTGCAGAGATGTAGAGCAAGTCATGTGAATCAAGCACATGATTTTTTCCTGAAGATGATCATTTTAAATATTGCTTGTATTATTTTTAGTTTTAAATCACTGAAACCTTTCACTCGATTTGTCAATTCCTGGCAATGGAAATAAACGGATTTCATCCATATGGCAATCAACTTTTAAATGAATTTTCTGTCGGTTTAGCTTAGTGTATTCCCTTATTTCCCTTCTACTTATTAGAAACTTAGTAATAATACCATTTCTGCTCATGTTTATCTTGATTAGCATGAAGAAGAAAGAAGAATAAGCTTATTAACAATAATCTGTTACAGCGATGTAGAGAAAGTCATGTAAATGGAACACATAAGACTTTTTCTGGTTGGAATTTTGTTACATAACTGCGTGTGTTATTTATGGATAATATATAACGTAAATTATTGTAGTGAAACATGTAACCTTATATTTGTGCTCCATTTTAATAAAGGAGAAGTTTCGCTTAACGTATTCACATTCAGCATGGGCTTTTACCATCACTAACGATCTTATAGTAGGATCCCGAGTGTGTATAAGCCTGTGTATATTTGATTTACCCTCCAGGAAGGTTTTCGCTGCTATTAACTCGCTCTATTAAATACGTACACGGTCAGCCAAACAATCTAGCAAAATGAACAAAATAAAAAAGGGCGCTACAGCAAAAACTAAAGCAATCCAATTTAAAAAACCGTTGACAGAACTAGGCTCTCAAACCCCACGTACGAAATAAAGGCAAAATTTAGAGCTGAACTAATATTGCTCGACAGAGCACAGCAAATGTTGCTCTTTTTGTATAGTTTACTACCTGACGAAACAACACATCAGTAAACTTTTAGGAATATAAAAATAAAAACAAAACTATGGTTGAGTAATGCTCACTTTGATATTGTTTTGGTGCAGTACCTCAATCAATACATTTCCTAAAATAAAGCACATAGAAGAAACCTGTGAAGATACGAAATAAAAATGTGATATTTTCCATTCTCTACAGCTAGTCAATGTTTAAAAAAGCTTACTCTTCTGTTTACTTCATGCTAATCGAGAAATAATTCGAAAAATGGTCTTATTAATTACTTCCTTGTAAGAATTAGGGAAATAAGGGAGCACATAGACTAAAGTGACAGTTAAAGTCTTGTTCGAATGCGATTGAAATTCCTTTCTTTGTAAGGACAAGAGTTAACAAAATATAAGTATTTTATAGGTGATGCCAATAAAAAGGAATATATCTAAAACATCATCTCTGTGAAAAAATGCATATAACATAAATTTTGTGTTTTAACGAGCTCTACATTTTCTATTCAGTGTATTTTGTCCATTTTTACAGTCTACCAGCTATGCAAAACTCCTTAAAATTCATCCATTATTTGTCATGTAAATATCTTTAAAATATTATATTTTAATAAAAATCGTTAGAGCCAGTTTTGGGAAAATAAAACATTTCGAAAAATTTTCCACGAAATGGGTATTGTAGGGGAATTTTCTTGAAAATCTTCGTGTTGCATCCTTGGTAGGCACTGAACTGAAATACCAAGTTTGGTATTTAACGGACTTTACGTTTTTGAGCTATGTATGCTGCCCACACACACACACACACACACACACACGCACACACAGTGAGAGACAGACATACTCAGACATTTTTCTAAATGTAGAGGAATACAAATCTGATATATTTCATTAGCATGGCTTTCTCTAGCCATTCTGTAAAAGATAATTCTTACAAAACCTGATGTGCTTAATTCACATGACTTTCTCTATATCTCTACAACAAATTATTGTTAGTAAGGCTATCTTTCTATATACCATATACTAATCGAAATAAGCAATAGCAGAAATTGTTTATCACTTAGTTTCTTATAGGTAGAAGGTAAATAAGGGGATACACTATGCTCAACCGACAGTCGAATGCTTTAAAATGTGGTGCTATGGTAAAGATAGAGGATTCTCTTTGTCAGATGTTGAGAAGTTCTCGTATGAGAAAAGTATTTTAAAATTGAAATCAATAAAAAGGAATATCTTTAAAACGGTCAACTGCAAGAAAAAAATGCATATAACATAAATTGTGTGTTTTACCGACCTCTAGATTTTTTGCTTAAGCTTTTGTTTATCAGTTACGATTTATCAGTTATGCTAAATTCCGCAAAATTTATTCAGAATAAAGATGTTTTCAGAGACTATTCCCAAAAAAATCAAGATATACATTTTGTTTTTAAAGTAACTATCTGTAATATAAAATATTTTAGAGACATTTTTGAAAGCATAAAATTTTCGAAATAGTTTCATGTAAAGAGTAATTGAGGGTGGGGGAATTTTCTTGAAAATCTTCGTGTCGCATCCTTAGTAAAGTTTGGTATTTAATGGACTTTTCGTACTTGAGCTATTTTGCCCACATATACATGGAATTTTTTCTAAAAATAATTTTTTTTGGATTCAGGGGGCCCCAAAACATGTGTTTACTGTGAAATTTTGGTATCGAATTAGTGCAATACAATACCTTCTCTATACACTATGTACATAGTACGTGTAGAGATGGTAAAAATCTGATATGTTCCATTAACATGGCTTTCTCTAGCTATTCTGCAACAGATTGTTCTTATAAAAACTGATCCTTCTCTGTACTTTGTATAATAAAGATAAACATAGGAAAGCAGAAATGGACGTATTAATTAGTTCCTTATAAACAGAAGGAAAATAAGGGAATTCACTACTCTAAAGCGATACATACCTGTCAATATTTATCTTGATTATCATTGTCTAATGTTTTTTGCAGAACAGTTATATGAATGGAGTATATGAGACTTTTTGTCTTTTTCCGTTTCTGTGATTATCGAGAATCCAAAAGACTACACCTTATGTTAATTTGACAAACAGTTTTGTTTGAATGCAATAAATTGTTTTTCTTTTAATCATTTTAATTTTATCCTTTTATCATAAATGGAAATTAAAAAGTAAGATAGATGAATTCGTAAAAAGACAATTTCAAGGCACGTGAATCAGGATTGTCAGGACCTCAGAAACGATAATCACATGAAACGGACGATCTCTAATAATAAACACCAAAGTATTTCTAGAGAGACTGATAGAAAGTGTACATTTCCAATATTTAAGAAAAAAATTTTGTATGTTAAAATATTATGATATTCTCTAACCACTGGCGTTTATTTATCAATAATAATAATAATAATAATACGATTACAAACCATTCCTATGAAAGTTTATTAATTTTTCTACATGTTTATTTACATAAATAATAGGGAAGGTATTGTACTCAACCCAAAATTCGACACTGATATTTCACCTGAAATACATTTTTTGAGGACTTCGGATAACAAAACAGCATTTTTTATAAAAAGATCGATGTAGTGTATGCGTGTATGCATTTATGGACCACATAGCTCAAAAATGAAAAGACCATTAAAAACCAAATTTGGTATTTAAGTTTGGTATCTTCCAAAGCGGGACAAAGATTTTGTAAATCTCGCCACCCAAATTATTATTTACGGGGAACATTTTTCAAAAAACTTTGATTTTTCTCAAAAAATAACTCTAATGATTTTGATGAGCATAAAATATATTAAAGATATTTACAGGACAAATAAATTGTATATTTTGAGTTTTCTGAAGATCACCTTATTCCTGATTTAGTTTTGCATAATTGTTAAATCGTAAAAGATAGACAAAGACGAAATACACAAACATGTAGTTCCCTTAAAACATATTTTATATAAATTTGTTGTGTAGAGACCGTTTCTGAGACATTCCTAATAATTGGTTTTAGTTTTAAGCTACACAGACGTTTCTCAAACGGCAGGTCATATTTTGCACAAAATAAACCGAATATCAGTTGTTTCACATACCGACAGGTTTTTTAAAAGTTTTGACTATATCTTTGGCCTAGAAGGAGCTAATATCACCATTTTTGCTAATGTTTATCTCGATTATTATTACATAAAGGAATAAATCTTTGGAACCATGGTTTGTGAATGTCATGTGCATGCAACACGTCAGATTTTGTTTCTAACTGCTTCATAAACTTTGCATTAATAACTTCATACACAAATTGTGGCTAAATATCCCAGCCTCGCACTATCTCTATTGACACGTTCTAGCATTTCAGGTGTCATTTTAGTATGCGCCAATTCCTAAAACTTTGTTGGTTTTGATTCGTACATTTTCGATATGATGTACCTCTACAGACAAAACTGCAGAAGAATTTTTAGAAAAGCATCAGTGTGTATATGTGTGTGTACAACTTTGAACAGTATAGTTCAAAAGAGAAAATAGCGTTAATGTACCAAAATTTATATTTAAGTTTAGTATTTCCCAAGGATATGACACAAAGATGATCAAGAAAGTCCTCCTACCCCAAACTACTCTTTACATGAAAAAAATTTCAAAAACGTCTATCTTCTCAAAAATGGCTGTAACAATTTTGATTAAAATATGGTATATTAAACATATTTAAATTACATATAAAATGCATATCTTGAATGTTCTGGGAATAGCCTCTGAAGACCTCTTTAGTGTGGATGAACCGTAAGAGCTAGACGAACTTTTATAACACGAACAATGCAGATCTGATTAAAACACAATTTACACATGATCATTTTACACCTTGTAGTTGGTTTCAGCTTTAGAACTTTTCACATGGGGATTTGTCAACTCCTACCAATGCAAATAAACGGATTTCGTCCACTTCATAACCAACTTTTAAAAGATGTGACCATCGCTTTAGCCTAATGTATTCCCTTATTTCCTTTCTACTTACAAGAAATAACAAGTCCATTTTTCTTATATTTTATCTTGATTAGCATAATTTAGATATAAGAACAAACTGTTACATAACTTTGTTACCAAGATGTACAGAAAGTCACGTTAATGGAACACATCACACATTTTGACGTAAAAATGCATAGCGTGGCTTCCTTTTTAAGACAAGTAAGGTCTATAGTCCCGTGTCGGCACGTAATAAAACCTCAGATACGATAAAGAGGTCTCTTAGCAAAAATAAGTATTCTAGAACAACGGTTCCCAACCGGTGTGTCCCGGCAGCCTAGGGTGCCGTGTGATTGGCTAAGGGGTAACGCGAGATATTGAGATAAACAAAAAAAAATACCTTCTACTGAAGCCTTAAGTCTTGTAAGGTCGTGAAATAAAATAAGTCAAATCAATTACTCTCATGCACGGCAGATGGTGATAGTGGTCGATTCATTTTAATAATTCAGTTATACTAGTATCCCAAGATGGCATTACAGCTATACCCTGCCGAATATTCCCGAGACTACTCGCTTCCTCACGAACATTCCCGAGACTTCGACAGATGAATATATAAAAGTGTACGCCGCTTGGCGCTTTCAGTTGTCTTCCTCGCGTTGATTCACAGTGTTTAGCTATGGATAAGTTCATTGTTAAACGTAAACGCCAGGACAGTGAAAGTGAACAGTCGGCTCCTATTACTTGCTTTAAGAAGCCAAATCTTACAGTTTCTCCCGGACCGCCGAATTCACCACATAAAGAAGACAAGCGAAAGAAAAGAATATACCAGGACAGTTACTTAGCGTATGGATTTAAGTGGAATAACAACGAGGAAAACCCTATCCCTGTGTGTTTAGTTTGTGGCGAAACACTTAGCAACGAGGCCATGGTACCTAGCAAACCGAAGCGGCATCTTACAACAAAGCATCCTAGTGTGTCACAGAAAAGTGTAATGTATTTTTCACATATATTAGAAGGGGAGAAGAAAACAGATGTGCGAATGGTAAAGAGAATGACCATAGGTGATACTGCTCTTGAAGCCTCATTTAAAGTAGTAGAACTGATAGCCAAAAAAAAAAGAAACCTCATACTCTTGGAGAGGAAATCATTGGCCCTGCATGTCAAGTTATAGTTTCAACAATACTTGGCGAAGGAGCAGCTAATCAAATTTCGAAAGTTCCTCTGTCCAACAACACAATCAGCCGCAGGATATCTGAAATGTCATGCAATATCAACGAACAAGTCACGGAGAAAATAAAAACTTATAGAACATTTGCTTTGCAAGTAGATGAGAGTCTCGATATTGGTGACAGACCGCAACTCCTTGGTTTTATCAGATATATTGATGAAAAAGATATTAGTGAACAGTTTCTGTTCTGTAGACCACTGGAGACTAACTACAACCACAGGCCATGATATTTTCGTTTCTATTAATTCCTATCTCAATGACCATGGTCTTTCGTGGAAAAACTGTTGTGGTATATGTACAGATGGTGCACCATCTATATCTGGGAAAATTAAAGGTTTTACTGCCAGAGCTCTCAATGAAAATCCATCCATTATTATAACTCACTGTTTTCTGCATAGAGAGGCATTAGTCGTGAAAGCGTGTAATGGAGATTTTGCTGAAGTGTTTAACCAAGTTGTGAAAATGGTGAATTATATGAAGTCTCGACCTTTAAAGTGCAGAATTTTTGAACAGTTATGTCGCGCAACGGATGCAGCTCATACCTCTTTGTCACTTCACACAGAAGTAAGGTGGTTGTCGCGGGGTCGTGTATTGAACCGCTTTCTCGAACTTAAAGAACAGCTAAAAACTTTTTTTAAGGATAAAAATCAAGACACATTTCATGAGCTCTTACTAAGTGATTCTTGGTGTTTTGAACTGTCGTATCTGGCAGATATTTTTCATAAGCTGAATGAACTGAATGTTTCGATGCAGGGTCGACATGAAACAATAATCTCCTCATCCAATAAAATGAAAGGTTTTAAAAGAAAACTTAGTTCTTGGAAGTCTGCAGTTCAAAAAGGAGATTTGTTGAACTTTCCATCTCTTCTTAATGTGGCAGGAGATAAAGATCTGGGTAAACTGAAAGACCGCATTTGTGATCACTTATCAATATTGCAAGATGCAATAGATGCGTACTTTCCAACTATTTCCACTACGAATCTCGACTGAGTTGTCTCACCATTTGATTTCGTAGATAGTGCAGAGGAAATAGATTTCACTGCTTGCGAACGAGATGAATTTATTGATCTTTGCGCTGATTCCACACTCAAAGGTAATTTCACCAAGAGAGAGGCGTCGGTGGCTAGTTTTTGGCTTCAACAGAGAGAGGAGTACGCTAACCTAATGAAGAAAGCAATTAACGCATTTTTGCCCTTTTCAACATCCTATCTATGCGAGCAAGCCTTCTATGGTGACAATAAAATGCAAAGCAAGAAATAGACTGAATAACCTTGAGGATGATTTGCGTGTTTCATGCCAACTGTAATACCCGACATCATATATCTGTGCTCTAAGCATAAGTCACAAGTTTCACATTAATCATTAATCGAACAAAATTTATTGATGGATTTTTACTCAGTGATTGTAGTAAAGTTTACTGTATTATGTTATGGTGTACGTTATTACTGTATAATATTTCAATAAATTAACATATTAAGCTTAATTTTCTTTTAATTCAAGGAAGGGAGCCCCTGGTGTTTAATGTTATTCCCAAGGATGCCGTGAACTTCCAAATGTTGGGAAACACCGCTTCCACGTATCATCAGTGTCATCGCCTGCGGTGCCATTTGTAGTAAATGTGTGCGTTAAACACTATCGAAAAAAAATTATACATCACCGTTACCTTCATTTAAATTATCTGCAAAGAGTACTCACGTAGATCACTTTATATCGATACAATTTCCTCTCTTTTAAAATTATTTACATTGACCTTTGGGGCACTTCTTAGTTTTCTTCAACTTTACTAAGCCGTAAGATTAATGGCTTTACTCCGCCAGCTGTATTATTATTATTATTATTATTATTATTATTATTAGTAGTAGTAGTAGTAGTAGTAGTAGTAGTAGTAGTAGTATTACAATTATTATTTATATTATTGTTATTGTTGTAGCTATTATTATTAATATTGTTGTTATTGTTGCTATTATTATTAATAGCAGTAGTAGTATTACTATTATTATTAATATTATTGTTATTGTTGTAGCTATTATTATTAATATTGTTGTTATTGTTACTATTATTATTATTAGTAGCAGTAGTAGTATTACTATTATTATTAATATTATTGTTATTGTTGTAGCTATTCTTATTGTTATTATTATTGTTATTGTTGTTATTGTTACTAATATTATTGTTTATATTATTATTGTTATTATTATTATTATTATTACAAAACGTTCTGGTAAAAGAATAATCGAAGTAGTGAAGATGAAGTTTAAGTTTAAGGTAATACATATGTGAAATTGAACCAAAAAATTGTGAAAAGCAAAAAAATTATTTGGTTTTAGGGTATATGATAAGAAATCTAAAATTCAAGAATATATTTTGTTTTTCCTGCGCGACCAATTTTAACTACCAATTCAATGAAGGTAAATATTTTTAGGCGCATGCTCATTAATAGGCATACCAAATTTAAATCTTGTTTCCTTTCCCAACACTTTTCCATACTCAAAATGTTCCACACGATTAGTTTTTAATTAATATGTTTGAACATTCTTATACTGCCTCTTAAAAGCACACTTAAGAAAACTGTCATATTTTTTCGAAATAGTTTTCATATTTTGTTAAATATGTTAATGCATTTTGAAAAATCAAGAGTATTATTATTCTTATTCTTATCATTATCATTATTATCATTAACATCACCATTATTATATCATATTCTTATTATTATATTATTATTTTTATTATTGTTACCAACATCATTCTATTTTAGTTAGTTATCGTGCAGAGGATAGCGTACAGCTTATTACGGTACAATTTCAGCATTGTGGCCAATGGCCCTATCCCAACAAGAACTTCCCTTGAACGACTCATTAGCTCTTAATTTCAACTCTGTTCGATAAATACTGTTAAAGAAGGCAGAGTCTATTTGGAAATTCCTTCAGTTCCATTCCAACTTGTTTCTCTATAGTTTAAATGAGGTTTGTGTATTCGTAGTTACTGGAAACCGCAACCATTGTCCATATGTTGACAACATTTGTAATGCTGCTTTCCTGTTAATACAAGCCTCCGAATGTGAGCACGAATAGCATTAACAAGCATAGATAGCACTGAGTACGCTCTAACGCTGAGCAACACGTGGTGAGCAGTCTTCTGTTTGTAGTCTGGTGTTACCTGCAGCAAGGGAGCCCTTTTAAAACCAATGATTAGGCAACACATTCACCATTACCGTAGAATGTACTTGTATAGGGACGGTGCTGGCGGGCCACCTGTTATTGGCAGCTAATGGATAAACACAAGAAATAAAACAAAGAAACTGGCTGTGTAATTCACATTAAAATAAAAATGTTAAACATTTCCAGACATAGCCTTAAGATGAAACGATTTAACAAAGGGAATTATATAATGGTAACTACCTAAGGGATGACTGTACTTTCGTAAAGATTATAACCTGCAAGCATATCTGCAAATTAAATGCCCAACAGCTGAATATTCTCTAGAAATGCACAGCGCTTCCCGCTCCACATGACTATTTCCTGACACTTCAAACATATATATTTTGTACCGTTGCTTTTGCTGCTTTGCCTTTCAGGGTTTCTCTACCTTTCCGTTCTTACCCTGTAATCCCAATTGCCATTATTACGATCAATCTAGTGATTGAGTATCTCCAGATTACGTCTTTATTCCAGACACCGATCACTCATCCTTCAATGCATCTCTCCAATGCCAGGTGACTATAGTAAAATGCTTTTGGTCAACTACCCTCGTCCACTGAAGAGCTTGTCTTTCGATCCTTTTTACCGGCCTCTCCAAATTCATCATGTGTCTCACCTCTTCATTTCTCCTTCTTTCTAAGCTGGAAACACTGACTCTTCCATTCCATTCCTCACAGCCCATAGGTCACTATGCTTTCCATAACATATTTCAAAATAATCTTCTTCTTCCTAAGATTTGTCATAGTCCTAATCCACAGTACTCCATTCAACATTCTTATAGATTTTCGTGTTTTTACTAAACTGCTATCTACCTTAACTTTGCTGATTCATCAATAATTCATCCCAAATATTTAAATTGTTTACAGTTCTAATAATTCCTTGTCATAGGAAGATATCTTTCTATTCCTTCTTCTACAGTATTCATTTGTTTTCATATTGTAACAAAAACGCTTTTTTATTCTAACAAACACTTTAGTTTTTCTACAAATGGATTACAATCAGAACCTGCTCACAGATAACTTTCTTCAATGTTTTTGTAACAATTCTTTTTGACGTTCGCGGCGGTGGCTACTACGCTACCAATTTAGCGTCGAAACTCACTCAACTGCTGCACGCGATGCATTTTCTGTAGAATTTAACGTCTTTCCGCTTTTTATACCTGGAAATTTCCGGACCTGTCGTACGTGCAAAACATTGTAGCTGTTCCTAAATTCAATTAGATGTAACAATGCGGGCTTTGAGTCAATTTACATTCCGACAGAACACGTGACCACTCGCACAGGTGTAACAATCACAGCTGGGATATCAAAAGAATTGGCCCCGGCACAGGTGTCCACTATCACGTGTTTCCCCAACAGTTAGCTATAAATTACACACTCTTTCGGCGATTACGGCCATCGTAAATAAAGCATATCGATTGCCGTGCGTATTGTATTTGCGTGTTTTGGTACTCTAAGGTTTTTCGATTGGATGCGTGCAGGCAAAGTTGGTCTTCTTCTGACGGAAATAATAGAGTTAACCATTGAACATGTTTTGATTATTAATTTGTACCATTCTACCTTCAAACACAAGTAAGTTGGTACATAAGGATGAGATAGATACATCGGAGTTATGTTCAACACTCAGTCCATTCTATTTGGTATAAGTACTCTTATGATTTTCCTTCAAGTAGAAGATCCAATCTGTTTCATTATCATTGTTGAATGAATGAATACGTCTCGTATTTATTTAAATACGAGTATACATACGTCGCGCATATCGCAAGTGCTTTTGCAATACACAACATAGTGAATATATTAAAAACAAACTAAAAGAATGAAAATAAAAGGACAAAGATATTCAAAATAGTATAGCATCTTCAATTTACAACACACAATAAACCGTATACCGATGTATTAATGTACCCCATTATAGGAAATAGACAAAAAGCTTAAGAGAAATATATACACACAATACAATCACCCCAACAAAATAATGCCCGAAAAGGATGAATAAATATATTTAAAACATTATAATCACTTTCAGCTCTTATCACCTCCCTCGTCCCTACTATCAGCCTTCTCAGATCTTATCTTTCTCGCCTTAAGTTAAAATTTACCTATCCCGTCCGCGTCTTCCGTGTCTGCCAGTAGAATCCATTCGCCGTGGTAGAGGATCGCGGTGAATACTTTTCCCTCCATTGCTCCGTACCCCTACATCTTGCCAACATATTAGTGCACAACTGTTCCTTCTCGCAAATGTGGCATGTTCTCATAACATTCACGTCAGTAATTTTTATCATCCGCCATGCTCCTAGCCTAGTCTAATCTGTCTAATGAGTTTGGTACCTGTTTTGATGTATTGCTACATGCCCCACACTTATTTTAGCGCAGACTGTACTTCCAACGAAGCCTCCGTTCATTGTGTAATTCTCGATTTTTCTCCAGATACTCCGTCTGTTTCCCTGCCTCGCCATCTAAATATATCCTATCTCTAGGGTTTCCAAATATTTCTTTAATTTTGATGTCCATGTCGAATTATCTTCCATGCGAAGCACAAGTATTCCGATACGAGATCAAGGGTACAAGTGAACATGATTTCTTAGAATTAATAAAGAAGTTATAGCATAAAACTACAAGGGGTTACATATGGAAGAGCTTCGAAATTATGGTTATGAAAACAACAACATAATAATACTTTTTGAAAAAGTTAAAGAGAATTATATTTTTAAGTAAGAATAGTTTATTTTAGTATAACTAGTTTTACATATGTCATTAAGTATGATGACAAAAATAATATTGTATATCATCTACCTAACTGTAAGCAAAAAATCAATTGCATGTAATATTGTTGCCACTCAATTCGCAAGAATTCGTTAGAAATGACTTACGAATGCGTCGTTGAGAACACACCAATTCGTTGAGCTTAACCTTGAGTTTAATGAATTATGTCTTCTTTAGCTTCCAGTAACGTAATTACTTTCATCACTCTGACTTTCTGTCTAAAGCTTGCTAATGACTTTTACAACGGAGTTATAGCACATACATTTTTATATCATTCCCTACTTTTAATGTATCATTTACCGCAACTTATTCAGCTTCCTCATTAATGCCTTTGAAAATAATTATTAACTTCTCACAGCAATAATCGCGTTATCAAGATTTTGTTTATCTATTACTTGAACAAAGGTCATTCAAAATGAAGATGGCGTCACACGCTTCCAAGTAAATTCACAGCAAACATTTCTTTGTTCATACAAATATTATAATGTGTGCCAGTTCAATTAAAGCATTGCTTCCAGTTAAACACTGAAACTTAAATATTTTGCAATTTAAACGGAAATTAGTGTGAGTAAATTTGGAAAGATATGTGAGTTGCGTCCGTGAACATTTCTGATAACTATTTAAGTTGGGAACTTTTCAATAATGTTTACACACACACAATCATACTAACTGCCTTTCTTGAGTCCAGGAAACGTCAAAATGATTATTTTCGGTGAAATATTGATATTGACCATTTGTTGGAGTTCATCTTATTATCATAGAAAGTAAAGAAAGTAGGAATTATACCAGCCCAGAAAAAGTGCTATAAAGGTGAAACTACCCTATTTAGAGTTTAGCTATGTGTAAATAAATGCCTCGTGAGGTGGAATAATGATATAAAGTATTAACCTACTTTATCATTGCTGTAGTACGCAATGGATAGTATATATTTATTGCTTGCCTATTCTCTCAATTTAATGCCAGTTGAAGCCTCTAGGCCAGCAAGAATAACTTAATGTGAAATTTTATCTGCGAGTCAGCATTCATGATTGCCACTTGTAATGCATTTGTTATTGCTACGTTTTTCAAAACATGAGTTGTACTTTTTAATATGAAACACAAAGGTTGTTTAATTATAGATATATGTTGGAAGCCAGTTATATGTTTTTTTTACTTTTGTAATTTTATGATTTTATTTGCTCAGTTTTCGTAGTTTTGAAGCATGCTTAGTCCATAATCATTTTATAGTATCAATGTTTTTTCACATTCACTTTTGACAGTTATTCAGTCTTCAGTTGTGTATTTTTTTTCTTGTTTTATTTCTGTTATCGATCCTATTATGTTTTTCGTCGCTTTAACAACGTTTTCCTATCTCTCGCTATTTGGTAGGATACCTCGTTTACAGTAGCCTTATCTTTGAACCATACTATCTTCGCTTCGCACCAAGCAGATGGCGTTGGAGATCCGTCTGATGTAGCTGTTGTACCATCCATAGATAAAGTGCAGCTAGCCTTTTAAGGTCACATCTCCTCAAATTATATCTACTACTCTGCTACGCAACAAGCAGATGGGGTTGGGGTGCCATTTGTTCTCCTGCTTACACTATCGGTGCAAGATGGCAGCGCAAATGCAATTACCATCTATTTTCAGTTTTGCTATAGTTTTAGAGCGACAGTGAACCTTTGGTTCATGATATTACATGTCCATTCTAGTATTTATTTTGGCGACTGAGGGAAACCTCAAAGAAAGAAAAAAAGCCTTAGCAGATTGGTTGGCCAATGGGATTTGAATTCAAGGCCTTCTAAATAGAGTTTCAGACGTTAGCCATCTTGCTAGGATTATTTCTCTTGTTTGTTTTTCTGGGTATATTTTGTCTACGTGGCAACCACTCTAACAGAGGAAACTAAGTCAAACCTTTCCAAATAAAATTCTTCAATGTGTGTTGTACCAGTGTATGTGTGTATATACAGTTCATTTGTATCATTTTCGGCTAGTGCTTGTAGGAGTGGTAAGGGTGCCGCTTGATGCAGGAACCGGTATTTCCTTCTCTTTCACACCTACGAATAGAATATATATTAACAATACTATATCCGAAAATATAATTTCTGTGGGAAGGTATATTTGCCTGGTATATAAACATTGACGTTGTTTTGAAGATTCTCGTTGGTTTGAAAGTGCTGCCCTGCTAGCCACGTATTCAGTTCAGGGAAAAGGTGAAAGTCGCTGGGTGTCAGGTCAGGACTGCACTGCGGATAATCGAAAATGTCCCATTTAAATTGTTCTAGGAGCCGATGGGTTGTGCCAGCAGTGTGTGGACGAGCGTTATCATGGATCAACACAATTCCTGAAGTCAACATTCCTCTTCGTTTGTTTGAATGACTCTCCGCAAACGTCGTAAAGTACGAATATGTTCAAAACAATGTCAATGCTTATTTTAAATCATTACCGGTAACATTTTTTGCAAAGTTTGTGCAGAGGTACGATAAATGTCTCAATCTTTTCGGTGATTATGTTGAAAAGTAATCATAAGTGTACAAATATTTTAGTAATAAAATAATTGTTTTCTATGAACTTGTCTGTTATTTATAGCCTATCGAGGTTGAAAAAACGGCTTACGTAGACTTTCAAATCATCAGCTTACTCTGAAGACGAAGATATTACACATCTTAGAAGCGTTGGAATCGATACATATCCTACTAGAAGCACGAGAAACTTTAGAGTGAAGCTGTTTATGCTGGTACTTATGAAATCTCACTTCACTCCTTCCAGTGTGACCACTTCTGTTCCAAACGCAATTCTAGCCACTAGATGGTAGGGTACTTTATCTTCGCCAAAGTATGTCTAAAGTGCCGAAGGGTAACAATACAACTTAGGGCCACAGAATTGTTTTTTTAGCAGTTTTGTTTTAAAAAAAAATCTAATATAGATTTATGGTGCAAAAAGTAACCTACACTATATTGCGTATGTGCAAAGATTTAATCCCTACAGGACGATTGTAATAGATATTTGGACGCATTTTTAATACCTTTAAATTACCACTTAAACTGAACCCATGTGAATAATTAAATTTCCAGTTGGAAATCTCATATTACTCATTTTAAAAACTGATCATAATTATGCATTGCTTATGAGTTTCCATATTTAGAGTAGTAAAATGTTTGCTAAAGAAAAAGTATCCAATATGTTAACATTTACATCTGATAATTTATTTCAAGGATGTTAAAGAATGTAACTGCAAAAAATGACACCTCGAGTTTAATATCTGTAGGAGGTAAATATTTTTGTATTACAGCTGATATAATTTATAAAAATTGATTAATATATCAAGAATCAATTAGCTATTGAAATGAAATTCAGAATACGCACTTCATTTATAGCAATGTCTGCAAAAGGCTAAATTTGTGTTTCTAATAACTTAAAAATCCCTTTCATAGGTTCCCGGTCCCCTTAAAGTTTTGTTTTCATACTTCGCTATCGTTTTGTTAATATATAGGCTTTGTAATTATCATTTATACGAGAAAATAGCTTTAAGTTTCTCTTCATTTGATTGATGGAAGCTCTCATATACGTAAGTGTTGTACTTGTTTTTCAATTTAACTATATAGGCAATCAATTCTTAACATATTTCTCTAAAATCCCGAAATTTTTGTAACTGGTTAGGCCTTTTCTTGCATGCAACAGAGAATCTTTATATTCCAGTATTCATGGAGAACTGATACTTGCTGGGTGGAGTCGAAATTTGGCCACCTGGTAGTGGAAACTTTAGGAATATTGAAAATTTAATTAACATGCAATTTGAAATTACTCGTTAGCGTTGTTTAAGAGAGTTACATAATATTATATTCAGAGAACAAACACTCATTGTTAAGCACTATGTGTACTAAAACTTGCTTTCTATATATGGCATGTATTGTATTTTATTTGTTAAGAAAATTTGCATAATTTAATCTGTATATACTTCCATAATTATCTTACAAGAACTTCAAATCTATAAACAAATGCAAGTACGCCTAAACATAAAATTGTTATGAAATTGTATCACTAAAATTGTTCAATGATTTATCCCGTTCTTTAAAAAATTCTACTTTTGTTTATTTTAAAATGGGGTTGAGAACTGTTTCAAACAATCATCTTCTTTATAACATCCAAGAATTCGTTACAATTGGTTGGTCAAAATTGTTATTATTTTTGACGTTACTATACATATACACGTCTTTGGCACCAAAAGATCAATTTGTTTATTTAAAGGTCTATCTGCTAGAAAACGTATTAAACATAATTCGAAAACCAAGCTAAATGATGATGACGATGATATATATGTCTATGGGTTAGAATGGTTTACCAGAACTCCAGTAATTAACGAGTGGAGGCAACTGTTCCATCGAATCCAAATCTTCCTGAAACAACTCTCGTTTACGAACTGGTGGCCTCGTAACGACAGAGATGCCAATATAGCTGATACACCAATATCAGGAGCGAACGTTTAAATACCATTGGTTGTCCATGCTCCCCAAAATGAACGATGGTTTATTTCCAGATGATCTAGAGCGAACCAATGCTGAAGGGCATTTGGCTGGATGAGCTGTCCATATTGCACTTTTATCTTCCTCATTGGAGCCATAAAGCGTTCAGGGAGAGCGAGAGGAAATGCGATATTTTAATAGGCGTGGCCCAGCACGGGATTCGATTACAGCGCAAGTGAGGTGGAAGTAATATCATGAAATGATTTCCCACTTGGTTAGTTAATTTTAATTATTTTTCCTACAACAATGTTATTGCATTTAATAATCAGGCAACGGGGACAGCTAACCGAGTGCTGGCTCCGATAACGGCGGTTTTGTTGCATGCATTAATAGGTTTTCCCTAGATTTAGAATAAAGGGATGAATTTATCAGTCTTTTGTATTTTCATATTACGACAGCAAAGGGGAAAAGGTTCTGGGGCACAAGAGACACGTCGAAATTCCCTGTCCTCCTCATCGATCTGCCCCCTGACCTACCAAACCCTTTGGGGCCACAGGGTCTCGTGGTAAGGGATAGATCACCGCAGGTTTGGAACTCGTCGACACGAGTTATTATAATTATATAAACTCCATTTTTGCCCCGGGTCAGTAACTACTGGTAGCCACACTTAACTTCATAATCCAGATTAGGAATTCGACAAAAAGTTAATGACATGCGGAATGTTTAACAAAAGTTGTTAAGCAATTCTAACATTGTAAATAGGACCTTAATAAATTCAATAGCCAGCATAATTCATAATTGTATTCTATAATAGTATGACGCAATATTCAATATTCAATTTATTCACCAATTGTTACAATAATGTAAATGATATTATCACATAAACGAAAGATTAAAATATATCATTAAAATACCTACCCAAATTATCAAAGGGGTCAATTTTTACTTCTTTCACTTAGAACATAGTTAGAGAAGCTATTGCACTTCACCCAAGAATTCAATATCAAGATTTCACAGAAATGCAGGTTTTAGGGTTCCTTAAATAATAATTAAATAAATAAAATAATAATTTTAGAAACTGATTCACGTGTGTGCGTTTGTGTGTGTGTGTGTCCACAAGTCTATGAACACGATAACTCAAAAACGAAAAGTCGGTAAAATACGAAACTTGGTACTTAAGTTTAGTACCTTCGAAAGATACGTCACGATGATTTTTGCAGAAATTCCTCACCCCAAACTACACTTCGCATTGAAGAAAATTGAAAATGTTGATTTTATCAAAATTAGTTTTAAGGGTTTTAATTAAAACACCGTATATTAAAGACACAATATAACAATTTAAATGTGTATTTCGAATTTCCTGAGCATAACCGCTGATTCTCTTCATTCTGACCTTTGCATAACTGGTACAGCGTAAGAGATGGACAACAAATTACGTTTAGAGTTCGTTAAAACAGGCATTTTATGTCACATACAAATTTTTATAGAGTTAAACATTTCCGAGATATTCCTTGTTATTGTTTGAAACTTTTAAATTGCTCTCTTTCAGGAATTGGTTAAAGATAACTAATTTCAGTTTCAATACTACTATCTTTTAAAAGATTTTGACTGTCTTTTAGCCTAGTACATTCCCTTATTTCTTTTCTGCTTATAAGGAATTAAGTAATAAGGCCATTTTGCTAAAGCTTATTAGTATGACGTAGACAGAAGAATAAGTTTTATAAGAATAATTTGTTTTAAAGATATAAAGAAAGTTATGTGAATGGGACACATCAGATTCTTTATCTTCCTTTTAAATAGATCAATTCTCAGTGTTTAACATCGTAAGGTATTTTAATGTACACATTTATACCACAGCTCTGCTTGGTAACACTCAGTCTTTTAAAAAGTACAATCAAAGGCTTTACGCTTCTGCATTGTTGATATACGTATCTTGGACTAGCTGGTATGTATCCACATTTCTTTTTATATGTAATATAATTCATATAAATGTAATTGTGTACCGTTAATGTGCATTTTTGTTCAAAATGGTTTCCAAAGAGACTTTGGTAACAAAATATCCACTTTTAACTTTCTCTAGCACGTATATAATATATACATACAATGTACATAGTAACTAGAGAAGGTGTTGTATGCCACCCAAAAATTCGATATCGAGATTTCACCGAAAATATATGTTTTGAGATACCTTGAATCTGAAAAAAGTATCGTTATAAAAAGGTCCATGTGTGTATGTGTATGTGTGTGCGTGTGCGCGCGCGCGCGTGTGTGTGTTTGTGTGTGTGTGTGGACAGCATAGCTCAAAAACGAAAATATAAATAAAAACCAGACTTGATGTTTATATTTAGTATCTTACAAGGATGGGACATGAAGATTTAAAAAAAAAAATCCCACTCTATATAACCTTTACGTACAAAAATGTTTGTTTTTCTTAAAAATTGCTATAACGATTTTGATTAAAATACTGTATTTAAAATCATTTACATCACAAATAAAATGTACATTTTGAACTTTCTTGGAATAACTTCTGAATACGTCTTTTTTCTGGATGAGTTTAGCAGAGGTTTGCATAGCAGTTAACAATAATAATGGACAAAAACTTAACAGAAAATTTAGATCCTCTTAAAACACGTTATTTATATAATTTACGTTTTTCTTGTAGAGTTTACCGTTTTTAAAATATGCCATGTTATTGATTTCAATTTTAAACTTCCTAACTTTTCTCAAACGCGACTGTAAAGCAAACTGAACTACAATTGGCTGTCACTTTAGTATCATGCATTCCCTCATTTCACTTCTACTTACATTGAAGCAAGTAAGAAGAACAATTTTGCTAATGTTTATCTCAAATAGCATGATGTAAATAAAAGAATAATCATTTGTAAGAATAGTTCGTATTTAGTTCATCAAGAGAAAGTTATGCGAATGGAGCACATTTGATTTTTTCCTGTAGCAACAGGATACTATTAAACTGTGTACTACCGCGACAATAAACATAAGCCCCATAAAAAACAAATCCAAAATAAGAGGAAATGCACTTAGGAAGTTAACGATTTTCTAGACTGTAAACAATTATCCAGTCTGATCCGTTTGAGATACAAGAAAAGTAAAACGTTAAATTTATGAAGTTAATGTACATATCTCAGAGCAATTTTCTGTTATGAAAGCGTAAAGGATGGGAATTAACAATAAGTGATGTTTCCAGGTCATAACAATGCTATCGTGCAAAGAAAACAAAACAAAATCATCGTAGCTCCACACGCTCAGTGTGTCGTTTGGTATACGAAATTTTCGAGTGTAATAGCAATCCAGGAAAATGTGTGCACATTCTAGAGCTATAATCATTTTATTAATCTTCATAAAATTACAGTTAAATCCACCTTCAAATTATATTTTCAATAACAATTCAAATTACAAATAAAATTTATTGTAATACGTTATTCAACTGATATAAGCTTTCAGACGTCAGTGCTATTGTCGGTATGCCCCATGACATCTACAAATTGCCAAATGGTACAACGTGTTCTTGAAAAATGGACTGGAAGACCTTTCACAGAGTCTGAAACAGAGACGAGTATATCCGACAAGCCCTCAGAGTCCCCAAAAATCACTCTACTGCTTATCAGCAGAGCAGAATGCACCTACACAACATGACAGAGGATTTTTAGACAGTACCTTAAGATGTTTCCGTCCCATATTTAGTCATCGCAAGCCTTGACCAACAGAATTATGAAGCTCGACTCAATTTTGCTATCGTGATGTGTGAGTGGCAGGAAGCGGATGATGAATGTTTAAATCAATGGATGTCATCTGACACAGCTCCAATTCATGCCAGTGGCCGAACATACAAACATAATTCCATTGTTTGGGGAACGGAGACTACATGTCTCATACGAACTTGAACGAGCCAGCTCTAAAGTGAATGTGTCGTGCATGAGAAAGTCTACAGTCCAGACTGTTCCTGTTCGTACCGTTAAATAGGGTTGCATGATCGAGCAGTTTATGATCTCACACTTACAGGAAGATGAGATACTGGACACCATTATCTATCAACAGGATGGAGCTCCACTGCTTTGAGTTCTCATAGTACGGAATTGATTAAATCAGGTATTCAATGATCGCTGGTGCAGCTGTAGTGAACCCTTTCCATGGCTACCTAATAGCTCAGACTTCACGCGAACAGATATTTTTTTTTTTTTTTTGTGGGAGGATTACATCAAGTCAATTGTGTATGGAAAACACCACAGAACCTAGCAGACCAGCGGAGAAAAATTACAGCGACCTTTCAGCAAATCCCTCCAGCAAGCCTCATGGCGCAAGTTTGGTTCAAGGAATGAACTGTGTCACATTCGTAAGGCGGCCGTGTTTAGTAGCAATATGCTGGACACAAAACTCCTGACTTTCCTAAACAAATACCATTATCAACAAATAAAACTGAATATTTTGTTTTATATACGATCTCACTTTTCTGACATCTCAAACGAATCATCCTGTATTACCCTACATAAGTTTAAAACAAGAAAGTTGATAAGATATTTTTAATTTAAGTTACAATCAATATAAATTCCTTATTGGTTAACTGTTATATTTAAAAGCATTTAACCAGCAATTCTTGTTGGTGCTGCAAGTAATCGTTTATTAATTTTCACCGCTGTCTGCGAAATGTCCAAGCTGAACCGAGTTGGACCGAAACGTGTTCCATAGCACCTCGGTTAGGGCGTGAAGATTTTACACGTTTCAGAGGATCTAGTGATTACGTATTATAGTTTACTGCATGCATATGTAAGAAATACCTAGTCACGTAACCATTTGAGAAAAATCTCTCCAACCCAAACTACTCTTTACATGGAATTTTTTCGAAATTTTTGATATTCTTAAAAATGGCTCTAACGTTTTGATTGAAATATTGTACATTAAAGATATTTATGTGACAAATAAAATGTACAATATCTTGAATTTTCTGTAAATAGCCTCTGAGGATGAATTTTAGGAAATGTTTCATATCTGCTAAATGGTAAGAGATGGGCAAACACTTACCGCACAAAAAATGTAGAGCACGTTAAAACACACAATTTATGTTACATACATTTTTTCGTGGAGTTGATCGTTTTTGAAATATTCCTTGTTTTTGGTTTCACCTTTAAGAAACATACTTTTCTCAAACAGGAATTTCTCAACTTCAGTCGCATAGCAACCAGCTTTTGACTATGGATGACGAATTATTCCATGATTTACTTCCCAACATTTATAATGCTAAGGTTGCATAAAACATTGTATACAATCGGCGAATAACAATTTAATAAGATTTCCTGAAAATTCACTCGTGGCACAAATATCAAGTTGATCCAGGTTGCATTAATTACTATTATGAGACTAGCAGGCTTATATACACATCCTCTTATTAATGACATTTTAAATTTAAAACTACCGATTTATTTAATTTATTTATTCTCCTCACCCAAGTGATGTTTCGAGTTGGTAATAGATGCTTTTTATTATTTTCACCCCTTCGACGCGTTACTTTGTAATGTTATTCCAATAACAATAAACAAAGAAATTGAAGCTATATATACGAAGTTGTATTGCTGAAATTCTTTACCTCTGCGCAACATTTTATCAAATTTTAAAATACTGTTTAGTCTTTATTTGTAGCGGTGAAACAACTATCCAAATAGTCGAATAATAATAATAATAATAATAATAATAATAATAATAATAATGATATTCCATGGTCAAAGATTGAAATCATATGGGTGGCCCTAGCTCGAAAGATACATTTTAGTTATATGCAGACCATGCAATTCTAGGATATCACGTGACTATATTCCTTACATATGCATGCAGTAATACGTAATCTCTAGATCCTCTGAAACGTGTAAAATCTTCACGTACTAACCGAGGTCCAGAGGTGCTATGGAACATGTTTCGGTCCAACTTGGTTCGGCTGGACATTTAGCAGACAGCGGTGAAAATTAATAAAGTGTGACATGCGGATCAAGCAAGATAACTTAAGGGAAGAGAGACAAGTGATTTTGCTCAAAATTCAGGAGTGGGAGTTTCCACTGTGATTAACATTAGCGAAGTCGTCTTTAGCACCACTTGTCGTGCAATGAATCGGCTCATGCAGTCTGAGAAGCTCTCATTTACATCATTGCACATTTGTTTTGATCCTTGTAGTCTTTTAGTACTCTAAAAGATATATGGTTTTCAAATTAGGAATACACTTATTAACCGTGACATTAACATAAAAAATAGCGGCATGCCTAAAGTCCAGAACTGGAATATTTTGGGTGATACGTAGTTTATAAGCCTCAATAAAAGTAATGTTCCAGTTTATAATTATAAAAAAAATATATATATTTTATAACGAGAGTTGAATGAAAAGTAATGTCTCCGCCTGCGTAACTCTTCAACAAATGGTAGCACCGGTATGTGGCAGGTACTGAATTGTTCCATTGTCTCTTCTCTACAGCTCCAGTTGGCGGGAAGCCTTAGCATTGACCGGTTGCGTTGTTACAATGTAAAGTATGGAACCCTGTGCAGACAGTCGGCCAATGCAATTTAAGCAACGTGCAGTCATTAAATTCTTGACAGCAGAAGGTGTCACCCCAAAGGAGTTTCATCAGAGAATGAAAGCAGTTTATGGTGATCGTGTTGATGTGAGTACTGTGCGTCGTTGGGCAAGTAAGTTTAAAGATGTTGAGGTGGAAACATCTGACTTTCGTGACAAACAAAGAGTTGGACGTCCTGTGACAGCAAACACAGAGTTTCACAAGCAAAATGTTGACAGATTGATTCAGGACGATCGTCGTATCACGAAATTGCAAGCACAACCGGCATTTCACAAGAACATTTTGGTCATATTATTGCTTTGCTTGATGCTGACTCATGAAATGAAAGCGCACAGACTAGAAATTTGCCAGGAACTCCTCTCACGTTACGAGAATGACGGTGACGCCTTTCTCCATTCAATTGTGATAGGAGACGAAACATAGGTACACCATTACGACCCGGAGACGAAACATCAATCAATGGAATATCGACACTCGCCTCAGAAAAAGAAATTCAAGACGCAGCCCTCAGATGGAAAAATCTTGGCCACAGTGTCCTGGGACGCAGATAGTGTTATGCATGTGGATCTCCTTGATTGTAGAACAACAATAAATTCAGAACGTTACACCACAACGCTGCGAACTCTGAAATGACGGCTAACAAGGGTCCGAAAGGAAAGGGAAATGTTTTTCTGCAGCATGACAATGCCAAACCACCCATTTCACGTGCCACCACAGCAGAACTTCAGAGACTGAATCTCACCACCGTACGGTATCCTCCATACAGTCCATATTTAGCACCGTCTGACTTCCATCTGTTCCCGATAATGAAAGACGATCCGCGGGGACATCACTATGCTTCTGTTGAAGACGTTAAGAGAACTGTGAGACTATGGCTGCGGAAACAGAGTGTCGACTTCTTCCGTGATGGCTTCAGAAAACTTGTTCATCGTTGGCAGAAATGTATCCAATTGACTGGTGATTATGTGGAAAAGTGAATATTGGTAATTAAAGATCACATTCTTAGGATTATTTCTGCGTTTGATATATTAAAATATTCCCATCCAAACCCAATCAACGAAGGTGGAGGCATTACTTTTCATTCAACTCTCGTATAATGGTTGAATGGTTTCGGGTATTACCTGAAACAACTGTCTTTATATATTAATGATATATTGGTACTGAAGTTGATTATAACAAACAGCAAGTGCCATTTTGAATTCAGAATTTCCATTATATACCATTCTAGAACTAGAAGAAAAGTCGAGGTTATGGTTTTAGGTGTAGGTCACATCATTTCTCTATGACGACGTTTCGCTGCAACTTATGTTGAACTTCTTCCATGGGCCAATGTTTGGAAGAAGCTCAACATAAGTTGCAGCGAAACGTGGGCAGAGAGCAGTACAAGAAAGGATGTGGCCTACACCGGAAACCATGACCTCAATGGATTGCGGCCGTAAAAGCCTGCAGATATATATAGAATAAAGATTGTACATTATAAATATCTGGAATATTTCGTAAATATCACTTAAATAAAATAACAAACCAGAATGTTATAAGCGATTCAAACTCTTAATTTCGCTCTGTCGTGTGTTTACTTTATACGCGTAGAAACAAATTACTGTCTATTCCTACTGAGTTTAGCTCTTACATATAAGAAATATTATATAATGTATAACATAACACCGGTATGTTATTTAGGTAGAATCAGACTGAAAAAGACAATGCCATAGCCGGATTTAAACCACGGATTTCCCGGTTTCCATCCGGTTGCTCTAACCAGTGGGCTATTGTGTGAAAATAAACAATTCATCAATACTGATAGTTGAAATAGTTGAAGCCTGACTTATAAAACCTGACCTTAAGAGATTGTTGGTCTCCATTGGCGTACGTCATCTCAAAATAATCTGAGATATTCGGGCTTTACCGGGAAAAATAGATTTATTTGCGGAATTTAATGTCATACCACAGTAGGTCAGTGGTCAGAGGACTAGACTGAGATCGGGAAATCCGTGGCTAAAATCCCGGCTATTGTATTGAATTTTCAGTCTGCCTCTAGCTTTGCAACTACTGTCCAACGCACGACTTGTGTGCGAAATATTTTTTGTGCTTCATTCACATGAATTTCTCTACCTGTTCCACAAACAAACTTCTTACAAAAGATTCTTCTTCTATCTGCACTATCCTAAACGAGGCAAGTATCAGCAGGTTGAGTTCATTACTTCGTTTCTTATAAGTATGTGGATACTAAGAGAGTACACTATGCTAAAGTGATAGCCCAATACTTTAAAAGCGGTCCCTATGCAATTGTCATTGAAAGTCACTACTTTACATAACCAAGAGTAAAACAAAATAAATACGCCAGCTTCTTGTTTGACATAAGTATAGATATTTTAAAATTGAAATCAATAATAAACGAGTACCTCCCAAACGGTTAGCCGATAGCAAAATTTTAAATGGGCAGGGAATTCTCCTGACATTAACCCCATAAAAATTTGTGAGCTATTTGAAAAAAGAGCCTTAAAATATTTAAGTGTTACACAAAAAAATGTTTGATATTAGCTGTAATTCAAATTTGCTTTCAGGATCTCAAAAATGTAAGTTCCAATTGTGTGAAATTAATGCCTAATCCTGTATTGGAACTTATAAAAAAGAAAGGACATATTAAATGTTAAGAAATATAAATTGGAAATTAATGTATAATTAAATTCATGAAACCATGACAAATGTTGTATTAATGTTCTATTCCAATTAACTTACACGGGGCTGTAGTAATATACATTTATATACGTTTATATAAAACTATGTACAAGCCTTCTATGATAAAATTTTTAAAAAAATGATACGACAAACTGCTTCTGAAACAATACAGAGGGCTGTTCATCTGGGGCCGCGCCGTGGCCAAGTAGTTACACCACTCGCCTTTCACCTAGGTTCGATCCCAAGCGATATGTGAGATTTGTGGTGGACAAAGCGGCGCAGCGGTGGGTTTTCTACGGGTTCTCCCGTTTCCCCTGCCATCGTATTCCACTGGTGCTCCATCTTCATTTCATGTATCACCAGTGTCATCGTCTGCGGTATCATAAGTAGTAAAAGCGGCCTTGAACACCACCCCCACCCTCCTCAAACAAAGCTCATCGTATACCAATCGGACAGTCGGATACTTAATAGTCTATAAACTCAATAATGGTTTCCATATTCTCTCTTTTCTTTGTTCTATAATTTGCTTAATTGTAAGAATATTATGTGTTCATGACCTCTCCTTCAGGAATCCTGTCTTTTCTTCCCCAATTTTACATTTCGTGGTTGTTTTTAACGTGCTATCTACTATTTTACTATATTTGATAACCTGTGTTTTTAAGAAATATTATAGTAATTATTACTTCTATATAATTTTCAAATATATAAAGGCATACAGCTGCGCAATAGCTATTTTGAAAAATTGCCACCCACACAGATAATATCTCTTCATGAAGGTTGAACATTTATCTACATCAACGAATCACTGGGCTAACTGAAAATCAAACGTATTGAGTGTTTCTATTTCACCAATATGAAAGGTGTAAATTCGTTGTAATAAAATAAATTAAAGCTTGAAGGGATGTGGCATCGGCTTTAACTGGCGTACAACCGCGAACACAGAAGCGACCACCATCCTCCCCTAATGTATATAATTCAACTAAACCACAACATCATGCATGTTTGGACTTCTGGTCCCATGCACCCCGCGGTCATGTGCCCGAGGTGATAGCGGCTATCGGGGAAGGTATGGGGCCCGGAAATCTGTAAAATCCTTGCAGCTATTTAAATTCAGTCTTCCCTGAAGGCGAGAGTGAAAACAATGACAGTTTTCGGGCATTTACCCCTCGCTAGCACTCCCTTACGGCGTGTATGTAGGTTAGGGCAGTTAGTAGACAGCTGCTGGCAAGAACAAATATTGTTTGTTGTTGGGTTCTGGTTTCCAATTGCTAATCTGCATGTAACGTAATCACTACAAACACCGAGTAAAGGGAACTGTTACCAAAGGCAAAGTCAATACTAAATACAGTAACATCGTGCCCAACATTTAACACGTGTTTGCATACAAATATTCCCTTCTCTGCTACATCTGCTTCACATGGAGATCCAGTTATGATAACCGCGAATATTATAACAGCGTTAACATCGGTGTTTGCAATAGTCTGTAGTGACTTAATAACTGTTAATGAGGAGGATATAGGGTAACCACTTGCTATAAGGTTTAATGTACGAAATAACCAAATAATAATAAAAGATAAAAATAAATAAATACGATAGGTAAGTAGAGTCAGACTGAAAGTCTTAGCTGGGATTTGAACTACGGATCTCCCAGTCTGTAGCCGGTTGCTCTACCACTGAGTTACTATGGCAACATGTCCGCATAGCATTGAATTTCTCAACTGACTCGCATGTTCCCCGGTAAAGCACAAGGCGACCTCCAATTATTTAGAGATGACAACCGCAATGGTGACTTACAACGTTGCAAGCACTTTAAGTCCCAGGATTCATAGTGGAGCCAACTATTGTAGCAACTGCAACAATTTAATGATGTACCGGCATGTTGCCATGATAGCTCTGTGGTGGAGCAACCACAAGTGACCGTAAGATCCATGGTGTAAAACCGGGCTATGGCATTGACTTTTTCAGTCTGATTCTACCTATCCAACTTCTGTCATACACACGGTTTCTATGAGAAAGCAATTAAAATAATAATAATAATAATAATAATGATAATGATAATATTACAATAATAATAATAATAATAATAATAATAATAATAATAATAATAATAATGATAATAATAATAATAATAATAATAATAATGTGGTATTTTTCTTTTTGTTAACTTTGCTGTATCAATTAGTATAGCAGAAGTAGATACCAATTGTTAAATTAAAAACCTGATGTGTTCCATTCACATGGCTCTCTAGCTGTTCCATAAACAAACTTTCTTTACAAAAGATTATTTATTTATCCACGCCATGCTAATTAAAATAAACATTCCCACAATTTGTTTTATTACTTGTTTTTTTGTTAGTAAAAGGGAAATAATAGAATGTACTAGACTAAAAATGGGCAAACGTATTAAAAACCAGTCGCTAAGTGAAACAATTCAATTTCAGTTCCCTTTGCTTGCTAAGAGTAAACGAAAGAGAGAGAAAAATAAATATGGCTCCCAATTGAGTAACATTTAAGTACCTTCAAATTGAAAGCAATAACTGGGAATATCCCGACTCTGCTTAACTATACAAAAAATCTGATGTGTTCCATTCACATGACTTTCTCTATGTCTCTGCAATAAATTATTTTTAAAAAGCTTATGCTTCTACTCACTTCCTGCTAATCGAGACAAAATTAGCAGAAATAGTATTATTTCTTGCTTCCTTGTAAGTAGAAGCGAAATAAGGGAATACCATAGGTTAAAGTGATAGTCAAAAGCTGGTTGCTATGTGATTGAAGTTCCTTTGTTTGTATGGACACGAGTTCATAAAGTCCTGTATGAGAAAAGTATAAATTTTTATAGCTTAAACCAAAAACAAGGAATATATAAAAAACAATCAACTCCACGAAAAAAATGTATACAACATAAAGTGTGCGTTTTAATGTGCTCCACATTTTTTGTGTGGTAAGTTTTTGTCTCTCTCTTACGGTTTAGCACTTATGCAAAATTCCGTAAAATTCACTCACTAGTCTTCAGAGGCTATTCCCAGAAAATTCAAAATATACATTTTATTTGTCAGGTAAATATCTTTAATGTACGATATTTTAATCAAAATCGTTAGAGCCATTTTTTAGAAAATCAAACTTTTCGAAAAAAGTTCCATGTAAAGGGTAGTTTGGGTGGGGAGATTTTTCTCAAAATCTTCGTGTCGCATCCCTGGAAGATACTAAACTTAAATACCAAGTTTGGTATTTTACCGACTTTTCGTTTTTGAGTTATCGTGTTCATAGAAACACGGACACACACACGGACCTTTTTCTGCAAATACTTTTTTTGGATACAGTGGACCCTAAAACATATATTTCCGGTGAAATCTCTTTTGTCTATCTCTTATGGGATACCTATACAAAAGTTACACAAAATGCATTAAGAATGAAGAGGTCTTCAGGGGCTATTCTCAGAAAATTTGAGATATACGTTTTCATTTGTGATGCAAACATCTTAAACATATGAACATTTTATAACAATCATTATCGTTTGAGAAATTCGAAATTTTGAAAAATGTTCCATGTAAAGGGTAGTTGAAAGTGAGGGGTTTTCTTGAAAATCTTCCTATCTCATTCTTGGAAGATACTATACATAAATACCAAGTTTGATACTTAATGGACTTTTCGTTTTCGAGCTATGCCTTCCACAGACACACACATACACCGGCCTTTTTCTAAATATTTGTTTGTTTATTCAAGGGGCATGCATTTCCGATGAAATCTCGCTATCAAAATGTAGGAATACATCACATTTATAAAGTACGTGTGAGAGAGAGAGAGTAAAAAGTCAGTTTTCTTATAATTGTATCGACTTCTTCTTCTTCTTTTACTTCAAGAAAGACTGTTAAAGTCTATTGCGTCTACAATTTTATTCATTGCAATTTCAGTCATCCGGTTATGTTTTGCTGTGTTGACAATACCTTAGTCTGAGTAAAGTAGTGCTTTTTTATAAGTGGCTGCTTCGAATACAGCTGTATGAGGAGAGGGATGTAGATTACTTTGAAGGATTGTAATAAGTCTGCTACTCTATTATTATTATTATTATTATTATTATTATTATTATTATTATTATTATTAATACTAATAACAACAATAATAATGATGCTCAATAAAATAATTCTAATAATGTTAATAGCACTTTCCGCAGGATTGTAATAATTTAATACTTATATATGCCTAAAAAAAACAGGTTAAGCGTTTTGTACAAAAGTGATACATATAGCCTATGTCAGCATGTACTAATAAAAAGTAATCTGATGTGTTACACACACAGCTGCTCTAGCTGCTCTACAAAACTACTACAAAAGATTCTTCTCCTTTGTACGTAATGCTAATCAAGATAAATGTTAGCAGAATGTTATTACTTAGTTCCTTATAAGTAGAAGGGAATAAGGGAATGCACAATGCTAAAGTAATTGTGAAATGTTTTAAAAGCTATCGTTATGCGATTGTCATTTCAAATCACTTCTTTGCTTGGCCAGGAGTAGAACTAAAGAAAAACAGACACTTCCTGTGTGAGAAAAGTTTAAGTACTTCACAATTGAAACCAATAACAAGGGATATCTCGTAAACGGTTACCTCCACAACAAAAACGTAAAGGACAAAAATTGTCTGTTTTGTCATGAGGTACATTTTTTGTGCAGTACGTTTTTTTCTATCTCTTACGGTTTAGCAGTTAAGCAAAATTTGGCAAAATTCATCCACAATAAAAAGGTCCTGAGAGGCTATTCCCAAAAAATTCGAGGTATACATTATATTTCGGACATAAATAGCTTTAATATACGGGTTTTTAATCAAAATCGTTAGAGCCATTTTTAAGAAAATAAAAATGTTCGAACCTTTTTACATATAAAGGGTAGTTTGTGGTGGGGGGATTTTTTTTGAAAATCTTCGTGTCGCATCCTTGGAAGATACTAAACCTAAATACCACGTTTGGTATTTAACGGTCATTTTCTTTTGGGGCTATGCTGACCACATACACACACACACGGACCTTTTTTTAATAATGCTTTTTTCGGACTCAGGGGATCCTAAAAGATATATTTCCGATGAAATCTCGGCATCGAAGTTTTGGGTGCATTACAATACCTTCTCTGTACATTGTACATTTAGGGCTAGAGGAATTAAAAATGGCACATAGGTTTTATTTGAAAATTTTCAACTAAACTCTGGTAATATATTTTTATACAGTTTCTAAGCTGCAAAATATTATCATATTGAATGCTTGGGAATTTAACTATTCTTTTGAAGTACTGAACCAAAATTTGCTAATATGGTTTAACGATGGAGCTGTGACATGTTTAGATAGTGACCAAAGGAATATATGTATTATTTTATTTTTAGAATGTGTTTAATTTATTTTATTATTTATATTCAATGAAATAGTAATAAAGTTGATGTAGTCAAATTATCTAAATTCAGAAATGAAGTGATTATTGGAAATGATTTATTCAGGATAATGTTATGGTCCTTTCTTCTGCAATATTGTATTGCAATGCAGATTGTGTTAAAAGTTAAGTAAAATTGTAGAATATAAATAGATAACTAACTTCACAGCATAATTAAAATATCCTTAACCTTATGAAGTGCTTGAACTAGTTTACCTCATGCTAAATATTAGTTTCCTTCTGATATACTTAACTTTGATATTAAGTTAAAATACGACGGTGTAAAAACATATTTACCCCATGGTATACGAGTATGTTAGTTACTACTGATCTACTGAACTAATTTAACCTAAATTAGAGTCCGAAGGTTAAAATTATTGCAGAATAATCAGATATATAAATGTTTAAACTTTAAGAAAGGGTTCAGTTAACTCCAGTAACTGTTAAGGAAAATTGAAGTAATCCAAGTTTAGTGGATTTTATAAAGTAATTATTATCAAAATATTTTAATGAACAACTTGAGCTTATTTGTCTTAGAACACACTAAAGTTTAACCGAAAAACATCACTACCAATGAATCATGTAAATATATCAGAGCTTAAATAGCACATAGGACAATTCCCTATAAGACAACATATTCCAATATGTATATTGCAAAATCTGACGGCACTTACTTATGCAAAACATCTTCATATGCGCTTATTTATTTTTGATTTTTAACTAGATACTACAAAAAATGTTTTCGGGTTTTTAAAACTCTCGGTAGGAGTGTATTTCGGCACACATGAAGGGGGTAGAATAGACTGTTCCAACTCGACTCGTCTGAGTAACGGTACATGCGAGCCCTCAAGTCACAAAACACCGGGCAAAGTTCGTACTACAACACTGGATTCAGCTGTGATAGCTTCTCAAAGGGCGTATCGTATCTTGCAAGTCGCCTTCCGTGGTGTAATGGTTACCATGCTAACTTCATATACTCAAAGTCGTGGGTTCAAACCCGGCGGAGGACGATGGATTTTTTCGGGTGCAAAATCCTTAGCATGGCTTTCTTCGGATAGGCAGTAAAGCCGTTGGTCCCGTGTAATAGATTTACGGCACGTAAAAGAACCTGAAAGATGATAGAGAGGCCTCTGAGCAAAACTGGGCGGTTTTTCACGCCCAAAATAGAATGGGACGCTGAGAACCACAGCAGTTAAAGAGTGTCCATGAATAAAACGCCATTTTGTTTCATTTATATCTTGCAAGTAGACCCATGTGAGTCTCAAGTTCCTCGCTGCTCTTTTGGCGCGCATCTTAACTGGAACTGCCTGGGATAGACAATCTGAAGGTAGTGGAAGGAAGAGAGAGATGAGGGTAAGAGAAAAGGGGAATAAAAGAATGAGAGTGGCAGACAGATGATCTTTCGCAATTACCAGAAACGAAGTGAGCGGTATTTTATTTTAAGTAGGAGTATGTAGAATCAAGCTCAGTCCATTTCTTTAAATTATGCCTCTGATACCCTTTTATAATAGGCTAACTATAACGAAAACTATAAAAATGGCATAGCAGTAACAGTACAAGTTTGATAATTTCAGCTTTCAGAAATGTTGATAACAGAATCAGAGTCTTATTGGCAGTGCTTAGTCTGTTGCAAATATTTGCTAACACACCTTCAGAAGGGGCAAAAGCAAGGTTTGTTCTGTAAACCGATACAGATTCCGGGAATTATTTGCTCTGTGTTGCAGCGAAATTAGGAGTAAGAGAAACTCCTACTGGTTCATCTCCTGTACCGGAAATTGAATTTGAAACTAGAGGTACACAACTAAATATGAATTATCGAGGTCGATAAAACGGATTATGATGTATATACGCAGTATGCGTGATGTATTACTCTGCAAACTGCAGCATTTTACCTCGTATTTCCCTTTAATAATTACATGGGTGAAACGAAGTTTAATTATTCCTTACTGAATCTTTTATATATTTAGGAAATTACTGTTTAAGATTAAATTTTAATTACTGATATCAGATTATCATATGAAGCCATTATCACATTAATCCACTCAGTATTTGAAGGTTATTAATTTTTGCCGACTTGGTTAATTGCATTTTTATAATTGTGACAACAATTTCATGCATATATGTACGAATGAAAACCTATTAAGACACATTTGGAGTAGAGTTCGGAATTTCTTTAGAACGATTCTGGAGTTATGCTTTCAAGTATTTTATTAATAAATATTTTACATACAGTGAAATTGTGTCAATTTTTCTTTATTTACTCGTACTATGTACCTTGCGTATAAAGGCCGCGCCGTGGCCGAGAGGTTAGACCACTCGCCTCTCACTTAGACGGGCCGCGCTTGATCCCAAGCGAACGCATGTGTGATTTGTGGTGGACATAGTGCACAGGGGCGGGTTTTCTCCGGGTTCTCCGGTTTCCCCCGCCCTCGCATTCCAAAGTGCTCCATCTTCATTCCATGCCTCATCAGTGTCATCGACTGCGGTGCCACAAGTAGTAATAGCAGGCATTAAACACTATCCAAAAAATAGTGTATAGAGAATGTATTGAATTGCACAAAACACTCCACGCCGATTTTACAGGAAATACATGTTTTGGAACCCCCTGCAATAAATAAATGTTAAGAAAAATGTTCATGTGTGTCTATGTGGGCAGCATAGCTCAAAACCAAAAATTTCATTAAATACCAAATATGATATTTAAGCTCAGTATCTTCCAAGGATACGAAACGAAGACTTTCAAGAAAATCTCTTCCCCCATACCTAATTACCCTTTATATGGGGATAACATTATAAACTTTTGATTTTCTCAAAATTGGCTCTAACGATTTTGATTTAAATCCCTTATATTTATAATATTTACATGGCATATAAAATGTAAATCGTGAATTTTCTGGGAATGGCATCAGAAGACTTCTTTATTCTGAATTAACTTTTCTTTTCCTTGTTATTGGTTTTAATATTAAAATATTTAAAAATTTTCTAATAAGGGAACTTGTCAACCGCTGGTTATGCAAAAAGACGAATTTCAACCCCATGACAACGACATTTTAAAACATCGGACTATCGGTATAGTCTAGTATATTCCCTTGCTTCCCTCCTACTTACAAGAACTATGTATTAAGACCATTTATGCTAATATTTATCTCCATTAGCATGAATACATAGAAGGTAAAGCTTATTAACAACAATTTTTTACAGAGGTGTAGAGAAAATCGTGTCAGTGCAACACATCGGACTTTTATCTGTTAATTTATATTTTGAAAAATAAGGTATAGCTGAAACTGTAGGAAAAGAGATCTGTTCCAAGTTCTGTCAAACATTTATGAATATATACATACCCAATGAAAAAATATCATTTTTTATTTCCGAGTTATGATTTAATTACCTTGTTTTTTAGAATATAAATTAACAAATAAAATGTATATCTTCGTTTTCTGTGAATGGCCTCAGAAGACTTCTTTATTCTGAAGTACTTTTTTTTTACTTTGATCTATACAGAATCTTGCCACCAACATTTCCATGAAGTGGGCATCGAATTAATTCGTAATGACTTACTTTAATTTTGATTATATTATATTACAACCTGGGTTTATAATTACTATTTATTCTATTTAATCATCGAAATGGAGACATAGAGGAATAATCAAACAACATCAACGAAATACTAGTTTCAGGTGGCCATTAGGTGGCTGATTAATTTGTTTATATCTCGACATTATAGTCACAGGACTGTCTCACAAATCTATTGAGTATTATTATGACCCAGAAAGAGCCAGAGCTGCTGGTAGGTATTTGCTGTTGTAGAGTAAATTTATCATCCGGCATTTCAGTTGTTTAAATAACCATATTATTTAATGCTCACACAGCACAGACACTTTAAATTAATTCCCAAAGAAAAATACAGGCAAACACTCACACTGTAACGACGCACAAAATACCGACTCGTGGCACAGAGTCTGCGCAAACATGTGTTTTTATTATCTTTAGCCTTTGCTAAGCATTGACCGGAGACATATCGGCCCGCACAGCACTAGAACGCAAGTGCTCAGTGACATTTCTCGCTGGCCGGACCATGCGTGAATTGAACGCTCCGTACTTTACTGAGCGAGATAGCCCCGCGGCATTCAAGAGACCCTAGGTCGATTCCTGTACCGCCTCCTGCCCGCGACATTGCAAATTCTAGTTCAGTTTTATATTTGACTTTGCAATTGGTCGATTGACCAACATGACTGCCCATGCGCAAGCAGACAGAACGTACGAAAGATTGAGTATTTCACATTGGAAAGCAGAACTAATTTTCAAAAAGTTCATTTTTGCCCCTTATTTCGAACCAGTTCATGTACATAGTCCTAACTTAACCTAGCGTAGCCTAACCTCGACGAAATTTTGAAACCTGTCGTTCACCTGTCACTTAACCATATTGTCTGCGTAATCAATAGGGAAGGCTCAGGAAAGAGTCTTAGCCTAAAACTGGACTAGAATCTGCAATCTCGCCTCCTACCCCTTGTCGCCAACGTAAATACAGGGACATTATATTCTTCTCCCTCTCTTCAAGTCATGTCATTTCCCTTTAATATTTTAGGTTAACTACAGGGCTGCGGTGCGGTCGGGTGCGGGTAGATAGTGCGGGAGCTTGCGATATGGAATTTCTGGAGCTTCCTCTCGGGACAGACAGAGAGAAGATTTGAGTCTTGTTTCGCGTTCTCCGTACCTGCCAGCGGGACATCTTCGAATGATTCTCTCGTTGCCTCGAACGATCCTCCCGGAGCTATTAGGACACGTGGCCCGTTACTGTCGTCTGTGTCTGTCTACAATTCATTCGTCTCTTATGGTTGCAGACACCAAATATATACTTAGAGTTGAGGTGTTAGATACATCCTCCGTCAATAGTGACTATGATTCAAGAATATCCCGAAGTCAAAGTAGCTTAGTCACATCTAAAGTAGTATGTAGCAACTACCCATTTATTTGGGTGAAAATTCACACTTAAAACCAGATGAGAACTCCGTGTGTTTATTGGAACTGACATTTGTTGACTGCTTTAAAAATGATTTTCTATCGCTTACTGCTTGTAATAACTTCCTGCGCTAACAGACTCTCTTGCTTTTATGTAACCGCCATTTGCTTTTCGCAGTTTCTTAAACCCGTTGAATATGGTTAGCATGGTATGCGCATTGGAATTTTGTATAATAACAAGAGGAATGTATCGGTATTTTTCTTAAAAACCATCTGACGTTTACCCGTAAAGTATAAGAGAGAAAAGTACTGGGAAGCCCAAATATTCCTATATTGTGCTTAAACTAGAATATAACTCGTGCAGTTTCACATACTGCGAATACTTGCAGTCGTCGTCATTAAACTTTGACTTTTATTTTTGTTAAATAATTAAATTTTAAAGCGCATGCAATCAAATGTTACACGTTTATGACATAAGATTTGTCTCTTTAAATGACGTCATATAAAATGCCCGTGGATTATTATAAAATTGTCTCATTACATAAATGATAGCATTAGAGGACATCAGATGAAGTAATCTTACTGCTACAAACAGTTTCACATGGAACTGTTTAGAAATGTTACAAAATTACAAGAATTTCTCAGTACTTAGTACTAAGCCCTGCAATCGCCACACATGTGTAAATGGCCTGCTTTAGCTCGTTCTTTGTTAATAAAATTCTTGCCGCAGCTTTACTTTCCGTTCAAGATCAATTGACAAATCTGCGTGAATGAATACGCTTACGGTCGGCAGGTACATTACATCAAATAACATATTGTCATCCCTGTGTGTAATGTACACGTGCCAAACCTTGCCGCATGATCAACAGGTAAAAGAAGGTCAACTTCCCCCAGCAGTTCAGCGACAGTGTGGAGCCACAGCCGAAGCAAGAGAAGCGGGCAGTGTAGCAACGAGAGGAAAATGTTTACGTCTATATTCAAATAAAACTATAATAATAATCATCATTAAGAACAGTAGAACTATAAAGATATTTATGTGTTACAATATTTATTTTAGATACCTTTTACTTGATTTTAAAGCATATCTTGCTTCTAAATATATATTAGAATAGTTATAGTTTTCTTCTTAAAGAAGAAAAAGGAAAAACAATTAAGTCAATTTATTTAGAAATAAGTCAAAAGCACAAACCTATATAAAATCCGACTTTTACGGAGCCATGTAATCCTAAAACGAAGTTTTGAAATTTTTGGAACTATTTTACGCATCCAAGCTGCGTCTATTTGATTAATATAATTTATAAATGGAGAAACAATTATAAATATATTATGTGGTTCATTTACCTGACTTTCTCTCCCTATTCTGCAACAAAATATGGTTACAAAAGTTCTATCTACTTCACTTACTTCCTTAACACTTAGTTCCTTAAATTCTTCATAAGTAGAAGGGAAAAAGGAACTGCATTAGGTTAAAGATACAGACAAGTTTTTGAAAAGCCGGTTGCTATGCGATTTAAATATGGCTCTCTTTATGGCCAGAAGTAAAACAAAAACAAAAACTAATTCCTGTTTGAGAAGAGCTTTAATTATTTTAAATTGAAATCATTCACAAGGAATATTTCAAAAATGGTTAACACCACATAGAAATCTACATAACATGTGTGTGTGTTTTTTTTTTTTAAAGAGATCCACATATTTTGTGTAGTAAGTGGTTATTCCAAACCACACAGTGATCTTCAAAGGCTACTGCCGAAAAGCTTTTTTTGTTACGTAAATATCTTTATTACATGATGTTTTATTAAAAATTCTTAGAAACATGAGAAAATAAAAATTATGGAACATTTTTCCATATAAAGAGTAGTTTGTAGTGGGGGGAAATCTTCTTATAGCATCCTTTGAAAACGCTGAATTTGATTAACAAGTTTGGTATCTAACCGTTCTTTGGTTTCTACCTTCTGCATGTAGTACAGGAAAAGTAGGCAGAGAATGTATTGCAGTCCACACAAAAACTCGATACCAAGAATTCACCGGAAGTACATGTTTTAGAGTCCCTTTCATAAAGAAAAATTTAGAGAAAAATGTCCCTTTGTGTGTTTGTGTAACCGTGTCTATGAGCACGATACCTCAAAAACAAAAACCTGGTAAAATACCAAACTTGGTATTTAACTTTAGTATTCTTGAAGGATGCAACACGAAGATATTTTAAGAAAAAATCCCACCCAAACTATCCGTTCCATAATTTCGAAAATGTTTATTTTCTCAAAAATGGCACTAACGATTTTGTTAAAGCACTGTATATTAATGACATTTAGATAACAAATAACATTTGTATCCTGAATTTCCTATGAATAACCTCTGAAGAGTTCTGCAATCAAGATGAATTTTACTGAATTTTGCATAACTAGTAAACCGTAAGACATGGACAATAATTTAGATACTACACAAAAAATGTAGAGCTTATTAAAACACACAACTTATGTTGCATACATTTTTTCTGGAGTTCACCATTTTAGATATACATTGTTATTGATTTCATTTTTAAAATGATTAAGTATTTCTGAAAAGGGAATTTGATATTACTTTTTTATTTTGTTTTATTCCTGGTCATAAAGAAAACTGAATTACAATAGCATATTACCCAGCTTTTAAATGATTTGCCTACCTCTTAAGCCGAATGTATTCCCTTATTTACTTTCTACGTATAAGCTAGCAAATATAAGACAGTTTTTGCTAATGTTTACCTCGATCGACATGAAGTAGAAAGAAGAATAAACTTTTTAAGAATAATTTGTTACAGAGATGTACATAAAGACATGTGGGTGGGACACATCAGATTTTTTTTATACAGGGAATCCTAAAACCTGTATTTGCAGTGAAGTCTCAGTATCAATGATTTAAATTTAAATTATTTAAATTGGTATATTTGAATATCTTTGTATCTTTATTTTCGGATTCACTCTTAATTGTTATTGTTGTTTAATATTGCTTTTGACTGTGTATTTCCTTTGTCTTTTTATTTTCGTGTTTACTCTTTTAATTCTTTGTTGTGGTTGTTGTTTTAATATTGCTTGTAATGTGTATTACAAAAGCACGTACGGTCTGTGGACCCGTGCGACTGTTGAAATTCTATGTATGATATTGCTATATATTAATAAATACACTTATTCATTCATTCAGTATCAATGATATATCGACATTTGTTGATACCTTCTTATATGCATGTACTAAGTAAAGAAAGTAAAAATTGATTAAAGGGACATAATTATTTTTGGCTTTAGATTGCAATAAAACCTCTATTATTCCTAGTACCTTTGGGGAGCTTAAAGGATTTTAATCAATTTAAATATAATTTAAATGCTAGTTTGCACTTCTTTAAAGCTGATATGCAATGCCACGTTTTAGAACTTTTGTATCTTTAAATTCATTTTTCTCAAAACAGCATTTTTAGATACTTATGTACCTTTTTCTCAGAAACCATGAGAGCTGGAAAGCTGAAATTTTCAGCACATATTTGAATTTTCTGAACCAAAATCGTGACATTATAGTATATATTGGTCATATTAAGAAAGTTACAACATTGTAAGTTTTCCACATTTTTTTACTTTATTGAATTTGCGGTTCGGAATGTAGCTGATTATATGAAGAATAAGCATGCAAAATTGCAATCATGTATTGCAAGTAGTATCAGAGAAAAAGATACATGAATTCACATGTTTTAAGACTAAGTTTTATTACATCTCTGATGAACGACATACTTTTTATAGACTCCAAACATAAGCTATTAATGCAGAAAATCTACTTGTAATAATTTGCATGATTTATAGAATAATTCTCACAAATTTCTGGAAAAATAATTGAATACTTTAAGAGCAGTGGTAATTTAGCTCACCGAAGGTGTAATTTTTGTATGTTCAAAATGTTTTGTATGTCTTTGTCCCCTTAAAGGGGAGTGAAAATGCCCTATCTTGCCAATGATAAAATTTGACTAATTATCTCAGCAGCTCTCTAAGATAATGAGCTAAAAATTTTAACGTCTGTTCAAGCATTAAATATATTTAATGTTGATTGATGAAAAAAAAACTCTGTTGATTAGAAGGAAATGTATAATTTTGTTTAATAAGTCTCTTAAAAGTTTATTAAAAATAGTGATTTTTAAATTTAAAAAAATATCTAAACCATATATTAAACCTTTTCGTTAAAATAAAGCCTATTGGTTGTAAATCTATGGAGAAACTTTCAGCCTTTAGTGTCTTTTAATTTCTGAGATATTGGGGCATTTGTATACATAATGTTACTTCTTCAGAAACTGCTTTCAATTATAATATTTAAAAAGAATTCAACCTAGATTTCCTTACACAGCTTCGCTGTACTTCAAAACTCTAGGCAATATGATCGGGATACTAATACCTCGAACAGCTAAAGTAAAATTTTTCAATAAAAATAAAAAAACAAAACAAAAAAACTCTTGTCTTTCATTAATATTTATAAAGTTATTGATGCTTTAACAAGTACCAGAATGTTCTAAAACACTACTTCACAGAATTATTTTCAACAATATTTTTAAGCTAAGTAACTCTATTAGTTACACCAAAATGAATGGAAGATTCCAAATATTCATATGTAGCTAAAATATGAAAATGGAAAAAAATTATGAAAATCACATTTCGACTCCCCTTAAGATATTTTGAGATTACTTCAGACACTTGCTGACTGTTGCATACTCACACACATTTCTTTCTTTGTAATAGGTATAGATAATACAGGAATTGAAAATCCAGACATTCAGCAAGTTTGAGAAGAAGCTGCGGCGAGAGTTTGCTCAGGAAGACAATTTTACTTTGCATACAGTGATAGACAAAGCGTGTGATGTAATTTAGATTGAAAATTGTCCTCGAAGCGTTGCTATTTTCAGGGGGAAGGTTCACATTGCGCCAACCGCTACATCTCCGTGTCTAGGTACACACAATGCGATTAAAGCAGCCATGATGAATGCAAACGTAATGCGTGTGACATTTCCCAGGTGACGCTAGCGACGGGGAGAGGGACGCTCTGCTATAAGAAGATCGAATTAATGCATCTGAGCAAATAATTGATTTCACCTTAGCTCGGCAGTTTGTACCCCGCCTCAACGCAAAACCGTAATGGAAAATCCGCTTTCAAGAAATATGCTGTTCTGCATGTTTCAGAATGGAGTGTTCTGTAAGTTGGGAAGCGAGGGGGGGAATGCGAAAACTTAAGTCTCTCAAGATTATTTCTCCGGGGATTCCCCTCCCAAAGAACTACGTAAGCAAGCAAACATAATAAATCTATCGTCGCTATAAATAATGAGATCTTAATTTTGGTTGTGTTAGTGGCTTTTGGAGCTATTTTCTTCCTTAGCAGTCTCTTTATTGGGCGAATTTTAACAGCCGCATTTTGTGAATCCCAGTAATGTTATGGCTTTCTACATAAAAAAGAAAATATGTCTGAATAGAAAGTAATTTTGGGCAATATGTTTTTTTGCGAGGGATATTTGCTACAATTCATTATAAAATTGAGTCGTTTCATAAAGTTATGCTACCAGAGCACTACAATTACTGAACTTGAACCGTTCCCTATGGTCTTTGGATACCATGCTAGCCTAGTTACAGAGGGCTTAGGTTAAAACCGTGGAGAGGGCGATATATATGTGTGTGTATGTATGTATATGGCAAATTGTGTATTTGAATGGGATCTAACTTTTTATGTAGTAAATTTTTGTCTATTTCTTAAGTTTTACCAGTTACACAAAAGTAATTTCGACTAAAGTGGTCTTTAGAGGCTAATCCCAGAAATTCAATACATACATTTTATTTGTATACATTTTAGTGACATTTTTTAAAAAATAAAAATGTTGAAATTCCTGTCCATGTGAAAGGATAGTTTGACGTGGGGAGATTTTCTTGGAAATCTTCGTGTTGTATTCTTGGTAGATGCTAAACCATAATATAAAGTTTGGTGTTTAACCAATAACATGGAAATATCATCAGTAAAATAAAAAACAATAGCTTTCAGGTGTTCATGTATAGTTCGGTCAAATATAATATTAAGAAATAAACTAATAGAACAAGTAAAAAAATCATTTTCTAGCCTGCGAAATATCACATATAATGAAAATAGATATAAATAATAATCTAAATAAGTTGAATCACCTAATAAGCATGACCGAAAACAGAAAATCAAAAGCAGCATGAAGATGACGAAACTTGGGAAGACCTAAGAAAAGACTACACCAGCAGCAATTTGAGCCGAAATAGACAAATAAGGTCTAAACCGTGAATAAAAAGAAGAAGAAGGTATTTAACCAACCTTTCGTGTTTGATTTATCGTTCACAGATACACGGGTGCATGCAGACTTTTTTCTAAAAAAACATTTTCTTACATTCAGGGCACCTCAAAGCACATTTCCGATGAAATATTACATTTAATTTTTGGATAGAAAACAATACTTTTTTTTACGCTATATATATAGTATGTGTAAAGAAAGTTCTCGGGCTGAATTTGAAGTCCTGAAGAAATGGGTTAGCAAGTACACAGCATTAGGTAGATGGACCTGAAAAGTGCAAAACCTGCACCGAGGAAGTCAGGTGGTCAGCCTCGGCTTACTTCTGTGGCTTACTTACCGGACTACTCTGATTCTCTTAAATCGGGCAGCTTAACTGTTTCCTCGCGGATTTATTGCTTTCAAACTCGGCTCTTCCTATTGGAACACTTCTGAAGGCACGTTCGGAGCGTATCTAGGAAGCAAGCTATCAGTTTACAAAATGTTAAAGAAAAGAGAGTTTATGCAAACGTACAAGCAGCATTAAGGTTATGTATCGATGACATTTGACCAAAAATTGGGAAACATTAAACAAATGATTTAATAATCTTTTTTTTCACAGAAGTGTGTAGAACAGGAGTTGGATAGGTTGAGTCAGACTGAAAACTTCAGTGCCATAGCCGGTATTTGAACCACGGATCTGCCAGTCTCCAGGCGGTTGCTCTAACACTGAGTTACCATGATAAGATGCCGGTATAACATTGAACTGCTCAACTGACTCGTATATTTCCCGGTAAAGCACACAAGGTGGTCACAAATTATTTTGAGATGTCAACCCCAATGACGACTTACAGTGCTGTATGTAATTTAAGTCATAGGATTCATAGTATAGCCAACTATTATGGTCAGTTGGTATTGATGTATTTGCTTTTTTTCACACAAGCTGTGTGTAGGACAGGAGTTGGATAGCTTGATATATATTGGGTGTTGTATCGGGATCTACATTTTTGTGTAGTAAGTTTTCGATTATCTCTTATGATTTAATACTTATGCAAATCATCCGCAATGAAGAAATCTTCAGAACTATGCCTAGAAAATTTAAAATATACATGTTTCTCTCATTTAAATATCTTTAATGTACGGTATTATAATCAAAATCATCACAGTCATTTTTAAGAAGATAAACATATTCGAAGCTTTTTCCACGTAAAGCGTAAATGGTTGGATTGATTTTCTTGAAAACCTTCGTAACACATCTTTGGAAGTTGCTAAACATAAACACCAAATTTCGTTTTTAACGGCTATTTCGTTTTGGAGAAATGCTGTCCACACAAACACACACAAAAACAGATACACACAGTGATCTTTTTTCTAAAAATGTCTTTTTTTTTATTCAGTGGGTCTCAAAACATTATTTCCGGTGAAATCTCGGTATCAAATTTTTGTGTGGAATGTAATACTTTCACTAGACACTATATGCATAGTACGTGTAGAGAAGGTAAAACATTATTGTAAAATTATTATATTTTAACAGTTTTGACACCTAACACAGCCCAACTGTGTGAGTGTACAAAGGTAATTATAGCTTTTCGCGGTTATAGAATTAGTGATTAGTTTTGAACATATTTGTTTACAACTGGAGCAAATTCTGGCTTTGACATGCAATTGCACCTATCTCGCTTTAAGCTGATATAAAACGTTTCTCCATTTAGGCTATTTATTTACGGGCAAATTAAATGAGCACAGTTTTATGCTACAGTTAGAATACAACATTACAACACTTTATTGAAAATTTTTCCTGCACATTAAATATTCATTTGAAACTACCCAGCTCATGAATTACGCAAACGTTTATAATTTATGCCCATTGCGTTAGCCTCGTGGACAAAGAGATTGCCGACAAAAACTTAACGCAACTCTATGTTGCTGTATTACGTAGTAATGTGGACAGTGTAGAACAGAAAGAAAATACTATAGGAACTTAAGCGTATAAACTGTGCTTTGAGTTACAAAAGCATAACACAAACTGCTTGCCTATTTACGCAATAAATTCCATAAGAAATCCAAAAAGTATATACTTGGACATTTATTTTTAATATTTATGTATATGTTTCAGAATTAAAGCCATATGATTTAAACCAGGTCACACCAACTGACTGCCCCTTGAGTAAAGCAAGAGAGCCACTTTATTTGATGCTCCAACGAATCGCTTACTGTTCGAAAAGCAAAAACAGGTAATTTCTTCCGTACCATGGATGTATACAAGTTTTTACATTTAAGATACATATTCCACCTTTCACAGGTTAGTGTACCTATTATAGGCTCAAATAGGTTCTATTATACCTCTTATATTAGTATTTATATTTTGAATATGTACATACCTGAAGACGTAAGGGACTGCCAGGACGTTATACTGTTCAAGCAGAAAATTAGGCACACATTGTAATCTGCTGCTGTATTAATATGATGAATACACCACTACTTTCATTTATTGTTATTAATATTTTATGTGCTAGTAAGTAAAATACATTTCTATTGTAAATATGACTGATATGCGTTTCAACTACCGGAATATTTCACTTAAAATAATTTTTTTTTTTTTTTATTATTTTAGTGTACTTGTTGCATCTTTTTATATGTGTTTATACTAAGTTGTATAGAATTGTATTTTTGTTTTCTATTCCTTTATTCATTGTATCACTGCTGTACTGAGTTTAATGTATTGATTGGTAGAGTGAAAGAGAAGGCCTAATGACTCCAACCAGGATAAATAAATAAATACGCGCATTTCCATAGAATGTGTGTCAAATTGATACTCATAGCACAATTAAATGAAAAATTACAATTATTATTCAAGGAGTGTCCAGAAAGTAAGTACCATTTCGTTCTATCGCCACATCAGTTCCACGCCTGCGCTCTCGTTTCTGAGATTCATTGCTTACCCACTGACGCCATTACAGCCAGATTGTATTGTGTTTACAGTTGTTAATAATCGTTCAAAATGTTTAAGACAACTTCTGATTTCACCAATTAAGAAGTGCGTTCCGTAATGTGGTTTCTAAGCGCAAGGAATGTTAACCTAGATGTGATGACAGATCGAATAATGAAGAAGTGGTTTAAGAAAATCAATAATGGACGATTTAATGGTCATGACAAAGAATGGGCGGCCTTCTGTTATCATTGTTTAGGCAATTCTTGATAACATACAGTAACAATGCTTTGTTATGTGTTTCCATAAAACACAGTGCTCAACAGGGATTGTCTTCACTAGCAACAGTTTTGTTTGAAGAGAGCATACAAAAGTCGATTCACTGCTATGACAAACACTTGAACTATAATGGCAACAATGCCAAAAATAGGATAAGGTATGACCTTTCATATATACATGTGTTTCTGAAAAAAATATGTTGTGTCTATTTCCAAACAAGTAGTTACTTTCCGAAAACGATCCGTAGTATTGACATAATAATTAGAACTAGCTGTTTAATACTATTTTAATCTACTTTTAACTACTATTTTAATTGCATTGTATCGCCAAAAACATTTACCTTTTTAACAGTAAATATGAATGGGCAGCGTGGTAATTTATTGGGGTCGAACACAACTTGAAAGAAACCCTTTTCATCTTGGTAACTGTCTTCCTCAATTTTAGGAATTGCAATGAAGCTTTAATTTTTAGAGTGGATATTTACCAAAAAACACTTATTCCGCCTCTTTGTATACAGAATATTTAAAAAATACCCTTACAACATTTGGGGATGGATTAATAACATTGAAACAAGAAAATGGATTCGAATAAATAAATGCTCTAAAACGCTTCGTTTTCGCGCTATAAATTTATTCATAAAGGTCGCCTTCAACGGCTTTTCAGGTATTATACAATAACTTCATTTATTTATGCACTCATTCATAGAAGGCTTTGAATCAGTTTACCCTGCGGAGTTGGCCTTGTGTTGCCATAACCGCTTGTTAGCATTTTTCATTTATCAGATGTGTAATTAAAAACCCCAGCACGCCTTTCAAGCACTGTCTTCATTCAGAACATTCTCCCAGATTTATTAGAAAATGTGCCTCTGCAAATAGGAAGCATGCGGTTTATACATGCTCTAGCACATTTTAGTCTCATAGATCGAAATGAACAGGCTGATATCTAGCATAACAAATGGATAGATGGTGGGGAACCAGTTCCATGGCCTGCACGTTCCTCCAATCTCAATTCTTTGGATTTTTATATTTTGGGAGCAGCTTAAACCATTGGTTCGCATTAAGAAACTCTTAATCTACGTATACGGAAGCCTGAGAAATCATACGACACTGCTTGGGAGTATTTGACATTCCATGCTTTGACGAGTGCATGCGTGACTAGACGCAAGAGGAGGGCTTTTGCTATAAGTGGTGTTTGTGTGGAACACTTCCTAAAAAGCTGACAACATCAAAAAATAAAATAATGTATCACGTTATAATGTTTTGATTAATAGCATTTTTAACCACGACAAATCCGGAACAAAATGTTTTGGGACGTATGTTTATATGAACATTTTTCCTTGTTTTGATGTTAGGAACCTGTCCACAATATATATATATATATATATATATATATATATATATATATATAAAACTCCTCTTAAGGCAAGCATAAATGTAGGAGTCGGTGACTTACACTTTGGACTGCTTTCTGTTTCACACATTATAAACTGACACTCTACATGGAAGAGGGATAATCCCTGCTGTCACGTGTTTACCCATTGTATATACGGATCTCAAGCCTGCTAGCTGCGATACAAGTTGGTGATGTCTGATTTAAATCATCCTAATAATAAAATTATATAAAGGAAGAAAGTGAATATGTGATCATTAGAACTTGGCCCAGGGTCTGAATTTGCCATATTGAGGTTCGGTGCACCTAGAGTATAAGTATGAGGTGATGGTTCTTTACAACCCGTTTTGAAATGAGTTGCACTATGCCTGGCCTTGTTTAATTCTTGCTAGTTTTTTTCTTTACCTTCTTTTCTATATTTATTCCTACGTTTCTGTTATTTTCCTATTTGTTTCTATTCCTACATATATATATATATATATATATATATATATATATATATATATATATATATATACATGCATATATCTTTAGGAACACATTTACAAACATCCATGCTCGAGCGGGACTCAAACCCGCGATCCCCTGTGTCAGGAAGCATCAAAGTTAGACTAGTAAACACGGCCATGGGAACCGGTAACTCATAGATACATCAATGAACACTCAAAGAGAGTACAGATTGAAAAATGAGATGTGTTCCATTCACATGACTTTTTCTATATCTCTGCAACAAATTATTGTTAAAAAGCTTATGTTTCTATTTACTTCTTACTAATCAAGAAAATTCCAGCATAAATGTTCCTATTACTGGCTTCCTTGTAAGTAGAATTGAAATAAGGGAGGACCATAGGTTAAAGTGATAGTCAAAAGTTGGTTACTATGTGACTGAATTTCCTTTGTTTGTATGGATTGGAATTGTTAAATTTCTGTATGAGATAAGCATGTTTTTAAAGCTGAAACCAAAAAACAAGGAGTATCTCAAAAATGATCAAGTCCACGAAAAAATGTATATAAGATAAATTTTGTCTTTAAGATGCTCTACATCTGTAAGCATTTGTCCATCTCTTACGTTTAGCAGTTATGCAAAATCCCGTAAAATTCATCCAGAATAAAGTAGTCTTCAGGGGCTATTCCCAGAAAATTTAAAATATACATTTAATTTGTCATGTAAATATCTTTAATATACGAAATTTTAATCAAAATCGTTACAGCCATTTTTGAGAAAATCAAAATTTACGAAAAAAGTTCCAAGTAAAGGGTAGCATGGGTTGAGGGTTTTCTTCAAAATCTTCGTGTCGCATCCCTGGAAGATACCAAACTTAAGTACCAACTTTTGTATTTTACCGACTTTTTGTTTTTGAGCTATCGTGTTCACAGACACACGGACACACGTGCCTTTTTTCTGAAAATGCTTTTTTTTTTTTTTTTTTTTGATACAGGGGACTCTAAAACATATATTTCAAGTGCAATCTCGGCATCGAATTTTGGGTGCATTAAAATACCTTCTGTATACAGTAAGTACATAATGCGTATAGAAAGCAAAAATACAAGGCATTTTCATTTAATAAGCTTATTATGAAATAATTATTTCGTGCGTTTCTTCATGAATTAGAACGATGTATATAATACCAATATGTGTAAAGAGCTACTTTTGAAACAGATTACACTTCAATGTATGCATATTTATGATACAAAGCCCTTCCCACTACCTCTTTTTATACAGATGACTTCTCTATGTGTTCGTAACTGATTGTCTTGCGAAACCCAAAACCAAGCTCTAGTGATCATAGCTTATGGAAGGATAATATATGGTATACCGAATAAAACACTTAAATACTTCGCAAAATTTCGCTATATCCATATTTCATCACGTCTTTTTTTTTTTTTTTTTTTTTTTTTGCGATGCCTTTGGATATCCGAATACGCTGAAGGCTATACCAGTACACTGGTGTTTCAAACCCGAACAAAGATGTGTACGAACAAGGAGATACCCGTTTGTTTTCATGACACTTGGCTTGCTTTGCCCGGTGCCTAGCTTTAAAATGATGCACTTTTAAATGCTAAAAAAGCACGTTTAAAAGTTTCAAAGCTGCAATATTAAATATCGGGCTAGGTAAAGTATTACACGTTATATTCGTTGGGTATCCTTTTAACAGCCTGTATAGGTAAATGCACAATTGCACACAATGAAATTTGCGCAAAATTGAAATTTTGAGTTGATTTACAGAATGAAACTGTATAGAGGTGATTCTACAATATAGTAAACCGAATAAAAATTGTAGTAAAATATCTCGAGTATGAGAGATATTTATATCGGTAGTTTAGAGGAAACTGAACGGAGAGGTGGAGTTATATGAAAAAATTCAATGCCATATCGGGATTTGAACCATAGATCTCCAGTTGTTCTGACCTCTGAGTTACCATGGCAACATGCCGGCATGGCATTAAATTCTGCAACTGACTCACGTGTTTCCCAGTTAACCAAAAGGAAATCCCGGCTAAGGCAAGGAGTTTTTCAATCTGGCTTGAATGTTGTCCTTCTCAGGGCTGATGTAGAAAAAACAAGTAATTCACATTTATTGATTGGCCTAATAATTGGTTAACTATGGCGCCCGGGACTTAAAAGCATTAACAGAGTTTGTAAGTCATCATTAAGGTATAACAACTCAAAAATTATTTGAGATTTCAAAAATAGGATAACGAGATTTCACTGGAAATAGATGTTTTAAGATCCCCTGTATTCAAATTAAGCATTTTTAGAAAAAGGTCCTTGAGTGTGTTTGTGTGTGTGTGTGTGTCCGTGTGTCCATGAACACTCCAAAAAGAAAATTCGGTATATTAGCAAAACCTGTATCTAGGTTTAATATCTGCCACGGGCGCGGCAGGAAACTGTTGAATAAAATTCTCTCACACCCTTAATCTTAACTGGCACATTTTTCGAATTTTTTTTTATTTTATGAAAAATGGCTTTAATGATTTTCATTAAAATACCGTATGTATGAGAATAAAACGTATGTCTTGAATTTTCTGGGAATAGCCTCTGAGGATCTCTTCATTCTGGATGTCTTTTGTATAATTGGTAAACTGTAAGATATAAACAAATACTTACTACACAAAAAATTTAGAATTTGTCATATATAATTTTTTCGTGGAGTTGACTATTCCTTGTTATTAGTTTCATTTTTAAAATCCTTACATTTTTCTTATACGGGAATTTGTCAGCTCCTGGTTATGCAAAGAAACGAAATTCAAAAAATAGCATCCAGATTTTAAAAGATTTAACTATTGCTTTAGTCTTGTGTTTCTATATTTCTCTTCTACTTACAAGTAAGCAGGTAATAACACAATTTCTCGATTAGATTGAGGTGGATAAAAGAATAAACTTTTTAACAATAATTTGTTACTACGGTGTAGAGAAAGTAATGTGAATGGAACACATCAGAATTTACGTTTTTTTTTGTTTTTGTTGTTGTTTTTTTTTTGTTTTGTTTTTGTGTTTTTTGTTTAACGTCCATGTTTTACTCGAATCCAGTAGTATAAGGCCTGACATTGACGAATAACGTTTGTATTGCGATTACCTGCTGTTTTTCCTTCCAAAAGTTTTTACTTTCTCTATACGTACAAAGTATATAGTGTATAGAGAAGGTATTGCACTCCACCTAAAAATTCGATAGCGAGATTTCACCGGAAATGTGTGTTTTAGGGTCCCCTTTATCTAAAAAAAGCAGTTTCGGAAAAAGGACCGTGTGTGTGTGTGTGTGTGTGTGTGTGTGTTTGTGTTTGTGTGTCCGTGTGTCCGTGAACACGATAAAACTCAAAAACGAAAAGTTGGTAAAATACCAAACTTGGTATTTAAATTTAGTATCTTTCAGGGATGTGGCAAGAAGATTTTCAGAAAAATCGCCCCACCCTCAACTACCATTTACATGGAACTTTTTTCGAAAATTTTGATTTTCTCAAAAATGGCTCTAACGATTTTGGTTACAATTTCGTATATTAAAGATATATGCTTGACAAATAAAATGTATATCTTGAATTTTCTGGGATCAGCCTCTGAAGACTACTTTATTCTGGATGAATTTTACGGAGTTTTGAATGATTGCTAAACCGCAAGAGATGGACAAAGATGTACTTCATGAAAAATGTAGTGCACGTTAAAACACAAAATTTATGTTATATATTTTTTTTTCGTAGAATTCATCACTTTTGCGATATTCCTTTTTTTTTTTTTTTTTTTTTTTTGGTTTCTGCTTTGGAAAACTTATACCTTTCTCATACAGGGACTTGTCAACTGCTGTCCATACAAACAAAGGAACTTCAGTGACATAGCAACCAGCTTTTGACTATCAATTTAACCTATGGTACTCCCTTATTTCGCTTCTACTTACAAGGAAGCAAGTAATAAGACTATTTCTGTCATTTTTTTCTGATTAGAATGAAGTAAATAGAAGTATAAGCTTTTTAAGAATAATTTGTTGCAGAGATGTAGTGAAAGTCATGTGAATGGTACACATCAAATTGCTTTTATTGTGGCGCACATAGGAATGAATTTATTTAGTTTGGGCATTGTACATTACATAGTTAGTGTAAGCAGACTGTTCAGGATGATTACTCTGCGTTTCTTGGAATGTGTTTACCAGCATAACTCCTCCTATAAAAGTGAAATAATTGTTTTGAAGTAAATGTAACGTAAACACATAACTTCACTTCGACCACACTTCACTTGAGATAAATATTGGACAGACTCTTCTGCTAATAGTAAATAAGCAAAAGAAGCCGCTATAGGGTTTGGAAAAAATAGAAAATTCTGCAGTGCGTTCCTATTAAGATAAAAGTACCCTAGTTAGTCCTGTAGCAGCCCTATAAACTCATCAATTATTATTTCCCTTTTCTGAATATGATCCCTTAAAGGTCATTAACTTTAATTTCAAGTTAGTCCATCATCGTACTTTATTTACTGAAAGCTGTTTTCATATAAATGGTTTTCAGCATATTAACAGATGCATTTTTACTATAGATCATCGGTTTAAAGTATTCGCATTTATATTTTAGTCTCATAAGCCAGCAAGAAGAACTAAGAAGAAGCGCTCGTAATCGAGAGTAAAGACTACAATGTCACACTTCCATGAAAACTGGTGGAGGTGGCACCCTCGGACTTAAGCTGCGCAACGCTCGTAACGCGGCCAGGAGACGATTTTAATTACTGACTATAATTAAAAGTTTAATACAATTGATGGAGCAATAAGCCGAACATTTAAATATAGAGCTCTAAAAAGCACACATTTAAGATTTATAAAGTGATGGTTGTATCTGTTTTTACTCTTCAATGCGCTGCATTGCATATATGCTAAAGTGATTTTAGCCAACGTTATAGAATATCATACACTTATTAGTGTTGAAAAAATAATATTTTCACTAATATTGTTGTATATTTGCTGTAATAAAAATTTAATCTCGTCATCATTCACTCATTTCATCACACTGATTAGTTACCAGGATTCGAACTCGTGACGTTCAGCATTGATTGGAAGTCATGTCAATTACCTGTCACATTGACGACGGTTGCTCAAACTACTTTCGCAACAGGTAAAATGAAAGAGATATGAAACCGGTTTTCAAAGTATAGAAAACATGGTAAATTTAGGAAATTAATTCGCGCACTTAAGGGTTCACATACGCTTGTGAAATTTGGACACTTAGTCCATAAGAGAAAAGAAGAATTTAGCGGCAGAGATGATTTTGTTATGTTCTGTGGCAGTGGCGACTCTTATAGACAAAATAAAAAGTCAGCAATTTAGGAAGAACTTAAATATCTTCGAGATACACTCGGGTTTCCAGCCAGGTGTAGATATGGTGAGGCACCAACGTTTCGGGAAAATACATTGTTCCCGTCTTCAAGGCTACTGAATGAATTGAACTGATATGGCCTTATTAATATAGGTATGTTAAATATGTTTAACATTGGAGATGAATAAATATATTACAGATGTCCTGGTTTGAACACACAAAAAAAGTACCTCAATCTGTTTTTAGCCAGATGGATCGACCAGTTCTTTGATTACAGGATTACTGAATATGAATCAGAAGATAATCATAAGCATAAACTATTTATAAAATACATAGTCTTACAATACAACCCCATTTAGGTAGATGTTGGCAACTCTATTTAAACCTTGCTATACACCAGAAAAAGAAATGAACCAAGAACTAATCCCTGCGGTATTTCACTTGCAAGAGTGATATGCATACGAATCAATTTCACAATCGATCCATCAGTGTTTATTGCTGCGACTGGACTTAACCAAAGATGGCAGTACGGGTTTCCTCTGTGTACCCCACTAAATGACATCTATGAATCAAGGGACAGGTGACAGACAGACAGCCATTTCCGACGTTACGGACCATTGCGTGCGTGCGAGTTATCCACGTGTCATTTGCAGCAATTTCAATTTCGCGTATGATAGGCACAGCGGGTGACAGGAAGAGGTCACATGGGATTTGCAGGAAACGAGATGATGTCGAGTATGCACTTAGCGCCCACAAAGACCAGCCGCCTGTTAATTAGCTCGGCAACAACACTGTCAGTACAGTACATTGGAGGTAGGTGTCATTTTGTTTGAGGAGCCAAGGAACCCTCGTGTCCAAACTCCAATTTGGTTTGAACAATTTTCAAAACACTGAAATCCTAATGGGAGGTACACAGAACAACGTTGCCAGATTGGTTTTACACGTGATTGCTAATCTTGCAGCAGTAGATAAATTTCACCGATGTTTGTTTGATGAAGCGAAAGTAGATGACGTATTACTGCAGCGGCAACATTAATGAAAGAACAAAATGGAAGCAGGATTAAAAATGATAGCATATCAACGGCAAATTCTAGAATTTGAATTATAAACTATTACAGCTTTTATTGGAAATTAAATGTACTTATTATACTAAATAAACATGTTATCTTCCTTTAAATTTATCAATATGTATAAAAATAAATCGCTGAAATGTATGTCGCGTATCACTTCCGAACGACTGCATCAAAGTGAACAATTATTTTTTCGTTGTGTTCGCTGTTGCCACGACAAGATTTGTGGAAAAAAATGTTTAAAAATAGTACAGAAAACTATTTAAAATCTCATAATATGAATAAAAACCGTGCCAAGCGTACGCATTTCGGTTAATAGCCACCAGATGGCAGTGGTATTACGGTTATTTGTTGCTAAATTGTCATAGTAGTGCTATATTTTCCCTCCCCATTCAATGCCAAGGTAGCGCACCAGTTTATCGACACAATGACGATATGCAGCAGTGAAATTCAAATACATTTTCATATATGTACTGTCCTTTCCTTACTCCTATCGTTTAAAATAAAGCAGAAAAGAAGATTCCTGGCAATTAACACCTATAGTTTGTGCTTATATATATATGCCGCTAAATGGCCAAAGTACTAGTTTTCATCCTCATTCAATGTTAAGGTAGCGCAACAGTTTATCGAGATAATGACACAATGCAGCAGTGAAATTGAAATATATTTTTATGTATTAATTGCCTTTTCCTTATTCCTATCGTTTAACATAAAGACGAACACCTAAAATACGTACCTATTATTTGCCATCAGATGGCCGCAAAAATCTACTGCTCTATTTTTCTTCTTCAATGCTAAGGGAATGCACCCGATTATGGAGACAATGACGCAAGAAAACTGTGAAAATCAAATATATTTCTTATGTATTAATTATAGTTCCCTTGGTAACTTCGTTTAAATAAAGAAATAAGTATATTTTTGCTCTAATTCTTTAAAATGAACAAGTTATAAACAATGCACATAACCATTAACCCTTCTTGTATTCTGAAAATGGCGGAGAAATAACGGGATCCGTTTTTGGTTTAACTTCCTATTGCAGATGTTGACTATTTAACGTTATGTGGTACATGAACTAGCTAAAGAACATGAAGCTACCCGCGTCACTATCACACTACAATTGTGGTGCTCTTAATACATTTGATCAAGTAATATTTTGGGTTAAAAGGAGAAATTTAATACACAAAGCTATTATTAAATAAAAAGTTATCAATTGCCCAACCAGATCTACTTGCATTTTGGTTACGTCATTGTTAGCCTTAGAAATTGTTGTTTTGACATAGAAGAAAATAAAGAAACATGTGAAAAACATTAGGAGTAAAGGAAAGAAAGGGATTCGGAAGAAGCATGAATGCTACTTTGTGACTTTCTCCTTAATGTAATTCATTACCGATGCCAGCGTATACACGCCACACTATGGATGCGCTGCCATTACTATTATTATGCCAACGACATCCTTGCTTACCCACGCTGCTAACTGTATGTGTCATCCTTTCCACACTACCTTATGGGTGCTCTGACTTCATCCTTTTCGCAATATCAACTACATATGCTACATTGCGCAGATCATTGTGTTTCATTGTGCTTTTCAGATGCAAATGAATTATTAGACATTGGCAATGGGAAAATTCCTGTTGATACTTCTACTGGCCTCGTTTCGTTTCCATCAAATTTTTGTCACTTCACAACGTCAAAGGTAGAATTAATATCGAAAATTTCCAAATACTGGTGCAAATTACAAAAACTATGCTTGGTTAAGCGAACGAGCCGTTCTAGCAGCAGCTTACAAGAATACAGATGATTTTAATGTAAAACTTCAAGGTAAAATTGATGGACAAATGCATTAATTTTAGTCGATCAATTCCATTATCAATTCAAATGAAGTCGTTAATTATCTAACTGAATTTACAAATTCATTGGATTTGCCAGGATTACTACCACACAGTTTACAGCTCAAGGTTGACTCGGTTATAAGTATACTACGCAATATCAATCAGCCGAAATTAAACAGCGAAACAAAATTCACTGTTAAAAAAATTATGAACATTTTGATTTAAGATATTCTAACATAGGAAAGTTTACAGGCGAGGATATACTTATTCCAAGAATACCACCAATGTCTACCGAATTTCCTGTTGAATTTAAGCGCGGCTTGCATTCGCAATTAAATAAATTCCAAGATCAAACGTTATAAGTGTGTGTAATACACCTTGAATTGTGTTTCTCGCATGTTGTAGGTTGCGTGCTCGGAAGTCGGCAAACTATTTGTGTTATTTTTTTCCCCCTCTGTAAGGAAAATTGTACATTACAAGGCATTAAAATAAAGTGTTGTTAAATTATTTGATTGTAATTTTATTTCATCCAATGGCCGCACTGTAAACGAAAGGTTTTGTCTGAGTTTTTTTTCATTATGTACACCACCCGTGAGAAGTGGGCAGCTAGTTAATTTTAATGATACACCTTGTATTAATTTGATTTTAAATTTACTTAAGTAGTTTAATAAAAAATGAAAATATTGTATGAATTCTTCAATCGTTAATATAAATATCACCGGACACTCTTACACCAGGTGGCCCAAAAGCGCCGTATTTCACATATGCAGATAACCCTCCGTGCGTGATAAGAATTGCAGAACTGAACGGAGTAAACGCTGTTCAGTAAAGTGTTAGCGTGTATGACTTTCGTTTTTCAGCTCTAGCATATCGCCGAAAATATTGAATGGTGAAGGAGTCGTTCTTAGTGAGAATCAGTTCCCAGACCTTTATATAATAATATATCTACAAGAGTGACAAGTAATTAAAAATATGGCGCCATAGAAAACCTGGTATACTAATGCCTGAATTTTACGTTTGGATTAACTTACATTAGTATTATATATATTTTTACATGCTGGAGTTGAAGTTCCCAGACCTTTATATAATAATATATCTACAAGAGTGACAAGTAATTAAAAATATGGTGCCATAGAAAACCTGGTATACTAATGCCTGAATTTTACGTTTGGATTAACTTACATTAGTATTATATATATTTTTACATGCTGGAGTTGAAAATTTAACAAAATTAAAGATAGATACTTTATGTAGTAGCACAATTAACTTCGCATATTTAAAGTTTTTATATTTAGTTCCTTTAGTAAACAACAAAAATAAAGAGAGTTTCTTCAATAGATTTCCATAAATTGCTCCGAATGGTTTTAAAAAAGAGCATTATGAAATAGTGACAAAAAAACGTTGATATTTTTGGAATTAGTTTTAATATAGTATAACTTAAATCTTGCATAAAGTCCATAAACGAAACCTATTCAAGTTTTTTTATTTAGTGGTAACCAATGAAACCTAGAGGTTTTATTATAGATGTGTCCACCTAGTGCGAGATTACATATTCATTCACAATACCATTTATTTTGTTTGTGATGAGTATAAAACTTGACGATTAGAAGCTATAGTTCCCCACAGAAAAATAAATATGGTCTCAATTGAGGTATCTCTATATTCAAATAAAGTCTTTGAACAATTATGTTACCCTGGCGTGCATATGTGGAATAGTTTTGGAGAGCAGAGTAATGAGATTTCTCAGAAACAAAGTAATAATTTGTGTTACAGCTACAACCACCACAACTCCACAACAGCAACAACAATATACAAAGTACTAAACTTCCTTATTAAACTATTTTGCATACATATTTCTGCTAGTACTAAAACTTTTTATGGATAATGCTTTACAGTTCTACACTAAATATTAATTATAACTCCATGGCACGACGGCTCACGGGGAACCTTGGCCTACCGCCCGGCCGCTGCGTCCCCATCTCGGTCCACTACAGACGTTATGGATGGGGTGCAGTATTGGAGGGCGAGACGTGGTCAGCGCCTCGAGCCCCTCCCGGCCGGTTAATGCGGTCCTCACGACCTGGAGCCGCTACTTCTCCATCAAGTAGCTCCTCAATTGGCCCCCCAGGGACATCACGAGGCTGAGTGCACCCCGGTCAAGGTCTCCCAGCGGGGGAAAAATCCCCACGCCGGTACTGGGAATCAAACCCAGGTATCCCGCTTGGTACGCAGCTGCGCTACCACCTCGCTAAGGAGACGACCACACTAAATATTTTATAGTTCAAAAAATGTATTGCCCCTATTAATTCTTAAATTTATAATAATATATGCACTTCGCCTAAAGTTTAAATGAGTCAAAACATAAAGACTGAAACCTAATTTGTTCCATTCACATGAAGTTTTCTAGCTGTTCCACAAATCAAATGTTTTACAAAAGAGCTAATACAAAGTTACAAGCTTATGCTTATACAAAGGTCGTCAGGAATGAAGAGGCCTTTAGAAACTATTCCCAGAAAATTCAAGATATACATTTCATTTGTCATGAAAACATCTTAAACATGGCATATGCCATTTTAATCCTAATCGTTAGAGCAATTGTTAAGAAATGTAAAGTTTTTGAAAAATGCTCAAAATAAAAGATAGTTGGAAGTGAGGAGAATTTTTTTGAAAATGTTTGTGTCGCATCCCTGGAGGATACTGAACTTCAAAACCAAGTTTGGTGTTTAACCAACTTTCCATTTTGAACTATGCTAACAATGACGGAAACACACACACACACACACACACACACATACACAAATGCACACATGAATATATTTCTAAAATTTCCTTGAAATCAGAGGATCATAAAACAAGTATTTCCGTTGAAATCTCGGTATCGAATTTTTGGGTAGAATGTAATTCCTTCTCTATGTTCTATATGCATTTTAAAAATGTGCTAGAGAAAGTAATACAACACAAAATTTAAATCTTAAAAGTAGCGGTATTGGAATAGCGTATGGGCTGTTCATTCCTTCTAGACGACTGCCCTTTAAAATATACAATGAGCTAGCATATCTTGATAAACAGCTCAGAGCATACTTTATTTTACAATAAGGAACATCTCTGCTTCCTTATGATTACATTTCGATAATACACAGCATACAGTTGACTGCAAAGTTTTTTTGCGTTATGTGTTTATGCCATTACCAGTGTTTTAACAAGAATGCTTAGCTGTAAATGGAAATGACGGCAATTCAGAATTTCAGATAGAAATGCCAAAATAGAAAAAATTTAAAAAAAATTAGGTGTAAAGTGTAGTGTAAGCAGTAACCGAGGTTGAGAGTGAATACAAGTGACTGACTGGAAGTGTGGTATTTGATTTGTAGTGACAGTACTTTTGCAGCCCAGAACCATGATTATAACGTGCTCAACATCTGACTGCCGTTCCTGCTTCTGTGTACCAATGTTCTAGTAAAATCATCGCTTCTCTCATTTACAAATATCATTCGTCAAGAACTAGCCTACGATCTGTACACAATTGAGAAGGAACTGGCACACCTACCTACGTGAGATCTATTTCGACTGCCTCAAGGGATGAAGTGAAGGAACCACAGAAGGCTACAAATTGTAGGTAGTCGCGTGGAAGTCTCTATCAGTCTAGATTGGAAGCTCGTTTCACTACTGGATCCGCCTAGAGAGGGCGTTGAACTATACGTAGAACTACGGAGCCCTGTAGTGTTCACGGTGGACTAAGCACTTGTGTGACAGTTCGGCACCGTCCCACAACTTGGAACTTAAGATTCAAACCTGATGCACGAGATGGAAATTAAATGAAATATAGATGAGGAAAAGGACATAATGATATATGAGAAAGCACTTCAGCTATCCCCTACCGATCAGGGAAAAGAACGAAAACCACGAGATCAGCGTGGTGATTGAGAAAATCGTACAAGATGACGTGGAGCCAACTCGCTCCAATAAGACCAATAACTATTGCTTTGTTTTCCGAGCATATGTGTACCTACATTGTTTCTCGTTAGTATAGAGTATGCTTTACAAACCAGAGCCTTCCGGTCAAACAGGTACACGTTTTTTCCGTTCTTTTCCTTTTGTCTTTCATCAGCCTTTGTCCGTTGTTAAAGTTCATGTGTCGGAATTAACTGATGTCAGTAAGAAGCTAATTAAAGAAAAGATTGTGTAGTGATAAAATAAAATATTTTCGCGAGGATCTGCAAAGGGAAAACGAAAAAAAAAAAAATAAATAAACAGATTCCGTGCACAAGAATGGGTGGGATAAACGGACCCAGAGAAAGCTACCTATATTATTAAGAGAGATGAAAATAAATTACTCTTGAAGTAAGTATTCAGTCTAAAATCCACAGTTAACGAATGAAAAGTAAAAGACAGAAACAAATTTTCAATCAGAAAAAATTAATGCTTAAAAATTAACAAAGTTGGAGGTTACAAACTTGGATTATGGGAATATCAGTCCTTAAAATGGCAGTATAGAAAAATAACATAATGAACATACAGTATAGTATTAGTATGAACTACTGTAAGAACTGAAATAGCTTTTAGCTAAAGAAATGCATGTGAGCTGGTTTATATGCTTCGTATATCTTTGTTTTAAATCATTATTACCTTCCCTACCTAACAATTACTGTATGCATACGTAATACGCAGAGAAGGCATTGTATTTGGTCCAAAAATTCTATAGCAATATTTCACCGGAAATATATGTTTTGAACACCCCTGAAAAGTTCCATGTGACAGTCTTTAAAGTCCCCCAACTCAAATTACACTTTACATAGAATACTTTTCGAAATTGTTATTTTCTCAAAAATTACTCAAACGATTTTGATTAAAATACTGTATATTAAAGATATCTACACGCTTGATAAAATATAAATTTTTAATTTTCTGGAAATAGCCTCTGAAGTCCTCTTAGTTGATGGTGATTTTTTCAAATCGATATATCTTAGCTTACTGCACAAAAATATAGAAGGTATATTTAACACATACTTAATGTCATAGTTTTTTTTTCTAGGCTTAACATTTGTGAAACATTCCATATTATTAGTTTACATTTTAAAATGTATAAATCTTTCTCAAATGGGCATTTGTAATTCTTGTTTCTTCTATTCTGCTCCTGGCTATGCAAAGAAAATCAAATTTTAATCACATAGCAACCAGATTTTAAATTATTTGATTACCGCTTTAGCCTGGTGTATTCCCTTGTTTACCTTCTACTTATAAGGAACTAAGTAACAAAACATTACTGCAATGTTAATCTCAATTAGTATGAAGTAGATAAGGAATAAGCTTTTGTAAGAATAGCCTCTTACAGGATAGATACAGAAATTTACGTGAATGGAAAACGTTCTATTTTTACTTCATAGTCATAGTATTAGAAATCATAAGCACGAAATGAGAGTTTTTGAAATTAATTCGCTTATGTGGCTCTGTAGCTGGGGTAACAGATTACCAACTGCCGGGTCCAAGTTCATTTTCCAGTTGGGATAAATTAGAGCGGATTTTCCTCTCGAAGTTCTTGCATCATCATTAATAATGTATTTCCTTTCCTGTCTTACATACCTACACCAGACGCAAAGGGAGGCTAGACGCATTAAAAATAAAAATCCTTATTAAAAACTTTGTGCGTTCTCGTCCTTAATTGCTGTTCAGGGTTTGTTCTTATTCATATCAGTAACAAGTACTTATTTCGTGAATACGGTTATTCTTATATTACAATCAAACCTCGGTAACTTGAACCTCCATAACTCGAATTTTCGATATGTCGAAGTAAGTTTCCTTTCCCAATCGTTTCCGTAATGTTTTCTGTGTACCTTTAAGTCGAATTTCGATACTCGAATTTCAAAGCAAAAAGCACATCTTTAGTGCTAAAATTCATTCCATAACTCAAATTTATGTTTACTTTAGACTGAATTAAAAGTGGTGTGTTCTCGTCCTTAATTGCTGTTTGCTCTTATTCATATCAGTAGCAAATACTCATTTCGTGAATACGGTTATTCTTATGTTACAATCAAAACTCAATAACTCGAACCTCCATAACTCGAATTTTCGATATGTCGAAGCAAGTTTTCTTTCCCAATCGTTTCCGTAAAGTTTTGTGTGTCTTTAAGTCGAATTTCGATACTCCAATTTCAAAACAAAAAATCACATCATTAATGCTAAAATTAATTTCATAACTCAAATTTCTGTTTATTGTAGAATGACACACATACACGCACATATACACATATACTAATTCCAACATCTTTAACTTCAATCTGTGACCTGTGGTCACTTTCAACTGCTCATTGTTGTTCGAAGGTCAACTGCCAACGCAGCAGCGGTGCTTTTTACATCTCTTACAAATTTCTAAACTCTGAACGGCAGTTGAATTTATATAGTTGTATATAGTGCAATACAGTTTGTTTTTAGAGAGGTTTTGTTTTAAGTGTTGAATGTGAATTGGAAAAAGAAAAGAGAAACTTCAAGACACTAACTTTCAGTGCAATAGCTAAAGTCATTCATGAAGTAGAGTATAGCACAAGTGAAATTTAGGGCGAGTTACTGCATACGCGGGGATTTAGTGGAAATACACTACTATATAGCGGGATATACCGTTCGTTACTAGTATTATTCAATGCCGCAAATTTAAAAAAGCAGTTTAAACGAAATTTTGAGATGTCTCCATATGTCGAATTTTCGATAAGTCGAGTTTATTTTTACGCCCCCTAACAATTCGAGGTTCGACTGTATTCGCAAGCATGACAATTTCGTTCAGAAGTATTTCACAATTTTGTAATAGTAATGAATGTTCACAAGCCAGGTGGATCAGCAGTTTTGTCTGATATGCATTCGGGAGGTGGTGAGAACGATTCCCTCCTGGCTGATCTATGTTGTTTTTTTTTTGCGTTTTTTTTTTTTTTTTTTTTTTTGTCACAAGGCAAATATTGGAGAGGTTTCTCATTTCCTCGAAATTTCTGTCCCTTCATTTCCTCTTCATTTCATTCCAAACGGTCTCTTTCACGATTGTAAGTGTTAACAAAGACTGCAGTAGAGAAGCCATTTCCTGGAGGTGATTGGATATACTGCTCACGGCGGCGGAATGGCGCTAGTGGTTGTCTGCGAACTTAGGTGGTTTATCCGGGACCGGGCCAAGGGCTTCTGGCGCTCTCCGCATCGTGAAGAACTGCTTGTGAGCCGTCCACGACGGATCTCTCCCTGTCTGAAATGACTTCAACTCAGCCTTCCTCCAAGGGTCTGACATACATTAATGCTAATTTTGGGTATTAATATTTTATTAATGTGATAGTAGTTTTCTCAAATTACGATTTTTACATCAGTGGAAAACCTCATTAAAATAACTATCCCTTGAGGCAGCTCTGACATCTGTGTAGATAATTCCGTATACAGTGCAGTTATGTTATTCTGAGAGACAGAGGCGACAGAACGAAGGAATGTTAGACGTATGGACGGGGATTAGGAGTTATACATATTGCTGTAGTAACACGACTCTCACTAAGCTGTCTCAAGAAATAAATTATAATACGGTGATTATAAGTAGCCCAATCAACGCAAAATTTGCTTTCCTAAAACTATTAATGTTATTTGTATGAAATTTAAAATACATTTGTAAGTTGAAAATATGAAATTATTTAGATAAAAACCACATTATTTAAGAATTTTCTGTTAATCTATAATCATGCCTTAAACTTTATGTGTTTTCCTTGTTGAACTAGTGTCTTCTTGTAATGACTGATGTTATAATATTTTCCCAACAAATAAATGAATATTTTTCTTATAAAACGGATATATGTATATCTGTTCGGTCCGCGCAACTCAAGCCTTCAACTTCTTCCCATTTTCTCGCTTTAGCTGGAAACCTTTTGGAAATGGTAGGAAAGGTGATGGTGGTTCGCCATCATAGTCATATTGTTACAATACGCGCATGCATGACTGAATGTCAATGAAAAAATACTTGACAACATTGTTAACAATCTCCCTAGCCTGTTCTCTAAGGTAGTTACCAGGAGAAAACTTAGATGTTGAAGGTCCTGACAAGTATTTGTCTATCTGATACGTTTTAACGTTATGCAAAATTCTGCAAAACTTATTCAAAATATACGTTTTATTTATGATGTAAATATCTCTAATGTACGCTGATTTAAAAATGGAAATGGCGTGTTATTTATGGACGCTCTTTAACTGTAACGGTTCTCAGCGTCCCATTCTATGTTGGTCGTGAAAGACCGCTTAATTTTGCTGCGAGGTCTCTCTATCAGGCTGGAGGTTCTTTTACGTGCCATAAATCTACGACACGGGACCAACTTCCGAAGGAAACCATGCTAAGGATTTTTACAACCGGGTTTGAACCCGCGGCCTTGGGTATATGAAGTTAGCATGGTAACCATTACCCCAAGGAGGGCGACAAAACTTAAATTATTATTAAATTATTATTTCTGAGAAAAACAAAAATGTCATTGTGAGGCAACTATTGTCAAAAACACTAATAAATTGGATATTTTGGGACTTTGTTTGATTTACTGGCCACTCACTTTTTTCCATGTAGGGGGTACTTTGTAGCGGTTTTTATTTTTTCGAACATCTTCGTATTGCATTCTTGGAAAGTACTAAGCATAAATACTAGGTATGGCATTTAACAGCCGCTACATCGTCAATTGAAGTTCGGTTTCCTTTGCAAGGCCAGGAGTAAACATAATTTATATGAAAGGAAAGGTAACCCAGTTTGAGATTAGTTACGTAGTTTAAACTTGAAACCAATAACGCACAATGTGCTGAAAACGTTCAAATCTACAACAAAAATGCGTGACATAAGTTGTGTGTTTTAAAGAAATCTATAATTTTTGTGTAGTAAGATTTTGTGTATTTCTTACGGTTTATAGTTATGCAAAAATCAGGAAAAATTATCCAGAAGGAAGAAGTTTTCCGAAGCTAATCCAAAAAAAATTAAAGATACCTGCTATATATTTTATTTGAGATGCAAATATCTATAGATACGGTATTTTAATTCTTAGAGCCCGATTTGAGAAAAACAAAGGGTTCAAAAATGTTTCTATGTAAAGGATAGCTTGTGGTGGGAAGATTTTCTTGAAAATTTTCGTGACGCATCCTTGAAAAATACTAAACTAAATACCAATGTTAGTATTTAACGATATTTTAGTTTGTGACCTATGCTGTCCACGTAAACTCACTTATACATTGACATACGCAGTTATCATAAATACACAAAATATATTGGTCAAAATGACTCTAACATATGAATAAAAAAATCATTAAATAATTTATATACAATGAAGGAAAACGAAAATAATTTAAATTATTTTATAAATACATAATATGTATGTACAACCCTTTTTTTAAAAAATCTAAAAACATATATTTCCGATGAAATATCGGTATAGAATTTTTGGGTGGGATATGATACTATCTAAATACAGTAGGTACTTAGTATGTGTAGAGAAAGTAATAGATACATACAGTGAAATACACGCAATAATAAATGCATCATATATATTGGTATTTTAACTACAAAAGCCAAAATTATTCTAATATATAAATAAAAATTCATAAAATCATTTATATGCAATAAGGAAAAAAAATAATTTAAATTCTTTTATAAATACATAATAGCTAAATAGGCACTTTTTAAATGTTTTTTTTTTTTTTTGCATTGAGGAGATCTAAAAACATATATTTCCGGTTATATGTAGGTATAGAATTTCTGGGCGAGATATGATACTTTCGTAATGCACTATATGCATAATATGCGTAGAGAAAGTAAAAATAACATTTGTTATAATTTTATGTAGTAAATGTCAAGTAGCGTCTGTTAAAGATATGCGTAACCATAAATAATACAAAGTAAACGTATAATCACTTATACGTGTTGACGGTGCGACAACCATGTAGTCTATGTGGCACGGATTCAAAGTTTTCCACTGATATGACCTATGTTAATGCATCCCTGCACAATATATTGCCATAAACGAGACAGTAATCAGCAGATAAATTAAGGCGGAATAAGTGACAGAGGACAAATAGAAAAATTTCACACAGCACCATTGTGTTTTAGATCTCATTAAATGCTGGCATTTACATTTATGACAATATTTCTCAATGTTTAATGAAGCTGGATTAAAACTCAAATAAAAGGAAATTACACTTAACAATTTGGTGCTTTTTATACATAAAAATCTGATGTGCTTCATTCACATGACTTTCCCTATATCTCTGTAACCCAAGCGAACGCAACTGAGATATGTGATGGACAAAGCGGCGTAGGGAAGGATTTCCTCCGGGTTCTCTGGTTTCCCCTGCCATCGCATTCCACCGGTGCTCCATCTTCATTCCATGTATGATCAGTGTCTGCGCCTGCCGTGTCACAAGTAGTAGAAGCGGGCGTTACACACTACAAAAAAGGTATCGCTGTAACAAATTGTTGATAAAACGCTTATACTTTTCATCCACCTCATGTTAAACAAGAAAACATCGGCAGAAATGATCTTATTACTTGCATTCTCCACAGACACACACACATATATACACACACACACATAAAGAAAGTCGTGTTAGTTACATTATTTATAACTCAAGAACGGCTGAACCGATTTGGCTGAAAATCGCTGGGGAGGTAGCTTAGAACCAGGAGACCGACATAGAATATACCGTTTCCATGGGTCGTGACATGAAACGTGGTATAACAAAACGCAACAGACAGCTAAACTCATTGTTTTCTATGGTGTTTGTTTCCAGTTTCTATTAGCTTATTGTGCCGATATTATCATTAACAATGCCACGACCAAGACAATCGAATATTTTCCGACAAAGCCGAAATGCAACTAATATTCCAAACTTTGTGAATGAAATTGCACGTGAAGAGCAACTATCCAATTAAAGTTTTAAACTCCTTGGATGTGCCTGGCTTACCACCGCACAATTTGGACTAAAGGTTGGATCCGTAGTAATCATGCTTCGAAACATAAACCAACCAAAACTGTGCAACGGAGGCGTTTGGTGGTAAGTAAATTGATGAACAATGTGATTTACGCAACGATACTCAAAGGAAAATTCAAAGGTGATGAACTTCTCATTCCGAGGATCCCGATGATCCCAACCGATTTGCCGTTTGAGTTTAAACGACTTCAATTTCCGATCCGTCTTGCATTCACCATGACCATTAACAAATCACAAGGCCAAAGCTTGAAAATTTGTGGTCTGAACCTAGAAAAGCCATGTTTTTCCCATGGTCAATTATATCTGGCATGTTCACATGCCGGAAGACCATCTGCGTTATTTGTTCTTGGCGCTTGATAATAAAATAGGAAATGTCGTCTATCACAAGATGCTTCACTGAAGAGTGCAACCCATTGTCTACTAAGTATTGTCCGTTTTTTGATTTTGAAGTTTTAAAAATGTATTAGCTTTCTTTGGTTTGGCAATACTATTTACAGGATACCATAGCTAGTGGTGCGTACATTGCGAGCATGTATCAGTCTTCAGTTGTTAATAAACAATCACAAAATGGAGACAACAAGGTTTGAACTAGAGCACTACTGGAAACAAAACTATAAAGCCGCTGCCGCAGCTCGAAGGATATGTGGAGTGGAAGGATAAGGTTCGTTAGCGTGCGTGTGACACAACGATGGTTCCAACGTTTCAACAATGGAGACGAAAGCACTAAAGATTTCCCACATTCTGGAAGACCTAAAGTGTGGAATATTGCTGATAGACGCCAAGTTTTGAGAGAAAATCTGCAAAAACGTATCCACATTAAGACATTTGGATAATGATATACACGCTGTACCTCATAAACTGACACCTCAACAGGCTCAACGTAGAATGAATATCTGTCGTCAGCTTAGCCCTAATCCCATGAATGTTGATTTGTCAGGAAAATTGTCATCGATTAAAAAACATTTCGGTCCCAAAGTAATTCAAAGTGGAATTTTGAAGGTGTGATTCACTGAGAGCTTGATCCAAACAGGCGTGGCGATTGATGTGGATTCTCAACAACAGGAATGAAGATCACGAAATTTAGGAACGAAGATGCACAGCATTAGTTAACAGAAAGAAGAGTTCTATTGCAACAGGACAATGCAAAACCCCACATTGCACGATCAACCATGGAAAAAAATCAGGAATTGGGAGCATACAGCCCTGATCTCGCACCATCAGATTATTATCTTTTATGATCCATGGCCCATTTTCTACGGGGAAGAAAGTTTGATAACATGAAGCAGTGAAAGTGGAACTCACCGAATTCTTCGCATCAAAAAACCAGAGGCTGCTACCATTGTGGGATAATAAACCTCGCTGAAAGATGACTCTAGACCATTGAATCTAATGGTCTGTGTTTGAAGATTAATTGTTTCTGAGAACACATTTCATATAATTGTTTTTCTTAAAAAAAAAACGACATTACTTATGAGACAGTATATATACGGGTGTTTTAAAACTACACCAAACGAAGGTGTGGACCTTGTTGGCCATTCCGTACGTGGTACGTAAATATAATTTTCAGCTCTGAATTCGGCACATACAAAAATTGCCATAAAAATCACCATGGATTAGTCAGTCGTACATAACCAAATGGCACGTGCCTGGCCCACTCCAAGAGAGATGCCGGTTGGTAGCGAATATCCCAGTCGCGTGATGTAGGGGTGGTTTGATAGACACGCCGGCGCGGCACAGGTCACCTTAGTAATGGAAAATGTAGCATGTGGGCTTTGTTGTGTGTTTCGTATACTACCTTCTAAGGTTGTTTACGTGGCGTATGACAACCGTTGTTCCTTCGCTGCCTAATCCCAAATGTGTTCAATATTTAAACACACATAAAACTTATAAGAGTTTAAAAGTTGCGACATCAAGTTTCTGACATTCAAAGTGTAAGCTAATTGACTGCTATCTTCGTTTGGTGTCGTTTTGAAACATCCTGTATATACGGCTTTTTCGGACTCAGGGACCTCAAAAATATATATCCGATGAACTTTCGATATGGCATTTTTGGAGGAATACAATACCTTCTATTGCTACTATGTGCTTACATATGTGCTAGAGAAAGTTCACTTTCTGTACAAAAGTCCTTTATAAATAGAAAATAATGAATGATGCGTAAAGCAGGATACAAAAAGAGTGTGCAATGTAGCAAAACGAGATAAACTTTTTATACGGGAAATTGTTGTCCGGAAATGCATAATTACTCCTCCAGGGAGCGTTTTCACACTTTACGCTTCACATTTGCTACCGCTGTAGCTCGACGAATGGTTCCTGGGGGCGTTACTGATATCATTAGCTTGCTTTTTTAAAGTTGTTTTTCAACGTTTGTATGTGAAGATATTCAATGAACTCATGCACATCTAAAAACAGGTATCTAAAAGATCTGGGACATTCGAAAATACTACTATGTTTTGTGTTGATTTTTTAAAACTTTTAAACAAACTTCCATATTAATAGACAATAAAAAGAGAACCAAACTATGACAAGTAAACATTTACCTATTAAATATCAAATAATTTCGTTTCAAATTGAAAATAAAAATACGTGAATATAATTGGAATTCTTAAACCTATTACATGAATAATGTTTTTTTTTTTTGTAAAAAAAAAAAATCGTGTGTGTTCCATCCACATGCCTTTCTCTACACTTCCGTAACAAATTATTGTTAGTAAGGTTATTTTTCTATTTAATTCTAAAACATTATCCGAAAGGTTCTTAGTACTCAGTTTGTTAACAAGTAGAAGGGAAATAAGCGTACACTAGACTAAACCGAATTTCAAATGTTTTAAAATGTGGTTGCTATGGGATTGAAATCTGTTTCTTTTGTGGCCAAGTATTGACAAGTTCCCGTATGAGATAAGTATAAGTATTTTAAAGCCGAAATTAATAACAAGAAATATCTCGAAAACACCCAACTCCACGAAAAAATTGTATATAACATAAATCGTGTGTTTTCTCGTGATCTACATTCTGTATAGTAGGACTTTGTTTATCTCTTACGGTTTACCAGTTATGCAAAATTCAATCAAAATCATTCAGAATAAAGAGGTCTTTAGGGGACATTCACAGAAAATTCAAGATATACATTTTATTTGCTATGTAAATACCTTTAATATACGGCATTTTAATCAAAATCGTTACAGCCATTTTTGAGAAAATCAAAATTTTTGAAATGTTTTACAGGGGCACTTTCTTGAAAATCTTGGTGTCTTATCCTCTGAATATACGGAACTTAAATACCAAAATTGGTATTTACTTTTTAATTTTGAACTATGTTCCACAAACATATACACACACGGACATTTTTCTAAAAATGCTTTTTTTTGGATTCGGGGGGTCCTAAAAATGCATATCTGGTGAAATCTCCGTATGAATTATGGGTGCATTACGATATCTTCTCTATACACCATGTACATAGTAAGTGTAGAGAAAGTAACAACAACCTAACGGGGAAAATGCTATAGCACTCTTAATAGTCCCTTAGTCTTGCTTAATAGATATCTACAAGCCAGAGCATATCTATTTTAATGAAACATGTACATTTTTTAATAATTGAAATACAGGCTTTGAAACTAAACGTGACAATACATTGGTTCCAGCGTTAAAACAATGAAGACTTGCAGAAAATGGCATTAAATAAAACATAAAATATTAAGCTGCAGTACAATGTCACATAAGGCAATACACAAAATGAAGAACATTGACCCGTTTCTTTAGTATGTGGAATATGTTTCATATTTAATAAAATTGAAATATATTGAAATGTATCATCACAGCAATACTGAAGCTCACGCCTATCGCGTGTGCAATTTACCGCTTATTTTACCTGGAGGCACCCTATCCCTTTACAAAGGCTCGGCATTTATATATAAAGGAAACGAACAATGTTATTTTGATATTGAGGTATCGAGCCTTACTAAATTAATCAATTTTCACGTGTAGCTGTAAAATGTTAAAAAGTAACCTTTATTTTATCTATTAACACTTTTAATTACTACGGTTCTTATCGTTTCTATTGGGTGTGAAAAATCGGCTTTTTTGAGCGATGCTAAGGAATTTTAAAAGATATAGATAACATAAAATAACCAGGAAGCTTTTAAATTGACAAAATATTTATGGCATCCACATGGCCATCTCTGCTATTCTTAAAAAAGCCTATTCTTCATTTCACTTATGGTTAGTTGAAATAAACTTTTATAGACATGCATTTACTATACGTATCCTGGTAGATACAATGGAAATGTCGGAATAGTAGACTTAATCATACTCAGGTCTTTTAAGAACAGATCCATTTGCGATGGCAAAGAAAGTTCTTTGTCTTTGCTTGTCCAAGACAAAGTAAAATTAGTTACGACTTTTCATTTGAGAAATATACAGGTACTAGAAATTTCAAACGAATAACAAGAAATAGTTATGACATGGTTTATTTGACAAAAAATCTTTTGTGTTTCACTCACATGACATTCTCTAGCTGTTCCGCAAACAAACGTTTTTTTTACAAAATGTATTACTTTATCTACATCATGTTAATCAAGAAAAACATTACTAGAATTGGTCTTATTAGTTGCTCCTTTGTAAGTAGAAGGGAAATAAAGCAAAGCACAGCTGAAGAGATAGTTAAATCTTTTAAAAACCAGTCACTATATGAAACAAATGCAATTCGGTTCACTCTGCTTGGTAAATGTAAGAGAGATGGGGGAGGGAGAGAGATGGAAAGAAAAATCACCTGACGTTTCAGCTAAATCTCAACCCAGTAACTCAGAATATCTCGAAAACGGTTAACTACGTAAAAATGTTTACGACTTAAACTGTGTGTTTTAACGGAATTTACAGTTTTTGCAGTAAGTTTTTGTCTAACTCTTACAAAAGCTATACAAAAGCCATCCAAAATAAAGAGATTTTCTGAGGCTGCTCCCACAAAATTAAAGATACATTACGTTTCTCTGAAGTAGAAAAACAAAAATGTCCTATGTAAAGAGATATGCAGATTGGAAGAGTTTTCTTGAAATTTTTCAAGTTTGGTATTTAATCGACTTTTCTTTTTTTGATATATTCAACCCACAAGCCCACACACGCGCACGCATATGTTTCTAAAAATCCTCTTTTTGGATTGAGGGAGTCTTATAACAGGTACTTCCGGTGAAATATCATGTCAAAGTTTTTGATGGAATATATTACCTTATCATCCTTGTAGATTGTACAGATGTGCTAGAGAAAGTAAAGTTTGTATTTGGCATAAACTGTGTGCTTTAGGCAATCTACATTTTTATTTAGCAAGCTTTTGTCTCTCTCTCACGGCTTAGTAGCTATACAAAAACCATCTTGAATGAAGATTACTTAACACGCAGAGATGTAACGATGTATAAGTACGAGGAGTGTCCGGAAAATAAGTACCATTTTGTTCTACCGTCACCGCTAGTGTCGCAGTTCCACGTATGCGCACTCATACCTCTGCCCTCTGATGCTATTACAGCCTATGGTTGTGTTTATAGTTGTCAGTGATTGTTCAAAATGTTTAGACAATTTATGATTCCTCGATTGTGAAGTGCATTCCGTAATGCGGTTGTTGCGCACAAATATTACACCAGCTGTAATTCATCGTCAACTTGTAGAACTTACGTAAAAATGTAATGGCACATGGCATTTTCAGAAAGTGGGTAAGGCAATTCAACGATGGACGATTAAATGTTTATGATGAAGCACGGAGTGTGTTAGAGAGACAACTAGAGACCGGAACATCCGTGATTCAAATCCCGGCTATGGTATTGAACGTTTCAGCCCGACTCAACCTAGATGATGTTTTAATCAAAATCGTAAGATCTGTCTTTGAGAAAAGAATAATTTATGTAATATTGTCCATGTAAAAGATAGGTTGGAGTGGAAGCTTTTGTTGAATATCTTCAGTCACATCCATAAACTGCTGAACTTATAAAATATTATTTTGTTTTTACTAGACTTTTTGTTTTTGTGTTATGCTGTTTAATTCAGGGTACCTCAAAATATATATATTACTGGTTTAATCTTAACTTAGAGTGCATAATCTCTCTACCTACTATGTACATTATGCGTGACAGAAAAGTAAAATAAAGTTTTATTTATTTGATTCATTTATCGATATAACACGCTCGGCTTTAAGTTTGTGAGACGCTCTGTAATACCTGCTTGAATTAGCAACTTCATTTACTGTGGTTATTACACGTAATATGCCTTTGTAACTCATTTGTGATTACCATCGGCTCTATTTTAATTCAGCTGAGCTTCAAAGAACTAACATTACTTTAGTTACTTGTTAATGAAGTTCAGTTTCCATTCTAGTTAGGCCTAGGTCTGTGGATTGATTAGCCTAGTTGGTGCCACAAAGCAAATACCATTTCCCCCAACCTCCACTACCGCCCAATGCCTCCTGTCTGATTGACTGACTAGCTAATGTTACCCCCATGTCACAGGTTAAAAGCCTATTACGCTGCATTTTGATTGAGACAACAGATTTACTGCCCAGAGGGAAAGGTGGAAAGCTCTGGTGATTTCACCACGTTTCATTCTCGCTTCTTTATTTCTCATAATCCCTGTTCTACAATAGCTGGTGTCATCCAAATGAAATACTGGGAATGCTTTTAGTTTTGATTAGTGTGTTGTATTCTGTGTTACGACATTTGTTGCAGTAAAACAATATAATTACATTGAAAGTTGTGATAGATAAATAACAATCATCATACAACAGACCTGAAAATCGTAAACACTGCTTACTTTTGATTAATTACATTTAGGGATTAGTCCGAACAATGAATAAATTGGACACATTATATAAACAAATCATAATTATTCAGCTGCTTTGGAATAAGAACAATACAAAATGTACTATGTTAATCGAAAGAAGCTTTTATTTATAGCCCAAAAGGAACACGAGTTGTAAGATGGCCAAAGAACAGTGAAAATATGAATTGAAATAAACACATCTGACGTGATTGAAAAAAAAAACTCACATACCTTCCAAGAAGAAGAAAAAGAAGAAGATGAAGATAGAAGGTCCATAAGAAGGTCCAAGTATAGCACACCTCTTGACACAACTGTAAAATGCCAATCAGTCAGGCACCAATAGCGTTGCATTTTTTCGTGGCAATTCCTATATATTTTAATTATGTTTACACTAATATTGGCTAATCGGCTGAAGATTGTTAGGCTTTTAGGTTTTCGCAGTAAAAATAAAGAACCAGATTAAGCACAGAATACGTTCATCTGAATAATAACCTTGTGGAAAACAAAAATGTGCCCCAAGTAATTAAATCATAATTAATTTAATGCATTAAGGGTCACTCAGTTGTTTAACACCTGAGAAATTGTAGAGATAAGCAATGTGAAACTTAAAAAAAAAGTTAAAGTAAGTTGTGTGAAGATAATCTGCAATGTAGTCACACTGTCAAATAAATTATAATAAAATGACAAGTTCAATTAAAAAAACATAAAGGGGATATATATTTAGGGTTACTCTAGTAAATGAGGAGTGAAGAAAAGGAGATGTAATCGACTTTCAACACCAATAGAGTAATGCAAATGCAAATATTGTATGATTTTGTTTTACATTTTTGTTGCAAAATACCGACATTTAAAAATATTGATTTTATATACAGAGTGTTTCAAAGATGTGGACCTTGTTGGTCATACCAGATGTGATACGTGAATATAATTTTCAGCTCTAAATTCCACACATACAAAAACTGTCATAAAATCACCAAGGATTAAGCAGTCGTACATATCCAAATGGCACGTGCCTGGCCCACTCCAAGAAAGATGCCGTTTGATAGCAAAGGTCCCAGTCGCGTGGTGTAGGTGTGTTTTGATAAACACGCCGGCGCGGCACATGTCACGTTAATAATAGAAGACGTACCATGTGAATTTTGTTATGTGTTTCGTATAACACGTTCTAAGGTTGCTTACGTGGCGTATAGCAATCTTTGTGAGTGCAATTTTTAAATACACATAAAACTTTAAATAGAATAGTTTGAAAGTTGTGACATCAAGTTTCGGACAAGTCAAAGTGTAAGCTAATCCACTGCTATTTTCGTTTGGTGTCGTTTTGAAGCAGCCTGTATTTGCGTTAGTTGTAGAACCTATATCAAATTGCTACAATCGCCAAGCTTACATGACTACTGTTATATCTTACTACGTGTGTAATCCTTTTACCAATGAATGGGATGGCTCAGACAGTCTGACTTTTTTCCCTTGTCGCCAGGAAAATGCTCCATCAGCTGCCTTGTTGTAAGCGCTAAGGACCCCTAGCAACCAGGGTACTAGAAGATCCAGACTCAAAGAGATGGTGTGGCATCTGCAGATTCCTATCACTCAAATTCTTAGACATACATCTGAGCGCTTCAGAAAGCCAGTTGTTCCGGTTGGGTTGTACCCGGTGGGGCACACGGAACCCATGAGAGATTGGATACGTCTAGGCAGAGTTGTGGGACATCTCCAGTACTAGCTTAGAGAGTTGAATTGAATGAATAAGTGTATTTATTGACAAAACAGTATCAAACATTGAGCTTCAGCAATCGCATAGGTCCACACACTATACGTGTTTTTGCAATACGCAAAATAGTTAGCAGTATTACAACAACGACAAAGAATTAAAGAGTAAACACGAAAATAAAAAGACAAAGATATTCAAATACAGCAATTTAAAATACAACACAGAGTACACCTTATTTGGATGCATTAATGTAGCCTATTAAAACAGACAAATACACTTAAAAGAAATATATACAGATACTATAAACACAATATATAAAACTACAGCACAATAATGACATAAATGACATAAAATACGTATATGTAAAACATGTGTTAGTAGGTGTCAGGCTAAATGGCTGTCTATGATGGAATTATTCGTAGTCTCACCTTCGCAGTTGACGCGCCTAAGTGGCCCATCCACTTTCAATCCTGTATACTTGTAAGGCTTTTTAGATTTATGGTATTGCCCTAATGGAAAGCACCATATGAAGAAGAGCCACGCGATTGGCGCCTTTTCCTGGATATAGAGGGGAAGCTTCGGCTTCTGCAATGGTCCCTCGAATCAACAGTTGGTTCCTAATTCACCTTTCGGGATGCGGGACTTTACTGGGTAGTTTAGTGGTGTGTGGTGCATGATGCGTATCGGTTGTTACTGCTTCCTACTCCTGTTGTATGAAACCAAGAAAACTCGGACCTGTTCGTCAGGGGGTCGTGCAGGAGTTCTGTGAACTTGAAGGACTCTGCAATACTCGGGCAACATCTCTTCGGATCATTCCTTCTTTCCTTCCTTCCTAATGGAGGTTGCATATCCAAGAATAGGCCTTTGGCCACAATGTTTAATTCGCCCTGCCCCTTGCGAGTGGAATTAAGGATAAGGATTTATGCCCTATTTGACATACATTCATTTACTCTAATGATCAATCGCAGCAGATTCATATTCAGTATGATCCTCATTTACATACAAATTTCTACAGATACGAAAACACTAAATATTACATTTGGAATCCTTTTGTGATTGTAAGATGTCCTTGCATTTTAAACTAGGTAACTTGCTGTGCTATTTGAAGATTTTCTGTGCTATTTTATATTTTAAAGCTCGGCAGTATGCATTGCAGAATTTGCCGCACATTTATTACTCCATTAGAAAAGAAACTTCAAGATAAACTGACGATATACGCATTGATATCCAATTTGGACAAGATTCAATGCATACATATACGACGTTAGATTATATAAAATTCTCAAACTATTTATATAATCAACAAATAATTATTCTTTATTCATTATACTTATTTCTAATCTTTCTATATATATATCACGCGATTTAGAACTTCCTCAATCTCAATGTTGTTTATTAAATAGAGACCTTTTAAAATGTTTAATTCTTATTGTGTTTACCGAATTAGTATTGTTGTGAGATCTATCTAAAATGATGCTAGTTACGTAGAACAGACTGTTCCAACTCAGCACGGGGAAATCTGAGCACTTGCGCGTACACATCATTTCTCAGAACTAGGCTGAAAATGAGCACGTTTGGGGAATGGCATAGCGTAAGTGCTTCCAATTCTTGCCATTTCATCCCAAAGCTTCATTCAGCCCTAACGAGAGCTTGCCCACAATTCAGCACACTCCTACGAGGCATGAGTAATTTGAGAAGGAGAGCTTGCACACAATTCAGCACACTCCTACGAGGCATGAGTAATTTGAGAAGGAGAGCTTGCACACAATTCAGCACACTCCTACGAGGCATGAGTAATTTGAGAACGAGACCTTGCACACCATTCAGCACACTCCTACGAGACATGGGTATTTTGCTGATGAGAGCTTGCACTCAATTCAGCACACTCCTACGAGGCATGAGTAATTTGAGAAGGAGAGCTTGCACACAATTCAGCACACTCCTACGAGGCATGAGTAATTTGAGAACGAGACCTTGCACACCATTCAGCACACTCCTACGAGACATGGGTATTTTGCTGATGAGAGCTTGCACTCAATTCAGCACACTCCTACGAGACATGAGTAATTTGAGAACGAGAGCTTGCACTCAATTCAGCACACTCCTACGAGACATGAGTAATTTGAGAACGAGAGCTTGCCCACAATTCAGCACACTCCTACGAGACATGAGTAATTTGAGAACGAGAGCTTGCACTCAATTCAGCACACTCCTACGAGGCATGAGTAATTTGAGAACGAGAGCTTGCACTCAATTCAGCACATTCCGACGAGACATGAGTATTTTACTACCGAGAGTTTGCACGCAATTCAGCACACTCCTACGAGGCATAAGTAATTTGAGAACGAGAGCTTGCACTCAATTCAGCACATTCCGACGAGACATGAGTATTTTACTACCGAGAGCTTGCACGCAATTCAGTACACTCCTACGAGGCATGAGTATTTTACTACCGAGAGCTTGCACACAATTCAGTACACTCCTACGAGGCATGAGTATTTTACTACCGAGAGCTTGCACACAATTCAGTACACTCCTACGAGGCATGAGTATTTTACTACCGAGAGCTTGCACGCAATTCAGTACACTCCTACGAGGCATGAGTATTTTACTACCGAGAGCTTGCACACAATTCAGTACACTCCTACGAGGCATGAGTATTTTACTACCGAGAGCTTGCACACAATTCAGTACACTCCTACGAGGCATGAGTATTTTACTACCGAGAGCTTGCACGCAATTCAGTACACTCCTACGAGGCATGAGTATTTTACTACCGAGAGCTTGCACACAATTCAGTACACTCCTACGAGGCATGAGTATTTTACTACCGAGAGCTTGCACACAATTCAGTACACTCCTACGAGGCATGAGTATTTTACTACCGAGAGCTTGCACGCAATTCAGTACACTCCTACGAGGCATGAGTATTTTACTACCGAGAGCTTGCACACAATTCAGTACACTCCTACGAGGCATGAGTAATTTGAGAACGAGAGCTTGCACTCAATTCAGCACATTCCGACGAGACATGAGTATTTTACTAACGAGAGCTTGCACGCAATTCAGTACACTCCTACGAGGCATAAGTATTTTACTAACGAGAGCTTGCACACAATTCAGCACACTCCTACGAGGCATGAGTAATTTGAGAACGAGAGCTTGCACGCAATTCAGCACACTCCTACGAGGCATGAGTATTTTACTAACGAGAGCTTGCACACAATTCTGCACACTCCTACGAGACATGAGTATTTTGCTGCTCTTTGGAACGTACCCAAGACAATACAGCTTATGTGATTACTGCTAATCCTAGATGACACCACTGACGTTATATACTAGTCATCATTGGTGTTCAGAGAGAATGAAGAATCCTACACGGAATGGAAGTTGAACACTTGGACATTTTTGTACTTCAGAAACAGTTTTACCGCCATTAAAGTCCATCTTTTATCTTTACAGGGAATATAAATTATTTTTCAGCGTAGCAGTTCTTAACGGCGATGTAACATTCAGAAACGGTTTCGAAAAAAATACTTAATTAATTCAGTTTGTTTCTTTTCGTTTTTAAAGGCGAAACCAAAAACAAGGGATATCTAAAAAGCGATCAACTCTACATAAAATGTAACAGAAATTGTGTGTTTTAAGTGCTCTACATGTTTGTGTGATAAGTTTGGGTCTCTTACGGTTTAGCATCATGCAAAATTCCGTAAAATTCATCCAGAATAAAGTAGTCTTGAGAGCTATTCTCAAAAAAATCAAGATATACATTTTGTTTGTCATGTAAGTATCTTTAATATACGATATTTTAATCAAAGTCGTAACAGCCATTTTTGAGAACATCACAATTTTCGAAAAATTTCCATGTAAAGGATAGTTTGGGGTGTGGAGATTTTTCTCAAAATCTTCGTGTCGCATTCCTGGAAGGTAGTAAACTTAAATACCAAGTTTGGTATTTTACTAACTCTTCAATTTTGAGTTATCGTATTTACAGACACACGGACACACACTCAGTCATACACACGCACACACACTTACGGCGGACCTTTCGCCAGAAATGCTTTTTTTTTGGGATTCAGGGGGACCCAAAACATGTATTTCCGGTGAAATCTCGGTATCCAATTTTTGGGTGGAATATAATACCCTCTCTATACACTATGCACATATTAGTATAGAAAAAGTGAATAGTAAGTTTAGAGTTTTCCAATAATGTGACGCGAAGATTTCAAGGCAATTCCCTAACCCAAACTACCCTTATATGGAACATTGTCTGAACATATTGTTTTTCTCAAAAATGGCTCTAATGATTTAATTAAAATATAATCTGTTTTATGCTATATAAACTGTAGATATTATATTGTATACAAATAACCTAAGAAGTCCTGTTCATCTTCGATTATGTTTATATAGCTTTAAACTATAAGTGATAGAGACAATTTGTTGCAGAAAAAATATAAATCTCGTTGAAACTAAAAATTATATCACATAGAGTAAACCATTTCCGAGGCATTCCAAATTATTGATTGCCTTTTATGCATTTACTGAGTGGAAAATCGTTGTATAGTTTTGTTTCTCCTGGTCAAACAAAGAAATAAATATCAATGCATCACATAGACACTAGTTATTGAAAATTTTGACTATCCTTGCCTAGTGCCTTATTTCCCTTCTGCTAATATTTACAATTTCAGCTAATGTTTATATCGCTTAACATGTTGTTCATAAACGAAGAATCTTGTGTAAAAGTAGTTCGTCTACAGAAAATGCAGAGAAGTTCATATGAATGAAACACATCAGACTTTTAAAAGTAGGTAAAGTATTAATTTTCATTCGCAATAGCTGATGGTCCGAAGTTTCACGGATAGATATTTAAAGTAAAATACTGCTTTAATTAGTTTCATTTTTATTTATTTCTCCCGTTCTTTTTAAAAAGTATTATAGTGATCTAGACTATTTTATAGAGAATACTTCCTTTACGCCTTACAATTGTAATGTCGAGTATTAGTGATATCTCTCTCTCTCTCTTTCTTTACCCTCTTCATAGGTAGGAGTTTACACTCCCCCATTCTTACACGCCAGCGCTTAGGAACAGAGAGAATCCGGGATGTGATCAGTCCATACCCGCTAAGAAATTGAGGAATTATGGTAAAATGGATGACAAAAACGATAATCATGCAGCAAATATTTGGAGGAAATAGAGAACACGGAGAAACCCGGCCCAGACACCGCTTCGACCACCACAAATTCCCAACGCGGTACCTTGGGGTTGAACCCGGACCGCCTAGGTTAGAGGCGAGCGATCTAACCACTCTGTCAAGGCGCAAGTATACTAATACCAGTAAGAATCTCCTGGTATTGGTATATATTGCCTGTCGGCCAGTGATTAACCCGTGTACCTTATCACTGAGTTTCTACTTCCTGTTTTAGTTTTATTCTTTAGATATTACACACACACACACACACACATACTACACACACATACACACACTCTCTCTCTCTCTCTCTCTTTCTTTTTAGACTCCCTCGAGACCGTTCGCCAAGTTCTCCATATCTGTGGTGAAAGAATCCGGTCGTAGTGGTCGAAGAATTTCTTAGATATTCACAGAAAATGGGATCCTGAACTTTTGTACCTTCTCTTTGGGTCATATTAATTTAATGAGCACTGGGATTGAAATTTTCACTACGGGGGTGAAAAAATCGAAACGCGTTTTTATTTTATTGCAAATAGAACCTAGAGACTTAACATCTATCTGTCTTTCCCTTGCTTCGCTCTACAGTCATTTAAACAACACGCCTATTTCCTAGGAAACTATTTTCTCAAAACTACATTGTTTACACCTTCAAAGTATTCAACGCGTCCCAACGTATGTTGAAATACAACTAAAATTGTCCGGATATGCAGAAATATCTATTTTATTATGATAGGACGTCTCCTTAGCGCGGTGGTAGCATTGCTGCTTGTGGGAGAACTGGGTTGGATTCCCAGTACCAGCGTGGGAATTTTTCCTCCGGTGGGAGACCTGGACTGGGGAGCACTCAGCCTCTTGAGGTCCCTGGGGAAATCAATTGAGGAGCTACTTGATGGAGAAGTAGCTGATTCAGGTATTGAGGACTGCATTAACCGGCCGGGGGGGATTCGAAGCGCTGACCATATCTCATCCTCCAATACTGCTCCGAGATGGAGGACGCAGCGACCGGTCGGGAGGCCAAGGATCCTTGTGAGCTGTCGTGCCATGGAGCTATTATTATTATTATTATTATTATTATTATTATTATTATTATTATTATTATTATTATTATTATATACGTGATAACATTAGTAACGAATACCCATTTTTCAAAAAAAAAATTATAAAAATGACTAATGGTAGATATTTTTATAACTTCTTAAGGATTTTCATAATTCTGTAATAAAAGTTATTGAAATATCAACACGTAAAGTTTCCAATTCAAAAAAGTCCAACAACTTTCACATAATTTGAGGTATGTGGAAAATTTTATTCACGTAATTTTATGCAATAATTTATACTTTGCAAGGTTATTATCCAATTTGAATTACATTTTGGTATTCATCTTAATATAATAGCAATTCAATCATAGCAAACTTTTCAGAAAGTTGAAAATTTAATATTTTTTTCCTAGTCTCCCTTAATAACATACAAACTACATAGTTTTTACATGTTACACAGAACCTTTTAGTATACAGAAAACTAGAATTAAAGCTGGTGATTTAGAAAATTTTCAACTTTGGAACAGATGCATATCTGCGACCATCGAGAAAAGTAATATTTCGTGTTATTAATTATAAAATAATTTTAAAAGAACATTTATAATATTACCTATACAAAAAAGTTCCTTTGTATACAGTTTTAATATACTCTGCTAACAACATGGGACTTTAACGATTCTGTAGAGTTTATTGGTTTGTTTTTCTCTTAGTTGCTAAATAGTAATTCTCTACTTATACAGAATGTACCTGAATCGACGCCCACTTTGTTCGAATAGGCAACCCACATAACAATATGAGGAATCATAATGGACTTCTACTGCAGTATTATTGCAGTAAGTACGACTACATGTTTTTTTTTTTTTTTCAGATTTGTTGTTTATATACTTTCTCGTATTACTATCACCTTCTTCGTTTATTACAGCTGTAATTAGTGCAGTATCATTTATCTCAAGATGACAAATAAATCGACAACTTGTATGAATTAGTATTAATGGTTTTAGAGTCGGATATGATTTTTATAAGCTTGAATAATAATCTGATAGTATGTGTTAGGTTCTGCTTTAATCAACATATACACAACTGTGTTTTAATTAGGAAGGTTAGGGCGGTTTGTTTCTAAGAGGTTCCGAATTTGAACCCTCCTTCCATCTGTTCTACTAATAATGTCCCTTTTTCTAGGCGTTTCAAGAATGGTTGTCTTATAGTCTTATAGTCCATAATGAAGAGGTCTTCAGAGTCTATTCCCAGAAAATTCAATTTATACATTTTATTTTATATACATTAGAACTTATTCCCAAGTAAAGGGTAGTTTGGGGTGCGGCGATTTTCTTGAAAATCTTCATGTTGCATTCTTGGAAGGTAATAAACTTAAATAAAAATGTCTATATTTAATGGACTTTTCATTTTTGAGCTATGCTGCTCACAGGCACACACGCACACACATACCGACATTTTTCTAAAGCTACCATTTTTTAGGATTCACGGGGTCTCAAAACATGTATTTCTGGTAAAATCTCGGCATGAACTTGAGTGGAATACAATACCTACCTACGTTGTGTACATAGTACATGTAGAAAAGTGAAAATACACTTATTTTGTAAGCATTCTATTTTATAACTCTAGTGTGTTCGCAATTACAGGAGTGGACTACCTCCGTGATCGAGTGGCCAGCGAATTGACTTTTCACCCGGAGGTCCCGGGTTCGATTACCGGGTAGGGAGGGAACTTTTTTTAACCCAGAATTATTTCCTATCCCCCACAGAGTCTGGAAGTGTGTATGCGAGAGTGAATGTGAGTGTTTTTGAGGAAAATAAGATGATTTAAAGCTTCAGATGATTTGTTTCAAATCCAAACCTCTGATGTTAAAGGGAGCTATATAAATGAAACAATAGAAATAAAATACTGGAGCTTTATAAGGCTTGAATATTTTAATAATTTGTGATACGAAATTAGATGATTTTACAGGCAAAATGCGCGAGAAAGATTAAAGTTCTCCGATGGTTAAGAAATAAGTATCAAATCGATCGGTGGCTTTGGAAACTGCCACACACAGATGTTTTGTTTATAACATTGATAATGCTATTACAATTGCGTTTGCATTGATGTATTTATAAACTTTTAAATGTCCTAAATTTTTGAAACCTGTAAATCTGAGTATTTTTGAAGCATGCGGTTCATGTAACCTTTCCTATGATTTTAATATTCTATATGTGTTTTTTCAGGCGTAAGACTATTTATAGCTAAAATTAAAATTTATAATTTTTTCCGAATAACAGATACGGCATGTTTACAAAGCATAATTCCGTGCGTACTTGTTTAGCAAAGCAACAACAATAAAAAAAGACTAACAATGCCTCTTTTCCCGTTTGCATCACGGCTTATGGTTTCAATGCAGAAACACGAGACGTGTTTGTGCATTTTTTCCCTTCCTGCGCTAGAACTGCATCTATCGGAAAAAACACTTTTTGCGCTTTTATGCTAACCAGCCCATCCGTTTGAGCTCACACAAGTATAGCGAGGGGTGGAGAGTAAAAATATAGGGAAGGGGGATGAAATGGGTGGTAGTCGCAGCTCTGGCAGGACGCAGTAGCGGGGTTCAGAGAATTAATCAAATACCATGCCACGGAGCATTCCAAAGTTGGGTGAATCTAGACAGACACCGAGTATAGGATATCGTTCGCTACCTGCGCGGTAACAACGCTGTTATATACTATATACATGCGGAGTATGTGTTGTGTATATTCCGCATCGCTTGGAATTCATAATGCTCGGACCACCGCATACATGGATATAGCAAAATACAGTAGCCCCACTTGATGCTACGGGGGTTACCGATTAAATTGGCTGCCACGCGTATAATGATGTACTGGAGTGAGCAATTCACAATACCAATCATGCCCTGCACCCCTCACCTCATTTCCTCCCCTGCACCGGACTGTCATGCAGCATAGCACGGTATAATTTAAACCCGATATATCGACACGTCGGGTTCAATTTCAGTTGCGGTCACACTGAACCTTCACACCCACCACCCCAGCAGACGTAAATTCCAAATGGTTCCCATGCCCTTGCGAACTGTGTGCTCATTCAGGCGCGTTCGACTTCGGACTATAGTGCTACCGAGCCAGGTAGCTCAGGCGTTTCGCCTCAGACTGGCATTCAGGAAAAGGTGGCATCGACTCCTGCGGACGACCTCTCTAAACCACGAGTTTTTTTTTTTTTGGGGGGGGGGTTTCTGAGGTCACTAGGCAAATCTGATCAGGTTCCTTTATTCACCCGAACTTTCGTTCTCTTCATTTCATCTCCGTTCATCCATCCGTCTCTTTTAGGGTTGTAAGTGTTGACGAGGAATGCGGTGGTGGCGCCCTTTCGTGGTGGAAAATGCATTCTGAAAATACAGTTCTACCGGTGGGATAACGCTAGAAGCAGTTTTTGATATAGGGTGTTTTAACAATATGCAAAAGCTCTAATAACTAAAGAATCTCATAGTGAAAAACAATAAAATATTTATATAACAAAATTTTAATATAATATATAATTCCCTTAGCTTAGAAAAAATATTTATGTTCTATATTTTCATAATCACATACAGAATAATAAAAATTGAAATAATAATTCCAGAAACAAAACTGTTAGAAAATGTCAATCACTTAGTTTTCCCTAGTTATTTAATTAAGTGCTACTAACGAGATTAACAGGCGCAAATATCGAAAGCGTAAACTTGTAAAGTATTTTGCTTCTCGAAATTCAGAATGGACATCCAAGACAAGAAGACGATCAGACAAAAGTGAATTTACTGAATACTAATGCTAGGTCATATAGCAAGAGTCACGACTTCACACCCTCACGATGACTAAGGCAAGGTTGGGCATCAAACCCCACCTGTGGCATACGTAGGCGGTTTCAAGCAATGCTAAATCAACTTTGTGATTGGAATTTAGCGAAATTAATGTGCCACCGGCACAAAATGCATTAGTAAATCCTCATGCGACTTACGAGCTCACTGTAACCACACTAATGTAAGTTCTAACGAAAATTTTAATGTATACTATTCTGTATATCAGATAAACATGTGTATTTTTTTAAAAATCTTATTAAACTATTCTCACACAGTATATATGCGAAGTCACACAATTCAGTTGGATGATAAACTAATTCTTTGCTTCTAAGCATTTGAGCTGCAGTACTCGACGATTATAGATGTTAGAAATTACCCAACACTGTATTTTCATATCTTTGCATACTGTCATATTTTGTGTTCCACAGAATATCTAGCGCTACTTAAGAGCTTAAATAAATACCTCTGCTTTACTTATTATATAGGGTGGCAAGGTATAGTTCTAAATATATACATTTATATGCATAGGATACACATAAATATATATCATATGCTCTTCTCCCTTATTCGCTCCATCGTGGTGTTGGTTCTTTTTATAGAGTCATCCCGCTCCGGTTTGTTGCAATAGAGGGGCGTTTATATGTTTTATCTTTAACTTTAACTGTTTTACTTATTTTTGTTATTGATTTTATTGAATCATCATTTGCTTTATCCGGGCAGTTGAGCGCCCTTAAACATCAATCATCATCACACTCCGGATTAGTATGTTTCATGGTGATAATACTGTTTTAGCTTACTATGGTTTTAGTGTTAGCTTATTTTAACCTTTTTTTTTTTTTGTGGCTTAACGTCCTTTAACCTGGTTGATCATATCGGACGAGGAGTGAAATTGGTGAAATGATGGTCAAATGATCTCGAGATCCATGGAGCTTAAAGTTAGTCGACATTCGTCTTCTCAGAATAGGGGAAAACCCCGAAAAAAACTTACCCGGTTAACTCACCCTATTCGAGATTCGAACTCACGACCTTTTGAATGTGAGGCAGACACGCTACCAACACATTACCCAGGCGGTCAACTTTTTTTTATGAGTCATTGTTCTTACTGGTTTTATCGTTTTAACTGAGCCTCTAGCAATGGATGCTTTTTAATCTCTATTTAATTTCTAATTTTAGTGTTATTTCATCTCTGATAACGTTTATCCTGATTTAAACTATGGGCTATTGCTTTTAGATATTTTAAGGGCGCTGAGCACTCTTAAATCCTAATCTTCATAAATATGCATGTGCAAATGTTTAATACCTAATCTCCACTGCTTAATTTATCAATGCAAACACCCTAATATGAACTATACGATCTAGTAAATGCCATTGGCTGCTTTATACTTTTTAATTTCTGCCCCATTGTATATTTTCATCGTCAGTATTCTGAAATTAAAAAATAAAACCATCTTCACTTACCTTTACCAAGCGAAGTGAGCGAAGTGAGCAGTAGCGGGTGAGTCTCGCATTTGGGAGAGTTCGATCCCGTCGACCGCGCACTCTCGCTTGGTGTTTTTCGTGGTTCCCCTTGTCACTGAAAACATTTTTGGGAGTTTATTCTCCACTCATTCTATCATTTCCATTTCATGCCATTTTCTCATTATCTTTCAGGAGCGATTCTAGGCTCATGGTGTGTAACACTCCTGGTACGCGCTGCCAGACTGTTTTCGGTGTTGTGGCGGCATTGTAGTCGCTGCCCCAACAGAGCGGGGACGTATGACGACATTCAGAACCCGTGGTGTTAGCGGCTGTAGGGCTAATCCTGGCTATGGGATGAGCTTCCAGCTACTGTCTCTACTTCCACGTGTCTCTATGGTGTGTCTGCCGCCGCCGAATGAGTGACTTGCTGGATTCAATTTGTGAGGGATGTCATTTCTTCCTCCTATGGAGCGCCAGGGCGCAATGGATAACCTATGCCACAATGCATGATGGGTCCTCCACATTTTGATTCTTTGTCTTTACACCATATTTATACCTAACTGCATCGTATGCCAACCGGAACACAAATTGTGTAAGCTCCGAGTTACCTTAAACATGATAACCATACTCAGAATTATTATTCCTTCAATAATATTCTGCACCATTTTTCCATTCTGAACAAAATCATTGACACGCTGTAGTTCTCAGTAAAAACAGCATCCTTATTGCAAGCGCTTACTTGGGAAGTTTTCTTTGTAATGCTTAATCTCAATATCAGCTAAGTGGTCAACATACACAAAGTAGAGTGCGCGAAAACTCATTCCATAGCTTGATAAAACGTATCAATAAAATTAAACCAAACAGTTTTAGTCTAGTTTCGAATAAAATAGCAATAATTAATGTTAATATGGAGACTGAAAAGGAATTTCAAATGCATTTTATATTGAAAAATCTGATGTGTTCCATTCCCATGACTTTCTCTATGTCTCTGTGACAAATTGTTGTTAAAAGGTTACTCCTCTATCTACTTCATGCTGATCAAGACGAACATTTACAGATATAGTATTATTTCTTGTCTGCTTGTAAGTAGAGGCGAAATAAGGCAATGCACTAGGTTAAAGCTATAGTGTAACTCTTGGAATAGTTAGAGAAGGTCATGTGAATGGAAAGGCATCAAAAATTTTAAATTTATTAATTTAACGTCGTATAAATTACTTAATTAAATCGTGACAGTTGTTCGTGATACTCGTTTGATCTGCATATTGGACAGTAAACTTCATGGTGTTTCCTCGTGAATATGCCTGTTTCCTACGTGCCAAGCTGAGGGTGCTAGAGTGTCATCGTGTCTGGCTGCTTTTTCACCATCCGTAATCAGAATTCTACAGCCAGTCTTCTAGGTGTTATGCTTTATACACCATACTGCACTAGTCTGCAAAGCCTAAGGATGAAAGTAGCATTCATTAGCTGGGCCACTGCCAATGAATTCGTGTTAATACTTTTATTGGTAATGTTGTTCGATTATCAACTTCGAGTAGTCGAATATTATAAGGATCTAATTCATTTTGAGGAATTATATAAGAGTCAAATTCAATATCTAGAAAATCTGAATATTCATAACTTTAGCTCGATGAAACATACATAGTAGAACTTTTACAGTGTGCTACAGTGGACAACTAAACGAAATATGCAATGGGACGAATAGAAATTACATTTCTTCTCAGACAATAAACTACACTAAAGTTACGTCATATGATGATCCTTTAGATTTATTAAACTAGAGACGCGGTGGTTAAAACAGCGACTGATTAACACGAACAGCAATGCATGCTTTAGATTGTTTTTCCATGCTGGCCAGAAGGTTGGTAAGGTAGGGTGTTCCATGCCTCCATCAATACACCAAAAATATTATGCTCAAGGATGTTTCTGGGTGATTACATGATCCCATCTCTCGCCAGATGAGGAGTTCGTCGAGAATCACTATTCCGACTGACTCTGAACTCATCTGAGAAGAGCACCTCGTTGGTCCAATTCTGCTGCTCTTGGGACCGCCTCAAACGCTGTCGCCGTTATACGGGAGTCAATGGAACACATCGTACTGGCCGTCGGACAAAATGATCAACTCTATGAAGTCGCCGAACCACCTAATAGTGTGAGATTGCGTGTCTAACAAGCCTATTAAATGTGGTTGCAATTGCATCCTCTGTTTGACGTGGCTCCCTTCTTGCTTTTGCGCAATGTAGCTTCATTGTTGCTAAAGTTGACCATGTTCGAACACCTCCTCTCATTGGACAGCAGTGTTTGTGCTTTGGAATGCTCCCCATGGACTTGCAACAATGCTCCTGGGCAACTTCGTTCTTCTTCAAGTTTGACGATGATTCCTTTCCATGTGAAGTCATTCAAATGTTGTCTAGGGGCCCTATTGTAAAGAAGGTATTATGTTTCACCCAAAATGTTGATACGGAGATTTTACCTGCAATACACGTTTTGAGAACCTCTGAATAAAAACATTTTTAGAAAAAGCCTAGTGTCTATGTATGTGTGTTTCTGTGGACAGCATACCTCAAAACGAAAGTCGTTAATTACCAAACTTAGTGTTTAAGTTTAGTATCTCCCAAGGATGCCACACGAAGATTTTCAATAAAATCCCCTCACTCCAAACTACTATTTACTTGGAAATTCGAAAATGTTGATTTTCTCAAACATGGGGGTAACGATTTTGCCTAAAACATTGTATGTTAAAAATATTCACATGACAAAAAAAAGTATATCTTGATTTTCAGGGAATAGCCTCTGAGCACATATTTTCTCTGAGATACACAAAAATGTAGATCCCATGACAAAATATAATTCATATCATACGTTTTTTGTTGTTTTTTTAAGAGTTGAGCGTTCGAATTTCAATCAATACAGCAACCAGTTTTATAAGATTTGACAATCACTTTGGCCTAGTGTATTCCTTTATTTCCCTTCTATTTACAAGAAAGCAAAAATAAAATAATTTCTGGTAATGCCTATTTGTAGACAAATGGATAATTTTTAGCAATAATTTGATTTAGAGATGTAGAGAAGGTCATGAAAATGTAGTATATGAGATTTTTAATTTTTATCACAAAAATTTATATTATTTGTAATTTTAAGAAAATATATGATTATTCCATCTATCGCAATTTAATTACCAATTAACTAAATAAATAAATGATCAGGCACATGCTTATTTGTAGACAGTCACAACTTTAAACCTTATTTTTTCTCACAATCCTTTTCCAGCAACTTTCCATGTTGAGTGCTCCACACGATGCAATTTTGTACTATTTTATTTAAAAATCTTCTCACTGTCCCTCAAAAGTATTTCAAAGAAAATGGTAAAAACTTTTTCGAAATAATTTTCTAATAATCTCTTACGGCTTACCAGTTATACAAAATTCATTAAGAATAAAGAAGACTTCAGAGACTATTCTGAATGTGTGTTTTTGGTCATGTATATATATTTAATGTAGGGAATTTTAATTAAAGCCATTTTTGAGAAAATCTAAATTTTTGAACATTTCTCCATACTAGGGTAGTTTGGAGTGTAGGAATTTTCTTGAATATGGACCTCATCCTTGGGGAAACTAAACTTAAATACCAAATAATAATTAACGCACACATTTTTGTATCTCAAAATATACATTTTCTGTTAAGTCAGGGTATAAAATGTTTGGGTGGAATACAATACCTTCTCTATCTACTATGTATAGTAGAGAAGGTAAAAATAAGAAAATTGTAATGATATTAAAATTATTAATATATAATAAAACTAATGTATATGAACAATTTAGCGGATGAAGAATATTTATGAATTTAATGTATAGAATAATGAAATATGTAGGTACTAATTTATAGAAAAAAAATCGTATTTATCTCAGGACGTCAACAAATGGGAATATAAAAAAGAATAATTAAATGAAATAACAGCTAGTGGTAATTTCAGAATTAGTCGTTTCGTTAGCGCGGTGGTAGCGCAGCTGCTTGCCAAGCGGGACACCTGGGTTCGATTCCCAGTACCGGCGTGGGGATTTTTCCCCCGCTGGGAGACCTGGACCGGGGTGCACTCAGCTTCGTGAGGTCCCTGGGGAGCCAATTGAGAAGCTACTTGATGAAGAAGTAGCGGCTCCAGGTCATGAGGACCGCATTAACCGGGAGGGATTCAAAGCGCTGACCACGTCTCACCCTCCAATACTGCACCCCATCTATGGGGGATGTAGCGGCCGGGCGATAGGCTAAGGTTCCTTGTGAGCTGTCGTGCCATGGAGTTATTAATTTCAAAATTCAAATTCTGAACATTTAATCCAAGATCCCTAATATTTTCTAAATTAATGTTTACCTAAAGGGATCTCCGTGAAATACAGCACTTTTTAAAGAAATTGTGAAGCTATTACATATATAGCACATTATAATTTGCGGCAGGTCAGCGCTGCGAGGCTCTCAGACGGTGTCCATTGACAAACAAGAGATTGTTGCTGCTGTCGGATAGCCTTTGACCCGGGCACAGTAAACTACTTCCCCATTCATTTGCTAGAATAATCTACCTAGGACATAATGTTCCGGAAAAGTTCACTCTGAAACAGTAAATGGCTTGTGTATCTGTTTTTGGTTAATCAGCTTAACCGGGGCAAAAGCTGCTCTTCAGATAACAGTGATGCCGTTTGTCGTCAAAAGCGGGCGCCACTAGATTTCGGTAAACCACTTTACATACGTGTTATAATGTATTCGCGACATTCACACTCGTCCGCTAGGGGAGGTTGCAAAGAGAAGAGGGCATGTGACCTTTGCACTGGGCGATCATACGCTATCCACCCCCTCTTCAGGCGCTAGAAATATTAATTCGTTCGCCAGCATTCACAATTAAATATAAACTCGCTCAGTATTCAGTAATCCCGCATGGTGATTTATTTTCAAATGAAAAAGAAGCGCACACAAAGGCGATAGTGGCTGTGGAAACTCGTGCAAAATGCAGATGTTACTGACGTGCGCCTGCTGACTTTTCACTAAAATCTCTTCTTTGTGCCATTCTCTCACTCTCTTGTATTCTAATCAATAGCACACCGATCCTGCTAACTCTCACTTGCATTTGTTTGAGAGGACGAAAGAATCCACATTCTCTAGATACTTTTAAAATCCGATGGTAATTTATATCATGCTGATATACAAATTCTTGTGTTCTTGTCGTGTAGTTGATTATAAGGATGAACAGGAAGAGAGAAGAAAGAAGCAAATTAAAAAATATATTGCAGACTTATGAATATAAATATATGAATAAATATCAATACATAATAGAACGAATAATGAAATAATAAATAACTTAATAGTGTTAATAACAATAATAAGTTAATGCAACTTAAGAAGTGAATAATAAATTTAAAATTGTGCTTCATTTATAAAAAAAAATAAATATGGACGATAAATGTTAAGGTAAATACAATTTTATATATTTTAAATATATATATATATATATATATATATAAATAAAATAAAAAATATAAGTTAAAATATTAATAATAATAATAAGATACTGAAATTTAAAAAAATGAATAATACATTTAAAATTGCTTTATTTATAAAACAAAATAATATGTACGATAAATATTAGGATAAACACAATTTTATATATTTTAAATATATGTATAAATAAAAAATATAGCATGTTTCATTCACATGACTTTCTCTACATTTCGGTAACTATTATATCTAATTCATGCTAATCGTGATACACACTAGCAGGGGAAGGAAATAAAGGAAATTCACTGGACTAAAGCGATAGTCAAAATTTTTAAAGCTGGTTGTCACGTAAATGAAATCAATTTCTTTGCATTGCCAAGAGTTACAGATTCCCGTATGAGAAAAGTTTAGAATTTTAAAATTAAAAACAAAAACAAGGATGTCTCAAAACTGGCCAATTCCATGAAAAAATGCATATGACATAAACTGTATGTTTTAACCATATCTACATTTTTTGCAGTAAACTTTTTGCTTACCTTTTTCTGTTTACAAGCTGTGCAAATTGCAGAACAATTCATCCACAACAAAAGGTTATTTGAGGCTATTACCAGGAAATTCAAAATATACATTTTATTTGTCATGTAAATATATTTAATATACTGCATTTTTATCTAAATTTTCGAATTTTTTCCTATATTAAGGATAGTTTAGGGTAAATGGATTTTTCTCAAAAAGCTACGAGTCATCCCTGGAGGACACTAATCTTTTTATACTAAGTTAGATATTTTACCGACTTTTTATTTTTGAGTTATCGTGTTCACAAACACACGGACACACGCACAGATCTTATTCTAAAAATGCGTTTTTGGATACAGGGGGCCTTAAAACGTATTTCCAGTGAAATCTCTGTATCGAATTTTTGGGTGGAATACAATATCTTGTCTATACATTATATATATGGTACGTGAAGAGAAAGAACTAAATCATTATATATGTTATAACATAACACAAAGGATAAATAAAATATATTAATGGATGGAAAATTATAAATAGGTTATAATTTTTAAAAGATTTTATAAAGAGTACGTATAGTTATTTTATGAACTGCGAAAATATTAACATACCTAATAATAGGTTTGACTTTCTTTTTAGATTGTTGTATATGGGAAATATTTTTTTGAACTGTGAATTTATTTTGGATTTTTTATTTTAAGTTAGTAGTTGTAATTTATTATCAGTTCAGAATAACTATATATACATTGTAGATAAAAACCTAAAAAGTAACAGTAATTTACATATTTTTTATTCTTTGTTGCATTGCCATGTATTTTCTATTCATTCTCTTAAAAATATTCTTATAAAAGATTCTTTTTCTATCTACTTCTTGTTATCTTTTTGTTATTTCTATCTTCAGTAGAAATACATTTCGTATATTTCGTTGTAGATACAAGAGGAATAATGTAGGAAGATTGATAGTAAAACTTTAAAAAGCAGATTTGTGTGCGATAGTTTTAGAATCCTACACTTTCTTAACAACCATAAACGAAAAACGAACAACGACATATCACTTTTTTTTTTTAAAATAAAGCAATTATAAAAATTCTTAGAAATAGTTAAACCACAGAAAAGTATATTACATAATTTATGTTCTTTAACGAGATCTACTATGGCTACACCTTTTCTTGGGCACTAAATGGGAAACGAGGTACTATGGGAGGAAGAGAGAGCCGGTTTTTCTAAAATTTTGTCAAATAAAGAAAGTTTTTATTTTGACGCACGAGGAATATGATGAATAGGCTATACAATTTACCGTGAACTAGCTGAATTATTAAACAACATAGCTCATACGTATATGCGGGAACCCTGCGATCTACAGATAGAATAAAACCTAAGATGGAAGCCACTAGAAGTATTGTCTGTTCAGCGGTGTTATAGTTAGAGGGCTGGGATGGTTTATCGTTCAAGTAGCACTTTAACCTGTGGGAGAGTACACTATGCTGGACTCGTGCCGCGCGCGTAGCAAAACAGTCAATAGTGTTGTAATGCTTTTCTCATGGTCTGATGACGGGTCTTCAAAATTTACTGGAGTCAGAAAGTACACAGTGAACACACAAATATTATCGCCAACAGTGCTTCCTTGCTCCACTCTGTTAGGCGCTTTTACCTTTCGCTAGCTTCAGACTAAGAAAAGACTGCTCCTTCCAATTGCTAATCCCCTACCTGCTTGGAAGGACGCCCCAACCCATTAGCTAAAACACCGCTGAACAAAAAGTACATCTCACTTTGTGTCTCAATGTGTTCGCCTTGCTCTTCTTCCGAAATTGCACGAAACCTATGAATGAAGCCTAGGAGTCTGAGCACCCAAGAAAACTTGCACTTATAGCACATACGTTATAGAATAAAATTCTGTCTAATTCCTTATAGTTTATCAATTAAAAAGTAATTAAAAAAGAAGGGGTATCTCAGCTATTCCCAGTCAATTCAAGATATACCTTTTAATTGCCAAATGCATATTAAACTTATTAGTGTATTGTATTAAAATCACTGAGGAAATTTTGAGAAAGTTAAACATAAGATTTTTTTTTCATATAACGAATAACTTGTTGTAGAGGATGTTGTTGAAACTCTAGTTGCTATATACTTGGAAGTTCATCAACATTAGTAATTTATAATGTAAAGTTTTGTCAGGATAATCGCTTTACTGGAAAATTATCAATGTATATGCCTTAACTTTGTTTTGCATTTGCATTTGAATACATCAAATTTTGGCGATCCAACATTCCTTTTACCGTTTAGTTTATAACCAGTTTATGTTCGGTTTGCGGGGCTGTCTCATTGTTCGAACAAGTTCCGGACAATTATTTCTAATCGATGTATTGTATCCATCAGCCTAAACATGTTTAATTAATTGCTACTATCTTAATTATTCCTTCCATCCAAGATTTCAGAGCTAGCTACATTTTCCAAAAATCTTATTTTGGCTACCTATATGATATTTTCATATTTTTTAACGAAACCAAAAACACATAATCACGCAATATACTGAATTAATTTGTAACATTTATATTTAGTTTTCTCTTCTGCAGTTTTAATATTATTTTAATTGAGGCACACATACTTGTTAAGCTTATTAAAATATATTCTTTTCCAAAATATAAAAACTTACATTTAAAATATTAAATGCAATTAATATAATTAAGGTAATTAAAATATTTACCTGTTCGATTGCTCCATTCACATGATTTTCTCTACATCTGTAAAACAAATTATTCTGAAAAATCTATTCTTCTATCCACTTCATGCTAATCAAGAGAAACATTTGCAGAAATGATGTTATTACTTGATTCGTTGTAGTAGAAGGGAAATAGGGGGATACACTAGGCTAAAGAAATAAGCATATATTTTTAAAGCTGGTTGCTATGTGATCGAAATTCGTTTCTTTGCATGCCCAGGAATTGACAGGCGTTTAAAATAACAAGCTACTGCTGGTAAAACTGAATAGAGGGGACTTGTTTTTTAAAGCATTTGATGTGAATGGAACAGATTAGATTCTTGTATCACGTATTATTTTTGTTATTGTTATTGTAATCAGGAAGTTTCAAGACTTGTATTTCCGTTAAAAGACGAGTACTGCGGAAACACCACCTCCGCTATTTCCTAATAGATTAGCAGTAAAATATGTTTAAAATTAGCCTGAAACAATAATCTAGTTGCACATTTCTTCTTTGCATAACCAAGTTAATCACAGCACACTGAAAGGATTAGACATATGTAAATATAGGAAGTTTATAAGGCATGTCACGAATGATCGTTTCTATTAACTCAAATTTGATATTAAATTTGTCTCTTAAATTGCCGTACCATTGCAATTAGCTTTATCGTAAATTAAAAAGTTGGCCATTGTGAAAAATGAGCATTGCATACAGGGTTATATGTATGTTTGTTTTTTTTAAATTGACGTAATTAATTTATTTGTAAACTAAAAACAGATTACTTTAATAGAATGCACTACTTCATATTAGAACAGTAGTTCCAGGAATATCAGCTGTAATTTAATTAGCAGATCCTTTGTTATATAAGGCTCTGTTTTTCTTTATAGAATTACTTGGAGAAGATCCGTGATACGCTTTCAAAATTGACCTAAATTAAAATGTTCCTTTATTTGATTATATTTAATAAAGACAGCAGCTCTATATTTATGAAGGTTGTAATAAATAATGAAAGAAAACAGTGAGTGACCACGATTGAGTAGGTTCAACATAAGAAGAAATTATATCCGAGACTCTACAAACGATCTGCTAGGGAACTTCTATCACCAAGTGATGACTGGAGCTATCTAGCGGGCGGTTTCTGTTACCTCCGATGGAAGAATGACAAACAGAGCTGCATTGAATAATGAGACTTGAAACTTTTATACAGACTCCGAACCTCGCTGTGCGTTGGCGTTAGTTCGCATGAGCTATTCAGAGATGAGGAAACATTCACTATCTGAATATTCGTATTAGTGAAGGCCAGTGGTTTGAAAATTCAAATTAATATTGAAATTTTCAATTAAATGAAAAATAAAAATAAAATAATGAACAGAAGGTCATATAAAATTACAAGCTACTGCTGGACTTCAAATTATCACCCGTTGGTGAGCCACGAATGTTACCCAGAAGGTCCTAAAACAACTGAGGTAGAAAACATAACATAAAGAAAACCTAACAATCGAAGGGTACACCGAAGTGCTAGAAGCCGGTATCCAAGGTAATAAAATTAGAGCTTTAATTTTTTGCACAGTTATTACTAGCAACACTAGATATCTATATCAAGTTTGAGCACAATATATAATGCCATTATAAATGTATTAATTATTTTACATTAATCTTATTATAAAATATTGTTATCTATCTACTACGACATATGTAATACCCAATATGTAGTCCTTAAGACTACATTCATTAATACGTCTGTAACAAAATTATTCATTGGAGGTTTTCTGTACTTGATAGTTTTTTAAAATATATTTTATATCTCAAATATGTTAACTATTATTATTAAACTAAACTATGACCAATATCAAAATTTCAATACATAATTTTTACACGTTCTAAAGTGACGTTGGGTAAAATTTTCAGGTCTTTAGTAGCATTTTTATGGGAGAAAAAAGAGTTTGAATATGGGAAAATAAAATATATACACTGATTTAAGCAGCTCAACGCATTAAAATGGCGTTTTAAGCATGTGTTTCATTCATCTTTAAAATGTGGTGAATTTTTGCAGAAAAAATTAAAAAATGTACATTTTTAACAAAATCGCTCAAAAACAATTCAATATCGATGAGCATATTTATACACCTTGTTCCATAGCTATAAAGCAGCGAGGTTGTTCCCAAAGATGCTGAGCATGGGGAACGGAAGAAAAAAAATGAAATGGCGTTTTATTTATGGACGCTCTTTAACTGCTGTGGTTCTCACCGTCCCATCCTATACTGGGCGTGAAAGACCGCTTAATTTTGCTCAGAGATCTGTCTGTCAGGCTTGAGGTTCTTTTACGTGCCGTAAATCTACGACACGGGACCCACGGCTTTACTTTCATTCCGAAGGAAGCCATGCTAAGGATTTTTACACCCGAAAAAATCCATCGTCCTCGGCTTCATAAACCCACGACCTTGGGTTTATGAAGTCAGCATGGTAACCATTACACACGGAGGGCAACAGGGGAAACGGAAGAACGGACAGGGTATAAGAGAATGAGGGTGTGCTTATTCTAAAATCTGACCAATGTGTGTATTATATTTGATGCTAAGTTTATGGTTGACTTTCATTTTTAATCTTTCTTATTCTTTTGTTTGTTTTTTGTCACTTGCTATGTATATGTATAGCTTTAATACTTAGTAACAATCTTATTGTAAATATCCAGTGACAGCAAAAGCATGTACGTCCATGCCCATGTGTTTGTTACATATTTCCAAGTTGACCCTGAAAGTAATTGGCAATAAAAGTCCTACCCCTGCTAGTATCTGTGATTGATACTTCCGCTATTGTTACTTCCGCTATTGTTACTTCCGCTATTGTTACTTCCGCTATTCTTACTTCCGTTTTTACTCTCGTAGAATGTGGTATTGAATATCTAATCGCTTTACAGATATTTTCGGTGCAATTTAACCAGAAATAAAAGTATATTAAATGACGTCAAGCGAAGTGGCTAAAATTAGGAATTTTTGGCTTCCGGTCACAGCGTTCTGGATTCATCCAATTGGCCAATATAGCCTCTGTTCCAAATGTTTATACTTACTAAATTTCTAAATCTGAAAATTCTATAAACAGCTCACTTACTTCTGTAATAATAATAATCATAATAATCATAATAATAATAATAATAATAATAATAATAATAATAATAATAATAATAATAATAATAATAATAATAATAACAATAATAATAACAACAATAATAATTATAATAATAATTATAATATGATATGAATGTACTATTTTGTAGTATAAATGGTAAAGGAATTTAAAGAGTTTTATACCAATATTGACATCACACGCGTAATATATTAACTTCAAACACCTCTAATCTTTATTTTATCGATAAATGTTTGCTTCTTTTGCTATTTTATTTGATCGTTTATATTCATAAGGAATTGTTTTTATTATTCATAAATTGTTTCTATACCAGAATGCTTTTATTGTTGTAACTAATCTCTGTAATGAGCAAAAAAGTATGTAACATTATAGTTTATGACAATATAGTAAAGTTTAACGTTATGTACTTTTAATTGCATCGTTTTGCTTGATTAGAACAAACATTTTACTAAACTAATCATACATTGGAGGACAGTTCGCTTTTTTCGTTTTCATTAATGTAAAGATTTTAAAATACAGAAAAATTGAGATATTATCCTTTTATATCTTATTTTGTATTAATAAACTGCATTTTCTTTCTGCAACATTGTGTAAGTAAGAGATTTATTTCCTCTGTAATAGTGGTTCCATTATATTATAGAGTACGAAGTTGATGTTTGTTTGTTTATGGAAACTTCATATGCATATGTGTAGACAAACATATGTTGTTGATAGTAATTTGTGCTTTGTTATGAGCTATAAGTGTTTAAATTTTGTTTACATAGTAATGAAAATAAAATGAAATACTATAGGAGGGGTTTTAGAGAAAAATGTCAAGGATAGAAGAATATCGATTTGTGTAAAACAACGAATTTAGGGACTCATTTTAAGTATCTTATATATAATTTTAATATGACACGACTAATAACATAAATAAATTGCGTAAATTTCAGCACATGTGTAGTACAATACCAGAGCTCTATGATACAAGACTCGAACTGATATACAACTCAAATTCTATATAAGAGTTGACTTTAGAAATGTTGATGAATGGTTCCGAAAATTGGTCATTAAATATACCTATCTGTCTTTAAATCAGCGTCCCATTCTATATTGGGCGTGAAAGAGCACTTAAACATCTCTCAGAGGCCTCTTTATCAAGATGGAGGTTCACAACACCAACCCTTTACTTCCCTTCCCAAAAGAAGTCATACAAAAGATTTTACACCGGATAAAAAACATTGCCCTCCGGGGTTTGAACCCGTGAGCTCGGGTACAAGAGGATAGCATGGTGACCACTACTCTACGAAGAACGTCGAAAAACATATTTGAAAAAAGGAAAAATGAATTATATGAAATGAAGATTTTAAAAAGAGGTTGCTAGTGTTACACTCCTTGATCAAATAAATAATAAAAAATCAGATGTGGATGTATTTAACTTGAATGAAAAAAGTCATCCAAGTAAAACTAAGTTGCTTTATCACATGTTAAATTATAACCAGAGGAATATAAAAATGTAGACTGTCCTAGAACTAGATGAATAAATCTTCCCCGTGTAGGAACAGGCATTATGGCCTCCCATGGTGAAGATGATCATGATGAATTTAGAAACTTTACTATTTTATCAAGACTCAAAAATATGATAACGATTATTAATGGTTTCTATAATATACCTATACGTTTTATGCCTTGGCTTTCGACATAAAGCAAAAAGTTGTAAAGAAGAAGGAAATTCTATATATCAACCAATATGTAAACGTGGTACCCATCTAGCTCGGATATTTTTGTGAAAGAAGATTGAAAATACACACGTGTCTTGGCTTTCTCTCTTAAGAGTCCTAATTTGGCAGAAGAAATTCATTTTCAAATTAGAACTTCCACTAATAAATTCAAATTCCTTGCGTATCTCGGTGTTTTAAACGGTTAAACAAGATAGCTTATAACAATCTGCAATTCTAATCGCTTCAGTTATTTTTCATTCTTTTCTTCGAGGCATCCATTGATATGAAAAATGATGCATATCTGCGGCCATTCACTTCGCTACACGAAATCTGTGCTGTAAGTTATCTTTACTGTGGTATTCCAAGCAAGATTATACTCAGTGAGGGCAAAGTTTTTATCGTCGCTGGCAGTACTAACACCTGATCGTTTAGTGGAAGAGAGGTCCAAGCTTTATGTGTGCATAAAGTGGAATTACATAACACTTAAAGTAATAGCTATAGGGTTAGGTTTACAGCAGAAGTAGAAAAAGATAATGCACTACCATTTGTAGATCTCAAAATGAGAACCAACGGAAAATTAGTATTTCGGATTCATAGAAAAATATCACATACAGATAACTATATAAAATCAGAGGGTTATAGCCCAACATATCATGAGCAGCAGCAATTAATAGCCTAACATAAAGACTGACACATATTCCCTTGAAGGGTGGGAAAAAATAAATACAAACAACAATACAGAAGCACCATTGCATGAAGACTACGTAGAAGTCAACCATAGTTTACGTCTCGTGAGACATATAAACAAGAATATAAACACATAATACAGACAAGTAAATCGTTTTGATAAAACTTTAGTGAATAAAAAGTTTAAAAAGCTAATCATAAAAGAAAACGAAACAAATTACCATCTTAATTCCAGTAAATAGTAAGACCATTATAAAAATTTTACTTTCATCCTTAGACTGCAAAAAATGTAAAAGAAGTTTTGTAAATTTAACATTGCAGTGGCTCCTAACATATTTATAGTACCAAGATTTAGTTAAAATCGAAATATAAGTATCAAATACTACATAATACAAATTCCAGGATAAGCAAAATTGAATGCTCACAATGTGAAAAAATATATTAAGTTAAACTAAAAGAAATATCCGCACACGTATGAGAGACACAAATACCACACACAAAATTTACATTTATGAAAATCGGCGGTGTCATAACATTTTTGGGATATACTCCATAACATTAACTGGAGAATCCTTAGTAAAATCAAATAGGGCATCAGAATTAACAACGTGGGAAAATATTTGTGTAAAGAAATTCAAACAAGGATTAATGAGCTTCCACAAGAAGATTAAAATACCAGTTTATCTTCAAGTTCGTCATTCCTACCATCGGAGAACAGCGTAGAAGGTCGAAGGAAGGAGATACCTTCACGCCAGATAATTGAGTCGTACAAAAGAAACCACGGGCACGTGGCGAAATCATGATAATGAAGTAAGTGAAGTCTTGAATATTAATCAACCTTGGCTCCAATTACAAGCTTTATAATGTTCTTCCAGTAAATAGGAGTTCTATGAGGGGGAAAGCTGAGAAACATTATTTTTGTTTTCTAGTATTCTCACAATGAAGTATAATCACAGCTTAATGTGATAATGACCCCTTGTTAGTACGATGAGGCTTAAGGAATGAATAGTAACGGAGGGGGACACAAGTATTGAACTATTGAAGCCTACCACCCTTCGTGGGAAGGGATAAGAGGAGGGAAAACCACAGTCCAGCACACAAGAAATGATGTAGCTAAGCCCAGAGACACACGGAGGTCTCTAACGGTTTTACTAGATGGTAGATCTGGCCCGCCACGGAGGATATGCAGACGCCGGGAGGACGTCGGAAGAATGCCACTACAGCGGCATCTAGCTTCAACCAGCGCATCAAGGGGGAAGACTCGGAGCAAGCAACCGTGTCATTTGCCTGCAAAGCCTCGAGTCATATCTGGCGCTGACCTGAAAGATGAAGAAGGGAAATAAAATGAAGGAAAGGAACCGTGGTAGATATACAGAACCCAGCATTCGCCTAAGCCACCCCAAGAAAAAACCCAAGGCCAGACTGCACAGTCGACGGGGAACGAACCCGGGCATCCCGAAGGTCATTTACAATCGAAACCTCCTGAGCCACGTGGCTCAGTTTGTTAGTCCGCTAAATCTTGACCTTTCGTTTTTAATTTTTATTAAATTAATTATTTATTGTAGCATAATGTCCTTTAACCAAGTTTGTCGTATCGGACGAAGCATTAAATCAGTAAAATCATGTTTACTACCACATAACAGAGCGAACCTAAGTGTCAGTATCCGGACGGTATTGTCACATTACCATTATATAATTGCTGCCTAATTGCACATGACAGTTCCAGATATAGCCACGAATATGGAAAGATAACTCGCCCTCAACAGAGAAAACGGAAACGATGGTCATGTTCAAGGAATCCGTAGGAGGTAAGTTAGAAATAGAAGGTGAAGTTATCGCGCAAGTAATGGAGTTCCAGACTTGGGAGGGGATGTATTAAGTGATCGTCAAGAAGCTAGAGAGCAGGCCATTTGTTATAGTATTTAACGCCAGATTTTATTAAATATGGTATTGCAGGCCACACCAGGTCCACGAAACAGACCATGAAAAGATGTCTTGAATAAAGATACTTATGTAATCTATAAAAATAAATATCTTAATATAGTAACGAAAGGATCTCAATAACAGTATTAGAGTATATTATTATTATTATTATTATTATTACTATTATTATTAATGTATATACTAGTAATGTACAGTGTTAATGATGAGGCTTCATAATAACTGTTAAAAATAAGCTGGTAGTTGATATAAGTATTGCTTATACTGAATAATAGGTAGTTATACATTTAAAAAAACATTTATGTGTAATATGTTAATTGTATTACTATTCTTAATTTAATTTAAAATTATTACTGTAAGTGAATTTTGGATAATTAACTCTGCCACTGGGCAGCACCCAATTGCAGAGAATAAATACATCCACCCACCCACACACACCCATCCATCCATTCATTCATCCATCCATCCATTCATTCATCCATCCATCCATCCGTTCATCCGTCCATTCATTCATCCGTCCGTCCATCCGTTCATCCGTCCATTCATTCATCCATCCATCCATCCGTTCATCCGTCCATTCATTCATCCGTCCGTCCATCCATACATTCATACAAAATATACGACAGTAATAAGACCGATTTCTACATATGTAGGCAAAACTCGAGCTGTCAAGAAGAAAAAACAAACAAACAAATAGTTTCATTAAACTGCGGAAATGAATCTTGTAACAGGGAAAACTGGAACTGATAGGATAAGAATCAAGGATTAAGCTATCTGTTTGAAATAATTACTATTAACAAACTTGTGGAAAGAAGAAAAAGCAACGGAACATTCAAGTTACAAGAGTAAACAGATTTGATGTGTTACATTCACATGACCTTCTCTAGCTGTTCCACAAACCCCCCTTCAAAAAAACCAAAAAAACACTGTCCTTACAAAAGATTATTCCTTTTTCTACATCATGCTAATCGAGATAAATGTTAGCAGAATTAGTTTTACTATTTTTTTCCTTGTAATAGAAAGGAAACAGGGAAAGACACCAGGTTAAAACAGTAATAAAATCATTAAAAACCCCACCACTATGTGAAACAATTGAAATTAGGTTCTCTTTTGCATTCAAACAAATGAGATGGAACGAAAGTTTACTTTCCGCTTGAGAAAAGTTCATGTAGTTTAAAACTGAAACCAATAACAAGGAATATCTTGGAAACTGTAAACTCCATGAAAAAACGTATCGTATATAAAGTGTGTTTTTTGTGGAGTAGTTTTTGTCTATCTTTTACGGCTTAGCAGTTACAAAAAAAATCATCTGGAATGAAGATTCCAACAGAGACTATTACCAAAAAATTAAAATCTTAATATATAGTATTTTGATTAAAATCGTGACAGCCATTTTGAGAAAATCAAAATCCATGTGAGAATTTTCCTGACATTCTTCGTGTCCCACCCTTGTAAAACACTAAAAACCAAGTTTGGTTTTTAACCGAGTTTTCGTTTTTAAGCTATGCTTAGACATTGGTTATTTATTTGTTAATAAAATATATTTCATGCCCATAAAGATTTTCATTGTGACCGACTGTTGATTAACATTTTAGACCTCTAAGAGCTAAAGCTTTTTTCATAATATAATTTAGCTCGAAATTATTTCCACGATGACCAGAAATCCTTGTCACCAATTTCAGTGGTGCGTAGATTCGTTAAAAATACAACCGACAATGGGGTTCAAAAAACTCTCACTCATGCTGTGCCTACTGATGAAAAAGCTGGGATGTGGCCTACCACCAATGGCAAGAGAATTGATCCCTTCCCCCAGCGTTTGAAATGGGAAATAACTAACAGCTGCAGGTATGTGACACCAATTTCGCGCGTTCCCTTTATTTTTTGCCATACTACACGAACGGGAATTTAATTTAGACTTTTCCCGCAGGATTTAACTACGGCATCCATTGGTCATGTTTCATTAAAACAATTTATTAAGTACTCCGCTGTGAAGCTAATGGTATCTATCATCTGAGTTTCCTTTCCTTCGTTTTAGTTGCTGGATCCTTCGGGATATACACTACCTGTCTAGTAAACTAAATTACAATAGCCTGCAAATGGCAGCTACAATTCGGAATCCTTTTATGAAATGGAATTGGTGAAAATGAATCTTTTGTTGCAATAACAATGCTAAGCAACATTTCAGCTGAAAATTAATTGCAGTTTCTCTCAAGTCATGTGTAGGGCAGTGCACTAGTTGGATACGTAGAGTCACGTTGAAAAATTCAATGTCATAAACCATAGATTTACCAGTGTGTAGCCGGTTGCTCTAACCACTGAGCCACCATGGTAGCATCTCAGTACAGAATTAAATTCTCCAATTGTATTTTTACCGGTAAACCACAAGATAATCTTACTTTTGAGATGACATATGCCAAAAGGGATTTCAAATGTAAGTATTTAAGTCCCAGGCTTCATATTTTAAACAAATATCATTACAATTAATGCTATTTTAACTATTATTAACATTGATTGACCAGATAGTGGGCTAAACTAAGAAACCGGGGTCTTGAAGCACTCATAACATTGTAAGTCGCTATTGGGGTACGTCATCTAAAAAATAATTTGAGATCAACTCGTGGATTAGAAGTCAGTTGGCATTTTTAATGTAGTAGTGGTATATTGTCATAGTAGCTCTATAGTTAGAACAAACGACTTAAGACCGACAGATCTGTAGTTCAAATCCCGGCTATGGCATTGGATTTTTCAGTCTGAGTCTATCTATACTGAGAATTAGTAGGTATGTGATCAAGTTCCTCTAGTGTTGGAAAAATACTTTTCACAGCATGACTGGTAGAACGAAAATATTATATAGGACTCTTATTTCTGTGATAAAATATTCAAAGGAATGGTACAAAGAAAAATACTTCTAAGAAGATGTAATTCATTAATGGAGAAATCCTAGTATTGGAATAAAGTTAAGATTAAATAAAACAAACCAACCATTCTTATACACAGGTACCGAAAGTTAATAAGATTTTGCTGTTATTAATAAAGAGTTTTCTAAGTAATGTTGACTTTACGGAAGTTCTTTTCGAAGAAATTGGTTTTAAATAAGTTCCCTCATAATAGGAGAATTTTACAGTAAAGGATTCGATGCCATGTGTATTTGTACATTTCCGATCACAAATGTACATTGTACGTAATAGGTGGGGGATTGTATTCCACTAAAACTTTGATAGCATACAGCATAACTCAAAACGAAAAGTTGTTAAATGCCTAAATGAGTATTTAAGTTCCATGTGTTCCACCGAAGATTTTCATAATAATACACCCCACCCAACAACCCTTTACATGGAACTTTTTCGACATTCTTGATCTCTCAAAAATTACTCTAATGCTTTTTCTTAAAATACCACATTTGTAAGATATGTTCATGGAAAGAAAATACCTATATAGTCTGAATTTTATTGGAATACCCTCTGAAGAGTTCTTTATTCAGGATAACCTTCTTATAACTTGCAAACCGTAAGGGGTATACATAAAATTACTACGCAATATATATATATATATATATATATATATATATATATATATACGATTTAATATAATTTACATTTTTACTAAGTCAACCTTTTCCGAGATATTCTTTGTTATTGACTGCATTTCTACAATAGTAACACTTTTCTGAAACGAGAGGTCATCTTACGTTCCATGTCTTTTTTGTTTTATTTCTGGTCAAGAAAAAGAACCTAATTTCAATTATTCCACATAGCGACCTGCTTTCAAAGATTTGCTTTAGCAATGTGCATCTTGTTGGCAGAACTCTCCAAACATAAATAGAACACTTAATTTAAAACAAGAGGTATCAGCGTTCTATCGCCAGAATAAAGACATTCAGGATATGTATGTTTGAATTGTTTTACTACTGCGTATGATGTAGTGCATTGAGACTGTTAATTAGCCTCGTAGTAGTAATAACAATCAATGTTATTAATTATCTAAATATGTATGTAAAGAAAGTTAGTATTTAATAACTTGTATGCATAGAAACCAAGAAGCCAGTTGTTTACTTAAAAGTTACTCACAATTATGACGCCAGACTGGATAGAGGGGTGAGAAGTTGCTTCTTTTGTGAAAGTCACGTTCGAGTTTAGTATAAGGGGAAACTACAGTTTAAAGCACACAAGGGGACTTATCTATATATTCGTGGTATCACGTGATTATTATGACACATTCTGGGAGATTTGCAATGGTTTTTGGGTAACGATGGTGTCATTTTGGCGGACCTTCCAACCAATCAGAAAGAAGCCATCATGACACCGTGTTTTGTATATTAGAAGTAAGGTTTGGCATATCGAGGTCGTTTGCTAAGAATTCATCCGTGAGAGAGGCAACGTCGTCGTTTTGCTAAGAATTCACCCGTGAGAGAGGCAAAGTCGTCGCATGTTAAGAATTCGCCCGTGTGTGAGGCAAGGTCGTTTGTTAAGAAGTTCGCAAAGTAAGTTTATTATAATAAGAAACTGTATGTGAAGTAAAGTAACGTCGCTCAACTATTTAACAGTCGGCCCATGATTAGGTGAAAGTGAATTGTGCCATGTACTCAACTAAAACAATGTAATTGAAAGTAATTGTGAGTAAGTGTTAAAGAACATCAGTCAGCAGTATAAAAGTGTATAACCAGGTGCCTGTCTTCAAAACTCCTTTAGAATAAACAGCAGTAAAAGGTTAAAAGTGTTTTCTTAACTATTACAAGATCACTCCTACAACTCCTCCCACTAGCCAAATCCACGCCTGGGAGAGTCAATGTTTTGTGCAAGACTGAGAAACGCCGTGGCAACCCATCCCAGAAGAGCTTCAGTACCAGGTACGTGAGTGTAGTGGAGATGATTGGAAGTGACACTTAGTTACGCTGCACACAAGCACCCAAAGGGAGGCGTAAAATCAACAAACTAAAATACTCCCGCATATGGCTTACAACGTGCACCACTAACAACCCATCAAAATCACTGCTGCAGCATAAAGCATTTCTCACATGTTTTCAGGACTTTTAATATGAATTTGCATTGCAAAATTCATTGTTGTTAATATTGCGAAAAATGTATTTATCGACTCACAATGTTATTTTCACTGCTACAAATGATTCACTCGACGTTAAAGATACATGCATTTCATGGCTCGCGCGACACTGTATGCCAACACACTACAACCCATAACACACCAACAACGTTGCACTGCACTCCTTTTATAGCTATCAAATAACGTCACAAATTTTCGGTTGCACACACGGATATCATTGTCACATTATTCATTTTCAGTATTTTGCAAATACCTGCGATAGGTATATGTTCATTTGTTTTCAGCACTGCAGCCGTGTACTTCTTTTCGACGTTCACGGCGGCGACGATACACCTCACTACAAAATTCCCTTCGAACTCACTGATTGTTGTATGCTGTGCATTCTCGGTGAAAACTGCACACACAGCATGGCTTCGTTTCCCCTTCTTATATCTGTTGGTTACCTCACTGGAAACTTCTAGACACAACCGCACATGCAAAAGCACCGCAGCGAGCCAATCTCACTAAGGCTTAACTATGTGCGGCTTCGACTCAAGGGAACCTTTCGAATGAACACGTGTAACAATCACAGCTGCGATCTCAAGAAAAGCTTACCGCGATACATCTGTTCATTAACGTACGTGTGCAACAATCAACTGTGACTTACAAAGAAAGCCATAAACAAACACATATGGCGATTGTGGCCACAGGGCGTAGTCACAGTAGTTCTTACTTTCTCCTGCTCCATGTGTACAATGTACATAGTGAATAATGAAGGCATTGTATTCCACACAGAAATTAAATATCAAGATGTCACCGAAAATAAACGTTTTGGGGTCCCCTGAGTCCGAAAAAAGGATTTTCAGAAAAAGGTACGTGTGTGTCTGAAAATACCTTTAAATACCAAATTTGATATTTAGGTTTAATATCTTCCGAGGATATGACACGAAGATTTTCAAGAAAATACCCCCGCCACTCTAAGGACCTTGATTAAAATACATATACTTACATCACAAAAAAAATGTATATTTTGAAAATTCTGGGAATAGCCCCTGAATTTTGAATAATGCTTAACCGTAAGAGATAGACAAAAAATTACTACACAAAAAAAATGTAAATCTCGTTAAAATACATAATTTATGTCATAAACGTTTTTTATGTAGAGCTGACTGTTACTGAAATATTCTTTGTTATTGGTTTCAATAGCTTTTCTATAACAGGAAGTGACGTTTCGAATCATTTGTCTTGTTTCAACTGAACTTCTGTTGTTTCATATAAGACCAGCTGACTATCGATTTAACCTAGCGCATTCCCTTACGTCCCTCCTACTTACAAGGAAGCAAGTAAAAAGACAATTTCTGCTAATGTTTATCTAGCACGTCGCAGATAAAAGAATAATCTTTTGTAAGGAAAATTGTTTGTGTAGCAGCTATAGAAAGGCACGTGAATGGAACACATGAGTTTTTTTTTTTTTTTTTTTTTTAAGGTTTGCAAAGTATTGCTTCAGCTATTTTTAGTACACACGTGAAGCGTACGCTTTTAACTTTTTTACCATCAATAATAGTGAATTTGCGCGCTTTGACAGGACTTTATACTGATGTGTGCGCTCTGATATTCACAATATGTTTAATTTCTTTTTCAGCGTTAATGTACGAGTTTGTGTGCAGATAATGTTTATAGTTCTAAAGCGTGCTATTCTACTTAAGTAGTTGACGTTACACTTATACTCCAGTGACATTTTTTTTGGTAGTGTTCAACGCCCTCCTGCGTCGCCTTGTCCACCACAAATCTTACATGCGGTCGTTTGGGATCGAATCCGAGTTCGACATTCAGGTTCACCGGGCGGAAAGTGGATTGGTTAGAATTGTTTCATGCCCCTACTTTGAGATGTAAACCTGAAATGTAAAATTGTGTTGTACTGATTTAGGAAAATGAACTGAAATAGGAATAGTGCGGTATTACAGTCCCTTAATTATATTCTTGTTTCCTATAAATATTTATAACATGTTGCTGCACTCTTTTTACTTTCTCTACGCACTATGTACGTAGTGTATAGAGAAGGTATTGCATTCCACCCAAAAATTCGATACCGAGATTTCACCGGAAATATATGTTTTAGGGTCCTCTTTATCTAAAAAAACGCATTTTTAATTTCGTATATTAAAGATATTTACCTCATAAATAAAATGTATATCTTGAATTTTCTGGGAAGAGCCTCTGAAGAGTACTTTATTCTGGATGAATTTTACAGAATTTGGAATAACTGCTAAACCGTAAGAGATGGCTAAAAACTTACTACACAAAAATGTAGAGCACGTTAAAACACACAATTTATGTTATATACATTTTTTTTTGTGGAGCTCACCGTTTTTGAGACATTCCTTGTTTTTGGTTTCTGCTTTGAAAATGTTATACTTTCTTATACAGGAATTTGTCAACTGCTGTCCATAAAAACCAAGGAACTTCAGTGGCATAGCAACCAGCTTTTGACTATCACCCTAACCTATGGTACTCTCTTATTTCGGTTCTACTTACAAGGAAGCAAGTAATGAGAATATTTCTGCTGATTTTATATGATTAGCATGAAGTAAATAGGAGTATAAGCTTTTTAAGGATAATTTGTTGCAGAGATGTAGAGAAAGTCATGTGAATGGTACACATCAGATTTTTTCATAACACACCCTATTAAAGTCTAATTAAAACATACAAAAATTGAAAGTTAACAAAGCTTTTACATATATGTTGTCAACTCTCCACTTCAGAGCAAGTTATAAAAATCTCTATTGGGTATTATACACAACGAGATAATTACGAACAGTACATAAAAATATGCTTGAGCTGTCAACATCGAGCAGTGAAACTATAAACGCGACTGTCGCCATTTATTAATCGATATGGTGTCCATTTGGGTCTGCGCCAACCAGCTGTTCTCTTTGATGTGTGTGCTTTCAGTCTATGCTTATACATTTAGTGTCAATAAAATGGAAATAAAAGGTTCCAAAGTTCTTTATAGTCTTTGGCCAGGCCAGCTCGGCACTTCATTTTGTGAATATAAAGCCTAAGGTATACGAGAGCCTATTATGAAATATTTAGTGACTGCATTCAAGAGCACCGAAAGGGAAATAAATGCATCATTAACTTTGAATGGAATATTATTCATCATAGGAATAATGAAAAACCTTCACTTGAAGTCCCTCGCTTCTACTCTGGGAAATGGTAGACTACTGACCTAACTGTTGAAAGAACTCGTTTGGTCAGCTTCCAAAAATCAACCTGTGGCTATGGAATGGATTATTATAATCATCAAAAGAATTACAAAAGTAACTAGGAATGAAAGTAACTAATTACTCAGTTTCAATTGTTTTGCCTAGTCACCGACACTCGCTGTAAACAGCTGTAAATAGTTTACTAAACGCCAAACTATATTTTCTAATGGTACTCAAGCTAGCGTAGTTTAATGTTACTAAACGGTATTGTAACTATTATCGGTAATTGTTAATTAATGTATATTACTCTTAGGCAGAGGAATTTCTAAGCATCAATGTGGACGGAAGGAAATGACGCTGGAAATAAAAAACAATCTCCATTCTTTGTGCAGTCTTATGACGTTTGCAGACAGTACTCGATCCAATTTATACCTGTCTGCTGGCATCTATTGCTTTGCATTCGTTTTAATAATAGTGCTTTTAGGGTAAATATCTTGAATGCAATTGCCTAATAATAATAACAACAATAATAATAATTACAACAACAATAATTTGAAAGGAATGTGCAGTATAAATACTTCCTTTGGACTTTTTCTTAAAAACTTGCTCAACATTTAATAAAATAACACTTGTAGTATCATCAATGTATGTGCAAATCCTTAAATCTCTAATTTTGATATATACACTAGTTAATCAATTTCGTTTCCCCCTTAAACTTCTAACATTTTCATTGAATTTACAAAAAGTGTGCATTTTATAGCAGTGAATTGTTCTTTCACACAAGCTGTGTGTGGGATAAGATTAGAAACGTAGAATCAGACTGAAAAGTTTAATATCATAACCGCGATATGTATAAGGGATCATCAGGTTTCCGTTCCCGCTGGTGCTTTAAATTTTTAATTCGGAATTAACCTTTACATTCATTATACATTTTGAATATTATTTGAGCTGCCTACTGAAAATATACAAAAAGAGCTTAAAACTTTTGAGAAATATTCATGTAGATACGTTTTCGCACATGTTAATAAACATGGCTCCTATCGAACCGAAATCAAAAATTCGTAAAAAAATGTAGCGAATACGGCTTATCGAAGTAACAAGAATGTCAAATAATCACACACACTTTCAGTGCGGCGTTGAGAATTTTTACCACAAGTTTTCGAATGTAATGATCATCTTGAAGAGATGTACGGCCATGCTTAAATTCAGAACTCTACTTTGAGAAGCAGCCTAATGTGCTTTTTTTTTTTTTTTTTTTTTTTTTTTTTAAATCACCGCTCGTATTTAAGGTTTATACGTTTTATAGAAAATCTGAACACTGGTTAATTTTATAATCGTCACAAAATACACACACATAGAAATATATATATATATATCATGTAAGACTATAAGAAGATATATTTGTATAGGTATTTGAGAATAATGGTTGCTTCCTTAGCGCGGTGATAGCGCGGCTGCTTACAAAGTGAGTCCGGGATTCCATTCCCGGTAGCAAAATGGTGGGAATTTTCTACCGCTGGAAAACCTGGTTCAGGGTGTATTCAGCCTTATGGGGTCCCTGTCAGGCCAATTGAAGAGCGACTTACGGATAACGTAGCGGCTCCAGGTTGAGTAGACCGCATTAACTGGCCGGGAGGAATTCGGGTGTTAATCACGTCTCACTCTCCGGTACTACACTCCATCCGGTGCCTGTATAGGGCAGAGATGGAGGACGCAGCGGTCGGCCGCTAAGCCTTGGCCCAACTCCGGGCTATTGTGCCACGGAGTTTAGATTTCATAAATATTTATATATGTATATTCATTTTTTTTATTATTTTCCCCTGCAAGAGTTATAGTCATTATGCCTATTCCACCCTATCATGCATTAGAATGAAATAATAGTAAAACAAACTTTCAAAAGAGTTTTGGGAGGGTTACGCAGATCGGTCAGACCTCGCGATATCGAATGTGTCGCACGCAGCCCTTTCGTCGGTCTGAATTACTAGCAGTGAAATATTTTAAAAATAATGTATACATACCTCCTTGACGTTTGGTGATGCGCCGACTAAGCTCATCGATATTTGAACACACAGAATCGACTCTCACTGAGGGGAGGAAGAATGACCTGGGTGTGTTACACTGGATAGACTCACAAAAATAAGTACTTCACTTAGATTCCTCAGAATAGATGCTGTTTATTCATACTCATTTTTATAGTGGCACTAATCCATCGAGCGACTTCCGACATAGTTCTTGTAGATTTATTAGTATATGCCTATAACTGGTGCAAATTCTACGGCCTACAACGTTTTTCAATGCCACTGTTGTTGATATTTATCGCTTATTTCACTATTACGCGATATAAAACTTACACGTCAATTAATGCGGTAACTGCACTTTTTTGCGTAAGATTGTCACATAATCAAAAACCAACAATACGCAGCTTTTCTCGTGTGCACACTGTTTTTATGGCCAAAATATCCAAGCTTCGAGCTCGTTCCTGATTAGTTACTAAGTAGTGCGAAAATATAGATATTCATGTGGTTAGTTTTAGGAGTTCATTTTAGTTTACTCATGTAACCGCTCTTTATAATGGAAGAGTCCCGAGCTACGAACTTTTAGGGAAACACCCTGTCTCGGAGAAACTTAGACCTGTGGTGCACCAAAACCTTGCTCTTACAAAAGTATTTGTATTTCCGGTTTGGCAAAAGAAGTAACCTTGGCATATACAATAACACATTCTTACCCTCATGTTTTGTTCTGCGATCTGCCAAGTCTTGGCTACTGAAGCAAATATCTTTCCTATACTAAACCTGTGCAAATTAATAATTAAAATAATGAAAAGCAAAACGTGCTTATATACTGTTGCAAATGTTGAGATCATACATGCGAAATTAATAGTAATGTAGCAATCAGTCACAAGAAATCATTCATTATTTTTATCCAAATCTTACACTTTCATTGCAAAAAAAAAAAAAAAAAAAGAAAGAGAAGGAAGTTTAAATACATTTAAGTGAATTTTTAAAAGTTATGATTGTATTTCCAATAAATGTATTATTCATTTTAATATAAAATTGAGTTAGAATACATTCTGCCTTTTAGCCTACTGCCTTGGTGGTATTTGAGCTACTTAAGTTTGAAAACGTGGAAGCAAAACGGATACTCTATGCTGACAAGCGTTGATAATTTCACTGCGAGGTGCAGAAGACATAACGTAGTAAATTGTGTGATGTGCAGTTATACCATAGCATTCTGTATTTATGTATCTACGAATATATAATTCCGCAAATGCAGCTGGTGCTAATTGTGTGGTGCAGGCGGACAAAGCATTAGGTACTCTACTCTAGTGAAAGCAGGCAAAAACGGTGTCGATATTACTGTCTTCATGTTAGATAACAACTACGAAATTGTTTAAAAGCATGTTAATACGTTTCTATTTATCCAGTCATACGGCAAGAAACAGTTTTATATGTTTTGTGCAGCCCTTGTGGAGACAAAGCAGCACGTTCGGCACAGACTCAACTTTTTGAGCGTCATAACACTTGCGATACGATCTGCTCCCAAGGGGTTGCTAAGGGACGGCAAATCCCTCGAATCAGCCAATTAGCTGCACTAGAAAACAAGAAGATAGCAGCACACATACACAGGAAAATCCTTATCGAGAAAGGCCCGGAACAACGAATGCTACAACGAAACCAGTTTCCTTTTCTTTTTACTTCGTTATGACACAAGAAAAAGCAGCAGAGATTCTCAACTTCGCCCAGCTCACAGATTTAGTCTTCCTGGTTGTTCCAGATAAAGTTGAAAAGATAAACATAAAAGCTAGAATTCCAGTTTATAAGTGGATTAACCATTTTTATAACAGTAGGCAGGGGAAAAAATGACTACATGTGGTTATAGACATAAGGCCCCATTCCTCTGTCTATCCCTTCCGCTTCACTTGTTTTGGACACGTCTCATTTAGTGGTGGGTATGGCTTCGAAATCATGACGCCAATTTCAGGACAAACGGCAGAGATTGTTCCACTTAGGAGCTAAATATTTACTTTTAGTAAGTCTTAAAAAAAAAAAAAAAAAAAAAACAATAAAGAAAAAGAACAATTGAAAACTAGCTGTATAGGCCTACATTAATATCTGTGTACATACTAATGGTTTAAAGTTAAAACATGAGCTTGCGTATGTATTTAGAAAAGGGTCCTGTTTTTAGAAAAGGTTTTAAAGCTAAATGTCAATGGAGCTTTATTATTTATTTGTGGTTAAAGGGACACAATTTACTATGTCGATCAAAGCAGAGTAAGATTGCATGAGGTGTACAAGATAAGGGAATAATTACAAAGTCGAAAATTATAATCTGCTTAGCCACAGAGCTAGCTGTAACAATTGTATATCAAACACATGCTTAACATAAAGTAAGATAAAAGAATATTAAACTTCGAGAATATAATTTACAGTAGGCGACTATAAAAATTATTACATGAAATATACACTTAATGTAAGTATACAAAACTCTTCAAATATCAGTGGAACAGGTCTCTCAGCGGAAGAAAACTCGCCATGCCGGTACCGGGAATTGAACCTAGGTTTCCTGCTTGGCAAGTAGCCCGCTACCAAACCGCTAAGGAGACGACCAGTCCCAGTGTAAAACTTAGATTTGTATTTAAACTGCATTTAACACTCGTATTTGCTTATTTCGATTCTGCGTTTTCTCTTTACTCCTCTAAGAATACAAAAGAAAATGCAAAAATTACTGGAAGATTTAATAAGGGAAGAGGAAAGAGAAAACGACACTGAAAAAGGGATTAAGTAGTAAAGTAGAAGTCGCAGAAAAAGGAACAAAAACGTAACTAAGTAGAAAAGCACAGGAAGAAAAGCGATGGTGGGAAGAGAAAAGGGGAAGATATATTACCCTCCAGGTAGACACCTCTACAACGCTCGGCGGTGTCAAGGCACCAGAAAATGGCTAAATTCATATAAAACACAAGGTGGTCAACTTGGATCGATGGGGTCTATTGTTGGATCCGCTATTATTCTCTACACGTATTGCTCAACTCTGTCTTCATCCTTGTTTACTGCTGTGTTAAGGCACACAGGCCACCGCTGCTGACCACGCTTTTTGTCACCCAACTTTTTCTGTTTCTTTTGTTTCCGAAAGTTATTTTATTCTGTTTTTGTATTAAGGAAAACAATTTGGACATGCAGATCCCGCCAGACTAAACAAAAAGATACGTTACAGTAAAAGGGATCAAAGCCATCGGACATTGAAGCGTTAATGCTTCATTATGCTCTAACGCACCTTCTAAGCCTTTTCTTTGTGAATGGGGAATAGAGTTTTTGTCCAGTGAAAAACCTTTTAAAATATAAAGTTTAATCCTCGAAAAGCAACATGTTTTTACCCATAAATATTACTGTCTTTGATTTGAGTAAACACACTTATTTTACTGTCGCTTGGATTAAAAATACCTCATATGTCACGTTCACATGCCATTCTCTACCTAATCTGCATCGAAACTATTCTTCAAAAAGCACATTCATCGTCAAGGTTCATAGTAATCAACATTAACTTTCACAGAAATGTCTTTATTGAATATTTCCTTCTTCTTTACTAATTTAAATTAAATAAGGATAATTATTTATCTTACTCTCAGGTCGAAAGTGATTACAATTATATTGCTTCTTACTTGAACAAAATGGGAGTTAAGTAGGAATTAATTTCAAGTGTTAATGTAGGTTTGATACTTTCATCAATTAAATAAAACATTCGAATAGAAGGTAAGGCAATAAAAACTAAGACTGAATTCTGTTTTACGTTTATTAAATTGAATTTAGATTTTAAGAAAAAAGACGTAAATGTTATTACAATAATCTTAAGCGACAATTGAAAATTTTAAGCAGTCTCGGGTTCAAATATGTTTTATTTTCCAGAACATTTTTCTCATACCAGAAGATGAAAATTGGATAACTCATTTGGAATATTTTAATTCATACATCGATATGTACTGCCAGTTAAAGAGACGTTAAACAAAAAAAGAAAAAAGCAACTTTTAAGAGTTGGCCATCATGTGGAAAAATTTTGAAATTCCGCTCCCTTTGTTTCCAGAAGAGATAAATAAAATGATATCCCATTTGAGAAAAGCATAGGCGTTGGAAAGCTTAAACCAATAACACGGAATATTTCAAAAATATTTAAGTCCACAAAGAACTTTATGTATTCCATTTACATTACTTAGTCTACCTATTCTGCAGCAAATTATTCTTATAAAAGCTCATTCTCCTATCTGCTTCATAAAAATAGAAAAAGGTAATAGCAAGATTGGTCATATTTTTTATTTCCTTGTAGATTCAATATTTACACTTATGCTAAGGCGAAACACAAATATGTTAATAGATGGTTGAACATTTAGTTCAATAAATGGCAATATTATGCGAATTGTAATATCTTCACAAAAAATATATTTGAAAAAATGGGGAATTTTAACAGATTAACTTTATATATATATATATATATATATATAAATTTGCCGTGAAAATACATTAAACGTGTGGTGTTTTAATAAAAGCAGTGAAAGCAGTCATTTTTGAGCAAATAAAAACTAAAAAAATATTTCATGTAGGTGTAGTACAAGGTGGGGAGATTTCTATTAAAATCTTTGGGTAGCTCGATGCACTTTTCCCAGCGTTTCTCTGTTTCAAGCCTTTCAAAATGTCCACATTAAGCTTCTGTTTGGGAGATGAATTTTTCGTTAGACGTGAATCGTTTTCCGACGAGACACTTTTTCAAGTTCGGAAATAAAAAAGAGTCACTGGGGATCAAACCTGGTGAATACGGTGCATGTTGTAGTAATTCGAACCTTAAGTCTACAATTCGCCAGTAATTCTACTATTTTCTCCATCAAAACTACGCAGGATTGTCCTTACATTGTATGATGGAAAAGAATTATTACCTTTGTCAAGTGAGGGATCTTTTTCTTGATTTCTCCGTTCAACCGGTGCAATAACGATGCTGCATTTATCGTTCTTCCTTTCTGCAAGTAATCAATGTAGATGATTCAACGTGCATACCAAAATAACGGAGGCCAGCACCTTGCTTGTAGATTTCCCTCCTTTACCTTCTTCGGAGCCGGTTCATCTTTTAAAACAACTGCATCGATTCTACTTTCGTCTTTGGAGTGTACTAGTATATCCATGTTTCATCCACAGTTTTGTATGGACGTAAAAACTCGTCAAGATTGCGACGGAAAAGTGTCAAACCAGCTTCTGAATCGATCACAAGATTGCATTTATTCTCCATTGACAGCAAACGCGGCACCTATCTTGCAGAGACATTTTTCAGACCTAATTTTTGGTGCAAAATTGGTGCCCCTACTATTTCGCGAACTTTGTTTGATTCGTCAATCATTCAAAACCATATCCTGGATTTTGTCAAATATTTCGGAGGAAGTCATCTCAACGTTCGAAACGATGTTCATCATTTGTGGGTGTTCGGCTACGTTTAAATTCAATTATACAATTGTAAATTGTCACAACACAGGAGCAGTTGTGCCATTCATTCAACTCGACTTTATGTATGTTTCGGTGTTAAGCCTTTCAAATAGAAGTGTTTAATCACCACAAGAAATTCGTCTTTTCCCATGTTCCTAAGTAACTCCAAAATTGTTTATTCAATCGCCTAATGCAATGAAACCACGTGATGTATATAGCTGAAACTTTAACTGCCATCTAGTAAGAGATGACGCTTACTAAATACAAAATTTTCTCGATGCAGCATGTGTAATATCTACTTGTAGCAAACTTGATACTCAGGTTCAGCATTTTCAAGTATGTAACACGAATAGTTGAAGGAAAATCCTCACTTCCCAAAGTACTCTTTACTTAGGTCATCTTTCCACAATTTCGTTTTCTAAAAAATGTCTGTAATGATTATGTATTAAGTATTATATTTCTAAGCTATTTTATGCTAAGTAAAATGTATATCTTGATTTTTTTGTAAACGGACTCTGAATTGCTGTTCAATCTGGTTGTCTTTTGTATAAGCGGTAAGTCATAAGAGTTAGATAATATACAACAACAAAGCACTATCAAACAACACACAATTTACATCAAATATATGTGGACCAAGTTGTTAGACCATTCGCCTTTGACCAAGGCGACCGGGTTTGATCGCAGGCGACCGCATGTGGGACTTTTGGTAGACAAAGCGGCGCTGGGGAGGGTTTTCTCTGGGTTCTCTTGTTTCCTCCGATATCGCATTCCACCGGTGCCCCATCTTTATTCCATATAGGTATCATCAGTGTCATCGCCTGCGGTGCCATTTGTAGTAAAAGCGGGCGATAAATAATATGAAAATAATATATGGAAAAACGTTTCCGAGATGTTACTATTTTAAAATGCGTATCAAAACATTTCTCAAATGCAAAATTATCCTTCATATTTCTTTCACCTGGTCGTGTCAAGAGAACGAAATGTCAATACATCATATCGAACAGCTTTTGAAATATATGAATATCGCTTTAGACTGTTTTTTTATCCTTTTAGTATAAAGATAAAATATTTCAGCAAATGTTTATATCAATATGCGTGAATTAAATAAAAAAAAATCTCTCGTAAGAATAGTTTACTCCATCCCATCTATGACGCCTGTAATGGAGGTGGTGTTTGCAGCGGTCGGTTAGTAGGGTTAGACTCGACATCAGGCCGTTGCACCATGAGCTTCGTTATTATTATTTTAATGGCCAGAAAGATAAAGCAGTAGAAACAGGAGTAAAGATTTAGGCACAGAAGTCCAAAGAAAAGCAGTTTTAGAAGTAAGGTAGTTTCTATCATTTGCTATCTAGATGAAATGGTCACCACAGATGGAGAAACCTTGAAAACATAAATAGTAGAAAAAAAGGTTGAAGGAGTTTGCGATGTCATACCTATATGGAAAACTAGAGAAGCTAAAAATGAAAACTAGTTTTATTTTGTTTTTTTAGTTGCGAAAACTGAACTAAAATATTTGTAGATCATAAATAGACGTAAATAGAGGTTCGGTTTGCTTAGCATGGTCCCGTTTCAGAAAAGTTAGGGCTTCGGAAGTTTAAAATTGAAACCAACAGCAATTCGTCAAGAAAACCATGCATGATATAAATTATATTTCTAACGAGATCTACATTGTGAAGTAATTTTAAACGTTAAGCAAAATTCTGCAAAATTCATACAAAATAAAGACGTTTACAGAGGCTATTCCCAGAAAATTCAAAATGTAAATTTTATGTGTGATGTAAATATGTGTAATATACGGCATTTTAATCAAAATCGTTAGGGCTTATTTGGAATAAACAGAATTTTCGAAAAATGTTGTACTATAAGACAGTGTGTGGTGGGATTAATTTTTTGAAAATCTTCGTGTCTGCTCCTTGGAAGATATTAAACATAAATACCAAGCTAGGTTTATTACGTTCTTATCGTTTTTGAGCTATGCTTACCACAGGCACAAAGAGACACAAACGGAGCTTTTTCTAAAAATGCTTTTTAGGACTCAGGGGATCTCAAAACATATATTTCCGTAAAATCTGACATCGACACCTTCTCTACCTGCTATGTGCATTGTCTACTACGCAAGTACCACAGAAATTAAAAATACCAAAGAATACCTGGAAAGGAGCATAGCAAAGGAAGATTCAAGTATATGAAGAAAGACCAAGCCTAAAATCAAAGCTGATCTCCATAACACGTTGGAGAATACCCGTTAATGCTCTATGATTAAAATACGGGTTAAAGAAAGTAATCAAGTTAGCCACTATAGATTTAACGTGAGCCAGAGAGCGTAGAAACCAAAGCTACATTACATCTTTTTATATATATATATATATATATATATATATATATATATATATATAATTGTTTATTTTGTTATACTTTACAATGAAAATTATAAATATGCATCACCTTTGTGTTAAACATTTAACTGATTACAGAACTCATTGTTATATTCTATTTGCAGTTAGTGAATTAAGATCAATCAAAAATATATTTTACACATCTTGTAAAATTTTGCAGAATAACTATTACAGAAGAGCTTGGCAAGCTCTGTTTTCATATAAATGACATACTCCATTAAGTTCACGTTTTTTTTTTTGTTTTCTTTTTAACCAAAATAGAGTTCTGGAGACTTGTCGGCACTCCGGCGCGTATTACCTTTTCCTCTTTTTTCCTTCGTTGACATATTTGATTGATCTTTTCCTTTTTTATTCCAAATACACATACACACACATTAATAAACGCACAAACATCTAAACACCCATGCCCAAGCCAGGACTCGATAAATATTGGTTCAAACCATACCTCGTATTAAAATTTTACCATAAAATCCAAGACGACCCAGAAATCTACGAGACATCTAGGAAAAATGGAGATGTCCATTTAAATCTGAAGACAGTCGGTCCCCATTTCTGCGCTCGCTAAAGCGCCTCGCTTTGGTGCTTCGTGGTGCAGGGGATCGTGGGTTCGAGTCCCACCATGAGTATGCGTATTTATCATAAAACAGAAAATGGTGAAAAAAATCTGTTCCATTCACAAGACTTTCTCTACATATCTATAACAAATTATTGTTAAAAAGCTTATGGTTCTATTTACTGCATGTTAATCGAGAAAAAATTAACAGAAATAATCTTATTACCTGCTTCCTTGTAAGTAGAAGCGAAATAAGGGAGTACCATACGTTAAAGTGATAGTCAAAAGCTGGTTGCTATGTGACTAAAGTTCCCTTGTTTCTATGGACAGTAGTTGACAAATTCCTGTATGAGAAAAGTTAAGTTTCCCGAAGCTGAAACCAAAAACAAGGAATACCTCAAAAACGACCAACTCCACGAAAAAATGTATACAACATAAATTGTGTGTTTTAATGTGCTCTATATTTTTGTGTTGTAAGTTTTTGTGCATTTCTTACGGTTTAGCAGTTATGCAAAATTCCGTAAAATGCACTCAGAATAAAGTAGTGTTCTTAGGCTATTCCCAGAAAATTCAAGGTATACATGTTATTTGTCAGGTAAATATCGTTAATATACGATATTTTAATCAAAATTGTTGGAGCCATTTTTGAGAAAATAAAAGTTTTCGAAAAAGGTTCCATGTAAAGAATAGTTTGGGATGGGGGGGCTTTTTCTTGAAATTTTCGTGTCACATCCCTGGAAGATACTAAACTTAAGTACGAAGTTTGGTATTTTACTGACTTTTCGTTTTTGAGTTATCGTGTTCACATATGCACGGACACATTGACACATAGACACACGGATACACACACACACGGACCAGTTTCGGAAAATACTTTTACTGGATACAGGGGATCCTAAAACATATATTTCCGGTGAAATTTCGGTATCGAATTTTTTGGTACAGTGCAACACCTTCTCTTTACACTATGTACATAGTACGTGTAGAGAAAGTAAAAAAGGAAATTTAGAGAAAAAGGGGAAAAAAGAGGAATAAGGAAACGGAATACAGAGCCAGAGTCCCGACCAGATTCCGGAATTAAAAAAAAAAAAAAAAAAGTTATACAGGCAAGTAGGCCTAATCATTTTTGTTAAAGAAGAAGTAGGGGAAGTATATTAAACAAACTAATTTTCAAGGTTGATAAGAGCCTTGTATTGGGACACCCAGTTTATTGATTAAATATGATGATGTGTGCATTATCGCTTGTTTTTATTGATGCCAGAGAAACAAGTCAAGTTTGCTGGGGGAAATCAGGTCATTCTTTTTTTCTCGTCATACAAGTTCTTTGATCTAGATTCACTGAATGCTGGTAGATACTGAAGCTTCTAATGCGGCATTACCACGTTGTCAGACCTCGCAACGTTATGTGCTTGGAGCGTAAAGGTGAGTAAATAGAGCAACATGATAACTCAACGTGGAGTTGACAGAATCTGTCATCATAAGTTAAACCTATAAAGCGTGAGTAGCAAGTCAAGACACGAGGAACTTCAGAAACTATTTAGAGATGCGCGATAGATATGTACGATGACATTAAGTCGAAAATACATAAACGGTTAATTAATCCTCTGCAGTTGAAAATCAGAACTCCCAACGATAAAAAATACCATTTAATTGTTTATTTCAGTATGAATACATTTTTCTAACGCCAAAGGTTTGACATAAAATTACAATCCAAATATCATATCTTTAGCATTCAGTGCTTTCTTGAAGTAAGCTCAAATGGTTTTCTTCCTAAATCCATTTATTAGATGCTAAGTTGCAAAAGGTTTCATGTAAAAATATAATGGTCATGATCATGGATCTCAATATCAGGTCTCATTGTCGAATAGGAACACGGATTCATTTTCAGCAAGAATTTACCTCAATCAACAACTGTCAGATAGATGGATTGGTCATGTAACAGTAGACCTTAACATCTGTAAATGGTCATCCCGTTCTCCTGACCAAAATGTGTGATTTCTTACTGTGAGTATACACTAAAGATAGTGTTTATATACCTCCAAATCCAACGATATCACCGTCCGTAGAATTCAGAAGATACATTCCCACAGCAACGAGAATACTCGTATAATACAAAACATGTCATCGAGAATACTCGTAGAATACTAAACATGTCATCGAGAATACTCGTATAATACAAAACATGTCGTCTAATGCTCTTATTCTTAATAACACACAGCAAAAAATAGATTTGTGTCTGAAGAAACATAGGTAACTTCCGATGCTGGGTGTTCGATCTGGATCATTATTTCTTAACTATCAGAGATTAGCTGCAGAAAAAGTAAAAAAAGAAGGTATAACGTCACTTTTATCATTACACTCTTTGATCAGTAGTCCTTGTTTCTCTGCACCAATTAAAAGACTTAATCAGATGGATAAAATGACTGACCTAATTAAAAGAACCGCGAAACGTGATGCGAAAATTCACAGGCGAGTCATATCGACCCGGTTTACCTATCACGAAAACCGCGTGAACGACAGAGTAGGAGCGACTGTGAGATAAGTCTAAATTACCTCTTTAAAAATTAAAGACAAAGGAGTGAAAAAAGAAAAGTTGTCTTCCTCTGTTCTACCTTACTGCATGAAGAAGTTGTCGAAGTTAGCAATTCCTGTCTTAGAAAGCATAATTAAAACGGAGCGTGTGTATGCAAATCTTTTGTCTGTAAAGCACTCCACACACCAGAACACATAAGTGCAGGAAAAGAACAGTCATAATGATTATGTTGATTCTGAAATAATGCTTTTCACATAATATATACATAAATATAATTTGTTGATGAGTATGATAATAAAAATAATATTAGTCGTAATAATGTTAAACACGAGCACAAATAATACAAAGACAAGTTTAGAACGAAGGAAAGGAGTACATTAAGGCTTTTTTTTTTTTTTTGTCACCATTTCTGGTCTGAAAAAGAGGGTACTGGTCAGCTATCTTGAGGAGAGACAGGTAATTTACTGTTACTTATTGTAAGGGATAGGAGTCCAATGATTCTACTATTATAGACCGTGTATTTTCCAAACGCAATGAACGAAACGACCAATAAGAAAATAATACAAGAATCATATGGTAAAGCCTGTACCAGATACATGCTTGAAGCTAGTAGAATTTGAAATTTTGGAAGACACGTAGAGTCGAAAAGTCTGCAAGCTCATATCTATCGGGAGGTGCGCCATTGCACCCCTCGTTGGAGAGTGAAGCACGTAGCAGTAATGTCAGTAACTCAAGGGGTGAAATATTAACTCGAGTCAAAAAAAGTACATAGGAAAGTATTATTGCTAAATGCAGCAACAAATTGCTCTGTATAATACCAGCGTGCGTGTGTGATAAGACATGGTTAACAAAATAAAAAGTGACGGGAAAATAAAGGAATAAATCGAAAACGAAAACGAAATCTACTGGTCACTTTGGATACCACATAAAATAAGATCCATGCAACTAGTCACGAGCCACAATCCACCCTTAAAAATCTCACATTGCCAAAATGGTGCATGTCCCTTGAATCCGCAGCAATTCTGAAGACATATTTTCATTGTTGTATAATAGCCATTGTGGATAAATCCTTGTTATGGGTACGGATTATTAAAATACATATTTTTAGGCCATTTTAAGTAACTTCTTGCAACTTTATATCGATATTTCTTTACCACGTACATAGTGTGGGTATTCCATTCGCCCAAAATGTTTGACACCAATTAAGATTTCACCGGAAATAGACATTTTAAGGTACCTTAAATAAAAAAAAAATATTTTATAAGATCCGCATGCATATGTGTGAGTGTGTGTACATTATATTTCAAACACGAAAGTCCAAACACTAAACTATCCAACACATGTAAAATATTTTCTACAATTCTTTACAAAGATGAAAATAACGATTTTGATTAAAATATTAAATAATCAAGATATTTTCATGATAATAAAACGTGTATCTTGAATTTTCTGGCAATAGTCTCTGAATACTTCATTCTGGATGAATTTTCCATAACCTCTAAACCGTAAAAGATACACAAAGACGTGCTACACACAAATGTAGAACTTGTTAAACAGCACAATTTTTCTGATACACATTTTTTTGTCAAGTTAACCGTTTTTGAAATATTCCTTGTTGTTGGTTTCAATTTTAAAACACTTATCCTTTTCTCAAATAGAAGTCATCCGTTTTTTTTTTGTTTTATTTACGCATAGAGAACGGCATTGCAATGAAAATCATAAAACGACAGCTTTCAAATTATTTGACGATCTCTTTAGCCTACTGTATTTCCTTTATACTTAAAAGAAGTAATAAGACTGTTAACGTTTACGTCGACCAGCATGATGCAGAAGGTTAATCTTTTGTAAGGAGTTTTTTTTTTTTTTTTTTTACAGAATAGGTAGAGAAAGTCATACTAATAGAACACGTGCTACTTTTTCGGATAGGCAATCCACGTAATAATTTGAGAGAGGGTAAAAAGTATCTACACCATTATAATTTCATTGAGTAGGTGCATTTGCTTGTGTTTCAGATCTTTTATTTAAAACTTCTGTAAATTTGCTAATACTGTTTCCGTATGGCTAGTGTGTTTCATGTACTAACATTTATTTATCTTTGATTGCTATTTCGTCTGTCCGACAGATTATATTTATTATCACTTGGTTTAATAGTAACAATCTGATATTTTTTATATTCCTGAATTAATTTTTAAGATCCCAATATAAACTAATAATTACGAAGATCATGATAATGAAATAATAATTACAATAATACCCCAAGGTTTAGAACACTAATGATCTGTTCGGTCTCTAAATTAAAACCATCTTCGAACGAGACGTCTTTGACTTCTTCGACCTATAGTTTATAATTTAAACAAACTGATCTATCTTTAGTAGGAACACATCAATATAATTACTTATTTTACAACATACACATCAACACATGAAGAGGCTCAAGTGGCTCAGACGTTTCGTGTGACACATGCATTCGGGAAGTCGTGGGATCGTTGTCCATTGACTTTTTCGGTGGGTTTCCCGGGTCACTAGGCAAATGCTGCCGAACTTTCTGTCCCTTTTTTCAGCTCCATTTTATCCAACTGGTCTCTTTCAGAGTTGTAAGTGTCGGCGAGATCTGCAGTGTTGGCGCCCTCCCCTGAAGGTAACTACAGTTGTCAGCAGTGGGTTGCGTTGCAAGTCCTCTGAGTCTCAGGAAATTTGGTTAGATCTGGGGCACGGAATTCTACCATTCCCCGCGTCGAGGTGAACAATTAATTTTAAATCTAGGAACCCTCCACTGTGGCTCCCTCCTCACCGACTATTTCCGACGCCCGCTGTAATTACTCTCGTCTCATCCTATCCTCCTGGGAACTGACGTACTATGTGGAGTGGTGCTGTGTGGAATGCCCTCCGGCACCACTCATACATATATACACTTAAAAAGCAAAATTCATAATTGAGTAAAATCCTCTGATACCCGTTAAATCCCTGTAACATACAACTCACATTAGGGTGCGCGATGCGCATTTACGACATACCTATATCTGATATATCCACATGATTCAGCATCACCCCATATAGTAAAATCATTTTGTGCGTGTGCGTTAACGAAACGAATTCAGAATGATCCTGATGGGTGTGCACAGCCGGTTAGTTACTCAGAGAGAAGTTCGGGGGAAGAAGAGGATGGCACGTGAAGGCAGGTGAGATAGTCTTGGAACTCTACGCCTTCCAAGGTAAGAGCTGCGGGAAGAAGCATCATTTAGAGCGTCTAATACTCTCCATTAAATTCTGCACTTCGGCGCTCCCTAAATCAGACCGATTAGAGATTACAACATGAACGTGTGTGTGTGTGTGTGCGTGCAAAGCCGGTTTAAGGAATTAACTGCTACGACGAGGGGTTCGGGTTACTTGCGCAGCACGCAAGCCCGGATAATCCCATCCGACGAAAAGCATCTATAAATTATTAACATGGCTCGTGCAAACCTAGTTGTGGAGGTGTTGCGCTGTTTCGCATAGTTAATTCAATAAGCGCTTAGTAAGCATAAACCGTTATATCTCTTTATGTACAACAATTGCTTCCTCGCTATATTAGTCGTACTATTAATTACCAAATCTTGTAAGTGGTTGTCGTTTCGCACAAAACCAGCTGTAACAACTACAATAATAATATATTACATTTTTCATTACCACTATCATCATATTCATTAACTATTACGTTTGGCATGTTTAGATTCAAGAAAAGTCATCTAACTCCGAAAAATGTATATTTTCTTGAAGTTGGTAGTGCCAAATTGGTGTTATTCCAATCTTTTTATTTTATTTATTATTTCATTTGCATAGACCCCTCTTAAATCTACCAGAAACTTTGGCTTATAAAACAACTCTTGACATTAGTTTGTAATAATTTTTACATTTAAAAACATGCACATTTATTCACACATGCATACTTCAGGACTCTGTAGAAAACTATTTTCTGACTAAAGAAAATTTCTCCGTACCAGGACAGAATAAAACCGTGACCTCTAATGTTTGTATATGCTCCAGCTCCTCGCTCTTGCGTCTGTAAATTTACCACGTATTTAGTAGAGAAATTTTGCATTCTAGCCAAAAATTGGATATCAAGAAGTCATCAACAACATTGTGTATCTCTTAATGTGTAAACAGCTGAACTAAAACAAAAGATTTGTTATATACCCACCGCAAGTACCCCTTTCATGGTACAATTTTCGAGAAACTTTATTTCCTTAAAAATTGTTCTAGCAATTTTTATTAAAATGCCCTATGTGTTATATATGTTCATGATCATTTAAGTGTACATCTTGACATTTCTGAACAGCCTCTATAGTCCTCTTCTATCTGGGTGACTTTTGCCTTACTAACATCGTAAGAAATAAAGAAAATATTACTACTCAAAAATGTAAATATTGTAAGGCAACAATTATGACATTTACTTTGGTGACTATTTCCAATATATTTATTATTTGTTGGTTTAAATATTCTAATACTTGTATGTTTCTCAAACGTTAAGTCCTTTTATTTATTTTATAGCTCCTGTCTGTGTAAAGAGAACGGAAGTTCGACACTCTTAAAACATCTGGGTACCTTTTTAGCCTAGGTAATTTCTTTATTTCCGTTCTACCTTCAATAAAATAATTAATAAGGGAATTTATGTTAATATTTATCTCCATTTCCATAAAGTGCATAGAGAAATAAACTTTTGTTAGAATATTTTGAACAAAATGGACAGAAAAATTCATCTGAATGGAAAATGCAAGATCTTTTTATATATTAATTTATGCGGTGACCCACGAGAGCATAGCCAGCCAGTGTTTTCAGGAATGTATTTCATTTTTAACTGGATTTCTCTGTTATATCTAAAATTTTAGATGAATAACAACATTTAAGTCTATATTTTAAGCTCTTAATTCTAAAACTTTAAATTTCAGATTGATATTATATGTCAATTTGAGTACCTGTTTTATATAGGTGAGCAATATGTAAAATATTGACTTTAGATACAGATAAATGGTTCCTTTGTATGTATCCTAGTCAGTGCATCAACTGTTTTTAGTTTTGTTTGTTTTTTATCTTCGTCTAACAGATTTCCCACAAACGAATCACATAATTTACTGCCTCATCTTTTTGAATAGTTTTAATTGGACCGGGAAATAAACAACGTCGTTTAGTATAGACTAAGCGTTTTACCTCCACGTTTTCACAGCTCAATACGTGATCTGCTGGCCTATGTAGTGTGAGGCCATTGACCTAACAGAAAACATACAAACTTCAAACTCAGTTCCAATACAACATTCCTTACCGCGAGACCTGCGCATTCTTAAGTTACGTCTTCTCTCTTGAGGAAAATAAACACGTATTATCTTGTGTGGGTCATGCTTACTTGGAGGTAATAACTAACCTGAAAACATACTACGTTCAATAATATTACGTGTGCCTTTGGCAAGAGCTTTAGTTTATATTAGTTTGGTAATATTTTATTTTGAACCTAAGTTGGATTTCTATTTATATTTTAAAAGTGCAGAAGCTTTGTTAAGTTGTGTACGTGACGGGATGTATAAAGGTGTGCCATTTCCTATGAATTTTCCGGTGGACTTCACCGTGACCTCAACTTCCTCATGGAAGCTTCTAGAACATTTGTTGCATCAGCCAACGAAAGGTTTACATACTGTGTTCATGATTTTCCCAAGAGACACGTGACATTTAGTTGGGCAATTTAATGTCATGTTGGGATGTTGCCATGTTAAGAGCAATTGGATGGAAAACGAAAATTCATGGTGGAAATTCCGGCTATGGCATTACATTTTTCAGTCTGAACTCACATTTTTAACTCTTGCCCTACACACGCCTTATGTGGACCCAACAGTTAATTATCATGTATCTAATAAGATCATTTTAATGGAAAATAATATTATGTTACTCATTTTAGCATACCCGATTAAAACTTTTCAGAAATTCATTTATTTTCTTTAAAACCTAGGTACAATTTTATAAACAGCAAAGCAAATACTCAAAAGTAGCGTTTGTCATCCTAATATTTCATTTATATATTCTAAACATGTTCGGAGAGAATGGGTTGTTTATGACAGAAAATGTTATTTACAGATAAAGCTGTGCGGCGCAAAAATTAAAAATCTAATATGTTACATTCACATGATTTTCTCTGCCCCTCTGTCGTTTATTGATGGGTATAGAAGCTATTCTCAGGGTGGTTTATATTCTATCTACTTTCTATTCTTTCATAAAAACTTACTTAACCATTTCAAAGATACAAAGAGATATGGAGATAGTCAAATGTTCAACTGAATGGCATTTATATGGTCTCAAATTCTGTATTCATTTCATGCAGTCGCGAGAAGCACTAAGCATCAAAAGACTTCGGAAGAATGACCAGGTATTAAACCCATTAAAATGAATGCCTTGAAATTCGCTTAAGGCATAAACACTTATGTATAACAAATTGTGTGTTTTAAAAGACACCTGTATTTTTCCCAGTACGTTTTCGTCTATCGCTTCATATTTTCCAGTTATACACGCTTATCAGTTTTTTGTCCAACGAGCAGACTACAGAACTTTATTGTAAAATATAATATACAAATGTTATTTTTCTCCAATATTTTAATAACAACGTTATTCGTTTTTGAGAAAGTCAAACATTTCCAAAAATCTCCCACGTAAAGTGTAACATGGATACGGTTTCTTTTATTGTTTTTCTCTTTTTGTTATTTTTTGTTGATTTTTTCACTTGTGTTTATTTTAATGCTGCATTCTTGGATAATGTTGAACTTTTACCAAGTATGGTATTTCTGCAGGCGATATCTCTAGTGTGGAAAAATAAATTTGAAGGATTTATAAAGAAATATAAAATTTCGATTTTCTCTTCTTCTTTTGAAGTCTTTTACCTTCATAAGAAATCGTGGGTGCAAATACTGATATTTTGATAGTGTTCAAGTACAGTAAAATAATTAAAATTTTAAGCATGAATTTTCACTAAAATTAAGATCAGGAAATATTACTGGTTTTAATGCAGTGTATCTGTTTTATCAATACTGGAATTACAAGAATAATTTATTTTAAGGAAATAAAGGCAGCGATAGTAAATATAATTTGTTTTAAACCACAAATAAACACGAATGTCTGTAATATTACTGTTTGTATGAAAATGTTTGTCTGAAAGAATGGATTATGCAGGTATAGTATGGGGGATCATGGTAGAAGTGTAATCTTTTAGATCTTGACGGTGAATAAGCGCGTAAGTGCAACAAGAAGTATCTCCTTTAAAATGCAGTTTTCAGTTTTTATCCTGTGAAGCGTATTCCATTACCGACCTGCTTTACAAACGACCCAAGTTGGTGCGAGTGTTTAACTGTGTAAAGCAGATGATACAAGTTAATTAAAATTAATGTTATCAACTGGGGACCATCGTCTGTCTGCTGCTAAGGAAGCGCTGCAAACAAATTTCCTTCAGGCACATGAGATATAGCTTTAGTTTAGTAAACCACATCGGAACGCTGCATTTCTGACACTACTACCAAATGATCTGTTAGTAGGTAAGTTTGGTGATTTCTCCTTCCAAACGGAGTACAGAGAATTATAATGTTTGCTTCGTATTTGAAATTCCCAACATGACCCACAAAGCATTCTCTGATGGTGGAAAATCACTTACTTATTACTCTATTACGCTTATTTTGAAGTCAAAAAGTAAAATATAATTACTTATGGAAATAAGGACATATGTTTGGATATTTGTATATATGTAGAATTATACGAATTTTCTGTCCCAGTCGGGTTAGAGGTTGGTTGACGCATTCCGAAAGAAGTTCCATACTGCAGCCATAATGAGCTTATTATAATTCAAGACACCAGGAGGATAGGCTGATGGAGTATTAACGGCGGGCGGCCGAAACTTGACCCCGGGGAAAGAGTTACCGTGGTGGGCTCATAACCTAGTCCAAGCAGCCGGTGCCCTAATTCCCACACACGACTCCAACGCTACTCTGCAGCCGAAAGCTGTATTTCCAAAACCCATTTACCACCATGAAAGGACGCATTCATCACAACCTTCGCCGACTCTAACAGTCCTGAAAGAGATGTGTTGGAAGGAAATGGAGATGAAATGAAGATACAGGACGTTCGAGGGAATGAAGAACGCTTCTCAGCATTCGTTTAGTTATCCACTAAAACCCTTGAGTCAGAGAGATTGGTCGCGGGGATCGAACCCACTACCTCCCGAACGCGAGTGCCAGAAGAAACAGCTTAGGCATCAAGCTTGGCATGTTAGGGGTACTTCCCTTTATATATACAGGAATTCTCTACAATTCCACACAGATATTGCCGTATTTATTTTATGTAAATTCCAGTGTGAATTTTTAGCAAGGCTAGGTAGTAAGGACATTATAATCAATTAAGATGATTCACTTTATATGCCACAGGCCAAAGCTCTTTCTTGCTGAAGCTCTAGATTTCCTTAAGAAGAAAGAGATTGAAAGTGAAGCCTATGTTTTTCATGACCTTCTGAACACAATGTGGACACCGAAGAGGATTCTGGGAATGAAGATGCACTTCGAGGGTTACTGGCCTCACAAGGCAAATCATACCTTTCCACTTTGTCCAGCAGTGTTCCTGTAGTTATGTTGCTGTAGCTATAGCCATACGCGCTATATTGCTGGTGAAACGAAGGTGTATTAATTGTAAACATACGCAACACCACCTAAAGAGAGTGTAATGGTTAACATGCTATCCTCATATACCCAAAATAGTGGGTTTAAATCCGGCGGACGACGATGAATTTTCTCGGGTGTAAAAATCCTTAGCATGACTTCCTTCAGAAGGGAAGTAAGGCTTTACGACACGTAAAAGAACCTCAAGCCTGATAGAGAGGCCTCTGAGTAAAATCAAGTGGTCTTTCACGCCCAATTTTGAATGGGACGCTGAGAACCACAGCAGTTAAAGAGCGTCCATAAATAACATGCCATTTATTTACCTAAAGAGAAGGGTCTTTCATCAAACTTCAGTACATTCCGTGACATTGTGATACGGCAAGCACATGTTTGATTTGTGTACAACTATAAGAATATTAAATTGTATTCTACTGTTAAATGCATAATGTCCAGATGTGTATATTTTTCTCCAAAACATAAAGGCCTTCAAACCGCTACCCCCTCCCACTGGGTAATACCCATTGGCAAACAAAAGACGACCTTAGGGACGAAATATAGCCTAGTAAATCTCTGTTGCCTGGTGACCCTCAGTGCAGTTCAGTTCGTGTTTCGCGTTAGTACAAACCAGTAAATATAAACAGTGAGTTACGGCATGACATGTTAAAGGATCAGTAAGTGAAATCCTTGACAACTACCAAGGTTAATTCCAGCCGCATACCGCATACCGCCTTTGGCAGAGAAGTGGGGCAGGGCTAGCATGCTTTGAAAATACTGTAATGCACCACCTCATCACATATTCCTCCAGATCTAATTATCTTAGAAATATATAATTTAATAAAAAAAACGGTTATTCTAATAGCACTTGATTTTAGGTTAACAAAGCCTTTAAATACAAACCAGTCTGGTAAAATAAAACCATATGCACCAAAGATATTCCTTAAGACTAATAATAAGGCCTACCAATATAATAATCTTATGTACTTATTTACAAGATATTCCCTACCTATACGGCAACAAACTATTCTTACAAAGTTTATTCTTTTAAATACCTCAACCTTATCAATATAAACATTAACAAAAATTGTCTTATTTTTAGTATAAGAGAAATAAGGAGATACAATAAACAAAAGCTATAGGGATTTTTTTAAAGCCTGGTTATTATGTGATGGTTTGGAAATGTTGTTCTTTTTGCTTTACCAGAAGAAATAAACATAAATAACGTTTCTCATTTGAGGAAAGTATATTAAAATGGAATACAACAATGGAAATATCTCAGGAATAGCTAACTGCATTAAAAATTGCATTTTATATCAATTGTGTGTTTAAATTGATCAATGTTTTGTGAATATGTGTATGTGTGTGTGTTTAAAATTTGGGATACCGGACTTTTCCATTTTTGAGTTATGATACACACGGCCCAAACACACGAAACCTAAAAATACTTTTTTTGGGGGGGGGGGGGGGATTTAGGGACATCAAAGTATGTATTGCTATTGAAATATAAGTATCGAATTTTTTTGGTAGAATTCAGTATCTTCTCTATCGACTATGTACATGCACAGAAAGTAGAAGTGCATAGTAAGTGAGGAATATAATTTAATGTGGATAGCGTGAATTTAATAAATGTTATATGTTGTATTTGGAATTCTATTTGGAATTTCTATACTTTTCTGTGATTCCAAAAATGTTCTTAAAGTGGAATATGAATATATGATTTTATTTACTTCAGATCTAATAGTATTTATATTAGAGCCTATTTTAACTACAGTTTATATTTGCCTAACTACTTTATCATTTTAACGGCTATATACCGAATTTTAACTATCAGAATTTTAGCCATGTGACATTAATTACCTAATTATTTTTTGGATATTATGTTTCAAAACTTTATCTTGATATGAAAATTGAATTGGCAAAACTCTGAATGAAGCTCCCAATATACTGGTATATTTTAAATGAGAATTTCAACATTCATTTAGGGACAAATATGTTTTGAGCTGGAGAACCCTACTTAGGGATGATCACGCACCCTTTCAAAATTCCTTTATGACGCTCATGATTCTGAGGTAGTATCCCTACGGCGAAGCATGCATATTCATTATTTAAAATCCTTCATTATGCCGTGTTGCGTAGCTCCAGAATCCCCCTCTTAAGTTTGCATCGCTAAGAAAAGCAAAGAACTCTGAACAAATAAACTCAAAATGTTGTCTGTCTCCGTTTATTCAAGTGAAATCAATTGTTTCACTCAAGCAAATATTTTATTGAGCTGCACTGGCAATAGACAATAATAATAATAATAATAATAATAATAATAATAATAATAATAATAATAATAATAATAGTTCAGTATATGTCCTAATACATAGATAACATGGCTTTTATTAGAGAATGTGAAGAAAACATTCATATATTTTAACATACTCGAGTTTTGTTTGGTATAACTACAGTGAGCAGATGGAATATCTTTTGAGGGATTGCAAATTAACAGCGGTACGGGGATGATGATGCATGAAACAGGGGTGGAGTGGTACACTCACTGTCCGCTCATGGCTACTGATTTTATATTTTGTTCAACTGCATGCCAAACCAGTGATGAGATATTTTCCCAAAAGGAATGAGATTTGCAAATGCAGTCATTTTTAGAATTTTGGATTGCAGCTTTTGTCTAATAATAATGATCTGGAGACAGCTTTACTCAGTAAAACGCTGCTTAGCAAAATATTCTAGGAACTTCACCTCAGTTTTTAAAAATATATACTGATAGGTATTTCATAAAACATGACAATGATAAAACAGAGCAAGTAGCACAATAAATACAAGTTATATAATTAAAGATAAGAGGTTTGTGCGTTTTTTTTTTCAGTTTTCGTACACATACAGGTAAAATGGCTGTATGCTCGGTGTCTGTGTTGACTTCCAACGTAAACAAACTACGTATAGCGTAAAAGGGAAAATGCAACACTCCGTTAGGATCTAGCTCTAACACATGACAGCAAATAGGCAAATGTTTGCATGTGCGTTTCCAGTTGAATTTCTTTTGGGTACATGTTCTTAGTTATTTCCTTATCTGCCCATCTATGCTCCCTGTCGAGTTAAAATGTATTTCGCACACAAACTTTTCATCTTTATGTTATAAAATATAGATTCCGGGCTTGTAGGCCGAGGTCCAACAGATGAAAGTTCATCGGAGAGGAGGCAACTTTCCCTAGAAGATGTCCAATGAAGCTATAGGTGGAACGCGGGAGAAATTTCATCTGTTGAACTACGGCCTACCATCTGCATATTATGGTATAAACGCCGGCCGTGAAAGCCTAGTAGTTCTGCTCTCATCTTTAGTTATAATAATAGGTTAACTATTATACAAATTACAACTTGTGCAGAAATATTGTAAATGTACACACGCATTTATATACGCTAAATTGTAGTGCTGTAGTACACATGATTACGTGAAATATAAATAAATATAATAAATAGCATTTCCATGTTTATATGTATTTACTAAAATCGTATGAAATGCAATTCAGAATCATTTGACTAAGCGAAGATTATACCGCTGCAAACTATCTCTATTATGCCTTCGCTGACCATAAACCGATTCTTAGAACATATCTACTTGGTAAATGCGCAGTGAACATCTATCTTTGAGTAACTCAAATATGTTGTCTATTTATAACTGTTTAAGACCAATAAAAGTGGGCTTAAAGTGACTTATCATCAAATATGTTATACATTGCTTATTGTCAAATATGCTATGCATGGCTTGGTGTCAAATATGTTACACATATGCTCAGCAAAGTGAATATCAAGTCGCCTTTAAGCGTGATCCCTAATATAAGAGCTATGCTTGGAATGTTAGCAGGATCAGATGAGAGGATCTTCTCGTGTTAGCTCAAATGGTAAGAGTATTATCAAGGTAAGACACTAGGTTCGCGACTCAGTTATGACATTGAATATTCACGTCTTATATATTCCCAGATCTTGGTTTATCTCTAGTGTGAAATAACACTAATGAGAACAACTTTTAATCTAAATAATAACGGTTGGCTGCGAAATAGGGAAATTTAAAGCACTTACAACCATTGCAAGATGCCTGCCTTGCATGTATGATATCGTGGCGTTCCAGAGCTGGAAACGGAGACCAGGTATTATACCAGAGTGAGAAAATACTCAGGTAAGTGTTAGAATTAGGGTGCAGGGTGAGACTAGCTTTGATAATTTAAGTTGATATAACTGAGGTCACAGGAGCAGACCCTGATGTAGAACGTCTCTACGCTTGTCGTGGTTACAAGTAAACTTATAACTTTTGAATAAAAACCTTCTTCATCGTCAGCCAGTTTACGTATTTTTGGACAGGACCAAGTGTCCTTAGAAGAATAAACACTTAAAAGGCAGAGGCGGTAACTTTACCTGGAGTTTAAATTGTCACCGGAAACCACACCCCTTCTAAGTATTCTCCCCAGACGATTGTTTCTCCTGAATTAGCTCGTATACTGGATCGAAACAATAATATATCTAATATTTGACATCGTCTTGAAGGTTTACCGGCACACGTGATGTATAGGAGACGGCATAATGTCTATACATAGCTCAAACACTAAGATCATCAGCAGGGAATGCCAAATATTTGTGATTGGAGTCCCAGCTGCTAAATTGCATTTTCAAGTCCCATTAAACTTTCCAATTCGGTAAAAAGTTTAACATGCCTACAACAATGGCTATTTAAAAATATCCCAGGCCACATAATACATTTATAAAGTTATTTAGAAGTACTTTTACACCAGTGGCTAGTACATTAGTTTAACTCCTTAATGCTAAATATTTATATTGGGATTTTACATTGGGATTTTACATTCATTTTTCCCTTTGAAACATAGTGAAATCATTTTTGCATTTGCACTTCAAGAAGATGGGCAAATATTCTCGCTTCAGCTAGTAGTTATGCTAATGATATTTGGGTTTAAATTCCAACATAAAGAGCTCACCGACAAAAGAACAACTCACGATGATAATTCTATATTTTAATGCGTGCTTATGTTTATTTTAATCTATCTATGTGTAATCTAAATATTTATAACTCATTAAGACAGAAGAGCATTTCAAAAACTGCTTTATAAAAATTACAAGTTGACACAGTTTACTACATGTACAACATTGATGAAGAACTAAACGCTGCTTGTTCTACAAGTCAAAAATCAATAAATAATTCAATGAATAAATACAAATTTATAAAGCTTAAAATACTTCCTATTAAATTTGGATTATACAGGTTATTATAGAAGTGTCATGTATCGATTTTCTCTATATTTTTACCAACATAATTTCATATTTCATTCTTTCTGTTTGAAAGATCCATTTTTTTTTCAATATAGTTCCCCCTTGATCTGTACACACTTCCACTGTGTAGGATCTGAAGAAGCCTGCTTAAGTTTTCCGTTAGTCGTTTCAGAATCCACAACTCAACAACTAAATGCTTCCAAGTATTCAAGTTCAGGGAAGCCCTAGGAAATATTCTTCAGTGTTTTAGAGTAGCTATAATTAGTTGGGTTACCATTGGGAGGAGCCGTTATAATCTTCGGGAACTGGCCTCCTCTTGTGCTGATACGCAAGTTTATTCTCTTGGCCTCCATCCAGTTGTACTGTCTATGAGACTAATGCCTTTCAAACATTGCGGCCGATCACCTGTGGTTTTCCACATCCTTCTCTATAATCCCCTTGATTACTAAATATATTCCTTATATATTGACATCCTGGAAGAATGGGCTCACGATGCCCAGTTTTGACAGAAGTTAGACAGCTGTAGGAACCACCTTTGACTGTGATGCTAAAACAAAATAAAATATTATGCTATTGTAAAATGTAAAAATGAAAATAGACCGTCCTTTTTGCAGTGGTGTATAGAGATGCATGGAAGAGTGGGTTCATAGATGTAAAACATTAAAGGACATACCAGTGTAAATTATGTTATAATCATACATCTGCATTAAAACCAATAAATTTGAAAACTACGTTTATACTTAACTTTCAAAAATCAGTGCAGCAAATCTTTTACAACTAACCGTTAAATAATTTGGCATTATTTGGATAAATTCTAAAGACCACATTGTGCCACCATTTCGTGGTATGACGCCAAATTCTTGCTATCCGTTACCGCAGTCTGAAGTTCGTCAATTGACTTCCGCCCCCTGAAATTGAAGATCCTCTTCCTGGTCCTTTGTCTCGGACTCTTGCGAGGAGTGTGCAGGAAGTAATTTGGGGACTTAGATATATTTTGGGTATATATTGTAGAAAGAGTCTGGTAAATATATAATGGGATTTCATTGGTAATAGCTTCTTCTTCCGTCCCTTAGTGTCATCAAACCCGGGCCCACCTCGCTCCGTCCAGACCCTTCAGCCCTCCCGGCCCTACACTTTCTTCTCATTTTCAACATTATTTACCCTCTCTACATTCCCATCCTTTCAATTGTCCTACTATTGTTTTAATGTTTCAATTTAAAAATCTCTTAGGGCATTTTCATTCCTGTAGTATTCCTTTAGATCTGTGCGGTTCGAGGTAAAAATCATTTCTCTGAATCATATATAACCCCCAAGTGTGTGATTAGCCCAACGTGAGGTGGTATTTCTGTAATTTTCCTTCTCTCCTCTGTTCTTGAGGAGGAGTATGGGCATTTCTTTCCTGACTCAGATGCTCTGGATTCCTCGCTAGTACTCGGTTAGCTGACTGTAATGGCTTCCCAGTGGGTGAAGGTGTCACTACTTCCGCACACTAGATTGGCGGTAGCAAAGGAATACAGGAATGCTTTCTTTGAGGGTTAAGCATCATCATATAACTAGTGTGCTTTTGACATCTTAATGTAGATATATTTGTTACTCAATATTATATACTTAATACCACAGATTTTACAAGTATATCCTAATCGCTAAATGTCAAGTAGATAATTTTATTGATATTAAATTAGTTTAGATTTAGTAAATGTATTTAAAGGTTTGGTAAAAGTTGAGCCAGCATCCGCGGTTAGACAGCAAAATCGAATGAGCATTATTGGTTCTTAAGTAATTAATATTATTTTTAATATAATGATTGTTATGTCACTTAGTGGACTATTATAATTCAATTATAATTAGACATTTTTCACCATATAAATATATCCTCATGTAAACAAAGTATAAAATATATTCCCCCGCTTACTTGCCCTGATTCGAGGGATAACGGGAGTACTTTGGTAACCTTTTGGCACCAAGGGAGATTAGAACGTGAAACTTGGAATTATCATCGCTTTCCTTCTATCCAGTCTTCTTCAGATAACAACTGAATACAGCACTCCGAACTGAATGTATAAATAAGAAATATAAAAATCATTATACGAAAATAAATATGAAAAACATACCCAGTCTGAATCGGAGGGGTTGTATTCCTTCATGATCGGAGGTTACTCCTCCCTTCTTCCTTCAACATCTGCTTGCGTTTTAATCTTAATGACGATGTCTAACCATACCTTAGGAGTGAGTGGCCTTCTAGCCATATTTTGTTTGAGAAAATAAAACTTCGGCCCTTAAAAACGATAAACATTTCATTACCAACAAAGCATTATTAATATTTATGAAACAATAACTAAAATACTACATTAAATCTTTCAAATTCTAGATAAACAAAATTTATAGTTCATTTTAATATACTCTGTACGCGGTAATTTAAAAGTATATTTTCACAGTCAACAATTATATTCTTACCGTTTCTTTTCCGGAATTCAAATTCAATGTCAAGTAACAGCTTATATGTAAAAAGATGTTTTCTTGATCGTCGGAAGTAAGCGATCATCAATGATTCTAAGTGGCTCATTAATATGGAAGAACTTATGCATCTTTTGACTCACTACACTCCTAACAGGGTCATCACAGTTCACTTCTAGCACTGGCGTTTTACTTTTCCTTGATTTTCCAAGTGTGGAAATGCGTGTTTTTAACCTTTCCCTGCGCGCGAAATTTATCCGTTATACTCACATACACACATGTAAACTATCTATCACGTTAATAGTATTCTTGAAGGTCAACGTGGTATCTTTCTTACACAATCTGTGATACAACTCAAAATTAAAAACTTTTTCACCACTCGTTAAAAGGCTTCTCTCTGCTAGTTTTACAAACTACACTTGTTCAGCCAATTATGGTTTATGTACTAACGCCTCACTTTCCTGCGTCCAAAACTTACCAGCAGAAGGCAGTCTGTGCATCCTGCTTGCTTTTTAACTAATTAAATTCAATTTGATTGTTTACTGTAGATTTATCTTTCTGTAACTCTACACACTGCTGGCACAACCCATCGGCTCCTTGAATAATTTCAATAGGACATTTTCGATCATCCGCCGTACAGCTCTGACCTGGCACCCAGCAACTTTCACCTTTTCCCTGAACAGAAGACGTGGCTAGGATGGCGGCACTTTCACACCAACGAAGGTTTTCAAAACAACGTCAATGCTCATTTGAAATCATTGGCGGCAACATTTTTTGAAGCGGGTATTGCAATGCTTGTGCACAGGTACGATAAATGTCTCAATCTTTTCGGTGATTATGTTGAAAAACAACCATAAGTGTACAGAACTTTAAGAAATACAATAATTGTTTTCTATGAATTTGTCTTTTATTTATAAGCTAACGGAGGTTGAAAAAAAAACCGCCCTCGTACATTAGTAATTTTACTTGTTTAAGCATGTCAGCATGGATTACATATTATGTTTCACTGGTTGTGCTTGTTACGGATTATAGTTGCTTCTGTATCTGCAGGAAGGTTATAGTTGATATAGTGGAATTCGATATAGGAATGAAATTCGATAATCGTCACAATTATCATTAATACTGGGGAGAGAGACAATTATACCAAGGAATCAAAAAGAATAACAATTGCTCTGATCCGGCGCATAATAACGGATATTAAATGTCAACAAACAAGAATACGATAACATTCGGCATTTAGTTTCTCTGAAAAGGTAGTTATTCTTGTAACGCCATCCCCATCTCCCATATCAGTAGTAATCATTTGAGAAGAATGTGAATCAGGTTGCTATGTTATGAATAACATTGTAGATAGCCACTACAATAGATTTTAACTGAAGCGACACTTTGATCCAACAAAAAATTCGTGAATACGTGTACATCGATATTGCTTGAATGTGTCATCATACCTAATTATTTTCATAGCCATTCCATTTTACCTCACATTCTTTCTTTTTCTTCATTTCGTATATTTTCTGAAGTCATACACTACAAAGATGAGCAACGATGTTGTTGTGTTTTGCTAAAGTGCATCATTTATCAAACATATATTATTGAGAAATGAATTAATCTCTACAGAAAAAATAAAAGTCAGGACGTGTGTGCACAGTGTTTTATCCTTAAGTAGAACTGATACACGATTTATTATATCAGGATAATAGAATAACTAAATAATTCTTTGTAATAAACGCTCTTATAAGGAAGAGTGGAACAAAAAACTAACACACCGTGACACTATTGAAGCTAATGCCAGGAAAAATCGACGTTGTGAATAAAATACAGGTCGTAGAGGTGCATAGAAGTTCCTAAAAGCTTTTGGCTCGAATATCATGCCCTCTTGTAACCTAATAGTTATTTTCTTTTCCATGGTAAATACCTGCATTTCTGTTTGACACTTCCCCACTGCGAAACCTAAAAGCTTAGCAAAAGCATAAGAAGTAAAACGCAATGAAAGGGAATAATGATGAAGAAGAGGAGAAGCCATAGTTTGAAGAAACTACTCCAAGCATACGCCTATAGAAGAAGGAAAACTACGAAAAAACTAAAGCGCTGTGTGGGAAGTTGATCTAAATTGAATCCAATACTTTCCAATCCTGCCGCTATCACTCAGTATTTCCAAAACTTCATATTATAATATAATATTGTAGCGTACCGCCCTGACTAATTGCATACATCCAGATTTCATAAAAGTAAGAAGTCTTAGTTAACCATTAGCCATATAGGCAAAGAGTCGAAATATGACATTAAGCAAAGTTTTTGTGATAATGACTCCTCAGAAGTGCTGGAAACTCTAAGAACACTTTAAAAGCTGTTGGTCGACCTATTTTCGCAATTTCGATGACCATCGCTATGCTCTCTAATCCATCGCACGACTGGTAATCGAGAAGCCGGGAGTAAGACAGTAGTTTTGCAACGGCGATAACATTCTTATTTAAATAGTGATAATAGTGTGATATTTGCCCATGCCCATGTAATTCAGTAGTTAAGGCCCTCTTCTTAAGCGAATCAATCTAGCAGAACATTTCTAATTTGACAACATTAAAGTTAGCTCTAAGTATCATACCTACTTTATTCTTAATCCCCCCTGATCATCTCCCAACCCCTTTACCCTTCCTCCTTCGCTCTTCACCTCTCTCGTAAGCCAAAATTCATCTGAGGTCCCAACTCCCAAGGATTATCGGGTGTGGTACAAGGGTAAGTAACCCTCGAACCCGGGTATCGTACAATATACTTTGCATTGGAAAATGTTACTTATGATAGATTTACGTAGTTCGAAAAAACCTCATTTCCCTCTTAGCTGACAAAGCTTATGAATACGAAACGGAGAGAGGGGCTACTACGATTAGTTTGTTCTGATACCAATGGCCGAAGGCGTGACTCTGTTGACCTCAGCGGGTAGTCAACGTAGGAAATAATATTTAAATGCCCGGATTTTCAAAACGACCTTTTTATGGACAGTAGCTGCTTGTCTTCACATTGAACGCCACTCAAATACTTCAACTAGAAGTGATAGATTTGCAAACTGTCATAGAATTCAAAGAAAAATTCCAGAATAGAAACAATCCAAGTGACTTCTACAGTCATTTCCCCTCCATCACCATTTCCAGAATTCATCGTTTTTCTGCCCGGTATCTTCTTGGCATGTTCACATTCTCATTGTTATATGTACAGTTGCTTTCACTGATGATGACTTTGCAAACCATCTCACAGAAACCAACTCTTAGACCATAATTTAAAGTATATTCTTCGCTTGTGTGCGAGACAAATCATTGTGCCTAATGTTGAAAAACTGTTAAAGGAGAAAAGAATTAAAATATGTGGACAAAGTAGTATAGGTTCATAGTCCTTTAGTTACATCAATATGCATTGTAAAAGCAGTGACCCAATTTCACGAGAACAAAGGAATGGTTTGTTTAAATACTTAAATCAGGATTTAATAATCATTTCTCTGACGTAATACACAATGTTATTCTGTAAACAGTTTTCAATTCTCTATGTGTGTAATTTTATTACGTGGTAAGTAGTAATATTTTGTTTCTTGTGCAATAAAGCATATTTGTGTAACCTATAGCTATCACCAATAGTTTAAGATTCATAACACAGATCTGTATCAGAAAACATATCACTTAAACAAGAATGGCTTGCCATAGTGTGCTCTGGTACCCCATCTAGAGTCTAGTTAAGAAAACAGTGCCCGTACTGCACACTGTCCTTGCTTCCGGGCAAACCTGCTCTGTGTGATTACGTCACAGGGCAAGGTAGTGACGTGGTTGGCTTAGAGTGATAAAAGAGCAATTTGTAAACTACACTCTGAGGTTAACACCAAGCACAGATAAAGAGTACATGCATAATTTGACATTTGGGGAAATTGAAAGCTAATGTACTGATATCTATGTCCTTGGTACAGGTTTTGATGCTTTATTAGGCACTCATCTACGATTACGGTATATCGTTTTAGGTATAATGCAGTGATCGTTAATTTTGAGAATACTTTATATAATATTTCCCTTTAAGAAATACAATAATGCTGGTGACTTGTTGGCTTTTTGTTTTTGTTAAATATTAACTGACAAACAGTTTATTCTTATTTACCAATTTGCTATTTACACCTATTTAACAGGTTATTTTCGTTAATACTGGAATTGCAGAAAATTATGCTGTCCACTAAAATACACTGGTGTTTCTAGATGTTTATCCCTAAAGTTTTAAGGGCACGGTAAACATTTATTGTCTCGTAAAAATGTTTTACTAGCACTGGGTAGGAGAACGTGTTTAGAAAAGATGGCATTCTAAAGGTGTGCAAAGCATTTGGGAGGGAAGTTTGTGTTTGGTCGCCCTTGCCTCATTTCAACAAACGCCTTGTTACACATACATGTCGTAATGAAGGTGAACAGTTTCCCTTTGTACCGAGAGAGACTCGTTTGTTTAGAAAACAAACCTACAGTATTGGTGTTTCACATTACAGTTTCACTGGTGTTTCAAGAGCGATTCTGTTTCTCTGTTTCTCCTTTAGCAGCTTAACCTTATTGTGACGTAGAAGATCAACAGATGGATACAGCACTAAAGGGTGTTCTGAATAACCGTTTTGTCACTTCGAAGATTATTAATAATGCACACTATTTTTACAACTTTGTTGATTCCGGCGTAAACGTCCCACTCTATTTGGTTGTATAAGAAAGCTTATGGAACCATTTGAGATGAGTCGGGGGTAGATGAGTGTGAATATGAATAAAACGCAGTATCTAGTAATTGGAGTGGAGGAAAAAAAATGTCTTAAAGTGAAGGGACTATTAAGTCTGTTAAAGAATTTAAATCTGGGATGTATAATTCAAGAATCGGGGAGTTGCTACATAGACGTGAATCACTGATGGATACAGGCAAAAGGAGCAATCAAAATGGTGAATGGAATACTATGGAACAGGAATATTAGCAAACAAACAAAAATGTAATTATTCGTAACAGTTGTAGAAAATATATTAACTTGTGGATTTGAAGGTTAGCCAAATTTTTTAAACACAATCTGCTAGAAGGCATTGCGGTAGCTGCAGTCAAGGCAGTTTAAAAAATCAACCTTATGATAGATAACTCCTCCTATTCATATATACTTAATTGAATATTAGTTATATAGATATTCCTTCTTTTGTTATATTTTCCAATTCTAAATATTTTTAAATATCCTGTATGTATAATTATTTTAAAACATATATTAGTATGCTTTGTTTATAAAGGCAACCCCCAAATAGGGAAAGTTCAGTATTACTAACTTGGCGAGGTATTCCAAGTTACGTATTGCAGATATTAATTTAGTCACATTTGCCCGAATATTTGTGAGGTGAATAAAAAATACCGTTTAGCAATAACATTACTTATTTACTGTTTGTATTTACAGGATAGTGTGATGCATTATTCAATAACTGTGCAAAAAAGGCATTATTTATTCATATTTAGTTACTACACACATGTTTGTACAGATATTTCCAGGCTCTTCTTCCTCTTAGTAATCGTGGCCGTTACTGACCTGAAGAGGTCTGTCCATCTGAGTCTCGGTCTGCCTGGTAGTCGCTTACCTGTTAGTGCCTTGTGAGCTGTCTTGTACTCTCACAACGTGGCCTCCTCATTTCCATTTAATTCTGATGCTTTGTTCTCAATTTATGTTTACTGGATATATGGCTTAATGTAACAGTAGCATTTAAGTATTTCAGAAACACACTCGGTAATTTGAGTTGTATCTTACATTGACATATTTGGATTTGGATTTTCTTCTTTGTTTTGCTGTAACGACATGGCTGGCTCCCATAGAGTAGTTTTGGGTAGATACAGGATTCCAATGTTAAATTTAGTTCTTCTACTTAGCGCTGTGTCCAACAGGATAAACTTCAGGGGCCAAAATAACCTTCCAGGTTAGATATATTTATCTTTGTATTTTATTTTTCATTTTAACTTGAAAATATATTTGTTGTCCAGGTATGTATACTCCCTAACATATTTGAGGAGTTTTCATTTGCTAGTCCGTTAAAATGTTAACCTCGTTTTCAGTTTTTTCAACTGGGTTCTGCAGTTTTCTATATTCGCACTGACAGCATTGTTTTTGGTGTTCTTGACGTTTTTGCTCTATAAACATAACTATAGTTCTTTCACCGAACCAGCTCGTGCGAATCAGTAGGAGCTGAAATAAAACATTCCAAATATTCAAACTTCTGATAAACATATAGAATGTTTTATGACCAATAATACAAAGTTATGTATGCATAATACTACAGGGGAACAACAGAGAGAAAGAGAAGCTGTGAGAGGGAGAGAGAAGTGTAAGATAATTATCTAGAGCTGAAAATCCAAATGCTTTTGGAATAGCATCCGATTCATGATCGAGAAACTCAAACCGCAGCCAGTTATAATGAGATTAGGCAATTAATTGGTTTGTAATATAGCAAGTGCAAACGGAATCATTCGCTCGATTGCGGTTGTATTCCAACAGACCAGGTTTCCCCTAAGCTCCATCATTGTCATAACAAGGGCCAATCACAGAATTCCACTGCGATTCAGCTTAGTCTACATCTGGGGAGGGACCTTAAAAGCAGCGTTTGTACAATTACATTAGGTATATTGTGAGGATAAGTGTATAACAAACTTCAAGGTTTTAAACATTAACTATAATTTTTTAGGTATAATTTTATTTACAACATAATAAAACTGAATAAAATAAGGTATTCTTACGTGTTTTCACAAAAAAAATCCATAATTTTCAACTAAATGTTTGACATGTATTTTACTTCAATTCCATTTTATTAATAAAAACTATGTATGAGTTCCGATTCATTAAACAGTAGTCAAAATATATACATTTTTTTAAAAATTAAAAAAAACACCTTTTTATATTATGCTGTCATTAAACTCACTATAATTAAGAATATATTATTCTGAAGTTATTAAACATTGTGCAACATTGTTTTTCTAGTACGTGGAATTGTTTTTCAAAATGTTTAATCATGAACGCAACAAAATAGTTTACATTTTCCTCCAACATACAATGTTTCAAATAAATGTGTATCATTTTGATTTAAAAAACTCCTGTAATTCGCTTTAATTTGACATAACAACGTCGCTTTTGCAATATTTTAACAATTTGAAGTAATCTAAAACGTAATAATTTTTTAATGTTGAGTAAATGGACAGTGGAAGTACACAATAATATTTATAACAACTGTTTACAACTGTCACTTTTAAAACTCCCCTGCACGACGGCTCTCTTTTTGAAGACTTTTACTCTAGTAAAAGACTTTTTTTCTTTCCAATGAGATACTTTCTTTCTTGCTTTTGCTAAGGTGTCCTGTAGATTTTTACCTCAATGTAAGGACGTTTTATCTGCTTCCTAAATTTCTGGTACAGTGAGTTTTCTAGAAAAATCTTCTTTCTTGGTAGAAGTTCCATTTCAACTGAATTGTCAAAACAAATTGCCGGGCAGTAAATTTAACACTTCAATGTGGTAAGCCATTATAATGTCGGTTTTCTACATTGTTTCCATATTATTCCATTGAATGATTCCTTGAAATTCTGAATAAGGTCATATAGATATTTAGACAGCTTGCTTGAATGGCAAAACCTCCCGTAAAATTCCCTTCTATTTAAGAGAGAAAAATTGAATGAAAGTATTTCCGAAAATTACAGAAAATGACAAATTGGAAATGACTGATTTTACAGATTCAATTACTATTTGAGCAAGTGTTATATATCATATTATTATTATTGTTATTAATATTATTATGTGAATATTATTATTTTATTATTGTTATTATTTTATTATTGTTATTATTTTATTATTATTATTATTATTATTACAAGTATGGTTATTATTAGTATTATTATGCTTATTATTATTATTATTATTTTTTTTTAATAATAGTAATAATGTTGGGTTTCTTACTATAGTCACTTTTTATTTCATTCGTCTGCTCATTTTTTTTCCATTTTAAGATTTGTTGTCGCGGTTTTCCCTTTTAAGTAATTAATTTTGTAGGCATATAAAAATTCAGTTATTAAAACTAGAAACAGGAGGCTCCCTTTTGTACTCAAAGGAAAGAATAAAATGAACTACTATGCGCAAGTACGAGGTTTTCAAATACAATGTTACATTAGCTTCACTTTAAGACACGTAAAGTGTACTTTTTTCTTTATGTTCAATACGGAGTCTAAACTAAATTTTTCCGAAGTGTTTCCATTCGTGTCTCAAAAAACTGTTTACTGTGTAGTTTTGTTATGGTCTGTAAATCAATTCACATACCCAACTAATGGAACGTGACATATTTTATATAATCGTATAATTTTCACCACGACCTACGCTCGTAAAATTTAGCAAATTCGAGTAATAAAAGCATTTCCCTTCAGCCACAGGTTGTGTGAATACCTTATCAATAATCAACGTGTTCTAACGTTATTTTTTGCCTTCTTTTATGAGAGGACCTTTGCAATGAAATACTATCATCACCAGCAGCAGTGTCAGGAAGTTTGTCCTGTTCCGTCCTTTCAAAGAGACTCGTCCATTCACTGCGTTGCACAATGTAAGAATAATGATGAACTACCATGTTAAGTTATTTAAAGTATTACTACAAATGAGTTTATAACAAAAGATATATGATGTCTCCTGACAATCAGTTGGTTAGGCTCTGGTCCCCTGATCACAAAGTCACGGGATCCAACCTGACACAGGCCGATAGTTTTTAAAAGCCCCACATTAGTCGATTTGCTGGAATGTAAAAGAACTCCTGCGGAACGAACTTCCAGCACACGGGCAGCGCTGATATAACCATGGAAATTGACAGTGTCGATAGTAAATAAATAATCTTACAAAAATTAATTACATGTTTTAGTATTTGAAACTTAGACTCCACACACAAAAAAAATTCAAGATTATAATATTTGGTTGAAATTGATGGCTTTTATTTATAGTCTGCTGTTTTGGATTCGTTCTATTTATAGGTAGAGGACAACTCATCTTAAACGATAATCTTTCTTTTCGATGGATTCATATGCTAAATTCTTTAAAGGGTATAATATTGAGTTTATCTTTTATATTGGTTAGCAATAGTTTATGCAAAGGGGAATATTTTTAGTTGCCTGAAAACATATGCAATTCCATGCAGAATCACTATTTTGTCTCATATGTTCATTTTAATCTCATAAAAGCTCTTACTATGTGTGATACACGTTCACAACTTATTTTGTTGAGACAATTATGATATGAATCTTGAAAGTTACAGTTAACTCTGAAAAGTTCGGTACTATATATGAAACTTTAATAACGTATCTTCTGATTTCCGTTTGGAGGTTTAAAACAACTGAGCTAACATGGCAACATACCGAAACGACACAAAAACTTACTGCACGAAAAATGTAGAGCACTTTAAAACACACAATTTATGTTATATATTTTTTTTTGTCGATTTCATTGTTTTTGAGACATTCCTTGTTTTTGGTTTTTGCTTTGAAAAACTTATACTTTTCTTATACAGGAATTTGTCAATTGCTGTCCATTCAACAAAGGAACTTCAGTGACATAGCAACCAGCCTTTGACTATCACTTTAACCTATGTTACTCTCTATTTCGCTTCTACTTACAAGAAAGCAAGTAATAAGACTATTTCTGCTAATTTTTTTTGATTAGCATGAAGTAAATAGAAGTGTAAGTTTTTTAAGAATAATTTGTTGCAGAGATGTAGAGAAAGTCATGTGAATGGTACACATCAGATTTTTTAGATAACCTACTCCAATATTGATTTACGTGTAAGACGTAAGCACCTTCAAAATTTAACCAACTATTGGTTACAGTAAAGCTCTCAAAAAATTAGCAGTTGCCATAATGCCTCAGCTGCTAAGAGTAACCGGACGGAAACCGGAAGATTGCGGTTCATGTACCGGCTATGATTAATTCTTCAATATAACTGTACCTTTCCAAATTTTGTCCTACACATGGCTTATGTGAAAAAAATTAAATATGCACTTTTGTCTAAAATAGTTATCGTAACGTGTCTCGTACAGCCTTATAACTATTTAGTATGGAGGTACTTCAAGTCTGAAGTGCGCAATAACAAACACACGACATTATATCTTTCAACGCTTGAAAAAGAAATTACTGTCATGACCGAAAACTTGCTGCAAATGTGCGTTACAGGTTGTAATAACTGTTCATGGAAAATGAAGGATATTTAATCAAATTATGCTTTTAGAGTCAGGGGAATAAAACGTGTTCAATAAAATTAATTATTTATCTACGTTACTTGACGTTAATTTAATTTTAAAACTCTTTGGATTTTAGTTGTTAACTGAACAGTCTCAGGTTATTGGTGTACATTTTTTATTCGATTCTATTCAATTCATGATGTTAGAAAGAAGCATGCTCCACATTCTTCAGTATTTTTATTATAACCTGCGGCCGCAATCACCAAAAATGTGTGTACGACTTGTTTCGTTAGTCATAGCTGACTTTGGGCACATTAAGTCACGTGCATTAGTGGACACCAGCGCCACGGCAAGTTCTTTTCGCATAGCAGCTGTGATTGTTATTCCTGTGCGAGGGGACAAGTGTTCTGCTGGAAATGTTTTTCGACTCGAAGCCGCGCATTGTTAACCTGAATGAGTGTGTGTGTGTGTGTGTGTGTGTGTGTGTGTGTGTGTGTGTGTGTGTGGCAACAACGGTGGATTTTCCACTTGCGATTGGTATTAGTAGTTTTCATGGCGTGACTAAACAGGTATAAAAACACCAATAAAGCCTAGTCCACAGTTTAGTATTCAATGGGAATGCATCGCATGCAACGGTTGAGTGCCCTTTCGACCTGTTTCGTTGTTGCTGAAAACGTCGATAAAAATAATACAGCAGAATTATTACAGAACATCGAGGAACGCTATCTGTGAGAATATTCTGAGTGTAATGAGTTTGTGGAAGAAATAAAAGATTATTGAGGTAAAAGTTTTTGTTACAGTATTCTACTTAGTTATAAACGTTTTCCAAACCTGTATCTCCTGAAGTATAAATGTACTTTAATACTGTCTGTAATCGCTCAATATGTATCTTTCGCAGCGCACCATATATGAATGACACACACAAGGCTCGTTTATCGGTTGTCTTATACATGCCAATTTCTGCCTTCAATATAAGCTTTAAAGATCATATTTTGTCAATGTACATCTGGAAAAAATAAACAATGAGCAACTATTAAAAGAATAGTTTTATCAAACCTAAAGATCAATGTATTAAATTCTATTCAACTCTTTGAAGCAAAATCTGAATTCCATAGCTGTAACAAAATGAAGCTCAATTAGAAATATTAATAATCTCACAACTGCAATTTATGTCAAAATAGGTTTTATGCGATTAGAATTAAATCGTCCATATATTTATTTATATTTATGTGTGTGTGTGTGCGGGAAAGAAGGCATGTCCGTCGTGTGCTAACAATGTTGGATGGTGCTGGAATGAACTGTAGGAGCACAGTGGTCAATGTTGTCTGGCGACCGCCGTGCCGAATGGATACAATTCATGTTGGACAGCGCTCATACATCAAAACGTTATTTTCCGTGAAAAAAACTACCAGAAATGTCACAGGGAGTTGTTGGGAACTGTTAGAAATAATGCTCTGCCATACCAGACAGTCGAGAGGTAGATAGATAACGCCGAGTGTGTCAGACGGCTACTGTATCGCTGAGGATGGGAAGAATTGGACCACCCACCATTTTTATGGCTCTCTGTGACGTTGAGACCTCATATGCAAAATAAAGGAACCGTTCTGTAGTAGGCGATTTGTAATACTAAAGGTAATGGAAATGCTGTGCAGCTAGAATTACCAGGCTTCCAGATGGGAAGAAAATGGTGATGAGATAATATTCAGCATCTCCCTCATCGTTATGGTGTATCGTGGTGGTGTTGCAGGGGACTACTTTGAGGCTCTTTAAAACAGGAATGCAAGCTTTGCTGTTCTGTAATGGGTGTGCATGAAACCAAATGACAACTATCTTAATGAATATTATAGGAAGCACAATTTTGAGCTGTTGTTCTCTGCCCATGTCTACCCTCTTCTATTATGTGTATATTTTACGACCTTAAAAATTAGCTGCCATGACTTATTCTCAAAACTACGTATACATAAAGCGAAAAAAGAGACAAACAAGACACTATGATCCTCCGAAGTCCATGTTCTAATCTTGCATATTCTAAAGGGCTCCTTAATTTTGCAAATCTTCCAATTGATAATTCTCCCCTGATGCCAACGAAGATTCAACAAGGCACAAAAAATAATATTTATTTATATGCACAATCTTGGAAGCAGATAGTTTAGGTTAATTAAAGTACGTAATTATAGCTCTGGCTATACCTTGTGTAGCACAAGGGTCCCAGCGACTTTATTCATCAACTTCTGTTTCATGAATTGAATCCTTTAGATGCTAACCAAAAATAAGTTTTCTAAGCCCAGAGACAAATCAGTGTTGAAATCAACTATTGTGGTGGTTTCACTTTACAAACATAAATATTGCTTTTATGATTCTAGTTTTTGCATTATTTAATAGCATCATCGATCTTCAACAGTTAAATTCCTGAAATATCAAATCCGTACGTGAGAAATTGAAAACGTGTGTTCTTAGTGTATGCATTACTGTAAGCGATAAATAAGCATAGCAAGAGATTATATTTTGTTTGCAATTTAAAAAAAAAAGTTGTGTTTATTTAGTGACAAATCAGACATAAACTTAAAAAAGAGCCCTACCTTAATTCTGAGAGGTTACAGCGCACAGCGCCGCATCTGCTGCCTTTGGTGTCCTCCTGCCACCTGTTAGAAAACAGAAATAATACTATTATTTGATTATCTTTAACATTTTAGTCAAAATTTTTTCTAATATAGACACAACAGGAAATAAAAACTATAGTGGTATTATAGCTGGTCTAAAAACATACTTAATGTATGACATAGGGTATAGGATAGTGACCGCAATCCACGAGGACTGTTGCAGCAACAGCCTTGAATTAAAGATGGCTACTGACACACGAGGAAGTTCTCAACAGTTCCTGATTCAAAGAACTGCCTCACAAATGGAACTTCGTAGACACAACGATGAACGATCCATTCAGTGAACCAGCTCTTCAGAATGTAGGGCCTTTTTTTTTGGAATAAACATTAGCAACATCTTTCGGGTCATCACCACACGCCACAAAACCCTAGTACACCTTGACACATAAGGGGCGAAAGAGAATTGTGGAGAAGCAAATCAAGGTAGATAAGAAAAGATCCCAGCAATCTCATTCCAAGGTCAAAGTAGACGGTCAAAGGAATTCGAACCCTGTACCTCCTGAATGCAAGCCTCACATGTAATTGTGGAGCCATTCTGTGTAGCAGGTCACTAATAGGTCTTTGGTGCTTCGTAGCGCTGGGGATCGTGGGTTCGAGTCCCGCCTTGGGCATGGGTGTTATATGTTTGTGTTTATGTGTGTGTTGTTAACAGTAAGAAAACAGCAATCCAGTAAGAATACAGAAAAACAAGGTAAAAAAAAAAAGGTAAATAAAACTAGGGTATACAGTGCCGGAGTCCTGGTCAGACTCCGGTACCGTACTTTAAAAAAATAAAGAACAAAAGAATAAAAAAAATAGGGGAGCGCAGGGGTGACCAAACGAATTCATTCGTCCGTAACTAAATACGCGCTATGCGCACCTTTACCTTGCAGAAAACGAAATTTTACAATGGCTCCGTTGTTGACTGAACAGTTTTCTGTATTATCAATCCAGAGGTCGATATCTCAATCTCTAGGTGTAGCGGGTAAATATTTCTTTAAACAACACTGGCAGTGAACTTTCATTTTTTTTTTTTTTTTATATTCTGTACAGATTTTTCCGGGTCGTCTCCTTAGCGCGGTGGTAGCGCAGCTGCTTACCAAGCGGGAGACCTGGGTTCGATCCCCAGTACCGGCATGGGGATTTTTCCCCCGCTGGGAGACCTGGCCCGGGGTGTACTCAGCCTCGTAAGGTCCCTGGGGGGCCAATTGAGGAGCTACTTGATGGAGAAGTAGCGGCTCCAGGTCATGAGGACCGCATTAACCGGCCGGGAGGGACTCGAGGCGCTGACCACGTCTCACCCTCCAATACTGCACCCCATCCATGACGTCTGTAGTGGACCGAGATGGGGGACGCAGCGGCCGGGCGGTAGGCCAAGGTTCCTCGTGAGCTGTTGTGCCAAGGAGTTACAGATTTTTCCGAAAACTTCAATACCCAATTTCATCAAATTAGAGAAATCCTTTTAGGATATAAATTATTTCATAAATCTTACTGTGTAAACATATTTATAATCAAACTGTACCACACGGCTCAAAATTTGAGAAAATTGTTTGTCATTTTTAAAATTTTAACCTCTAGAGTCAATCATTCTTTCATAAAAATTATTTATTTAAATTAATATTGGTTTTAGGATCATTTTGTCGCCTGTAAATTTATCATAGATATTTCTGCACATCCTGAGAATTATATTTAAGCAAAAATTAAGAGGAGCATTTTGAAGGTGTGAAAATACATTTATAGAAAGGTGACGTTTTATAAAATAATATGCTAGGATGCAAGTGCAGAAGCTGAAGGGTATGGGAGAAAAGTAAACATCAGTATGATAGTGGCTCTGACCAAACTCACATACACCAATAGAGATTAAAAGAGATCACACAAATGAAATAATAATAATAATAATAATAATAATAATAATAATATTAACAGTCTCTTTTTTCTTACTACATTATTCACAAATCTACCTAAGGTACTCCAACGCACTTGTTGCCTTTAGGCTTGTAAATGGATGGCAGGTTCTTTCCAATTTTCTTTATTCTATTTATATCTTCTCCATCACACACAATGTACATAGCAGAGAGAGAAGCTGTTGCATTCTACCCAAATATTTGACACCGGGATTTCACTGAAAATACACGTTTTGGAGTCTCCTAAATTCAAGAGAGGATTTTCCGAGTTTGCTCAATTGTTGGTTAAATTCCAAGCTTTATATTTAGTGCAAGTTATTTCAAGGAATGTTTTCAATAAAGCCATCTCACGTTAAACTGCCATTCGCATTGATTTTCTTGAAAATGGAGTAACGATGTTGATTAAAATATCTACCATAAGAGATTTTCATGAAAAATTGCATTTTTTTGGGAATATCCTTTGAGATAATATTAATTCTAGATGCATTTTTTTCGTTTTTTTTTTTCTTTTTTAATAAAAATACGGTTCCCGAGGCTTGTCAGGACTCCGGCGCTGTATTCCTTTTCCTCTTTTTCTTCAGTTTCCTACATTTCCGTTGTTGACCTATTAAATACTCTCAGACTAGAGTGAACACTGTGAACACAAAACACTCTAATGGAAGAAGTGAGAGCCGTAAAAGGAATATAAGGAGTAACAAAACTTAATAGAAAAAGGGAACAAACATGCTAGATATAAAAGTGGAACAAAACGGATTATATTGTGTACTGAGAAGAGCAGACAAAAATCTGATTTGTCTCATTCACAGGTTCCCAAACAAACCTTATAAATGACTATTCGTGTATCTATATCATGCTAATCTAGATAAACATTAGCAGAAATGGCCTTAATACCTTCTTCCTAGTAGAAAGAAATGAATGCATGAGACTAATGCGATTGTCAAATCTTTTAACAGCTAGCGCTACGCGAAGCAAATGAAATTGAGCTATCTTTGCAATTCCCGGGAATAAAACAAGAGAGATAAAACAGGTTAACTTCCCACTGGAGAAAAGTTTAGCTAGCTTAATATTGAAACAGATGACAAGAAATATCTCGGCAAAGGTTAACTCTGCAAAAAAACTGTATGTGCATAAGTTGTTTGTCTTAATGAGATCTACATTTTAGTAGTACGTTTCTGTCTATCCCTTACGGTTTACAAACAAGTCAACACATATATTTTGTTTGTCATGAAAACTTTGATAAAATCAAAGTTTTGGAAAACAATTTCAAGAAAAGGATAGTTGGGGTTGGGGGATTTTTTTTTAAATCTTCGTGTCGCGTTCTTGGAAGCAACTGAAGTTAAATACCAAGTTTTGTTTTTGAGCTATGCTACTCGCAAACAAACACACGATGGATTTTTTTCTAAAAATGTTTTCTTTTGGGATTCAGGGGGTCTCAAAATATGTATTTCGAGGGAAATATCGTTATCAAGCTTTTGGGTGGATCTATTATGTATATTGCATATACGTGCTAGAGAAAGTAATAGAATAATGATATTTCAAGACTGACACCTGATAGAATTATAAGGATATTAGCGTAGCAGAACAGGGAAGAGTTCAGTAATCCCGAGAAAAGGATGGAGCCATTTATACTATAGAGGATATAGACTAGTAGCCTAATTGAAGAGAAAATGAAGAACAAAAGAAGGTAGAGGAAGTAAAGGAAGATTAATGTATAACAATTTTGTTATATAGCTTTTGAAAAGCAAACTAAAGTAACAAGCACTACATTCCAGTATTTCATTGAAAACTGGAAAATGTATCTGAAAATTTAAATAGTTATTAAACCTCTGTTTACATAAAAGTTTAAACGTCAATATTACACGTCTATTCAAGCGTAAAACATTCAATCTGTTTCCAACTAAACTAGTTCAGCGGTAAACCCCAAAACTGTATTAATCTAGTAGAGTTGTTGTTGTTCCGTGTTGCCAAATAACTTCTAGCTATGAACGTTCAATGTTCCACTCTCCAAGGAGCAATCATTGCAACTTTTATAAACACAGGCAATAATTTTGACTAGCACTGCATTGAGTTTTCCTTTAGGAATTTACACATGACCACGATATAGCTGATCCCAAGGGTAATTGTGGCCAAATAGTCCTGCATGTTTTATTGTTTTCGCTTCAAAGGTCTTTTGAACCTCAATTCAAGTGTTGAGAGTCTAGTTGTGGATTAAATATTTAATTAACCGAAAAAATCTTCTTCAAATTCCCAGTAAATAATCTCCCATTTATCTGACCACTTACGTGCAGTAAATAACCAATTTGTGGCATCGACCAATGTCACAATTTAAATTCTAAACAAATATTTTTATATGCAATTAATTCGGTAATGCTTTTTCTAATACTTATTTTGGTATTGTAGCTCTAGTATTAATTGAAATCTGTAACATGCATTTACAAATATAATTTATATCGAATTCCTGTTGCTATTATCTTCATAAATTAGGCTCATAACTTGATTCTTCAATACTAGGTTGTTCAATAAGTAAAACACTTAATTTTATTTGTAGCCTTTCAAGGTGAAAATACATTTTAGAGAACTATCTTAAATGTTTCCTTTATAACATCACGAAGTTTCATTGTTTCCCAACAGATGATCTGATATATTTTAGTTTTAAAATTGTGGCTAGTCGTGAAATAGGTACTAAGCTGGAGTGGTGTGATTTATTTCTGCAGAGCAGGAAATCATTTCAAACACTCACAGAACGCTTACAACATGCTTACGAGGATCAAGCAGTGAATAAGAGTACTTTCAATTGTTGGTTAACAGAATGTCTGAAGCAGAACGAGGTAAAGCAGGACTGCCAATTCTTTCATGCTCGGCAGGATGAGACCAGGTGAATATTGCCGAGCTAGCATATATAATCTGACATCTAGAAGGCGTGGCACCATAGATTTAAATGGAGACTATGAGGCATAAAGATAGCTGTTGCCAATTAATCGGAGAATACTATAGGGTATTAGGATTAACAATTAAATAACTCTTGAGGAACAAAAACATTATGCATAATCCTTATTGAATGTCCCATTTTTGCCTTAATATTAATTAATATTTCGCCCACGTCTGGAATATTATCTCTAGATATCTTTGGAATTTTATCAGGTGCCATTCCTCATATATGATCAGTCCACTCTTTTTTTGTTCTCCATCCATTCGAAAGTATTCTTTATTCTGCAATTAGCTCCTAATATCTTCGTTTTGGATTATATCAAGTTTTGTTATCACCAAAATTGTTCCTGGGGCTTTAATTTATATTGCTACAATTAATATCTGTGTCCTTACAATGATACAGTAATTTTTGTTCAGTTTCGGATAGGCATATTAATCATCATCACTACCAGGATTAGACAATTTCCCGTTCTGGCTTCACAAATATGAGCTCAACGCTTCCTATGACATCCAACATCTCATCCCCCTCTCGCTAGCAGTACGTATTTCTCCCCACCCAATCTGTTTGTTAAGTTATGCATTTGTGAAATTTGGAAAAGCTATGGTATGTAAGATGTCCCACTGAAAGTCATACTAGTTATTACACACACACACACACACACACACACACACACACACACACAATAATATTAAAAGGTCTAACTTAATGGTTCTTCAAATCAAAAATTTACTGTCTAAATCTATTGTTCTAATTAAATTAACTACCTGATGCATTTTTAAAAATAATCAAATAAAAAAGCCCAGTTTTACAACAAATGATTTATTAATACATCTGTCATATTATATTTTTATACTAGCCCTAATTAGTAGACAAACATTATTACTCTTTGTACTTTCCAAAAATGTTGATTTTTTTTAAAAATGTAATAATTTATTTAGCAAAACTGAATCATTGTTTCGAAAAGTAATATACTTTGTGTAATTTGTTTTTAAGAGGCAGTATAAAAGTGGTGAAACAAATTTCTGAAAACTTGTCTCGTGTGCAACATTTAGATTATGGTGAAGTGTAGGAAGAAAGATTGCGAGAGTATAAGGTTTAAGGTTGGGAGTGTCTATTAATAAGCATGCATTTACCCATCTATAGCTACAATTAATTCTTAGTTAAAGTGCACCAAGTGCGAAAAACAATATATTTTGTTAAGTTTTAGAATTCGTATCATTTTATTAAGAAATCAATTAATTTTTCATTTTTTCATAATTTTTGGTAAAGTTCATTCATACATCAGCTTAAATCCATTTTTGTCTATGGTTTTTTACTTTGAATTCTAAAGGATCTACTTTTAATGCTTTACTTGCCAGTAAGCTCATCTCCCATTCCCAATTTCAACTTTTTGTTTTCCTGTTGGAATCCATGTTTTACGACGTATAACGTTTTTGGAATTGCCAAAAACCTGTGGAGTTTTAAGTTTTGTTCTTATTTATTTTTTAAAACTTATCTATGTAGTTCCTCAAACTGACTGAAATTCATTTAAAATGAATCACCATTCAGAATTAATACTAAAGTCACACACTAAATATTTAAAATCAGTTACTTGTTTTAGAGATCGTTTCTATACAGCAATTTTTAAACACACTGGATTTTTCCCTTTAAAAGCATTAATTACTTTCTCTACACGCACTATTTACATAGTGTATAGAGAAGGTATTGCACTCCACCAAAAAATTTGACACCGAGATTTCAAAGGAAATGTATGTTTTAAGGTCCCCTTTATAAAAAAGCATTTTCAGAAAAAGGTCCGTGTGTGTCAGTGTGTCTGTGAATACGATAACTCGAAAAGGAAAACTAAGGACTGAAAATAACTCAGCTGAATTACGTTTATTGCTCGTGCATTTACTTTGTTTGCATTTACTTTGTTGTACGGTTTATCACACATAACAGTTGCCGTTTTATATATATATATATATTTGTTGCTAATGGGGAAAAATATTAAGTTTATTATAGTTTGTAAAGTTCAAACTTATTATTCCTTTGTTTCTTGCGATGTGAAGCAAATGTATAGAATTCAAAGACAGTATACAACGATCTACTTTTTAAAAAATTAACTAATGGTGCAATGGGCGGGAAATTACCTTCACATGAAAATATAAATAACTAAGCTTCTCTAATAAGATATTTAGACATGTACTTTTTTTCTGTCTTTCTTTCTTTCGTTACCGTTTACAAAATAGATTACTGAATATTTCTGGAACTGGCACGCGCGCGTGTGCCTGTGTCAGAGAGAGAGACAAAGTAGGATAATTAGTATAATTTTCCTAGTATCACTAAGGAATGGAACAGAAAGTTTTTCATAAATTCTTCCATCTCAAACATTGCTTGTTATGAAAACAATTGTCTTATTCTATTTTCTGAAACCACATTTAGCAAATTAGATTAAAAATTAATTGTTTCTTCCACACTAGCCGTGTGTACGACAGGAGTTAGAAAAGTTGAGGTAGACTAAAAAATACAATGCCATACCACGGAACTCCTAGTTTCCATCCAGTTGGTGAAACTACTAGGCTACCATAGAAATATGTCGACACTGCATTAAATTTCTTTCTTATATACGGCTAGTGTGGAAAAAACAATATATTCATTATAATTGACACAATAGTTGGTTAAACTATGAAGCCCGGGACTTAAAAGTACTTACAACTGCAAGTCGCCATTAGGGTATGTATGTGGTCTCATCATTGAGAGACTCATAATTTGAGATCTCCGCGTGATATACCGGGAAAAAAGCTGGTCAGTTGGGAATGTAATGATGTGTCGGCATGTTACCATGGTAGCTCAGTGGCTAGAGCAACAGGACGGAAACCAGAAGTTCCGTCTGCCTCAATATTTTTAGATTAAAAATGTTAATATAATGAATATTCAGTTATTACATTTGGTGTTCATTTACTACATCACTGTGAATTCATACACTTGGAAAAACATATTGCAGAAAATGAACGCTGATATTGGACAGAAAGACAGGTCCACTTAGAAGTAGAGAGGAAGGCCTAAGACCATCATTTAGGCGAGGTTATTCGCTACAAATGTTTACTACCTTTAAGTGTGGAAACTGCTATATATTCAAACAATGTGTTTGTTTCTTTGTATCTTTGTTGAACTTCTGTTCTGACAGCATTTTCTTTGAATAGCATTTTTGGTAGATATATTTCGAAAATATTTAAGATAACTATACTAACAATAGCCCCCTCAATGGTGTAGGGTTAGCCTTTAAAACCCAAGATTGTCCTGTACCTGCCAAAGGGTGATGATTTTTTTTTCGCACGCAAAGATCCTTAGCATGTCTTCCTTCGAAAAGTACAGCAGCTGGTCCTGTGTGAATTTACTTCCATGTAAAAGAACCTCATACCTTAAAAGAATAAGGTTCCTCGACTGAATTCCACCATTTTGCGTCCGTAAGTTGTGATTTCGTCCCACAGTGCCATCTGTGAGCGATGAGCTGAATCCCTCCTCACCATGACGCATAGCGGTGAACTCACGAACTAGAAATAGTAAATGAATGTAAATTGCGTGTTATTTATGAACGCGCTTTGACTACTGTGGTTTTCAGTGTCTCATTCTTAAATTGGGCGTGAAAGAGGTCTCTCTGTCAGGATTGAGGTTCTTTTACAAGCCGTAAACCTATCACACGAGACCAACGGCTTTACGTCCCTTCCGAAGGAAGCAATGCTAATGATTTTTACACCCGAAAAAATCCATAGTCCTCCGCCTGATTTGAACACGCGACCTTGGGTATATGAAGTTAGCATGGTAACCAGTACACCACGGAGGGCGACTATTAGAAATTCAAATTCGATCACGGAAACATCGTAAGGATACCCTCCATTTAGGACTTTCAGGAAATATCTATACTAAGAAATCTCAAAATCTATTGTATATTTACTGTGGCGTTAATAAGATTGTTAATTATTTTAAAAGCAAATCTTGATGGATTTAAACCAAAACGCGGTGTATATAGTGATAAAACATATCACCATCAACAATGAGCTTGACTAAAGCATATAAGTGAATGTAAAAATATTCATCTACATACTTTAAAATATTGGAATGCAATTTTAAATAATGTATGAGAAAATGTATCATTAAATTAATAAATTTGACATTCGTGAAATATTAAAATTATACTGTTTAACGCATAAAGAGGTCTTGAGTCGTAATGCAATGACCTGGAACATTGTGCTTTGGTTCCTGGCCAGGGATGCGCCGGGTTCGATTTTATCTATGGGGGCGCCTATTTAAAGTCCCGCTTGTAGAACGGGTGTCCACTCAGATTTGGGAGGAAAGTGAGGAACTGCAAAAGACAGCTATCCAGGCTATGATAGCCAACATTCTAGCTGGGGGATGCATGATGCTGGATGCATTACCTTCCCGTATCGATTGAATAATCATCACCTCTGTTGTGCATAATTGGACTTTAGACCGACAAACGGCCTTGTAACTTCATTATTATTATTATTATTATTATTATTATTATTATTATTATTATTATTATTATTATCATCATCATCATCATCATCATTGTCATAGTCATGATCATTATCAATATACAGGCTGTTTCAAAACGACACCAAACAAAGATAGCAGTTGATTAGCTTACACTTTGACTTGTCCAAAACTTGATGTTCTATTTAAAGATTTATGTGTGTTATTAATCGCATACATTTGAGATTAGGCAGCGAAGCAACAGCGGTTGTCATACACCACGTAAACAACCTCAGAATGTGTTATACAAAACACATAACAAAACTCACATGCTACATTACCCATTACTAAGGTGACCTGTGCGCCTACACTACGCGATTAGGACCTTCGCTACCAACCGGTGTCTCTCTTGGAATGAGCCAGGAACGTGCCATTTGGTTATGTACGATTGCCTAATCTATGGTGATTTTATGACCATGTGCCGAATTTAGAGCTGAAAATTATGTTCACGTATCACGTACGGTATGACTACCAAGGCCTTCGTTTGGTGTCGTTTTGAAACACTCTGTATAGAAGTAGTAATATACGGAATTTTATTTGCCAAACACTTCCGTTATACACTTGGTATAAGCCTGGTCTTACATGTTATATATAGTTAGTTTGTATAGTAGCAGACATTTTTAAAGAATGACTAACAATAAAATTAAATTAACTACAAACTTAGAATTATATATATAGCGTTCTGAGCCTAACCGCATCCTCATCTTGTGTATCCTGCCCCTCTTCCGTTCTTCATGGTGAGAGTTTTGCAATTTGGTAAATATATACATTTAGTTACTGCATAATAACATAATATAGCATTTATACGAAAATACAAAAGAACGAGAAAGAACCAAGGGTGGAGTTTAACAAAAACTTTAACAACAAATATCACATGTGCAGTGCTCTAAGTTTAAGAATAACCAAAAGTACGCTACTGTATCTCGTTTTACCTGAGTAAGAGTTACTCAAACGTACTAGGAGCCCGGCTAGAGAGAAAGGGGATAGGTAATACGTGATAGGACAAGGTCAGAGCACAATGTTCACTTGCACTTCAACACATCTATCTTCAGCTGTGAAGATAGTTAGCCGTTAAAGCTGAGGTGTATTGCATATTGCAGGCAAACTCCTGTGCGTCGTGCTCTTTTGGCGCGCCCCAAGCTGAAACATACTGATATAAGGTTTACATGTATATAATGAGTATAGCATGTTTGTAAACTTTCACGAGTTGTTTTAAAGATCTCTAGATGCTGAATGAGCAATAAAAACATTAGTTTGTTGTTGGGTGCACACGGCAGAACTAGCATTAGCGGGTCGAACGCTACAACTGGCACGTCGTACTAACAAAAGGAATGAGCAAAAGCTCGAGTAAGAAGCAAAACAGGGTTCGTTTGTGTTTATATCCACAATAGGTTTGTTTTGTTTGTATGGAAAAGAGGTGGGGAACGCTTCGTTTCACGCCCGCTGATTTGCTTGTACCCTACCCAAGCAAATACATTGCTACGTTCATTTGAGTGAATGCTATTTACGCAAATTAATGAGCCAGCCATTGAGCGCGGAATGCAAGGTGCGGACAATAAAAGGGAAGTTTCTACACAAAGGCGATAGGATTATGCTACAAGTCTTCGCTCGAGCCCAGGAGATATTACGTTTCGTCAACAATAGCAGCGCGGCAAAAGTGAGAAATGCATTGTAGATGCTGGTAAGTGAACAGATGGAGCTAAAATACTATTCTGTGTTAGAAATGGTGACGACTGGAGAAACAAAACTCAGGGATGTACAAGGACTTTTCAAGATTAAGAAGTCTAGGTTATCTACAGAGTAATCCATTTAGAAAGAAAACGGAAATCTTGCAAAATGAGAATCGCATATATCTATTACTTTGTCTAAAAAAAAATTAATGGTCTTCTATTTATGGGTACTATTTAACTGCTGTTCTCAGCGTTTCCTTTTATATAGGAAAGACCGCTTAATTTTGCTCAGAGGCCTATTTATCAGGATTGAGGTTCTTTTACGTGCCGCAAATCTACCACACGAGATCAACGGCTTTACTTTCCTTCCCAAGGAGACCACGCTTAAGTTTTTACGCCCGAAAAAATCCATCTATTACTTTCTCTAATGCAGAAGTACCTCAAAGTGCACAGCAGTCATGCTTAGAGAAAAAAAAAATGTTTGTGTGTGTATATGTGTTTGATGTTTGTCAATATAGCAACTCAAAAATGAAGTCAATTGAATACCAAACTGGTAGTTGAGTTTAGGATCTTCTAAAGAGCGACATTAGGACTTTCAAGAGGAATCAGCCTCAAATACCCTTTAAAAATATTTTTCGAAGTTTTCGATTTTCCCAAAAACTACCAAGCATTTTTGTTGTGCTATATAATAAAGATTCCAAATGAAATATAACTTGAATTCTTTGGGAACAGCCTGGGAAGGCCCCTTTAAAGGCTCCTCACTACCGGTTGGCAATAACCATCAGCAAACAAAAGATGACCCATTACCAGGGGCGAGAATCAACAGTATAATCTCTGCTCACTATCGAGATTTGCGCCTCAGATAAGGAACTGGAGGGTTGGTTTCCAGCCGCCAAATTCGTAATCCCAATCTTTTTGGTAGAGGGTTATCATGTTCTGAAAAATAATGTAACTCATATGCACTCATTCTCATCAGCAGGCTCGCCGATAAATGATCACAGCACTTTGGAGAGGGTTCACGTATGGTGGGGTAATAAATAAATATATACAAATAAATATATAAAAATAAATAAATGTATATATAAATAATTATATATCTATATAAATAAATATATATCTATATAAATATGGATATATATCTTTATCTCTTGAGAGCGCTAGTGGTGTTAGGTTTTCTGAGAACCCCGACCTCCTTATTTCTCTACCAAATAGTCTGCCAGCCCTGAAATACACCTCCAACTTCGTGAAAAACTCAGAAGATGTGTCACAAAATAATTTTTCTGTCAAAATGTGATGTGAAGTTCAGCATCCTAAAATATAATTTGTCTCGTTACTGAATTGTAATTTAGTTGTTGCATCTCAACTTTTTTTGGCTTGTTATGTTGATGCATATCTCCCAACCATTTGAAACGCATAACTTACATAAAAGTAATAATATATCACTTACTGTTGCTATAATGGCTGCATGGGCATCTAGTGTCTATGAATCTTTTAACTAACAACCACCTAAACCTCATTATGTGCGTTTTGTTGAGGAAATTACGTGATAATCGTAGTTTTATTGCAGAATTTAGGTAGTAATACCAAAAGTCATTATAGACTCTCTGCTTAAACTACTGCTAATCTCATACTCATATACTAAACTTGAAAATATGTGCATTAATATTCTTCAGACATTGTATATAAGTGTTTACGAATCTGCACACCAACTCTCTTTTTTTACGGGTCAATGGTGACAAATACTTTATGGAATGGAGTTTTTAGTCTATTAGTTACAGAGTAATATGCGTTCAAATGCATCCATTGAACAGATGTGGTAATTCACTGCACTGCTTTTGCATTTCCCAGGAGGCTGCTGACAACTGTGCACGCTTCCGCGACTGTGTACCCTGTATGAAATGTTATATTTAGAACATAATCTTTCGATGTTCAAAATTCTATTTATCTCTGGAACAAGACACTGGAGATTCAGCGTGTGAATGCTTGGACGCAAACCTGAGCGTTCAACCTCATTCAGAGGCTTTTAAAATGTTTCATACCAGTAAATTAATGTAAACGGAGCTAGTAACAAATATTATGCTATATTGATAAATGCGACTAAAAGCTTTACGAAAGATGTTTGAGAGCATACAATGAATGCCAACTTTCACTATACTCTCAGTGTTGACAAAACACAAGAGATCACTTAACTTAAATCATATCATATATATACAAATGAGAATGATATCTAGAGGTGTTGGCACCATTTCTTTTGTGCGAGTTAGACCGTTGGCCGAAACATGAGCTTATTACCTTCCCTACGTCGTATGTTAAGTAGGGGAAGCATTGCATTGCATCCAAAAATTGAATATTAAAATGTTTTAGAGTTATATATAACTCAAAAATAAAACGTTTGCTAAATACCAAACTTTATATTTGCATTAGTGATATTAAGATGAAAATCCCACTCCCCCAAAGTGTTCTCTCCAGAATATCTTTTCTGTGGAATGTTTTTTGAAGATGGCTATGACGATTGGGATTAAAATACCATTAAGGTATTTTCAAGATAAATGAAATGCGTGTCTTTAATTTTCTGTGAATATTATCTCATGTGCTCTTTCTTCTTAATGCATTTATATAATTGGCAAATCAGAAGAAATTTACGCAATGACACAATCAATATATGTGTAATTTATTTTGCGTGGTGAACCAATTTCAAAATATTCATTGTCACTGCTTTAAATTTTCCAGTAATGCTACTTTTTTAAACAGAAAGCCGTTACACCCTTTTTCCCTCCTAGTCATGGACACCAAATTGAATTTCAATGCATCACATTGAACCTACTCTTATGAGATTTCATTATCATTTAGCCTCGGGTATTTCCTTATTCCCCTTATAATATATAATTAAAACATTTCTAGTAATATATATCACTTGTAGTATACACAGAACAATACTCGCTTGTGAAAAATTCTGAAGTGTTCTAATCACATGATTTTTTTCTAGCAAAAGTTATCACTTTCTCTATATGTACTATGTAATAGTGTATAGAGCAGATATTGCATTCCATTCAAAAATTTGATATCCAGCTTTTGATTATCACTTTAGCTTATGGTACTCCCATTTTTTTTGTTTGCTTCTACTTACAAGGAAGCATGTAATAAGACTAACTCTGCTAATTTTATCTCGATTTTCTTGAAATAAATAGAATCATGATTTTTAACAATAATTTGTTGCAGAGATGTAGAGAAATTCATGTGAATGGATCACATTAGATTTTATTTTTATTGTTTCATTTATATATGCAAACATTCACTCTCACACACATACTTCCAGACTCTGTGGAGAATAGAGAATAATTTTGGTTAAAGAAAGATTCCCCGCTCAGGCAGGAATTGACCCGGGTGAGAAGTCAGACGCTGCCCACCTGCTCACGGAGGCAGTTGCAACAAATTATTGTTAAAAAGCTTATTCTGCTATTTACATCATGCTACCCGAGAAAACATTAGTAGAAATGATCTTACTACTTACTTCCTTGCAAACAGAAGGGAAATAAGGAAGTATCATGGGCTAAAATTATAGTCAAAAGCTGACTGCTATACGATTGAAGTTCCTTTGTTTATACAAAAAGAAGTTGACAAATTCCCGTATGAGAAAAGTATAAGTATTTAAAGCTGAATGACAAGGAATATCTCAAAAACAGTCATCTCCACGAAAAAATGTGTATATCATTGTGTGTTTTGATGAGTTCTACATTTTTAATATTAAAATTTTCTCTTTTGCTTACCATTCATTTACTAGTTATACAAAATTCCGTAAAATTCATCCAGAATAGAGATGTCTTCAGAGGCTATTCCCAAAAAAAGTCAAGATATACATTTTAGTTGTCATGGGAATAAATTTAACATACGTTAGTTTAATCAAAATTGTTATAGTCATTTTTGGGAAATTCAAAATTTTCTAAACTTTTTGCATGTAAAGGGTAGTTGGTAATGGCCTGATTTTCTTCACAATCTTCCATTTGCATCCTTGTGAAATACTGAATTTAAATACACACCGAAAGACAGACACACATAAACATGTTCTAAAAATTCTTTTTCTGGATTCAGGGGATCTGTAAACATATATTTTCGGTGAAATTTCGGTATCGAATTTTTGGGTTGAGATAATATCTTCTCTATACATTATGTACATAGTACGTGTAAAGAAAGTAAAAAAGGTTTATTGCAGAATAGATACAGAAAGTTATGAGAATGTAGCACGTAAGTTTGTTTTTCTGAGTAATGTCTTGTGCGAAGGGACTCTCAATATGGAGTGCCTCCACTGTTTGACTCCTATACTTTGTTTCTCCACGTATGTAGGACTTAAATCCAGCACCTGAGGTCACACGCCTGTCGAAGTGCAGAGGCTCTAGATCAGAGATTGATCATTTCGATGCCTGATATGAAAGTGGGGAAGTGGATGATATGAATTATGATAGGAAACGATAGTGAAATGGATGACAGGAAATATGATTATGGAGCAATTTGTGCCACTTTGACACATAATAATAATAATAATAATAATATTTATTTACGTCATGCAGACTAATCTAAGAATATCAGCATCATTTCTCTCAAGAAATGTCAACTGACACATCAGGGCATTTTTAGTGCAACTTTGTCATATGCTGTTGCGGAATCTCCCTTCTATGTCTCATAAGAAAAGTAATCTATACCTTTATTTCAACCCAGGTAGTTTAAAATTGTTGTATAATCATTATATCTTACTCCATGCAGTATATAACTATAAAATGTGATACAATCTGAACACGCTCCACAAACATTTCTTAATTTAAATAGTGAGTAATACTTCTTACTTATTTAGAAACACATTCAGAACATAAACTAGGGTGAGTTGATTTTCTCCTCATGAATCGTATAAAAAGTATTTACATGTATATTCAAAGGCAATTATAGATAAAAAATCAGATGTTTTACAACTACATAACTTACTCCACCTTGGCAAAACAAATTATTTTCACAAGGGTATATTATTCTGTCTAATTTATGTTTATCAAGATAAACACTAGTATAACTTATTTTATTACCATACTGTTTCCTTGTACACAGGGAACAACGAAATAAAATAAGCTATGTGATGTTATTGAAATGCTATTTTTTGGCTCCGCCAGATAAGAACAAAATATCAAGAATGTTTTCCATTTGACTAAAGTATAAATAAACTAATAAGGAGCAATATCTCGGAAATAATTAGCTCGACAACAAAGCTATATTTGGCATGAGCTGTATGTTTTGACAAGATCTACTTTTTTGTAGTAAGCTTTTGTCTATATCTTTCTGTTATCAGTAATGCAAAAATTATTAACAATATGGAGGACTTCAGAGGCTATTTCTATGAAATTCAAGATATATGATTTTTTTTCCATGTAAATATATTTCAATATCACAGCATATAATCAAAATTGCAATTCAAGTCTAATTCAGCATACTGATATCACACACATCTATTTTGAAAGAAAAGAATATCAAAACAGGGAAGTCTTTGGTTGAAAAAATAAGTTCCTGAACAATAAGATAAAGGTAGTTTATAGATCTTAAGTTGCATGTCCTGCTTAACTACAATGAAAACGTAGGTAATATGAGAATTAATATTCATTCCTTATAGCTTTCATCTACATCTTGGTAATCGAGATAAACGTTAGCAGAAACATTAGTAGAAGGAAAACTTGGCTAAAGCGATAGTCAGATCTTTAAAAACGCCGGTCGCTACGTGAAACTACTGACATTCGGATTTCGCTTTGTACGGTCAGAGTAAAAAAAAATAGAGACGAAAGAGAAAAGTTAATTAGTTTAAAACTGAAACAAATTAAAAGGAAAACTCCAGAAACAGTTAACTATCTGTCATAAAGGGATGTTTTAACGAGATCTACATATTTTGTGCAGTAAATGTGTATGTATCTCTTAGTTTTATTAGTTATGCAACATTTGACCAAAATGCAGAGGCTATTACCAGAAAATTCAAGAATTAATATCTTTAATGTATTTTAATCAAAAGTTTTAGAGCCAATTTTAAGAAAAGCAAGATTTTCAGAACATTTTCCATATAAAGGGCAGTCTGGGATGGGTATATTTTCTTGAAAATCTTCGTGTAGCATCCTTGGAAGATGCTAAACCTGTATATCAAGTTTGGAATTAAACGGTATTTTGGTTTTGAGCTGTGCTGTCCATACACAGACACGCGCACGGGCGCACTCGCACACGCACACACCCACACACAAATAGTGACTGTTTCTATTTTCTTTTTCTTTTTAATTCAAGGGGTCTCAAATGGTGTACTTCTGGTGAAAGCTTGGCATCAAATTTTGGGGTGGAATACAATACTTTCTGTATACATTATGTACTAGTTGATGTAGAGAAAGTAAAAATCTCCGAAAATATGATATTCGTTGAATGTGAACTAACATAGTCCCTGTGAGAGTTAAATACATTTCGAACACTTAATTTAATAGTTGTAACATTTACTGTAAAATGTTTGCTTTTGAAATGTATTTGGCTGAGAGGTAAGCTTGCCAAGTGTAACATATTGCAGTAATAGGATTAATTCCGTACACGAGTCATTTTGAATTCAGATTGGATGAAAGCCTTAGACTGTTATAGATACTTGAAAAGGCTGATAGGCATATCATTGGTAGATGGATTTTGCCACTGACTTAGCAAGAAAATTGAATAGATATGAGCAAAGTGTAGCTTAAGCTTTCAAGATAGAGGTCCAAAATTCCCTCATTTCAGAGGGAGGCACAAACTTTGGGAGACAAAGTTGCGGTATCTTATTCTACCCAGTTAACTGAACGGCTGCGATAATTCGGTATGTGTATTCTCTGTGTCGTTCATATTTTTTGTTTTGTTGAGTTAATTAAGACTCTTCTTCGTTATACCTGAGAAAAGTATTTTATACATTTGTTTTCCAAGTAAGTGTGATGTATTGATTAATTATTATAGTAAAATATAATGAGTTCATAAGTAAGTTTTATGCTATATATGTATTATTACATTATATTAACAATTTCTCCATTATGTATTTTAAAAGCAATAGAAACTTTATAGTACTTACAGCTCCATCTTCGACTGTAGTCTACTATAAGCTATACAGCTAATTGAAATTAATATATTCTGAAAATTAGAATATTTCAATTTCATCTAGTACTAAGTATAAAAAAATGGTCCATGTGTGAACAGAGTAACATGTGAAGTTATCTCATTCGGGATTATTTTTTCACACTTTTGTGAAAATAGACAGACGACAATATAATTACAAAAAATTCTACAATAAAACACTTAATTTATTTCAAATACTTTTTTGCCGTAGAAACCGTTTTCGATACATTTTTTGACATTTGAATTCTTTACTAACAGCGTCACCATTGATTTGTTTCTCGCGATAGCATGGAAAGAATACGGACATTAAAAGGCAGCATAGCGACTCGCTTCCTCAAGAACGACTATCATATTATTCTTATCCGCTATGTACCTACGTCAAAATGTGTAATGAAACTAGTTCTGCAAACGTTTATATCGATTTCATGAAGCAGATATGAATTAAATGGTGCAGTTTGCCTGTGGTAATCGAGCATGTATTGCCTTCAATAGAAATCATCTTGTCTCGATTATATCTTGTGGACCATATTATCATTGCAAATCCGTTTCACAAGTTAATGCTCGTATTTCTTCAGGTTTTGGGGTAGAGGCTACGTGGCAGAAATTTAAACTCTTCAAACCCGTATCCCCACAACAGCCTATGGTTTGTCAGATCAACCAGACTTGTACGGAAAAGCGAATTTAGTAAAATTCATTTTGGGGGAGCATCTCTGTTTTTCTTACGGGGATCTTGCAAGGAGTGAGGAATCTTACTGATAAATGAACTGCAATACATGGTGTTGTTATGAGGACAAAGAAAATTGGTTGGAGAAGCATAGATTCATTTGGTCTCGTAGGAAAGACATGTTTTCATTTTCTTTATATGTATCTCCAAATGATAGAAAACGTAAATGTCACTTCAAATAACATAACTTTTTACTTTCTCTATAGGCACTATGTACATAGTGTATAGAGAAGGTATTGCACGTGTGTGTGTCCGTGAACACGATAACTCAAAAACGAATAGTAGGTAAATTACCAAGCTTGGTATTTAAGTTTAGTATCTTCCAGGGAAGCGACACGAAGATTTTGAAAAAAATCCCGCCACCCTCAACTACCCTTTACATGGAACATTTTTCGATTTTTTTTTATTTTCTCAAACATGGCTCTAACGATTTTGATTAAAATTTCGTATATTAAAGATATTTACCTGACAAATAAAATGCATATCTTGAATTTTCTGGGCATAGCCTCTAAAAAGTAGTTTATTCTGGATGAATTTTACTAAATTTTGAATAACTGCTAAACCGTAAGAGATGGACAAAAACTTACTATAGGAAAAATGTAGACCACGTTAAAACACACAATTTATGCTATATACATTTTTTTCGTGGAGTTCGTCGTTTTTGTGACATTCCTTATTTTTGGTTTCTGCTATGAAAAACATACATTTCTCATACAGGAATTTGTCGACTGCTGTCCATACAAACAAAGGAACTTCAGTGACATAGCAACCAACTTTTGATTATCACTTTAACCTATGGTACTCCCTTATTTCATCTCTACTTACAAGGAAGCAATTAATATGGCTATTTCTGCTAATGTTTTACTGATTAGCATGAAGTTAATAGAAGTATGAGCTTTTTAAGAATAATTTATTGTAGGGATATAGAAAAGTCATGTGAATGGTACACATCAGATTTTTACTTTCTCAATACGCACGATGTACATAGTGTATAGAGAAGGTATTGCACTCCACCAAAAAATTCGATGCAGAGATTTCACCGGAAATATATGTTTTAGGGTCCCCTCTATCCAAACATAAGTATTTTCAGAAAAAGGTCCGTGTGTCCCTGTGTCAGTGTGTCAGTGTGTCAGTGTGTCCGTGTGTCTCTGAACACGATAACTCAAAAACGAAACTTCGGTAAAATACCAAATTTTGTATTTAAGTTTAATATCTTCCAGGGATGCGACACGAAGAATTTGAGAAAAATCCCCCCACCCCAAACCACCCTTTACATGGATTTTTTTCGAAAATCTGGATTTTCTAAATATTGGCTCTAACGATTTTGATTAAAATATCGTATATTAAAGATATTTACCTGACAAACAAAATGTATATTTTGAATTTTCTGGGAATAGCCCCTGAAGACTACTTTATTCTGAGTGAATTTTATGGAATTTTGCATAACTGCTAAACCGTAAGAGATAGACAAAAACTTACCCCATAAAAATGTTGAGCACATTAAAACACACAATTTATGTTGTCTGCATTTTTTTCGTGGAGTTGATCGTTTTTGAGATATTCCTTGTTTTTGTTTTCATGTTCGAAAAACTTAGATTTTCTCATACAGGAATTTTTCAAATCCTGTCTATACAAACAAAGGAACTTCAGTCACATAGCAACCAGCTTTTGACTATCACTTTAACCTATACTGCTCCCTTATTTCCCTAGGACTATTTCTGCTAATTTTTTCTCGATTAGCATGAAGTAAATAGAAGCATGGGCGTTTTAAAACTAATTTGTTGCAGAGATGTAGAGAAAGTCACGTGAATGGAACACAACAGGTTGTTAATTAAACAATTTTGTTGTTCTGTTTAGTTAAATTTATGTGAGGTTGCAAAATTTCTGACATGTGTCTACTATGTTAGCAGTTTGCATATATCAATATTCTTGCCACTGTAATTTCTGATATCTACGGCATCCTGTAAAACAAACAACAATTCTGGCTTAACAGTTAATTGAGTCATCAGAATAAGTAATCAGAACTTTCCTTTCATTCCGACACAGTTAGTACTGTGCCTTACCTATTGCAGCAAGTTGCATGAATGGCAACCTTAAGTTGACGAATGCCACCTTAAGTAATCACCATAGCCGTGCACTATCTTGTCTTGTACAGCAGTTTCTGTTTGTTGTACCTCATGAGAAGCACACGAACTGAGGCTTACTCAGAGTTTTATTTTGTGGCTTCCTATGGGTTTCCGATGTTGGATTGAGCAACTTGAATTCTGGAAGTTCTTCCAGTATCGGAAATATGCTATCATATTTTTCGTAGCTCTTAAGGATAAGCCAGATTTCAACCCTTGTAACAAATGCTTTAATAGAAGTCCTCTAGGATTTCTTCAATCTAAATTAAAGGTACAAATCTGTTTTCACCGGCATTAGCATTGCTGACATCGTCTGGGAAATCATGCATGATATCCAGGAGATATTTAGCTCAACTATTACAGCGCCAATGCAATGGCCGAGATTAGGATGTTTAAACTAATCGGGGTCATCTGACTAGAGAGATATTGTCGAAACATCTTACCGTAACTGGTGTTCATTTCTTTGAAATCTTGTCACATCTTTTTTTTTTAATCTTCATCTTGTTATTGGTAACAAGGTGGCAATCCAGCGAGCCAACCTTCAATTTTAATAACTGTTAGTTCCACAATTGTACTTTAAATTAATTCAGTTACAATGATTTTTTTTAAAGTTTTATCCAGTTCATAAGGTATTTAGTTGAAAAATGGAGTGAAAATAAACATTATTTGTATTTATTATTATATGTCTACAAATAAAATAACGTTTGCTTTCATTTCATGTATTTAGTAATTAAAAACTGAAATAAAAAAATTGTTCCCTATTTCTATTGTTGCTATCGATATTCGTAAATTCGATGTAGGCACTGTCGGCCATATCTTAATACAAGAGGCAGTGAAGAAAGAGAAAACAAATATGGTGGAATGTGTTATCCGCCATTAGAGAAATAATATATTACAATCATAATCTGATCTCCCTTCCTATATATTATAAATGATTAAAAGTCTGTTTCGCTGAATTGTCTTGTCGCTTCGCACTGGTCGTGAACTATCGACAAGATGAAAACACTTGTGGTATTACTTATAATAATTTGGCAGCAGAAATACTTAGTAAGTGAACATTAAAACCAAACTGCTTAAAATCGAAACGTATATTATGAGTGTTGTTAGTATTGCATTTCCAACAAAAATGGGAATAAAAGTTTGTCAACAACACAGAATTTGTAATACTTTAATGAATTTGCTGTCTAGTAACTTAATGTTACTTGATAACACGTATAATAAGAACACTAGAGCACAACAAAGTTAGAGGACATAGGCACACTGACACTAAAGAGAATTGGTAATTGTAGTTCCATAGTACATGCTGACTTTGTGATGGATTCATGATGGTATCTGGGATGGTATCGCTGATAGTGTATAATTTATGTAGTGAAGCCCATCCTCTAGCCAGTTTATTAGAAGCTGCTATGATTAGCCAAGCAAAACTTCCAAAATCGTGTTTTAATTTCCATATATATGCAAAGTAGTTAAGCAAGATTTTACATTCTTTACAAAAATTTACAGCCGACATTTCACCAGAAATACATGTCCGTATGTGTGCATGTGAACATTATAATTATATCGATATAAACTTGGTGTTTAAGTTCAGCATTTCTCAAAGATGCAACATTAAGCTTTTCAAGAAAATTCCCTCTCCCCAAACTACCTTTTGTATGGAAAATCTTTCCAAAATGTTATTTACTCAAAAATGACCAAAGATTTATATTAAGATACCACCTTATACGTTTTAAATTATATATATATATATATATCTTGAACTTTCTGGGAATATGAAAGAATTTTGCAAAACTGGTAAACTTTAAGAGATTGACAAGAACTACTGCATATAAATGTAGATTTCGTTGAAATTTTTGGGGGCGCTAAATATTTCTGAGATGTTTCTGGTTATTGGTTTCAGTTTTGCAATACTTGAAATTTTCTCAAAGGAGAACCAATATTCGTTTTTCTTTCTTGACAAGAAAAGAGAATAGATTTCTAAAACATAATACAGCGACAGGTATTTAAAACTTTTGACTATGTCTTTAGCTTAATGTATAAGAAATTGGACGGTTTCTGGTAATGTTTATCTTGATAAACTTGAAGTAGATAATAGAATAAACTTTTTGAGAACAGTTTGTTATGCGAATATAGAATATGAGATTATTTTTATGTTACTAAAAGTAAGGACTTCTTTTATTTATTTAGTTATATTTTACTGTTACAGAAAAATAATTTATTGGGTAGTGACAACTCATAATGCATAGATATAATCTGAACGTCAGCTTCGAGTAAGCTACAAGCGGCACAGAAAATGAATATGGCATAGGTTGTGACCAAATTGTGGAGTGACCAGTAGAGGATTAATTTTATGTCTACATTTATACAGACAGTTCAACACTTTTAGATCTATCAAGGCCTGTGTCACTTTATTTTTCCTTTTTGAAAATCAGTAGTACCAATACAAAACATGACAAGAATGAAACAAAGGAAGATAAACATTATACAATCACAAAGAGTAAGTAAAACATGGAACATTTTCCACTTTTATTCATTCTGCAAAATCCTCCCCACCCTGGGCGATCTCCAGAGGAACGACCAGCTGGACAGGACGTGTGATTGCGTTGCCATCTGCAGTGCGTAGTACAATTGTCCTTACATTTCCATCCCTTCCACGACGGAGGTCCTCTATGCGCGCTTTCTTCCATGTTTGACGTGGGCGCACCTCTTCGTGGATCAAGGCGATGTCTCCAATTTTGAGCTGAGGTGAGTTCTTATCAGGTTGACGGACTTCGTGAAAACTTCTAAGTTCTGTCAAATACTCCTTCGACCAGCGCTTCCACAGGTCATCTGCTAGTTTCTGGTGAAGTCTGAATTGTTTTGTTAAATTGTCCTTCACCTCAGGCTCAGCCCCACTAGGTATTGTGGTTAACTTTTGACCACAAAGAAAATATGATGGTGTCAATGGCTGTGATTCTGCACTATCTGATTATGACATTGGTCTTGAGTTAAGGGCTGCTTCAGTCATGATGAGAACTGTATTCATTCCTTCTTCTGTCACTTGGGCTCGACCCAATACCTTTCTCAGACAGCGTTTCATAGTTCCTATCATGCTCTCCCACCAGCCTCCCCACCAAGCAGCCCTGGGAGCAATGAACCTCCAAGTAATGTAGTTTTCTGCAAGATATTGCTTGGTTTTTGAAGCGGCGAGAGTGTTCCATAGCTCAGTTAATTCTCTGTTTGAAGCATGGAAAGTCTGGGCGTTGTCAGAATAAATACTATGAGGCAATCCGCGTCTCCCGGCAAATCGCTGGAGTGCAGAGATGAAACTGTCTGTGGTCATAGAAGTGCAGAGCTCTAAGTGGACTGCACGAGTTGTTGCGCAGGTGAACAGCGTAATATAAGCTTTCTTAACTTCGCTTCCCACCTTAATGATTACAGGTCCAGCAAAATCAATTCCCATTACTTTGAAAGGTTTCAGTGGTGTCACTCTGTCACTAGGAAGAGGAGCTTCAACTGCTTGTGCAAATGGGGCTTTTGCCAGTTTGCAAGGAAGAAAGACACTTTCCTAGTGTCCTTTTTATAGTTTGGCGGATACGGAGAATCCAAAATTCGTCTCTAAGCTCGGATAGAACAATCCGAACACCCATATGATGAAGTCTGGTATGTGTGTTTTGGATCAATATGTGAGCAAAGTGGTGCTGCTCATCGAGTAGTATGGAATGACATTGTGTTGAAGACAGGCTGTTGGCAAACTGCAAGCGTCCACCAAGATGAATGACTCCGTTCTTTACGAAAGGGTTGAAACGTGCAATTTTAGATTTCTTGGGCAGTGGCTGATTGTGCTGGAGTGCGTGAAGTTCATCCGGATAAGTTTCTCTTTGCACAGTTTTAATCCAATGAATTCGTGCAGTGGAAAATTCCAAAGCAGTGAGTTCTCCAGCAGGTCTGTTCTGTGTACGTGTGTTCCGTATGAATCGTAGAGTCCATGCTGTTATGCGTAATAGTTTACTGTAAGAACTGTACCTTCCAGCGTTAACAGGAGACTCAAGAGTGTTTATTGTTAATACTAGTTGTCTTGCTTTCCGTATTTCAGGAAGTGTGACTTTGGAGACCTCATTTCGAGGCCACGAATCGAGATGGTTCTTGAGCCATAGTGGACCATTCCACCACAACGTAGACTGAAGTAATGCTGTGGCAGTAATTCCCCGAGATATAAGATCTGCTGGGTTTTCTTGTCCAGGACAGTGTCTATACTCTGCCGGTGAAATAGTGGACAGAATTTCCGTAACACGGTTGCAGACGAAGGTTTTCCACCGATATGCGTCGATGCGAATCCATCCTAGAGTGACCATGGAATCACTCCATAGTGTCGCCTTAGTGACGTCATACCCTGTAGAATGGCAGAAGTATTTTAAAAGTCGGACACCTATCAGGGATGCCAGTAATTCAAGACGTGGAAGTGTCACTTTCTTAATGGGAGACAACCTAGTCTTACTGCAAGCTAACTGGACTAAAGCGTTAGTCTCATATTCTGTCCAGACATTACGTGCTGCACCGTAGGCCCTCTCTGATGCGTCGCAGAACACGTGGACTTGTGAAGTTTCAGGCGTCAAGCTGGATATACCAATCCATCATGGGATCGTAATGTTTGAGAGGTTCGGAAGACTTGAAATCCAGGTGTGCCATTTACATGCGATGTCATGTGGTAGAATCTCATTCCAATCTACTCCCATCAACCATGTGTCTTGGAACAGAATTTTACCTTCTACTTAAACTGGCGAAAGTATTCCAAGCGGGTCGTAAAATCTTGAGATTGTCCTCAGCATTTGTCGTTTAGTGGCTGGTTCTGTTAGCAAGTCAGTAGAGATATCTTGGTGGTGAAAGAATAGGGTATCTGACTCTGTGTTCCAGTTTACCCCTAGGACTCCAGTTTCTTTCTTTATTTCGCGTCCCTCAGCTCTCCAAATGTTATTCAGTACTTCAGAATTAGTAGCCCATTTTGCCATTGACATTTTAATTTGGTTCATTAAGCCAGTCAACTCGTAGTACAAAGTCGCTGCTTGATTGTCATCTTTAACGCTGACAGCAGTATCGTCCATGAAGGTACTGCTTTCCAGAATTTTTGCTGCCAGTGGAAATTTATCGTGAGACTTAGAAGCGAGTTCTCGTAGAGTAGGTGACAGTAGAAAGGGGCTGCATGTGAGACCAAATGGCAAGCGCGTGAATATATAACAGATAATATCTTCGGTCGTTCTCCAAGATCCATTTTCTTCTGTGACCCGAAACCATAAGAACCTTGTGAGGTCTCGATCTTTTTTGTCCAAGCTCAGTTGCAAGAAGAACGAAGTAATGTTGACAGAATTTCTGGTAACAAATTGGGGCCAGGTTCAAGGGCATCGTTGAGAGAAGGTGAGTTACTTGCGTGTGATGATGCGTCGAACACTATTCTCCATTTGATTTCACCTCGTTTTTTCCTTTTTAACAGCATGATGGGGCAAGTAGTATGTATTGTAAGAATTGCCATCTACTGTAGTTTCTATGTAAACTGCAAGAAAACAGTTGGTGAAATGGGAGAGTAAGTGAAGAACATGAAATAATAAAGTATTACTTTCCTACAGAGAAAGGATTACCAAAGTGCAACATTCCCTTATCTGAAACATATATTTTTCTAATGACACGGCAAATTAAAATCTTAACAGTGGCTGTCCCAAAATTACTCGACCTGACGGTTGTTGTTTAAAACAACAGCAATAGTAAAAATTACCAATCTTAGAAAGCTCAAGTTTGAAGTTCGACAATTTTACATCCTTTAGCATTTGTTTGCCAGCCATCATTAATGAATTCTCTCAGAAAATTTGTAAACTTGAATGAAACGGAGTGTCGATGTGTAACACAATACTTTCAGTTGAAAGGTCTTAGTCCAACTAATATTAAAGCTGAGCTAAATGCTACTTTGGGGGAGTCTGATCCTTCGTTGCTACAGTGAAATATTGGGTGGCAGAGTTTAAGCGCGCCCGTACGAGCTGCCAAGACAAACATCGCAGTGGTCAACCAAATTTGGTTACCAGTCCTGAAATTGCAAATAAAATCCACAAAATGTTATTGCATGACCGTCGACTGAAAGTGCGAATTAGCAGACATTGCAGGTATTTGAAAAAGTTCTGTATATCACATACTGACTCAAAATTTGGATATGAGAAAGTTGTGTGTAAGGTGGGTGCCGCGTTTGCTCATAATAGAACAAAAACAACGTCGTGAGGATGTTCGAGTGTTTGGCAATGTTTCGCTGCAATAAAGCTGAGTTTTTGCATCGATTCATAACCTCACATCTGAGACGAAGGAATAATCAAAACAATGGATTGAAAGATGAGAATTGGCTCCAAAGGAGGCGAAGACAGTTCCATCTGCAGGCCAGGTCATGGGATCAGTTTTCTGGGACGTACGCGGGATAATTTTCATTGATTATCTCAAAAATTGAAGAGTAATAAATGGTGGATATTATGCGAACTTTTTACAGCGTTTGAGTAAAGAAAGCAAGTAAAAATGGCCGCATTTAGCGAAAAAGAAATTTTTGTTTCATCAAATCAATGACCAGGACACACGTTCATTATTGCCATGGCAAAAATCAATGCGTTAAAGTTCAAATTGCTTCCTCATGTACCCTATTCGCCAGATATAGTCCCCTCTGATTATTACCTGTTTCCAAACTTGAGGAAATTGCTTCGTGGTAGAAGATTTGCCAACAATGAAAAGGTGGAGACTGCAGTTGATAGCTATTTTGCAAACCTCGATATTTCTCACTATAAACAGGGTATCGAAGCTATTGAACATGTCTGGGAAAAGTGTATCGAGCTGAAGGGAAAATATGTAGAGAAATAAATATGCTTTTGCCCAACATTTTGTGCTTCCTTTGTTAGTTCGGGTTCTTCTGGGACAGCCCGCATTTATGTGCCGCTTTAGAATTACAGATGCCCCGATGTGTACATGTGATGGGAGAAACCGTTCAGTGGATCATATCCTTTTTGAGTGTAAATATCTAGAAAAAGAAAGAACTCTAGTAAAAAATAAATTCCAAAGACAGGAGGAAAATGGACGAATTCCAGAAGACAGATATTATTAAAACAAAAAAGACAGTTAATTCAATTCCAACAAACAATAAACTCAGAATAAGTGTAAAATAACCAATAAACAGAATCAACATCAAACCTTAGAAAATTCTAGTAATGGATATACTGAAGTGTACACGTAAATACAAGCAATGCATAGACAGCTGAAATCTGAGAATGCTGCAAATATAGAAGATGGGGTATATCAACAACTAAACAAAAGTGACCACAATGTTTTACATACATATATTTTATGTCATACTTAGGTCATTGTTGTATTATGCTTCTATATATTGCGTATATATTATCTGTATATATTCTTTTAAGTGTATTTATACTTATTATATTTATAAGAAAGTACATTTATGATTCTCAATAAGGTGTACTGTGTGCTGTAAATTTAAATTGCTGTATTTGAATATTTTTGTCCTTTTATTTCGTGTTTACTCTATTTCTTGGTTGTTGTTTTCATTTTGTTCTTTAGTGTGTATTACTTTCGTATTTTTATTCTCGTGTTTACTCTTTTAATTCTTTGTTGTTTTATTATTGCTTTTTAGTGTGTGACCATTTTCTAAAAATGCTTTTTTCCTGGATTCACAGTGTTTAAAACCATGTTTCGGGTATCAATTTTTTCGGGTGAAGTACAATAACTTCTCTATACACTATGTACATAGGTGGTGTAGAAAAAGTAAAAATAACATTTTCGGCCCTCTTTAAGTCAACATTTTATCTGCAGCATGTCATTAGGCTCCTCTTTCAGTAGTTTAATAGATTCTAAATCGAACTGTACCTGCAGAAGGTATTTAAGCAGAATCATAATCCGTTTTGCTTTCAAGTTAAGGGTGACATTTATTTGAACTGCGTCTCAGGCTTTTACATTTCCACTGTTTTTACAGTCCAATTAAATTAGCTGCTAGCAACATGAAAATCCTTTCTCTCTCCCTGCCCCTCACACCGTCTGTCTCCGACTCCTTCCGTAGGCCATAAAGCTCAAAGACATCCCTGGTATGCTTAATTCTGGAGCTCTGTTTGGTTTCAAAATGCTCTTCTCTGAAAAGTTACCTGAAGGACCAGATACTTTTTCTTCTCATTCTTCTTCTCCTCTTTTTCGCTGCGTTCGTTGAGAAGAATTTCTTGCATTCTGATTGTAGGTATATACTTCACAGTAGAAACAAAACCAGAGAGATCTTAAAGAGCAAAAATAAAGACAAAAGAAAAGAAAGAGCACAAAGTAATAACCAAAATGCCCCTGGTGACTGTATGACAAAGAATATGTTGCAGAAATCCGTTTTTTTAAATGGCAAGAATTTATGAGATCCGCACTAAATGAAGGTTGGTTAAACACAAGGCCTTTTATAGTAAGTAGAGCAGTAATTTTAACATCTATTCTATGTTTGATTTTACTTAGAACTTTAGCATGTTTTCATCAATCCTTATCATATGTTTGGTGTCATTTTCGTAAAATTAATTACTATTCCATATATTAACAGACGTTTCTTCGGGGCTGTCACTCGGGAGCTCATTGGTTCGATTCCCACGGTCAATCTCTCTGACCCTTACGTTTTATCGGGACTTTACCGGGATCAATTGGCGATGCATTCCCCAGAATTTCTAGTTCCTTCATTTCATTTCCGTTCATTCAAGCAGCCTATTTCAGCGTCAGCTCCAGCAGTCGGCTTTGGAGTCAGGTCCCAGGGGCTTCGAACAGACTTCGGGCGCGGCCTCCTAGCGATCCTCGCGTCGAGATGCAGAACTACTTGGATTATGTTAGGAACCTTCACAATATTTGTTTCCCTACGGTCCGGTTCCGACCACTCGTCGATAATGCTGTCGTATCATCCTATGATGGATGCAGTCTCTCTCTCTATCTCTTTCTGTCTCTCTTTATCTCTCTCTGTCTTTCTCTCACTACACACACATACGTGCACTATGCCTTATTCCATTCTAATTAGCGATAAATATTCCCTTTGAACTTTTTTATCCTTATAAAGAATTACTGCTTTTAAATAAAGATATGTACATAACGGTTAATAGTCATAAAGTACTGTTAATCCTGCTGTATACTTAAAATTTGCATACACCTTTGACATTTAGGATACAATGCCTCAAGGCCGAAATTATTATAGACGGTGTTCAGGAAATGTTTTGCTACCGCTTTAATTTAATGATTCACATATGATAAACGTTATTATTGTAATAATCTTAAAGGTAAAATATTTTACACCTCCGAGCCGAAATGCCACACTTTTCTGCATCGGAAATTTCACAGTGTGGAAAAACCTGCCAGAAAAGTGAGGAAGGGGAATAAAGATACAGCTAAATAGTACACGTAAGGAAAGAACGAGAGAACGCTCAAAATCAAGGAGTGCAGGTTTACACTTTTGAACCTAGGGAAATCGTCTTTTGCACCTTGAATCGTGGAATACACAGGGGGATGCATCCCGAGAAGTCCTGATAGGGTTTGATCAAAGTACGTGAAAAGAAATATAGATATATCATCAAAATTATTGAAAAAACATCTTATGCGTTCCATTCATATGATTTTCTCTAACTATTCCGAAGCAAAATATTCTTACAAAAGATTATTCTTTTATCTGCACAATGCAAATCGAAATAAGCATTTGCAGAAATGATTCTTATTACTTAGATACCTACCTATAGGTAGAAAGGACATAGAATTATAAATAAGGAAGTAACCGTTAAATTACTTAATGCTGCGCCTATGCGATTGTCATTGAAATCTCGTTCTCTTTCCATATGAGCGATGTGGGCCTGTCGTTTCCGAAAAGTTAAATATTTTCAAACTGAAACAATGACAGAAAAGATCACAGAAATGGTAAGGCTTACAAAAATAAATAAATAAATAATAATAAAATAATATAAAATAAAGTATATATGACATAATTTGTATATCTAAACGAAAATTGGTGTGTCATAAGTATATCTTGTATATATTTATACGCATTTTATTTATTATATATTTTATTTTGCCTGCATACTTGTTTGACATATGGAATTTTAATCAAAATCGTTAGAGCCATTATTAGAACATAACCATTTCCAAAAATGACCCCCGTAAAGGGTAATTTGGGTTGGGGAATTTGTCTGAAAAATCCCGTGCCTCATCCCTGGAAATACTAAACTTCAACACCACGTTTGGTGATTTAACCGATACATACATATAGTTTTTTTCTAAAACTATTTTATTTGGATTCAGGGTCTTCAAAATGTGCATTTGCGGTGATAGCTTGGTACCTAATTTTTGGGTGGAATAAAATACCTTCCAGAGAAAGTAAAATTATAAGAAAATGGAACGTTTTTTCTTTCAATTTCTTTAAACAAGAAGAAAAATGAAATAAAACAATAGGTTATTGGATGAATTTATTTTCAGAAAAATTATAAAAATATAAATACATGACATATTCATGTAGTATTCATAAAACGAATAAACCGTGCCAAGCGAACGCATTTCGATTAATAGCCACCAGATGGCAGTGTAATCACGGTAATTTGTTGCTAAATGATCGTAGTACATTTATATTTTTCCCTCTCCATTCAATGTTAAGGTAACGCACCAGTTTCTCGACACAATGACGCAACGCAGCAGTGAAATCCATACATTTTCATATAGCTATTAACTGTCCTTTCTTTACTTCTGTTGTTTAAAATAATCAGCAAAGAAATTTTCCTGGCGACTAACAGCTAAAGTAAGTACTTATTTATTTGCCGCTAGATGGACATAGTGGTATTTTCCCTCCCCATCCAATGTTTAGATAACGAAACACTTTATCGATATGACATAATGCAGCAGTGAAATTCAAATACATTATTAAGAATTAACTGTCCTTTCCGTAGTCCTCAGTATGCTGATGACGTGCTGTTATACTGTACAAACAAACACCCACGCAGAGCCTTCAACCCCATTCAGAGACACCTCTGCCTCATCCAAGAGTGGTGCGAGCGTTGGCGATTGTCCATAAATCCGGAGCAAAGCCACGCTATTCTCTTCACCAAGCGCCGCTTTCCCGCAAATTTCCCCACATTCACGTACTTCAGACGAAGGATACAATGGACCAACATCATCACCTACTTGGGGGTGAAGCTTGACGAGGGCGTCACTTTTAGGGAGCACATCAGGGGGCTGTGGTGCCGGGGCAATGGGGCTGCGGCCTCACTGTACCCGATGCTGAGGTCCTCGATGACGGTTCCCCTTAAGTTGCGCCTTTTGAGGGCTCTCATAATCCCCTTGTTAATCTACGCCTGTGAGATTTGGGGGATGGCGGCAGACTCCAGTCTGCTGTTGCTTCAGCGGGTACAGAATAGGTGTCTTCGGGCTATCTATTCTGTGCCTCGAGGCTTTTCAACGAGACTTCTGCACGAAGCCTCTACCTGCAGGTCTACCATACCTGGAGGACGAGATTAGGCGTCGGGCAACAAAATTCAACGAAGGGTTACCATTCCATCGGAGCGGCCTCGTTAGGTCTCTTGGGGATTACGATCCCACAAGCCGCCGCTTCAGGCGATACCGGCTTCCCCGCATGGCTTGCGGGTATCCCCGGTAACGAAGGAGCGCCACCAACAGCTGCTACGGCTAAGCTCCTTATAATCCTTCAAGAGTTGCTTGGATTCAAAATTAAAACCTCAAAACAAACATTTTGATGAACACACACCAGCGGTGCACAAGGGCCGTTGCACCATCAAGGCAACCGTCGAGGAGCAATATTTGCCTCCCCCTGTCACTCTACAACCCCAAAACACACCCGCCATCCTGCAAAACCCACAATCCCGTCAGAACGTGGTTAAGTTCTCTCCGAGAACAGGGACACGTCTAGCACACCTCGGGCTGCCCTCAGCCTGCCAATTGCATTGGACTGGACGGTTATGTGTGACAGTGACGCAAGATAACTGTGAAAATCAAATATATTTCTTATGCATTAATTAACGTTCCCTTGGTCACATCGTTTAAATAAAGAAATAAGTATATTTTTGTTGCGATTCTTTAAAATGAACAGGTTATAAACTATGCACATAACCATTAACCCTTCCTGGAATTTAAAAATGGCGGAGAAATTACGGGACCCGTTTTAGGTTTAATGTCCTATTGCGGATGTTGGTTATTTGATGTTATGTTGTACATGAGCTAGTTAAAGAACATGAAGATATCCGCGTCACCATCACATTGCAATTGTGGTACTCTTAATACATTTGATCAAGTAATATTTTGGGTTAAATGCAGAAAGTACACAAAGCTGTCTAACAAAAGCTTATTAATTGCCCTACCAGATCTACTTGCTCTTTAGTTATGTCATTGTTAGCCTTAAAAATGGCTGTGCTAACAGGCGAAAATGCAGAAAGAGGTGGAACACCTTAGGAGTAAAGGAAAGAAAGAGATTCGGAAGAAGCATGAATATTATTGTGTGACTGTCTACTTAATGTAATTCATTACCTATGCCAGCGTTTACCCGCCACACTATGATAGGGCTGCCATTACTGTTATGCCAATGACATCCTTGCTTATCCACGCTGTTAACCGTATGTCATCCTTTTCATAGTACCTTATGGGCGCGCTGATTTCGTCCTTTTCGCAATGCCAACTATATATGCTACATTGCGCAGACTATAGCGCTTCATTACACTTTTTAGATGCTTTAAAGGCATTATTAGACATATGCAATGGTAAATTTCTGTTGACACTTCTACTGGCCTCATTTCGTTTCCATCACATTTTTATCACTTCACAACGTCAAAGGAAGAATTAATATGGAAAGTGTTTCCAAATATTTGTGCAAATTACAAAAACTATGCTTGGTTGAGTGAACGAGACATTTTAGCAGGCACTAATAAGAATGTAGATTATCTGTATATAGAAGTTTGGGTTAAAATTGATGGACAAATGCATTCATTTAAGTCGATCGATGCCATTACCAATCCAAATGAAGTTGTCGGTTATCTTACTGAATTCCTAAATTCATTGGATTTGCGAGGATTCCTGCCACTCATTTTACAGCTCAAGGTTGACTCGGTGATAATTATGCTACGCAATCTCAATCAGCCAAACTTATGCAGCGGAACAAAACTCACTGTTAAAAATGTATTAAAATTTTGATTTAAGCTACTATAGCATAGGAAAACTCAAAGGCGAGGATATACTTATTTCAAGAATACCACTAACGTCAACCGACTTTCCTTTTGAATTTAAGCGTGTTGCGAATGCGTTTTAGGTGTTCGCCGCCTTGCATGACAATAAATCCCAAGGTCAATCATTAGAAGTGTGTGGAATATACCTTCTATTGTCATGTTCTTCGCATGGATAGTTCTACTTTGCGTGCTTGAGAGTCGGCAAAACATCGCCGCCATTTCTTTTCTCTCCGGAAGCAAAATTATACATTACAATAAAGTATTGTCAAATTATGTAATTGTAATTATACCCCATTATAGATTCGTATCGTAAACGGAAGATTTTGACTGAGTATTTTTAATTGGTTACACCACCCGTGCGATGCCGGGGTGGGCAGGTAGTTTAGTATAAAGATAACTTAAACATATGATAGTTAAATCAAAATCGTTATGAGCCAAATTTGAGAAAGACGGATATCGAATTTCTGGGTGGTACAAAATACCTTCTTTATCTACTATGGACACCCATAGTCCGAAAAATAAATTAAAAAAAATGAATTATGTCTGGAACCCAAATTCGTCTTAAGTACTACATGACACAGCACTTGTGTGCACCAACCTCGATACAACTGTCCAGTGACAGCAACAAACGTGCCACCTTCCATGTGCGTTCACTGTAGCGCTGTGCAAAACATAGGTTACTCCTCTTGTACGGGTCGCAAGTTTGCTACTCAGTGTAGGAAACATTTTTTTCCGTCGCATAGTGGTTATTTATTTTAGACATTTTTTTTTTATGCACGGCATTCGGTACAGTTATTATGGTAGTTATTTTGATACTTTTATAAGGGTTATATTTACCAATCAATAATATGCTGCATATAAAAGCATGTTGTGTGTGGAAAGATGCGCAAGTGCGCCAGGCAGGAATAGTTCTCTCCCAATGGAAAAAAAAAGAAGAAAAAAGTAATATATATAGCATGAAAAATGCTAAAAGCATTAACAAAAACAATGTTTTGAAACATTTTAGGAATCCAATTTTGGGAAAGTTTGATTTTTTTGGAGGGTAAACTTTTTTCATACCTTTCAAAAACCGATCGAACAAGAAAATGGCAACCGCAAGGAATTGCGTGATATTCTCAGACAAGGTAACATTTTCTTCCACACGTAAGGGAAAGGAGATTGTCTATCGTTCAAAGGGGTCCAAATATGATGCAAAATACATGGCTTCACACTTTCATCACGGTCGGTATCCTATTGGGACTGAATATCAAGGGACGGTCTAGGTGTGCTTTGGCAGCTTGATGATTAACTGAACGGTGTTCAGAAGCGCTAATACTTGATTATATTTTGATTATATCTGTAAGAATGAGACATCCTGGTGGAATTTTTGTTTTTTATACAGGATAATCGTCCTGTCCACATATCTCGAAAGCTTTCAAATGTGTTTTCAGAGAGGCAGGATGTCAGAGTGGTAGAATGTCCTCCCTGTTCACCAGATTTTCTCCCTATTGAGAACGTATGGGCTGAGGTAAAAATGGAGCTGCGCTTCAATTTATCTGTAGATGGGTGAAGGATAACAGATGGCTTTTGGGCACAAATCAAGAATCGTTACTGCAGACATTTAACGTCTAAGTTCCAAAGATTGAGGGCAGTTATATGGTTTAGGGCTCATATAACCGAAATTAATTATGTTAATTGATTGTGTGTTACTTTTAGAAAATAATAGTTCATTTACACATATATTTTTAGTCATTTAACACGAGATGTTAGCAGAACTATGTTTTTGTGTGTATAAATAGGCCATATCTTCAAATGCCAAAGTTATATAAATTCTATATCATATTCTACAAATCATCATAAAATTAACAAAGATAAAAAGAATGGCAAGCAGCGCTAGAGTTGAACCTAGGAACTTTTGAGTGGGAGCAAGGCTTTCTTAACCTCTCAGCTAACGTAACTTTGTTCTGTGCTCTGGTTTCAATACTCATAAGTTAATTGTTGCTTTGTCTGTAACAGACCATTCTTCAGTTCTTTCGTGTGCATTGTGAACACAGCTTTTATGAAGACCACGAATCTCTTCGATAGACACATGGGATCTGGGGATGATTAATTTTTTGTGTACATTGTACATACATGCTAGAGAACGTAAATATATACATAAAAATATTCCTGGAAAACTGCATGTTACAGTAAGTTAAAAATCTTATATTGCTTTTGCATGATTTCTGTCGTTCAATATTAGGAATACTTACGAATGTTAAGTTTTATATCCTCTTCATTTTAATCGAGATAAACATTTGCCGAAATACTTACATTAAATAATTCGTTAAGTTTCAAAGGCAATAGAGTTGGTCAAATGTTTAAAAAGTGGATACTATATGCTGTTCTTAAAACTCCATGATGTAACATCCCGAGAGAAGTAGCTGAAAATCGACCAGACGTTACACAGTAACAAAGTATTTAAAATGTTAATCATTAATATGATATATTTCGGAAATGCCTTGTACCAAAAAAGATATTTGAAATAGAAGTTTTAAAATATCTAAATTGTTGACATATGTTTTATTATAAGACATAAATGGAGTTTTATTTGTGGAAGCTCTTTTAATACAGTGGTTCTCAACATCATGCTATATTGGGCGTCAAAGCCCGATTAATTTTACTCAGAGGCCTCTTTATCAGGGTTGAGGTTCTTTTACGTGCCGTAAATCTATGACACGGAACCTCCGAATACAGTTCCCTTCCGAGGGAAGACATGCCAAGGATTTTTACGCCCGGAAAAGATAAAATAATGGAACATTTCTTCTGGATGTAACAGACTTCATAGGATATTATCAAAAAATTCAAAATATTTACTGCTTTTGCAAACGTTGACATATTTGGAAAATGTTGTACGTAAAGTACAGCTTGGAGTTATAGCATTTTCCTTAAAATCTTTGTGTTATATCTTTGGAAGATGCTGAAATCAAAGACTAAGTCTCCTATTATTCGATATTTGATTTTGGTTTTCGAGTTATGCTGTTTACAGACACATTAATGGTACTTCGGTATATAGTTCTTTTTGTTTTATTTATTTTGCTCAAGTTGCCTCAAAACGTATAATTCTGTGAGATTTTTACATTTAACTTTTGGTGAAATTAAATAGCTTCTTTTCCTGCTTACTGTGGACAGTAAATGATCTAATGATCTGAAAATCGACCTACTATTAACTCAATTGTTTTTCTTCAATAATATTTTCAGCAACATTCATCTACTGTACTTAATCAATTCTGCTCCTTCTCTAAATGGGAGTTGAGGATAAGTATTATGAATACCATATCTAGAATTAATTAGTCAGAAACATTATGTTGCAAATGCACATATGTCAAATACTGATGTAGGCAAAAAAAGACAAAACTATATTCTGTTTTCTGATTAAAACAATAAACATTTGGATATGCTATGTTCCTTTAAACATAAAAAAAATATTGTTGATTCTTGAAACAAATATAATTAATAATAAAACTACACAGGTAGTACCGAGCCAGGTAGCTCAGGCATTTCGTCTGGGACTGGTATTAGAGAGGTCGAGGAATCGGTCGACGTCTCTTATTCGGGGATTTCTCGGGTCACCAGGCGAATGTTAGAGAGGTTCCTTCTTTCCCCCGAACTTCCTATCTCTTCATTTAATCTTTACTTCATCCCAACCGGTCTCTTCAAGGGTCATGTGTCGACAATAACTGCAGCGGAGGCGCAATTTTCGGGAAGTGGCAGTGGGATGGCGCTGGTGGTTGTTTGCGGACTCAGGTGAACTATCCGGATCTGAACCACGGGCTCCTTGCGCCCCCCCCCCCCCGCGTCGAGATGAACTGTTTGTGAAATAGAAACCCACCACGACGGGTCTCGCTCTGTCCAGATATCGGCTACTCTTTGAAGTTACAATTACTTCCTCCTTCCTCCAGGGGCCTGACGTACAATAAGCCCACGGCTGCAGTGTGAATACCCCTCTATAACGTACACACAACACACACACGGGGCACGCCTTCGTAGTATGGGTAACGTGTCTGCCTCACATTCAAGTGGCCGCGAATTCGAATTCCGGTTATGATGACTTGCCCAAATAAAGGTTTTTTCGGGGTTTTCCCTTATTCGTTTTCTCAAAACGAATGTCGAGTAATGTTAAGCTCAACGGATCCCTGGAGATTATTTGAGCATCACTTCACCGATTCCAGCCGTTGTCCGATATGACCAACCAAGTACACAAGGATAACTAATTTTATCAATGCAGCCAATGTGACACTGTTAGAAGAATTTGAAATTTCACCAGACCCTCTCTTTAACTTTAAGGAGATTTTCGAGTTGGGAACTACTCTGCCCTTAAGACGTAGTATGAGAATAGCTTCACATCCCATAACTGAACAAAGCCTAACGCCTGCTACAGTACCCTTGCTATAAAACTTGTTAACGCAAAGAGAATGCGTGCACAGCAGATAGGGGCGTCCATCCTGAAAATGGCGTTTATCTCTCGTTCGGGATTATGCACACCGTAGAGAAGAAGGTGGAGGGAGGAAGGTTTCGACTTAATGTCTGAAGATAGCGTCTCGACATGAAGTTTCTACAATAAGGCCTTGTCTTCCTTCAGTTGCTCCCCGTTTCCCTCCTCATCATCGCGCTTCACTTTATAATCGCATCCCATCAACGTGTCTGTAAGTTTGCCCTTTCGTGCCTGTAGCTGAAGATACTGAACACGATTTATATAATTAAAGCAGATTCTTAACAAAAACAGAATGTATTGATGACGAGCCTTCGCAGAGTTTGTCTATAGTGGTTAAACAACAAAAGCGATAGTTCCTAACCTATTTTGAATGTAGAGTTACTATTCTTGTGTGTGCATAACAAAGATTTAAAACAAAACCTACATAGGGGAATCCAACAATAATGTCACTGCAAATCTGTGTCTATCTCGAGTTTTATTGGAATTCACAATCAATAAGTATAAACATGACTGCGGATCCTCCTCGTATGGAGGACTTACACCCATCATCTCCTGGGAGCAGATGCGCGCTCTGGATCAGAGAGTAACTATGATGGGTGATCAGTCCATCAACTAGTATGAGTGAGGAAGAAAATGATATGAAATAGATGATAGAACAGATGGTGGAATGAATGTCACATGCGGTCCCCTGGGATTGACTCAGCCTGTCTCAGTGAAAGGCGAGAGGCCTAACCACTCGGCCACGGCGCCGAACATATTTAACTCAATTATTTAAACAAAAACATTTTTTTTACAAGTTAAAGAAACGAAAGCTAACAACGAACCAAGTTACATTTTTAATAGTAATCCAGAATTTTTATTCCCTCTTTTTTCATTGCTTTATATTTCTGTTGCATTCCTATTTACTTACTGTTTTCTTTCTACTTACAAATGCACATACATGTACACATACATGTACCCAAGGCGGGATCCGAACCCATGATCCCCTGCGCCACGAAGCACCAAAGCTAGGCACTTTAGCTAGCGCGGCCATTGGCATCAGCAAGCATTACTTCTTAAAAACATATACAATTGTTTCAACTATAAATCTTGGATAGATGTGTCCAGATGTACCGTAAACTTTAAGTATAAAGAAAAGGGATAATGTAATAAATCTATAGGTTTCGGTGTTAAGGGCAAATAATTCGACTCCTCCTTTATGAAATAGTCAAGCCAAAACTTTATAAAATTCTGTCATTTAGTGAAGATCCGAGGTAATCATGAAAATCTTGCACGTGCCTACTGCAAAACCTTGTACATTCTGCCTGGGTTCTTCATAAAATGACTGAGCTTTTTAGGAATATATCGTAGTTAACTTGATTCTATACACTATCTTACGGGACCAAAATAAAAGCTGGCAGATAACGAAACATTATTCCCGATTCGTTTATTGCATTTTATACGTTTCGTAGAATATCTCATAAAATAAAAAAGTATTGCTTCAGAGAAACAGTTTCTGGAAGACAATGAAAAAAAAAAAAAAAAAAAAACATATAAATCCCATGGATTTAAAAACAGTTCGCAAAATGAGTCTCCTAATATATTTTAAAATGAATGTTTTGTACACAGACACTTCTATTTACACTTGCATAAATTATTATTAGATATAACAGAACAACTCACAAGGAACCTTGGCTTCCGCCCGGCCGCTGCGTTCCCCATCTCGGTCCAGGACAGACGTCATGGATGGGGATAAATTATTATTAAAAACACTTGTTCTTCATGTTGATATAAATGAGCATTTCCAGCTACTGCCTGAATATATATTCATTCCTTGTGGATACAAGAGGATATGGGGAATACATAGGATTTAAGCGATAGTCAAATTTATTAAGAGCGAATCATTATATAGTACCTTTATATCCGTTTTCTGTGTGACCATAAGGGGAAAACAAACAACATTAACAAAATAACGAAAAACGGCTTAACATTAGAGAAAATTATTAAGTATTGAACAATCCAAATCCAAAACAAAGAATACGTTGAAAATGTTTTGCGATTTAATGGGATCTATATTTTTGTATGCTAACAATCTCCTACGGTTTAAAAATCATGCAAAATCTTTCTGGATGAACAAGAGTTCAGGCGCTGTTTAAAAATGTTTATAATATACATATGTTTTGTCATCCAGAAAGGCTTTGCATAATTAGTAAACCATAGGGGATAGACAAAAATCTCGTTCAAGTTCCAAATGTGCATTATGTCAATTCTTTTTATGGGATTAATCATTTTTAGAGTTTTCCTTGTTTTATTTACACCCCGCATTTAACTGCAAGGTCCTTTCGGTGGCATTCTCCTTTGAAACACGCGTATGTGTATTGCTGTCGGGATTCTTCTAATGTTATAATAGAGAGCTAAACGGATATAAATACAGAAATACTTCATGTCATTATAAACAATCAGAAATTACATATTAATATGTTTTCAAAAGTTCAGGGATGAAAATTACTCACTACCAAAGTTTATTATATAACATTCCAAGAGTCTGAACATGTGAATGATAGTGTCAATATGTGTGTCTGCGTGTGAGGTTGGGGGGTTTCATGTATAGCCCCCTCCCCCAAAACCAAAATATAATAACAACTATCAGTTAACACCATTGCTGATTCGGAATACGTTCCTAAGATAATTTGAATACTGCTTCTAAAGACTAAGAATAAACGAAACAGTTAAATTAAATACAATTAAGAATTAATGGAGCACGTAAATGCATAATTATTTTTGCTTTCTTTACACTTACTGTGAACATAGTGTATAGCGGAAGTATTGTATTCCGCTCAAAAATCCTATACCGAGATTTCACCGGAAATACGTGTTGGGACCTCCTGAAAACCCCCCAAAAAATTCAGAAAAAGTTCCGAGTGTGTCTGTCTGTCTGTCTGTCAGTCAGTCTGACTATCTGTGTGGTTGTGGACAGCATAGCTCGAAAACAAAAAGACCTTTAATTACCAAGGATGCGACACAAATATTTTCAAGAAAATCCCCACCCCAAACTACACTTTACATGGGCAAAGCTTCGAAAATTTTCATTTTCTCAAAAATAACTCTAACGATTTTGATTAAAATCTTTTATATTTAATATATTTAAATGCCAAAAAAGAAATGTATATTTTGATTTTTCTGGACAGCCTCTAAAGACCTATTTATCTGGTTGATTTTTATTGGATTTTGCATAACCATAAGAGATAGACAAAAACTTACTACACAAATCATGTACATCACAATAAAACACACAATTTATGTTATATACATTTTTTGTTGAATTGATCGTTTTTGAAATATTACTTGTTTCATCAAAAAAGCGTATACTTTTCTCATATGAATTTGTCAACTCCTGTCCATACAAACAAAGGAACATAGCAACCAGCTTTTGACTATCACTTTAACCTATGGTACCCCCTTATTTCGCTTCTTCTTACAAGGAAACAAGTAATAATGCGCTAATTTTTTCTCGATTAACATGAAGTAAGTAAAAGCATAAGCTTTTCAAGAATAATTTGTTGCAGAGATGTAGAGAAAGCCATGTGAATGTAACACATAAGGTTCTTTCTGACAAGAATTGTTTAAAGTTCTTAAAATTAATATATTAATGTATTCCTTACAAACTGGCGTTATAGAATTTCTGCTAGTCAACTGAAAGGAATAAATTAATGATAAGGTCAACTAAGGCTAACAAACATGGGATTGTTCAGAATGTTATTCATTCATGTGCTACCTCGACGTAACAGGGGAATTCACTCTCCGAAAGTCGATGGAGAATAAATAGATTGTTGATGGAAAAAGAAAGGCAGCATTTCTTCTAAATTATACATTCCCTAATACGATGCTGTCTGTCCAATTGACCTCCAGTTAGTCTGATTATCTTAAGGTAATGCATCTATGATACTTGACCAAACATTTTGTAATAAAATGGTATTAATTCAATGGTATATAGTAATCATTCAAGTGCATCTGGACACTACACATTCCTGTGTAAATAAAATCAATTTACTACAGTCTTGGTACTATGAATACAGGATTATGAATGTTTTGTAGCTTTATCCCTATCACCATTTGGAAAACTTTCTCAATAACTTAAAACAATGCGTTTAAAAACTGTAGTTATTACAAAGATAGCTTATTTTATTTTTATATTAATGGTTTTTCAGATCATCTCCCCTATAAGGAGAAAATAGAAAGATTAACTATTTGATTAAATATCTTTCGTCATAGGTGTCACATTTCTGGAAACATTGAAAGAATTTAAGATAACATGTTCACAAAAAATAGTTAAAATATCACTCCATAAAATAAAAAAACAACTCCACAATCTCAGAACACTATATATTTACGTGGACAAAAAGTTATGATGTTTTAAGCTTATTTCTATATATTTTAATTATTATAGCTTGTTTTTACTGTTTTCAAAAATAGCTTCACATGACGCTAGCGTTTTTTCTAAAGAGTAATATTTTTAATTAAACTCTTTATTAGCATGTAAATCTATTTTATGCATGCATTTTGTTTACCCTATTAGTTTGGGAGAAAATGAATGCTGAAACTACTAACTCAAAGCTTAGCTGAAAAATTATAAACAAATATTATTATTGTTTAATAAGCATAACTAACAAATGTTAATGTCGCTGTTTCTTTAACATTTAATTAACAAGATTCAATTCATTTTCCGATGATTTATTAAGAAATAATAATATTTATTCTTTATTTTTACAAGAATATTCCTGCAAAATTCAAGATATTCGTTTCCTTTACCTAAAAATATCTTGAAATACATAGCAGTTTAGCAAAAATTGTTAGAACCATTTTTAGAAAATCAAAGTTCTGGAAATAAGTTCCATGTAAAGGGTAGTTGGGGTAGAGGGATTTCCTTGAAAACATTCGTGTCGCACCCTTGCAAGCTACTGAACTGAAATATCAAGTTTGGAATTTAATCGACCTTTGTTTTTTAGCTATATTGCCCACAAACAAACAGACCGACAGACACAGACACACATACAAACACATACACTCCTGGATAAATTTATAACATTTTTTTTTATTCAATGAATTTCAAAACGTATATCTATCTCCAATGAAATCTCGGTAACAATATTTGGGTGGAATACAATACCTTCTATATCCACTATATACATTGTGCATACCTGCTAAAAAAAGTAAAAATGAATGATCAGGCGTGTGGATCAAGATTTGGGTACACCTAGTAAGAAGCAAATGGATAATACAGGCCGGAACTGATGAATATAGCACATTATTATTGAAAGAAGAAGAAGAGAAATCTGATGTGCTGCATTCACATGACTTTCTCTACATCTCTTTACCAAATTATTGCTAATAAGCTTATTCTTCTATTTAATGCTAAACATTATCAGAAACTGTCTCATTATTTAGTTCCGTTATAAGTCGAAGGGAAATAAAGACATTCAATAAGATAAACCAACGGTCAAATGAATTAGAATGGGTTGCTATGGGATTGGAAACAGTTTCTTTGCATGGCCAAGAATCAGAAAAGTTTAAGTAGGTATATTTAAAAACTGAAATCAGTGACAAAGAATATCGTAAACGATATGATAAAAGTGCATAAATATGACATAAATTGTGTTTTAAAGTGATCTACGTTGTTTGTGTAGTAAGTTTGTGTCTATCTCTTACAGTTTAACAGTTATGCATAATTCAATAAAAACATCCAGGGTAAAGAGGTCTTTAGAGGCTATTTCCAGAAAATTTAAGATACACGTTTTATTTTGCATGATATGTTAAATATAAGAGATTTTAATCAAAATAGAGCCATTTTTGAAAAAATAAAAATGTTCAATTTATTTTTCCATGCAAATGGAGTTTGGTGTTTCGTTACGAAAATTAGAATCAAGTTTGGTATTTAATGGTCTATTCGTTTTCGAGCTATGCTCTCCATAGACACACACACTCACACACACACACAATACACGGATATTTTTTTTTTAACTCAGGGGGTCCTAGAACATGTATTTCTGGTGAATTCTCTGTATCGAATTTGGGTGAAATACAATACTTCCTCTAAACACTATGTATATGTAGAAAAAATTCGTACTTATGTAATAATACTGATAAACATTGTGTGAACTGACGCGAATATTTCTCCAAACATTTGAATCTGTGACCCAGGTCAGCCGAAACGTCGATTGTCCCGCGAGTTTGGGATTTGGCGTTTGTGATCTGACAGGCGAGGCTCACGGTACGGGGGAGGGTATGGGGGAGGTAGGACCAGTCACTGCAGTTGACGTCTCCCATAAATAGGAGCGCCGGGTCTAATCAATTACTGGCACATGGGTATATTGTGCCCTGTTCCTTCTGGTAAGCATTGAGGGGCCCAAGAGGGCGATTTATACGGCTCAAGGGGCTGATTTTCACCTCCGTCCCTTCCTCAAGGGACGCGGAGACTTCTCATGCAAATAAGCGTCGAGTTTATGACCGAGGTAGCAGCACGATGATGGTATCTGGGGACCGTTTCATGAGAAACTCATACTCCTTGGAACAACTTTGCATCGCGCATTGTGTGTAAACTATCCTCTCGGTGGTTACACTTAGACCACCTTACCACAATGAGAATTGCATTGAGATTATCGTAAACTCAATGGATAGCATTCAATAAATTGATCTCCTTTCCACACAATTTGCGCACACTACAGGCTCCTTCAGTGCCTTCCATACAAATGAATTGGAAACAGACGAAAACTGCCAATTAATAAATTGATAAAGTTCTCATTAGGGAACACATTTCTCTGATTTTCATGTTCTCCCCTAGCCATTTGTACTTTCTCTGCGCGTACTATGTACATAGTGTATTAAGAAGATATTGCATTCCACCCAAAAAATCGATACCGAGATTTCACCGGAAATACACGTTTTAGGGATCTCCTAAATAAAAAAAAATTAGAAAAAGGTCCATAAGTGCGCGTGTGTGTGTGTGCACAGCTCAAAAACGAAAAGACCGTTGAATACCAAATGTTGTATTTAAGTTTAGTATCTTTCAAGGATGCAACACGAAGATTTTCAAGAAAATCCTCCCACCTCTAAGTACCCCTTACATGTAACTTTTTACAAAAATTTTAATTTTCTCAAAAAAATATCGTATATTAAAGATATCTACCTGACAAATAAAATGTGTATCTTGAATTTTCTGGGAATAGCCTCTGAAGACTACTTCATTCTGGATGAATTTTACGGAATTTTGCATAACTGCTAAACCGTAAGAGATGGACAAAAACTTACCACAAAAAATGTAGAGCACGATAAAATAAACAATTTATATCATATACAATTTTTTTGTGGAGTTGATCGTTTGACATATTCCTTGTTATTGGTTTCAGCTTTAAACGTACACTTTTCACATACAGGAATTTGTCAACTCCTATCCATACAAACAAAGGAACTTCAGTCACATAGCAACCAACTTTTGACTATCATCTTAAGGTATGGTACTCCCTTATTTCACTTTTACTTACAAGGAAGCAAGTAATAAGACAATTTCTGCTATTTTGTTCTCGATTAGTACGGTTTAAATAGAAGCATAAGCTTTCTAACAATAATTTGTTGCAGAGATGTAGAGAAAGTTATGCGAATGGAATACATCAAATTTTTCAAACTTTCAAAAGACACTAGAAGTAAAATGTTGATACTTTCGATAAAAACGAAAATAACATTTAATAGCAAATAGTCATTGAATCTTTCGAGCATTCATAGAAAATCAGAATGTAGTTGCCCCACTTCCATCTTGATTATACTTTGCAGCCATTTAAAGATCGCACAATATATCTGTTTCCTAGTATACTATTTTATAAAATAACATTTTTTTTCAAAATACATTTTCACACTTTAAAAATGTTCCCGCTTCTTAGTTTTTTTTAAATAAACTAAAACTTCTCAGAATGTGCAAATCTATCTATTGTAATATTGCAGGCGGAAAAATTATCCTATCTTCATTAGTAATTTTTAATTGAAATAAGATATTTTTATGAAAAAGATATTAATTTTAGAGATTACAATTTTAAACATTTAATACAGTATGATCTTGCAGTAACTTTTGTCACTGCAATATCAGCATCTTAACATTTTAACTGGTTCAAAGCTCCAATTAACAAAAATAATAGAAATTTCTCAAATTTTAGGGCGTGTGGAACATTAGATAATGTATCGTATTTACATAATAAAATAAATGAAATAATGTATATTTTTCAACCTATATATTCATATTATAATAATAATTATAATTTTCAGAAAAAGCTGTAAAACATTTATACCTTTAACGTATTTCTCTCAGTGTACCTTAACTGCATGTTTTATAGCAGGTTGATGAAACTAACGTGGTTTTATTGGGCATTTAAATGCATAATCTCATATTTCAGTAGTTATCTGCCATATTAATTACAACTCTCAATATAATTTCATGTCTTATATGTGATATAAAAAAGTTACAGTTACCTGGTTAATCTGAAAATTTTCAGAAATTATTAAAAATAACTATTTTGTTTAGAAATTTATTTGCCAATTGCCTATTATGGATTTTCTATTTCTTTGTATCAAATTATCGTTTATAAGCTTATTCTTCTTACTTCATGTAATCGAGATAACAGAATGGATTTATTACTTGTTTCATTGTAAGTATAAAGAAATAAGAGAGTAAATTAGGCTAAAGAGATAGTAAAATCCTTTAAAAGCTGGTTGCCATATATGTAGTTGAAATCCGTTTCTTTGTACGGCCAGGAATTGGCAAATTCTCGTATGAAAAAGTTTTAGGTATTAGAAACTGAAGCCAATAACAAGGAATATTTCTGAAATTGTTAACTGCATGAAAAAATGTATAATGCTTAAATTGTGTGTTTTAACGAGGTCTGCATTTTTGTTCAGTAAGTTTTGGTTTATCTCTAACGGTTTATCAGTTATGCAAAATTCAGTCAAATTCATTTACAATAAATAGATCTTCAGACGCTATTCCCAGAAAAGTCAAGATATATATTTTATTTGCCTTGAAATTTTTTTTAAAATACGGTATTTTATAAAAATTATTAGAGCAATTTCTGAGTAAATAAAAATTTTCGAAATTCTTTCCATATTTACCAAGTTTGATATTTAAGCGATTGTTCGTTTTCTGAGTTATGCTGTCCACAAACACAGACACGCAGACACACACACAAGCAGACAAACATTGAAAACGCTTTATCTAAAAGTGCTATTTCTAAGTCAGGGATCCTTTAAACATGTATTTCCGGTGAAATCTCAGCATCAAATTTTAGGTTGAATAAAATCTCTTTTCTACCTACAATGTGTATTGTACATACGTGAAGAGAAAGTAACAAACGGAATAACGTAGAAAGGCATATGAAAGTAACACTTCTGGTTCTCAGGAAACACCATTTTCACTAATTTATTCATCTGCTGGATTGGTTAATTAGAAGGAAAACATTTCCTCCTACAGCAATATTTTGGCCTGTAGTTGTCAAACTATTAGTTTATTTGGAAACGGAAAACTAACTTAAGTATATTTTAACTTTTAAAAATGTCAACAGCAAATAAAATATGCTAGCAATTTTTGAGATTCCTATGTGCTGTTCAGCTTAATGTGTACCTAAAATTTATTTCACTGCAGTGCTACAAAAAGGTTTACACAGCAATGAAAGCGCAAGCAGTTCGATAGCAACGTTAACCATTTATACGAGTCTCCGTTAGCAAAATGGGCTGATGAAGAGCTGTATGGACCTCGCAATAAACATACATCATTTTTTCACTCTTTTCGGACCTACATTTTTTAACAAGGAAATTATTGAATAAACAAGATTCCCTGTAAGTTGTGACAAAAGTGGTTTCGTAAACTGCGATACACATTTTCCTGTGTGAATTTTGTCTTCATAATTAGGAATTTAAATATCTGCACTCATATGTTTACTTCTCTACTATGTACATTAAGTATAGAGAAGGTATTGTATTCCATCCAAAAATTCAATACCAATATTTCACTGGAAATACATGTTTTGAGACCCCTTGAATAAAAATAAAAGCTTTTTATAAAAATGAGCGTGTGTGTGTCGGTCTGTTGACAGCATGACTCAGAAAAAAAAAGACTTGGTATTTAATTTTATACTAGTGTGTTTCCTCATTTCCGTCCTACTTACAAGGAAGGTAAGTAATAAGACGATTTCTGCTAATTTTATCTCCAAGTAAATAAAGGGAAAATTTTTAACAATAGTTTGTCACAAACACGTAGATAAAAGTCATGTGAATGGAACATAACAGATATTTTTAAGAAAAAAATCTTGTTCTTCTATCCACTTAATGCTAAAGAAATAAATATTAGTAAAAATGGTCTTGTTACTTATTTCCCTGCAAATAAAACCTACTTTCATTTATAGACAGCACCATGGCCGAGTGATCAGACCACTTGTCTCTCATATAGACGGCCCGAGTTCGATCCCAAGCGATAGCATGTGAGATTTGTGGTGGACAAAACGGCGTAAGGGCGAGTTTTCTTCAAGTTCTTTGGTACCCCCGGCATCACATTCCACCGGTGCTCCATCTTCATTCATGTATTAGGTATCACCACCTGCGGTGCCACAGCAGTAAAAATAGGTGTTAAATGCTATAAAAAACTTTTCACATATATTTTACATGCATTTATATTTCAGTGTGCTCCTCTTAAATTGCAGACGGACACATATGAAAATAGAATGATTTAAACAGCCAATTTTAATGACGTTATTTGACTTTGGGCAATCTTAACATGGAGATAGAAAGGAAAGAATAAACATGTTAAACATTCTATTAATTGAGAGAGCTACATTATTTCCCTTTTTTACCTATCATAGTGCAGAAACCAAAAATGTAGCCGACCCTCAAGCTTATTTATATCCCTTTGTAGCACCATAATCTTTATCAAAGCCGCCTAAAATTGATTGGTGATTGGATAACACAATGAATTCACTCGAGTTTAATTATTTCATCAAGGGTTCGAAAGTTTTATATTGGTAACGATATCATGCAGTATGTAACCAAACAAAAACGAAGGGATATAAAAATGTAGAGTTGAGAGGACAAACGATGGACGTAATGAAAGTGCCATTAACAAACAGACAAGGGCTATATCGATCTACTTGAAGCTGTCATTCCCATATTTGCTGATATTATTTGGCATTTTTTCCTGTCCCTCTTTCAATCTTCTCTTTTTGCCCTGCGTTGTTTGCGATTGCTGCTAATGGTCCAAATGAGACAGTTAGCCAGCTGTCCATGCTGAAGCTACATTTAGACCAATAGGATAGAAAAAAATCGCGACTCCATGCCTATTAAAAATATAACCAATCATTTTTTTGTTTCCGTCATGAAATATCACGCGACGCTGCCAGCGAGATGATTGCTTGTCAAACCCATGCCACACGCGTATCATTGCTTCATTAGCACCCAATTGCCCAAAATACAAACACACACATTTCACCTCCCCCGCCAGTTCCACCAAATAATCAATTAGAGCCTGAAATGAGTTCCCCAGCGAAGTAGGCAATACGAACGCTTCTAACACCAGACTGCTTACGACATAACAAGTTAAGCGACTATAAATAAGCTGCAGGTAGTTCTTGTAAATGGTTTATGTAATCTGACGAATTTATCTTCATTTGAAGATTACGCAGAGCTCTATTTTAGAACAGAAACACAAAATCCCATGTGGTGCATTCCCATGACTATTCACAAAACTCCGATTATTCTATAGTCTTTCATATATTGCGCAATATTTACTTTCTCTACACGCACTGTGTACATAGTATATAGAGAAAGTATTGTATTGGAACCAAATATTCGATACCGAGATTTTACTGGAATACCCCCTGAATCCAAAAAAATAGCATTCGTAGAACAATGTTCCTGTGTGTGTCTGTGCGCGTGCGTAAGTGTGTACAACACGAAAATTTTCAAGAAAATGCCCACCACCAAGCACTCTTTACATGGAAAAAAGCTTCATAATTTTTATTAAATATCGCATATTAAGGATACTTACATGAAAAATAAAATGTATATTCGGAATTTTCTAGAAATACTCTCCGAAGATCTCTATATTCGGATATAGTTTGCTGAATCTTGCATAATTGTTAAATTCGCCTCAATGCATAAAGCACCTCATCCGCAAAAACCTCGGTGCAGAGGTGCTGCGCACCGTGCAGTGGTGGCTCAGATATTTGCATTGCGGAAGAAACACGGGTGAAGCGGGAGAGAGGTCGTGCGTGAGGCAAGCAACAGAGAGAGAGAGAGAGAGAGAGAGAGAGAGAGAGAGAGAGAGAGAGTACTATTGCTCAAAATCTAGGAGTGAACCTTGGCACTCAACAAAATAGGGAACTTGCACCGCGCAATGCACTGGCACATACATCCTGACAAGCACTGGCGTAGATAATTTAATGTTTAAGAAAGATAACGCTGTAAATGTTTGTGCATTGCAACGAAAAAAAGAGTTGAATTGTTCCTGTCGCATGACTTCTACTAACTCATCCACAAACACACTTTGCACACAAAAGAGTATTCTTTTAACTGCTACGTGCTAATCGATTAAACAGTAGAAGAAACGGTCTCATTACCTGCCTACTTGTAAGTAAGTAGAAGGAAAATACGGGAATACAAAAGACTAAAGCGATAGCTATCGCTATGTGAAATAATTTAAATTTTGTTTTCTCTTATATTCTTGGGAATAAAACAAGATAGATGAAAGGAAGTTAATTTCCCGCTTGAGAAAATTTAGGTAGTTTAAAATTGAAACCAATAAGAAGGAATGTCTTGGAAATGGTTAACTTTCTAAAAAATGTATATAATATAAATTGTGTGCTTTAATGTGATTTATATTTTTTGTACAGTAAGTTTTTGTCTACCTCTTACAGTTACGAGTCATCCATAATGTGACCTCTTTAGAGGATGTTCCAGATATGCATTTCCTCTGTAATGGCAATATCTTAAAGAATGACATTTTAATACAGGAGTCGTTGGAAACATTTTTGAGAAAATAAATACGTTCGAAAAAATGTTCTATATAAAGTGTAGGGGGATTTTCTTGAAAATCTTCGTGTCGCATTGTCGGAAGATACTATACATAAACTCCAAGTTTGGTATTTAACCGCCTTTTCGTTTTTGGGCACTCACGTGAATTTTTCTAAAAGTGCCCTTTTTTAGGATTCAGGAGGTTTCAAAATATGTATTTCCCGTGAAATCTCGGTATATATATATGTTTTAAGTGCAATACAATACCTTCTCTATGGCTATGTAAATTGTATGTACCTGTTAGAGAAAGTAATAGGGCGCTGATAGGATATGTTCACAGCTTAGACGTATGAATTATGTTTGGCCATATTGCTGTATTTTCTCTGCTGATATAGTAGAAAGAATTGTGTTTGAGAACATAGATATGCTCTCTTCTCCCTGACAGATTTAAAACGCTTCAAACTGGTGTGTATTACTCCATTTTACCTATTTTGGATACTTTGGATACCCTCATAACATTCTCTCTCTAGCTTGTACAGCGAGCAGTAAACATAAACCTGTCAAGTTTGGTTGATAGGTTGTGGATCGTCCTCTGTGGTCAGCTTCAGCGTGGGACGATCCTGTGAGCCTGGAATTGTTAGGAATCTCTGCGCGTCTCTGGTCAGTCTGACTGGGGCATGTAGTCTCCTGTGTTTTCCTTTATCCCTTCCTACTGAAAGGTGGTAACCGCAATGTATCTATGTAAGTTTAAGTCACTAAGAGTCTTCTTCTTTTGTATAACCTTAACCCTACCCAAACGGGTGAAATAGAAAACGGAACGAATAAGAAGGAAATATTGTACACTCGCTCGACCAAACAGAGAGAGAGAAAACAATTTTTTGTCCATTTCTGGTGTTATTATATATAGCAATATTCCTAAATACACTGTAACGATGCCGCACGTGATCCCTTTGAGAGGCATATCAAAATTTTGCTAATAACTTCTAAGTTTTACATATTGTGAGTCACACGTCTTGCAAGTTCACACGGATAACGACTGCGTCAAGTCCCTTGATAGATTCTTCTGTGAGCGCACTCACCATGGGGGTAATCGAGAAGAAACAATGGGTTTCTGTATCTCCTTGGGGCTGTTTGACTTGCTCTTATGTGGACGAAAAGGAAAACGCTTCCTTAGGTCACGTAAACTACGAGCAGGAGCTTCTGTAAACAAAATAACAAGAGGGAGAAGGGCACGAAGACCCTTCAAGCCACAAACTATCGAAGGCGTTTGATGAAATACGCGAGGCAAATAAATGAGAGCTGTTGCGTTAAACAAAGTAAATGAAGAAAGAAAGAGAAGATTAGATACACTTCCACAACTTCATGGGTACAAAACCTATACTTACTCGAGTTATTTTAAATTAAATTATGTCACACTTAATGATAAGTATTTTATATATTGTGATCAGGTTACAAGTGATATTATTTAATTGGCTAAAGGAAGTATAAGTATAAAATAACGGGCGTCTCAAAACTCTCCGCTCGGACGCTTGTGCCTGTGGATACGTTCGGAAAGGAGTTGTGGAGGAGGAGCACTATTTATTTTTAATAATACTGTGAGAAAGTTTTGCTTTTAGTGTGGTAGTAGTTCTGAAGTGAAGACAACCATTGAAAAGAGAGCGTTTTAGTTGAGGACATAGTCATTAACAGTGATCAGTTTTAAGAAAATGTAAAACGTAAATTTCATGAACGTTTAGCACACAACGTTTTCACGCTTTTCATCGTGAGTCCTTTTTAGATGTAATTACTAAATTTCAAATTCCCTGAAACTGAATAATGCTCCAAAAAAGGCCAGGTCTAAACTTTCAACAGGCCAAATTGGACAGAATTTAGGAGGTAATGTTAAGGACCCGCACTAAATAATGCAGGAATTAGCACAGGAAGCAACTGTTTTGTTGATGGCGGAACGAGCCGTCAGTAAGAAAATGAAACTGCATCCCTAAAAATGCACAGTTTTCCCAAAATAAAAATTAACCAAAGAGAATCTCAAATTTACACGGAAAACCCTGCACAAAGTGTTATATAAGGGCAAAACGGTCGAACTCTTCATAAAATTATTAGGACAGCATTTCTAACTTCTTCTGTAAGTAATTAACCTCAGTTTCAGTTCACCTTTATTTACAGTAATAACTAGCGATATCCGTTACCAACCGAACTGTGATGAGTGATCGTGCTAAGGCATTCATCTCCCTGCGGAGACTTATTTGACATCCTTTGTGTAGGCATACATTTTGGGTATTTTCAAGGTGTATTAACAATATGCCTTAAATTGTGTTTGAAATGCTAAACTAAAAAAACTTTAGCAGGAATACTGTTTGTTTACAACCTAAATTAATGTGCAGTGTAGCATACAGAAACATATTGAAAGAGACATTCATTAACAGTGCAAGGTTGGCTAAATGCGACTTGTTGACATAAAAACAATAAAAAATCATATAGTTGCAGTTTAGGATGAAGCAGGTGTTTTGTTTCCAGTGCTTTATTTTGTATTGACGAAATCTAGGGCCTGTACTTATTTCATATACTGTTATTTTTGGACACTGTATATTACAAAATTTCGATAAACCCTCAATTTAATCACTCAGGTTTGTGGACTGTGAAACTGTGAATCCATGTAGAGTTTCTTGTTGGAGAAGTTGTATTCATTGTATCCGAAAAATCATAGGCTATACCAAAGACCAGAATTCTAGCGATATCAGTATCGTGTACTATGACATAATATTTAAGAAAGGAAAAATCTTAGGAATGTGCTCTTCAGGGATTGATTACTAAATAAAGGTACAAAATCTGAAACAGAAGTTCGACAGTTGGACATCATGTTTGTGTCAAACCATAGCTATTGATTAAATGTGGCATTGTTGCAAAGTTTAAAGTACAGTTCCACACTAAACTTCTTCAGTACAAAACAAAGTCAATCAAGTAAAATATTTATGGCAATTTAGACATCGAAGTAACAGAACACAACTTGAAAAAAAAAAAAAGTTACTGCAGTGGTGATATAAAATCGGCGCAAAAAAATGTACCGACTTTAGATAGTGCATTCATTCATAATGACAGCACACCCTGGGAATGTTTCAACCAATATGCCACGCAAATACAAATGAGAAATGACATCTCATTCCACTATAGTCCACACATGAATCCAGTGGGCCTCAAGTTACTCTCAAAGTTAAAAAAAAAAAAAAGCCAACAACAAAAAAAACAATGCCTGAGTTCTGTGTTTATTATGTGGAAGAGCTTGCACTACAAGTTATCTTGGCATTCGACAGATGAACTGGTTTATTTGATGGAATAATAAATCATCCAAGAGTTTGAGAATTAATCACTGATAACCTTTGGCAACTAGATATATTGAAAGACTGGAAATGAATACTGAAATATTATACTTACAAAGTAAAGGATTGTGTGAGCTATTTTAGAAATCCTACAATAACCAACGGATGTGTTACATTCATAAGACTTTCATATTATTTTTCGTTTACTAATGGAGTAAATAAGTTTTTCCTACGAAATTTGTAATCCAATTCCCTTAAATTTAGATATTTATAGAAATAGCTACACTATATATTTTGTTAAAGATACGAAGAAAATAGCGATAGGAAAATGTTTGAAATTTACATCTGTATTTTGGACTTGAAGTTCCATAGCCTTTAGATGCAATTGCAGAAACAATTAAATGTTGAAAAGATTTTTAAAGGAATGAGTAATTCGCAGTATTAATAACAGATATCGGAAATGGTTTACGACTCTAAACAATTATTGGATAAATTGAATATTTTAAACAGATCTACAATTTTGTCTAGTGCATTTTTGCATATCGCTTAACGTACAGCTGTTGTACCTACTTGAAAACTATTCTATAAATCTCAAAATATACATTTTATTTTTCAGAAAATATCTTTAGTATACGGCATCTTAATCAAAATTGCTAGAGCTATTTAAGAAAATAAAAAATATTGAAACACGTTTCATGAAAAGGGTAATATGGTGGCAGGGGATCTTTTGAAAATCTTCGTTAACAACTTTGGAGTATTCTAAACTTATCTACAAAATTTCAAATTCATCCCATTATTCGTCTCTGTTCACACCGAGCGGAATGGTTCAGGCGGTTTGGGCTTTGGTCAGTGTTCTGGAGATCGCGGACTCGATTCCCGTAACTGATCTACCTGGTCCATGAGTTTTGGGCGGTTTCCTTGAGTCCCAGGCGAGTTGGATAGATGAATTTCATCTCCCAAATTTTCTGGTTCACCATTTCCTGTTTCCACCATTTCCTAACCACCTCTTTCATTATTGAAGGACCAGGTGATGCTGTTCGGCGTTTTGCAGCTGGATGGTGATTTGGACATTGTTATCCTGGCGTGGTTGTTGGGAACTTCCTGTAAGCAGGATCTAGGGTGGCGTCAGAAGCATTTAACGGTAACCGTTAGAAACTGCACCCATGCTTGCGTCCGCCGTCATCCGGATGTGATCGCCTTGTAGTCTATCCCCTCATCCGGGGTCACGTAAATGTTCTGCCTCAGAGTCTCAGGGTCCCACTGTGACCGGTCCTATGCGTTCAAAGACTCACAGCTACACACATCTTATTCTAAAAATGTTTTTTTTATTCGTCTCAAAACTTATATTTCTAGTGAAATATCAGCAGAGAAAATTTTAATGGAACGCAATAGCTTCTCTAACTACTGCGTAGTGACAGTAAAGAGCAACCGGGCTTTTCAGATAATTTTCTATTGACTAGACAACTGATGTGAGTATGTACGAGTTCACCGAATCAAATAAAATGAAAATGAATTGAGTTTTTAAAATAAAAAAGATCTCCAGAATGACAGAACCGACTGCAATGAATTTACATTATAAAATAATTAGCCTCATGCCTAAAGAACACCTTATGTTATACAGAATGAACCAGTACGTCACCGACCATTTTTCAGTGAATATTCAGTGCTACCTTCTTAGCTGTCTAATACGAAGATAGCAGACCCATGGACTCCAGTGACTCGTTTCAGAATAGCAGTTTAATTATGATTTATTTAGTGTCTTAAACCAATTGCCTTATTTCTGTGAAAGCAACAACGAAGAAACTTGTATAATATGCGGTAATCAAAACACACAACATCCCTCAAACAAAACGCGTACACTTTTATAACAACGTATTCAATTTGACCCGTCAGTATACAGTAATTTAAACACATGTAAAATGTTCTCTTAAAGACATTAAACATTGGATTACTGCAGAGTGAACAGTGACACACAATCGATGTCTACTGTTTGGCGTACTACATTCGCGGTCATGAAAATCGGCCGGAGTCTTGTGAACTCTTCACATGCCGCGGAGAAATCCATTAATGTTATGTCAGGAGACCAAACTGGCCATGAATCAGGACTTCCGAGACAATCTATTATCGTCCAACTGTACATCAATGTAGTTTCTAACACCGAGTGCAAACTGTACCCCGTGATGTTAAAACCACATAAGTTGCCAAATTCTCAGCAACACATCTGTGGAAGGATATGCTAGAAGAACGCTTTGTACAGGATTCCATAAAATGTATCAGGAATGCCAATCCCAAAGCGATGGACAATACCATTCACAGCAAATTAACCAGGACAGCGATTGGATTTTTATAATCTCATATAAACCTAATCGTAATGTTTAATATTGCTCTCTCTTGTAAACTAGACCTCAACTGATAATAACCAAATACAGGAGATATATGTTTTACAACCATAGTACATTTTCTGGCAGTGCACTTAAGCATGTACTTATTCAGAAACCAATGGAAGCTTTAGTAAACAAACTATCAAACGTCTAGTAGCAAAACAGCTTACACAGAAACACATTTTTTGCAAATTTGTTCAGAAAGTTACCCACAACCATCACACCATTACAGTCCAGTTGTATGGAGTTGAACTGAATGTGTGCGGCATGTAGAAGGGTTGCCAATACGGATATACTAATCCACGAGAATCCTTACTGAAATAAAAATGAAAAGTAAGTGTAATGAAAAGAATTCAGGGTTCTATGAGATGAATCGCACACACGCTGCACTTTTACAGCCCAACAAATGTCATTTGCTTAGAGATGTAAAGTGGAACGAACTTTTTCGCATTACAAATCTTGTTTGTCGGAATGTAGAATGAGGTTTTCATTTGAAAAGCTTCAGAATTACACATAGTTTTCAGTAATACGCTGCAGATGAGTAAAGATTTAGAAAGATTTAGTTTAATCTCTACTTTCGTTTTTATCTGTTAAAAGTCTGAAGATATTTAAAAAATTAATGTTATTATTTGAACATTATTTTACATTCGGTCAGTAAATATTACAATTCATGATATAATTGCTTGGATGTTTTCATAATGTGAAGGAAATCAGTCAGGGTCAGGCTTATATATGTAGCAATTTATACATAATGATCTGATTTTACGAATGTCTCATTAGTAATTTTTGTTGTTCTCTGGAAACAGTACAATATACTTGACAACAGGTTTGTTTACCTCTGATCCTTACGTTTTATTAATGATTTGTTTTGATGCGGCGAGATGTTCGGTAGCAATCTAAATTCGGGACAAACTTCCTAGCTATTAGTGATAATGCAATGAACTAGTATTCGTGAGAAATTATGCTTAGTTTATAAGTAATAATCAATGAAAATCCATTGTGCATGAAGAAAACCGGAGTGGGAGGTCATTAATCGTTATGGAAGACTTGAAAGCAAAATTTGTTCATCAGCATTAAATGTAGATGAAATAAATTTGCGTTGCGTGAAAAAATGAAGGAAAGAGACAGAGAGAGAGGGGAACGGCGGACAGACAGACAGGTAGACGTGAGATAGTATAAGAGTTAATTCATTAACGCGATGTCCCAGTAGTAAGGCGAGGTAAACAAATTTATGGGAGCTAAAATTCAGTATATCTTTGAAAGGATTGAAGTAAATGTAATAACGAACATATGAAACAAAAACGATGTAAACTGAAAATCAAAACAAGCAATAAAAGTAATTAAAGGAAAGAGGGGAAAGGTCAATATTAAGTGAAGAGGATCAGTGTAATAAAGCACAATGCTAGCTATTTTGGTATACATACAAACATCCATGTATGATCTCTGTCTCTATTCAGAGATTCAGCTGAATGCTCATTACGGCTTCTCCCAGGTGAGGGCACCTGCAACAACCCCTGGCTGTTATGCAAACCTTCCTTCAGCTTTAATGCCGTATCTCTGTTTTCAGTCTAACCTCACGTTATCGCAACAGGATGCTAAATGAGTTTCCATATACGAGAAGTTGGGGACAGTACTACACATTTCCCAACCCAGGATGAGTGCATCATTTTGGGGACAGTAAATAAATGGATATGCAATCTAGCAACGTTAGAAAAAGGCATATATCTCGCGCCAAAGGTATAGCAAAAAATGCTCAAACATAAGCTGAGTTCGAATCTGGAAATTTTCATTTTTAATGGGAAAGCATAATGCATTTCAAAACATTGTATACATTTTATTAATTTCATTACCACTTTCCTATGACAGGTAGAGGAAATGATGTGTTTAGACTAAAATATATGATGAGATATTAACAAAAATATCTGATGTTGATGCCGTGCACATGCTCATGACTTTCTCTACAACCCTGTAACAAATTATTGTTAATAAGCGTATTCGTCTATCTACACCTTGCTAATTGGTATAACATTAGCATAAATGACCTTATTGCTTAGTTCCTTATAGATAGAAGGGAAATAGGGGTTTACATTAGGCAAAACTAACACTTAACTGCTTCAAAATGTCTTTGCTATGGAATTGAAATCCGAAGCCACCAGCGGACAAGTTCCTGAAAGACAAAAGAGTGTTTTAAAACTGAATCCAATAATTAGTAATACCTCTAAAATGGTCAACAACAGGAAAAAAAGTGTTTATGAAATAAATTGTGTATATTACGGAGCTCTACATTTTTGTTAGTAAGTTTTGAATATCTCTTACGGTTATGCCAGAATAAAGAGGTATTCAGAGACTATTCCCAGAAAATTCAAGCCATACATTTTATTTGTCTTGTAAATAACTTAAATATAAGAGGCTTTAATCAAATTTTAGAGCCATTTTTTAGAAAAATCAAGATTTTAGATTTTTTTCCATGTAAGTGGTAGTTGGAGGTGGGAAATTTACTCAAAAAATGTTATATCGCATCCTTGGGAGATACTGAGCTCAGATATAAACTTTGTAATTTTTGTTTTTGAGCTACATTGCCTACAGACCACACAAGACAGACGCACACACAGGATATTTCTTAAATGTTTTTTTTTTTTTTTTTGATTCAGGGGTCCGGTGAAGTCTAGGAACCGAATTTTTTGGTGCAATACAATACCTTCTCTATATCTATGTACATGTGCGTGTAGAGCGAGTAAATATGCTTGTCGAGACCTCCGAAATTAAAAAAAAAGCGTTTTTGAAAGGTTTCTTAATAGCCTGTAAAACTTAAAAACACAAAAGTTAACATAGCAAAAACAAACAATTCCTACATCTCTGTCGAAAATTATTGCTAAAAAGCTGATTCCTCTATCTAATTCATGTTAATTGAGATAAACATTAACATAAATGATTTTATTACTTGCTTTCTTCTAACTAGAAGTGAAATAAGGGAATGCATTAGACTAAAGCGATAGTCAAAACTTTTCCTGTATGTTCAGAATCATATCACGCTTTTTTCCAAGAAGGTTTAAGAAGGCCAGGTTGGACTGCAGGCTACTCTATCTTAAAAAGTGTCGACAGACCGTTAAATGGGGAAACAACATTAATAACCAGTCAAACAGTAAATGTTGGTTGCTAAGGGATTCAAATACGTATGTTTTCTTTTCATAGAAACGAGTTGAATATTTCCTGTTTGATAAATATTTGAGTATTTTAAAACTAAAACCAATAACAAGCAATATCTCAAACCTCCACAAAAAGACATATTACTTAAATTATGTGTTTTAGTTAGATCTACATCTTTGAGTAGTAAGTTTTTTCTCTATCTTGCAGTTTACCAGTTATGAAAAATTCATCCAGAATGGAGTGGTTTTCAGATGCTATTTCCAGAAAAATTCAGATATAAATTTGATTTGTCTTGTAAATATCTTTAGTATACGGTATTTTAATTAACACAGTTTGAGCCATTTTTGAGAAAATCAAACTGTTTGAATTTTTTTCCATGTAAAGGATAGCTTAGAATCAGGGATTTTCTTGAAAGGCTTGAAATATCCTTGAAAGATACAGGACCTACATATGACGTTTGGTATTTAGATAATTTTAGTTTTTGAGCTATGCTGCTCACTGACACACACATACACACAAGGTCATTATTCAAAAATTATTTTTGGAACATTTTGGGCATTTTTCTAAAAGTGATTTTGTCTTGAAACATGTATTTCTGGTGAAATCTCGGTATCGAATGTTTGGTGAAATACAGTACCTTCTCTGTACCTATCTACATAGTACGTGTAGATAAAGTAAAAGGTAAAACATGTCCCAAATTTATTTGAGCCAGACGTCGTTTAAGTGAAATTTAGACCAAAATCGGTATAGTTGTTCCACATGATTTTTGGAACGTTTGGATTATCAGAGAGTGAACACTTGCGGTTAACTCTCTCCCTTTTGAAGCTACAGAAATTTAAAGAGCTTGGCGCCTGTAACGTTTTTCAAATGTTATATAACGGTATTATTTTCTCTACATGTACTACGTTCATTGTGTATAGAGAAGGTATGGTAAAGCACCCAAAAAATTCGATAACGAGATTGCACCTGAAATATATGAATCCAAAAAAAGCATTTTTAGAAAAATGTCCGTGTGTGTGTTGTGGGCAGCATAGCTTAAAAACGAAAATCCTTAAAAAACCCAAACCTGGTATTTAAGTTTGGTGTACAATATGGTGGTCAAGGCAAAAATGTTATATGGAATAAAAGTATGGGGATTAGAAGGAGGATGGGAAGTCATAGATGAGGTGCATAGGAAATTTTGCAAAGAAATACTTGGGTTACTAAATGCAACTGTTAGGCAGGTAGCACAAATAGAGCTGAGTAGAGTGGCAAGTAAGAGAAAGATTATGGAAAGAGCATTGAAATTTTGGCATAGAATATTGAAATTGGAAGAAAAGATTTTTGTTAAAGCAGTGGTTAGTATATCAAGAGAAAAGTTTAAAGCACAAGGGATGGGTAGACTGTCTCAGAAATAACCTGGAAAGTAGTGGGTTAGGGGAAATGTGGAGAAGAAGAGAAAATAATGTGAATAACTTCTGGAAGTTGGCAAGGAAAAGATTTGAGGATATAGAAATACAAAAAATATTTAGTGAAATAACTGAAAAGACATCTTTAGTTTTCTATATACCAATGAAAGTCTCATGGGGAAGGGAAAAGCACATAGATGTGACAAATAAAGAGGAGCGAGAAGGTATTGCATGGCTGAAAGCAGGAGTATGGAGATTAAAAGGTTTAAGGAAAGGTATTCCACAAAATCTGTGTCCTATATGTGGCGGAAATGAAGATATGGGACACATTTTATTTAAATGTAAAGGGACTGAAATTTGGAGAAAGGAGTATATTAATAAGAAATGGTTTAAAGTAGATAGAAATGTAGCAGTAGTTGGAATGTTTCAAAAAGATAGTAAGAAGATTGGACAATTCTTATGCAAAGTGAAAAATAAATGGGTACGGACAGTAAATAGACAAAAGGGTGTAATAAACTAGAATTAATAAACTATTGTAAAATATGAGTATGACCGGTAAAGAGCCAGGGTTGAACACCGGTCATATTCACCTGTATAAAGCTTAGCATAAATAAATAAATAAATAAATAAATAATCCAAAGATACGACACAAAGCTTTTCAAGAAAATCTCCTCACTTCCAACTATCCTTTATATGGCATTTTTTTCAAGAAATTTGATTTTCTCAAAAAAGACTAGCAATTTTGTTCAAAATCTCTTCTAATTAAGAAATTTACATGACAAGTAAAATGTATATCTTCCATTTTCTGGGAATATCCTCTGAAGACATGTTTATGCTGGATGAATTTTGCGTAATTTTGCATAACTGGCAATCTGTGAGAGATAGACAAAAACGTACCACACCAAAAATGTAGAGCTCGTTAAAACACACAAGTTATGTTATATACATAACAGATTGACCGTTTTTGACATATTCCCTGTTATTAGTTTCAGATTTAAAACACTTATAATTTTCTTATACGGGAATTGTCAACTCCTATCTATAAGGACAAACAAAGGAATTTCAATCACATAGCAACCAAGTTTTAAAATATTTATTTATCGATTTAGCCAATGATACCGCCTTATTTCCTTCTACTTACAAGGAAACAAAACCAAGACCTTTCTGCTATTTTTTTCTGGATTAGTATTAAGTAAATTAAGTAAATAGAAGAATAAACTTTTTAACTTTTGTTGTAGAGATGTAAAGAAAGTAATGTAAACGGAACACGTCAGACTTTTTAACTGCATTTTTAGAGATTCAAATGTTCCACACGTCTTATGTTTCATTTAAATAGCAGTAAATTTGCAGAAATATTTAGTATCATTTAAATGGGTGCAATAATAAATTAACACTAATATTAATTTTTAAAAATTATACACAATTAAAATATCTAACTTATTAAAATAACTCAGTTATCAAACGTATGGAAATGTAGGGTGTAAGACTTTTGTGTCATGTTCAAAGTTCCAACTAATACATTTCAACAAATTTTCTCAACTTCCGTGTCACATGGAACTTTTGGATTATGCAATATACTTGCATACATTTTTATCCAATTTCAATGAAAGTTGGTATTGCTATTAGCATAAAGGATTTACAGTATCAGTAAAAGTTTCACAAAAAGTATACATAATAACATGTGTACCCCCATGCTGTTTAAGAGTACCAATTGAACAATCTCAGGAATATTCTCAACCATAGACGAAATCCAGGGATTTAAAACAAATGTTCCTGACTTCACTATTTTCTTATCAAACATTTTTTCTTACAGGTTATATAACGGGAAATTTTGCCAAACCCATATTTAAACAAATTATCAATACATGATTACAAAATAATTCAATAATCTAATATGTTTTGATTAATATGTATATATTTTAATCAATTTAATTGAATATGTTTATCAATTATTATTTCAAAAGGATACACTTTGTCCTATCATTAATTTGTGGCACTAAAATATTAATTTCACTGACCTTCTTCAAATTATGTTTTGAATTTGAAAATCCAAATAGATTACTTTTGCACTAATACACTGTATATGTTTTCAGCAGTTGAACAAATTATTCCGTAAATACCCTCTTAATCTATGTGTAACCCTTTCCAACGTAAGATGTTTAATACACTAAAACTGGCGCTATTGTCGCTTAATAACTCCAAGGGTGTCAGTAGAGAACTTAATATACCTTAACATTCATTAAAGAATTATCAATATTGAACCACTCATACTGCATTTCTGAATATATTACAATAGGTGTCTCAAAAGAGTCTCCGCAGTACACCCGGACCCTTGTGGCTGTGGTTTATTTGGGAAAGGAGCTATGGAGAGCAGCATTATTTATATTTTAATAATACTGTGAGAACTGTTGACTTCAAGTAAATACCTTTCGGTTGTGCTGGTGAAATGAAGTAAAAATGTTAACCATTGAAAAAAGCTTGTTATAGTTTAGGAAATATTCCTTAATGGTTTAAGATTTCAGAAACTGTAAAATGTAAATTTTCTAAGCATTTTGCACACTTGGCGTGTCTTCATTTCAAATTCCCTCGAACAGAATGATGCTCGAAAATCGGTTGTCGAAACTTTTCGAAATTTTGGATATAATGCAATGTTAGCACAGTAACCCAATCTAGAGCTGTTACTAAGGAAATAAAACTGTATGCCTATAAATTTACAGCTGTTCCAAAATTAAAATGATGAAGTAAAGGAAACCCGACACAAGTGTCGAAATTAAAAGCAAAACAATCGAAATCTGCTTACAGAAATGAGATCAGCATTTCTAACATCTTCTGTGACAGTGGTAGATAAATAATGTCAGTTACAGGCGGCTTTATTTCTAATAATAACTAGAGCGATCTGTTACCAACCGAACTGTGATTAGTGAGTGTGCTAGAACATTCACCTCACTGCGGAGGGATATTTGAGATACGTCATAACGTCATGTAAATAGCATGCCAGTATTTGTATAACGCAAACGCACACAATCCGGGTTTTATATGAATAGGAATAAATTTTACAAAAATCGATAGAAACAGGAAATAAATTGTAGAGTGTGGTTTGATATTTAGATAAATGGCTCTCTAAGTTGTAAAAACGTGTCAAAATACAGATTTATATTAATGTGCCCATATATAATAATATGCTATACATTAATAACATGGGACTTCAATAGTAATGCGTTTATTAACTTAAAATATGTTATAAAATTAAGTACAGTTGTTCCAGTCGATGAGGCTAAAGTTAATATAATTTGATTTGAGACAATCCTATATTAAATACTGTCTTATATTTGTTCTATAATTAGAAAATATTAGTGACAAACAATTCTAAGATGTTTTCAGAGGCTATTCCGAGAAAATTCAAAGTGTATTTGCCATGTAAATACCTTTAATATACGATATTTTAATCAAAATCGTTAGCCATTTCGGAAAAAATTAAAATTAAAAAAAATTAAAATTTTCGAAAGATGTTCATAGTAAAAGGTGGTGGGTGGATTTTCATAAAGATCTTCGTGTCGCATCCTTGGAAGATAATGAACTTAAGTACCTAGTTTGGTATTTAAAGAATTTTTGGTTCTTGAGCTATGCTGCCCAAAGACACACACACATACAACCACACACACACAGACATTTTTCTAAAAATGCTTTCTTTGGATTCAGGAGGTCTCAAAACATGTATTTCCGGTGAAATCTCAGTATCGAATTTTTGGGTGCAATACAATACCTTCTCTATACACTATGTATATAGTATGTTTCGAGAAAGTAAAAAAATCAGAGGTAATATAATGTACAACTTGCTACTTAATTCTTTCAAGGGCCATCTCCGAAATATTCATGGTTATATATACGAGGGGCATACTGAAAGTCAGGAGCAACCCATTGTAAAAATTTAAATTTCAACAATGTAACGAAACGAATTGTAGGATCGTAACCTACAGACTTTAAGCCACATGTTGACATATTGTGACGTCATTAGCTTCTATCACGTGACCACAGACGGTGTTTGAAAAATGGCTGACATTGATGTTTCGTTTCGACAGCGTGCTGTCATTGAATTCCTTGTGAAAGAAGGAAAATCTGCTCCTGAAATTCATCTCAGACTTCAACGTGCGTATGGAGGTGTCTGCATGGGTGCCAGCAGTGTTAGAAGATGGGTGAAACATTTCAAAGATGGAAACACGAGTCTGCAAAATGCGCCTCGTAGCGGGCGTCCTCGAACTGCCTCTACAGAACGCAACAAGGAAAGAGTTGATGAGCTCATTACAGGAGATAGGCGTTTCACTGTGAATGAAATTGCTGCGCAACTTGGAATAGGACATAGTGCAGCGCAAGAAATGATCCAGCTTGGGTTATCGAAAGGTCTGTGCCCATTGGATCCCCTGTTTATTGACTGAAGACCACAAACTTCAGAGAAGAACCATTGTACAAAACCTTCTTCAGAGATTTCATAATGAAGGTGATGAATTTTTGACGTGTATTGTGACTGGAGATGAGAGCTGGTACCATCACTATGAGCCAGAAACGAAACGTCAGAGTATGGAATGGCACCACTTGAACTCACCATCGAAGAAGAAAGCGAAGACAGTGCAGTCTGTAGCAAAAGTTATGGGAAGTGTTTTTTGGGATGCACAAGGTTGCATTCTGGTTGACTTTCTTGAACCTAGACAAACCATAAATTCTGCCCGCTACATCAAGACACTTCTGAAGCTCCGTCGGGCTTTGCGTGATAACGCCCTGGAAAGAGGATCATCCTTCAACAGGATAATGCGCGTCCGCATACTGCCCATGCCATTATGGAGAAGATCAGGGCATTAGGGTGGGAGACTCTTCCACATCCTCCCTACAGTTTGGTATTTAACGGTCTTTAGTTTTTGAGCAATGCTGTCGATGGCTCTAACAATGCTGGTTAAAATATCATATACATGATAAATAAAATGTATAGCTTGCATTTTCTGGGAATAGCTTCTAAAGACCTGTTCGTTCTGGATGAGTTTTGCTGAATCGTAAGAAATAGAGAAAAACTTACTACACAAAAATATAGATCTCGTTAAAACACACAAGTTATATCACATACATTTTTATTATAGAGTTGACCGTTTTCAAGATATTCCTTGTTATTTATTTCAATTTTAAACTACGTAAATTTTCTGAAATGGGGTTACCTTTCCTTTTATTTCTAGTATATTTATTGCTGACCTTGCAAAGAGAACTGAACTTCAATGGTGTATATGGTGACCAGCTTAAGATCCGACTATCGCTTTAGCTTATTGCATTGTCTTCTGGGTACAAGAAGTAGTAAGACCATTTTTGCTAATGTTTATCTTGTTTAATACGTTGTAGATAATGGAATACTGTTTTATAATAATGGTTTGTTTGCAGGACTGGTAGAGGAAGACATACGAATGGAACACATTAGATTTTTCTTCATTAGATTACACATACATTCACACATAGGTAATATTTCCATACACTGAGGAGCATAGGGAATATTCTTGGCTAGAATCAAATCCGGGACATTTTGAACTGCAAATAAGTGCTCTACAAACTGAGCTATTGGGCTTCTTTTATCATTTTGAAATAAGTTTATTAAAATAGATTACTTATATTATTATTAGCTTATATTGTTATTATCACTACTAAGCGTAAAGAATAACTGGAAAGTTATATATGTATATATATATATATATTTATAAGCGGAATTGACCATTATAATATTTTTGCATCTGTAAATTCAATATATTTGTGTGTGACCTCTTTTCGTCCAATGCTCGTAACATGGTAGCATTTCAGAGTAAGCAGATTATACAACAGAAAATCAAAATCCACTATTTCCAATGCAAACAAATATAAGTACAAAGTTTTCTTCTTCTTACGTGCAATATAACGCAAGGCAATGTCGGGCATCACAGACAACTAAAGGGCACCGCAATTGTTGCGTGCAGTCTAAGCTAGGGGAGAATTTCGTGTTTTAGCCAATTATTTTACCTTATCTTTGGTATGAATTCTTGTCTTGTTAAGCGTATCGCTTAAACCAGATGGAAACAATTATCATTCCTTATTTTATATAATAAAATGCTATAGCCTTTCAGTAATTTTAAACACATCTTCTAATGGTAAAATTAGTATTACATTCATACAATTTATTAGAAAACTAAATACTACTGCCACTGAAAGTATTTTATACTTTTTTGGGTTGTAACAATATCAACGCCACAAGCCACAAGCCTAAAGTTAAAAGATTTTTATTTTGTAGTTTTATTAATAACTTGAAATTTGTTTGGGCTAAATAATAGCTTAAAACGTAATTTAACTGTTAATTTCTATATGGATTGTTATTGCTTAATTGGTTTACTTGTGTTATTAATATATTTGGAAAACGTTGTGTGCATTCTAATGCAAAAAGGTCTCTAAGTAAAGGAGGTACGAATGCGTTGGCTGGAGACATGAACCAACAATCGCAACAATAATAGAAAGAGATGAAAAGAATTACATGTATGTGCATTTTTAAAACTCATATATATTACACGGCCTTGGAATGAACGCAAGGCAACACAAATATTTCAGTTTATAATTTCTTAAAAAAGAAAATGCAAGATTAAGTTTGCTTAGCAACGAAACAAAAGTGGTAAAAATATTGTATTCTTGTGATAAATAAGTGTTATAATTTTTTTTTCTGTGTCTTTGTGTATCTTCAGTGATATAAAATAAATTCACAATCATTCAATAATAATTATTATTTATTTATGGTAGTTACAGAACGCGTCTCGTTTACCAAAAACCTGAGAAGAGAGAAGAGTCCACGTGGTAAAAGTATACAATTAAGAAAATTAAAAACACACGAACCAACATATTCGTTGTGGAGCTGATTCATATATCGTATCTAATAGAAACATTGGTATCACATTGTAGAGATTCATCTGTCTTTTTCCGTATCTTTTTCCTTTATTTCTTTCGTACTTGGACAAATAGAGTTTTGTATTTCCAAAAAATACTATGTACAGTTTTCACCTAAGGTATATGCTTTAACTTAACAAGTCTTTAAGAAAAAGTACATGTATTCAAAAACAAAGATTTGTAAAGCATGGAATTTCGAATATGAGATACAAAGCCTTTGGGGAAAATCCAGCGCCCAAAATATCCTTTATATGCAACTTCTATATAAAACAAAATGATTTTGATTAAATGTCAATGTTTATACTTTCATGACCAATAAGCTGTAAATCTTGAATATTCTGGGATAGCCATCTAAAGTCATCTGTACAAATATAAAAAGAAATCTGTAAGATATTGAGAATATCTTAATACACAAAACTGATATATGGTAAAAACATACAGTTTTTCAAACGTTTGGGGCCTTCTACTATTTACAAAAATTCGTTTGAGATTTACCAGAGATCTAAATGTTTAATTACTTTATATTTCTTTCAAATGAAAATCTGGATTATTGTTTATTTCTTTTTCTTTTCTACAAAGAAAGCAGATTAGAAAGCATCATATAGTGACAACTTTTAAAATCATTTTACCTAATTACAATTTTTATATGTAACGAAATAACAAATCAGTAATAAAGGTTTATATGAATTAAGAAGTAGTAGGAAGAATTGCAATAATATTTTGTTGAAGAATGCGTAAAAAAGGCACATGAAATCAGATTTGTTTATATTTCGGTTTCCCTTATTGTGAATGATATTTGTTTAAATATATTTTATTTTATTTCCTAACCATCATTATTTTTGATAAGAACCAATGATGTTGCAAAGTTACAGTTTTTGCACTGAAAATATATCGAATACAAAAAGATCCGCGTTTCGGCCTTCTCTCTCATAAGGTTCCTATTCTGCGGAAAAAAGAATATATTGTTTTTAGTTGTCACGGCTGAGTTTAGGTGCGTTTTTTAGCTCAATGATCAACTGCCTGGAACTTTCCCCCACTGACGCTAAAGAACTTCACTAAATATAACTTAAACACATAATTTCCTATAATGAAGAAAAACTGGCAATAATTACATTTCATTTTATTTCTAGAAATGGGTGCCTCCAAAAATAAAATAAGAGATAGAACTTGCACATTTTTGTAAGATCTCTCGTTTAGTGGCTTTTAAACACTGCTAAAAGCAAATAATTGTATGTTATTAATGATCCATTCTGATTTGTAATTTTTTGATAACATACTAAATCTGTGGTACAGAAAGGGGATTTTTTATTTTTATTGTGTATTATACTTATTAATTCCGGCTTCAATCTGAAACATAATGTGGCAATCATATCTTGAGCATTATATTCTTAAGTAGTTAACTGCTCAATTAGTTTAAGGTACACATTTTGGAGTGAAAAAAATTAATTATTTAGGATGTAATTTGAACTATAGGACAGAAATTGAAAAAGAAATAGATACAAATTTAAAATGATATTGAAGTTATATAAAAATGGCGGTCCCTACATAGTATATGACAGTGAGGGATGGGTCATCGCAAAGAAATAAAGGCCCTCATCGGTATTTTGGCAGTAGCGAATTTGGCTCACATTGAAGAGGTTGCGAGATTGGATCTCGCTTAGTATGAGTTACCTGAGAAGACGAATATCGAGTAGCTTTAAGCTCCATGGACCCCCGAGCTCATTTGAGCATCATTTCACCGATTTCCTTCATCGGTCGATATGGTCAAAACAGATAAAAGTTAAGCTATGAAAAAAAGGTAAAGCCGATTAAAAGGTACAGAGATGGAGTTTTTGAGGAGAACATAAAGATGAAGCTATGAAAGAAGAAGGTAATTTTAATTCAATAAATTGTAAAATTTAAAAATATCAGAATCGTTGACATGTTCTAAGAATGTCTGACTCAACCAAAATGAAGGAGAGACATCGGCCGATCCAGGAAAAGGTAGAGGAAACAACTATATGACGCAGTGGGCATTATGACTATACCGTGAATTGAAAAAGGAGAACCAGATACTTTCTTTATATACGTTTTCAATGACGTCCAGATGTTACATAAATAGCTTAAGGAGGTGCATCTGTGATATTTGACCAAAATTGTGAAAAAATACTTTTTAAAAATAATAATAACAATAATAAAATGAATTCCAAATTTCGGAAATATATAAATATTTCCCACCTGGCGCATTTTAACAACCAATTAACTGAAGCCATACATGTACCGACACATGCTTATTAAAAGCAATCTCAGTTTTAAAACTCATTTTGTCACATTTTCCCAACACTGTTCCATGCTGAAAGTAAATCACAGAACGCAGTTTTTAGATATTTTCTTTCTAAGCTTTCATACAGTCTTTCAAATATACATTAAATAAAACGGTCATAAAAGTTTTAAAAATAAATCAGTTTGGAGAGTGTTAAAAGTAATTCTTTCTCTACAATAATTAGGATAAATATAAATATGTAATATGACAAATCCATTTCTAAGTCCATTTACTGTAAAACTTGAATTTTGTGTGAGAGGATTTCTAAAAATGTATCATGTGGCTCATTTTATTCGAACAAAAGATTTAGAGAATAACAATTATTATTGAAATAGTCATATAAAATAGAAGTTCAACTTCAAACAACTGAAACCGCTTTTGCCCTACATATGCAGGAGCGAGCAACTGCTGCAACGAAAGCCACATATGACATTCCTAAACTCCAAAGCCGTGATAAAGCGCTGCAAACTTAAAGTTGTGACAGCCACCACATATGGCATCCAATTAATATGGTCCTACCTCAAGAAGGTAGAGAATACAAAGTGAGATTATTAAAATGACCCTCTCAGTCTCAAAATTCACGACACAGCTGAGCTGTGCCTATAAAATAGCTCAGGAGCATTTTTTCATCGAAGGCATAAAACATACCTTCCGATTACCGGAAACAAGTATATAAAATCGTCCTCGAACAGAAACAGAAAAAATCTGGATAAGATACCAGAAGAAATAATGAAGATCGAAGTAATGAAGACAGAAATGTGGAAGGTACCAACCAAAGTTCAAGCTTCGCCACCTGTGAACACGATTCGCCGCCTATAGGTTTCATGGGAGAATTTGCCAGAACGAATCATACAATGAACCAAGGAGGAATGCGTCAGCAAGAGCTGCACAAATTAGCTCCTAAACACCATCTAACGAAGTGTGAAGAGAGTAGATATAAATCACTATTCATGTTAGGTATATACTAGTGAAAAAATTAAAGAAATCAATTTCACACATTGTGTTTAATAAATAAGTAATAATAATTCTATAAGTATGAAACATGGCAAAAATATCGCTATTTTGTGTATATAAATGAAAAAATATATTAATCATAAATTCGATTTTATAATTATGGTAACTAATATCATCCAATATTATTACAATAAATTTTAGTTATTAATGCATTGTTATTTAAATATAATTTGAAGGAGGATTTAATTGTGATTTTATAAATATTTTAAAATGATTATAGTTCTATAATGTGTATAATTGAATTCCTAGGTTTTTTAGGTTGCGTTCATTACATGTTTATAGTAGGAATAGATGTAGATACACGAGCTAACTTCACAGGAGCTACTGTAAAATTGAGGGGAAGTGAAATGATTTGTTTGGCGAGGGGTGAATAAGTGGCATAAATTTCAATAGGATATTTTACATATTGTGAATTTTCCAAATTTCATAGATGTGTCACTCCTTTGTTTCTTGTTGCGCGCAAAGTATTTCGGTCTTCTCAAGCTTGTACATTTCCGTCATAGAAAGCAGTGTTCTCCACCAGGAAGGTGAACAAGGATGGAGACGCGAACCAATAAGAAGAGAGGTGTTTAATGGTTGCTGTTGTTGCAGTAAGGGGGAGAGACAAGCTCGCATTACTGTTATCGTGGGAGCTGAGCCGTGCTGCAATTGTTTATGAGCCGTGAGAATAAGGAACATCTGCCGAGCTGTTCCCGTCGTGTGACTAGAATGATGTAATTAACTCCGCATAAAGGCTTCAACTTAAGCCATTTCATTGCAGACAATGAAACCTCATTTGGGCTCATATTTTAAGCGGCTCTAGCGACACAACGTTGGGTCATTTTTAAAGCAGTATTAGTTAGAGAACTGGACTATTAGTGCCTTAAAATTATTAGCTTAGCAGGGTAAACCCTCTCAGGAGTTCCTCGCCACTTTATATTCATTAAAATGGGCTAATAAATATGACCTTCTTCCACGCTACGATAGAACTACACTCTATTAACCTACTTTGAATGGAAACTGCTTCTTTTTTATTTCTTCTAAGGCTTTTTCATTCCTTATTCTGTTTAATTTTCTGAGCACTTCCCTTTCTCACCATAATATAACTGCGCTTGCTTTTAAGAAGTAAAAGTATAGAAATATTATTCCATAGCATTTACAATGGTGTTATTTTTATATCACATGCGTAATGTTGTGATTTTGCCATTGATTTTTAAGTTAACTAAAGACATTAATGTCTCATGATTACACATTTTGAGCTGTCGCCAAAATGTTAAAAACACGATTGGCCTGAAAATGTGAAACTACATCTGCCAATATATAGTTATGATATACACAATTTAAACCACGGCAGCCAGCTCCACAAGCAACAACAAAAGGATAATAATAGCAGCAATGAATAATAATAATAATAATAATAATAATAATAATAATAATATCATCATCAACAACAGAATTAAGATGGACTCCATTAGAAAGCGTGTCTCGTAGTAATAACACTATTATGTAATATAATGTAATTTATTATTATTATTTTTATTATTATCATCATCATCATCGAGAAACGGGAACGATTGAGATACAACTGAAAGATGAGAAAAAAGAAGACCCCGAAAGCCATAGATCCCGGAAATAAGAATTGGAATGAGAGCAAGAGGACTGGAAGAAATGGAAAGGATGGATAAAGACGAGCGGAGGAAAAATATTTACACACAGAAAGAAATGATATTAAAACAGTAAATAATAAGCTAAAAGTTGTATAATATAGTCTCAACCTGAAGTATGGAAGTGCAACATGGGTTTTACGAGCTCAAATGAGCGAGATTAGAGGCATCGCAGCAATGCTTTCCGAGATCATTAAAGGGTAGTGTAAAATGACAAAATAATGACTTTTTCTGTTTTAAGGGAAAAAAAAATTATGTGATTCTTTCTGATTCAAAATATACATCGTTTACACATCATTTAACCCTTTCACTTTTAACATATTTTAGGCGAGAAACACCACCTTGCCGAGTTGGAAATGGAAATGACGTGTTATTTATGGAGGCTCTTTAACTACTGTGGTTCTCAGCGTCCCATTCTATATTGGGCGTGAAAAACCACTTAATTTTGCTCAGAGACCTCTCTATCTGTTTTGAGTCCTTGATGAGTTAAGGGGACGCTATGACGAAAAATTGACAACAATCCGAAATGTGATTTTGACAAAAAACATTTGGCCATAAATCCTGGGGTAATTTCTTATCTACCTCGATTTCCACTACATTTTTCTTCTCAGCTTTCGAATGTGTTTCTACGTTTCGCAACGTATAGCAGTGCCCGACAGATAGTGCGGATGCTTTCTCAAAGGTGGGAGCACTCACCGTTGCCACTAGAGGGCTGTCTGGTCACGTGACGTTGAACTTCCTCTCCTGGCAGAGTTGCCTGGAATTGTTTGTAAGTTCCACGCAGCACTGTGTGGTCTGTCTGCCTACTGCCTATAGTCTCTTATGATTCCTCCTGGAGGAAGTGGTAGCTGCAATGGATCAAAGGTATCCTCCTCCTTTGTTGTAGAACTATAAACGTACCCTTAACTCAGTGGATGGATGGGAATATCCGAGAATTTTTTACGCTCCTGCATATTATGCTCCTTCATCCATCGCACGGAGCGCCATCTATAATAGTACCACTGACATAAATTTGTGTTGATCATATGGAAAGAAAGTAGCTTCGTGCACGTCCTGCAGTGCACACGATTCATATGAATTTGACCCATGCTATAAATACGAGCTACCTGCCTCACACGTACAAAAGCTCCTTAAAATATGAGCAAATCAAGATGTGCTAGCGACACTTTCATCTTGTTTCAGCAAGTTTAGGGGAGTAGTGCGTAATATTTAAACGCCTTAGATCTTAAATTATACCGTTTAAAATAAAAATACAAGAAATCCTTAAGATATCAATAGTTATGAATATACAAATACATTTGCGGTCTTATACAGCACTTGCCACTAATCATATAGAATAATCCTTTCAATTTCATAACTTCGTACTCTATTTAACAATAATTGGCTTTGTTTTAAAAAGCTGGTAGCATTATACATATATGAGTTTTTACAAAAGTATAATTTAATTCCCACCAAATTTGGTGTAAATTTAATCTAACAACTTATTTTGGTCTTCACCAGTTTGAATTTAATAGGAGCACATCATGCACTATATCATATAGTAAATCAAACAAAACATTCTGATGTTTAAACTAAAGTTATGTATGCCCACTTGGTGCTCTGGAGACTCACACGTGGCCTCCCCAACTCCATTCCATGCTCGTTGACAAACATCTCCCAAGCTGGTAATTGCCTTTATTTTTCACTATTTTGTCTCTAAGGGATGTTTGTAGCAGTTTTCTCTCCATCTGCCAAGAGCTTGTGAGAATAAATTACTGTTTTATTGTTTATTACTGAAAAGGGCTTCTAATTCTAAGGATAAGTAAAGAAAGAAGTAAATGTAAAATAATGAAAGAAATGTAACTAATCCCAGCGAAAGTAATTTTGACTAAAATAACTTAAGGGAATCTAACACAAAATTAACCTAAAATCCTTGGTGAAGTAACGATTGTGTTAGAAACATTTGTTATTTTATGTTCATCAGCTATAAAACATAATAAAAGTAAAAACAATCCAAAAACAATCGGAAATAATCCTGGAGCTTTTTAAAGGTGTTCTATTTCATATGAAAAAATCTGATGTATTCCATTCACATAACTTTCTCTACATCTCTGCAAAAATCATTATAAACAGCTTATGCTTCTTTTCACTTCATGTAATCAAGGAAATATTAGCAGAAATAGCCTAATTACTTGCTTCCTTGTAAGTAGAAGCGGAATATGGGAGTGACATAGGTTAGTCAAAAGTTGGTTGCTATGTGGCTGAAGTTCCTTTATTTGTTTGGGCAGGGGTTGAAAAATTCCTGTATGAGAAAAGTATAGCTGAAACCAAAAACAAGGAATATGACAAAAACGATCAACTCCGCGAAAAAAAAAATATGTAACATGAATTGTGTGTTTTAACGTGCTATACATTTTTAGTGCGGTAAGTTTTTTTCCATTTTTACGGTTTAGCAGTTACGCAAAATTCCGTAAAATTCATCCAGAATAAAGCAATCTTCAGAGGCTATTACCGGAAATTTCCAGATAACATTTTATTTATCATGAAATATATTTAATAATTGATATTTTAATCAAAATTGTTAACAGTCAGTTTTGAGAAAATAAAAATTTTCGAAAAAAGATCCGTGTAAAGGGTAGTTGGGATTGGGGGGATTTTTTTTTGAAAACCATGTCGCATCCTTGGAAGATACCAAACTTAAATACCAAGTTCGGTATTTTAGGGTCTTATCGTTTTTGAGTTATGCTGTCCTCAGATAGACACACACACACGCGCGCGCGCACACCTTTTTGCAGAAATGATTTTTTTGGATTCAGGGGGACCCAAAATATGTATTTCGGTAAAATCTGGGTATCGAACTTTTGGGTGCATTAGAATACCTTTTCTATACACTATATACATAGTACGTGTAGAGAAAGTAAAAAATGGATTGATGTGTTTGAAAGAATTAAGTAGTGTTTCTAAAGCATGTTTATAATGTTTAAACAACAATAAATATTTCACCACAGATGTATTTGAAAGACTATTTTTATTAAAGTTAATATAAGTAAGTGTCTTAGTACTAAGAAAATAACAACCATAGCCCACTAATATTAATGAGGTACACAACAGAAAATTTACACTTAACCTACAAAAAGTAGATAGTATAAAGTAGAGATAATGTAAGTAATATTAATATTAAAATTATAACATTTTGTTCGCACTTAAAAAGTACTGCACTATAATCTTTCTTGCAACATGTAAGAAGAAATTTAATTGCATTTGATAATATAAATTTGAAAGAATTTATAAATCAACTTTCTTAACTTTAACTAAAAAGACATGGTGATTTTTTTATGAGTTATAGACCGCTAATGTATAATATTAATGAAATATGGCTTTCAATTTTGTGAAACAGATAAATTAGAAAAACTGTTGTAATATCTTATGAAGCAATGCTGAAACTCTATGCAGGTCCTGGCCTAGGTTACCTATTTTCTTTCTACACCCTGCAGGTAATCAAGAATTTGTGTTAGTTTGAAAATTTTAAAATGATGTCATACTTTTGGTGATTAAAAAAAAATATGACCCCCTTACTAAAAACTGAAAGAAGGTATGTAACCAGTGTTCACGGAAATTAGCAAGAATAACAAGGTTAGTCAAAAATAATACCTACGTTAAAATACCAAAGAAGTGTTAAATTACATAAGAATTGCTCTTAGTTGTCCAAAAATCTTTCCTGTTATTCATATCTTAATTTAAATTATGCAATATTATATAATGTACATATTGCATTCAAAAAGTCCCCGAAATGTGTATATTCACAGAAGAAAGTAACCATAAGGCATTTTACACAAAATTTCCTTCAAAATAGTTAGCTCTTTTCTGCAATGACACAGTTCTGCCACCGCGTGTAAAGAGACTGGAAGCACTCCTGGAAGTCATTTTCAGATATCTGTCGTAATGATCTTGTCGCATGTTCAGTAATTTCTTCAGCGTTCGAAAATTTTCACTGAAACGTTTATGCCATTCATACATCTGATTTTTCTTCATCGCTGCTTCATTATAAGCTTCTTACATCATTCTCAATATCTCTGAAGGATATTTGTTTAACAAAACAAAACTTTATTTTCGATCCTATTTCGTAACCGAGATTATCAAATGTGGTTGACGACCATGCCAAGGAAAGACAACAACCATTATTAGCATGGAATTTGAAATGATGTGTGGTCATAGACGTTACCAACACCTAAAATACAATAATCTTTACTTTCGTATACAATAAAGATAAAAATAAGCAATCCCGGGGGCTTTTTGTATCAAGGGTTATAATTGGAATGAAGAGCACTTCATACCGGTTTTGCCGAAAATTCAAGATAATATAGCGTTTTAATAAAATCACTAGAGCTATTTTGGAGAGAAAGAAGAGAAACGGCGAAAAGTGTTGTATAGAAAGGATATTTTGCCATGTGGATTTTGTCGAAAATTTTCTGGCGCATCTTTGAGTACTGCCTTATAAACCAAGTTTCATATTTACTCTCTGCTTCACTTTTGAGCTAAACTGTTCACACAGACACGTGCGCGCGGACTATTTCTAATTAAAAATCTAGATAAATAACAAGTCCTCACTCCACTTTCCTCTATTTATAATACCTGCAGTTTCAACTAAACTATAATATCCTATCAAAACCATTAAAATGATGAAGACTTGAAACCTTATTAATGCTTTCTTCTCGGGACGTCAGTCAGGTAAGTGTTGGATTAATTTCCAAGCTTTCGACGGCATACTCTGTCGCCATCATCAGGGAACTGGAGAGAATTTGCTCTGGCAGTGGTATTTATATCTGGAGGGGAAGGCTGAAAGACCACCTTGTGTGTTGTCATTGGTCAGCACTGGCCAATGGGGGTTGAGGAGGATGGGGAAAGTGGTTATGAATTATAGGTAGCCATGTTTTACTTATTTGCAGACCTTTGTCTTTGTTAAAATTATTTTTGTTTCATTTGATGTAAAGAATCAATCTATTATAATATCCGGTAGATATTTCTGTTATTTTGGTGGATGATAAATTGATCTTATGGCTAGTATCGTAAGTATGTTGCGCCACCGCAGATTTTTCTGGGTGGACCAACCTACTGCAACGTTCGTGTTCTTTGATGAGCTTTTCCACAGTCCTCCCCGTCTGGCCGATGTAAATGTTTCCATATTCACACGGGATTTTGTAAATACCGGCAGATGTGCCCAGATGTTTTATTTTGGCAGAGGGCTTAAAAACATCATTAAAATGATGTTAAATTAATCCTCCGAAAGCCTTAAGATTAATTTTCATAAACAAGGAGTCTTAAGCATTCAAGCTTCAGTTACAAAACGTAAGGATGTTATGAAACTGTGAGGAAATTTCATCGAGATCAAAAAGCAAGGAAAAAAGGAATAAAGAACCACCTTTTCCGATCTTCGTTGCCCACGTTAACATCCTGTCAGTGACAGTGATTGCCATTGTTCCATCCCAGTGGATCACCGGACGTAAGCTGCCATGCAGAAACCTACATATCCGCTCTTATTATCCGCATGAACCTATTGACTTTGTGTAAGGTTCTCAGGGTATACTGAATAACTAACCCTCTTTCAAACTTTTTCTGGATAAAACAATGTATCAAGCAATACATAAATGCACTTATAAAACAATTTAAAGCATCTCAGAGCTGTTGCTGATGTCTTAAAATAAATCAGGACCTGCGTCTTCTTGAATACTTGATATTTCCAAAGTTTATACAAATTTACCAAATAGTAGTTATAATATTTACTTCAACATTTACCGGATTATCTCACCTTTATATAGAGTTATCGGCAGTTTTTCCAAATTTACTAACATTACTTGTAATTTCTTTTAAGTAAATACATCAATTAAGTGGTGATTGATGTTGTTGCATATATTTATTACCACCGTGGAATCCAAAAGTGTGCTGGCATGATCAGGAAGAAAGGTAAGTTTGATGTAAATGTTAACAATTATGCATTATTATTATTATTATTATTATTATTATTATTATTATTAACTATATTTTATGCCCTAGAAACACGAATACTCATGCATTCAAATCTTTAGGTCGTGTATGATCATTTGGAAACTTTTTCTCTTTTAAACAATTTTATTTCATAAACCAGTTGGAGTTTTATTTGAATAATAAATTTAACCTTGAATTTCATAATTTCCCTATTAAATTTTAACTTTAATCTTTACAAATCAGCATGACTGACAAGATATATAAATTGGCATATTAAATTAAATTATTTTATTTTGTTAATGAATACCGGAATCCTGTCAATAACTAGGATCATATCAAAATGCCGTTGTGTCGGAATTTCGTTCCGCACGAGTTCCTTTACATGCCAGTAAATATACTGAAGTGAGCCTGTATCGTCATAATATAGAACCATATTTTAAAAAAATGTCTTTATTGACTTAAAATCCGTTACAAGTGGAATCTTTAATTCTCTGCTACAAATAATCCACTCTATGCTCCAACAAGTAAATAGTTATGGCTACTTCCAACCATGGCTCGCGGGCCATTGAGCGCAAACCACCAATGGCTCACGACTAAGTAAATTTCACTACAAAACACGGCTTGCAATATTTCTCCTTTTATAGCTAGAAAATGGTGTCGCAGAACTTTCTGGAAGCTTGTAGAAACCAAAGAATCTGGAGACGTCTCGCGTTTCAAAATCTCTGGCTACCAGCGCGTCGCACTTCCTGTGTTGTTATGAATCTCAATGCCTCCCACTGCGATGACTCGTATACCAAGGTGAACGTTACAACCACTGCAGAAAACGGCACTGTAAGGGTATTATATTCTCTTACAACTGTTCATTTTTAAAAGCTTAAAAAGTTATATTGACCTCTACAAATTTCATAGGATTTAATTTAAACCTAATTGGTGTTTTTTGTTTTAAATTGCAACATGAAATTTATTGACATAAATATTATTTCCTGTAATCCAACTTCTGCTGGCGTGTCTTTGTTCTTCTGGCAATACAACTCGACGTGAACTTGCAACTGGATAACTTGCAAAAACAAGAAATTTAGCATAAAATTAAGTTGTTTCATGTTGCCCATGCTGTAGCAAGCATCCAAGGTTCAGCAGCTGTGTCGAGATTAGACCCTGCCAGCGAGTCGTGAAGTCTTCGTATGCTCCTTTCGTTATTCCTCTGCTGACTTTTGCCGATTTTGTACTTTGTTGTATTGCTGGAGAGGGATCAGGTATCAATCGTCACGACAGCTTTTCCGGATTACTGTTTATTGTCGGCAGCTGGAATATACTCTATGTGTACGTACATAAACCCGCCACAGTAAATATACAGCGCACACCGTAAAAAAGCCTGCTTAGTCTGTAGCAAAAAACGTATTACAATTAAATAGTTCATCTTCTTAAGATAAAAGTTATTCTTTATAGTAATTATATCAAAAGGTAGTTTAAAATAAAATATTAATATATAAATATTTGGGAATTAATTATAAGATTTTTTTTCATTTGAAATTTTAAAAATAAAACTTAATTGTGGTTTGCAAGACCAATATTTTGTTTTTGTTTTTTTTTTACTATTACACTATTTAAAGTTAATAATTTATTTTATATTCTTTGTGGTTCATGGATAAAATTTAATAATACGTTTATTAACATTAGAATTTATTCTTTTAATTTTATTTATTATTTTATATTATTGTATAGTAATAATAAATGGAGAATTATATGTATATATATATATATCTTTTTTTTTTCTTTTGGTTTCTAAAGGACGTTCGGTTCATTTATCCAGGTAAGCCTGGTTTATTTCTTGCAAACTATTAGACGTTTTTCTTGTTCTAATTTAAGAGTTTATTTGTGGAGTTATTTCTTCTTACTCTCCGATTATTTTTGTTATTATTATTGTTGTTATTGTTATGATTACTATTTTATTATTATTATTATTATTATTATTATTATTATTATTATTATATTATTACCCTTTGGGCCGAACATGATAAGGGTCTCTGCTCACCTGTATTCAAACTTACCATTTTGGAGAAGTCAACCCTAATATTCAGATTAAACCATTATACACATCACGTGTTATGTATCTAACATGTTACAATAGCAGACAAAACGCATGTTGTCTTAAATGTATCAATTGTTTAATAGCTTAGGAAAGGAACTGTAAATCTATGAGAAAGAGCATGTGGATTATAATTATATACTATTTTAAATGCCCTTAACTTAACAGCTGAGTTCACTCTGTATAGCCACAAGAATTTTAAATGAATAAAATTAATTGAAAATAGAAAGGGATAAAATAACAAAGTTTACCTCACATGAATATAAACACACAATATGTTAAAACAGCGCTCTAAGCTCTGATTAGTACATAATCATAACAAATAGTTTTTAAGATATTAACTAACAAATTCCTTTATTTATTACTTAGAACAAGGATACTTGTAATGTAAACGCCTTACGATTTACTGCAAACAAAGTATTGTGGGCCTTACCTGGCTTTCTTGACTCACTATTGTACACAATATTCTTAGAAATGCCCATTCTTCTATCTCTTTCAAGTTAATTCAGATTTGCAAAAAGTTTCTTAATGTTTACCTTCTTGTTGATTCAAGAGGCTTAGAAGAATACAGGAGGCTTTAAGCTATAGTGAAATATTTATGTGATGATTGCTAAGCGATGAATTTGAATTCCATTATCCTTAATGACCAAGAGAAACAGAGACGGAGAAAAAGTACAACGATTTCATTTTTGAGACAGTATAAATATTTGAGAAACCGGACTAATAGCTGGAATATCTCGAAAATGTTTAACTCTATAAAACGGTATTTTATATAACCTGTGAGATCTTTACAGAGTTCTACACTTTTTTAGTTTCTCTACATGTACTACGTACATAGTGTACATTCGATTAATATAATATATAGAGGATAGAGTATTTTACAGCAGAGATATACATAAATAATTTTATGCAGAAAAATCGTATGAATGTAATAAATGTGATATTTTTTTATTTTTTTTATTAGGATATCCTTCAGCATGAGAAAATATTAGGAATAGTCTTGTTTAGAAAAATTAATCACACATTTGTTTATGGTTATTTCAAGTGTTGGAATACTTTTTTTGAATTATTCTTAGCTTAAATTTATTGCTAGCGTGGCACGGTGATAATATGGTGTATTTGGATCATTTAAATATGAGCTATATTTTTGATGGCATAATCGGTAATCCAATTTTCCAAGGTACTTTAGCAATTCATGAATACTAAATGTAGAAACAATTAATACACTTTTCAACTGAAATGCCCAATAAAGAGCGCAATATTTATTACCTGTAAACTGCAGTATGCGCTTCACTGTTATTTCGTAGTCCCATTAACCTAAAACATTCCGGCCGCGCCCAGTCTTGCAACACTTGAGATAGCGAGTGCTTTCCAGGTTAAATGCAATATAAAGCATCACTATCTGGGTTCTACTAAAAGTGGTTTTCTTTAAATTATATTAGAAAGAGGTAGCTACTAAGACTATTTTTCTACGACCAAGCGTAATTGAGTATTTTACGAGCTCATTTCAGATCGCAAAATTGATTTTTACGGAATCCACGCGCAAATAAGTGCAGCAAGCGTAAAGTAATGTTCCAATTTACACTCACCAAAATAATTAAAGATATTAGTTTATATACATCACGAATCAACAATCACCACTTCATACATTTCTAATATTGTGCCTCAGAAACTTTTCAGAATTTAGTAGGTAGTAGATTCGAGTTCGCTTGTTTTGCAGCTCAAAGGATATTCATAATTCTCAAAATCTGCCAGTTCCTCAAAATACCTCACAGAGCACAGAGCACCTACCATTAGTTTGGCACGGCCTGCTATAACTTTATCGTCATTGCGTACAGTAATACGAAACAAATACCCCTGGTGAATGATGAAACCTAACCTCAAATTTATTAAACCTTTTTTGCTTTTCTGTTATATCAGAATATTTTCGTCGAAAAAAACATTGTATGATACGCGAGCGTAAAGTTTCTTTTTGTTCTCGCGTGGTTGAGAAACTCGTTTCACAATATTCCTGCTCGAATCAAAAACCATAAATTTACATTCTTATATCATAAATAACTATGCGTATCAATTTTAGTTTATTTTAAGGATACCACACTGTGAAACTTAAAACATCTACAACTCTTGGTACAATCATTTGAAATTGTATTACCTTAGTGAAAGTATAATACCTATATATAAAACATAAGCTAACTTTCATGTAGGTTTTCAATTAGCTCCTTAGATATAATGCTATCTTGATGCAATTATTCTTTGAAAAAGGAATATTTGAGTTATACTCCTTAACACTGCATAAATAAATTGACCCAACAGGTTAGCACAGTTGTAGCGCGCCTGGCTATGAAGCGAGGATCCTGGGAGGAGTATGTGAGTGCATGAGTGTGTGTACGTCTAACCTTTTATCATCCCCATCTCGCGGGAGGGAAAGGGTACATCCTTTGCTTGAACAGTGCGGTTGGTTGTTGCACCTTCCGCAATTCCGTCCCGGCAATTGACCGATCTTCAGGTTGAATAATCGTAATTTAGGAAATATTTCAATTTCGTATTAGTTAAGAATTACAACCCAAAAATAACATCAACTAATGTTGTTTGAAAATATTCAGTGATATAGATGTCCTCCTTTATCCTTTTGAGCTCCTCGGATAATAATTTAATACTTCAAGATTCCTCTTTTGAATTATTGGTTCACTTCATTTAAGCAGTATTAATTAGTTTTATTACAACTTTATAGGAATTAAGATTTACAGCAAGATATTATTTAAATCGCACTATGACATGTTTTAAAAGGTCGCACAGATAGGAAACCTACATAGAACAAACAACTATGTAGAGTTTGATAGTACTAAAAATCTATATTTATGAAATGTACCAATTTTGGAAATTTTCGTAGATGGGTATCTGTATTGAGGTTAGTTAAAATCCGTACACATTCTAAATAGCTTTCCAGTTATTTTATCACTTGCTGGTTATGGACTGGATTTTAATAAAAAAATATATGATGTGTCACATTCACATGAATTTCTATAACTGTTCTACACACGGACTTCCTACAACATTTTTATTTATACACCATGCTAATCGAGATAAGCGTTAGCCAAATATACTTATTACCGAGCTCCTTGTAAGTAGAAGGGAATTAAAGGAATGCACTATGCTAAAGCGATAATCAAATGTTTTAAAAATTATCGTTATGCGATTGTCATTGAAATTGACTTCTTTCCTTGGCCAGGAGTGGAGCAACAGAAAAATAAGTAGTTAAAAACTGAAACCAATAACAAGGAAAATCTTGGAACAGTCAACTGTACAGCAAAAATGCATATGACATAATTGGTGTGTTTTAACGAAATCTACATTTTTCTGCAATAAGTTTTGTCTATTTCTTACAGTTTAATCGTTGAAAAATTCTGCAAAAATGTACGTAATAGAGTGCTATTTATAGAATAGTCGACGAAAATTCAAAACGTGCCTTTATTTGTTTTGTGAAAAACTTTAATATATGTTATTTTAATCAAAATTACTTAAGCCGCTTTTGAGAAAAGCAATAGTTTCAAAAATGTTTCCATATAAAGGGTAGTTTGGAGTGGGGTATTTTCTTGAAAATCTTCGTGTCATATCCTTGGAATATAAATAAACTTAAATACCAAGTTTGGTATTTAACGGTCTTTTAATTTTTGGCTATGCAATCCACAGATACGCACACATACGGACGTTTTTCTAAAGAAAATGTTTTTGGATTCAGGGGACTCAAAATATATATTTCCGATGAAATCTCGGTATCGAATTTTAGGTTCAATATAATACCTTCTCTTTACACTATTTAAAAAATACATGTAGAGAAAGTAATAAAAAAAGCCTAGTCCACAATTAAATAGCGCGGAGATTTAAATCTGACATAATTGACAAAGCTGCTAAAGATTTAACGTGCAACGAATTACAGTGTTCACAAAATACCAATATTGGTACTTTAGTTCAGCACCTTCGAAAGAAGATTTTCAGGAAAATTTCCCATCCCAATTACCCTTTACATGGAACACTGTTCAAAATTGTGATTTCCTTACTCAAACAATTTTGACTAATGTATCCTATGCTTTAAATATTTACAACACAAATGAAATTTATATCTTGAAATTTCTGGAAATAGCTTTGAAGCCTATTCCTTATGGATGATTTATGCACAATTAGTAAACCGTAAGATACATACAAAAGAAGAATACAGATAAAATTTGGAACTTATTAAAACAAAAAATCGTTTGTCATTTACATTCGTTTGTGCAGTTAACCATTTCTGTAATAGTCATTATTGTTGGTTTAAATTTTAACATACTATAACAAAAACTCTCTTTCTCCACCAAAAAACTTTTTATTTATTCCACAAAGTGATTTCAATTAAAACTGGTTCACAAATAACTGTCTTTCTTCAATGCTTTTGAAGTAATTCTGTCCTATAGTCTCCTTTCAACATTCGTTGCGACGACTACTACTGCTTCTTGCTACGAATTTCCCGTCAAAACATAACTCAATTGCACTCTAAGCATTCCCAGTTGAAACTGAAATCTGAGCATAGCTTCGTTCCTCTTTTATACCTGTTGATCATGTGGAAGTAATTTTCCGGAAACCATTGCGCTCGCGAAATTCCCTCTAATCTTAAGGAAGTTCAGGGATAATTTAAAGAGAATAAATGTTTGATAGTTAAAGTAAATATTGTAAATAAATTAAGGATCAGTAACTTTTAATATTGAGGCTTTATAAACATGCTGGTAACTGACGTAAGCATTGCTGTTCTGAATAGTAAGGAATTAGGTATTTCAAAACTCTTGTATATATATATAGTATGTTAAGTTGTTTTACAATCATTAATTTGTGTTTATTGTTATTAATTTGTATAACTGTAAGATTATTATTCTAAATGAATTTTCTACATTTAACCCTGCCACCGGGTAGCACCCAATTGCAGAGAATAAATGCATCATACATACATACAAATCACAGAATATGTCACAAATTCACTCAGGTGTAACAATCCGGATGTAGTCGTCAAAGACTGGCTGCAAGCTGTTCACACAAGTTTGGCGATTAAGGCCGAAGGGTGCAGTCACAGAGCTTAACATTTTTCTGAAACACAAACCCTGTTTTGCTTTACTGCTGGTCATGTAAAGAGAACCGAGTAATAATATTTTACCTTATTAATTATTTTGCAAATGATCCTTTTAACTTTAGAATTTGCAGTAGTTATTATTAAATTAAATGTTTTTACAGTTCTAAGAACATTATATTTTAGAGAAGTTAATTATGTCAACGTATAATCATACGTAGCATTTAGTTTCCCATTTTCAGTCAATCTCAAGCTCCCACGTGTGGAATTTCTGGCAGACAAATCGGCGTCTGAGCGGGTTTTCTCCAGGTCCTCCGCTTTCCCCCGCCACTCATTCCATCATCACCTTCCCATTGTCCATTTCGCTTGCATTTCATAACATCCACTTCCTCACACTCCTAGGACCGACCACTTGTCCTAGGTTCTCCATTCTGTGGTTTCTAACAGTTGGTTCCCAGACAGGCTTCCAATCACTAGGCATCCTCTTGTAAGTTCTAGCAAATCCTAATTTTCAGTTAAATAGCGACCAGCTTTTAAACGTTTTCTCTATCGCTTTAGCCTAATATATCCCGTATCTTCTGCTCACAAGGGGCGTTTTTGGTAATTTTTATTTAGATTAGCATGGAGTAGAGAGAGGAACAATTTGTTGCAGAATAGGTAGTGAATGTTATGTGAATGGACACATCAGATTTCATGGTAGGTAATGATAGGTAGCTATGGACTGTGACGACAAACTTCAACGTTACATAATGATTTTTCATTTGAATGTTCTTAGTGATAAGAGCAAATAAATACATATGTAATACGAATACTGATTCATAACTTCACTTTCTTTTATATTGAAGTGCTTCTGCTGTTATCAACGGTTACTCTGAGTTCCCATCTTCCATCCTTCTCGGTTGTTCCAATCCCCGGATTGGAGATTTCTGTCTCTCATCATCTGGTAAGCATTGGATTTCCATGAAACCCTAAATTGTTTCCTCTTCTTTCTTACACAAGACAATTTCCTAGGGCATCTCTCCTTATCCATTCGGTTGACATGTCTATACTGTTGTAACATGTTACCATCAATCCTTACTCTGACCCCTCCATTTCCATAATCTGTCTTATTTCCACATTCCTCCCTTTATCAATTCTTTCTTGCTCCTCTACGCCCTCCTTTATCTTCAGACATGCGAAAATAAGTTACCAGTGCGGGAATTTTAAAGTTATGATCTTTGCTTTATATGGAAAAATGCTTAATTACCAAAGAGATAGTGCACAACAATCAATCATATGTATCAGAGAGACAAACAACAGTTTTCTGTGGTAATAGCGTACTCATTAACGTGCTCGGCTGTCAATCTGGCGGTTCTGGGCTGAAAGCCAGTAAATATGCTCTAAATTTTTTTCTAACGCAGATTGGAATTTAACTTTAATTTCCGGCGCCTCTTTCAAAGTTATATGGCCATGACCAACAACTCAGGGGAGACTTATCAATGCTTATTCGTTGTTTATTGCTTTTTATTTATTTCAAACAAACATAGATTCAAATACGATACTTAATACATGTCTCACTTTATGTTACCGGAGCCGAAAACTCGCACCAATTACATTTATTGATAACTTTATTAAGATTAGAATTTATTATTTTGCTTTATTTATTATTTTATTTTATTATATGGTTATAGTAAATAGAATTATATATAACAATATTCTTCTTGTCTTTTGCAGTTTGTAAAGGGGCTTATGTTATGGCATACACTGGACAGGCGCTGTGGAAAATCAGTGTGCATTAAACGAGTGTTCAAGTACAGTGATGTGTTAACGAACGTGTACACTCATTAACGATGCCCCATATAAGCAGTGCTAATATTACAGTAGGTGAGTCATAATGAATTTTATAACTATTGCTTATTGTCTAAATGACCTACAGACCACTGTTTATAGCAATACTTGACGGACTGTGCCACTCGATCCGTGCCACTTCACGTGACCCCACAGTAGTCTATATTCATTACACTAGCGACATCACCGTCAACGGTATCCTGAACTTGAACAGGCTATAATTATCTATATAAAATGCTTAATAACACTACACGGTAAGCCCTAAATGTTTTAAGATTGAATTCTATAACATTCTAAAACATCTATTGTACTATCATTACCATTGTTAAATACTAATCACTAGTGCAGGGAAACTAATTAGTGTCCTAGAATTAGACATTATTTCCCTTCGATTGATTGCAATTCCGGTTTTAAGAGTTTTTTACTCTCTCTAGCCCCATATGTACAATATGCATAGTGAATAGAGAAGGGATTGTATTCCACCCACATATTTGATACCGAGATTTCACCGGAAATACATGTTTTAGGGCTCCTAAATCCAAAAATAGCATTTTCAGACAAAAGGTCCGTGTGTGTGTGTCTATAGACAGCATAGCTCAAAAACAAAAATACCGTTAAATATCAAACTTGGTATTTAGCTTTAATATCTTTCAAGGATGAGACCAAAAGATTTTCAAAAAGATTCTCCTAACGCAAACTACTCTTTACATGGAAACATTTTCTAAAATTTTGATTTTCTCAAAAATGGTTTTAACGATTTTGATAAAAATACCGTATATTAAAGATATTTATATACCAAATAAAATGTATCTCCTGAATTTTCTAGAAATAGCCTTTAAAGACCTCTTTATTCTGCATGAATTTTGTTAAATATTGCTTAACTACTAAACAATATGAAATAGACAAAACTTACTGCACAAAACATGTGGATATCTTAAAGCACACAGTTTATGTTCCTTACATTTTTTTGAGAAGGTAACCGTTTCACTTGTAAAGTACTTATGCTTTTACTTTTGTGTCACAGGAAGTGTCCGTTTATCTTTTGTTAATGTGAATGTTTTAATGCACATCGCATGACTCATTTTTAGAATAACGAATTTAACAATAAAAGCTTCTGTGTTCCATTTACATGTCTTTCTCTAGCTATTCCTCAAACATGATATTCATACAAAATATTGTTCATTTATCTAAATTATATTTTATCAAGATAAACGTTACCAGAATTCCCCTCATACTTACTTCATTGCAGGTAGAAGGAAAATAAAGTAATGCAAAGGCTAAAGCAATACTCTAATCCTTTAAAATTCGGTTGCTGTGTGAAACAATTGAAATCGCTGGCTAGGAGTAAACAAAACAAAGACCAAAAGGCAGATGTCTTCCGGTTGGAGAAAAGTTAAAAGTACTTAAAACTGAAACCAATAACTCAGAATATCTCGAAAACTGTTAACTCTACAAAAAATGTGTATCAGATACATTGTGTGGTTTAAGGAGATTTTGTATAGTGAGGTTTTGTCTATATCTTAGCAGATACGCAAAAATCACCCAGAATGAAGAGGTCTTTAGAAGCTATTCCCAGAAAATTCAGGATATACATTTCGTTTGTCATGAAAATATCCTAAACATATTCCATTTGAATAAAAGTTTTTACAGCGATTTTTGAGAAGATCAAAATTTTCAATAATGTTCCATGTAAAATCTTCGAGACGCATCCTTGGAAGATACTGAACTTAAATACTATGTTTGGTACTGCACCGAATTTTCGTTTTTGAGCTATGCTGCCTAAAAGCCCACACACAAACACTTACAGGGACATGTTTCTATTTTTCGGGGGGGTGGGAATTCAGGATTCTCAAAATATGTATTTCAGGTGAAATTGGGTATCAAATTTTTGGTTGGCATAAAATATGCCACTATGCACTATGTACATTATACGTACATGTTAGAGAAAGTAAAAATATTAATTAAAGTACCATACAATAACATTTCGACACCTGACAAAAACATCACTATTATCGTGTATAATAGCTGGTTAACATCTCAGTAGAAATCGTACATGGTGTGAAGTTTTAAAATTTCACATATGCATTACTTTAAATCCACTAATGTGATTTTTTTTTATTATTATTATTATTATTATTATTATTATTATTAAATTTCTACATGAATTTTGCAACCCTCAAACGTTGATGCACCAGGCAATTATACCAGTAATCTCTTGCTTACCATCCTCGGTGTAATAAAAACACATGGATTTGTACCTTGTTTACCTTGCGCTAAGCTTACAGGTTACCTTCAAGACGGTATTGTGCAGTACAAAAGTGGACGTTCGCCAAAAAAATAAGTTTTGTCCCGGCTACTTGATCCGAGGTAATTCATAATCACCTATTACTTAAAAACTAGTATTAGGAACATAATTTGTCATTAGCTTTAGAAGTGTCATGAATAACAGAAATATACTGTTATGTACCTGTCTAAGCTATTTTACAATTAGTTGCACTGCTTTTCAAATTAATCACGTTTTTAGCTATACCGACTATAAAATTGCCAATTACTTTTTTTAACTGCTAGTAGGTAGCCACTCACATTTATAAGCTCAGAAGTAAGTTACCACTCGAAAAGATAATGATAGATTGTGACACACTCCATATTTTCGAAAAGCTGTTTAAAAGTTCTGAATATATGTAATCAAAAATCTCATCAACATATATTTTTCCATAGCTTAATACATAGATTAATTGGCATATTTTTTTAAAAAAAGCCTTAAATAAAATTACCAATAGATTTGTCTCTGAACTTGTCAACTGACGTCATGCGTTGATGGGAAAACAATGCCTACTAGCATCTCTAGAGTGACGTATACGAGATTCAACTTTGACCTGGTGTAAAATGTTCGAACTACACATTCCTCTCCTCTTCGGTGGGCCTTTGTGGGAGAGAGTTATTCAGTCTAGCTGTAGATTTGCCTTGGGACAGATCGTCTTTAAGAACACAGCGAAGTTTTACTGTGTAGCAGTCAAGGTTAGGCCAAAGTGGGCTTTGTTTCACCTTGGGAAAAATTCAGGGGTTAGCTATGCTTCGGTGTTTCTAAATTATTATTATTATTATTAGGTACTATTATTATTGCTATTAATATTATTATTGTAAAAACCACTCTGCTAGTCTGGACATTCAGGCATTTTTTTCATCGCAAGATTTATATTTCAAATTAGTAAGTCAAGGCCTATAAGTTACAAATGTAATGAATGTAAAACTTTTTCTAAGATAGATGCATTAACACTCAAAAAAAATCAGGCTCACGTTTTAATGGCTGCTTTGGAAAAGTTATAAAACCAATAAATTATGATACTCTGTCAGTATTCCTTTGCAATTTTTTGAACCTTTCTCACTGGGCCTTTAAGGATATTTTTGGGAGGGGGCGTTTGTACATTAATTGTACTAGGATGACAATAATACATTACGCAAGTACAAGTGAAAATGTAATTAAATCGCCTTAGCGAAGTGATGGTGAAAACTGGCCAAAGTTACAATATATTGGAGTGCCTACTTTAAGATAGATGATAAACTCCGAAGAACGACAGACCATTAAACCTAATCCAGGTGTTAGAAAAAATGCCCCGCCCTCCACACACACACACACACAATGCATATTTGCTTTTCGAACAGGAGTTACTTAACCACAATCTAAAAAAAGACTTCCTATTTCAGTTTTATTATACAGGTTTACAGATAATTCTCGCTGGACCCATAATTTATTTTGTTTAACACTACGCAAGAGAGCCACACTGGTTTATAAACATTTCGGATGCTGCATTACTATTTTGCACTTATCTAGGACTGTAAACATGTCATTTACATAACAATAAAGGTTGCTCTTTTCAAGCTGGAGTTATATGTCCAATTCTACGAAAATATGGCCTCATAATTACGTGCTTTTTGTTTCATCAGTGCTTTTGTTTTCGCATTATCGCTCTCCAACATGGAGGCAGGTTGACAATATTTATAAGTTCTCTTGTTTCCTCGCTTTCAGATATATCCGTCCTGGCGTAAATGAGAAATGATAGCTTCATTTTTATGTTCTATTGATGAACTTTATCAGCAGCTGCTGCACAAATTTCCTACTTCAAAAACCTGATTAACGTTCATGTCGCGTTTGAACCACATTACTTATTGAGATATCTTTTGCGCACCTCTCGGTCGATAAAACATATGTATATCACAGCTTCGCCATTCCCCTCTCATTAGAGCTGACTCTTCTAAGCCTGTTAAGGTGGAAACTGAAAATTTGAATCTTGTTTAAGTAAAGTTAAGTAACGGAGTTTCAATTGCTTGATCTTAGTAAGTCAAGGCGAAGTCATCCTAGCAGTTTATCGTAGTAGTTTGCACACACCTTTTAGGCATGGTCTGGCAGGACACGTAGACAGATTTTATAACAGATTAGCCCATTTTGATTTCTAGGGAATTATTTTAGTATTTACACATATAATCTTCTTCTTATTTTTTAGGATGGTCTGAAAAGTTCTCGGTCTCACCCAGAGATCGCGGTAATACTTGTATGATTTCTTCCTTACGTTGGTACTCATGTTAATAGACCCTATATAAAGTTGCAACCCATTCCAGGCAATAGTTGACTGTAGGCAGTTGTTTGAGGTAATGGAAGTGCGCATTGCTTTGAAAATGCAGAAATTCGAGTATCGTGCTGTGATAAAATTCTTCGTAAGACAAGGGTTTTTTTTTAATATAAAAAATACAGTTCCGGAGGCTTGTCAGGACTCCGGCGCTGTATTTCTTTTTTCTCCATTGTTTCCAGTTTCCTATATTTCCTTAGTAGACCTTATTATTCTTTTCGTTTTCCTCTTACATATATATATATATATATACACAAACATAGACACATTTACAAACACAGAAACACCCATGCCCAAGGTGGGACTGGAACCCACGATCCTATGCACCATGAAGCGCCAAAGCGAGGTTTAACACCTACAGAAATTCATTTTCGTATTGTAAATGTGTATGGCGACTATTCACCTTCAGTTTCCAATGTGAAGAAATGAATGGCCAATCGTCCAAGACGATCCACGTGAAGGACGTCCTAAAACTGTAACCACTTCGGAAATCATGGAAAAAGAGCACGACATGATTTTGGAAGATCGGCGTACAAAGTTGCGTGAAATTCCCAATGCTCTTGTAATTTCAAAGGAACACATCTTGCATCAGGAATTAAACATGAAAAAGCTTTGCGCAAGATGGGTACCGCGTATCCTCACTGTGGATAACAAACGCATTCTCACGGCATTTTCTGAAAAGTGCTTGGCGCATTTTCAGAAGAACTGAAGTGACTTTTTGCGCCGATACGTCACAATGGATGAAACATGGATTCACCACTACACATCCGAATCCAAGCAGCAGTCTAGGCAGTGGCAGAAACCTGGTTTTTCAGCTCCAAAAAGACGAGGATGGTGTCATCGGCAGGAAAGATCATGGCGTCAGTGTTTTGGGATGCCAAAGGAATTTTGTTGATTAACTATCTCGAAAAAAGTAAAACCATTACTGGAGAATACTACTCTCGTCTTCTAACCAAACTGAATGCAAGCATTCGTGAAAGCAAACTTGGGTTAAAAAAGAAAAAGTTGCACCTGCCCACAAAAGTGTTTTGACAATGGGGAAATTGAGAGATCTGCACTATAAAGTGCTGGAACATCCACCCCATTCCCCAGATTAGGCTCCCTCGGACTTTTATTTGTTTCCAAAACTGAAGAAATTCCTCGCTGTTAGGCTCTTTTCGTCCAATAAAGAAGCAATTGCGGCTGTAAATGGGTACTTTTTAGCATTTCCAGAAGAACACTACAGAGAAGGGATAATGGCATTTGAACACCGTTGGACAAAATGCATTGACATTAGAGGAGATTATGTTATAAATAAAATTACTTTGAAAGCATGAATTGTCGTATTTCACTATCAAACCGAGAATGTTTCAGAACACCCTCGTACCATTCTTTCAGGACTAAGTCAAACAGTTATGTTCCGATTTCAACATAATCTTTTTCTGTGTGTTTTCCCGTTTGGGTTGATAAATCTATTATATAATATTGTTTCGTTCATTCCACCTAAATATTTTTCCATCGGTTTTCAAGTTCCTCTATTTTACCTTTTTAGTAAAGACATCCAGTTTACGTCTTACTAAATATTGTAGAGCCTGTTAATGCGTGTGCATCCTTCAATGACCACAAAAACTTCATTTTAGTAGTTCCAATGTGCGAAATATCTTATTTTGCTAATCCAAAAAAAAAAAAAAAAAAATACACCTCTAGAAAAAAAGGAACAACCATTGTGTTGTAAAACCTAATATATCATTTGATATTGGTTTCATTTATTATTCAAGTACCAATGCAAGCTATACGATATACCAGGTGACCAAAAAGGCGTATTTCACGTATGCAAATAACCCTTCGAGCGATAAAGAAGTTGCAAAATTCAACGAGATTATTGGAAACAAACACCCGTCAGTGTGGGTGAGCAAATAGCGTGAGCGACCTTCGTCGCACAGCTTTTATGTTAAAGCGAAAACAGTGAAGGAATCGCGCTCTCTATCTAGACTTGTACTGCAGTCCGAGATTATATACAAGAGACGGAAAAAGTTGTTAGCTGCTTTCCACTCAATTACAGAGCCTGTAATTTTAGAGAATAAAGTCACCTAGCAGTTTCACTGTATTATTACTATTATTATTATTATTATTATTATTATTATTGTTATTATTATATGCTTAGCAGAATAAAACAAAAGGTGAAAACATAATAACGAAAAATATTAAAATACGAGTGCAAGTAGTGTTTCCCTTATTATTACCATTAGTAGTATATGCTTATCAGAATAAATGAATATAGGGTATTTCATATACGGTACTTTAATCAATACCTTCAAAAATCTTTCTATGTAAGGGGTCATAAAGGAACAACCACACACACACACACACTCCTCACTCGCTCCACACGCGCAATTGTTTATAAACATGCTTGATTTTTGGATATAGTATATATCCGGTAAACCTTGTAGATGAAGTACAATACCTTGTCTACCGAGTACATAGGACATAGTTACTCCGGTAATTTTTTATTAAAATACCGTATATCAGTGATGCTTATATGGCAAATAAAATGTATATTTAGAAATTTATGAGAACAGCCTCTGGAGTCGTTTCCTTACTGAATAGCTTTGTATAAGTCGCCAACCGTAAGACTATATAAAGGTTAGTGCAAAATGCGGAGCTCATTACGACACACAATTTATGCAATATACAACTTTTTGTGGAGATAACCATTTCGAAAATATTCCTTGTTATTGGTTCAGTTTTTAATTGCTTTGGTTTTTATCTTACCGGAAATTATCAGCCTCTGCTCATGCACAGAGAACGAATTTCAAAAGAATTAATAAAAGGTTTGTTTATCGCTTTAACCTAGTAAATCCCCTTATTTCCCTTCAATTTACAAGGAAGCAAGTGATAAGACAAGCTTTTTAAGAAGAATAGGCTTTTTAAGATTAATCTGTTATAGAGTTGTAGAGAAAGTCAAGTGACTGGAACACATCAGATGTTTTAAAGTGAGCATTCTTCACTTCACCCTAATAAGGTATCCTGAAATCTGAAATTTGGTGCTTGTGGACTAGGAATTTGAAAAGCAGCTGTAGACTGAAGCATCATTAAGAAGAAATTTAGAAAAAGCGCAATTATTGTTCAAATTTTGACATTTTCATTCGTTTATAGAACAGCCTGGTATGTCTTCCTTTAACCAATTGAAAATGCAAACATTTATCACGAAAGCAATATGGGCTGAATTTTGCTCTATAAGAAAATAACATGTTGGCTGCTCTGTAGAAAATCTGACACATTAATACTGTTGTTTATTGTCACAAACATGCATGCAATTCATATTCAGGATCAATAATTATTATTGGATTCATTCAGTACTTTGCATTTTCCTGATTTCGTGAGATATATTGCTGCATGAGTGGCTGTGACATGGGTACCAACCCACTTTGCTTGTAGTTCTTAGTGCAATATCGCATTACGGGAATTGGGCTATAGAGTCAGAAATCCAACAGGTTTAACCATTGGTTCTTATTACCACATCTGCAATTCTGAAGCATATTACTCTGCCAATTGTTTACAAATAAATTTGGCAATTATGCCTGTTTTTCAAATGCTGTATGGATATTTTTAGTTTATTAAAAAGAAACGGAATACTGATTACAACGTTTCAAAACATCACATCATTAAGAAAAAGAGTAAATATAGGGCTTCCTCCATATTCTACCTTCTCTAGCGCATATATACAATGTATATAGAATGTTGAGAAAGTATTGCATTAAACCGAAGCTCGATATAGAGAATTCACCGGAAAAACATGATTTGAGACTCTCTGAATCCAAAAAGAAAGCGTTATTTGAACATGTCAATGTGTGTGTCTCTAGATTGCATAAACAAAAACGAAAAATCCGTAAAATATCAAGCTTGGTATCTCTATTCATAGGGAAATATGCTAATTATAAGGAAATGAGGAACAAGTCCATTTCTGCTAATGTTTATCTCGAATAGCATGGAGTAGAAAGAAGAATAATAATTTGTAAAAAGTCTGTAAGTAGAATAAGTAGCAAAAGTAATTTTAATCGAACACATCAGATTTTATTATATATTTATTTTGTTACCGACTAGTGGAGTGATAAGATATTATTTGCAGTTTTTACTTTTTGTAGTTACCTTTATATTTTTTTCCTACATGCATTTAGGATGTGAAACATAGAATCTTTCACGTTTTGGATATTAAATGTTATATAGTTTAATGGATAGCAAAGTGAGACATTATTATGAGTTATCCATTTTCTATGAAACTATCCAAACTATCACAATGAAGTATTAAGCTCTGTATGTATACTGATCTACCGTGCTTCTTCTATCTACTTCAAAGAAACCAAAGAAAAAGGACATTGACTGTATTTATATGTTTTGCAACAGAGACAATGGCATATAAATGAAAACATTATATAACTATATCGGTAATACACTTCAAAATACGACGTTGCTGAGAGGGAATTTTATCCGCCTTGTACTTTGCAGGGGTGTATGAGTCCTGTGTAGAAGTGCCTAGAAGGAAAGGGCTTCTGTTTATTTGTATTCCTTTTTCTACTTTTTTTTCCAGTTTCCTATGTTTCCTTAGTAAACCTTATTATTCTTAACGTTTTTCTTTTACACATACATACATTGGAAGGCACAAACTTGGACTGCGTTTTACGATTAATGCGGTTAGATTTTGGCACTCTTCGAACACAGCCGTGCTTCATAGGCAACTTCTTCACCATATCTGTGCTACGTTACTCCTTCCCCTTAAAGTTTACATAGCCATCAAACGATAAAACTAGTGTACTGCTTATGCCTGCACCGACCTTATTTGAAATGTGTTAGTTATCATATTATTTATTTATTCACATCGGTGAAATATGGTTAAAATTTATGAAGAATTAAAAAATTTATTTTTTCATAATATCTAAATATATATGTATCTTAAACTTAAAAAAAATAATTTTCCTCACTTGGTCATTTTGCCTACTAATTAGCTGAAGCTTCAAATAGATAGGTGCATGCTTGTTAATAAGTATTACCAACTTTAAACCCTATTTTCTTGCGAAACCTTTTCCAACGTCTTTCCATGCTTAAAAGTTACAAAGGATGCAATTTCACAACATTTTTAGGGTTGTTTACTGCCTTTCAAAAGTACATTAAGGAAAAATTTTCATTTCTTGTAAAATAATACTCCAATTCTGATAAACAAATAATAAATAAATAAATGTTGAAAGAGTTTTTAGAGACGAAAATAATTTTTCTACACTAATTAGGGATAGTAAAAAGGTATATTACAGACGTATATTTTAACTCATTTTAAGTAAAAATGTATTTGTGTATGTGAATATCACGTGGCTCGTTTAATTATATAACTTAATTTACACAATCGTAAATAGTTATTTAAATATTGTAATGTAGACTTATGAAGCATGATAAAAATATTTTTAATACTGTTTGTATTAACTGGTATAAATTTCAATAAGATATCTTACATACATGGGTTTTACAAATGCTATATATGCATCACCTTAAATTGACGATCTCAATATTTATTCAAAATTTATTTCTGAAGTCTGCTAAATATATATTTTACTCCTGTATACATCTGTAAATCGCTTATTTTACTAATTTTATCTTTTTCATGATGTATTGAGACTACGTGCCGAATGCCTCTATTCGCCGCGTGTGTGATACCGGCTTGCTTTCGATCCTTCATAGGCGGCGGCTTCCTCTCCATTCTGGATGTATCGTCACACCTACATGAGTGAACACGTGTGCCGTCGGCGGCTGCTTTACATCAAAGTAAGCCATTGCCGCTCCTGCGTGTGGTTTGCTCATACAATAATCACCTCTGCTTTTGGAATTTTTTGCCACATAAGAATCAGTTGCAAAAAGGGGTCCAAAAACTTCATTTTCGACATTTAATTTCTGATGATGGAATAGGGGACCACAGTATCAGGCCATCATTCTAGCTACGAAAGGATAAATGAACCACAATAATGTACACTAAAAGGTTATAAAATTCCCACACATCCAACTTTAGTAGGGCCCTTAGAAGATGAATATATGCCAATACTTACTGTTCTAATAAGGTAAAAAATGATACCTTTACTACCAAAAAATAATTAAAATTAAAACCACTAATATCAATATTAATAATTCTCTCAGCATTTAATTCTTACGAGTATTAATAAAGATATTTATTTTAACCGGTTTAGATAATTTGATTTTATTACACTAATTTTCAAAACTTTCTTTGGAGTTTTATATTATCTATGTTTTTTGTTTCTTCACAATTTTCAATAATTATTTACTAATACTGGGTTTCTTGTATTACCGTTTCCTCATTTAGATACACGCTGAAAAACCTTATAAAACATCTTCAAGAAAAAAATATTTGTGATATTGTTTGACACAAATTAAGGTGCTGAAAGCAACTACTCTGAAGAATATTACTTTAGCAGCAGTTGACATCAGCTGCTAGCAAAAAGCAACATGTCCTCCTGAGAAACTTGTTTCCATGTGAGATTAAACACACACATAAGTACACGAGCATGGACCTTTTTATTCAGGGGGCCTTAAAACATGTACTTCAGATGAAACCTTAATATATACTTATCAAGAAGAATATAATATAATCTGTACAATAGTTATTGTAGATAAGCATTAGAGCACGTGAAAATATGATGGGGCTTCATTCACTGATTTTCTCTACTTGTTCTAAAAATAAAATATCTGTATAAAATATATTATTTTATCTACCAGATGCTGAAATAAACAATGGCATAAATTGTTTTATTACTTGCTATCTTGTAAGAAGAATAAAAATAAGGGAATATTCTAGGCTAAAGCGTTAGTCGCTTTACTAAAGACTTGTGTTTTTAAAAGGGTGTAGATATTCATAAACTACGTATGCTCGACTTTTAAAATCTTACATCATATGAGTTTAAATCGGCTTAAGCCGCACCTTTTACTATTGCAGATTCAGTCTTCGGTTCAACCTTGTTTGTAGCAACAGGATTTCATGGTCTTAATGTTATTCTCGGAACTACATTCTTCTACAGTTGAAATTGGAATCTCATTCTCTGGCAGGGGTAAAACGAAACAGATATTAAACTAATGACAAATTTCCGTTGGAGAAAATTATAAGCGTTTCAAAATTGAAACAAATTGAAAGCAATGTCTTGGAAATGGTTAACCTATAAAAAATATATCAATTATTATATGAAAAATTCTATGTTTTAACGAATCTATGTTTTGTGTGGTAAGATTTTGTCTGTCTCTTAGGATTTACCAGTTATACAAAAGTATTTGATCATAAAGAGAGCTTCAAAGGCATTCCCTATTAAATTCAATCAATAAGTTTGGTTTGCGAAGTTAATGTATTTGATATATGGCATTTAATTAAAATCGTTAAAGCCATTTTTGAGAAACTTAGACATTTCTAAAAATCTTCCATATAAAAGATAACTTGTGGTAAGGGAGTTCCTATGAGTTCATGATTTTTATAACTTTACAGTAAAATCCAACACACTTCCATACAGATACATCAATTTCAGCCCATCTTTAATGGGAAAGCTGAACCCCTTACTATTATATGTGGCAGTTTCTGTGTGTTCCATTCACTCTGTTTTCTTGTAAACATATTCAAAATTTTACACCAGTTTTCTTTCGACAGTTGTATACTTTCTCTACAAAGTACATAGTATATAGGTAGAGAACATATTGCACTCCACCCAAAAATGTGATGTGTATAAAACACATATTTAGAAAAAGGTCCGTGTGTATTTATGTGAGTCTGTAAACACAATAATTCAAAAACGAAAAATCAGTAAAATATCAAACTATATTTAAGTTCAGTATTTTCCAAGGATGTCTCACGAAAGTTTTGTGAAAAATTCCCCCAAACCAAACTACACTTTGCGTGAAAAAAACAGAAAATTCTGATTTTTTCAAACATAGCTCTAGCTATTTTAATTAAAATGCTTAATATTAAATATATTTATATGACAAAAAATATATATTTTGGGATCAGTCTTTAAAGACTTCTTTATTCTGAATGAATGTTACTGAAATGTGTATAACTGGTAAACCGTGAGAGATAGACGAACACTTATTCCACAAAAATATAGATCACATGGCAACCAGCTTTTAAAAGAACTGACTATCGCATTAGCCAAATGTATTTCCTTATTTCCTACAAGAAAGCAACTAATATGCCTATCATATAATGTTTATCTCAATTAGCATGACGTAAAAAGTTGAATAAACGTTTTAAAAATAACTTGTTACAGCGATATAGAGAAAGTCATTTGAATGGAACACATTAGATTTTTAAATGACGTTTCCAGGTGTAAATGGCCTTTTATAAAAAAAATGTTGAACATAGTTAATCAGTCTTTAAAATGTTAAAATGACCTAAGTGGAGGTTCTAGGTGTGTTTAATAATGTGGTTGTTTATTTAAAAAATAATTGATTATTAAGTGGTTATTAAAATGTGAGCATATTTGAATCTATGTATCTTGCTTAATATAGAAACTTATTATACAAAAATAGAACAGGAACTTAGAAAGTATTCATCTGTATGCTGTAAAAGTCAATATTTTAAATAGCTTTTGGCTTTCAGGACCTTGATTTTTTTATCGGAGTTAACATTGGTGAGATTGGGATTTAATTTCCCTTAAAATAGTGTATTTACTACAGTAGGTATATGTAATGAGCATTTAGACTGTATATTGAAATACTATAAGAGCAGTAAAACATGAAAACTTAATAAGCTTGTCTCAAAATAAAGTTGCGTATACATACGCGTGTTAAAATTCTGTCAACGATTGTACATGCCTTGTCCATAAAAAATTAGGAGTAGAACTGCCACCAATATGTAACAGTGGGACTTAGGAAGGTATGGAGTGCTTAGCGTGGAAGGCTAAAAGCAACGATGAATAAACAAAAACAGGAAGAGTTATATGTCAACCATTCTCCCAATTTAGCACAACAGAGTGAATATAATCATTTTATTTTGCTTTTATATGCTTTATTCCAATCCATTAGCTGGTACTCTCAGTACCACTTCACTTCTATAGTATAACGTAGGTTTCGGTATTTCGAATTAATGGTATTAAATATTTGCTCAAAATTTTACAATTGTAACTATATGAAAATGAGACAATTATAAAAATCCACCCTACTGAAATGCCTAAATACAATATTATTTATATGGCTGGAATTATATCTGCATCACTAAAAAAATATAAATACTCTCAATTGTGTGCAGTGCATAGAATCTTTGAATCTCAGAAAGAATATGAAAATATGCTAAGGCATTCTCTGTATCAAATTTATTTATAATCTACCTCTTTAATTACTTAGCCATAGTTCTAAATATTAAATTCCATAGCAATAATAGAACATAGGCAGCACTTTATAAAAACTCTCTGAATATTGGACTTCACATATAATTTGGAATCTGCTTCAGTTAGAGACACCAGCTTTAAAAACAGTATCTCTAAAATCACATATAATTCAAAGAAAACGAAGCAAATTAATATGTTACACAGTGTACCCTATTAAAACTCGTTATTTCCATTTTTTCTAGTTTTTACTGTATATGTACATAGCAGGTAGAAAACATATTTTATCCATGCCAAATTTTGATACCGAGATTTCACATGTTTTTGGGACCCCTTAATAATAAGAAGAGTAGAAAAGCATTTTCAGAAAAATGTCTTTATCAATCTCGCTCTGTGTGTGTGTGTGTGTGTGTGTGTGTGTGTGTGTGTGTATAGCATCAATCAGAAAGTTGATATTTATGTTTAGCATCTTCCAAGGATTTCACTAAGAAATCTTCAAGAAAATCAATTACCTCCAACTATACTTTGAGCCGATACCCCCTTCCACAGATCACACCGTTATGTTGGTAATTACGTAAGTCACAGTTACAGCATAAGCAAGAGCACCTATTACCTACCTAAGTAAAGTAATTTGCGAATTTAATTTGCGACCAGGTGGGAAATGTGTGAACTATTCTCCCTCCACAGCTCTAGCAAGCCCTCGACGGACTGCAGCCAGTCAATCTCCTGGGAACAACGCCATGGACGGTCTTATCTTCAATGAGCAGCACGCAAAACTTGCAGCATAGCCGCCTAGGGTAGGCAAAAGTGTGGTTTCATCCGGCTTGGAAAAAGTTGCAGATTTATTTTGTTTGGTAAGTATAAATTCTTGTAACTGTGCAAACCCATCTCTTGCTTGGGATAATTAAGTGTTTAATGTATTAACATTTTATTAGATTCTGTTTCATTGTCTGTAACTAATGTGTAAACTATGAGCCGGATTCCGAAACTGCAATTCAAAATATAAATACTGTAAAGATTGTTATGATTGTTAAAATCAGATATATTCATAAGAACTGTATGATAAAACAGGTTGTTCAAAATAAAGATGGTGAATCTCTGCCAGTGTATTTTTTTTTGCAGTTTCCTAGAAAATTTTAGGAAACTGGTTTATATAAAGATTCCCTCTTAGTTTTTGCACGTTAGTTTTGCCTACGATTACTAGAGTACAACTTTACATGGAACATTTTTCGAAAATTCTTAGTTTTCAAAAATGGCTTCAAAGATTTTGATTTCAATACCATATTTAAGATATTTTCATGACAAAATGTTTACCTTGAATTTTCCGGGAATAGCTTCTGAAGATATCTTCATTCTAGATCACTTTTGCATAATTGCTAAACCATAAGAGATACACAAATACTACAAAATTCCCGTTAAAACACACAATTTTGGAGTTAACAATTTTTTAGAGATTATTCCTTCTTATTCGTTTAAATTTAAAATACGTATACTTTACTCAAATAGGGAGCCAGCGTTCGTTTAACTTTTGTTTTACTCCTAGCTATCTAAAGAAAATCAAATTTCAATTGAATCACTTAGCGACCAGCTTTTGAAAGGCCTGACTATATCCTTAGCCTAACGTATTTTTCTATTTCCCTTCTATTTACAAGGACATGAGTAATAAAACTACTTCTACTAATATTTATCTTGCTTTGAATTAAGTAGATAGAACAATAAAGTTTTCAGGAATAGTTTGTTACAGAACAGATATAGAAAATCGCGTGAATGGAAAACATTTCTTTTTTTTTAATTTACTATCAATGAAAAGAAACAAAAATGGCCTCTTTACCTTTTTGTTATTTAACTATCATTCTATATGTTAAAAATAATAATTGGAAATAAGCATAATTGTATGCAAACTCTCAAAATGTTTAATTTAAACGTCATAACTGGGAACCTCTTTATTTAGAAACACTACTTTTTCTGACATCACCCCTAAGAACAAATGCAAGGTAAACAAACCAAAATAATATATTATAAAGTATTTACAATTCATTATTGGTATCTTACATTACATGTTGCGATCGAAGATGTGGGTGGTCTTAAGGCCTGGTATTTTCACGAAACTAATTATGACGATGTATGTGCCTTTATAAATCAACTTTTTAAAGTCAACGATTTATTTATTCTATACATACTGATGTTTCAGATGAGACTTTTACATGTTGATGGTAATTTTATTACATATGGAATTCAAAATTAATAGATGGAACCGACTGAACGACCTCTCTGCATATTGTAGCGTTTTCTGGTAATATAAGAATAGAATTTAGTTGAAATATTTCCAAGAAAAATATTAGTTCATTATGCTAAAATACAGAGGTTATTGTACGATCTTATACATCAAGATAGGCTTTACTGATATTTACTGAATTCATTAGTCATGGTTATCAATATGACACTTAAACATTGTCGCAAAGAAGAAATTAAAATATTACATTTTTGTAGGATGTAAATTACTCTGTTTTGTCACAAAAGAAGACATAAATTCCAGCTTTAAGCATTCATATGTAAGATATCAGTTGTTTGTGTTCCTTTGTTGAAAACATTGATGGCTAAAGAATTGGTTAATCCAACTCTGGGAAAGGATAGGTATCGTGCTTTGTCAAATAATTGCGGACATCGCTGTCCCAACACAGAAAGTAAATAGTTAAAATATTAGATAGAATCAGACTGAAAATTCCAATGGCATAGCCGGGATATGAACCACCGATATCCCGGTCTCTAGCTGGCTGATCTAACCACTGAGCTACCATGGCAATATGCCATCATGGCATTAAATTTCTAAACTGACTCTCATGTTTCCTGATAAACCACCACTTAATCTCAAATTAGTTTATTTATCACATGTAGGAGAGTAGTTGGATAGAGTCAGACTGGTAGTTTAAGACCGGGAGATCCGTGGTTCAAATCGCGGCTATGGATTTGAAATGTTTAGTCTGATTATATCTAGCCAACTCCAATCCTACACATAGGTTGTGTGAAAAACAATTCAATTAGACTTAATGACCTAATATTTGGCTAAACTATAAACCCCGGGATTTCAAGTACTTACATTTTAAGTCGTCATCTCAAAATAATTTACGATCTTTGTGTGGTTTTCCGGGAAGCATGCGAGTCGGTTGAGAAATTTAATGCTGTGCTGGCATCATGCCAGGAGTTCAGTGGTTACAATAACCGGTAGAAACCAGTAGATCCGTAGTTCAAATCTCGGCTTTCACATTGAATTTTTTGACTCTCCCTATCCAACTCATGTGAAAAAATTTGATGTGCTCCATTCACATAACCTTCGCTGGCTATTCCACAAACAAATTTGTTTAGAAAAGATTGTTCCTTTATCAACGTTATGTGAATATAAATAAATATAAGCATAAGTGGTACTGTTACTTGTTTTCTTGTAATTAGAATTTCATAGATACAAAGATTTTCCTGGAAATACGTGTTTTGAGATCTCCGCAGTCCAAAAATGCATTTTTAGAAAAAGATCGTGTGTGTTTGTGTGTCTGTAAACAGCATACGCTTAGCTCAAAAACTAAAAGACTTCGTATTTAAGTTTGGTGTCTTCAAGGATGCGACAGGAAGACCTGCAAGTAAATCCCCTCCCTCGGAGACTACCCTCTACAAGGAAAAATATTTCAAACTTTTGTTGTTGTTTTTTTTTCTTTAAAAATCGCTGTAACGATTTTTATTAAAATACCATATATTAAAGCTATTTATTTTACAAATTAAGCGTATAGCTTGAATTTTTGGGTATTATCTTCTGAAGGCTGTCTTTTGAATAAATATTGATTAATTGTGCATAATTAGTAAGCTGTAACAGATAGATGTACTGCACAACACATGTAGATCTTGTTAAAACACATACTTTGTCATGCACTTTTTTGTTGCAGAGTTGACCGTTTCCAAGATATTCCTTGTTATTCAATTTTTAAATCTTCTCAAACAGAACTACCTTTTGTTTGACCTCCCTTTTGTTTTTATATAAGTGCAAGGCGAACTGACCTACAATTGTTCACATATCGACCGGCTTTTAAAAAATGTGAGTGTCGCCTTAACCTACAGAGTTCCCTTATTTTCCTCCTACTTAACAAGGAAGCAAGCAATAATACCATTTCTGATGCGTTTATCTCAAAAGAATTATTTAGATAAAGTGATTATCTTTTTGCAGAAGAGGTAGTGAAAGTCATGTCATTTTTCAGTCTAATTCCAACGTTGAAATATTTATTATATTATCGTTGGAAATGCATTATATAGTAACAGATTCCTGTCGTTAAATACAAATGCTTATTAGTAATCTAAGACAGTGTGGAAGGTTTGTTGTACCTATTTTCACACACAAATACTTAAATAATTTTAACGATCGTGAATTAAGTAGCGGTAGGTATAATTTGTTTTGGTTATAATACCTCTCAGAAATTTTAAGTTTCTTGATCCTCAGGAATATATAAATCATTCGTTGGCAGTCGAATCTTTCGAAGCATACTATATTGAACACCTGGCTGATCAAAAATGTTAACATCAATATTATAAGTTTAAATAAACTCATAATCACTGAGCTAAGTATTTCTGGTATCTTAGTTTTCCAATATCGCACTTAGTTGCCTCGCCATTAAGCGTGTCCATTACCATTTACACTTCAGTTCACTCGTTCGTTCCGATGATGGTTTCAAGTTTTACTACAAATTCTCTGCAGCGTTAAAGTTGGAAAGAAATTAAGTAGAACTCTTGTTCAAATAATACAAAGGCAGTAGATACATTTAGTCTTCTAAGCAGCTTCAAATTATTAACACACTCTTTGAAGGTGTTTTGCGAGTATAATAATGTTCAAGGCTTTTTAATTTCAAAATTGTTTTATTTTAAAGTTTACTCACATGCACAAGTTAAGGAAAAGTTGCAGAGTGTAATAATACCATATTGCTCACCAAGATATTTTTTGACATAAGTATAAGCAGTGACCTAAGGGAGTATCTGTATGTAATTTTCGTAGAAAAAACAGAACAACAACACTGTTTCTCATTTTTGCAAAACTAGAACTATAAACGTTATTTTACCCACTTCCGAAGCTTTGTGGCGCAACAAATTTTGTAGTTTTAATAAAGTACGCCACTTTTAAGGCATATACCTTAAAGTGACTTTTGCGTTAAACGATAAATTGAATTTTCTTTCATTTCCTTAATACGTATGTACCTACAACGTACATAGTAGCTAGAAAAGGCATTGTATTCCATCAAAAGATCGATATTGAGATTTCACCGGGGAAATACAGATTGAGACCCCTTGAATCCGCCCCCCCCCCCCAAAAAACTTTTTATGAACATGTCCGTGTGTGTATATGTGTCTCTATGGACAGCATAGCTCAAAAGCGAAACGTCCCCGTTAAACATCAAACTTGGTATTTAAGTTTAGTATTCCCAAGGATGCGACAAGAAGGCTTTCAAGAAAATTTGCCCATCCCAATCTACTCTTTACATGCGAAAACTTTCGGAAATTTTCATTTCTCAGACACAAATCTAACGATTTTAATTAAAATACATATTGAATAAAAAATCTGATGTGTTACACTCACATGACTTTCTCAAGTTGCTCTAGAAAACTCCTACAAAAGATTATTCTTATTTGTACACAATGATAATCAAGATAAATGTTAGCAGAATGTTATTACTTAGTTCTTTATAAGTAGAAGGGAATAAGGGAATGCACTAGGCTAAAGTGATTGTCAAGTGTATTAAAAGCTACCGGTATGCGATTGTTATTGCAAATCACTTCTTTGCTTGGCCAGTAGTAGAACAAAATAAAAACAGACACTTCCTGTGTGAGAAAAGCTTAAGTACTTCACAATTGAAACCAATAACAAGGAATATCTCGAAAACGGTTAGCTTCACAACAAAAACGTAAAGGACAAAACTTGTGTGTTTTGTCATGAGGCACATTTTTGTGTAGTACGCTTTTTTCTATCGTTTACAGTTTAGCAGTTAAGCAAAATTCAGCAAAATTCATCAAGAATAAAAAGGTCTTCGGAGGATATTTCCAAAAAAAATTCGAGATATACATTTTATTTCGGACATAAGTAGTTATAATATACGGGATTTTAATCAAAATCGTTAGAGCCATTTTCAAGAAAATCAAAATTGCCGAAATCTTTTCCATGTAAAGGGTAGTTTGTGGTGAGGTGATTTTTTTTTTGAAAATCTTTGTTTCGCATCCTTGGAAGATACTAAACCTAAATACCAAGTTTGGTATTTAACGGTCCTTTTGTTTTGGGGCTATGCTGTCCGCAGACACACAGACAGACAGACAGACACACACACACGCGGAGCACGGACCATTTTTTAAAAATGCTTTTTTCGGACTCAGGGGGGCCCAAAACATATATCTCCGGTGAAATCTCGGTATCGAATTTTTGGGTGCATTACAATACCTTCTCTATCCCCATGTACATTGTACATATGGGACTAGAGAAAGTATAAATCTGATGTGTTCCATTACCATGACTATCTCTACATTTCTGTAACAAATTATTGTTAAAAAGTTTATACTTTTATTTACCTCATGCTAATCGAGAAAAAATTAACAGAAATAGTCTTATTACTTGCTTCCTTGTAAGTAGAAACGAAAAAAGAGAGTGCCTTAGGTTAAAGTGATAGTCAAAATCTGGTTGCTATGTGACTGAAGTTCCTTTGTTTGTAAGGACAGGAATTGACATATTCCTGTATGAGAAAAATACAAGTTTTTCAAAGTTGAAACCAAAAACAAGGAATATCTAAAAAACGACCAACTCCACGAAAAAGATATATATATATATATATATATATATATATATATATAACATAAATTGTGTGTTTTAATGTGCTCTACATTTTTGTGCTGTAAGTTTTTGTCCATCTCTTACTTTTTAGCAGTTATGCAAAATTCCGTAAAATTGATCCAGAGTAAAGTAGTCTTTAGAGGCTATTCCCAGAAAATTCAAGATATACATTTTATTTGTACGGTAAATATCTTTCATGTACCCTATTTTAATCAAAATCGTTTTAGACATTTTTAAGAAAATCAAAATTTTCGAAAAAGTTCCATGTAAAGGGTAATTGTCGTTGGCGGAATTTTCTTGAAAATCTTTGTGTCGCATCCTTGGAAGATACCAAACTTAAATACAAAGTTTGGTATTCAATGGTCTTTTCGTTTTTGGGCTATGCTGTCCACAGACACACGGACGCATACTCACACACAGACACACGCACAGACAGACACACATACATGGATCTTTTTCAAAAAATGCTTTTTTTGGATTCAGGGGGACCCCAAACATGTATTTCAGGTGAAATCTCGTACGTATGGAGAAAGTAAAAATTTACATCACAAATAAAATGTCTGTATTTAATTTTTGGAGAATAGTGTCTGAAATCCTCTTTATTCTGAATGGCTTTACTGGTAAACCGTAAAACAAAATAAAGCGAATTAAACAAAAAATAAATCTGGTCAAAACACACAGTTTATGTTGTGAAGCCTACCAATTTGAAATATTCGTGATTATGGTTAAACATTTAAAGGGCTTATAGTTTTCTCTTTCCTGGTCAAGCAAAGAGAACGGAATGTTAATACCTGCACATAGCGTAAGTGTATAAGAGACAGAATAATAAGCTTTAGACTTGCTTTGGTAGTGTGAAGGTCGCGAGTTCGAAACATGGCAAAGGATGAAGTATCCGGATAAGGATTTTTAAGGGGTTTTCCTTATCTTGAGAAGACAAATGTTAGACATTCTAAGCTCAATGGACCATGATGTGCATCAAATCACCAATTTTACTCATCATTCGATATGACCAACCAGGCTAGAGGAATGTTAAAGAAATATGTAATTGTGAATATTTTTTTGTATTTAATATATTTAATGAATGTTAATTTCTTTTTGGTAAAAAAGAAAAGCTTTTATAATTTTTTGCAGCATACGTGGTGAGGGTTGTGTGAAAACAGAACTTTAGATTTACTTCCTCTACACGTACTATGTGCATAGTGTATTGAGTAGGGTTTGTATTCCACCCAAAAATTTGATATGGAATTTTCATTAGAGTTACATATTATATTTCCTTGAATCCAAAGGAAATTAATTTTAGAAAAATGTCCTGTGTGTGTGTTTGTGTGTGTGTGTTTGCCTAGGCAGCATAACTCAGAAACGAAATGCCCGTTAAATACCAAACTTGGTATTTCAGTTTGGTATCTACCAGGAATGCAATATGAAGACAATCCTCCAACCTACATACCCTTTACAAAAAAAAAACGTTTCAAAAATGTATTTCTCAAAAAGAGCTCTGTTGATTTTTAATGAAATGCCGTATATTAAAGCTATTTACAAGACAAATAAAATGTATATCTTGAATTGTCTGGAAATAGCCTTTGAAGACCTGTTCATTCTAGATGACCTTTGCAAACTGGTAAACCGTAAGAGATAGACGAAAAGTTACTCGCAAAAAGTGTAGATCTTGTTAATGTCATATATTTTTTTCTCGTCGAGTTGACAATTTCCAAGGAATCCTTTATTATTGGTTTCAGTTTTAAAATACTTAAATTTTTCTCCTACGGGAACTTGTAAACTCCTGGCCATGCAAAGAAACGGATTTCACTCACATAGCAACAGCTTTTAAAACATTTGACTTTCGCTTTAGTCTAGCGCATTCCCTTATTTCTTTTCTATTTACAAAGAATCAAGTGATAAGAAATTTCTGCTAATGGTTATCTCAATTATCATAAAGTATATAGAAGAGTAAGCATTTTTAAAATAATTGTTACAGAGATATAGAGAAGGTCGTTTGAATAGAACACATAATTTTTTTTAAATGTATATACGTTGTTTTTTTTAACTATTGCCCCTTAATCTTTAAGGGTTTAGCCAGTAATTTCCAGCATATGTCTTAATAAATATTGGTACTTCTAGGAAGTAGAAGTTATTACTGATTAAACATCATCAATATTCTAATTTTGTATGGATATCTAAACAATATGTCTTAAGATGAAATAACTTTAATGTCGTAGAATGTGGAATTAGAGGTTTTTTAGAGGAACAAAATACTGGTACAAAATTGAGAAAGGAAAGCAAGGGAAGGCATCATGAACTATGCAAACTCTACGCATAGTAAAGGGGTTCAAAAGGGATTTTTACCGTTATATAGCATGCAAGGTTATAATCCTCCGTTTCTGGTTGCATGGCTTCTGCTCGCTCTATTTTTCCTGGAGTACGCAACCATCTTGGTAAAGTAATTTTAGTTCTCTTTAATTTCGTGGGCTCGGAAAGAGCGGCAGCATCGTTTACGTTCCTACGACACCCAAAACATCGCCGTTGGAGCCTCCACCCTCGCCACAGTTTCAGCCTTCCTCAATTCCTCCTTCCACGTCTCTCTGAAGAAGCAAAAGTTGTCGAAAACTATTTCCAAATTGAAATTCCTTGAATACGGTTCTGATAAAATTTAATTAGCTTGCTTGTATACATTGAGTTGACGCACATCCAAGCCGGTTGCCAGAACGTTCCTTCGTATGGAGACTGCCTCCTCGCCTGCCTTTCATGTTCTGGTTCGCATTGATTTGTCTAGGTTCTGGAGCCTCTGTTCCTTCCTCAGTTGCATTTCTTGTCCCAGTTCAAACGTTTGCCCTACCAGTCTTTCACTGCGGTCAGCTCTGTGTATATATTGGGATAGCAGCACAAACATCGGTTACGGTGGTATGTCGAGTGTCTCTTGCCCCTTGTTTTGCTAGCATAAGGCAACAGGGGCTCTTAGGTAATTACGAGCAGAACCCGCAGCTTCGCTCTAGTTGTCCGACTCCCTACAGGGATTTATCTGTTTCTCTCTTTTGCCTCTCTATCCATTTCAAACTTTTTTTGTTACAGAAAATTACCTTATTATAAAATAATAATAAAATAATAATTCATATAAATAAAACAAAGTGTAACTTAATATAGTTGCTATACATATAAAATATTATTGATAAACATATATAAGACCTACTATTATACCAGGGGCCTAACCTTCCCATACTTGACATGCGCAGATATTTCTTCTACGTTAATTTTTACTTTCTCGAAACGTACTGTGAACGTAGTGTATAAAAACGGTGTTCCACTCCACCTAAAAAATTCGATACAGATATTTCACCGAAAATACACGTTTTAGGGTCGCCTGCATCCAAAAAAAAACATTTCCAGAAAAACGTCGTATGTGTGTATCCGTGTGTCTGTGAACATAACTCAAAAATGAAAATCCTTTAAAATACCAAACTTGATATTTAAGTTTGGTATCTTGCAAGGATGCAACACGAAGATTTTCAAGTAAATTCCCTCACCCCCAACTACACTTTACATGGAAAAAATTTCGAAAATTTTGATTTTCTCAAAAATGGCTCTAACGATTTTCATTAAAATATCGTATATTAAATATATTTACATGACAAATGGAATGTATATCTTCAATTTTCTGGGAATATCCTCTAAGAACCTCTTTATTCCGTGTAAATTTTGTGAACATTGCGTAATTAGTAAACCGTACAAAATGGACAAAAGCTTATTACACCAAAAATGTAGATTACATTAAAACACAAAAGTTATGTCATAGAAATTTTTTCGTGGAGTTGATCGTTTTTTTAGGTATTTCTTGTTATTGGTTTCAGCTATAACATACTTATAATTTTCTCATACAGAATTGTCAACTCCTACCCATACAAATAAAGGAATTTCAATCACATACCAACCAGTTTTTGACTATCACTTTAGCTTCTAGTACTCCTTTATTTCCCTTCTACTTTCATGGAAACAACTAATAAGACGGTTTCTGCTAATTTTTTCTCCATTAGCATTCTCTATTAAGTAAATAGAAGAATAAGGTTTTTAACAATAATTAGTTGTAGAGAGGTATAGAAAGTCATGTGAATGGAGCATATCAAATGTTTTCATAGCGTTTCACTACAATGGCACCACAGACGACGGCATTGGTGATGATTGAATGAAGATGGAGCACCTGTGTAATGTGATGAAAATCTCCTATCCCCAACAACCCTTTACATGAAACTTATTTCGAAAATTTTGATTTTCTAAAAAATGGCTCTAGCCATTTTGATTAAAATATCGTTTGTTAAAGATTTTTACCTGACAAATAATATGTATATCTTGAATTTTCTGGGAATACCCACTGAAGACTGCTTTATTCTGGATGAATTTTACGGAATTTGGCATAACTGCCAAACCGTAACAGATAGACAAAAACTTACCAAAAATGTAGAGCACTTTAAAACACACCATTTATGTTATATGCATTTTTCGTGGAGTTGACCGTTTTTGAGATATTCCTTGTTTTTGGTTTAGGCTTTAAAAAACTTACTTTTCTCATACAGGAATTTATCAACTTCTGTCCGTACAAACAAAGGAACTACAGTCACATAGCAACCAGCTTTTGACTATCACTTTAAAGCATTAGCTTTTTAAGAATAATCTGTTGCAGAGATGTAGAGAAAGTCAGGAGAATGGAACACATAAGATTCTTCTTAAAAGCTTCGACTTAAAATTTAAAAACATTTATATGGTTTTGATGTTAAAAAGCTGTTGATCTGAAACAATGTTCTCTCGTTTGGCATTTTCGATAATTTTTAGATTTTAATCCTATTTGTAAAAAATACAATATAAGTATAAACACACGCAATTCGCTAGTGCATTCATGCTTCAGTTCTTGGGGGTAGGGGGATTATCTAATTACGAAAAATTCCAGCAGAGACCTATGAATTTGTAGACCACCTGCTAACCACCAGACCACAGAGTCATTGAATTGAGTTATTGTTGTGTTTTTGCTTTCACATTATACATTACACAAGGTTTGTTTATTCAAAAGCGCAATTTATCGGAAAACATTTTAGCGACAGTTTTATCGATAGCCTATAGATTATTGTTTGTAGTATGTTTGTGAATTACATTATGTACAATGTAATCGTGCTTTGTTTGCATTTATTTATTCGCGTTATTAACTCAATTACTTTCTGTCCTTATTAATTGTTAAAGTCAAGCTCTATAGGAAACAAATGGAGTATTATTCTATTTCAACTTATAAAAGAACTGTATTGTAGACCAAAGTGTGCTCGTTCTAGTTCTAATATTTGGTTGTACAGGGATTATTGCATTATAACATAATTCTATATTTTGGAAAATAAATACAATAATATAACTTAAGGTAATGCGTCTGCGAAATTTAACCCAAATTGTGAAAAACTAAAAAATTACTTTGTTTCATAATAACATTATTTGAATTCTAAACTTAAAGAAAACATATAGTTTTTTACACTTGAACTTTGACTACATTATGTTATTTTAATTAATGTGAAAACATTTATTTATACTGCAGCTCAAAAATAGTTAAATATAATGGTTATATTCTTTTATGGAAGTAATATGCCACCTTGGTAAATAGATTTTTAAATTTTGAAAAATCAAGACAAATTAGGGCCAGCAGACAAAATATGATAGTTTAGATCTATTTGTAAACTCCTTTACTGTTTAACTTATTTCATGTGAATTTTTGAAGAATGCATCACGTGCCCACTTTTACTATATTAATTAATTTAGATTGGTAAAATTATTATTCAAAGAGCAATTCAAGCTAAAAATTTTACACATGGCTAAACGATCACTATTATTTCTATACTTACACGTGCATCACCCAAATATGCAAAACCACATTATAAAAACAGAACCTATTTAGTAAGTGACAATGTCTTCGAAATAATTTAATCCAATGAATAACAGATTAGCTTATGTCAAAGTTCTTTAAATCAAATCAGAATGTCTAGGTCAAAATCATGTGACTGAATTCATACGATGAAGAAAATTGTTAATATAACTATTGATATAAAAATTGCAACTTTAATGATATGTCCTGAATTGAATTTTTTTTTGGGGGGGTAGTGTCTAACACACGCTTTTACTGCTCTGGCACCGCAGTCAATAACACTGATGTTACATGAAGATGGAGGCCCGGTGGAATGAGATGGCGGGGGAAACCGGAGAACCCGGAGAAAACCCCGCTTTGTCCACCACAAATCTCACATGCGGTCGCTTGGGCATCTAGGTGAGAGGCGAGTGGTCACGACAGGGCAACTGAATTGAATTAAATAATGTATTCCAGTTAAGAGGATATGTGGAATAAAAGTTGATAACTGATTTTAAAAACAGAAATTTCCCCTAAAGGCGATTCTAAAAAACCTGATGTGTTCCATTCACATGACTTTCTCTACATCTCTCCAGCAAATTATTGTTAAAAAGCTTATGCTTCTATTTACTTCATGCTAAGTGAGAGCAAATTAGCAGAAATAGACTTATTACTTGCTCCCTTGTAAGTAAAAGCGAAAAAAAGGAGTACCATAGGTTGAAGTGACAGTCAAAAGCTGGTTGCTATGTAATTGAAAGGTTCTTTGTTTGTATGCATAAGAGTTGACAAATTCCTGTATGAGAAAAGTATAATTATTTCAAGGCTGAAACCAAAAACAAGGAATATCTAAATAAACGATCAACTCCACGAAGTTAATGTATATAACATAAATTGAGTGTTTTAGTGTGCTCTAGATTTCTTGTTTGGTAACCCTTTGTCTATCTCTTATGGTTTACCAGTTACACAAGTTCCGTAAAATTCATCCAGAATAAAGTAGTCTTTGGAGGCTATTCCCAGAAAATTCAAGTTATACATATTATTTGTTAGGTATATATCTTTAATATATGACATTTTTATCAAAATCGTTAGAGCTATTTTTAAGAAAATCAAAATTTTCGAAACATTTTCTATGTGAATTGTAGTTGGGGGTTGGGGGATTTTCTTGAAAATCTTCGTATCGCATCCTTGGAAGATATTTAACGGTCTTTTCGTTTTTCAGCTATGCTACCCACAGACACACACATACACATAGACAGACACAGACACACACACACACACACACACACACACACACACGGAAATTACTCTAAAAATGCGTTTGCTTTTTTTAGATTCAGGTGGTCTCAGAACATGTATTTGCAGTGAAATCTCGGTATCGAATTTTTGGGTGCAATGCAACAAACAAAAATGCATTATTTTTATAAACAATACTTTAAGCATATTTTATACTCACAGACTCCATTTTTTTCCCTTTACAAAATCGAAATTCATTCTAATATCTTTACTTATATAATTAAAACTGAAATTGATAAGCTACATCAATAGCTGAATTAGCTGAGTGGGTGTATGTATAAAAGAATGTCCTTGAGCTAAAAAGTCAACGTAAGGTAGTGAGAATTTGAAAGTTACTGGAAGTTAGCAGCCTAAGTGAAATAGTAAGATAGTTTCTATTGGCTCATGAAAAGAGACGCTTCTGGGAGAGAGAAAAACAAGCCAATTAAAGCACAGTTTTAACAAAAGGTTTCATATGCATTCTACGGAGACACGAGTTATCAGCTCAGTTCTTCTGCACGGTTCAGTTTGTACTCATTTACTGCTACATATTTAGCAGTACATTCAGCTGTTCTCCACAGCAAGTCGGTCTTAAATATTATTCACGTAAGAAACGTGATATGCGATATTTAAGTTTCACTTGTAAGTGTACACGTTTTAATACAGTTTCAGCTTTATTGTTCAGACTTATAAAATGTATATAAGTTGTGCATATTTCTAGTAACAGTTTAAATAAATTACTTAAATTGAAAGTTACAAATTTGTTACCTCTTAAATAACTCAACCAAAGAACCCAACTAGGTTTAGCAAATATGAATAATATATTAAAATATAATTAATAAGAGATAACAAGAGTGAGTGTGACCATCACAGAAAATGTCTACTAGAAAATGAACCGACAGGATGGAATGGGAAAAGCTTCTGAGCATAGCAACATACCGCTTGGAATTGAATATTAAAATCAATATTCACATGCGGAGAGGAATAAAAAACAGGTAAATAAGAAAGGATATAGGAGGCTGTGTTTACATTGTGCCTAATGCCTATGTGCAGAAGATCAATTGAGTGGTATTTTTCAAGTCAGATAAGGATGTTTTACGAAAAGTGTTCCAAATGTGGTCCCATTTTAATGTATATGCACTGAATAAAATATAATACGTTCGAAGAGACGTGTAGACTAAAATCATAAAAGGGGTTAAGCTTTAAAATGTCCAAAATTGAAATAGTTCATAGATAGGCGCTGCCAAACGGTGGCAACAGATGACATATCTTTCAGAGTAAATCCAAATGTGATTTTAACACTTTTAATGATTTAAATTTTAAATAAAATTTTGATTTTTTTCCCTCCATATTCTTCATATATGGTAAGTATGGTAAGAATAAAATACAAATACTTCGGTTTGGCACAGTTCCTTGTACAAGGAGCAATGTAATTGCTTAATTAATACATACATTATTCATAACCAAAAAGTGATGTTTTTCCTCAAGTTGTTTAACTTTAAGCTCCTATATAGTGCCTTTCTTTCACAATGAGGCCACCTCATAGCGGCTCGTAAGCCGGCCGCTACAATATGGACTCCCGCCGAAACAGTTTTAATATGCCCGCAATCACTTCACATTCTGATAGTTACAATTACGTGAAATAGCTTGCCATCCGAGATATACAAAATGTTGCCTTTCTCTACCCATACATTTCAAGTATTTCCTCATATCGGTTTCATTTATACTGGAAAGAACAACATTTGACATTGTGTGAATTTGTAACTAATATTTTATTTTAGTTCTTCCAATGTGTGGGGTTTGTTCCATACTTTTTTGTCATGAGCGTCGAGTAAATTACTGCAAATGAATCTTGCTAAATGTCATTTCTACTTGAAGGAAGCAAGTAGTAAGACCATTTCTGCTAATGCTTATCTCGATTTAATATACATAAAAATAATATTTTTACTTTCTCTATACGCTCTATGTACATAATGTATATAAAAATGTTTTTAGAAAAATGTCCGTGTGTGTGTGTGTGTGTCTTTGGGCAGCATAGCTCAAAAATGAAAGACCGTTAGATACCAAACTTGGTATTTAAGTTTGGTATATTCAAAGGATGCGACACGAAGATTTTCAAGAAAATCTCCTCACCCCAAACTATCCTTTACATGGAACTTTTTTCGAAAATTTTGATTTTCTAAAAAATGGATGTAACGATTTAAATTAAAATTTCGTATATTAAAGATATTCACCTGGCAAATAAAATTTATATCTTGAATTTTCTGGGAATAGCCTCTGAAGACTACTTTATTCTGGATGAATTTTACGGAATTTTGCATAACTGGTAAACCGTAAATGATGGAGAAAAACTTAGCATACAAAAATGTAGAATACATTAAAACACACAATTTATGTTATATATATATATATATATATCTTTTTTTTTTCGTGGAGTTGATAGTTTTTAGGTATTCCTTGTTTTTGGTTTCAGCTGTGAAAACCTTATACTTTTCTCATACAGGATTTGGTCAACTCCTGTCCACACATACAAAGAAACTTCAGTCACAAAGCAACCAGCTTTTGACTATTACTTTAACCTATGCCACTCCCTTATTTCGCTGCTACTTACAAGGAAGCAGGTAATAAGGCTATTTATGCTCATTTTTTCTCGATTAGCATGAAGTAAATAGAAGATTTTTAACAATAATTTGTTGTAGAGAAGTAGAGAAAGTAATGTGAATGGAACACATCGATTTTTAAAGCATAAGCATGTTTGCAGAAAAGATAAACTCATGAGAATGGAACAACCAGGCTTTTCATGTTATTATTTTATTATTGTTTACTGTTGTTTATGTTATTGCTGCCTATATAGTTGATTTTTATATCACATTCATCATTGAACTTTGTTATTTACTGGGAATGAATACATAAATATAATACATGTATGCATATCGACCCAGACATTGAGTCCTATAAGGCTTCAATGTAGGTATTTAAATATTACTGGTACCAATCTTCAACTTTTAGATTTGAACGCCTCGTTTTATTTGCAATAGTTCTCTTCAAGAAACAGAAACAATAATAACGTTTTAGGGAATTTTAAAGGAATATGAGTATTTACCTTGCTTTAATGCCAACATTCTCTGTGTTGAGAAATTCAAAGCTAAAACAGCTGCAGTCTAATAACATAGACAGTGTGTTTACCTTTTTCCTCGGGGTTTGTTTCATCTCCTTGATGCTCCAGCAGACGATGCCATTCGCAATGAAACGACTTTAACCTTCAAACAGGGTTAGTTCTAGGGCCGCAGCAAACCCAATTAACTACCGTAATTTATGTAATGCAGTAAATCTCGATCTGGGCTCGCAGATTACCACTTAGCCCTTTGCTACGCACTACACTATATTGTGTTGTTAATGTCCTTTCAAAATTGTGATGCTGTTTCCATTGCGTTTTGAATGAAAACTCCCTGCTTTAAGACTTAATAGCACGGAAATGAATTTCAAAGTTACGTAGGAGTTTTGTTTCTGTGTTTAAGAAGTTTTTGGGCGATGTGACTAATTTCTACTACTTACCGATAGTATTAATTTCTCTATACGTACTATGAACATAGTGTATAGCGGAGGTATTACACTCCACCAAAATATTCGATACCAAGATTTCACCGGAAATACGTATTTTAGGGTTCCCTTTAAAAAAAGCATTTTCGTGTATGTATGTGTGTGTGTGTGTGTCTGTGAACACGATAACTCAAAAATGAAAGTCGGTAAAATACCAAACTTGGTACTTAAGTTTAGTATCTTCCAGGAATGCCACACAGCTACCCTTTACATAGAACTTTTTTTCAAAAATTTAGATTTTCTCAAAAATGGCTCTAACGATTTTGATTAAGATATCGTATATTAAAGCTATTTATCAGACATATGAAATGTATATCTTGAATTTTCTGGGAATAGCCTGTGAAGAGTACTTTATTCTGGATGAATTTTGCGGAATTTTGAATAACGGCTAAACCGCAAGAGATGGAAAAAACGTATAACATGAAACATGTAGATCACGTTAAAATACACAATTTATGTCATATACATTTTTTGTTCGTGGAGTTCATCGTTTTTGAGACATTCCCTGTTTTTGGTCTCTGCTTTGAAAAACTTATACTTTTCTCTTACAGGAAATTATCATCTGCTGTCCATACAACCAACGAAATTTCAGTCACATAGCAACCAGCTTTTGACTATCACTTTAACTTATGATACTCATTTTTTTTTTGCTTCTACTTACAAGGAAGCATGCAATAAGACTTACTCTGCTAATTTTATCTCAATTTTCTTGAAATAAATAGAACCATAAGGCTTTTAACAATAATTTTTTGCAGAGATGTATAAAAAGTCATGTGAATGGTACACATCAGATTTTCTTTTACTGGACCTTAGTTAAGATTCCGACATCTAACCTGCTTGCTATGGTAACAAAACAATTTGCAATACTGATATGGACTCAAAAATGACACGTGCGGTAAATAAAACATTGCAATATTTCTGTTGACACAATGAATATGAAAGTACAGCTATTTCATGTTACTGGACAAACAGTATTCATTTTCTTCAAATTGAACGTGCTCATATTATTTATTTCTCGCCAGTAGTTGGCGCTGCTCCAGCCTCGCTTACAGAAAGTAAAATTTTATCTGTAGCTTTAATCTTATTATGAAGAAAATTTACCACATAAGCTTCACTTACTCCATAGTATAAATTGTCAAATTGATTCTAATTAGGGTACTGCAGATAAAAGTGACTCTACAGCCAACAAAATTTGTTTATAAAAACAATAAAAACAACTACATAATAATCTTTCTTTTTCAAAGAAGTCAAAAGCATTGAACCATCTTTTAATTCATTTATTACTATATTTTAGTTAACTTAATAGTGTGCAATGCACCTTTCATCTTTATTTACTTTTCCTCAATTATGCAATAATACCCTTCCCACACTTGTATCGCAATATAATTTAAACTGTTTGTTAGTTTTCACGTTCTCCACCATTTAAATCTAGGAAATACCGTATCTCACCCAAAAATTTGGTTTAGAGATCTCGCTAAAGTACATTTTTTGAGTGGCAATAAACCCGAAAGCATTTTAAGGAAAGCTTCAGCTGTGCAAGTGTCTCTCTGTGAGCCCATTTCACAAAAGTACAAATTATAAATTTACAAATCTACCATATCTGAGGAATTTCATCAGAAGAGGACGAAAACGTATTTCTACAAACACTCAATTGCACACTTGTGTGATTTTAAAATCTAAACATCCAATAAGCTCCAAATGTATCTGTTTACTCACACGAAGACTATTTACCCACACTACAAAATTTATGCATTTGTAACACAAAATGTGGACATTTGTAACAAATAACAATTGTATTTCCGTAAAAGTGTTATTTTCCAATTCACCTACAAACTCACAATATTATCTTACTGAAACGCGAATAAGTCCAAATTTATATTCCCTTAAACTTCTTCTGGTGTAGTTTGTTCATTGTGCTTTCGTAAAACGGGTCCCTGGTGGTTAATAGCAAATTCCGAAAGATACAAAACGTTTAAACATGGGATCCAAGACTTTCAGCAAAGATTTCTGCTTTCATTTTCTAAAAAAGCATTAAAATTATTATAATTATTAGTATTATTATAATTATTAGTATTATTATAATTATTAGTATTATTATAATTATTATTATAATTATTATTATAATTATTATTATAATTATTATTATAATTATTATTATTATTATTATTATTATTATTATTATTATTTTGTCAAACAACGTTAAAATAGTACACAAATCTTTCGTATTTTATCCTCTTTCTATACTGTTCTATTGCTCACATCTATTTCCTGTCTTTCAGTTCCATACATTTTCTCTCTATTTATTCAGTTTTCATTTGCTCTTCCTTTCCCATTTCTTTTATTGATGTCCATCGCATTACTTCCTTTCGCACTCATCCGTCTTCCTTCCAACTACATGTTCAAACCATTGTAATCAGTTTACATTCTTTATTTTATCTTTCTTCTACTTCCTAGCTAGTGTACTTCAACAGCTATCAGTTTTCCTTCCTGTTTATTGTCCAAGTTTATGCCCCATAAAAGCATCATACTCTCTCAAGTATCTTCTTCTTAACAGGCACTACAACTTCATTGACTGAATACTTTGGCCTTCTCTACAATTCTATTCCATTTGATGCGATTTATAATAAATAAGCTTCAGCCAATTTCTTATATTCACATATTTTAATATTAATATTATCACTCCATCTATTTTTGGGTCTACCACTTAATCTTGATTCGAGAGGCTTCCATGTGTATATTTTCTTGACTATTTTCTCATCTGGCATTCTGTATAAGTGCTCATATCATTTACGTCTCAACATGTTATAAAATTTATTATTGTTTGTTTTAAAATTCTCAAGTGTTGTTTTATAAATTATATTATTGGTTTCAGCCAAAATATTACTGCTTCGAAGTAATACGTTTAGCATTATAATATATTGTTTTTCTTGGAGTTAGAGTAATATTTTCTATAACGTGAGAAGTAGAGAATAGTTGCCTCACACGAAATATAATATACCGTAAATATGCTGTGATATAACATTTTTCAGCTATCTGCTATTATGGATTTTTATTTGAAATGTAAATGCCATTTTATTTATGGACGCTCTTTAACTACTGTGGTTCCCAGCGTCCCATTCTATACTGGGCGTGAAAGGCCGCTTAAATTTGCTCAGAGGCCTCTCTATCAGGCTTGAGGTTCTTTTACGTGCCGTAAATCTATGACACGGGACCAACGGCTTTACTTCCCTTCCGAAGGAAGCCATGCTAAGGATTTTTACGCCTGAAAAAATCCATCGTCCTCCGCCGGGTTTGAACCTGCGACCTTGGGTATATTAAGTCAGCATGGTAACCATTACAAAGAGAGGTGAATTGGATCAGTAAGAGAGAGGTGAATTGGATCAGTAAGAGAGAGGTGAATTAAGGAGGGCGATATTAATTTGAAAATACCTAAATAACACAATAAGGTGCTGAATCAATGTTATTTTATTTTTGTAGTGTCATTGAAATTAAAGTTGTGTAAAATGAAAATAAAAGTTTTAAGGAGAAGCTGCCGTCTCTCCAGAATGCAGAATGTGAGGAATGAAAATATTAGAGAAAATATGTCAACCAGATTCTGTAATTGATAGATTGGAAGGTAGGATTCTCCTATTATATGGTCACGTTTAGAGAATGCCCGATATAAAAGGTCAAAAATGTCTTGGAGAGGTCTCCCAAGGCAAAGAAGAAGAGTAGCAAACCTTGGACAACATGGAGGGCAGGAAGAGTGGCGAACTTGAACAACATGGAGTGCCGAAGTTCTGATATGTTCCATTTATAAGCATTTCTGTACCTATTCTGTAAACAATTATTCTTACAAAAGCTTATTTTTCTATCTACTTCATGCTAATCGTGATAAATATTAGCAGAAATGTTTCTGTTACTTGCTTCCTTGTAAGTAGAAGGAAAATAAAGGAATACACTAGGTTACTTGTCGATAGTCAAATATTTTAACTGCTGGTTACTAGTTGATTAAAATTCAGTTATCTTTGCTTCACCAGAAGTAAAACAAAGCAACAGGAATAACAGCTTGCCGCATGAGAAAAGTATTTAAAAAATGGAACCATTAACGAGGAATATCTTGGAAATGGTTAACTCCACAAGAAAGCATATGACATAAATTGTGTGTTTTAAGGAATCTACATATTGTGTGTAGTAAGTATTTTCTATCTGTTATGTTATCAGTTATACAAAAATCATTCAGAAGTAGGAGGTATTCAGGGCCTATTACCAAAGAATTCAACATATAGATTTTATTTGCCAGGTGCGTACTTGTAATATTCAGTAATTCAATAAAATCATTTATTTTTGCGAAAATCAAAATTTTAGAAATATGTTGCTTATAAAGGACAGTTTCTTGCAAATTTTTGTGTCGCATCCTTGGAAAATGCAGAACTCAAGTGTCAAATTTGGTACTTAACTGACACGGGCATTTTTTTTTAAATATTTTTTTAACCAGGTGGCTCTGAAACGTTATTTCCAGTAAAATAACAGTATAGTCTTTTTGGGTGGAATGCAATACCTTTTCTGTGTACTACATAGTATGTATAGAAAAAAAGGGAAGTATCACACTGTTAGTATCACGCTGTAGCTACATTAGATCTATGACCGAATGTACTTAATGGAATAATAAGAGAACCACCCTGAAAAAACATTCCTAAGAATATCCTTTTAAATTCCGGAATAATATATTCCATGTTGAAAAGTACTATTTTGATAGAGTGATTGTCTGAGAGCTGGTTTGCAAATTTACCAAGGTAGAGTTCAGCTGAAATTTCATCCACGAAAATCATTGCAATATTTACAATCTATAAAACCAAAAGAAATAACATTTTAAAAGCTAGATCTGCATGTTAGAAATTATGTTTTATATTTTTAAAACATGTTTGAAAAAGCCATTATATACAGTAAAGCTATCTTCCTGTTCAAATCTGGACTTCTGTTGCAGACACATGCTCCACTCAACACGATTTTGGTAATCTGGACGAGTTTCGACAACATTCATTGTCATTGTCTTTTGCAGGTTCGCAGACGTCTGAGGTGGCTGGTTCGTCTTAAGGAACATCAAAATAAATTGAAACAATTGGATAAATCAGTAGTAGCCAATCATTTATGGAATACTAACCACGAAATGGAACAGGATATCAAATTACTGAGAGCTATCAACATTCCTTCAGAGTTGGATATCTGGAATTTTTCTCATTCATAGTAATAGCAGTAATGTGATTAATTTTGAAATACGACCAGCAGATGGCATTTTAAAACTTGTACAAACTGAAAGTCAAGCTAAACACTCAAAACTAGTAAACAGTTCCGAAACGTTCCACCAGAAGTCATCAAGGACACGCAAGAAGAAGGTAGATGTCAATGAAGTCTGGCTTCGACCACCTGCTGTCAGACTGGTTCCTATATTAGATGTCGAAGCTCCCCGACGTCTGCGAACCTGCAAAACATAATGACAACGAAGGTTGTGGAAACGCGTCCAGATTGCCAACACCAACACCATGTTTAGTGGAGCATGTTGTCAGCAATACATGTCTCTATTTGATATACTAGAGTCAGAGTTAACCAACTTTCTGTGATCACAGATTTTAGTTTTTCTATTACTTATCTATGTAACACAACAATGCCCCAACGGTTGCATGTGAGGTTCGCATTGTGAGATCTGGGTTCGATCGTCCATTCTGGTGATGAATTTTCAAGATTTTCTTTATTTGGTTATACAAATACTAGAGTGATACATCATTGCAAGCACTTCCTTTCTGCATTTCATATCATTTCGTTTCCCTTTTTCATATGTCTGGTTGACTTTGGGGCAGAGAATTGGTCAGTATCGGATAGATGGCGCAAAAGCTTGAAAATTGAAACCTTTCCTCAGCACTGCTGGACGGAATTTTCCGGTTCCGCTGGAGGGATGCCTCTTAGCCACCTCTCTGAGAGGCGGGCAAGCCTGGATATATTAGGGAACTGCGCATCTCTGTTTTCAGCCCAAAGTCTTCGCTTCCGCAGCGACATCCGTTCTTACCGGGGCCGCCCCCTCCGTTATAGTCATACCCATGGTACGTGGAGCAAGTACTGCATTCCACTCAATAATGGACACTAACGTTTTATTTGAAGCAATATTTGAGGCCTATTAAACAAAACAAAAAAAAATCCTTGTGTACATGTAATGTGTGTGTGTTATGTGTGTGTATGCCTATCAACAGCATAGCTCAAACTCAAAACTTAGTTCATCTTTCAAGGTCCTGCACAAGATTTTTAAGAAAATCTTAGACCATACACTACCCTTTAAAGGAGAAAGGTTCGTATAGTGGATGAACCATTTTTGGGATGGTCTTTAATTTTGGTCGAATGTAAAATAGTTCATACTTTTTCAACTTTAACATCGCTACCTACTCTTTTCCATTTTTATCCCTCAATTGAAGCCCTTCTATAGCGACTTCCGTTTTTAAAATATTACTCAATGCCTAAACCTACTGGTCCCTTTTGTCTACTAGAAATATTAATCAAATAAGTTCTACGAATGTTTAACTCAATTATATGAAACAGGCAGAAGAATAAGCTTTGGTAAGAATAGTTAGTTGAAGCGTTGTTAGAAAAAGTCAAGTGAATGTAGCATATAGATATTTTAACAGTTGAGTATGTTTAGAGTACGTATATTTAATCAATATTGTACAAAGCCGCACTTACGAATTTCTCTCAACTGAATAATTTAAAAATGTTATCTTACATTCATATTCGAGATTACAGTTATTTATGATACAAGTGGAAAAAGGAAATATTTTGTTCTGGAGCAGAAATGCTTGCGGAACGACTTAGCGAGACTTATGCCAACGTGCTGCTGCGATGCTCAGTTATTGGTTGCTTAGCACCAGTGTTGTCCACATGATGAGTTACAGAACCACATAACGTAGGCAGGGGAAATAATAAAACAATAAAAATAAACTAAAATTTCAGTTTATTAATAGGTTACAACTTTCACTAACAACGTTTTAAGAGGTTACAAATTTCACTAAACTTACAAACCTTTTGTGGAAACTCTAATGTTTATTGTACAATTACTGCAATTTTAAATAGTTATTTCTTGAGCAGAGGAAGTGGGAATTGAGGTATAGATTGTTAGATTTATTACAGGCCATTTATTTCTTAACTTTCTTTGTAGCAAATGTAATTTTGCAAACTGTGAAGAGAGTTATGCTTTCAAATTTTCGTCTTGTTCTGCACATTCCATACCGATCTCATTCATATCATCCGCCATTTTATGAATCAATACAACATTCTATACGTCAAATTCACGGCCTACTGAATGATGCCGCAAGAAACCAAATTTGGCTACATTGGCGTGTTATAATTTTAGAACACTAAGTGATAGAATGTTATATTTTAGCACTACTTACATGTGGTGAAAACCCTATTTTACCAGCAACTATCTAAAAAAAGCGTACTCGTGACGCACTACTCATGACTACAATATTTTTCAATGAACGATTTTTAAAAAAACACATTTTTAGGGCAGTTTGTCTTGAGTGCTTTTACACCATACAAACTTATTGGGGTCGTCAATCCATTTATCATTCCAATATTCTTCTTTCTGAAATGCTATTCCTTCAAGGCAGATAGAGGTCTGAGATGCAAGTAGCACCCATTACCAGGATGTCTCGCCTAAGTGACCAGCAGATTTTCTGCACCATTGGTTTATACGCTGGACCTCCTCAACGGACCGTGAGCAAATTTCAATGGAGTGTAACGTCACAAAGTACCATGGGAATCCAGGTTTCCAAGTGCGTTAAATTGTCTCTAGGATTTAACAAGAGACTACCGATGGCAATAATGGGTAATTTGTGTAACTCGAAATAAATTTAAATTATTCCGGGGTGTGTTTCGGCTTAGTGCTATGCACAAAGACAAAAGCAAAGCGTGAACTGCAGAAAAACTAGACAGTGAAAGTAAACTAATATTACATACCCAATTTTACAGGCTTCCATTTTGCAGCAGTTCGCCGTTGATTCCTACTTTCCAGATATTCCCACCCACCCTCCCACTGCCCTTCTTCCATGTCGCTCGTCAGCATGGCTGTGTGTATTCCTTTGTACCATGTTATTACTTCCCTAGCACGAATATATTATGTACAAACAGAAAAAGTATTGTAATACACACAAAAATTTGATACCAGAAGTATATGTTTTGAGATCCCTCGTGAATCCAAAAAACAGTCCGCGTGTGTGTCTGTGGATGTATATCAAAAAAATGAAAAGTCCTTTATGTACCAAACTTAGTAATTATGTTAAGCATTTTCCAGGATGAGATACGAAAATTTAGAGGAAAATCTCCCAATCCAACCTTCTCGAAAACTTTTATTTTATCAAAAATTGCTCTAAAATGTAGATTATAATACCAGAGTTAGCTATTTTGATGACAAATCAAATGTATATCTTGAATTTTCTGGGAAAAGCTTCAAAAGCCCTCTGCATTCTGGATGACATTTGTATAACTGGTAAACCGTAAGACAGAGGAAAAAACTCACAACACGAAGATGCCGGGCTTACTAAAACACACAATTTGTCACATATTTTGCTCTAGAATTAACTGCTTCCGATACATCTCTTGTTTTTGTTTTCAATTGTAAAATACGTACACTTGTTTTAAACAGAAAGTCGTCCGTATTTCTTGTGTTTTACACTTGGAGCCAGGCAAGCAAGTGAATTTCCGTGACAATCGCATAGTGACAACGTTTAAAATCTACCTACCGCTTTATACTAGTGCATTCCTTTACTACCCTTCTGCTTATGAAGAACTAAGTATTAAGACTATTCTGCTAAAGTTGGTATTGAAGTAAAAAGAAGAAGAAGCTTTTCTAAGAAGTTTGTTTGCAGAGCAAGTAAACAACGCCGTTTGGATTGCACACAACATATATTTTTTGTTCTTCCACGCTTCAATGTGTCTAGAACAATTCAGTTAAGGTACGACATGCTTTGTACGAGATGTGTCCATACCACTACAGACCTCTAATTTATTTCTAATTTTCCCATAACGGTTTCAACTGCATCCATTTCTTGCCTAATGGAAGTCCACCTGTTTCTGTCGTCAACACTGCTCTTTATTTATTTTTATATATTGTCCAGCATACACGTACAATACTTTAGTTAAATTCGTTAAAGCCATTTTTAAGAAAATAAAAATTTCTTTGCCATATAATTATTTTCAACATGATCGTACAATATTTTAGTCAAATTCGTTAGAACCATTTTTAAGAAAATAACATTTTTCGAAATTGTTTCCATGTAAAGGGTAGTTTGTGGTGGAAGATTTTCCTCAAAATATTGCATTCTTGGAAGACACTAAACTTAAATAACAAGTTTGGTACTTTATCAACGTTTCGTTTTTTAGCTATGTTCACAGTTACACGAACACATACATACATACATACACAAACACACACACATACACAAACACACATACTCAGACAGAGCTTTTTCTAAAAATGTTTTTAATACTAGGGACCATACAAATTTTTGCTGGTGAAATATCGCTAACTAATTTTTGGGTGAAGTTCAATACATTTTCTACCTATGTACCAAGTAGAGAAGGTAATTAAAATGAGTTACCCTTCCTATAAACTAAACTTTAGCCCATCGATTTATGAGGGGAATATTGAATTGGTTTTTGTGGGTAGTATTGAGCACAAAGAGAATAAATTAATAAATGAAACTTAAAATCGGTTCTTAAATTATTATCTTTTAGGATGAGTTGACTAATCTCCACTAGTTACCAATATTGTTGTTATTGAACCTAAATTAACATTCCCACATCTAACCTGGTTGTTACAAGAGCAAAATAAATCGCAATACTGATATGGACCCAAAAAGCACACGTGCGGTAAGTAAAACCGTTGCTTAAAATTTGTTTCAATGTATTGTGCTCTAGCCTTCTCCGGAATTAATGTAGAGCATTCTTCAATTTCTGTATCCTCTACCATAACTTTCGACTCTAATTAGGGCAGCACAAATAAAAATCCAATATATTCATTGCTGTTCCGCAAACAAACACATTTTTTTATTGTTTCATTTATATGGCCCCCCTTAACATCTAAGGTCTATCGGGGTTTTGCACTTTGAAACAACTCGTGTGTAGGTTCTTTCTTTTACGTTTGGTTTAAATCAAAATCATTTTATTTTCCTCAAACTCACACACATTCATTCTCACATACATACTTCCAGACTTTGTGGGGAATAGGGAATAATTCTGGCTAAAGAAAAATTCCCCGCCCCAGCCGGGAATCGAGCCCGGGTTCCCCGGGTGAGAAGTCAGCTCGCTTACCTCTTGACCACGGAGGTAGTCAAACGTTTATTATTCTTTTATGTACATCATTCTAATCGAGATTAGCATTAACAGAATTGATCTTATTGCTTACCTCTTTGTAAGAAGATGGGAAATAAGGAATTACACTAGGCTAAAGTGATAGGTAAAGCTTTTATAGCCGGTCGTTATATGAAACCATTGAAATTCGCTTCTCTTTGCTTGCTAAGAGTAAACAAAAGACAGATGAAAAGAAAGGTATCTTCCCGTTTGAAAAAAAAAAAAAACAAGTTTAAGCTACTTAAACTTGTTATATCTGTGTGTGTGTGGTGTGTGTGGGGGGGCGGTTGTCATAAATTTTGTGTTTAACAAGAACTTAATTTTTATGTAGTAAGCTTTTGACTATCTATTATGGTTTAACAATTATACAAACGTTATGCAGAAGTCATCGAATGAAGAGGTCTTCACAAGCTATTTCCGGAAAATTCAGAATACACTGCTATGAAACTGTTTTAGGCATTAATTAATTATTGTAATCAAAATCGTTAAAATTCATTTTGATAAACTCAAAAATTCGAAAAATGTTCCATGTATTTGGGAATGGGAATATTTTCCAAAAAACTTTCGACTCGCATGCTTGTAAGTTACTGCACTTAAATACTAATCTTATTTAACAAAGATTGTGTTTTTGAGCTATGCTTCCCTTGAAACACAAACACTTCTTTATAAAAATCCATTATTTGGATTCAGAGGACCATAAAACATGTATTTCAGGTGAAATCTCCATATGAATTTTTAGGTGGAATACCTTCTCTATACTATGTACATAGTATATAAGTTCTAAAACCGTATCCACTGCCACCAAATCTTGTTTATAAAAACGAAGAAAACGATTACTAAATGTTTCTTTCTCATAAAAGTCATTTTCACCCAAATCATATTTTAATTCAATTTTATTATATTTTTAATATTAATTTTCATCGTCAAAAATAATATGTTCTTTTATTATAATGTGTATAATAATTTATCGTATTAAATAAAATTAGTACAATTGAAAAAAAATAATAAAAGTTAATTTAAATGTATTGTTTGTGGGATAAAGAAATATTAATTTATTAACAATTTTAATATGACATATTAATGTTATTTTTGATACACATAAATTTCTTTTCCTTGATATTGGAATACCACAGTTCCCACGCTTGTATCGCAATATGATATAAAGGTACCAATTTAACAATAATAACAAAAGATATTCACGAATTCTTCTCAATGTTTAGTGCCATACTCTGTATATAGGTCGTAACTATTTAAACGCTGCTATAATGAGCTAAAATGCTCTCACCTGAATTCTTATAAATGCCAAATTTAAAACATAAATTATTCCTTGGTTTTAAATAAAATTTACATAGTGGCTTGTTTTATGAACTTACTCCTCTGCCGCCAGTTAAGAGGTATTTGAATGAGCCTTTCTATACGACCCAGTACGTAAATTTCCTTTTTATCCCGTTTTATATGCCCTCTTAAGCAAATATTCAAGAGAAGATAGGGCGTTAAAGCTCACTTAATTTTTGCTTGCAATATACTTGCGGAAAAATATTGCTAAGGAAATTGCTCTATGGGGGCCCAGGGCTGTCATTTATCCCTGCCGCAAGATACTGCACGAGTAGTGTTATCTGCCCCCATGGTCAACCCTGGCCAGAGTGAGAGGGAAAAGGAGAGAAATAGCCTCACTGCATTCCAGCGAATGTACCCCTAGAGTCGACCTAGCTTAGCGTAATTTTATGCGTGTGCGCGCGTGTTTTACAGCACCCCATAACATTGTTCCGAGCGTAATTAAATATGTTGTGTGAAACGTAACTGGTAATGTATCTCTCACTCTGCACCACTCTTCGAAACAGCGTTCTGCATATAAAGTAGTGGTCAATTCCATCGTGTATTTCTGTGAATTTGGTGCAAGACAACACAAACATATACAAAAAAGCACAAAAAAGCACAAAAAAGCAACAAAAAACAAAAAATCTAATGTTTTCCATTCATAATATTTTCTCTACCACTCTGTAACAAATTATTGTTAATAAGCCTATTCTTCTATCTACTTCATGAATTACCTTAGGGATAACAGCATAATTACTTTCTCTACACTTACTACGTACATAGGGTATAGAGAAGGTATTGTAATGCACCTAAAAATTCGATACCGAGATTTCACTGGAAATACATGTTTTGGGTCCCCTCTACAATCCTGCCAATTTGTGCGGTTGAATTCTGGGATACTCTGTATATGCTTTTTTGTTGGGGGTGGGATAGAATACTTCTCGTACTTAGTGTACTAGTAGAGAAAGTACCAAAACCTCCGTTTAGTTGTTGTTCTGCAGTTGTAAAGATTAGATTCTATGGACGAGTTTATACTTTTTATTTATTTTACATCCCTGAATAATTATTTCCATGAACAAAGTACCAACTGGGAAGTGTGTCAAAGTAGTGTAAATACTGCGTGTAATATTTTCTGGGATCTCACTAAATAAGCAATTTATCATTTACTGTGCATTCTATTGCATCTCTAAGTACTTACTTCTCCAATGTTGAAGTGAGTGAGTGTGGCGATAATTTCTTACCTTCAACTTCTGAGTGTCAACTTTGCTGTAAGTCGTTCCGTTAACTGACTAGAAATTCAGCGAAATTTCTCACAGAGATGTTGAATTTCGGTTCGGTCATCAAGTGCCAAAGCTGAAGCTCAAAACGTTGTAGAAACGAACTACGCTGCTGCACCGATGTTGTCTTTGAGGTTGAGTTTATGTATCAGTTGCTGCTATTTCATTAGCAGCACAACTTCGATCGCTGCCTCAGGCAAATTGCCATTAGGATCTCGACAGAGCTGTATAACATGAAATGTCTGCTAGCTTTACCTTCAGATGCGACAGAAAAGCAAATGCTTTACTTGCCTTTATATTTACTGTCGATGAGATCTTTACATACAGTAGGTTTAATCTTCTGTCTACCTGAATTGTTATCCAATAGTTCAATCATTTCCTTCTTGAAATTTCAAAATATATTTGTGCATGGAAGGCATAAATTGTTTAAGAGATAGCTAAAAAGAGTAGCAATTATGATAACTATTCTTAATGATTTACTAAAGTACATTTTGAGGATTATTTAGACAAACTTCTGGGAAAATATAATATTTTCCATGCACATGACTTTCTCTACCTGTTCTGCAAACAGATAACTCTTACAAAATATTATTCTTTATGTATATCATGCTCATCGAGAAAAACATTAGCAGAAGTTGACCTATTACTTGTTTCCTTCTACGCAGAAAGAAAATAAGGAAATACACTAAGCAAAGAGATGGTCGTTTCCTTAACGCGGTGGTAGCGCGGCTGCTTACAAGCGGGAGATATGGGTTGGTTCCCACTACCGGCGTGGGGATTTTTCCCTTGCTGGGAAACCTGGTCCGGGGTACACTCAGCCTCGTGAGATCCCTCGTGAGGATTAATTTGATAGATAAGTAACGGCTCCAGTTCGAGAGTACCTCATTAACCGGCCGGGAGGGATCCGAGGCGCTGATGCCGTCTCACCCTCCATGACGTCTGTCCTGGGCCGAGATGGGCGACGAAGCGGCCGGGCGGTAGGCCTTGGCCCCTTGTGAGTTGTTGCGCAAGAAAAAAAAATTAAACCTTTTAAAAGCTTGTCACTATGTGAACAGTTGAAGTTGGGTGACCAGTTTGAGAAAAGTTTCGTAGTTTAAAATTAAAACCTATAACAAGGAATATCTCGAAAACGGTCAACTCTACAACAGAAATGTATATGACATAAATTGTGTATTTTAACGAGATCTACATTTCTGTGCAATACAGTTTTGTCTATGACTTAGAGTTTACCAGCTATGCAGAACTAAGCAAAATTCATCCAGAATGAACAGATCTTCAGAAGCTTCCCAGAAAATTCAACGTAGGTATTAATTTTATGTTATATTAAATACAAGATAAGACAACTGCAATAAAACAGTGTAGTAAAGGAAGTAAGTGAGTGAAGGACTACCACAAAGAATGAAATAATAAAATCATTCTTTTTAACAATGAAAGTGCAACATTCCCTTAACAGGAAAACATAATTTTTCTTGCAGACCAAGGCAAATTAAAATATATGTGCAGCTTTAAAATGGATACACCTATGTGCACTTGTGGCGAGGGAAACCAGACAGTGAACCATATATTATTTGAGTGTAAACATCTAGGGAAAGAAAGAACTCTTTGAAATAAGGTCCAAAAACATGAGGAAAAATTAACAAATTCTAAAAGATAGTTGTTACTAAAAGAAACAAAACCAGTTCGTGCGATTTGTACAAACAATAAACTTAGAATAAACAGCAAATAACCTATAAGACAGAATCAATATCATATTATAAAAAGCTCTTTATCTAGGGATAAATTCAACTGTATACAAAAAATAAACAATGCATGCAATATTAATATTGTTGTAATGCAGCATGAAATTAATAAAGTGCTAATAAAAAGTAAATGTGTTTTATATGAAAATTGTTAAATCTATTTTTGATAAAAACAAGACGATCAAAAAAATTTCCTTAAAAAGAGCAGTTAGGTTAGGGGATTTTCTTAAAAAACCTTTGTATCAAAACATATATATATATATATATATATATATATATATATATATGTCCTGTGAAATCTCGACATTGGATTTTTGAGTGGAATACAATAACTTTCTATACCCTATGTACACTGTATGTGTAGAGAAAGTAAACATGAAATATTGTTATAACACAAGTTTAGTTTTTAGATTAAGAATATTTCAAAAATATCAAAAAAATGTTTGTTACTGTACTATTGGTGAAGGATAATATAGTAAAACTTTGCTTACAAGTCAGTTAAGGGACCAGTAAGTGGAACACTTGGCAACTGCAAACCACATAAACCCAAACTTCAAATTCACACCTAGGGTTACTATGCTCTGTAAAATACTGTAACGTAAGTGTGTGTGCGTAAAAACAGGAAGTGTGGCGTGCGGCTAATCACAGGATTTGGAACGCGACTCATCTGGTACTGCTAGATTCTTCCAGAAGCTTCTGTTACCGCAAGCTGCGAGAAAGGTCGGTGGCGTCATTTTCTAGCTATAAAAGAAGTAAAATTTGCAAGTCAGGCAATGTAGTGATTTGCTGAGTGGTGGACGACTGGAGTAATAGCGCGCAGTGACTTGCAATTGTCAACTGTGAATTAAAAAACTTTATTTGTAACCAATTTTTAAGTCCAGAAATATATGTTAAAATATTAATAATATTCCTATTCTCCTTTATTTAAACAGTTTAAATGCTTTCTTATTACAAATCATTCGACCTTGTATAAAAGTCTCCAGCAGGAATACGCGAACATTTTTGTTTCCTGAGTGACCTTTATATAATGGCCTCGGAACAGATCATTCTGGCCTAACCCTTGAAAGAGAAGATGACGGAAAAAGTGGTGTGTACCTTTTACATGAGTTTCAGTACCTATTGTGAAATAAATTATTCTTGCAAAAGCTTATTGCTCTCTCTACTTCATGCTAATTAGGCTACACGTTAGCAGAAATGGCTTTATTACCTACATATTTCCACATAGGCAGAATTGCAGAAGGCAAATGTTAGGCTAAAGCAGTAGTCGAATCATCTGAAAGATGATTGCTATTTAATTGAAATTCAATTCTTTTGCATGTCAAAGAGTAAAATAAAGGAAGAATAAGCATTGAAAAAGTCTTTTTTGAGAAACTTTAAGTATTTTAAAATTGAAATAGGTAGCAAGAAATATCTCGGATATGGTTAACTTCACAAAACTTTTAGGCTAAAATTGTGGGTTTTAACGAGATGTATAATTTGTGTAGTAAGTTTTGTCTATTTATAAAGGTTTTTCAGCTATTTAGAATGAAGAGGTCTTTAGAATTTTTTCCCAAAAAACTCAAGATGTACCTTTTATTTGTAATGTAAATATTTTAATATACGGTATCTTAATCAACAATTGTACAGATTCTTTTTAGAAAATCAGAATTTTTTAAAATAGTTCCAAGTAAACGGTAGTTTTGGGTGCGTTAATTTTCCGTAAATATTCATGTCGTGTCCTTGGACGATACAGAACTTAATTATCAATTTTGGTATTAAGCCTATTTTTCGGTTTTTTAGTTATGTTGCTACAGACAAGCGGATCTTTTTCTAAACACACCTTTCTCTTTAATTCAGGGATCACTTATAGATGTATTTCCAGTGATATCTCCGTATCTGATTTTTTGTAGTAGAATGTAAAATATTTTCTATCGGTGTACTAAGTAGAAGAAATAAAAAAGTTTCTCAATGGCCGAAAATGTTAACGATGATTCTTTAAGATTCTCCACTATCTTGGTTTGTTCTCTGCCTGAGTAACGGGCCGATTCATTTAGAGCCTCTTGTTAGCAAGGTTTCTGCCTGAGAAACCGAGTCCGGCATTTCAGAAAAGATGTAACATTAATTAACTGCTTCTCTACACTGAAAAGATGAACACAGTAAGCAAAAAGAGAAACACTTGTAGAAGAGAAATGTTCACAATGGCACGTACACGTTTTTAATCCCGGAATGGTGTTGTACAAGACTCCTAGCTCTCACGTATCAGGTCGTGAAATTAAATTCTCTCGACGCCGTTATTGTTCCGAGTGTTTACAATTGATATCTCTAGTCAAGAGAAAGATGAGATATGGCTCTCGAGAAGATGGAAAAAAGTGAGTAGAGAGGAAAAAGAGGTCAAGAAGTGTTTTACAGCTGGCCTATCCTCTCACCACTTACAAACACATCTCTGCAGCAGCAACCAAAATGAGAAAATCCTCTGCACGTAAGTGGTGCGTTAGGGTGATACCACAAGCATCAGAAGCCACTTCTACTAGGTGTAGGACCTGACGTCACAGTAACACACCCGGTGCGCTCCACAAGCAATAAAACTTTCTCTCCCCACTTGAAGAGGCACCTCATCCCATTTTCGCACCCTCCACTCCTCAAACGCTAACAAAAACTTCATCCGGATCCGCCCTACTTTTTGCAAACCCATCCTTTTCCTTCTTGTTGCTATGGTTGTCTTATTTTTCTGGTAAACCTCTTCTCTCGCCTTACTATCCTGCTTCTCACATACTTTCTTTGTGTATGTGTGTCCCGGCTGGGTGGTCAGAAGGACGAGGTCTTTGGACCACAGATGGTGGCGATACTCCGGCTCCAGTAATAAAGCAACTTATTACAACACGTTCCCAGCCTTAGCAATCCCTGTGCTCGGATGAGGTTGGTTATCCTGTTTTTCTTCCCTTAACTTTCTAGCTTAGCTATATAATGGTAGCACACGTATTTGTGGGCAGACCACATCAACATCTCTCGTGCTAGCACTTTAATCTTACGCTTCTTCAGAAAATAGAAATATACGAGGTCATTTTTTAACTTTTCATTTTACTTATTCTTCCTTCATTCACAAAGCCTTAAAAGAAAAAAATATCTATATACACAATATACAAGGAAAAAATGTAAAGCAAAAATCGGTTTTCAGTAAAATAAAAAATACTACCTCCTTCCCAAACTGATAACCTGAACTATTGAAATAGTTACTGGTTATTTTACTGGAAACTGGTGAGAGTTCACACCTATATGTCTGTTCTCCCATCACCTTTTCAAAGAGTCTGTATTACTTAAATATATTCTGTTGCAAAATTGTCGCGTTATGAGATTTCATAAAAAATATGATGGTATTAATGACAATACCACTACCACCATCATCACCACTACCACTACTACAAAATACCGCCACTACCGATATCCCTGCCGCCGTCACTACCACCATCAACAACAATAACAATTATAATAATAGTAATAATAATATTAATTTATAGTCAACTTACCCACCACTAAGGACACCACCATAGGACTTACAAGCGGGTGTCTAGGGATCAGAAGCCTGTCGGGGAGCCAACGGCACGAAACCACAAAATGGAGTTGTCGGTGTGCATGAGCGTGAGGAAGTGGATGATAGGAAATACAAGTGAGATGATGACAGGAAGGTGATGATGGAGCAATTGGTGGTATGAGTGGCAGGGGAAGTCGGAAGACCCGGAGAAAACCCGCCCAGTCGCCGTTTTGTCGACCACTAATTCCACATGCGGGCGCTTGGAATCAAACGCACTGGCCACGACGCCGCCAATAATAATAATAATAATAATAATAGTAACAATGATAATAATAATAACTATAGGTTGTACCTTAAGATCCGTTTAGGATATAGAAATGTTTAGGATATAGAAATCAATTGCAGCTGATCTCTCTTTTGATTTTTGGGTCTTATTATATTTTCCACATTTGCAGAGGACTATGTTACGAATGTATTTTGCGAATGTACATATGCAATAGATTGTATTTTCTATCGTTTCTACCACATTTGTAATTCTAATTGTTCTCTTATATTATCCTTTAGTTGTAACTACAAAGTGTATCAGGCACAGAATCACAAACGCTCCCTCAACGCCACAAGTGAGTTGCAGAATTTTAAGCAGTCACATATGAGCTATACATGTTTCAAAATTACTTTCAGAAATGTTTTCCATCATTTAGTAACCACTTACTGGGGGCATTGATTAAATTTGTAATACAAACTAGCTGCTCGACTACATTATTGTTTTTACTGAGCCATGTGGCTCAGGCGTTTCGTCCGGGACTGGTATCCCGGAGGTCATAAGGCCGGTTCACCGCGGCTGAATCTGTAACACCTGGGTTTTTTGGGGGTTTTCCGATTACTAGGTGAATGCTGGGAGGGATTTTTCATTTCGCCGACCTTTTGGTCCATCCATTCCAACCGGTGTCTTTTAGAGTTTTAAGTATCAACGAGGTCTGTGGCAGAAGCGCCATTCCGTAAAGGTGACTGTGCCCTGAAAATACACCTCTCGGAGACGGGATGGTGCAGTCGGTAATCTGCGGACTCAGTTGAGCTATCCGAGTCTGAGCTATGGGCATGTGGCGCTCCCCAGATCGAAATAAAAAAGCTTCTTGTGAATTGTTAGGAACCATCCACGACGGCTTTCTCCTTGTCCAGATGTCGGCCGCCCTTTGAGATTATGCTCATTCTCGCCTCCAGTGGTCCAACATTCAATAAGCTAATGACTGCAGAATACCTCTCCATACCATTCACGCACATGTTGTTTGAGTTTCTATAAATGTGGTATTTATTAGGCCATCGTAAACCTTAATACGAGGGCGAATCGAAAAGTAACGCACAATAATTTGTTTCTGCCTTGCTATTATAGGTGGAATATTGCAATTTCTCATAGATATAGTTTGAACTTTTCACTAATGGGGGGTATTTGTTTCATATGCAGCTCTCGCGAGAAAAGCCTGAACTACGCAACAAAGTTGGTGCGCATACTACTGTCCACGTGTGAAGAGCAGAGAGTTATGGTTCGAATTTGTGGGTCAAAGGGCATAAACAGAGTGAAATTCACAGGGACATGCGTGGCGTGTATGGGGTTGATTGTATGGGCTGTACCAATGTATCCAATGGTGTGAATTCTTAGCCACTCTCCAGGAGACTAGTAACAGCCACAAACTTGCAGAATATCAGAGGCATTGAGGCGGCAATTTTGAATGACCGGCTGTGCAACTGCGAACCTTATCGCAACAGTTCAACATTTCCTATGTGTTCATTTTGTTCATGACACGTTGAAATCCTAAAATTAGTGCTCACTAGGATGCCTGAGAACCTGACAAATAAACACAAAGGACAGCGAATGATGAAAAGATTGGATCACTTAACACGATACATCGCAGAAGGGCATGGCTTTCTGTAAGGATCGCCACTGGTGACGAGTCCTGGGCATACTACATGCCCGAAACAAAGCAGGATTGGAAACATGATGGTTCCCCAGTAAAGAAACAAATCAAAGAGACTCAATCTGCTAGGAAAGTGCTTATGACAGTGTTCTGGGATATGTGTTTTATTGGTGGATTTTAGTGTACAGGGGACCACTGTGAATGCTATATACATCGTGCCTTTCGTGACAAACGCCACAATATTAATGTTGACGATGTCAAACGTCATGACAATGCTTCTGCTCTGACGAAAATCACAAATGTTTTTGGAAGGTGCTCTAGCATCCACCATACGGTATAGACCTTGCAACGGCGGACTTTCAACTGTTTGGTCTCATAAAGAAATTCCTGGCTGGCCAACGCTTTACGACGGATGCGGAAGTGAAATCAGCAGTCCACAGGAAACGGACTTCTACGAACGGGGCATAATGAAACTGGTATCACAATGGAAATGTGGTGAGAAAGTTGGTAACTATATCGAAAAGAAGATAAAAGGATTAGGTTCATTATTTTTAACTATTCATTTTTTTTTTTTTTTGTAAAAACAAAAGTTATTGTGCGTTACTTTTTGATCAGTCCTCGTAGAAATACAATATAGAAAAAATAAATATAGCGGCATAAACTCCAATACACCTGTAGCATTTGCTACATACTTTCGATATTTGCAAATTAATAAACACTATTAATCCACATACACAAAATGCCTCCTAGAATAATCGTGAGTCTAGGTTTGAAATTTTCTTGGTTTTTGATGTGCTTCAACACTACAGTAAATTTTAAAATTTATACTTCTACCATTTACAGTGGCATTTAAAAAAAGGAAATTTGTCTAAATTCACACATATCCGAGAAGTGAGAACAACGTCTACGGTATGTATTAGAGAATTTTTAAACAAATTGTACAACTTCCTTCATAAAAATCTGATGTTACATTCACATGACTTTCTCTACCTATTCTGCAACAAAATATTCTTACAAAATTCTATTCTCCTCTCTTCTTCACGCTAATCAAGACACACGTTATCCTTATAAGTAGAAGGGAAAAGGGAATATACTAGGCTGAAACGATAGTCAAATGTTTTAAACTCTGGTCCTCTTTATATGATACAATTGAAATCCGCTTCTCTCTTGTGTGTTTCTCCAAGAACAATAAAGAGCATAACGATTACCTATTTGACCAATGAGAATACATTTCTCGGAAATGGCAAATTGTAAAAAGTATATGACATAATTTGTGGTTTTTTAAAAAACTATATTTTTTAAATATACTCAGAATGAAGAATATTTCAGAATACATTATCCCAATATTAATGATATACATTTTATTTCTCTGATAAATATACATAATATACGGTGTTTAAATGAAGGTACTTAGAGCCATTTTAGAAAATTTAGGAAATATTTTTCATATAAAGCGTAGTTTGAGTTGGAGTGATTTTCCTGAAAATCTGTATCTCATTCTAGGAAGATACTAGACTTAAATATGCACCAAGTTTGGTAACTAACACTCTTTTCATCTTTGAATTATGTGGCCCACTTACACACACAAGCACACACGTGAGCGGACCTTTTTTAAAATTTCTTTTTTTAATTTGGTTTTGGGAGTTCCCAAAACTGTATATCCGGTGAAATTTCGTTCAATTTATGAATACATCATAATATCTTCTCTGCCTACTATGTACATACAAACATAGTACTTGGTAGAGAAAATAAAAAATGGTCCATTTCCCTTGATCAGAATACTGTTCTGACTGCCTCCGTGGTCGAGGGGTCAGCGAGCTGACTTCTCAGCCGTAGGTCCGGGTTCAATTCCCAGCTGGGATGGGGAACCTTTCTTTAAACAGAATTATCCTCTATCCCCCACAGAACCTGGAAATATTTATGTGAGAGCGAATATGTGTGGGTTTGAGGAAAATAAGATGCTTTAAATCAGCGTAAAAAACCTACAGTCAACGAGCTGTTTCTAATACAAAGCCCCCGGTGTGACAGATATTAAATGAAAACAACAATAAAAAATACTGCTCTTTCCTCTGCAAGGTAACTTCAACCCCACTCATCCGTTTTCTATGTGACTGTACTGATAATGATGCAGTCATAGAAATCAATTAATGAACGATGCTACAGTCGATGTTAAAAGTTCAAACAATACCTCTATGAAAGTATTTCACTGCGACTGATAGGTACACAAGTAAAAGCTAAATCAATAACACATAGTTCGGCCTTCTACAGGAAAGGGGAAAAGTGTTATTTGCTTTTCACCACGACATATAGATGAGAATTAACTTTTTTTACAGCAACTGAAAGACATAAACAGTCAGAAAATTTCAATATATTAAATGAAACAAAAAACCTTATGTGATACATTCATATACATTTTCTCTAGCTATTCCATATGCAAACTATTCTTACAAGAGATTATTATTTTCCTTACAACATGGTAATCGAGATAAATATTCACAAAATTGGTCTTAAGATTATTATTTTCCTTACAACATGGTAATCGAGATAAATATTCACAAAATTGGTCTTACTACTTGCTTCCTTGTAAGTAGGAGAGAAATAAGGCACACACTATAGCGATAGTCAATTTTTTAAAAACGTTTCTCTATGTGAAACAATTGAGATTCGGTTCACCTTGCATCGTGCTGTTCGGGAAAAGATAAGTGGCTTAAAATTGAAACAAATAACAAGGAATACCTCGAAAACCGTCTCTATACACAAAAAAAAAAAACCTAATAATGAGTTCTTACGAGAACTACATGTTATGTGTAGTAACTTATTGCATATCTCTTACGGTTTAACTGTTATACAAACTTCTACAAAACTCATAAGAATAAAGTGGTCTTCAGGCGCTATTCCCAGAAGATTAAAAATATACATTTGGGGAGGGGGGGTTGTAGATATCTTAAATACGTGGTATTTTAATCACAAGCGTTAGAACCATTTTTGAGAAAAACAAAATTTTCAAAAAAGTTATTTAAAGGGTAGCCTGTGGTGGGAAACTTTCTTTAAATTATTCATATCACATCCTTAGTAGACATTAAACTTAAATATCAAGTTTGGTTTTTAAGGGTCTTTTCGTTTTTGAGCTACGCTGTCCACAGTCACACACGCACGCGCGGACCTTTTCTAAAAATTCTTTATTCGGACTCAGGGCATCTCAAAACATATATTTCCGGTGAAATCTCGACATCGAACTTTTGAGTGAAATTCAATGCCTTCTTTGCCTAATATGTATATTTCTCATCCGGGCTAGAAAAAGTAAAAAATCTGATGTGTACCATTCACATGACTGTCTCCATATCCCTGCAACAAACAATTCTTAAAAAGCTTATACTTCTATTTACTTTATGCTAATCAGAAAAAATTAGCAGAAATAGTCTTATTACTCGCATCCTTGTAAGTAGAAGCGGAATACGGGACAACCGTAGGTTAAAGTGATAGTCAAAAGCTGGTTGCTATGTCAATGAAGTTCCTTTGTTTATATGGATAGGAGTTGACAAGTTCCAGTATGAGAAAAGTGTACGTTTTTCATAGCAGAAACCAAAAATAAGGAATGTCACAAAAACGACGAACTCCACGAAAAAAAATGTATATAACATAAATTGTGTGTTTTAATGTGCTCTACATTTTTTGTGTAGTACGTTTTTGTCCATCTCTTGCGGCTTAGCAGTTATTCAAAATTTAGTAATATTCATCCAGAATAAACTACTCTTCAGAGGCTATTCCCAGAAAATTCAAGATATACATTTCATTTGTCAGGTAAATATGTTTAAAATCCGAAATTTTAATCAAAATCGTTAGAGCCATTTTTGAGAAAATCAAAATTTTCGAAAAAAGTTCCAAGTAAAGGGTATTTGGGGGGCGGGATTTTTCTCAAAATCTTCGTGTCGCATCCCTGGAAGATACTAAACTTAAATACCAAGTTTGGTACTTTACCGACTTTTCGTTTTTGAGTTATCGTGTTCACAGACACACGGACACACGGACACACGGACGGACACACACACACACACACACACACACACACGGACCTTTTTGTGAAAAATGCTTTTTTTGGATATTGGGGACCCTAAAACATTTATTTCCGGTGAAATCTCGGTATCGAATTTTTGGTGGAGTGCAATACTTTCTCTATACACTATGTACATAGTGCGTATGCAGAAAGTAAAAAGAAAGAGTTCTTAACATTTGTCTTCATTTCCACATTTTTATTATATGCTATATTATGTATGCTATTTTATGGGTTAAAATTCAACAAATTACTGCCTTAACAGTGCTCCTTTATTGATTACTGAAAATTTGTGATTTTAATGTAATATTACCGTTTGGCAATTGGCCATACTTTGGAGTAGATAAAGTAATCTCACAATCCAGTGGCTGAAATTATATTCGCCAAACACAGGAAGGCCACTATAGCAGAGTGGAAGTCCATTACCAATACCAACATAAACAGCTGAGTTCCATTATGGGCCTATTTTTAAGCTACGCAGAATACGTGTTACAAAACGGCATAGCATGGCGACTTGTTAATCCTCAAATTTGAAGCAGAACCTTGGATTTGCAACAGCGGAGGAGAACTTCTAATACGAATTACACGAAACATCCTTAACTGTCACAAGTCACTTTTTGTTTAAAAATCTGAAGTGAACCATTCACATGCCTTTCTCTACATCTCTGCTAGAAATTATTGTTAAAAAATTATGCTTCTATTTACTTCATGCTAATTGAGAAAAAAATAGCAGTCTTATTACTTGCTCCCATTTTGAGGTAATGCATATTTCACACTACACTACACTACATAATTTTACATATTTTAATATCATTACCCAGTTGTAAATTTTCGTTAAAAAGCAAAAAAAGGGAAAACATTGTAAGATTTATATTGTGCCCCTTATATTTCCACACGAGTTTGATGTGAAAAATATTGAACTGTTTTAAACATTTACCTTTCTTCTACAATTTCGAGGCTATGAAGTCAGTGTTGGGGAAATTTTCTTCTGATCCTGCAGTGTCTGTGAGTGAATCGTCTTCAGCATTCAAAGTTCTAAGGTAGTCAGTTCAGTTTCAAACATAGCAAGTCATTTCAACTGACTTACCAATAATAACAAAAAACTGGAGATTTAAAATATACCTCTCCAAGAGGTTATGGGAATAATTGAATGTGCAGTTCAGAAGGTCAGTGTTGTATCAGGTGAAGTGCGTGGTATTGTTTCTGCTAAACAGCAATCTATGAATAGGAACCCTATGCTATGTGCTGGATACTTAACTATGATGTTTTTAAAAGGGGAAGAGTGCAGCGAATGAATTGCTTTAACGTGATTTGCGTTGCCAGATCGCTTTCCATATTTCGCTCTCACTCGCACACTGAACATGCAAATCTGCCTGGCGACATGATGTTTACTCATGTGTATTATGGAAACTATTTCAGCTAAAGAACACTGATTTTTACGACTCTGTTACAAACATTACTCCCTTCCTTATTCGTGAATTATTTTTTTGCAAAATTTAAATATTTTGTCTTTGCGCATGTAGTATTTATAAGATACGGAATCACTAAGCGCGTTACTCCCCAGTTAAGCACGAATGAAATATGCCAACACAGCAGCACTCCGATTGGTACCGGCCTAGAAGCGCTCCAGGACAAACCTCATTCCATTTGAAAGCTACTGTAGTTATTTTGTCTCACTTATTTAACGGTGAAATTACACGGCCCACTGAGAATAATTGCTCATCCTGTTCCATTTGTGCTTAAGGTTTGCAGCAGAAGTAAGCTGATTAAGAATTAACATAAAATTTTAACTAGCCTACCTAAGAACTTCTATTTTGTGGCAAAATAAATAAAATAATTGAGTTTACATAGAGTGTGTTCACAAAATAAGTAACTATTTGGTGATTAAGATAACCTACGAATGTTTTTTTGTTACAGTTGATCACGAGCAATATGTTGACTGTTAATGAACGAATTGCGTTGTCACATGGCCGCTGCAGGATGTTCCATGCGATGAGCTGCGAGAACGGTTTCAAAGGAATTTTAAAAAGGATGGATCAAAGAATAAAACCACATGGAAACTGTTAAAAGTTTCAGTGAATATGCACTGTGGTTGACGAGTTCCGATCAGGTCGAAACAAGCGCAGCTGACGTTGACGCAATACGGGAGTCAATTGCACGAACTCCTAAATTTGTACCTTGTCTTTCACGTCATTGCAAATTCCGTCATGGAGTTGGTGTAGGTCTTGAAAAAAACACGCACGCTTCTTCAAGGTGAATTTCAGCACTTGGTACGCTGATGATTTCGGAATACAAATTTACATTCGTAAGTTACCTCAATCGCGAAATAGTTACTTATTTTGTGACACTCTGGATTAGGCTTCATTACATATTTATCTACATATTTCACCGATAATTTTAATTGTTTTCTCAGAGAAACCGTGTGTAGGACAGGAGTTCGATAGGTACTGTAAAACTGAAAATTTCAGAGCCAAAGCCGGGATTTGAACCTCAGATCTTCCGGTCTCTAGCCGGTTGCTCTAACATTGAACTATCATGGTAATATTCCGGCATACCATTGAAGTTTTCGACTGACTCGTATGTTTCCCGGTAAACCTCAAGGTGATCCCAAATTATTTTGAGATGAAAACAATGACGACTTACAATGTTGCAAGTATTTTAAGTCATAGGATCCATAATATAGTCAACTATTTTGAACAATTGTGATAATTTTAAATGTTTTCTCATAGAAACCGAGTGTACGACAGGAGTTGGATAGATAGAATCAAACTGAGTGGTAGCAACCAGCTAGAGACCGGGAGATTCGTGGTTCAATCCCGGCTATGACGTTACATTTTTCAATCTAACTCTACCGATCCATATTTCACCGATTTTGGTTACATATTTATATACATATTTATTAATTTGATATTACATAAGATTCGGGCCCAAGTAATGATACTAAAATATAGGTTATTTACATCCATCATATTGTCATGTGCGTTGCCTACTCAAAGTGGACGGCGATTTGGGATTACCTGTGTTTCTGCAAATTATTGTTTGGCAGTTTTTGGTATAATGCTTACTCAGCTTTAATTAAGATGTCTTATCAATATGGCTCACCCTTTGGGCTGTTCAGTAAAATAATATCACAGGTGTTTAAAGCTGCTCTGTTCACTTAAGATTTACGATATAATTATTTCATTACACACGTGTCTGAACAAAGTGATTATACACCAGCGTAAAAGGGTTGATGGAAGGTAAGCACACCGAAGGGATGTTAGCTGGCTCCTTTCCATGAACGGAGGAGATTGAGAGGGAAATTCGTACGTTGAATGAGAAAGAAAGAGGAAGGAAAAAAAATAAAAACTCGGAGAGAAAAATTTGTCATTCCACAAGTCTCGGATACGGCCAACTGGGGTTCGTGGGTTTGCCTAGCGAGGACAGAGGCATGCTGTTGGAACTCATTGCGTGCATATTTCAGTAAAAGGCGACAAAGTATAGAGGTGTCCGCCGCTTTGTGTGTGTGTGGGCGCCGCAAGGGAGAAGTGGCGGAAAGGATAGAAGAGCAAAAGGGTTCAGCTTATACGGGGTACAAAAAATTGCGGGGGTGGAAAGGGGATGAACCCCGAGTAGCTGTTTTTTTCACGAAAGTAATGGGTTTTAATAAAACCCAAGCCTATATAACTGTTGATTTACGGAGTTATACCACAGCTATTATTATTACTATTGATCTTTGCTGTTATACCTAAGCTTGGCTTCTCCGAGATCTTCTCAACGCGAATTCAGATCTTCGCGGTTTCTAAAACTTGTCTTATCTTTAAGCGCTTCGGAACGTTGCTTTGGTATGTGATATAGGCGCACTCCTCCTTAACCGGGAACGGTCGATAACTCAAGTGTCGCAAGATTGGGTGCGGTGCGCTAGAAGTACTTTTACTTTTTCTAGTGCATATGTACAACGTACATAGTAGGTAGAAGGGTATTGTATTCCACCCAAAATCTGTTTAAGAAATATATATTTTGAGTACACGATAAACATTTTTAGAGCAACAATCACATGTGTTTGCCTGTCTGTCTATCTGTCTGTCTGCATTTGTCTTTGTCTGTAGACAACATAATAATTTCAAAAAGGAAAAGTGCGTTAAACACCAAACTGAGTGTTTAAATGTAGTATGCGACAAACAGATTTTCATGAAAATTATTCTATCACAAACTACTCTTTACGTGGAAATATTTCGAAAATGTTGATTCTCTCAAAAATAACCAATGATGTTGAATAAAATACCTACAGCAAATTAAAGACACTCACATTGCGAATAAAATATAATCTTGAATCTCCTGGGAATAGCCTCTAAAGATCTCTTTATTCTGAATGAGACGTTTTATGGTTCCCTGTATCTAAAAAAAAATCTGATGTGTACAATTTACATGGCTTGCTCTATATTTCTGCAATACATTATTGTTAAACAGCTTAGGCTTCTATTTACTTCATGCTAATTGAGAAAATATTAGCAGTCTTACTACTTGCTTCCTTGTAAGCAGAAGCACAATAAGGGAGAGCATAGCTAGTCGCTATGTGAATGAATTCCTTTGTTTGTACGGACAGGAGTTGACAAATTTTTATATGAGAAAAGTATACGTTTTTCAAATCTGAAACTTAAAACAAGAATATCTTAAAAATGATCAACTCTACGAAAAAATGCATATAACATAAATTGTGTGCTTTTATGTGCTCTACATTTTCTGTGCGGTAAGTTTTTGTCCATATCTTAGCAGTTTAGCAGTTATGCAAAATTCTGTAAAATTCATCCAGAATAAATTAGTCTTAAGGGGCTATTCCCAGAGAATTCAAAATATGCATTTTATTTGGAAGTACCTAAAATACGAGATTTTAATAAAATCGTTACAGCCATTTTTAAGTAAATCTACATTTTCGAAATGTTTTCCATGTAAAGGGTAGTTTGCAGTGGAAGGATTTTCTTGAACATCTTCGTGTCGCATGCTTAGAAGATATCAATTTTAAATACCAAGTTTTGTTTTCAACGGTCTTTTCATTTTTGAGCTATGATGCCCACAGGCATACACACACACAGATAGACAGATAGACACGCACACGGACATTTTTCTAAAAATGTTTTTCTTATTCACGGGTCCAAAAATATATATTTCCGGTGAAATCTCAGTATCAAATTTTTGGGTGCAATACAATACTTTCTGTTTATACTATGTACATAGTACGTATATAGAAAGTGAAAAGCATTTTCAGAGAAAGGTCCGCGCGCGTATTTGTCTGTGAATGAGATTAATTCAAGAACGAAAAGTCGGTAAACTTAAATACCACTTGGATTTAAGTTTAGAATCTTCCTGAGATGTGACATTAAGTTTTGAGAAAAATTCCTCTACCCCAAACTACCCCAAACATGGAAAAAATGTCGAACAATTAGATTTTCTCAATAATGGCCTAACGATTTTGATTAAAATACCATATATGAAAAATATTTATATAGCAAATATTCTGTATATGTTGAATTTTCTGGGAATAGGATCTAAAGGCCGCTTTCTTCTGAATTAATTTTTTGTAGCTGGAAAACTGTAAGAGATAGACAAAAACTTACTACACAAAACATGTAGATCACTTTAAAACACACAATTTATGTCATATGCGTTTTTTTCGTAGAATTGACCATTTTGAGATATTCCTTGTTCTTTGTTCCAGATTTAAAATTCGTAAACCTTTCTCACACGAAAAGCTGTAAATCCTGGCACTGCATAGAAGCGGATTTCAACCACAGGGCAACCGGCTTTTTAAATATTTAATTATCGTTTTAGTCTAGTGTATTTCCTTATTTCCCTTCTACATACAAGAAAGCAAGTAATTAAGACAATTTCTGCTAATATTTATCCCTATTATTATAAACTAGATAGAAGACTATGTTTCTTAACAATAATTTGTTAGTCAGGTGAATAGAATACATTTTTGTAGTGCATATCTACAATGTACATATTAGGTTGAAATATATTGCATTTTTTCCACCCAAAATTTCGTTTAAGATATTTCTCCGGAAATATATGTTTTGAGTCCCCCTAAATACATGAAAAATATTTGTAGAACAAAACTTATAGTGTGTCTGTATGTGTGTTTGTCTGTAGACAGCATAATTCAAAAACGAATAGTACGTTAAATACCAAACTTGATTTTTAAGTTTTTAGATATCTTCCAAGGATGCAACACGAAGATTTTCATGAAATAGCCTCTATCCCCAACCACTTTTTAGATGGAACTATTTTGAAAATGTAGATTCTCTCAAAAATAACCAACGATTTTGAATAAATTGCAGTATATTTAAGATATTTATATGGCAAATAAAATTGATATCTTGAACTTCCTGGGAACAGCCCTTGAAGTCCTATTCATTCTGAATGACTTTTGCATAACTGATAATCCCTAAAAGATAGAAAAAACGTATTACACAATAATGCAGATCTCGTCAAAACAAATAATTACTATCCTTAACATTTTTGCTATAGAGCTAAGCATTTCCGAGATATTCTTTGTCATTTGTTTCAATTTTAACATACACTTTTCTCAAACAGAAAGTTGTCTTCGTTTCTTTTATTTGACTCCTGGTCATGCAAAGAGACGAATTTCAGAGACAATCGCATGACTATCACATTAACATAGTGCATCCCCTTAGTTCCCTTCTACTTATAAGGGACTAAGCAAGAGCATTCTGCTAAAGCTTATCTCGATGAGCATGAAGTAGAAAGAAGAAGAATTTGTAAGTAGTTTGTTTATAGAACAAGTAGAGAAAGTTATATGAAGAAAACACATAATAATTTTTTCCCCTGACACGGCCAAGGATAAGAAGAGTAAATCATATATTAAACACATCTGCACTGCACTTGAAATATTTCTGGAACCCTTAGAACAGATAAAAAGTAATACTAAGGCTGAAGCTAAGTTATATCTGTATTATAATTAAATCAAATAATAAATGTTTTACTATACTTTTAGGACCTTCCTCACGTCAATCTAAAAGATTATTGTACAACTATACAAAAGCTGAGCATAATGCCCTCGTGTTTTACCGATTTATTAGTTTAAGATTTAATTTAATTACCTTCCATCGATACTGATAATTTGTATCAGAAATGTCACAAACATAAACACACAACAAATATACCTATATATATATATATATATATATAATTTTTACGCTGTCATTGGTTTCTGGGAGTTGCGTTACTGAGGGTTTGAAAATATTTCCGTTCTTAAAACTTGTTCCTATGTTTTCAGAATATAATATGAATACTTAATTTGAGTTTTTAGATTATTATAAACCACTTTTTTTATTAATTCAAAAATTTACAGAGTTAATTTCGTGGTGTGTACTGTATTTATAGAGTTTACAAAATACCTATTGAGAAGTAAAGTGTCATTTTTTGTAATACTTTTAATCTGAAAACAAATGACTTTCGGCATACTATGGAGCAACGATACTTCATTCTTCGCGCTTTGACCGTATACGATTTGAAATGAACAGCTCTTTTGATCTTTTGCGTGGATTGATGAAAACAGGGCATTCAATGGAAAATTTAATTTGCTGCTTTAGAATCCTATTTTTCTTTGTTGATTTGTAAGCTTCAAAGATTCAGAAAGATTAATACATCAATAGATATCTATAAAACTATGTATATACAACGAAATCGCAGCTAACTCAAAATATCAGTGTACATTCACATATTACAATAATTACAATTAACGGTCAATACAAAAGGAGAAAATGGCAAATTGCCGGTCCCATTAAGAGGAAATAAGTAGTCATTACAATCAATTGGCTTAGAATAACAATTCTTGGAACACATAAGGTATTTTTTTAAGCTTGGAAATTTCATTTTTTCCTAAATACTTTTAATTGATGTTTGTATTTCCTGGTGAGAGGCAAATTTTAATGTTCAATCATTTAAAATACCATTACAACCTCACTGTTTACGTTAGAACTATCTTTCTTATTTAGCGATTCCTAATGCGCAGTTGGCTAAAATCTGTGTTTCTCATTCTAGTACAATTAATCTTACAAGGAATGAGCAACGGAGTGAAAATGACAATTCGGTGTTAAATCCCTGAGGAGCAAAATAAAATGAGACAGAAGAAAATTTCAGTTGCGGTTATTTCTTTCACCATATTTAAGCTGCGCCAGCGTACTATCAATCTTAAGGAACGACAGAATGTAACGATTTCATGTTTAACAAACTATATTTGAATGTAAATAATTACATAGTTTGGATACGATCATTTGTAGACCCACACAAATCACTTCCTGCTCAGTAAGGATATTATAACCAAGAGAATAACGTACCTTGCATCTGCTTACATTTCGTAAGAGCAATTACCGTTTTTATCTCTAGATATGGCGTCGAAATGCACTAATTCTCTCGACCATTTTGGTTTCTCTACATGTATTACGTACATGTATAGAGAAGGTACTATAATGCACCCAAAAATTCGATAGTGGGATTTCACAGGAAATATTTGTAAGTGTGTCCGTGATCAAAAAGAAAAGACCACTAAATAGCACACTTGGCACTTAAGTTCTGTGTCTTCCAAGGATGCGACACGACCAACAACTACCCTTTACATGTTTTTTTTTTTTATTTTTGAGAAAATCAACTTTATCTACAATTATATAACCAAAGGAGTAGTTTATTTATTAATTGCTTTTTTCCTAACAACAAAATTGGTTACTCAAATTTTTTGTACACCTTTCTCCTTAAGTTTTGATCGTAGAATCACCATTTATCTATGGTTCTTTAGAGATAATTTGAGTTTAAAATATATCGAAAATGATAAATAAAAAATTGAAAATTAATAACAGAAATGATCTATTTGTATTAGATATCTAATGTATTCACTTCTCATTTTTGGTAATAACTTTTAATTTTGTTTACAACCTCAAATTAGCTTTTCAATAACAGCCACAGTGTGATAGTTTTTAGGTGAAATTATCGTGGTTTTAACTGTATTCGTTAATTTCTCTTTTACTTAAAAGGAACTAAGCAATAAGACTATTCCTATTAATTTCATTTTGATAAGCCTTATGCCGAAAAAAGAATGAACTTTTATAAGAATAGCTTGTTTGCACAACAGACCAAGTCATGTGCATAGATCATATAAGATTTTTATATATTAACTTTTATTTAAACATGAAGAATTTGGTGTGTTCCATTCCGTAACGTTGTCTAGCTGTTTTACAAACAAATGTTCATACAAAAGACTACAATTTACATAAATCATCATGATAACTAAGATAAACATTACCAGAATTGGTCTTTATTTGTTTCTGTGTAAGTTGAATGGATATAATGGAGTGCACAGACTAATCAAATGGTCAAATATTTAAAAGCTGGTAGTTATGGGAAACAATAGAAGGCTTGTTCTCTTTGGTTGCTAGAATAAACAAAAAAGGGACGAAAATAAAAATTGACTTTCCATTTGAGAAAATCTTAAGTAGATTCAAGCTGAAACTAATCTCGGCCTATTTGGACACGGTTAACTATAAAAATAATATATGACATAAATTGTGTGTTTTAACGAGAACCACATTTTTGTGTACTAAGTTTTTTACATCTCTTACGGTTACCAGTTATACAAAATTCATACATAATGAAGAGGCTATTCCCAGAAAATTCAATACATACATTTCAATGTCACGAAACTTAAACATATTACGTTTTAATTAAAATCGTTAAGAGTCATTTTTACGAAAAGCTAGCTTTTCAAAATGTGTTCCATGAAAAGGATAATTGGTAATAAAAATTTTCATGTTGCATCTGGGGAGATACTGAACTTAAATTTAGTACACACGCACACATACACACACGCAGACACACACATGGACATGTTTCTAAAAATGCTTTTTTTTGGAATCAGGGGGCCTCCAAACATGTATTTCCGGTGAAATATCGATAGAGAATTTATGGGTGGAATACAATAGCTTCTAGAATCACTATTTACATTGGACATACGTGCCAGGGAAAGTAAAATGCGCATCACTAATAGTATATAAGTATAAAATGACTATTTTAGCAGCAATGTAAATAGGAAAGTTGAATAACAAATAATAAAGTGCTTTTAGTATTTTTAAAATTCAATTAATATTGAGAAAATCTCGTTTTTTTCTTCAAAAACTACTTTAAAACAGCAAACACTGACATGATATCCTCTTCATTACATGAGCTCGTCCTCTTCTAGGATATCAGGAGTCATCTTTCAATCCGATAAAGTGTTTCGGTTATATTGAAGCATAACATGTAACTTCCTGTGGAAGGATATAAAAAAGAAATATATTTAAACATAATTGTGGAGCAATATAAAACGTTGAAAACCAAATTCAAAACATAAATAATATTGAAATCCTATTAAAATACTTTTCCTTGTACCAATTACGGTTAAGAACCATGCGCAATAAAGAAACAGCAAAAGGGAAATATACCCGCACGTTAAACAAGTACATGAGATTTAAAAAATCAAAATCAGAATATACAATAAGATTTAAGCGCATTTTCACTGAACAAAAAAGAGCCTATAAATAACAGTAAAATTAAATTAAATAATATGTAAATTCTCGTTTTAATTCAGATTGTACACTTTTTCAACAGCAGTTCAGGTATTTATGACTACAAAACTTATTTTTTAACATTTAGAGGCGCACATTTGTAATATATAACTGTGGTTTCTCTTGGCACATCTATACAACGCAAATAATTTTGAAGTTCTGTACATATACTTCGGGACGCTAATATAGAAAATATAAAAGCTGTATGAGCCTTCCCCAGCGCTCTAAAAGTCTTTATTTACGTTAAATGATTTTGCCTTGGTATTTCCCTATTTCCCGTCCCTCTGTAATACGAAACATATTTTAAATTCCTGGAAGCTGATAAGAGTCAATAGTGAACCGATGTGTGTTTGTTAGCTGACTAGAAGCTTTGAACAGAGAGGCTTTGTGGTAAATACTGAAACATGCTCTAAAATACACATCCTTTATTTTTATTACCATCAAAAGTTACGAAAAATATGTGAAAGTCAGTCTCAAAATATTAAAATAATAATTCATTATATCTTAATGAACATATTTGTTAAATCTACAGTTAATTTCAAAGATATTAATCCAGCCAAAAATATCTGATGTGTTCCTGACAAAATATTATTTTCTTATCTACGCCATGCTGATCAAGATAAACATAAGCAGAAATCACTTCTTTGTAAATAGAAATGAAATAAGGGAATACACTAGGTTAAAGCGTCTGCCAAATCTTTCAAATGTTATCGCTATGTGTAACAATTGAAATTCGGTTCTTTTTAATTCCTGCGAATGAAATAAAGAGATGAAAGGAAAGTTGATTTCTGCTTTAGAAAAACTTAAGTATTTTAAGATTGATACCAATAGCAATAAATTTATCGGAAAATTTAACTCTATAAAAACGTGTATCACATACATTTTATATTTTAATGAGATCTATACTTTTGACTAACTCTTATGTTGACCAGCTATGTAAAAGTCATCCAGAATGAATTTTCCAAAACATTAAAGATATACATCTGGTTTGACATGAAAGTATCTTAAAATATGGCATTTTAATCAAAATCCTATGAATAATTTGTTAGAAAATCAGTATTTTCGAAAGTATTAATTGGTTGTTTCAAGAAATACTGGGATTGTGCTGAATACTTCTTTTCTTCCGTCTTCAGAACATTCTAGAACTCTTTGGAATATTCCAGTTTTCATACAACTGAGAGCAGTCGTGAGCGTGCCAGTTAATAAATGTGTTAGTGAATTGATGCGACAAAATTCCACGAGGTGGTGCGACGGTAGTTGTGACATACAATGAATATTGCTATTACGAGATCTCAGTGAGTGAGCCATCTGAAGAGGCTTCGTAGTGGATATTTCATTACCCGTCACGTCGGAAAAAATGTGAAAAATTTAACTACACTACAATAATGAAGTGACAGTGAGTACCTTTTGAAGTGGCAGTAAGACTGAACAAAGTCAACATAATAGGCAAAAGAAATGGAGTACCTGTCTATAGCAGTGTGTAAAGCACATTGGATGTCATCTGTTGGTGACTAAACGCTTTTTTTCTCTCGCACAATACAGTGTGAGTTAGCCAACTTCAAAGTTCAATGCAATGAACGATTAAAAGTCACGCTATTACTTTTACGATTTATCGGGATAAAGTATTATTGCTTATGTTTTAAAAATACATTTCTGTAAATCTTATTTTTATTGTGGTATCTAATCATGACTGTACTTATGAATGTTTCCTATTTCACATTCATCAATTAACAAATCTGGTAATATTAGTTTACTAATCACAATCTTTGCATAGTTTGTCACTAACTTATTATTCTCTAATCATTAGTGGTAGTTATTTATAGATAGATTATGAGAGTATTATTTTAACATAAACTTTGTCATTTTGAGAAGACACTAAAATGGCGAAAACGAATAAAAATTTGGTTTTCTATGCAGCTTTTTATATTGACATTTCATCTTTAAGTTTATATACACTTTATAATTGTAGAGAAAACATTTATGTTTTAAACATACTAATATTTTCTACTACGTAGTGTATTCTACCCAAAATTTCAATACCTAAATTCCACCAAAAATACAGGTTTTGAGTCTACCTGGATAAAATAACCACTTTTTTGAAAAACTTCACTTGTGTGTGCGTCTAGCAATCTGTCTGTCCGTCTATCAGCATAACGTATAGCTCTCAAACAAAAGTCCGTAGATTAAAATATTTGATTATCACTTTGGCCTAATGCTTTCCCTTAAATCTAGAAGGAAATAATTAAAAAGACGATTTATGTTAACGTTTATGTCAATTAGTAGAAAGTACATAGAAAAGTAAAAGTTGTAAGAATAATTTGTTGTATAATAGAGAAAAGCATGTGAATGAAATACATCAGCTTTTAAATATATATCTGTAAGCATGTACTGTAACTTCTCAGTATACCAAAAAAAATTAAAATATTAATTCCTACACAATTTACTGTAGAGAGATATTTTTGTAGGGGAAGAGTTGCACTACAAATTCATACTAAAGTTTAATATGCCTGCTTCTGTGTTCTGAAATCACGTGAATCATTTCTTTGCAAATACATCAGAATTTGCTTCTGCAATTTTTGTTTTGAATAGTGTTTTATGTGAAGGATCTTTAGTAGTATAAATGTCACGCTTTCTCAGAAGTTGATGCAGATAAATAAATAAAATATTAGGATGATAAAAAGAAATATTAAACAGCGTTTTAGATTTCCTTTGATAAGATGATTAGTTATTTTGAAACAAATATCTTCAGTTTTAAATTTTAATCAAAATATGGTAAAATTAAAACATTGTCTTCGTTATTCAATCGGATTTTGGATAAATCGTAAAATATACGTAGAATATATGTATATACAACTTCAATCTGGTATTATAATCAGTTTTTGAGGTAATTATCCATAAAATGTAGCAATATAACGTAGATGGAATACGGCTTTCAATCTACGTTCTAGTATTTAAAGTACAGGTTTACTACAAAAGAAATAGACAACTTCAACTACCTGTAAAACAAAAACTATTAGAGATAGCAACCTAATTATTTTGGAGGAATGTTGAGAAACTCTCAAAGCTTTGTTTGTTACTATTGGTAACGCTGTAGTGTTTTGTTTGTTGTTGCAGAAGCTGAAATGGCGGAAAATCCTGTGGAAAAGGCATATTGCGTGTTGGAATTTGCTAGAACGCAATCAGCAACTGTTGTCCAACGACATTTTAGAACACGTTACCACAAAAATGAAATGATGCGCTCGCAAAAACCAGCATCGTCTTCATCATGTCGCAACATGCCGATGCAAAAGTCACGCCCTATGACCTTATCTTTTTCACTCAGAAACTGCAACATCTGTAATCTGTAAGGCATCGTGTGCAGTCGCTTCCGCAAGATGTTCCATACAGTTTGCTGTGGAATTTGTAATTGCATGCTTGCCCTAGATGTCGATTTCTGTGGGCTCCTTATGTAGGCAGCACGAACACGTTCAACGTTTTCTTCCGAAACTCTTGGTCTTCCCGAGCTCTTCCCTTTGCACAAACATCCCGTTGTCTCGAATTTTCTATACCAATCGTAGATTGACTGTCTAGTCGGTGGCGTTTTGTGGTAACGTGTTCTAAAATGTCGTTGCTGATTGCGTTCTAGCAAATTCCAACACGCAATATGCCTTATCCACAGGATTTTCCGCCATTTCAGCTTCTGCAACAACAAACAAAACACTACAGCGTTACCAATAGTAACAAACAAAACTTTGAAAGCTTCTCAACATACCTCCAAAATAATTAGGTTGTTATCTTTAATAGTTTTTGTTATTCAGGCAGTTGAAGTTGTCTATTTCTTTTGTAGTAACCCTGTATATTCATTAAAATATTTTTTTTTAAAGTTAGCTGCCTCTTAAGTGATGCAGCTGTAAAATTTGATCAAAGTTTTAAAAAATTTAAAATATATTGGTAATAAAATGATGTGAATTCCAAAGTTTAAAAAATATAACATTTTTCCCTTTGACTCACTTGAATCACCAATTAATTAAAGGTATAAATGTGTAAGCGCCTGCTTATTACCAGGCACGCCCAGGTTTAAGCCTTATCTTCTGCAAACTTTTGCCCAACATACTTTTCCTTACACAAAATGTTTCACACGATGCTACTTTTCATTGATTTGTTTCAGAATTTGCATTTTGCCTTCATGAGCACATTAAAGGATATGGTCGTATACTTTTATTGAAAAAAAATGCTCCAATTTCGAGAGATAAATTAGTAAATTTTGAAAAATTAAAATGTTTGCATAGCTCGAAATAACAACTCTTCTGCATTAATAAGGGCTAATATAAAAACATGACATCAATTTTTAAACTTATTTTCAGTAAAACTGGATTTTTGTATCAATATTTTAAAAATTCCTCAATGGATCTTTTTTAACTAAAACAGAACTTACAGAATACAGAACTTTGTGTTCCACTTGTTACCTTGTATCAGTGAATGTGCACAAACTAGTGGAGGCAAAGAATATTGAACTTTATTTTAAACTAAATCTTCTGCACTGTTATCTATTAAATAAAATTTTTCCATAAACAGTGTACTTCTTCTCTGAAACTGTTTACATCAGAACTGTAAAACCTGGTAATATATTTTAAAAGTGTATACACTGAACAATCCTGTGCAGCAGTTTTTGATAAAAGTAATAGTTTTATAATTATTTATGATTATTATACGCACCAGTAAAATTAAAGATTTTTAAAAGCAGAACTGAAAAATATTTATTAAATAAACTAATAATAATTGTATTACACAAAATAACGATCTTAACCACAAAGGTATATTAAAATTGCTTTGTTAGTTTTAGAAAACGTAATTCCAAGAAATGGTTTCAAGCTTCTAAAATTGGTGAACAATTGTGTTTTAAATGCTGATACTAAATTTCATACATTATTTGAAACATTTCAGGTGCTATTATTAATTCTTTGTAACCATGTGTTCACACATATGCCCCCCCATAATACAATGACCTGGCAAATTGGCGCTGCGGTAATGTGTACAATTCGCATTCGGAAGGACTTGGGTTCGATACCCATGGCCTTCCTGATCCATAGATTTGCCGTGGTTTTACCCCTGTTCAGCAGACGAATGCTGGGAGGGTTCATCATATTCTTCGAATATCCAATCCATCATTTTCTGTTCCCATTACTTCCTTGTCATCCATTTTAGGTTCAAAGTATCAGGCAACAATGTTCGCCTAGGTTGCGCATTTAGTCGTGCATCCGCTCAATTGGGATCCGCCTTCAAGTACTTTCAGGGAGCCCCAAGAAGGCGTGAGTCTTTTGAGTTGGGCCTTGGCTTCAGAGACATTGCATCTGGAATTGTTAGGGATCGTGTGCACCTGTAGTTTTCTGCTTCTCATCGCCCTTCGGGATTCTCCTCATTCCTACCTCCTTGGGGTTACGTAAGTACCAGGTGCCTTTGTGTCGTGCTCTGCCCCAACTGGGAACCCAAAACAAGAATAAATTATGGAACAAGCGTAATATGATGAATATTTAGAAACTAAATACTGTAAATGCTCTTTCATTTGCCCTCAAAGTATAATATAACTTATAAAAGCTGCTCCTATGACCAGAAATAAATTTTTAATGAGTAACTCTAATTCTAATCCTAATACTTTATATACCAAAAAATGCATGTTTAAAAATATTAAAAATCTTAATAGAACATCTTAAAACATTAACTTTAATATTCTGATTTTAAATACACTTGGCAAGATTTTCTGACTTATATCACATGATTGTTTTAACCATTTTATTTGCTGAAATGTATATCTATCCCTTCAAGCTGTTTCGAACAGCAAGCGAAACACTCGTTCATTATAATACATTTAAATGTATGCATAAAATAGTTATTTTTTTCTGAAAGGACTTTCTTAAAACAACATAATTATAATCTACTAAGTAGCGCTTTGTATTCCGTTCTGCATACGAAAATGTATTCTGCCTTTAGCGGTGTTGCGCTGTGATAACACTCAAGATATGCATCTGGTGTTCACGCAATAATAGTACCGGGTGTATTATTACAACGAAGTTCCCTTGGAGATTGGGATTTGTATGCATTTATTGCTGCTGCTGATCTTGTATTCTCTCATTAAAATTGCTTAAAAATTTCAATTTAAATGTCTTTCTTTACTTATTCTGCAAACAAACTATTTAAGGGAACATTGTTCTTTTATCTGTTTCTTGCTAATCAAGATTGGCATTCGTACACTTGGTCTTATTATTTAGTTCCTTAAAAAAGAAGATGCATAAAGGGATACACTAGACTAGAGCCATAGTTTTGTGACTCTATCAACAAACAAATATATATATAATCCACTAATGGAAGATGGTGCTAAAACTACTAGGACTACCGAAATACTCACACTACTTAATAGTTTTTACTTTCTCTACACGTACTATGTACATAGTGTATAGAGAAGGTATTGCACTCCACCAAGATTTCATCGGAAATATATGTTTTAGGGTCCTGTGTATCCAAAAGATAGCATTTTCAGAAAAAGTCCTTGAGTGTGTGTGTGTGTGTGTCCGTATGTCTGTGTGTCCTTGTGTCTGTGAACATGACAACTCGAAAACGAAAAGTCGGTAAAATACCAAAGTTGATATTTAAGTTTAGCATCTTCCAGGGATGCGACAAGAAGAATTTGAGAAAAGTATCCCCTACCCAAACTACGCTTTACATGGAACTTTTTTCAAAAATGTTGATGCTCTCAGAAATGGCTATAACGAATTTGATTAAAATAGCATATATTAAAGATAATTACCTAACAAAATAAAACGTCTATTTTGAATTTTCTGGGAATAGCTTCTGAAGACCACTTTATTCTGGAAGAATTTTTATGAAATTTTGGATAACTTCTAAGCCGTAATAGATGGAACAAAGCTTACCACACACAAAAATGAAGCGCACGTTAAAACACACAATTTATGTTATATACATTTTTTCCTGGAGTTGATCTTTTTTGAGATATTCCTTATTTGGGGTTTCACCTTTAAAAAACTTACGCTTTTCTCATACAGGAATTTGTCAACTCCTGTCCATACAAACAAAGGAGCTTTAGTCACATAGCAACTAGCTCTTGACTACCACTTTAACTATGGTACTCCCTTATTTCTTTTATATGTACAAGGAAGCAAGTAATAAGACCATTTCTGCCAATTCTTTCTCGATTAGCATGGAGTAAATAGAGGCATAAGCTTTTTAACAATAATTTGTTGCGGAGATAGAGACATTCATGTGAATGGAACACAACAGATTGTTTATAATTACTGTGTTTCAGTAATTACGAGTATATTGATGGTCTTTGAGGGCTAAATTAATACATCTTTTCCTTCTTGAGTGCGCTTCTGGAGTATTTTACTATTAATGTTCAGAAATATGTAGTACTAATCACAGATGTATGCCTATTGGAGTTGAATTTACTTTAGCGAATAATTTTGTTAATGAAATTATTAATGTATCTGAAGAAGAATGGTCTTGTCACCGGTTTAGGAAGTTCTATCCAGAACCGTCAAGCTGCCTTCTGCGCATATGCCGAACTGAACTGAACCACACTATTTAGCATCTAGATTGGCGGGGGGGAAATAAGATCAACTAAACAAAAGTGACTACAATGTTCTACATACATGTATATTATATCATACTTAGGTCACTGTTGTGCTAGGGTTGTATATATTATGTGTATATATGTCTTTTAAGTGTAATTATCTATTATAAGAGGGTGCATTTATGAAGGTGTACTCTGTGCTGTAAATTTAAATTGATATATTTGAATATCTTTGTATCTTTATTTTCGGATTCACTCTTAATTTTTATTGTTGTTTAATATTGCTTTTGACTGTGTATTTCCTTTGTCTTTTTTTATTTTCGTGTTTACTCTTTCAATTCTTTGTTGTGGTTGTTTTAATATTGCTTGTAATGTGTATTACAAAAGCACGTACGGTCTGTGGACCCGTGCGACTGTTGAATTTCTATGTATGATATTGCTATATTAATAAATACACTTATTCATTCATTCATTCATCTAGATTGGCGTACAACTATTAAACCTATTCAACTCGTCTAACGACTTCCAATGTTTTCCAACTGCCATAATGCCCTCCCAATAATGCAATAATACTATCACAAATAAAAATATGCTTATTCTAAATGGATAACCCCGTTTGCTATAGTAGTAAAATGTTTTAAAAGCTATAGGAATGAGTTTGAAATTTGGTTCTTTCTGCATAGCCAGGAATGCAACAATGGAAAAACAAAGGAAGATTTCTTGTTTAAAAAAAGAATATACACTGTTATATTGAAAACAATAACAAAATAATATCTCGGAAATCGTGAATTCTTCAAATGAATACATATGTATATTTTACTGTATATTTTACTGTATATTTTAATGATGTTTACAATTTTTGTGCATAGTTTTTTTTTTATTATCTCTAAAGCTTACCAGCTATGCAAGAGTAATTCCGATAAAAGAGGACCTCAGAGGCTATTCTCAGAAAATTCAATATAATCATTGTGTTTTTCATGTAGCTATTTTAATATATCATATTTAAATCAATATGATTTTTGAGAAAAATGAATCTTCGAAAGTTTTCTATGTAAAGTGTAGTTTGGGATGGTGGAATTTTCTTCATAAGCTTCGTGTCGCATCCATGGAAGATGCTGAATTTATATATCAAGTTTGGTATTTATTTTTTTCATTTTTAAGTTATCCTGTTTCACACACACACACACACACACACACTCACACACACACACACACACACATGCTTGAATATATTTCTAAACATACTCCTTTACTCAGGGAACTCTAAAACGTGCATTTCAAGTGAAATATTAGTATTTAATTTTCGGGTGGAATGTAATACCTTCTTAACTATGTATTATATACGAGATAGAGCTGGAAAGATGACTGGTCATTGTTGTTTAGAGGTTATTTTTTGGGGTTTCTTTACTCGATATTCTTCTAGACAGAAAAGAGCGTAGGAAATGGACAGTTTGAATTAGGAAGTATCTTAATAAAAATTAATATACGCAATAGCTATCAATAAGGCAACATCTACTCTCTCTATTTGAAAAAACAGTTAATACAGCAGCATTTGAATAATAATAGTAATATTGTAATTCCTTTTTCTTTGTCGATTTTGAGTCTGGTTTTAGAGCACCGATTGAATTAATAATAGTATTAATATACATAAAATAAAGGGTTAAGATTATTTCATTTAAGCACTTTACACGTACTATGTAAATAGAAGGCAGAGAAGGTATTGTATTCTACCCAAAAGGTTCGAAGTCTAGATTTCACCAGAAATATAGGTTTTGAAGTTCCCTTAGTCCAAAAAAAGCATTAAAAAGTAAATTTGTGTGTGTGTGTGTGTGTGAACAGGATAACTCAGAAACGAAAAGTTGGCTAAATGCCAAACTTCGTATTAAAGATCAGTATCTTCCAAGGATTCAATACTAACACATACAAGAAAATCCCCCACGCTAAACTACATTTTACATCGAAAAATTTAGATTTTCTATAAAACGGCACTAAGAATTTTGATCAAATTACCACATATTAAAGATAATTTTATGATAAATAATATGCATATATTTAATTTTCAGGGAATAGCCTCTAAATTCCTCATTATATTGAATGTTTTTCCAAAATAGGTAAACTGTAAGAGTTAGACATAAAGGTACCGCACAAAAACGTAAATTCTGTAAAATATACAATTTATATCATATATATATATATATATATTGTAGATTTTACGATTTTTGAGGCATTCTTTGTTATTGATTTACGTTTTTAAATACTTAAAAGTTTCTCATACAGAAAGTTTTCATCTGTTCATCTCTCTTTTGTTTTACTTCTAGCCTTCTAAGTATCTGTCTATGTGATTATACGGGATGTAAAACTAAGGTTGCACAAACTTTCAGGACATTCCTCTCACGTATAAGAAGAAAATATGTTATACAATAATGGGTATTAAAACGCTCTATTTTCATCTCAGAATTCTTGATATTAATCATCAGAAACTCACACCGTCAGTTTGCCATCTTAACCAATGTGTTGACATTGAACTCTATTTATGATCTTATCACTACCAGATATGACCACACTTGGAAGAGCGCGCCAGTATTTTATTGACCTCCGCAAGATCTGGGATCCGTTGGGCCTGAGAGGATGGTGTTAATGGGAATCCACATTAACACAATGAATAAGTTATTAATTTTCTGCCATTTTCATATTAGTTTCTTTGTAAGCAGCACCTCTGTGTATATTTTCTTTGCCTGATGTACTTCCAATGCTCCTCAACAATTTAGCTCCTCTTGCCTCCAAGCGCACTCATATCGTGGTCAACTAGTACACATAGTATCAACAGATTTGCGTTAATTGCGAACTTCGCAAGCATATAACTGTTTGCAAATGATCATCATGACTTGGTTTCCGGTATAACGCAATGGAGGTGTATGTACACAAATGAGGAATTGGCAGTTGCTAGTTTGATTTCCGAGTAGCATACACTATGGACGAGGTGCTGAAGGTTTGTATCAAAAGTGATTTCCAGATTGAAGCTAATTGACAAAGTCGTTTGTAGTAGTTGATTGGAGGCAAAAGGTATTTAAGACTACTCATGAGTGAAATGTATAAACTTTATGCTTATGAATATAATTTGTTTTAATTACACCGGAATTAATACACATATCTACTCATGTGCATAGCAATATCTAGCATGGTTTTCAGGATATTAACTTTTAACAATTATTTTAAAAAAAGGTGATACAATGAAAAAAATTAAAATTTTCCTAGGTAATTTATTTATCTGTTTTGACTAATAAATACTAAAGAACCAATTTTGGAAACACATTTCTTATTGCTGTTCTAGTTTAAGAAAAAATATAAAATTATGACAAGCAATAATTTTTACTAACTTTAGTGTATTATTTATATATTCTAATATATTTCTCCAATAAATGAAACTACCTTCCAAGGTTTTCACATATATTTTTGGGTTTGTCTCTATAAATGTGATGAAAATTGCACAAAACTTGCATCGTCTTAACACAAAAATGTAGAAGCAACGTAAATCTAGAAAAATAGCGAAATAATTAAAAGAGCTATCTGGTCTGACACACAGAATATTTAAAGACTCGCGTAAAATTATTTCTAATAATCAGTAATAAACACTAGCAACACTGTCATACTAGATAATTCTTAATAATATACTATAAACAAAAATGTGATGTGTTCTATTCACATGGTGTAAATTTTCGCAATTGGCAAGTAAAGGCTTATTGACGTGACTTCTGTCATAGATGTTGAATCGCGTAAACAAAGATATTTTGCCGATTGAAGCAATGTTGGTGACTGCTAGATCTCACGTGTTCTTCCCCCCCCCCCACGGACGAATTTAACATGCTTTCTTAGAGAATGCGTTTCTGTTCTGCTAGAATATCAGACTTTACCACTGCGACGAAGCTCATACTTTATGCAAAATGGAGATTATCCTCATTTAAGTGACAATATTCGTCGTCTTCTAAATAACAGATTCTATGATAAAGGTATTGATAGAATTTGACCAATTTCCTGCTATGCACACTCTCTGAACTTATACAGGCTAGTTTTTTATTTCAAAGCACTTGGTTATCGAGCCCTAGAACAAGGTGTACAGTCTTCGTGTGCTGTGAACGGCTGTGAAACAATATACGAGTATAATGCTCCAGGGGTACATCAGCACTTCCATGATTCATTTTAATGGCGGATTGATACGTTTTCAATGCTATTGGAGGGTCTTTTAAACTCTAATGCAAGAAAGTGTGACTGTATTTTGATTCACTGTGCATGAAAGATTCATTTCTCATTATATTCCACTGAAGTGGTGGTTTTTGTTTATTCTATATACTTCACTCGTTGTGGTGATGGAACGTCATATTTTAAAATGTATGCATTGTGTGACAAAGCCGAACGAAAATATTTCTCTACTTATCTCATCATTTCTTTGTTATTGTGCTGGAGGGGTGAAAGGTGTGTTGAGTAAAATAAGTGAAAAAATAATAAAAACAAAGCTATTATTTCCCCAAAATATCAAATTTTGCTCAGATTTGATTTCTAAAAATGTTTTAAAACATTGGTTTTCTTATTTTTCATACTATACAGATTCCATTTCAAAGTGGTTCCATAATTCATTCTTATACATTTCATTCCAGAGCTGTACATAATCTGGCACACTGAAAGGAGGGTAATGTTTAACGAACCTTACGATGCGCAATATGGGATAAGTTTGCTCAGAAAGTCGCTATGGTGCTAGGATAGGAGCGCGGTGCTCTGGTCACTGGTTTTGATCGTGCCCATAGGGGTGTTTTAAGTCAGTGGTTTAGGACTGGAAATCTCTCAGCATCGCGAGGAAAGTGAGAAACTACGATAGGCAGCTGTTCTGGTCTAGAGAACCAATTTTCCGGCTAATGCATGCGTGATGCAGACCAGTTCATCTCCCTGTTGGTGTGGATGATTGTCTACCCCACCTGCGTGACTGGACGTGAGGTCAGCAATCAGGCTGGCAGACCCTGCTCTTTGGGCTGTGCGCTGACGGATTATTATTATTATTATTATTATTATTATTATTATTATTATTATTATTATTATTATCATCATCATCATCATCATCATCGGTGTTATCATCATCAGGCATATCATAATATGAATAGGTTTGCGTAACCATATATAACAAACAGGTTCAAGGAATAGCAAGTGTTTTCAAACACTGAAGTATCTCACTCCTGAAGTTCTGCTGGATTCATTGATTTTGGTCACTGGAGGTGTAAACAATTATGTAAAGACTGAGAGAAGAAATATTCATACTATTGCAAAAAAAAAAAAAAAAATGCCATATTGTTTGTTAAAGTGTCGTATATTATAGATGTTTACATGGCTAATAAAACATATGTCCTTAATTTCTTGGGAACAGTCCCTGAAGTCTTCTTCCTTCTGAATGACTTTTGCATAACCGGTAGGAGCTACATAAATGCTTACTACACAAAAACGCAGATCTCGTTAAAACACACAATTTATGTCATATGCATGTTTTGTAAAGCCAATCTTTCAAAGATATTCCCTGTTATTTGTTTCTATTATAAAATACTTAAATTTTTTCTCAAATGGGAAGCTCTCGTCCATCTCATATCTATTCATTTTACTCATGACCTTTTTATAGCACAGGTAGAGAAAGTCATGTGAATGGAATCATCAGATGATTTTCTCTCGCAATAACCCTGCTTTCTACATCAAAACTATAACTACACGCCCACTCTGTATCTCCATCCCGAGAGATCATTCATAAATGAAATGGATTTTAGTTATGAAAACCTTTAACTGCTGTGGTTCTCAGCGTCCCATTCTAATTTTGCTCAGAGGTCTCTTTTATCAGGCTTGAGGTTCTTTTACGTGCCTTAAATCTGCGACTCGAGATCAACGGCTTTAATTCCCTTCCAAAGGAAGCTATACTCCACGCCAGCAAAAATCCATCGTCCGCCGGCTTTGAACCCACGGTCTTGGGTATTTGACGTTAGCATGGTAACTAATACACCGCGCAGGGCGACGATCAGTCACAGAAGGCACTATCGAAGCATACGCGTATGTATTTCTAAACAGTCCCAGAATTACGACTGTATTTTTTCGGTCGTGCCGTATTTTCTGTGGCTTGTATTTCATTAATTGTCTCAAGAGAACAAGGAAGTAATTTTGTGCCCATACTTTTTAAAGGCATTATCAAAGATGCAAAGAAAGTTCAGACCTCTAATCATTTCAAAAATAAACTGAATTCGTGATAGCTAAATGTTGTTTTGTCTTATGTTTTCAAAGTCAGTTACTAGAGATGGACGCAAAATATCCTTTTCTTAGTCGAACAAGTACGAAGAATTTCAATGTTATTGGTGTAGTGAATAGAGCGTTTATGTTGGTGGGTAAGCATAGTAAAAAGGCAATTATACACTGAAGGTATTTAAATATTTATCATCATCATCATTGACTTTGCACGGTTTAGACCCTCTGGCCTGTTAGAACTTCAGAAAGTTTAAGCTGATATTTCCAACGTTTTCTATTTTCCGACCTCTCTTCTTCCTCTTAGTTTATATTTATATATGTTGGCTGAAATACGCGTAGAATCATCCTACATTGATGTTGATGTCATTACTTCCTGTATTGCTTTACTACAGCTGAAATGTATGCTATATTTAGTTCTCTCCTGATGCCGTCGTTTCTCTTAGAGTCCAGAAGTGAGCATGCGGCAGGAGGTCTTAATAATTTCCTTTCTTCTGTGAGAACATCCCTTATGCGTTGTTTTGTTAATATCAAATTCTGAGTACCATATTATAATAGCGTTGGTAGAGCCATCGTCCTCTAAAATTTTAGATTGGTTTCTCTACGGACTTTATTTGAAAGTCCCACTTAAAGTTTGTTTAGCTTATTTTATAAATCATTATTTATTAAATTTGAGGTTTAACAACCCAAATACCTAAAAGTAGAGATCTGGTCAATTATTTTACTGTCTACTACTATCTTTATTTTTTGGTATTTTTCTTTAAAATCCATCACTTTATTTGTTCGTTAGATATTTGATAAATTATAACGTTTTGTGAGTTCATCTAATTTATTCATTTTTATCTGTAAATTACGTTCAGAGTTTGGTAATATAATGTGATCACGTGTAAACAACTGGATATTAAATTGCATATATTTAAACCATAATTTTCGTCCAGAATTACCCGCGATTATGTAATAAGTTCATCAGTATATACATTAAATAGAACGGGTGGCAATGGACACCCATTGAACCACTACTTTACTTTACATGTTATGTACTTTTATTTCAACTTCTGTGTTTATATATAACCTTTGAGTTTCTCTTAATAAGTTTTATGGGTGCTGCGATTGCAATGTCTCGCATTAATTTTCTATTTACTTTGTCGAATGCGTCTTAATAGTATATGAAAATCATTTATGTGGATACACTAAATTCTGTATGTTTCGGTATTAACTGATTAACTGTAAAAACAAAATTTAAGGTCGATCTGGCTCTTCGGAATCTACTTTAAACTTCTAACATGAGCGCTTCTTTAAGAAGTAATCTATCTTTGGGCAAGAACTTTTAATAGATTTTCCTTTCTGAATTTAATAGACTTATCCATCTACAGTTATTATAGTATCTTCGTTCTCCTTTATTAAGGATAGGAATTAAATGCTATATTCATTTCTTCCGGAAAAAATCTGAGGTCCAATAGTTGTTCAAAAGATTTAAAAATCTCTTTAAGAACACATCAGGAGGATAATTAAACAATTCTATGTTAAGTTTATCCACTCCAGGAAATTTCCTGTTTTACATATGTTTAAATAGTTCTGCAGTTCTAATTAGGTTATATCATGAATGCCCGCCAGGACAAGGTTCAACTTCTTAAGAAAATCATGACCCCCAGCCACAAAGGCAGGTATTCAGGTAAAGTGAATAAATTTGAATACTTTAAGAGTTCCTCATAATAATTTATGCAATTTACTCTGTTTGCTGATATAATATTTATCTCGTTTACAAATTATATATCCCGTATATGTGTTTTAAGCGGAGAAAATTTTTGTTACTAACCTACCCACATTAGAGTTGTCTCTGATTGATTTCCGTATTACATAGAGTCATCAAATTATCCTTGATGCCTCAGAATAACGGAGAAATCGGGACAAACTCTACAAAGTAAATTATTCACCGACTTCAGTTTCTATGTATAATTAATAGGCCTATCGTACAAAGCCATCGACAAGAAGGGGATATTAATTCATGTTCGACTTCTCTGCCTACTCTTTTTGGCTCACTCTATGAGGCTCGGGTTGCCTAACCCATGACACGTTGTTAAAAGATATTAAAATTAACTCCCTAATAAATAAAAAAGTAAATACCTATAGTAGTTTTCATTTACGCCATGCATCACATTTGTATAAAATCTGATGAGTTCTATTCACTTTCTCGAACTCTTCCGCAAACAAAACATTCCTTATAAAATATCATTCTTTTATCTACGTCATGCTAATCGAGATAAACATTATCAGAAATGGCATATTATTTGCTTCCTTGTAAGTAGAAGGTAAATAAGGGAATACATTAGACTAAAGCGATAGCCAAATCTTTTAAAACCTATCACTCTGTGAAAAAATTGAAATTCGGTTCTCTTTTGCATTTCTGGGAATAAAGCAAAAGAAATGAAACAAAAGTTGAATTCCCGCTAGAGAAAACTTTAAGTAGTTTAAAAAACAATACCAAGATATATCTCGGAAACGGTTTACTTTATCAATTTAAGTATATACATAAATTGCGTTTTAGAGGGATTCTACATTTTTTTGCGCAGTAAGTTTTGGTCTAGCGTGTACCTGACAAATTATACAAAAGTCAGCCAAAATAAAGAGCTCTTTGGAGGTTATTCCCACAAAATTTAAGATGTATATTTCGTTTGTCATGAAAATTCTTTGAACATTTGGCATTTTAATCAAAATGGTTAGAACCATTCTTAAGAAAATGAAAATGTTCCAAAAATGCTCCATGTAAAGGGTAGTTGGGTTAAGGGGATATTCCTGGAAAATTTTTGTGTCGCATCCTTGGAAAATAATAACTGAACTCAAATACCAAGTTTGGTTTTTAGCTGAGCTTTTGTTTTTGAGCTAATCTGCCTACACATAGATACAGACAGACGCAGACGTTCAGCCAACACTGACATACTTTTTTATTCAGGATCGAAGTTTTGGATGAATACCTTCTCTATCTAGTATTTTCAACGGACATGCGAAATAGAAAAATTAGCCATAAGCCTTCAGCCAAATATTTATACTTTTATTTTAAATTGAGGTGACACAAGAAAAGTCAGTGGGCAAAACACTTGTGAAGTTTTGGTGTGTGACAAACTTATTACAAATTCATTATTCTGCAGTACAATTTTCTCGCACCGCTTTGACGTATTAGAACACTTGTCTCGTCGCTTCAACGCAACTGCTGCACCAATGAACTGAAAGTGGAAACTGAACTCGCCTTCAACCTTCCTTTTTATAGCTTTCGATGACTTCAGCAACAATTTCCAGAAAAGCGAGCATTCTCGCACGTATCCATCGCGCCCAAGTGTCACATTTCAAGACGTTTAGGTATTGCCTGCGCTCTTCACGTGTTAATTTCTCGAGCAGCTGAGACAGTTGCTTTGAAAGGAAACCGCTCAGACAAAGTGCCGATTACGCGCCGGCAAGGCACAGTCACAGAATTTTGTGGACCTAACATAACTTTTTAATGAATTGAGTAAAGCTCGTTGCGCTTCCTATATTTAGGCGAATATTAAAACCATGCATACTAAAATGTACAGTTTTAACTGAAACAACTTCCAATCTCCAAACTCGTCCTTTCATTTCGTATTTTATTTCGAGACTACTAAAGGGAATGTATCTTCTCATCCTCCTGTTTTACATTTATAATCCCACTTTACCTGTGTTATTGCGTCATCAGACAGAATCTGTGAGAGTTAATCATTTCAAAGCCTATTAACGTTCGTAACGATGTTGAATTCCCTCCAGGGAAAATACATGTGGGTTTGTGCCGCTTCCCCCCCCCCCCCCGCAGGAAACACTATAAACACTATAAAGCCGGTGACTGGATTGCCGGCAGTCTGTTTGGGGGTAATACAGCTCATGAATTCGAATCGCCTTGGGCAACCTGTTCCGTCTTCCGCGCACGGCGATTTTTATGCAGTGCGCTGCAGAAGACCAATTAGTGCACAAGTCTTTGATGAAATGAAATCGCCTGGTATACATGCCGATATTGATTTGTCAGTTAACGAGGAGAAACTCTATATACATAGTATCAAGGCAAATGTCCCCACCCTACACAACGTTTATGCGGTGTTTTGTTTGAGTACAGAGAGAGAGACTAGCAGTAAAATGAGATCGTAAAATGGGCAGATTAATTTCCATTGCTGGAACAAAGGAGAACCACGACTTTTGTTTTTATAGTTTCGCACGACGTGGCTCTCTTGATTCGTTATTGGCCAGTCGTCGCCTTCCTGCGGTGGTTTTTACTTTTTTCGACATCCCCTCATTCCATAGCTGCCACAGGAATTTAATAATCGACGATGGACACTTTGAAGCTGCGTATGTAGAAATATAGTTGCATATCTTTTGGATGCTTGTGATATCTTTGTGTGAAATACTAACGTGGCTTTATTGCTTTCCCTTCTACGTATATTTAACTGCAAAAGAGGATTTTACGCCTCTCGTGAAAGAGTTTGTGGCCATCTGCAATTTTGTTCGTACCTACACATCCTCTGCAAGACTCCCAAATGAGCAATAAAATCTGCACATAACTTAGAAATAAAATTTATACTCCCAAAGCAACAAAATTTGTACGTACAGGGTGTAAAGAATAGTACACAAATACCTTCAACAGGATCTCAGGCTTGCTCAGTAGGCTGTTCTCAACTCTCGTACCGCGGAATTTCCTTTCCTGCTATGGGGTGGTGATTTTAATTATCCTCTATTAAGACCCTCCCTTACATTGTTTTTCTCTCTGTTTTATTTTTATTAGAAGGTTCTATGAATTTTAACTTTGGTATTAATGGAAACTCTGAGTGAAATGTTAAGTTTCTATATTTTGTATAGATTTGTCTGGAAACCTTACAGTGATATATGTCTGTTGTCAATATAGATCTAAATGTCATACCAATTGGTTTATGTTATATTTTAAAGCTATTGCGCAATAAAATGTTTCACATGCTTCAAAGTATGAGAAAATAAGATAGCAGTTTTTGAGCAGCAACTTTGAGGCACATACAAATATTTTAGGCCTTTCAGTATCTTCGATTACTATTATGGATTTTTATCTCTAAAATGAATCATATTTTATAAAAATATTTTCTTGAGAAATTACTATTGATTTTCGGATAAGTTTGCCACCTTTATTACTACTATAGATACTTCTGCACTTTATGAACAAACTTTAACTGTATGTATACAAAAACTGAAACGGAATTCATTTTTATAATTGAGACAAACGCTGTTTTATAAAATACTACTCTAGGAAACAGGTTTATTGTATGGTCTTTAAATGTCTTTGCATTAAACTCTCTTAAACCATTTGCTATAAAAACCTGACGTGTTCCATTCATATTACTTTCTCTACCTATTAGGCAAAATTATTCTTACCACGCTTACTCTTGTATCTGCTACATGATAACAGAAATAATCATTAGCAAAAATGGTCTTATAACTTCTTTCCTGATAATCAAAAGAAAAATAAGGTAATATACTAGGCTAAAGCGATAGTCAGATTTTTAAAGATAGATATATGGTTTTATTTGTTGGCCAGAGGTAAAACAACAGAGATATGAAACGAATAATAACTTCCCGTTTGGAAAAAAGTGTAAGTATTTTAAAATTGAAACTATTATCGAGAAATATTTTGGAAATCCATAACGCCACACAAAAAGTGTATGTAACGAGCTCCATAATTGTTGTGTAATAATATATTGTCTATCTGTTATAGTTTGCTAGGTATGCAAATGTCAACCAAAATGAAGTGTTTTCAGACCTTATTCCAAGAGAATTCAAGATTAACATTTTTTGTGAAGTAAATAGGTTTAATACGGGGTATTTTCATAAAAGTCGTTTAGGCATTTTTCTGAAATATAATATTTTCAAACCTTTTTTCATGAAAAGGATAGTTTGAGGTGGGGGATTTTTATGAGTATTCGTGTCGCATCCTTGGAAGATACTTAACTTAAATATCAAGTTTGGTATTTAAAGGAATTTTGGTTTTGGGGCTACGTTGTTCACGGATACACACATATACGGACCTGCTTCTGAAAGTTATTTTTTATTTTCATATTATTTTATTGTGAAAAGTGTTTTTAAATTTTCCAAGATTTATGATGAAATTTCCTGATGTCTTGCCTCAAAATGTTAAATTGAACTTGCGAAATTTAGAAAATATTATTTTATTAGTAAAGTTTAAGTGTATCGACTAGTTCGTGTAGCATATCTAAGATGCAAACGTGATTCTCAACCCACACTTAAAGTTGTAAGTCTCCCCTTCCGTCTCCATCCTCTTTGTTGAGTTCCAACAACGGAGCTAAAGTGTTTCGACCTTGGATGTCTCCGGCTAATTAGAAGTAGAATTAACCCCTAATCCCTGAAGTACAAGGGCCTCTTGGCCTGCAAGGTGCTGTTCTGACAATCCCGGGTAGCTATTTTAGCAAAGATCCTCATTATTTTGGGCAGCTTCAGCGAGCAGTTAGTCTCTATTCGCGTCGGTCTTTGTATGTGGTAGTTCATTCCAAAGTGAAGTGGCTAATTCCTGGGTCCCACACTATTTTACGATCGTGGTTGCTCGTGCTTATGATGTGGCCCGCCCACTTCCATTTTACATAAAAGGCTGATGTTGCGTTTCTGATGCTCTTCATCTTACTCATGGGTACAATCCTCGCTTGGTAAAATAAGTTTCTCCCAAAGGTCATAGACCGTATTAACTGTGAATGATACAATAAAATAACATAAATACAGAAGCTGTCGGGCTTTTAAGAGTATTTTCATATGCACTAGCGACATATTCACTCTAAGAGTGTTATTTTGTATTTTTCGCTCTTTTCGTCGCTCCCGTTTTTTTACTTTCTTTTCGCGCACCATGTGCATAGTATATACATACCCAAAAATTTGATACCGAGAATTCATCGGAAATATATGTTTTGAGATCCCCTGAGTTCAAAAATGTATTTCAAGAAAAGGTTTGTGTTTTTCTGTGTGTGGATAGCATAGCTCAGAGACTAAAAACCGTTAAGTACAATTTTCCAGAGATTCGACATGAAGATTTTAAAAAATATTCCCCACCACAAACTATCCCTTACATGAAATAAAATATAAACATTTTGTTTGTCAAAATGGATATAACGATTTTGTTTAAAATGCTGTATTTAAGATGTTTACATCATCTATTAAATATATAGTTTGAATTTCCTGGGCATAGCCTCTGAAGACCTCTTTATTAATGGACAAAACACTTAAAACACAAAAAATGAGATCTCGTTAAAGTACATAAATTACGGTATATACATTTTCTTGGAGAGTTGACGTTTTTTGTTTGTTTTTTTTTTTTTGTTTTTTTTAGATATTCCTTGTTATTCGTTTCAGTTTTAAAGTACTTAACTTTTCTCAAACGGGACCATGCAAAGCGAATTGGACCTTAATTAATCCTCTTAGCGACCAGGTTTTAAAATGTTTTGACTATCACTTTAGCGTCATGTATACCCATTATTTCCCTTCTACTTACAATAATGAAAGTAATAAGACCAATTATCTTTATCTCGATTTGTCTAATGTAAATAAAAGAATGCTCTTTTGTAAGAGTAGTTTTTATTTGGTACAACTAGAGAAAGTTATGTCAACGGAAAAAATAACATGTTTAATAAGAGGACCTCATGGTAGGTAAGACAAAGGTATATCCATCCATTTCTGAATTGATACATTTGAACCATTCATAATGATAGGTAAATGCAACATAAAATGTTATTATGTGCAAAGTATGAGTTTAAATGAGAGGCACATTATAAGTAGTAAGTTTTCGTCTATAACTTAACATTTATCAGTTCCCCAATTAATAATTTACCTTCCGAATTAAGAGAACTTTACAGGCTATTCCCAGAAAATCAAGTTCCATATTTTATTTGTCATGAACATATTTTTTCAAAAAGCTTTACACCCATGATCATAAAATTTAGTTTTGGATGGGGGGATTATCTTGAAAATGTTATTGTGTTATTGGAATAAACAACCAGTTTCGTGTTTAATCGAGTTTTCTTTTTTATTTTACATTGTTCATAGAGACAAAATTATTTTATTAAGAGGAGACAAAACTGTCGTTCCAATGACATCTCTCTATTAAAAATAGTCTTGAAATGCAATATTTCCTCCACTTAATATAGGTAAACAGTGTAGAAATTTAAAATTACTTATGAATTACCTTTATTTTTACTTTCTCTATACGTAATATGTACATAGCGTATAGAGAATTCGATACCGGGATTTCACCGGAAATACATGTTTTAAGACACCCTGAATACAAAAAAAAATTTAGAAAAAGATCCGTGTTTGTCTGTCTGTCTTTCTGTGTGTGTCTGTGGGCAGCATAGCTCAAAAACGAAGAGACCGTTAAACACCAAACTTGGTATTTAAGTTCAGTATCTTCCAAAGATGCGACACTAAGGTTTTCAAGAAAATCCCCCCAACTAAACTACCCTTCAGGAAAAATATTCGAAAATGTTGATTTTCTAAAAAATGGCTCTAACAATTTTGATTAAAATATCGTATATTAAAGATACATACTTGACAAATAATATGTATATCTTAAATTTTCTGGGAACAGCCTCTGAAGACTACTTTATTCTGGATGAATTTTACGGAATTGTGTATAACTGGTAAACCGTAAGATATAGACAAAAACTTACCACACAAAAATTGTAGAGCACATTAATCCACACACAATTTATGTTATATACTTTTTTCGTGGAGTTGATCGCTTTTTAGATATTCCTTGTTTTTTGTTTCAGCTTTGAAAAAATACTTTTCTCATACACGAATTTGTCTACTCCTGTCTATACAAACAAAGGCACTTCAGTCACATAGCAACCTGCTTTTGACTATAACTTTAACCTATGGTACTCTCTTATTTCGCTTCTACTCTCAAGGAAGCAAGTATTAAGACTGTTTCTGCTAATTTTTTCTCGATTTGCATGTAGTAAATAGAAACATAAGCTTTTTAATAATAATATGTTACAGAGATGTAGAAAAAGTAATATGAATGGAACACATCAGATTTTTTTTTAATATGTACATGATGTTCCAGAATTTAAGCACTCAAATTGGCAGGATGGTACAGGAGTCCAAGATGAATAACTTGGTATAGGGAACCTATGAGTTATGGGTTCGAATTGTTTCGTACAGCATAAATATTTTAAGGATTAACAAGCCACTGATTAAACCGTAATGGACTGTTATCTGAACACTCGAATTTTGGAGAATGTAGCTGCAGTGACATTATTTAGCGCTATGGTTAGCCTGTAGGCATCGAGTTAAGATGATGAGGGAGTTAGAGGTTCAATTCTCCGTAGTTACCTTTATTGTTTTCTCTAATATTATGTACAATGTACACTCACAAACATTAAAAATACTCCGGGAAATGTTTATCCTAAGACGGGGTCCTTTGACTCCGCCTTTGTCTTTCACTTGTTTGCTATGCTCTTAAAAATGTGTTGGACAAGCTACGTTACCGAAGGGATGGAGATGGAAATGAAACGTAAATGGAGTTTTGAATTGTGAACTGATGATCCTTAAACATTCTGGTCGGAAAATAATCACCTTTCTCTCCAGGTGATACAAAATTAGGTTAATGTTTCGTTGCGCTACATACTGAAATTACAATACCAAAGCAATTCGCAATATGGTGAGTTAAATACACACACCACCTATACAGGTCACCTGTTCTGAGGGAGCATCGAGCCGGGTTGTTGGATGAAGAGGAGAGTTGTCCAATCGGTTTTACTTTTTCATACTCTCGTGGTATGACGTATCAGAATGGCAAAAATGAAAATCATGGTAAATCAGAGTCCCAATCAAACGTTCACATTTTTATGAAAATCACAGCGCCAGGCGTCTTTATGTATATATAGTTGATAGAGAAAAAATTGCATACCAAGTATTCATTGGAAATACATGTTTTTTAGGGTCCTCTGAATTCGAAAACTACATTTTTAGAAAAAAAAAAAAAAGGTCGGTATGTGAATGTGTGTGTGTATGTGGACAGCATAACTAAAAAATCTGATGTGTACCATTCACATGACTTTCTCTATATCCCTGCAACAAATTATTTTTAAAAAGCTTATAATTCTATTAACTTCATGCTAATCAGTAAAACATTAGAGAAATAGCCATATTACTTGCTTCCTTGTAAGTAGAGGTGAAATAAGGGAGTACCATAGGTTAAAGTGATAATCAAAAGCAAGTTGCTATGTCACTGAAGTTCCTTTGTTTGTATGGACAGCAGTTGACATTCCTGTAGGAAAAATCTATGTTTTTCATAGCAGAAACCAAAAGTAAGGAATGCCACAAAAATTACGAACTGTACGAAAAAAAATGAATATAACATAAATTGTGTGTTTTAACGTGCTCTACATTTTTTGTGAAATAAGCTTTTCTCCATTTTTACGGTTTAGCAGTTATTCAAAATTCAGTAAAATTCATCCAGAATAAATTACTCTTCTGAGGCTATTCCCAGAAAATTCAAGATATACATTTTATTTGTCAGGTAAATATCTTTAATATATGATATTTTAATCAAAATCGTTAGAGCCATTTTTGAGAAAATCGAAATTTGTCGAAAAAAGTTGCATTAAAGGGTAGTTTGGGGGGGGGGATTTTTCCAAAACCTTCGTGTCGCATCCCTGGAAGATACTAAACTTAAATACCAAGTTTGGTATTTTAGCTTCTTTTCGTTTTTGAGTTACCGTGTTCACAGACACACGGACACACAAACATACGGACACACGGACATACATACACACACACACACACACACACACGGATCTTTTTTTGAAAATGCTTTTTATGGATACAGGGGGTCCAAAAACATGTATTTCCGGTGAAATCTCGGTATCGAATTTTTTGGTGGAGTGCAATACATTCTCTATACACTATGTACATAGTGCCTATAGAGAAAGTAAAAACGAAAACCGGCTAAATAACAAAGTTGGCATTTGGGCTCAGTATTTCTAAAAAAAAGTGACATGAAGTTTTTCAGGAAAATCTTCTCACCCATAACTACCCTTTACTCGGAATACTTTTCACAATTTTGAACCCTCGCAAAAATGGTTCTAACGAGTTTGATTATTCTTACATTAGTTAAAAAAATGTTTATGATATAGGAAATGTATACCTTGTATTTTTTAGGAATTGCTTCTGAAAATCTCTGCATTCTGAATGACTTTTGTGAAACTTTTGTATAGACGTTAAACAGTAAGAGATACAAAAATGTAGATCTCGTTAAAAAAACACAATTTACGCCCCATACATTTTTTTTTGTAGATTTAACTGTTTCCTAGATATTCAGCGTTATTGGTTTCAATTTTAAACTACTTACTTTACTCAAACGGTAGATCTTCTTTCTTTCGCCTCGTATTTGATTTACTCCTGGCAAGCAAAGAGAACGGAATTTCAATTGTTTCTCACAGCTACCGGCTAATGTATTCCCTTATTTCCCTTCTGTTTATAAAGACAAGACCAATTTTGCAAACATTTACCTTGATTAGCGTGGTGTAGATAAAGAAAATCTTTTGAAACGAAACTTTGCTTGCGGAACAGCCAGAAAAAGTCCTGTGAATGTTGTCTACTTTGTTTGAATGTTATAATATGTCGTTCATATTTTGCTGTGTTACTCAATATGGTTTACTTGTACTGAAAAATAAAATAAATGCAATATACTATTAGCATTTAGGTAAAATTGGAGAACGTTCCAGTAATAAATGCATTAAAACATGAAAGGGAAGACTTCTCTGCGTCTCTCCAAGGTGTTTCTAAAATACTGCATATCACATATTGCCGTGTTATGTACGCAGCCATTACAATTGCAGGCAGGGTTCAATTTACAAAACAACAGTATTGTGTCAAGTTAATTCCAAATAAATACAAAATGAAAAATCTTATGTATTCCATTCACATGACTTTCTCTACATCTCTGCAACAAAAAATTATTAAAAAGCTTATGCTTCTGCATACTTATGCTAATCGAGAAAAAATTAGCAGAAATTGTCTTATTCCTCGTTTTCTTGTAAGTAGAAACGAAATAAGGGAGTACCATAGGTTAAAGATATTCAAAAGGTGGTTGCTAGGTGACTGAAGTTCCTTTGTTTATATGGACAATGGTTGACAAATTTCCGTATGAGTAAAGTATTTTTTCAAAGCTGAAACAAAACACAGGAAATATCTCAAAAACGACCAACTTCACGAAGAAAATGTATATGATATAAATTGTGTGTTTTAACGTGCTCTATATTTTTTGTTTTTTTAAGATTTTGTCCATCTCTTACGGTTTAGCTGTTATGCAAAATTCGTAAAATTCATCCAGAATAAAGTAGTCTTCAGAGGCTATTACCAGAAAATTCAAGATATACCTACATTTTATTTGTCAGGTAAATATATTTAATATATGATAATTTAATCAAAATTGTTAGAGCCATTTTTGAGAAATTCAAAATTTATTAAAAAGTTCCATGTAAAGGGTAGTTTCGGTTGGGGGGATTCTTCTCAAAATCTTCGTGTCGCATCCCTGGAAAATACTTAACTTAAATACCAAGTTTGGTATTTTAACGACTTTTCGTTTTTGAGTTATTGGAATTCTTTTTTTGGATACAAGGGACCTTAAAAGATATATTTCCAGTGAAATCTCAGTATCGAATTTTTGGGTGGAGTGCATTACCTTTTCTATACATCATGTAAATAGTACGTGTAGGGAAAGTAATAACCGTCTCCGTTATAAGACAGGTATCTATATAAAATTAATTAACAACTTTATACTTGAAAAGAAGTGCATGCCATTTTTTAATCTCTACAAGAAAGGAAAATAAGAAGAGACTTTGAGATATAATGTTATATCCGAAGATCAGAATACAACAGGTTACTACAGGAACTGTTCGATATAACGACCTGCAATATCCCTTCAGATATTGCACCAACGAACCACAACGCCATAGGACCACAGTATCTTAAGTGGTTAGAATGACATAATACCTACAAAGACGAAAACCAAAGTACCATTTTTGTTGCAATTCTAGTATAGTAGAAGGTTCTTTATTCGACCGCTAGTCATAGTTTGGTTCCTACTTTTTCAATCACACGCTATATAAATGTTTTCAACACAGTCAATTGTTCTATTAACTTAATCTACGCAAGTTTTTGACAAACACTTACTGCATTGAATATTGAATTCAGCCTTTTGAAAGTAATTTGTCTGGAGGGTATCTCCTTATCTTCAAGAATGTAAACTAAGCGTATTAGTGCTGGTCAAATTGCGTACCTTTCTGATGAGAAAGAACAGAAAGAAAATGGAAACTTCAGACAGCGGTGCGGTAGTGCTACAATGAGATTCGATGATCAGCACTATACCGATTCACCAATTAGTACGCTATACCGGAGCTCCCTAGCTAATTGCATATGATATAAACAGTATCAGCGGCGTGCGCACCCTCAAGGATCAGACAATTATTCCATAATTGCAAGTGGTAAAATGCTTTTAAATATCTCATTGATTTTACCCAATACTGCATACTGGTATTCCAATGAGGCATTCTGAAGGAAAATACAAGACAAACACTCACGTTCTTTTTAATTACAGCTACTGACGTACGATCCAAAAAAAGTTTCCATAACTTGATATTTGGGAAAAAGGTAAAATAGGTTCCCTATCTCAAACTATTTATCTAAGACTCCTCCACAGGCCTCCAAATTTGTGCGCTATAATTCTTGGACAATCTGAACATGTATTTTATGTGTGTTAAACAATAAAGTTCAGCGCCTGACTAACAAAACTATTTTCAAATAGTTACACTCCCCTCAAATGGGAAGTGATTATTTGTTTATGTTTATTATTTTTCTCCTGGTCATAAAGAGAGAACGGAATTCAAAACCCAATGCATTGCAAGGGCTTTTAAAACATGTGATTATTATTACGAGTAGTTACGCATACTGTAATGATCTCTTCCGATTTGTTTTTACAAAGAAATTTGCAATAAAAGTTCCACACATCTTGATTAAGTAAATAAGAGAGCAGAATAAGCGCATTTAAGACAAGTTTTTGAAGAATGAGTAAAGAAACACATCATGTAATACAAAACTCTTATGTGCTACACTCATATGACCTTCTTTAGCTGCTGTACAAACTTCCTACAAAAGATTATGCTTCTTTCTACAGCGTCCTAATCGAGATGAACATTAGCAAAATGATCTTATTGCTTTGTTTCTTATAAGTAAAAGAGAATAAGGTAATGCATTACGCTAAAGTACTAGTCAAATGTTTTAAAGGCTACCGTTATGCGATTGTCATTGCAAATCGCTTCGTAGCTTGGCCAGGAATACAACAAAAGAAAAATGTACACTTTCTGTCTAAGAAAGGTTTTAAGTGTTTTACAATAGAAACCAATAACAAGGAAGATCACGGAAACGGTTACCTCCACAACAAAAACGTAAATGACATAAATTGTGTGTTTTGACGAGATATACATGTTTTGTTAAGTATTTTTTTCCATCCAGCTGTTAAAAAAAAATCGATAAAATTCATCCAAAATAATGAGATCTCCAGAGGTTATTCCCAGAAAATTAAAGATATGAATTTTATTTGAGATATAAATAGCTTTCGTATGCGGGATTTTAATTGCTAGATCCAGTTTTAAGAAAATAAAGATTTTTGAAATTTCTTCCATGTAAAGAATAGTTTGAGGTGGTGGAATTTTCTTGGAAATATTCGTGTCCATCCTTGGAAGATATTAAACCTAAATACTAAGTTTGGTATTTAACGGTCATTTCGTTTTTGAGCTAAGCTGTCCAGAGTTACACAGACACATCGCACACACAGACTAACAGACAGACAGACACACACGTGTACCTTTTTTTAAAATGCTTTTTTTCGGACTCAGGTGACCCCAAAACATATATTTCCGGCTCAAAAATTTTAGTGCAATACAAAACCTTCTCTATCCACTATGTACATGGAATTTTGGTTTTTTTTTTGAGTATTTAACAATGACACAAGGTCTGTAAAACCTGATGTTTTGGTATTTTACACTTTAGTACATAATTGTAAATCGTTGTATTGGAAATTCTATAACATATTTGTAAATATGTATTCTAATTTGTTGACATTTATGAAGAGTACATAATACAATAATCATGTTTTAGTTTATATAATTACTACTAGTAACTATTATATCGATAATTTGAAAACTATCATCTGATATAACATTAGTTTTACATATAATGAAATTATATTTATTTATTTATTTATTTATACATTTTAACACTATATTTCGATACTCTTTGTTTTTATGTGCAAAAAAAAAAAAAAAAAAAGAGAGAGAAGTATTCTGTTGTTTTTGTAAACTGTGCTTTTAGCACTAGAGCTTTATACATTTTTTTCATAGTATATGTATACATGTATATGCCTTGACAAGTTCTATGTTCAGTGGCTTTCTGGCCTAAACGAACCCACAGAATGCTTTCTAATCTAATCTAATCATGCGGGCTAGAGAAAGTAAAAATGATAATTATTTTGTACATTTAATTACTTGGGTTTTTTCAATATAACATTTTTTTTGGAGTTGCATACGCCATTTACCTACCGTAGTTATTTCGTAAGAAAGGTGAAAACATGAGCATTTTGGCCCTAGCTTATGAAGAATAGAGAGGACCTGTTTGCAGTCCTAACCGCCCCCCGCCACTCTCAAGCGTAACAATAACTTCCCCATTTATAGCAATGTTGCAACAAGTGTAATGGATTCATAATAGAGAAAGCATGGAGATTTGTGTGTGTTCAAATGCCCATTTAAACAATTGCATGCACCATGTGCAGTGTTTTGGAATTCAGTTTGCTCTCCCTGATAAATCCATGCAAACTAATGCAGCTATGGTACGCAAGTGACAAACCACACAGTTTACGCTCCGTATTAATAATGCCGTATAAAGTACCGGTTAACAGCCCAGTAAACAATGTGAAGTTATAATACAGCACTTAAGCTGGATGCTTGATGAAGCCAGTCTGTAGTTATAAGGGTCTTTAATGTCCGGATTAGAAACTAGACGTGTGAAACTTGGGAGTGTGCATCATCTCCCCTTCCTTAAGATTCTAGCTATTAACCAGCTCTTGTCGAGATTTCTCTCTTCGTCTTCCTCATAAACAGGCAAACGTAACCAGCTATAAGTAAACTTTGAGAAACGTTTTTGCAAACTCCGTACCACTTGCCACGCAACCCAAAAAGTCAGCCAACACCACATAGTTTGAACAGGTAGATGAAACAAACCGGAGGTGATTGCGGTGGCGGTTAATGATTAGAGATGCCTTCGATATATGGAAGTGAGGCCTGGATTCTAAAGGAAAAAGCTGATGTGTTACACTCACATGATGTTCTCAAGCTAATCCACAAAGAAACTGCTTACAAAAGATAATTCTTTCAACACCATACTAATCGAGAATGTATATAAGTAGAATGGAACTAGGCTAAACTGATAGTCAAATGTTTTTAAAGCTGTCGTTATACGGTTGCCATTGCAAATCGCTTCTTTGCTTGGCCAGGAGTAGAACGAAAGAAAAACGGACTCTTCCCTCTGATTAAAACCAATAACAAGGAATATCTTGGAAACGGTTACCTCCATAACAAAAACGTAAAAGACATAAATTGTGTGTCTTGACGAGATCTACATTTTTTGTGCGGTAAGGTTTTGTCTATCTCTTACGGTTTACTAGTTATACCAAATTAAGCAAATTTAATCCAGAACAAGCAGGTCTTCATAAGCTATTCCCAGAAAATTCAAGATATACATTTTATTTGTGGTAGAGATGGCTTTATTATGTGATACTTTAATCAAAATTCTTATAGCCATGTTTAAGAAAACAAAATTTTCGAATTTTTTTTCATGTAACGGGTATTTTGGGGTGGGGGAATTTTCTTGAAAATCTTCGTGTCGCATCCTTGGAAGATACCAAACGTAAATATCAAGTTTGGTATTTAACCGTGTTTTCGTTTTTGAGCTATGCTGTCCACAGACACACACACACACAGACAGACGGACGGGCGGACGGACCTGTTTCTGAAAATGCTTTCTCTTTGGATCCAGGGGGTCCTAAAACATATATTTCCGATGAAATCTCAACATCAAATTTTTGGGTGGAATGCAATACTTCTCTGTCCCTATGTACATGGTACATATGGCGCTAGAGAAAGTAAACATTTAAAAGCAAAATTGAAACAACGGAAATAAGCTATTCGACTTGTTTTCCGAAGAGTTGGTCACGCAGTGCACGGTGAGCGATTCGCATGAGCATTGAGCGCATTTGCTCTCTTTACTCAAAGGACAACCAGTTAGTGGTGTAAATTGCAATTGTTATGATGATGATAATGATGATGATCTTATATAGCGTTTTCTAAAATTTAGTTAAATACAGGTTATAGGATTCCAGATACAGAATTTTATGAACCACACATTTGGAAACACAGTTTTTAAACATAAAGACTTAGCCAACATACATCACGAAGTGCAAAATACTCGTACAATTAAATTTCCAGTTCCTGTCAGCTTATTTTGTTGTTGCATACTGCTATTTCACCAATTACACTAAAACGTAATTGCATTACTGGGCGATTACACACATTTGCTTCCAAAATTGCTATTTTTGAGCAATGCTTATTACTAGGATTTTTCCTAGGTGCTTCACAAACAGCTAAAACTCTAAAACTGTAATAAATACTCTGCATAAAGCAGGAATAAACACAGCATAGTAACTAAATATAAATTCGCAATCACTCATTTACTGCATTAAAGTCAACTGTGCTTTTGAAATATTTCCTAACTTCTTTTTATTTACTTACTACTTAACTAATCCATCCCATCCAAGCATTTAAATTGACATGGTGTTGAATATGCACGTTTTGAGGGCCGTGGTTAAAAATATAATTTTACAAAAGCAGCAGTGTTTTTGTGTATGTAAGTGACACGAAGATTTTAAAGAACACTTTTCTTCTCCAACTGCTTTTTATATAGATATTTATTAATCTCTTAAAGGTGGTTCAAAATATTTTCATTAAAATATCATATGCTGAAGATAATTGAATGATAAATAACGTTTTATCCTTATTTTCTACAAAATTATGAAGCCCTCATTATTCTGAATGATTTTTATGTATTTTGGAAGCCATTTGTTCAAGAAATGTGTAAATCATGTTAAAGCACACGATTTATGAGAAATTAAATTTATTATGGCTTTAATCACTTTTAAGATATTTATTATTGTTGGTTTAAATGTATAAATATACTTTTCTCTAAATGTAAATCGCTATTCGTTTTCTTCTGATGGTCTTACAGAGAACATGGAATTTTAAAGCCTTTACATATGGAAGGAAGGTTTTTGTAAAAAGCATTTACATGCTATAGCCTCCTTATATCTGTAATGAAATGTGTAAAGCTGTTATATTCCACTCACATGACTTTCTCTGTTACAAATTATTGTTAAAAGTTTATGCTTCTATCTGCTTCATGCTAATTGTGATAAAATTAGCAGAAATGGTCTTATTCCTTGTTTTATGGTAAGAAGTAAAGAAATATTGGAGTACTATAGAATAAAGTGTAATTAAATATTTTTAAACCTGGTTGCTATATGACTGAAATTCCTTTGTGTGGCTAGGAGTTGACAAATTCTCGCATGAGAAAAGTATAAGTAATTTACATCTGAATCCAAGAGCAAGAAATATCTCAAAAACTGTCAGTTCTGCAAAAAAGATGTATATGACATAAGTTATATGTTTTAACGAGAACTAAATATTTTTGTAACAAGCTTTTGTCCGTCTCTTACAGTTTACTACTTAAGGAAAATACAGCAAGTTTAATCCAGAATAAAGAGTTTTCAGACGCTATTTCCATAAAGTTAAAGATATAAACTTTATTTTTAATGTAAATATTTTAAATATCCAATATTTTGATCAAAATAAAGTCATTTTTGAGAAAATAGAAATTTTCGAAAATGTTTCCATGTAAAGGGAAGCTGGATATGCAGGAATTTTCTTGAAAATTTTCGTGTGGCATCCTTGGGAGATACTAAAGTTATATACCAAAATTCGTTTTATGCTGTCCATAGACGTACACACACTGACCTTTTTCTAAAAACGATTTTTTCTTGGATTCTGGGTGTTTCAATATACATTTCTGTTTGAAATGTCGGTATCGATTTAGTCATTAGTCGAATTAAGTCATCAAAATATAACTTTACGGAGAAGCAAACAATTGTTATTTATTACAGTCAAACCCAAACAATTGAAAGTTGAACATTTACATTATTAAACCACAAAAATATATATTTGAAATGTCATAATTATGAATTTAAAGTGTTCCAGATTTCTAGCCAAAATTAATCCAAAACGGTGAGTTACCTGCTTTTTTCAGATCATATACATTATGATAAACTTGCACGTTTGTTCTATTTATAAATTTCATTTTATTCAGGACTTTTCGGTACATAAACCATGATTATACAAGTTGGAATATTAATAAATCGTTTTACTTTACAATGGTTTAAAGGCTCAATTTATATTGTCAGCCTTACAAGAAGTTTTGTAACTGAAGGGTGTTTTGCACTGACTCATTTAGTTTCCTTCTTCAAGGGTGTCTATTTCTTGCAAGTCCGCATCATATTCCCTGCCTGTAAGTCATTGCGCACGCGCGCGCGCGCGCGTGTGTGTGTGTCTGCTGACCAAGAATTTTGGCGTTTCTTGAATGTAAGTACTGTTTTCTACAATATAAGAAAACCTGAAGCCAAAACTGTTTTTATTTTCACATCGATGGCAATTTAAATAAAATATACTAGATTTTATGTGAGCTCGTACGTTTCAGTACTATACAATTTCATATTCATTGCTGCCAGATTTAGGTAGGTGAATAGGTAATTCCTTTGACCTCAACTGCATTGCCTACATAGAAAAAAATAGGCTGATCTATATGGTGAGAAATAAGCTGAAAATTCTGATTATGATGACTATCTATATCATTGTAAAATTTTATAATAGTATGGCCTTCAGCAGCAATCATCGATGTCTAAATATGTAGCTATTGAAGATCTTCGTCGTTCTGAATGACTTTTGTTAGTAAGCCGTAAGAGATACCAATAAACTTACTTCACAAAAAATTAGATGTCATTAAAACACACAATTTGTGACATGTACCGACATTTTTTGAGCGACCACCACTTCTGATATATTCCTTCTCCTTGGTTGCAGCTTTAAAATATTTAAGCTATTTAAATAAACTTTGTCACACGGGAATTTATCAACTCCTGGTCACACAAAGAAATGAATTTCAATCACATGGCAGCCCGTTTTTAAAATATTTGACACATTAGCCTAGTGCAGTCCCTTATTTCTATTCCACTTACAAGGAAGAAAGCAATAAGATTATTTCTGCTAATGGATAGGTAGAGTTAGACTGAAAAATTCAATGCCATAGCCGGGATTTAAACCACGGATCTCCCGGTCTCTTGCCGGTTGCTCTGCCACTGAGCTATCATGGCAACATGCAAGCATAACATTAAATTCCTCAACTAAGTCACATGTTTCCCGATAAACCACAAGGTGGTCTCAAATTATTTTGAGATGGTAACCCCATTGGCGACTTACAATGTTGTAAGCACTTTAAGTCCCAAGATTAATAGTAGTATAACCAACTATTATGGACAATTATGCTAATTTAAATTGTTTTCTCACATAACTGTGTGTAGGACAGGAGTTGGATAGGATTCTGCTAATATTATCTCGACTAAAATGAAGAAGATAAGAGAGTAAGCTTTTTATAATAGTTTGTTACAAATATGTAAAGAATGTCATATGAAGGGAACAACAGATTTTTTGTTTTAATATTTTATTCTTTTGGTGCATCCCCTTAAAGGCTATACACGCCGCCAGAGGCTTTCTTATTCTTTCCATCCAACCTTTTATCAAGCGTCTGGCATGAGAAATGCAAACCGCGGAATCTTAATTTCTTACGTGTTATCTGAGAACAGAAAATTCTCTTGCGTAAAATAAATACAGTTTCTTGAAAAAGTGCGGCAAGATATCTTTTCCAGAATCCTTTGTGACGTATCTGATTCACGCGAGCGTTTTTCCAAGCCTGGTATTCTTTCCGTGGCTCGTGCTAAATGACCGATTGAAGTTAAACTGTTTCCAACGACGTTTGCCGTATTAGCACTTATAGCGGGAGAGTAAAAAAAAAAGGAAGGAAGAAATTGTGGAAATGAAAAAAGAGATGGCATTTCTTTTTTGCTTCGCAAAAGTAACTGACTTCTTGTGGGAACTGCTAAAATTTATGACGTCTATTAAATTAGCAATGGTAATGGTATTCAACGTACCGTTTTCAAGTAGAAAGTAGCAGGAGAAAGTGGAATGGAGGTGGACGGAGAGGGTAGGGGATGGTTTAAGGCAAGAATTGCGTACTATAACCCATCCATTCTCACATTTCGTTTCAAGTTCATTATGCTGATACTAACTTCTCTCCGTCCTTTCCCCGCCTCTAACAGTCGCGAAGAGGGAGGCAATTTTGTTAGATTAGAGAGGCAAAATATGCCAAATGAAATATACTTTCATACTATTCTACAGATAATTTTGGGCAAACAAAACTGTGTATGATATTTTGAGCAGTATATCGCAAGGTTATGTACCGCACATCTTTTATCATTTCTTCTAAATGAATTCCACCCAGTTCTCCAGAATTTCAGCAGATGACCGCCATCAACACTCCCTCCTCTTAAGTCAATCCGCAGTAATAAGACTTAAAATATCAAAGCATTTTAAAAAATAATTGTTCTGTAAATACAGAGAACTTATTTGTTCTAGGTTTCTATAATGCTTTCTTTTGGTATAATTATAGTCTAAATTTTACTTTCTCCACGCATACTATGTACATAGTGTTTAGAGAAGGTAATGCATTCCACCCAAAAATTCGATACCAGATTTCACCGGAAATACACATTTTAGCATCCACTGGATCAGAAAAAAAAAAAAAATTGGTAAAATGTCCGTGAACACGATAACTCAAACAAAAAGTTGATAAAATACCAAACTTGGTATTTAAGATTAGTATTCTCCAGGGATGAGACACGAAGATTTTGAGAAAATCTCCCCACCCCAAACTACCCTTTACATGGAAAAAGTTTCGTAAATGTTAATTTTCTTAAAAATGGCTCTAACGATTTTTAGTAAAATGCCACATATTTAATATGTTTATATGGCAAATAAAATGTATATCTTGGATTTTCTGGCAATAGGCTCCAAAGAACTTTTTATTCTGAATGAATTTTTCTGAATTTTGGGTAGCGGATAAGCCGTAAGAGATAGAAAGAAACTTACTACACAAAAAAAATGTAGATAACGGTAAAACACACACTTTGTTATATACGCTTTTTTCGTCAAATTGACCATTTCTAATATTCCTTGTTATTTGTTTCAGATTTAAAAATGTTTAAAATTTTCTCACACAGAAAGTTAAACTCCTGGCCCTGCATAGAAACGGATTGTACCCACACGGCAACCAGCTTTTAAGAGATTTGACATTCGTTTTAGTCTAGTGTATTGTCTTATTTTCCTTCTACTTACAAGGAAGCAAGTAATTAATAACATTTCTGCGACATTTATCTCAATTATCATAAAGTAGGCAGAAGAATACACTTTTAGCAATAATTTGTTACAGCGATGTAGAGAAAGTCATGTGAATTGAACACATCATATTTTTAGTTGTGTACCCCTGAAATTTTATCCAAAAGCATTATTTTCTACATACTAAATCAAAAGCATTATTACATCATTTATTTCCATTCATTCAAGTTCCATAAAGCTATGTCAGCGTATACTTGACCACTTTTACACTGGTTTATTGATCAGGGGAATTTATAGTACACGAATTGGACACTAAGTACACATTAACGAGGGAACAATTTTATTCTAATTGCTTCTTTTGTAGAAGTTTGCATTTCACACAAAATTCAATATCGAGATTCCACTGGGAATATACGTTTTGAGATTCGAATGTAAATAAAACATTTTTATAAAAAATCCATGTATATGAGTTTGTATGCGAGATGTGGCATATTTTCCAACAACTACCCTTTATATAGAATAATTTTTGAAAATTTTGTCTCTCATAAATGGCTCTAAAATTTTTGATTAACATGTGACACATTAAGGATATTTACACCCCAAATAAAATGTATATCTTCAATTTTCTGGTATATCTTGAGAAGTCTTCTTTCATTCGCAAGGAATTTCTTAAATTTGTATAATTGGTAAATGTTAGGTGATAGACGAAAACACGTACAGAAAATATATTTCTATATAAAACACACAATTTATTTTAAATAACCGATTTTGTTCTTAAGCCATTCACTAGATATCTATTAATACTCATTGGAATTGTTCAATACTTGGTAATTGTTAATATCCTTTCGATGGTTAGTGATTTATCTGTACTATGCTAAAATATCATGGAATTTTAAGATCATTGTATACCTACCTTCCAGTTCATAAAAATGTTGCAAAAAATTTGCTTTCATTTTAATACGAAATGAATTCTGAAATTCGAAACCATTTCTGCAAATGATTATTGGATTAAAATGAAGCAATTTCGCTAGAATAACATATATGTATACTCGCTAATAAACGATAGAAGTTAAAGAAAGTTATATGAATGCAATATATCATAATTTCTATCAGAAGAATGAAAATATCTATTACCCTTAATTTGTGAAATCTCAGTGATTAAATGTAAAACATGCTGAAATCTGATTCTTCTCCAGGAGGAATAAAATTATGATGTGTTCTATCGATTTAACTTTCCTATCTGTTCTGCAAAATAATGTTCCTATAAAACATTTTTGTTTATCCACATCATACTAATCGAAACAGTAATTGGAAATTATCTTACTATGTACTAGTCCCTTATAAGAGTAGGGAATAAGGAAGTAACTAGGCTAAAGCGACAGTAAATCTTTTAAAATCGGTCATTACGCAATTGGCAATAAAATTCGGTTCTCTTTCCATCACCAGGAGTAAAACAAAGGGTATATGAAAGGCATGGGGACTTCCCGTTTGAGAAAAATGTTAAGTGTTTAAAAATCGAAACCAGCAACACGAATATGTCGCAAAACCTCGACAAAAAATATATATAACACAAATTGTCTGTTTTAACGGGATCCAAATTTTTTGTGCAGTAAACGTTTCCCCTGTCTCCCCCACCCTCTCTTTCTCTCTCAAAATATTGGGATATACGTTTAATTTCTCACATAAATATGTTAAATAAACACGTTTTGACAAAATCACTATAAATCATTATAAAGATTTTTAGAAATGTTCGTTTAAAGGATAATTTGGGGTGGGAGTTTGTCTGAAAATATTCGTTCTTGTAACATACTGACCAAAAATGAAATGAAACATAATTCACTTTTATTTGTTATACAAACTAAATAAATAATATAATTCCATCTACCATAATAAAATTAAAGATGCAATCCAACCTGGCTTATGCCGGTTTAAACTCAGATCATGCAAGATTTTAAAGGTCGAACAGGCCTAGTTCACGAACATCTACACTCAAAATTAATGTCAATCCAACATCACTTAAATCCTAAGTTTAGTATTTTATCGACTTGTAGTTTAAGGGTTGTGCTGCCTATAGTCACCCTCAAAATAAACAAGGACCTTTTTCAAAAAATGATTTTATGTATTAAGTGGTCCTTCGGTGAAATCTCTGTATGAAATATTTGGATGCAGTACAATATCTCTCTAACTAATTTGTTAATCACAGTAAGAGAATGATGTATAGAACATTTTCTTACTAACTGAAGTCGAACTGAAACTGAGACTGAAAACAGGATTATTGACGTGGCACTGTACATTAAGGAAACATCTACTACATACAATGAGAATCTTAAAAAATTAACCAGTTATAGACTGTGCTATGTTGAAGAAGGAATATCCTCCCATTTAATGTTTCAAATGCGAAGCTCTGGGTAGGAAAAGATATGAATTACTGGACTTAATAATTCCAGAAAATGATCTTGCTAAAGAAAATTTAATTAATAGCCTATTGACCCTCAGTAGAGATACAGGGCTATTTGAAAAACACAACTCCATGGCACGACAGTCCACAAGGAATAATGGCCTACTGCCCGGCCGCTGCATGCCCCATCTCGGCCCGAAGGCATCATAAATGGGGTGCAGACCTGGAGGGTGAGACGTGATTAGCGTCTTGAATCGCTCCCGGCCGTTTCAATCTGAAGCCGCTAATTCTCAATCAAGTAGCTCCTTCATTGGTCCTTCCAGGGACCTCACGAGGCTGAGTGCACCCCCGACCAGTCTTCCAGCGGCAGAAAATTCCCCATGCCGGTGGTGGGAATCAAACCCAGGTCTACCGCTTGGCAAGTAGCCACGCTACCACCGCGCTAAGCAGACGACCACAGGACTATTTGACTAAAATATAGGTTTCGATGTTGAAAGTAAATAACCCGCTTCCTTATTTAAGAAACAGTCAAATCAAACCCTATGTATTTTGTACATAAGTGCCAGAGAAATTAATAAACAATAATAATTGAATGTTGCATCGAATAAATGCTCAGCAGCGGTATATCGCTCGTTTTTGCAATTAATGAATTTTGACCGAAAAGCACACCGTCTGCTTGCACGTGCGTGACGTGAGAAGGGTAAAAAAAGGGAGTGGCAAGAAAGAAGCAGAAATGGATACCGATCAGTTGGGTAATTATTTGCCGAGGAAAGGTCACGAGAGAGTTGCGGGTTGTACGGATAAGGTGTCATTAAAACCTAAGCTCTCTGCTGGCGTCTGCCAAAGTTGTTCGGAGGAAAAAACAAGCGACGAGGATCTTAGTCAAGGTTGCTGCAACATCGCAACTCAGATCCAATAACATTCTGATCTGCGGGATGAAGGGTGTAATAACTTGACAGCAGCGAAAGTTATCAGAGCGATGATGGAACGTATCCCTCTCTGCGGTCAAGAATTTCGATACTATGCGGACATAGCTTCTGCAAGTTTACCTCGGAATCCGATATTCCCATATTAATAACAAGCTGCCTTTATTAGCCCTTCCAAAATATGACGATGGTCTGTTGTTTGTGTTGCCATCGGCTTCTCTTTGCGTATCCCCTTGTTGAAAAATCTGATGTGGGACACTAACAAACATGGCTGACTTTATTACAAATTTGCTATAACTGCAGCACAACCTCAGTTGCCCTTATCAAAGAGAGAAGGCTAAAACTTCGTAAACAAATTAAAACATGTTAAAATGTAACAAGTAAAACATGTATGATAATAGTAATAATAAAAATAAAATAAATAAAAATAAGATGTGTTCTATTCACATGACTTTCTTTATCTTTCCGCAAACAAACGATTCTTAGAAAAATGATTTAATCCAGGTAGTCATATGATTTAATCGAGATAAATATTAGCAAAAATTGTCCTTCATTACTTTGTTCCTTGTAAGCAGAAGGGAAAGAATCTAATCTATTCCATTCACTTGATGTCTTCCAGTTCTTTGGTAAACAAACCATTTATTCAAAAAATTAATCTGTTACCTTTATCAGTCTAATCAAGATATACATAAGCAGAATTAATCTTATTACTAGTCCCCTTGTAAGAAGAAGGGAAATAAGAAAATGCACAGACTAAAGCCATAGTCTCGTCCAGTAAAAGCCGATCTCTATGTGAAACAATTGAGGTTCGGTAAACAAATGAGTAACGAGAATAAAATGACTTCCCATTTAAGTGGCTTAAAATTGAAACCAATAATCCGGAATACCTCGAAAACGGTTAAATCTACAAAAAATATGGATATGAAATAAATCGTTTGTTATAATGGGCTCTATACTTTTTCGGTAGTACCTAAATATTTGTGTATCATTTACGGTTTGCAGTTATACAAAAGTCATTCAAAATGCAGAGATCTTCAGAAAATTATGGACATACATTTCGTTTGACATAAAGATAAAATATTTTATTTTTATCAAAATTGTTGTAATTTTTTAGAAAATAAAACTTTTTGAAAATGTTCCAAGTAAAGAGTAGTTGGCAGTGAGGGGATTCTCTTGAAAATCTTCGTGTCGCATCTTTGGAAGGTACAGAAGTTAAATACCAAATGTTTGGTATTTAACAGAATTTTCGTTTTTGAGCTATGCTGCACACAGACACACACATACACACAGACACACACGGACCTATTTTCTAAAAATATTTTTTTTAATCAGGTTGTTTCAAAACATAATTTCTGTGAAGTCTCGGTATCGGATTTTTAGTTGCAATACAACACCTTCTCTATACGCCATGTACATAGTGAGTGTAGAGAATGAAATCTGATGTGTTCCATTTACACGACTTTCTCTACTTCTCTGCAAAAATATTATTGAAAAGCTTATGCTTCTATTTCCTTCATGCTAATCTAGAAAAGATTAGCAAGAATAGTCTTATTACTTGCTTCCTTGTAAGTAGAAGCGAAGTAAGGGAGTACAATAGGTTAAAGCGACAGTCAAAAGCTGGTTGCTATGTGACTGAAGCTCCTTTGTTTGTATGGACAGGAGTTGAAAAAGTCCAGTATGGGAAAAGTATGTTGCTAAAACTAATAACAAGGAATATCTCAAAAAGATCAATTCCATGGAAAAAATGCATGTAACATAAATTATGCGTTTTAAGGTGCTCTACGTTTTTTTTTTTTTTTTTTTTTTTTTTGGTAAGATTTTTTCCATCTCTTACGGTTTAGCAGATATGCAAAATTTCGTAAAATTCCTTCATAATAAAGTACTATTCAGAGGCTATTGCAAGAAAACTCCATACAAACATTTTATTTGTCATGTAAATATCTTTAATATATGATATTTTAATCAAAATCGTTAGAGCCATTTTTAAGAAAATAAAAATTTTCCAAAAAAGTTCCATGTAAAGGTTAGTTTGGGTTAAAGGGATGTTTCTCAAAATCTTCGTGTCGTATCCCTGGAATATTCTAAACCTAAATACCAAGTTTGGTATCTTACCGACGTTTCGTTTTTGAGTTATCGTGTTCACAGACACACGGACGGACACACACACACACGCACACAAGGACCTTTTTGTGAAACTGCTTTTTATGGATACAGAGAACCCTAAAACATATATTTCCGGTGAAATCTCAGTATCCAATTTGGGGTGGAGTGCAATACCTTCTCTATACACTATGTATAGTTTTCTATGTGTAGAAAAAGTAATAAAAACAGACTTTCTTTTTATCTAAGCAAAATTTGGAAAACCACCTGTAAATATAAGTTTTTCATTAAATTCATAGGAAAATTTAATAAATCCAACTATTGCAATTATAATACTTGTTGCTGCTACAAAAAACACCCAGGATCAGTGTGGTGTAATTTATAAAGGAACTGGAAACTACTCGAAGAAATATCTGAAGCATTAGAGAAATAATGAAAAAAATCTAATGTGTTCCATTCACATGACTTTCTCTACATCTCCAACAAATTATTGTTTATAAACTAACCCTTCTATATACTCCATGATAATCGAGACAAACATTAGCAGAAACGATCTTATTACTTAGTTCTTTATAACTAGAAGGGCAAAAGATAATAATTAGGATAAACCGATGGGGAAATGTTTTAAAAAGTGGGAGTAATGGAATTGAAATCCGTTTCTTTGTGTGGCCGGGAGTAGACAAGTTTAAGTATTTTAAAACTGAAATCAATAACAGGAAACATCTCAGAAAATGTTGTGTTTTAACGAGATACTCAACTTCAAAACCATATTTATTGTATAGGTAGATTCAGACTGAAAAATTCAATATCATAGCCGGGATTTGAAACACGGATCTCCCGATCTCTAGCCGGTTGCTCTGCCACTAAGCTACCATGGCAACATGCCAGCATATCATTTCTCAACTGACTCGCATGTTTCCCGGTAAACCACAGGGTGATCTGAAATTATTTTTAGATGACAACTCTAATGGCAACTTACAATGTTGTAAGTACTTTAGACCCAGAATTCATAGTATAGCCAACTATTATGGTCAATTGGAATAATTGTTTTATTTGTAATACCTATCCAACTCCTGTCCTACGCACGGCTTGTGTGAAAAAATAATTATTCCAATACCACATTTGTTATTTAAGCGACTTTTCGATTTTAAGCTATGCTGCCCACAGACACACACAAACAAACCTTTTTCTAAAAACGTTTTGTTGGACTCAGGGGGTCTCAAAACAGTAGGTCCCCATGGTGCGCTCGCTAAAGTGTCTCGCTTTGGTGCTTCGAGGTGCGGGAGATCGTGGGTTCGAGTCCTGCCTTGGGCATATAACTTCTATGTGTGTGTTGGAAGCAAAAAGCAAAACGGTAATCAAATAGAAAAACAAAAGGAATGCTGAGAAAATGAAAAAACCGAAAAATAGGGAAAAAAATATTTCCACTGAATATTGGTGTTAATTTTCACTTTCTCTATACGTACTATGTACATAGTGTATAGAGAAGCTAATGCACTCCAACCAAAAATTCGATACCATGATTTCACTGGAAATATATGTTTTAGTGTCTCCTTTATCTAAGAAAAGCATTTTCGGAAAAAGGTCCGTGTGTGTGTGTCTGTGTGTGTGTGTGAACACGATAACTCAAAAACGAAAACTAGGTATTTAAGTTTAGTATCTTCCACGAATATTTTGAGAAAAATCCCAACCCCAACTACCCTATACATGGAACTTTACTCGAAAATTTGATTTTCTCAAAAATGACTAACGATTTTGATTCAAATATCGAATATTAAAGGTATTTATCTGACAAATAAAATGTATATCCCGAATTTTCTGGGAATAGCCTCTGAAGAGTACTTTATTTTGAACGAACTTTACGGATTTTGAATAACTGCTAAACCGTAAGAGATGGACAAAAACTTACTACACGACAAATATAGAGCACGTTAAAACACACAATTCATGTAATATGCAATTCTTTCGTGAAGTTCATCGTTTTTGAGACATTCCATGTTTTTGGTTTCTGCTTTGAAAAATTATACGTTTCTCATACAGGAATTTGCCCACTGCTATTCATACAAACAAAGGAACTCAAATGGCATAGCAACCAGCTTTTGACTATCACTTTAACCAATAGTACTCCCTTATTTCGCTTGTACTTACAAGGAAGCAAGTAATAAGACTATTTCTGCTAATTTGTTCCCATTAGCATGAAGTAAATAGAAGTTTAAGCTTTTTAAGAACAATTTGCTGCAGGGATATAGAGAAAGTCATGTGAATGGTTCACATAAGATTTTTTGGGTACAATACAATATCTTCTCTATTCACTACGTACATAGTACGCGTAGAGAAAGTGAAAACTGATACCAAGATTTTACCGGGCAGAAATGTTTTGAAACCCCTTGAATCAAAAAAAAAAAAAAAAAAAAGCATTTTAGAAATATATCCGTGTGTGTGAGTTTGTTTGTGTGTGTCCGTGTGTGTGAGTTTGTTTGTGTGTGTCCGTGTGTGTGAGTTTGTTTGTGTGTGTCCGTGTGTGTCTGTGCAGCATAGTTCAAAAAAGAAAAGAATGCTAAACTTGATATTTAAGTGCAGTTAACTTCTAAGGATGTCACACGGTGGTTTTCAAGAAAATGCACCCAACTCCAACTACCTTTTACATGGTTATATGGAATATTAAAAAAAAATATTTTTGCATAAATGGTTAACGAGTTTTATTAAAATGCCATATGCCAATGTATATCTTGAATTTCCAGGAAATTGCCTCTGAAGTCCTTTTCATTTTGTCACTTTTGTATAAGAGAGAGACAAAAACTGCACAAAAATGTAGATCTCGTTATATATATTTTTCCTGTATATAGCAAAAAGCGTTTAAAAGATTTGAATATCGCTTTAGCTTCGCGTATGTCCTTATTTACCTCCTACTTAGAAATAAGCATGTAATAAGATACTCGCTGTTGATGTTGATCTCCATTAGCAGGAAGTAAATGAAATAATAATCTTTTGTAAGATTATATTGTTTGCAGAAAAGGTAAACAAGGTCATATAAATGGAACACATTCGATTTTTTTTTTTTTGTGGTAAGGATGCTGTTACATATTTTTTAAATTTCTGTTATATAATGAAATGCCAATTTTGTAGTCCATTTCTACTGTTTTTAGTGTTTGAAAATCCGCGCCTTGAAATTCCATTCGCCTTACATTCCAGGAGAAAGAAAAGGTCTTCACATTTGAGAAAATTATGACTACTTTAAAATTTAAACTAGCAAAGGACACCTTCCACTTAAAAGGTTAATATAAGCTGTGTGCTTTTACTTTTGTATAGTAAGTCGTTTTCTATTTATAGTAGATAACATTTAGCTAAAAAATAACATTTCAAGCAATATTTAGTAGTGCGACCCTTATTTAAAAAAATCCATTATGTAACAAATACCGCATGTGTTCGACGGCTTTCTGCACATCCCTGTAACAAATTATTATTAAAAAAGCTTATTATTTTATCTTCATCATCCTAATCGAGATAAATTAGCAGAAATAGTCTTATTACTTGTTTCCTGTAAGTAGTGAAATAAAGGTACACTAACCTAAAGCGATAGTTAATCTATTAAAAGCTGGTTGCTATGTGACTGAAATTCGTTTCTATGCATGGCTAGCAGTTTAAAAATTCTCGTATAAGAAAAGTTTTAAAACTAAAACAAGTAACAAGGAATATCGATCTGGGAAATTGTCAGCTCCTCGAAAATAATGTAAATGACATAAATTATGCGTCTTAATATTATCTACATATTTTGTGTACTAAGTTTTTCTCTATCTCTTACAGTTTACAAGTTTTGCAAAATTAATAAAATGAAGAGGTCTTCAGAGGGTATTCCTAGAAATTTCAAGAAATACATTTTATTTTTCATATAAATATGTTTCGTACAGGTATTTTAATCAAAATCGTTAGGCCATTCTTGAGAAAATAAAATTTGTTGAAATTTTTTCTATAAGAGGAAGTTTGAGGTGTGGGATTTTTCTTAAAATCTTCGGGTCGCATCCTTGAAAGATGCTCAACTTAAATATCAAGTTTTGTGCTTATCGACGTTTCATTTTTGAGTTATTGTGTTCCAAGACATATGGACACACATACATGCAGCTTTTTGTAAGCATGTTCTTGTGGACACAGTGGATCTTAAAACATACATTTACAGTTAAATATTGACATTGAATTTTTGGGTGGGATACAATACCTTCTCTTTACACTACACATAGTACATGTGGAGAAAGTATTAACCTTGATTCTTTCAAAACCGCCAAAAATAAAAAAAGAAAGGAATATCTATCCGGAATCATTCTCTGAAAGTATCTTAAGCGAGCAAGGGCATAAATAAGATCCTTGGCTGTATGTTATTATTTTGTCAAATAATAGTACCTAATTAAAATAGAAGCTACAAAATACTACAAATGCATGGAAGCTGTACAAACAAATCAGCATTACAGGTAAAATAAAGAAATAAAAGCACATGTGTAATAAATCGAAATTGCTATCGCCCAAAAAAAATAAATAAAAATAAAATCCGGTATGTTTCATGCGAGGTAATACATGTACAGTCAAACTATTGTAGATGCACATTTTGTGAATAATACCTTACATTTCAGTAGAAGCTTGAGGAACAAAGCTTGCAACCTTTTGAAATACACACAATGAACTCTGCTCCACAATATTTCCCGCTGGTGAGCGAGTCACTTGTTTTCAATTATAATTCTTCCCTCAGCTTCGACCCAATTACCAACATTTGCTCCTCCATGAACCTGGAGCTTTAAAGAAGCCCTTGCGAAGAAAAAGTAAAGTTCTTAGTAGAAGTTATGTCCTCATCATATTAAAAATGTGAAGAGTGAAAATGAACTACTACTAGTGCTTCAATCAACAGACAGGAAATGACAGAAAGAGAGAGAGGAGTGCGTCACCGTTTTTTAATTAAATTTATGATTATGTGTTTTATGATAGGCAGTTAAATATATGTTTCTGCCTTTTTTAATTTTTTTATTACTTTCTCTATACGTACAATGTATATAGTGTTTTGAGAAGGTATTTTATTGCACCCAAAAATTCGATACCGAGATTTCACCGGCTATATATGTTTTGAGCCCCCCTTGAAACAAAAAAAAAAATTTAAAAAATGTCTGTGTGTGTGTATCTGTGGGCAGCATACCTCAAAAACGAAACACTAAACTTGGTATTCAAGTTCGGTTTCTTCCAAAGATGGGACACGAATATTTTAAAGAAAATCCCCCCATCCCAAACTAGGCTTTACATGGAATTTTGTTTGAAAATTTTGATTTTCTCAAAAATGGCTCTAACGATTTTTATTAAAACACCGTATGTTTAAGATACTTTTATGAAAAACGAAATCTATATCTTGAAATTTCTGGGAATAGCCTCTGAAGATCTCTTCATTCTGGGTGACTTTTATTAAATTTTGCATAGCTGCTAAACCGTAAGGGATCGGCAAAAATGTTCTTCACAAAAAATGTAGATCTCGATAAAACACACTCTTCGTGGAGTTGCCGTCTTTGAGATATTCGTTGTTGATGACTTCAGTTTTAAAAAACTTAACTTTTATTATACAAGTACTTGTCAAATCCCGGCCACGTAAAGAAACGGATTTCAATCCCATAACAACCACATGTTAACGAGTCCGGAGAACTGCCTTATCTTACTATCAACAATTTCTTACAGATATGTACAGAAAGGCGTGTGAATGAAGCACATAAGTTTTTTTGTTTCATTTGTATAACCCCATTTAACTGCTATGGTCATATTTATTTATTTAAGTTTTGAAATACCTGTATATTAACTTATAGGTTATTGACATTAGGTTAATCATTTTATATCGTTAAACGCACGCACATTCACTGTCACACCCAGAATCTGTGGAGGCTAGACATTACTTCCGATTAAAGAAAAATTTTATCTCACTAGCCGGGAATCGAGCCCGCGACCTCCAGGTGTAAAGTCCACTTGTTGACTGGACTATGGAGACATCTTTCCTTCATTTATTAAGGAGCAGCCACGATATTTACTTAATACTTAATACTTAATGCAATGTGCATTGTGGATAGAGAAAGCATTGCTTTCACCCAAAAATTTGATATTGACATTTCACCGGAAATACCTGATTTGAGACCCCATGAATACAAATCTCTTAGTAAATGTATTTTTATTAAGATTTAATTTTGTATATATTGTATTATAAATAACATAATTTATTTTATTGAATGTGAAGTATTTAGATTACTTGTGTTGTTATAACAATTATTAGATTGAATATATTTATTATGTATAAGTTAAGTAATATTGACTTCTTCAAATACTTATTTTTTCTAGCACGAATACACATACAATGTATATGAATGAATGAATAAGTGTATTTATTGACATAACAAAATCATATGTATATAGAAATTCAACATTCAAACGGGTCCACAGACCGTGCTTTTGTAATACACACTAAAAACAATATTAAAACAACAACAACAAATAACTAAGAGTAAACGTGAAAATAAAAAAACAAAGGCAATCCACAATCAAGATCAATATTAAAACAACAATAAAAATTAAGGGTAAACCCACAAAAATAAAAATACAAAGATATTCAATCATAGCAATTTAAATTTACAGCAAAGAGTATACTCTCATAAATGCACCCTCTTATAATCGATAATTACACTTAAAAGCAATATATACACATAACATATATAAAACCCATAACACAACAGTGACCTAAGATGACATAATATATATGTATGTAGAATATTGTAGTCACTTTTGTTTAGTTGAACTTATTTGAACTTATTCCTTCCCCCTCCTTTCTCTATTGGCAGCCTCCTCAGATCTCAGGTGTCTTGCCTTACGTATAAATTTACCTAGCCCGTCCATGTGTTCCGCGCCTGCCAGTAGCGTTCAACATGCTTCTAGCCCTAGAATCGCGGTAAATATTTTTCCCGCCATTCCTCCATATCCCTACATCTTGCCAAGATGTGAGTCCACAACTCCTCCTCCTCGCAAAAGGGACAGGTTCTTGTACCATTCTCATCAGAAATGTTCGTGCTCCTCCTTGCTCCTAGTCTAATCCATGCAAGCCCCTCTCTAATGAGTTTGGTACCTGTTTTGAGGTATTGCTCCATACCCCACTCCGATTTCAGCCCATTCTGCACTTCTAATGAAAGCTTCTCAGAGCATTGCGCAATTATTTGCTGTCTGTCAATATCACAGAGGCGGTTCTTAATTTTACATAATAGCTAGAGAAGATATTGTATTGCACCCAAAATTCGATGTCGAGTTTTTATCAGAAATGTATGTTTGGATAACCTGAACGCGTAAATGCATTTTTAGAAAAAGGTGAGTGTGCATCTTTGACAGCAAAGCTCGAAAACGAAAATACTGTTAAAAACCAAACATAGTATTTCTCTTTAATATCTTCCATGGATGGGACACAAAACTTTTCAAATAAAATCCTCCTCTCAATACAAACTATCTTTGGAAAATTGTTTGATAAAGGTTTTCCCAAAAATGCCTGTAACGATTTTGATTAAAATACCGTATATTAAAGATATTTTTACATCACAAATAAAATATATATTTTGAATTTTCTGAAAATAACCTTTGAATACCTCTTTACTTAGAATGAGTTTTGAAAAAGTTTGCACAGCGGTTAAACACTAAGAAATAGACTAACATTTAATACACAAAGACATAGTTCTCGTTAAAACACATAATTTCTATCATATACGTTTTTCTTGTAGAGTTGATCTTTTTTGAGATATTCGTTGTTATTGGTTTTAGTATCATGCTTCTTAAACTTTTTTCAATGTCTTTCTAACGGGACTATACAAAGCGAACTGAAACTCATTTGTTTTACATAGTGACCAGATTTTAAAACATTTAGCTATGGATTTAGCCTAATGTATTCACTTATGCCTTATATTTATAAGCAAGTAATAAGACCATCTCTGCTAATATGTATCTGGACTGGCATGATGTAGATAAAAGAATAATATTTTGTAAGAATAGTTTGTTTTTGGAAAAACTAGACAAAGCTATGTGAATTGAACACATCAGAATTTTGAAGCGCGCACACGTATGTGTTTGAATATATATATATATATATATATATGTGTGTGTATATGTGTGTGTGTGTGTATAGTGGGGAAGGGCAACATAGCTCAAAAACGAAAAGTTTGTTAAATACCAAACATGGATTATTTCAGTATCTTCCAGAATATGACACGAAAATGTTCAAGGAATTCTTCCACCCCAACTACTCTTTCCGTGGCACATTTTACAAACATTTTGATTTTCTAAAAATGGCTCTAACAATTTTTATTATAATTCTACATGTTTAGTATATTTTTATGACACAAATGCATATCTTAAATTTACTGGGAAAGGCTTTTAAAGATTTCTTATTATGGATGACTTTTGTATAACTTTTGTATATCTGGTTACACTTAAGAGACAGACAAAAACAAAGATCTCGTTAAAACTCAAATATATGGCATATACTTTTTTATGAGATGACCGTTTTCGAGATATTCCGAGTTATTGGTTTCGGTTTTAATTTGCTCAGCTTTTCTTAATAGGGAAGTAGGTCCTTCTTTATACCTTATTTCTAGCAAGCGAAGAGAACCGCATTTCAATATTTTCATATAGCAATCGGCTTTTAAAAGATTTGACTATCGATTTAGCCTGCACAATTGCTTATTTCCCTTCAATTTACAAAGAAGCAAGTAATAAGATCAATTGATTAGCATAATATAGATAAAAGAATAATCTTTTGTAAGACAATTTGTTTGTGAAAAAGCTAGAGAAAGTCATTTGAATGGAATAATTGCTAAGGTTAAAATATTCCCGGTTGCTGAAATTTAAGGTTATTAAAAACAATCTAATGTGTTCCTTTTACACGAATTTCTCTACCTCTCGGTAACAGATTATTTCTTACTGCTAATAAAGATAAACATTAGCTTAAATGTCCTTATTACTTAGTTCCTTATACGTAGAAGAGAAATAAGAGAACATACATTAGGCTAAAGTTACTCAGCTCTTTTAGAAGGTGATGCCATATGAAACAATTGAAATTCGATTTCCATGAGAAAACAAAAGGGATAAGAAAGAAACGAAAGATGGCTTCCTGTTTGAGAAAAATGTAAGTAGTTTAAAATTAAAAAAGAATAATAACAATGTCTCAAAAATGGTTAATTCTATAAAAAATGCATAGGATATTAATTGTGTATTTTAACGAAATCTGTAATTTTTTAAGTAAAGCTTTGTTCATCTCTTACCGGTTACTAGTCATATAAAGGTCATCCAGATTAAAGAGGTTTTCAGAGACTATTTCATTTGTCATGGAAGCATCTTAAATCAACGGTATTTTATTTCAAGCCTTAGCCAATTTTGAGAAAATCAAGTTTCGCAAAATTTTCCATGTAAAGGTTGGTTCCAGTGAGGGGAGTTTCCTGAACATTCTCCAAGGATGTATACAGAATAAAAACATAAAATCAAGTTTTATGTTTACCAGACGTTTTTGAGCTGTGCCGTATACTCTTGCACACACACATGCACGCACTCTCTCTCGCTCAAAATTACACACACGAACCTTTTTCTATTTTATTAGTCTGAGGTCTTCAAAGTATATATTTTCGGTGAAATCTCGACATAGAATTTTTAGATGATATAAAATATGTACTCTACCTACTATCTACATTGTACGTATGCTCTAGAGGAAGCAAAAACACTGTTTCTAGAACTGGTAATCAGTCATTTTCTATCACCTAGAGACGTAAGACGGAGGCGTAGGAGACGACATTTGTAAGAGAAATAAGGGAACTCGAATTACGTAATCCATAATCATTTGCTAACTTAATCAATAGAAGGTAAATAAAATAACATGGTGGCGTACCCATGCCAACATCACCGCGAACTATTAGTAAGCAGTAAAGTCAGATTCAAAAATTGGGGTATTTTTGTATACCCAAATGGAAATGGCGTATTATTTATGGACGCTCTTTAACTGCTGTGGTTCTCAGCGTCCCATTCTATATTTGGGCGTGAAAGACCGCTTAATTTTGCTCAGAGGCCTCTCTTATCAGGCTTGAGGTTCTTTTAAGTGCCGTAAATCTACAACACGGGACCAACGGCTTTACTTCCCTTCCAAAGAAAGCCATGCTACGGATTTTTACACCCGAAAAAACCATCGTCCTCCGCCGGGTTTGAACCCGCGATCTTGGGTAACCATTACACCACGGAGGGCGATTTTGTATACCTAAATAAGGTATTATTTTTGCTTACAGTCACTGGAATATCATGTGTTCCAATCACATAAATTTTCTACCTATTCTGGAAAGAAATATTCTTTAAAAAAAAAAAAAAAAAGTCTTATTACATCTGCTTGTACGGAATATACTAGGCAAAAGCGGTAGTCAAATCCTTTAAAAGTTGGTCGCTAAAGATATGAAATAATCAGATTTTTAATTCTACCTTTGAAGTTTTTACTTTTTATTTAAGATTTATTAAAGATTTAGTTAATATAATTAATTTTTACTTTCACTAGGCCATATGTATAATATATTTTTATTACTTTCTCTAAACGGGGGATTTTCTTGCAAATCTTCGTGTCGCATCCTTGGAAGATACCAAACTTATATACAAAGTTTGGTATTTAACAGTATGCTCTCCACAGACACAGACACACACGCATACACGGACCTTTTTCCAAAAATGCATTTTTTGGATTCAAGGGGACCCAAAACTTGTATTTCCGGTGAAATCTCGGCATCGAATTTTGGGTAGAATACAATACCTTCTCTATACACTATATACATTGTACGTGTAGAGAAAGTAAAAATGCAGATGTCCATCTGTGGATAACAGAGATATTATGAAAAGTCAAATGAGGAAAGAACTCTAGTACATAATAACTAGGCACAACACTCAGAAGGAAAAAAAAAGTCTAGAATATCCAAATCGAAGATGGAAGCCCGGCTTGATTTATCTATAAAGGAGAATAAGAAGATGACTATGATGTTCCAGAAGAGGAAGTATAGATATAAAATCTGCAGTCTATGCGAGTTTACAGTTTAATCTGCAACCTTTTGTATTGTGTTTTATTTTCTTAGAGAGAGCTCCCTTTTTGATACTTTATGTCCTTGGTTTGTTTGTTGCTAGTTCACATTTTAAATGTTATTTGGAGCGAAACTGGGCCACAAAGTTCTGGACTTATATATGAGTTTAATTTTTTTCCGCGAGAATCTTTTTTCTGTGCCATCGACCTGAGAAAGAGTAGCAAGTGTTCAAAGTGAGGAGAAACTAGTGGTAGCACGTTTTTTCTAGCTTCCTCCGCCACATGTTACCTTCCTGTGAACCACGCCCTCTTCTTTTCAAACACTGGAGAGTAAGAAGTTTTTGCAACTTAAAGAGCTCTTACTGAAGAATACTGTACCAAGGCGATCTGCCTTAATGTGTATGTTTTAATTTAGTGCATATTTTTACAGAGATGGTGTCCTGTTATCTTTGTGTTTGAATTTAACATTCATAACTTTTCTCATAAAATGCAATTAAACCTCTACCACTATCTTTTTAACTATAAAGGTTAATCGTGAAGAAGGAAACCTAATATTTATTTATTCCTTTATATACTCTAAGTTTGATGCAAATAAATAGATAAAAATATAATGAAGAAGTGTGGGAAAATTATGCGGAGAAATAAATCATGCATTAAAATAAAGAAGAATAATTAGACAGATGAGGAGGTCAAACGAAGAAGACGCCACCAACCATATAGCTGGGCAGTTTGAAGAAGTGGAAACATTCTATTAGTGGAAAATAATATATCTATTATATTAGTGGAAAAAGAAAAAAGGAAAGCGTTCAGGACTCTAACTATAAACAGATAGAACTTATTTTAGAACGAGAAGTATAAACAGTTTTGACGAGAGAAACAAATGATAAGGTTAGTGGTCCAGAAAGAATTGTGAATATATATAAGCTTAGATTAGAGAAAGAGATTGACAGGAAAATCTTAAAGGATAGGCAGGATTTAGTTACAGACGATCCTTTATGGATCACATATTTTGCTTTACACAAATTAGTGAAAATTCACGTTGTAAAGCACAAGATATATATTTAGTATTTCTGTATTTGTAAAAAGACCTACTATATAGTCCCCATAAATTGTATGTGATAAGCAATAAAGAAAGTAGCTGTTAATGAACGACTGGTACACTGATGACTTTGATATCGTATAATGAAATTATACGAAAGCGGTCAGGCAGCAGTGACGATATGGAAGAAGGTCTGTAATCCATTTAAAACAACAAAAGGACTTAGACGAGAATGCACCATGTTATATATTGGAGAAATGGAACAGATAATATGGTGGGATGGGAATACCAATAGAAGGAGGAAAAATACATTCATTACTTGCAGATTTTTAAGAGCTAGTGACTATAAGTCAAGAGAACGCGAAATTTAGAACAAGGGAGCATATGGAAGAATTTTAAATGGGAGGGTGAGACTTAAAATGAATAAAACCAAATATCTCATGACTGGAGGATGAGGAAAATGCATTAAGATAACGGATTGGACTCTTAAGGCAAACAGTTTAACTATTTTGGATCCATAATCCTGAATGGAATCATATGGAATGCGCATATTGGCAGGTAAATAAAGAGAAGGATTCTCCTACCAGTTGCAGAGAATATATTACCTTACGAATTTGAAAGTTGGACCTTAATATAAATATAACAAATAAAATATATGTAGGCAGTGGAGATGGATGAATTCCAGAGAGGTGCGAGAGTATCAAGACTTGAAAAAGGAGGAATGTGGAAGTAAGACGTGCTGGAAATGAAGTAGGCTAGGATGCTGCAATGGTTGCCATGTCAACAGAATGGGCCAAGAGAGATGGTATAGGACATTGTTGAACTGTCGCAATGCGATAGGAGAAAGAGATAACGACCTAGGGCTTCATGAAAATACAGTTTTAATTAGATGATTTTCCTTCTCTGCGTTTATCCTCCTCCTATGTAGGATTTAAATCCATAGGAATTATAACCCGTTATAAGTCGTTGAAGAAGAGAGAGGTTATGGATAGAGAGAATAACCAGGGTGGATGATCAGCCCGATACCTGGTATGAAAGTAAGAAATGACGATGAAAAGAACGATGATTATGGAGCAATTGGTGGAATGAATGTCGGAGGAAGATCCGGAGAAAATCCTTCCAGACGCCGCATTGAGCACCATAAATTCTAAGACAATACCTGCCGTATCACGGAATTAAAAGGTATTTATAGGGAATATATAAATTCTATTAAGAAGGGAGAAATGTGCATTTGAAATGACCAGGGAAGAAATATTGTGGAATACGTTGAAAAGACGGAGTTTACCAAAGTACGAATGTAACCAGTATGTGGGTTGGCAAACTAGACAGGTACCGTTACTCGAGGGTGGACATGATAAACGATAAACAGATTTCTTGTTGGTCGAGAGAAGCGACATCACTTCCTATGGGAGACGCGGAGAGTTAAGGCGTGGTATTTGATTCAGCGGTAGAGACGAACAGTCCATGTATGGCCGTTATAGACAGTTGATTAGTACACCATAATACGTTTCACAATTATTAAAAAGGGATGAATAAAGAGTGGCTGAAAGAGGTGAAACTTAAGAGGAATGCGTCTGACGGCAGAAAATATCAACAAAAGAAATAAAGCAGTACAAGGTAATCGGGAACCCAAAGGAAACCATTTGGGTCTTAACACCACCTCTGAGAAGGATTCCATGCTGACATATCTTGAGCTAGGGCGTTCACATTCCACACCATTCCTTAATCTCCTAAACCATTACGCGGGATTCAAACCCAGAACCCTTTTAAAAACTACGTGTGAAGGGAACCACCACAATCCCATATGCTGTTCCATGAAATTGAAGTCGTCCCTGCCTTGGCGTTGCCGACGTACATGCTGAGGATAAAATATAATACTTCTTGCCATTATAACTCGCCATCTGTTATTAAAAAGTGATAATTATTTTATGTTAAGGGTTTCAACCCACTGTTATTCTTCACTAGGATTCCTTCACCATGATATCCATAGGCGCTATTTAACCGTTGAACCTCTTTCAATGTTTGTACACCACTCAAAGGACCAGATGATTGGCTAAAGGCTCTGAACTATTCAGACGAGCAAAGGGAACTAATTTGACTGCGCAATTGCTGCGCGAAATCAATCAAAAGACAAGTCTAAATAAGGAGGACTACCTAGACTCACTGGAGGTGTATATATGTATTAGTTTACTAATAAATTGCCACGTAAGCTACATTATTACTACGAACTTTATGCAACAAAATGAGCTTCAAATTGTGAGAAGTTCTTCATTAACAGTAAACCTATGCAAGCTTTAGGAATTTCACACACACTATGTTTTGCATAGTTTGTAATATAAATGTGTGGGGAGGGATCGTGGATATGCTGAGGTACATTAAAAATACTGACACATTGAAAATGGATATTTCAGCTGGGAACTAATACCAAGGCTGCGGGCTCGGTATGAGTGAGCTTTCAAAACGTACCCGGTTAGCCATACCGGCAAAGAGATGGATGCAGTTTATAGATAAACACTTTTGAGACGTAGTGGAAAATATCAACAGAAACTATATAATGACTGACACAATATACTGCTCAGCTGAGATTCCAGTCAAAGTATATATATCGTACATGCGGGCACAAAAGTAAACAAACCTCAATTATTAATCAGTAAACAAGCATATTAGTATTTATATGACAATGAAAATATGTAATTAAAGCTATTTTTAAATTATACAAAACTACTTTTTACATATCTTAGTCTTTAAAAATAATTATCATACTACTTATTCACTATAAATGCAATGTGATTATCACAACACAGTTTTCCTATTAGTACTTTTAATTCTGTTGTTTTAATTTAAAGCTACTACTGCTACTAAAAGCTGCAAAAACACGCAATACAATGCAAATACAGATAGAGAAGGTATTGCATACGCCAAAAAAATGCATACCAAGATTTCAACGGGAATACATGTTTTGAGAAGTGCTGAATCCAAAAAAGAAACATTTTTAGAAGAAAAAAAAACCGTACGTATGTGTGTGTATCTATGGACAACATAAATAAAAATTGAAAAGTTGGTTAAATATCAAACTCTGTATTTAGGTTTAGTATGTTCTAAGGATACGAAATGAAGATTTTCAGGAAAAACATTCCGCCCCAATCTATCCTTTACATGAAACATTTGTCGAAATTTTCGATTTTCTAAAAAAAAGTTTCCATAAAGATATTGATTAAAATGTCGTAAATTAATGATGTTTAAATGGAAATAAAATACATATCCTGAATTTCTAGGGAATAGCCTCTGAACTTCTCTTAATTCCGAATGGCTTTTGCATACCTTATAAGCCGTATGAGCGACAACAATTTACTACACAAACATTTAAATACCCTTAAAATATACAATTTATGTGAAATACAGTTTTTGCAGAGCTAGTCGCTTCAGAGATATTCCTTGTTTTTTTTTTCACTTTAAAACACTTAAATTTATCTCAAACGAGAAGTTATCATCCGTTTCACATCTCTTTTGTTTTTCTTCTGGCCATGAAAATCATGGTTTTTACAGGAATTTGGCTCTGCTTTTATCCTAGTGTATTTCCTTATTTCCCTCCTACTTATGTGAAGCTGTTATTATTTTTATTATTTATTGGTATACGTGCTATATTTATGTTACATACTGTTTGCCAGGTTATTGGCTCTAGCCATTCATCGACAATACACAAAACTATAACAATTACAGCTTTTTATTTTAGTTCCAAAAGACTCAATCTTCAACTGTTCTGTCCACTAACCACTTCCATTGGTTTCTTACCTTCCATATGCATTTTCCAACACTACTTATTTCCGAATGGTCCATGAAAATGTTTCTCACTGTTAACGCTGTATTCTTATTTAACCATTTCCTGTAGATCATCTGTTCCTCCAATGATCTCTACCTGAACATTCTAATAATAAATGAATAATATTTTCCCTACCATTACATACTAGGCACCTTTCCTTCTCCAAATTTTTCCTTTCATTTTCCAATTTCCATATTCCCAGTTGAAACTAAGCAATTCCTTCTCTTTCATTCGTTTCATAAACTTTAAGGTATATCTCTCTCCCTAATTCTTGTAAAAATTAAGTGACTTTTTGTCCTTATTGGTGCATATACGTTTGCCCATTCATATCCTATAGCCTTTCTCTTATTATTTTCCAAATTCCCTTTACTAATTTGTATTCCAAATATATATATATATATATATATATATATATATATATATATATATACATATCTCCTAGCCTGTTTACCTTTCACTGTTCTTTGATATTTCCGAATCACGTATTTATCTGCTTCCGAATATTTTGAAAATTCAAACACAGATTTTATATATCACAATTAGGTAACTCCTGAATTCTGAATAAACATTTTAGTACCCTTTCAATTACTAATCCCCTTACGCTCATTTCCTAGCTCCAATATACTTTCCACATTTGTAGTATTCTGGGGGATTCGTAAAATACATTTACAAAACTATCTGATTATTTGATCTCCACTTATCCAGCCATTACTAATTCCACTAATATGGGCATCTTGATTCCACCAAAGCAACATATTCTTTCCTACTATTCGATAGGTATAGCAGGTGAAGAATACAGACATTTTCCACAGGTGCCAATGCTTGTTTATCTTTGGTTTCCTCTATTTGACTTTCTTTCTCCCACTTTCCATCAAAATTTAACTTAACCTCTAAATAATTAAATTCTTTTACCACCTTCTTTTTCCGTCATTGATAAACAATTTTTCAAAGGGACTCGTAATAAAGCATTTCTGGTAATATTTAATATTTGATTAGAATGATATAGATAAGAATAGTTTGTTTGCAGAACAGATAGAGCAAATCATACGAATAGATCACATCAGATTTTTATCAATATTTTATAAAAGCTTGAACCAAATTTCTTCTGAGATTCTTGAAAGCTATGTTGTTACACATTTTGTTTCAAGCAAGCAAATCGTTAGATTGTGTAGTTTTGCTATCGTGTCAATACCATGAAATTTATATAGTTTATATATAAACTATATACATCAATATATATAAATATATATATATAAATAACAGAAATATTTATATTAATCTTCTTGTAATAATGTTATGGGCATAACGGTAGTCAATCAGAAAATTGAATATCGTATAAAGCCGTATTGTAGAACGGATTGAACCGAAGAATAACAAACGTAAATATATTTGCGTAAGTATACTCGTAATGCGAGAAATACTGTAATTTTTGAAGAAGCTTTGCATCTTTATACACATATTTGTGCCATTGTTAAGTTCTCGTTATTATAGCTTCTCAATATTTGACATGAGTCGGTTTGCTTATAACAAGTTGTTTCAAGTCAGCAATTAATGAGACATGTTTGTGTCAACATCTAATGTTAGCCAATAGCTAATAATGAACATCATCATTTTACGCTTTAGATTTTCTTGATCGGGTGTCGATTATCTTGTAAAGTAGTAAACCGTCAGATAATATACACACCCTTCTTTTGGACGCGTGGCCGGCATAGAGTAAATTTCCTTGGCAACATGGAACACGCTTTATCCAGCAGAACTCAATATATTCTTTTAAATTCAAGCACATAAAAGATACAATAACACACACAGATTCGTCAAGAAAGATGTTGGAAAGAAAGTGTCCTAGCGTAACCACACATTTCTCACTCCTTTTAAGGAAATCTACATTAACACACACCACTGTGCGAGACTGTATTACTTACACATAAGCTGCACGGAGAAGTGCTGCAAAACAGCAGACATTATAAGTCAGAAGCTTGATTGATATAAGAATGAAACAAAAGTCTGATGTGTTCCATTCACATGATTTTCTCTACATCTATGCAACAAATTATTGTTAAGAAGCCTAAGCTTCTATTTAATTCATGCAAATCGAAAAAACACTAGCAGAAATAGTCTTATTTCTTCCTTGTAAGTAGAAGCGAAATAAGGGAGTACTATAAGTTAAAGTGATAGTCAAAAGCTGATTGCTATGTGGCTGAAGTTCCTTTGTTTGTATGGACAGGAGTTGGCAAATTCCTGTATGAGAAACTTAAACGTTTTTAAAGGTGAAACCAAAAGCAAGGAATATCTCAAAAACAATTAACTCCACGAAAAAAACTTATGTAACATAAATTAAGTGTTTTAATGTGCTCTGAATGTTTTGTTTAGTAAGATTTTGTCCAGCTCTAGTGGTTTAGCAGTCATGCAAAATTTCGTAAAATTCATCCAGAATAAAGTAGTCTTCAGAGGCTATGCCCAGAAAATTCAAGATATACATATTATTGTCAGGTAAATGTCTTTAATATACGATATTTTAATCAAAATTGTTAGAGCCATTTTTGAGAAAATCAAAATTTTTGAAAAGTGTTCCATGTAAAGGGTAGTTGGGGGTGGGGGATTTTTCTCAAAATCTTAGTGTCGCATCCCTGGAAGGTATTAAACTTAAATACCAAGTTTGGTATTTTACTGACATTTCGTTTTTGAGTTATCGAGTTCACAGACACACGGATCTTTTTCTGAAAATGCGTTTTTTGGAAACAGGGGACCCTAAAAATGTATTTCCAGTGAAATCTCGGTATCGCTTTTTGGGTGGAGCGCAATACCTTAACTATACACTATGTACATAGAACGTATAGAGAAAGTAAAAATTGTTCAAAGGCCTTGTGAAAACGTATGACTTGTCCAAAAGAGGTAGCAGCAGTAGGCACATCGACATTATTGTCTACAAGACATCGGTTAGTAGAAGATTGATTCTTGATTCTGCTGTTCGCTTTAAGTCTCAATGTGAACAACTTGAAATGTACACAGAGAAAATGTAATCTATATTCTTTTAAAGGAGAGATACAATCTTAATGAACCAGAGCGAAATATCCAAAAAATTAAAAAAATGTGAGTAGATTATGGTCTAGATCAGTCATTGTCAACTGAATGCTCTGTGACGTCACTCAGAGCATATTTCTGCTCTGAAGAAGATTGGCAGAGAATGTGGAGCAGACATAGCCGCTTGACGAAGGATCAGTAGCGTTAGCACGGTGAATAAAACATATTCAAGCAAAACAAAGATTAAGTTTCACTCTCCTTTTAGGTATTTGTAACCATAGTACCAGAGGGGATTGGGAGTCTGATATATACTATTGTAAATACATAGCGACCGTGTCATGTAAACCCGCCAAAAATAAAAGCATTGCTTAAATGTATCATTTATTCCAAATCTGATAATTATTTTCTATGCGCAAAAGTATCTCTCTCTTTCTCTCTCTCTGTCCCTCACACACACACATATATATGTGTGTATATATACTACAATCCTTGTTTCAGCATTATGTAACAATGTTTAATTTTCATGATTATGTTAGCACGTTGTTCTCCTTAGTATTTTTCGCATTCATAATCATGGCACGAGTAATGTCTTTGTAAACTACATGTCTTGATATACTGCATTTATACTGCATTTCTTTGGAGCACAAAGAACATTTTGCCAATGTTCGGGAAGCCACAACATGAATAGCTCTTTCCAAATTATAATAAAATATCTTGGAGTAGATCTTATTTGAGATACCATTCGTTGAAGCCATGGTAAAACTGCGATACGCATATACAATATAAAAACACCGCCACTGTCCTGATCTTGACTCTACACGCCTAGCTGCGCAGACCAGTTAGTGTTGTAAAATGAAGAAGTGCGGTGGAGAGCAAGAAACCCCCAAGGTCGCGCGCAATACATTGGTTGTAATGCGAAAACAGTGAAATTTAAAACGGCTATAATTACGTCATAAAGATGCCCGAGTAGAAAATAATTGCGGCAACACATTCTTTGTGATCGTCCGCATCTATGCACAGGGATTAGATCTTGAATGTCCTGTTGGAAGTTGAATAAAATCACTTCATGACTAGACGGAATTTCATCCCACAACTGAACAAAACAGAAGTAAATATTATCATTGAACTTGAATATCGGATACTTGCATTTCAAGTGTTTTACGAGCAGGACATATTTCAACTTTAATTCCGTTTTCTCAGTTTCTTCTCAGCGAATCCATGTATACTTTCTCATTTTTTACTTTAATGCACAAAGTCATCAACAAGAATGGTAAAAAGGGCTTGTTAAGATTGTCTCTGCAGTAAAGTAGACAAAATTTTGAATTAAAAATGAAAAATATGCTGAATTTAATTTTAGGTTGTAGAAGTTATTCTTATTCTCCAGCCTTAAGAGCCTGGAAATATGAATACGATACTGAATATGTGTTAAGTTAATCGAGAAGTACAGTTTTAATGTGCACCTCAAATTTAATCAATCGTTAGAGAACACCAAAGTGGGTAATACGATATTACCTAAGGTGGTATGTAAATAAATAAAAACAAACAAATAAATAGAATGATTTAACAGAAAAAAGCATATGCGATACTGGATTTTCAAAGCATGTGCAGCATTAAAATAAACGAAACATAAATTAAGTAGCTATATTCCACTTCAGTAAACTATATTCAAGTCGTTAAATAAAAAGTTTCTATCAGTATTTGTGTATATTTGAGTTAGACAGATAAGATAGGCATATTAATATGTGCACCACAGGATAGTATGATCTATGCTTCCTCAAATAATTTATAAACAAATCTAAAATTACAACATATTATTATGAGTACTTAATATCCCTGTGTTCTAATACTTTTGCAAAATTCCTTTTTAAACCCTATGTAGTTGTGGTTTAGTCTAAAATTCCAGATTTGAAAAATTAAATTAGTCGAGATTTTAGGTATTTTTTTTATTTAGGACAAATTATAATATTACATCTAATATTTTAGCACTGCCTTCTAATGCTAATGAAACATAAAATATTTATAAGAATGAGTTATCTTCTCATTAGCTTTGTCAGATGAGAAGGGGAACTAAATACTGAAGGAACTGTATCAAGGTTTAACATCATCTTGCCTTTATTCTCATGGAAATAATTTTTCGCAAAATGCACTGAGTATATAGCCTTTGATATTTCAATGGCACAAATGTGTTACGTCTCAAAGCAGCTGACGACTTACTGAATAATTCTAGTTTATGTTTTAGGAACCCAAAATACATTATCAATCGCTTAGTGACCGAGGAAACCCACGAGAATAAATCGGAATGAATTTGGAACAGATATTATAATTTATTAGTTAAGTGATCCAACCGGTGGTTGGTACAGTTATGCAGCATAGAAGTACAGCATAGAAGTGAACCATGTTGAGTACTAAACTCTAATATTCTTAAACCATCTAACGTTTAAAGTCTTTTAACCGCACTGAACATACGGCAAAAAATCACGTTTACCCTCCACCTACCTATGCGCGAGAGGTTTCAATTAGCGACAGCACACCAGCGCCAGTAGTGAGTCTAGGTAATACAATTCCAAGGTGTTTGCTCTTATGCTCGCTCCCTACAACTTTTCTGCTAGCAAAACCAGATTCTGACGTTATACAACTCTCAGTTGGAAAAGTCTGGTCTAAATAAACACCTATATATGCAAAAGCAAGAATGGTAAGCAGAGGATCTATTCTAATATTTCCTTTATAGCAATTTTAATACAGTGAAAGTTCATTAATAGTTGTTTATAATGTGTTAACTAGATAGAATTTTATTACGACCTGATTAATATACGTATGTTATTTGTATATTATAGATTTGACGTGTTTTATTACTAATTTCTTATGTTTTCTACACTTTGTTATATAATTCACTTTATTATTGTACATTATTATAGTAGAACATTAATTGCATAGTTGTATACTTGTACATGGCAGCCCTAGACTGAGGAAAGTAACGTATGCATGAAGCCTTAGCAACATTCCGCCTGTGATCCACTTTCTTCAAAAATATCCTCACCTTGCTGAAACCACGTAGTATTGTTTATTTTCATGGGGATGAGCTAAAATTTATTTTGTATATATGGTTAGGAGCAGATCTATAGGATTTCCAGTTCAAAAGAGTTCAGAAAGGTGGGACTGTGCAGAAAAATAATACAAAAGTCATTTTTAAATCTTAATTAATACACAGTGGCCGTTATTTATTCCAGATTTATATCTTATTTTCCCTGTTTAATGAAAGTACGCTCTGACAAGTAACAGCGTTACCGACTACATTTGCTTTCATAAATATTATTAACATGTAAATGAAAATCTACTACTGCTATAAAACCTGTTTCGGGGAGGTTTGTTTTGTTTTATAGGTGGGTGACTTTCCTTCCCCCAAAATGGATTCCTTCTGTGAACTAGAGCATTTCAATTAATAGAAAAGAGAGGGATATATTTTATTCCTAGAACAGCTGTTGCTAAACCTTTGCTGTATTTCCCATCTGCGAGGCACATACTTCTCTCCCAAAGTGTCACACTGTTAAGTTCTATACATGGAGCACGTTATAATATTCACGCACTGGGGATGAAAACCGGGAAAATTTATGGGACTCGATTCGAATGGAATCAGTCGCAGACTAAGCATAAAGTTCTGCTGTCAGTTGCACGTTCGTTCGCAACTTTGAAATACATACGCGGTCTTTCTTCCAAAGCATCTTCTGCTGCCAAGAAATTACTTTATCAATCAATATCTTGTGATCTCAAGAGCCAATAGGAATATTACAACAGTTACAGGGTCGCAGATTTAGTACGAGTATATTATTAGAATCAAAGCTACGTCCCCACTGAGACGACACATATAAAAATCTTACTTTTACATTCACATGGCTTTCTCTACATCTGTATAACAAATTGTTGTTGATAAGCTTATTATTCTATTTACTTCACGCTAATCGTAATAAACATTAGCAGGAATTGTTTTATTACTTAGTTCCAATAAGTAAAAGAGAAATAAGGGAATACACTAGGTCAAACAGACAGTCAAATGTTTTAAAATGCGGTTGCTATGGGATTAAAATACGATTCTTTGCATGGCTAGGAGTTGTAGAAAGCTTAAGTATTTTAAAACGAAATCGATAAAAAGGAATATCTCGAAAACGGCCAGCTTCACGAAAAAAAAATATATATAATATATTATGACATAAGGTGTGTGTTTTAAGAATTTTCTGCATTTTCCGTGTAGTCTATCTCTTACGGTATACCAATTGTTTAAATTCAGACAAATTCATTTAGAATAAGGAGGTTTTCAGAGGGTATCCCCAGAAAATTCAAGAAATACATATTATTTTCCATGTAAGTATCTTAAATATGCGAGATTTTAATCAAAATCATTAAAGCCATTTTTGAGAAAACCAAAATTTTCGTAAGTTTTTCCATGAAAAGGGTAGTTAGGGATGGAGGATTTTCTTGAGAATCTCAGTGTCGCATCCTTAGAAAATACTAAACCTAAATAACAAGTTTGGTATTTCACGGAGTTTTCGTTTCTGTGCTATGCTGTCACAGACACACACACGGATATTTTTTCTAAAATGTTTTTTTTTTTGGGGGGGGGGTTCAGAGGGTCTAAAAACATGTGTTCCCAGCGTAATCTCAATAACTAATTTTTGGATACAATACAATACCTTCTGTATGCACTATGTACATTGTACGTGTAGAGAAAGTATAAGTTTTATGTGTTGCATATGACCTTCCCCACATTTCGGTAACAAATTATTGTTAAAAACGTATTCTTCTATATTTTTCATAGTAATCGAGATAACATTAGCATAAATATTCTTGCTACTCTCTTTCTTGTAAGTAGAAGGGAAATGGGAAAACATTAGGCTAAACCGACAGTCAACTTTTTTAAAAGCTGTTTAACACGTAGATGGAATCCGTTTCTTTGCATTGCGAGGAGTTGAACAATTTACCGTATGTGTAAACTTTAAGTATTTTAAAACTGAAATCCATATAAAGTTATAGTTAAAATGGTCAACTCAACGAAAAAGAAAATATGTGATTTAAACTGAAAGGGCTGATATAAATGAATAAAACATGGCAGAACTATCTGTAAATTCATTTGCTGTAAGACTGCATTTTTATATGTGAATATTTTTAAAAATGCATCAAGCGGCTCAATAATGATAGGACAATGATTTTAGTCAACAGGATTTTAATATGCGGGATGGTTATGACTTATTTTGTATGAAAGCAGATATAAATTACAATAATTTTTCAAATTTTAGAAATACATCATCTTAAGTTCTTCCGATCTGAGAAGGATCGGATTAATTTTGCGGAATTTGCGTAACTAGTAAATCGTAACAGATAGACGAAAACTTTCTGCGCAAAGCTTATAGAGCTTGTTAAAACAAACAATTTATGTTGTAAACATTTTTTTTTTTCCTGAAGTTTACCGTTTTTGAGATATTTCTTGTTAATAGTTTCCAGCCATAAAATACTTACACTTTTGTCAAATCCCGGCCATACAAAAAAGGCACTTCAATCACATGGTAACCAGCTTTTAAAACGTTTCACTATCACTTTAGTCTAGTATATTTCCCTATTTCCCTTAATCATGAGGATTCAAGTAAAAAGATAATTTCTGCTATTTTTTTCTCGTTTAGCATGAAAGAAATGGAAGAATAAGCTTTTTAACAATACTTTGTTGCAGAAATGTAGAGAAACTCATGTGAGCGGAAAACATCAGATTTTTTCTACACTAATTGGGACTAATATAAAAAATATAATATGACATCTGTTTGCAAAGACATTTTCTGTAAAAATACATTACATTACTATTTTATAATAACGATGAATGTATACAACGTACATTATTGTTTATATAAACAATGTAAGGTATAATTTTGATAAATTGCATAAATATCACTAGAATTGTGTATAATAACTGGCATAAGTTTCAATAAGGTATTTTACATATTGTGGATTTTCCCAATTTCAAAGATGGACCATCTTAACCTCTTCGTATATTAAGCTCCATGGTGAACTGAATGATACTGTACATATTATATTCCTAAATCATTAAATATTGTATTTGATTTTGATACATATAATAATAGTGCTGGGAATGATCTTGTGGGTTATTTTGAGTCATAGGCGCCGCTGTCTCTCTGCCTGCTTGACTCGCTACATTTCACAGTATAATGTATATTAGGTAAGACAGCTTAAGGAGAGAATGCATTTCGTTGAAATACGCAGATGTCCTTAATATGTAATAGTATTTTCATTTAGAATACGCGGTTCAAGGTCACATCTGGTAGCTTACAACGCATCCCCTCCACATGCCTGATTTCCCTTCTCTCTCTGTCTCTCTTTCTCTTCAAGTTATAAATAAAAAGCATTCTGTATGAAGTAATGCATGTTTTGAGGAGGAATATGACCTTGAACTGCCTATTCTGTACAAATGTATGGTAGCTGATAGTTTGTGGCATGACAAAGATAATTGAAACAAGCGAGTTCTATGAAATAGAAATAAATGCTTTATGGAATTATAAATACACAAATATATTTTCCATAAATCATTATTAAATTCTAATATTTGTCACTACCTACATCCAGAATATAACACTGGTCTTAGATATTACCACGTGGCCCAAAAGTGCCGTATTTTACATTTGCAGATAGCCGTTCGCGAGATACAGAGGTTGCAGCTTTCAACGGGGCAGTTGGAAGAAACACCGGTCAGTGGTGGGAAAGCAATCAGCGCGAACGACCTTCGTTACATGCCTCATGTATGTCAGCAAAAATACTAGCAGCTGGATTTATTTTCTAAAAAATAAAGGCTCTGCAACTGAAGTGGAAAACAGTTAACGTTCTTCGTCTGATGCATAACATCATGGGCTTTGGTGTAAGTCTGCCTGTCGATGAGCGCAATTCCCTCGCCGTTTTCGCTGATATGCAAGAGGTGTGTAACGAATGTCGCTCGCACTTTTGCTCACCGACACTGATCGGTGTTTACTTCCAGTTGCCCTGTTGAATGCTGCAACTCTTTTATCGCAGGAAGGTTTGTCTGCAAATGTGAAATACGGCGCTAATGGACCACCTGTCTGTTTGACTTCCATATAGAAAAACTAACAGAGATGAAGTTGTATCTTAATGTCGCATTCTTCTATTACACGAGAAGCATAAAATAAATCTGCAGCACACTCACCCACTTGTAGATCTGATCGGACATGTTGATTAAACAACAGCAACAGCAACTTTGACTTACCTGTAAAACAAAAAGCAAAGCTATTACCATCTATGCACCTGAGATACTCCAGAATTATTTATGGGGAAATGTATTAAATCTCCTTAATTAACAGAGATTTTTTTATTTCTGTATATATTACGTTAAATTTAACGTATATAGTTTAGTTTTCTTGGTAACTTTTCCAGTCAGATATAACACTAGGCTTTTAAACCTGCATTTTCAAAGGAGAGATTAATATTAAACTAAGCAAGTTCAGAGTTGTGTACAACATAAAACTTTACGAAAAACACAGAATAAATTATATTAAGTAATGGCTAACTAATGCTAAATTATTCGTATACCTCTCTTTACCAACATATTTATTTTTATGGATTTTCGGGAACTTATCCGTTAGATAGATTACTTAATATGAACTTCCTTATATTAGGATATGTTACATATTTTTTAAAAATGTTTTCTCAATATTTTTACTGATGTGACAGTAAATTTCAGTAGTTATAATTTTTATTGGAACTATACTTTTCTTACACCTATACTGTATGCTTACATTAGCGTGCGAAACATTAAGTTATATTTACAGTCGTGTTTGCACTCGCTGTAGGCTTCACAAATATTGCCTTTCTCACGGTTCCCGCGGTTATTGGATTTATTTTGACTAGCTAAGCTCCAGGTTTCTCAGCATAATGCTAACCTAATGCGGGGCCGGTTCTGAAAATCACATACAATACTCGGATTTTTGTATTGCGATGTCTTGCCACGACTGCTACCAGAATTCACGACATTCAGATCTCCGAAGGGAACTACTTCAAGATCTTCCACGATACCACAGTACCAAGGTCACAGTCACCATTAATGTGTACAATGAAAATAGACTGAAAAAAGGAATCTATCAGTTAAATAGTATCAGTGAATTGTTTAATATGAAATTTCAATCCAAAACACCAAAGTTATGGCATTACATGGCAAATTTCTAGTAAGAACAAACATTTTAATTGAAAGCAATATTATTGAACAAGTGTCGCATTAAAATATCTTGGATATGATTTAAACTATGAAAAATATGAAGATATAAACTAAAAATAACTAAATTTCAAGCACTATGTGGCACCATTAAGGGAACACTGAAAGGGGAAACAAGAAAAGAAACACAATTAAAATTGTATTCTGCCATGGCACTTTTTGTCTTACTATATGGTAGTGAGACATGGACACTAGAAATAATGATTCAGCCAACTAGAAGCAGCTGAAATGAGTTTCCTAAAGTTTGTTAAAGGATGCACAAGATAAACCAGATTTTGAAATACATATATAAGAAAGTAACGAAAAATTAAACCCATTATAGAAAATTTAATTCAATATAGGGAAATATGGTTTCAGTATTTAGAAAGAACGACCCAGAAAGAATACTTAAACAAATAATAGAATATGAACCAAGAGGTCAGAGCTTACTTGGAAGACCTAGGAAACGCTGGATTGAAATGAGACCGGAACAGGCAAGGCCTAGTCCTTGATTGAAGAAGAATCAGATTAACATGTAAAAAAACTCATTATTTCTTTGTTACATATATTTAGTAGTAGTACTTTTTATTAAATACATAATAATACATCAATTTCGTCATCACATGAGTTGGGTGTCCATACATGCTCACTAAAAATACTTGAATTTAAAGTGTTATCTATCACTATTTTAACATCTATAAACACACACATGTTACGACTACAGAACAACAAACCAACATAAGAAAGAACACTCTGATATCACACAAACACACACACGCTAGCACTCACTACACCCACGTATTCACACATATAGATAATCCATATACCAAGTATGACTATAGAATATTTACACAAATATCTTATCAGTTAGTGTACGTACTACCACTTAGTATGAGCTTGGTCAGTTTTGGCTGTTTGTAATCAAATCCCAGCATGCTGTACTCCGTCTGTTTTAAGCTAAAAATAACATCCTCTATATGCAATTAATCTGCCAATATATGTATCCAGTCTTCCTGATCCCCGCATAATGAGCAAAACCTCCCCACCATCATCGTCAACTATCTTACGAGCTTTCTACCCTCCCAACTTAAGTCACGCTCCCGTCGTCTGATTTATACCCAATACCTAATTCTAAAATATAAGCTTCTTTACCCACCACCTCTTTGTAATATAATGTAAGTTCAACTTAGTAATCACTTTTACCTCTCTCGTAGCGTCTAATTTCAACACGCAGTAATGTCACAATATTTGCATATAAGAGACTGAGACAGAAGTTAAATAGTATACCAATTACCTTGATATTACACATAACATGGAGTGTATAACAAATTGGTTTTACAATTCAAAGTATATTGCTTAAAATATTAATATTAAAATACCTTATGTTTACATTCTCATGCTCTCTACTGTTTATTACTTGTTATACTAAGTTTTGGTAAAGTAAATTATTCTATATGCTTCATTTTAATTGACATACACTTTTGCAGATATACACAATTTAGAAGCTCCTTTACATATACAAAAAGGCAAGAATATAAAAAGTTTAAAAACTAGACTCTTTATTACTTTTACCGCCTTAAAATGCAATCATGCTCTTTCCATGCAATCATGAAAAAGCACGAGGTATCGAAAGATTGATTGAGATTGAGATTGATTGATTGAGATAGAAGATTGAGTAACCCTAACAATTTAGTAACGCATATTTTGGAAATTGTTTGTGCTGTAAAAAGTATTTGGAATAACATTTGTGTTTTATACAGATGCACATGTCTTGTGTTGTGATGTCCGTATATTATTTAATACTTACGATTAGTTATACAAGATTATACAAAATTTCTTTTGAATTTTAGGAATTCGCAAGCTATTACCAGAAAGTTCGAGATATATATTTTATTTTAATGTGTATATCTTTAATAATAATTGGTATTTTAATAAAACTTTAAAGCCATTTTGACAGAATTGAAAATTCCGAAAAATTTTCTATAAAATGTGTATTTGGTTTTGGAGATTTTTCTGAAGATCTTCGTTCCGCAGCTTTGAGAGGTGGTGAACTGAAATACCAAATATTGTATCTATCTAACTCTTCATGTTTGAGTTATTCTGTTCAGACACAAACACACACAAACAGACCCTTTGCTAAAGATGTTTTGGGGTTCAGAATCCTTCAAAAACATATATTTGTGGTCAAGCAATACTTATAATAGTTTCCCTGCTGACTATACATACGTAAAAGAAAAATTACAAGATAGTATTTAACTTAACCTAATTTTCAAAACGTTTGAGATTCAAATCTCAGAAAGCAAAGCAATGACATATTGGCATACATTTCATTACATAATAAAAGAAACATTCTCAGCATAGTAATATGATAATTCCACACAACATATAGGAAGCCAACCCCATTCTTTCCATTCCTATCTAATATAGCTTGTCACAGTATTTGAAAATATTACCGTATTTCTGTCCACCAGTCAGGCGATGATAGGAAGGGATGAGGATGCAAGGAGAGTTTGCCATCACCGCTACATTTTTGTTGTAATACGGGCAAGTATGGCTAAATGAATATAAAATGAGAAAACTGGCAACATTGTAAACAATCTCCCTCTAAGGGACTTGTGCACATCTGAGGTGCTGTAAGTCTCAGCATTACCGTTAATAGTTCTCAGTTTTATCTACTCTTAAAACATTATGATTTTTATGATCATTCACTGCCGTTTGTAGTGCCCTTACTCCTACCACCGACAAAAAACTCACGATGCACATGCGGGTATGATGTTCCATGGACATGCAGGGGAAGGGAGAGTGAAGTAATCGGCAATAATAGCGCCTACAACATTGCGTGTAGCATTTTCATTACCCTGATTGGATATACTGAATGGTCGAAAAAATATTTGGAACTGCCTCATTTACTTATATTTTGTCAAAATCAGTATAACAAATGATTTAAGAAAGTGTTTAATTTCTTATTCTAAGACCAGAAATATAAACTACTGTATTTGAATTCAATAAGGTCGGGATCCTACCTATATTTTTAAGAAAAGTATCATGCATATTCATATAATTCATATACCTTAAACTGGATATATCTATGTGACTCTCCTGCCTCAGAGCGTTGTAATCAAGTTCAAAGAAAACGGGTGAATAGCAATTAAAAAGTTTCAAGTATTTCAATATTCAGAAGCAACAAAGCGCTTGCAGATATTTTCTTGTAACATCAAAGAAGTTCATCAACATTAATAGAAAGCACTATTTCAGTAAAAGTTGTGTTATCATTTATGTTTACCGATACTGTCACTCCTGTTTTCAACAGTGGTTGAAGAGGTTTGTAAAAAATGTGCTGTCGTTATGTCTGAAACAATTTGTTACTTACTCTACATGGTACATGGTATGTAGGAAGAGAATTATTGCACTCAAACCAAAAATTCGGTACCGATATTATATGGGAAATAGACATTTTAGGGTACCTTGCATCCGAAAAAGTCTTTTGAGAAATAGATCCATACACCTGTGTTCATGTGTGTGTGTCCGTGAATCCATGAGCACGATAGCTCAAAAACTAAAAGTTGATCAGATGTCAAACTTTTTATTAAAGCTTAGTATCTTTCAAGGATGCGACACGAAGATTTTGAGGAAAATCCCACGACACCAAACTAGCCCTTACATGAAAAAAAAACCACGAAAATATTGACTCTCAAAAATGCATCTAACGATATCGAGTAAAATACCGTAGGTACGCTAAAGATATTTAAATCACAAATAAAATGCATATCCTGAATTTTCTGAGAATAGCCTCTGAAGTCCTCTTAGTTCTGGATGAAATTAGCTGAATTTTGCGTAACCGTTAAACTGCAAGAGATAGACAAAAGCTTACTGCACGAAAAATGTAGACCTCATTAAAGCACACAATTTGTGTCATATACATTTTTTTCGTAGAGTTTACCATTTTTCAGATATTCCCTAATATCTGTTTCAGTTAAAAACTTCAACTTTTCACATATGGGAATTTGTAAACTCCAAACAATGCAAAGAAGTAGATTTCATCTTCATGCCAACCCACTTTTAAAACAAATGACTATCGCTTTAGCCTAGTGTATTTAAGCACATGTTTACACACTTACAAGGATGCAAGATATAAGATAATTTCTACTAATATTTATCTGGTTTAGCACGACGTACATGAAAGAATAATCTTCTGTAAGGAACGTGTGTTTACGGAACAGCTAGAGAAAGTCATGTGAATGGGACACATCAAGTAGGCAATGCTTAACACTTTTTTCTCACTAATCTTCATTTATTTATTTATTTATTAGGCTGATTCTGAATAAAATATACATTTAGAGATTCTTACAAAAAATGTTACAAGTATTACAAAAGATATATTACCACACGTTATAATAGTTATATAAAAATTAAGCTAGGAGAACAAATTTTAACAAAGATTATAAAAGATGTACAACAGAAATAAAATTTATAACAATAAAAGAGAAAAAAAACTTAAAAAATAAAGCACTTTATAAAACATAATACATTTTACGTTCTGTTTAAACCATACAAAAGATTTCGAAAAATAGCCACGGAATGTTTTATGATGTTCTCTGTTAATTTTATACTTCGTCTTCAATTTCACAAACATATATGTAATTGTTTCTCGAGATCCAAAAAATAGGCCTACTACTGTTATTTTTCTGAGACTGTATTGTTCTTTAAAGTATGGTATGGTGGGCTCATATATTTTCTGTTTTTCTATATGAACTTCTTGAGTTTGGTCTTTATTCACTTCAAAGCGAATGGTTGGGTCTATTATCTTATGCTTCTGATGTTCTTCTATTTCTCGTCATGATGTCTAAAGAAGGTGTTGTTCTTGGCGTATATAATCATTTTAATGTGTTAATCTTTTATCTATCCAGGAATCTCTACTTCTGGGAAATATGAGAGTTTTATTTCTAGAAAAATTTAAATAAAGTTGAAATACAGGGAATACAAGCCATATTTGTGAGTGTGAGCAGTTGAAATATAGATCTTTAGGTCTGTCATATATAAATATGTTTCATTTGTGTATTACAAATGTCATATATAATGATTATCACATTGTTTTCCCAATAGGCTTAATTCCACAACCAGGGAATAGCTTCCAGAAATCACAAGAAGCCAAATTCCAGGACACCCCATTAATTACAGTACCTCCCTATTAGGTAACTTTCCTGTTAGCCCCTGAAAGTAAATTGATACAATACATAATGAATTACTAAAAAATCTGATGCTTTTCATTCGCATGACTTTCTACAACTGTTCCGCAAACAGAATTTTCTTGCAAAAAATATTATTTTATCTAAACATTTTCAAAATTGGCTTATTGCTTGATTCTTTGTAAATTGAAGGGAAATAGGATTAAAGCTAGGCTAAAGCGATAGTGGAACATTTAAAAGCTGGTTGCTATGAGAAATAATTGAAATTCAATTCTCTTAGCCCTTCAGCGAATAATAAGATACAAAGAGAAAAATACTTTCCGAATAATAAGTGTTCAAGTACCTTAAACCTCAAACCAATAATTCGGGTTATCTCGATATATCACATAAATTATGCGTTTTAACGAGACCTGCATTTTATAGCAAATTTTTGTACGTATGGTTTACCAGTTATATACAAATTTTCAAAGGTTATCCAGATGAAGAGATTTTCAGAGGCTATTCCCAGAACATTCAAGAACTACATTTTATTTGCCATGTAAATATGATTAATATACGATACTTTAATCAAAATCGTTAAAGCCATTTTTGAAAAAATCAAAATTTTCCAAATTTTTTTCACATAAAGAGTAGCTTGGGGTGGGGATTTTTTTTTTAAAAAATCGTCGTTTCGCATCCTTGGGAGATGTTACATTTAAATACCAAGTTTGGTATTTAACGGATTTTTCGTTTTTGTATTATGCTGACCAAGACACACACATACTGATTTGTTTCTAAAAATAATTGATTTGGATTCAGGGGGTCTTAAAACATGTATTTACGATGAAATATCACTTAAAAATTTTGGTTGGAATACAATACCCTCTTTATTCACTAAAGAAAATAAAAATCTCCCTTGAAGTCGCTTATACAAATCCATGAACCACCCTGTGAAATTGCTTTAAAAGCTGTACCACTTTCAGCAAACAAACCCAACCGGTACGTGGAAAAAAACGTGCTCAGGATGATTTCATTCATTATATTAAACTGCCTTAAATTCAACTCTACATGAAACCCGGGCAGGACCTGCGAAAAATTTCATTAGTTGCACGTGATATTCTCACAAAGTGAAATTCAAGCTCCAGTTCGTCACATTAAACACGCTAAGAACGTAACGTTTCTCATGGGAGTCACTGCAGCGATGTCGAAGGGCTGTAAAACCTTCTGAATTACACGCGGGAGTTTGAAGAAGAGCTCTCTAGATACAGGTAACGTAGCATCCGGTTCGTCAACTTCGTCTAGCGGATAGATTATCATGTAGATGTAATTGAAATGTTACTAAGTGAAGGTTTGATGATATTAAAGAGCAAAAATATCAGATGAGTTACAGATCTAGTATGACTTTTTCTAATTACCCTTATTTTTTGGAGTTCCTCTACAAATTTTTGTTGCAAATAATGTGTATTTTCTAAAGCCTTCTAAATATTGGTAAAAGTAAGGAGTCTAATACGACAGTCAACACTTTCTTGTACACACGTATCACATACTATTTGCTGAGGGAGCATCGAACTTTCACCAGCTTTGAAATAATAATAATAATAATAATAATAATAATAATTGGATAGGTATAGTTAGACTGAAAAATTCAATGCCTTAGTTGGGATTTATTAATTTTTTTTTTTTTTGTAATACCAAACTTGTTGAGTGACCCGTTGGTGTATTTATGCCTTCAGTTAATCTTCGATTTGTTGTCCATTAGTCTAGTTCATTTCAAATGATATGTGTAAATATAAATATAATAAAAAGGAAAATGTTTATAATTTCATCGATTATTCCACATGCTGTTTCTCTTACGTCTCCATTTCCCCCTTCGCTCCTGATCTAGAAAGCGAATTCTTTTCATTGGTTAGGGTTTGAGTGTTAGGCTTTTTTACATCAAATCAACAGGAGACGGACACATCTAATGAGTATCTTCCAGCCACTCACTTAAAGCTCACTTTCTTCAAACAGATAAAAGATTAGCACAACCAGGAATTCTGCCAATACTAAAGGATTTAAAACCCTTTAGCGGACTAAAGTATCGATACTTTTTGGACTCTCTACTGTATTTTATTAATTCAATTTGGGGTATGTGTTAACTTATGCATATGTGATGTGGCTTATAAGCTATATAACATTGAGTAAGAATAAGAGAACTTAAAATATATTCACAGAATATTCAAAGATAAAGAGCTTTTGTAAAAAAAATGCATATATTTTTCTATGTAAGGCGCTATTTGAAGGATGGCAATTTAATGATAACCTTCTTCACTCAGCCATAAAGATGTACTATTCTACTGCGACAGAAAGTGACAAGACACACGAACTTTATGCATTAGGGATTATGGGTGCAGTTAAATCTCGAAACAAAAGCCTTTGGTGAAATAAAGCATTCCGCCAAGGACCAAAAGTATAGGTAAAAAAGATGTTTGTTATCACAAGTTACATCTCCAAAATTGCACTTAACGCAATATTGTTACATTCTCGTGGTGCAGAACAGTGGTCATTTTATATTTTAAAGTAAATAAATTGTATTGCCATTGACGTCGCCACTAAATAATACGCTAACAGCCTTGTTGTGTAATTAAAACATTCATATTACCGTTTTATTTTGTGTTCCAAATTCCATTTACTTTTTGCTGTATAAAACAATGTTGCTAAACAAAAGCCGCCTAAATGGCTAAAAACTGATCAGCGGTAGTAAATAGAACAGCTATAAACCCAAAATGTAATTCAAATAAGCTACTATAATTATTGCTGTTCCAAAAAAAAATTAAAATTTTCAGTGTACTCGCAATATTATCTATGTTAAATAATATAGAGCTTTACTTACATAAAATAAACGTAACTACTGTTATTATAATTATTATTATAAATATTATTATAAATATTATTATCAGCATCTCAATTATCTCTCTATTCTATTTTTTATATCTTTATTCATTTCTCTGTTCTGTTATTACGCAGGAACTAAATATATAGCTTTACTGTTTTCAAAAATATTGCAATAGAGAATGGACTGGTTACAAGAGAGTGATGGTGGGTTATTTTTACATATTAGACCACAGTACATACACAATTCGAAGTTCATGGTTGAATTTTCAGTTTAATTCTTTCTCATTCTTTGTATGTATTTTCTTCTCACTGGTCAATTGTTATTTTGCAATATCTAAATACATATCTTTAATACTTAAGAAAAATATTTCTGTAAAATATCCAAGAACAGGAAAAGCATGTACGGCCAATATGCGATTGTTGCATATTTACAAGTGTATACTGAACATTTTTGGCAGTAAGAATTTCTTCTGCTATTATTACTATTATTATTAGTATTATTAGTATTATTAGTATTATTATTATTATTATTATTATTATTATTACACATACATTCTTATATAGTGTGACAGTGCCGTCCACATGCTTCCACTCTGAAGTTCGCTTATGTTTGTGAGTCGGCGCATTTGGAGACCTTGGAATGTGTAACAGGAAGTGCGGCGTAGTAACTAGAAACTTCGGTTTCCACAAGCTTCCGGAAAGATTTTTGACGGCAATTTCTAGCTATATAAAGAGGAATAACTCCAAGCCGATGGTTAGCGACTTATATTGTGTCGGGGTGACTGGAGCAGTCGTGCACTGTTTAAGCTTGGAAGCGTCGGGTGACTTGTTTGCAGCTATGAATTAAAAATTTTCCTTGTAAACAACTTTTGACATTTGTTACAATATGTTAAGCATAATCCGGCCTAGGCTAGTGAATTCCTGCACTAACAGCTGAAAGGCGAACTAATGCGATGACGCAATACAAACGTCGGGAAATACTGTACAGTTTGTTAAACTCTTTAGCGCGAAGTCTAGTAGTCACATAGTGATGGACCGTAAAGAAAGTAGAGTTACCACTAACAGATCGGGATGAAGTTTATAATACTATTACACTTTTGGATTGGCTTTAAATAAACAACGAACAATATATATGATTCTGAAACTTTACCGGCTTAAAAGTGGGATATGCAAAATTAATCACTTCACTAGATTGAGGTGGGATAAACACATTATTAGAAGAAAATTTCATAAGTATTATGAAATTAAAATATCTAATGTGTTAAATTCTTTCTCTACCAGTTCTGTGCCAAATTATTGTAAAAGTATGATGTGTTCCATTCCCATGACTTTCTCTATATCTCTGCAATAAGTAATTGTTAAAAAGCTTATGCTTCCATTCACTTCATACTTATCAAGAAAAAATTAGTAGAAATAGTCTTATTACTTGCTTCCTTGTAGGTAGAAGCGAAATATGGGAGTATCATAGGTTAAAGTGATACTCATAAGCTAGTTGTTATGTGACTGAAGTTCCTTTGTTTGTATGGACAGGAATTGAAAAATTCCTGTATAACAAAAGTAATTTTTTCAAAGCTGAAACTAAAAGACAGGAATATCTTAAAAACGAGCAACTCCAAGAAAAAATGTATATGACATAAATTGTGTGTTTTAATGTGCTATACATTTTCTGTGAAGTAATTTTTTGTGTATCTCTTACGGTTTAGTAGTTATGCACAAATCCGTAAAATTCATTCAGAATAAAGTAGTCTTTAGAGGCTATTTCCAAAAAATTCAAGATATATATTTTATTTGTCAGGTAAATATCTTTAATATACGATATTTTATTCAAAATCGTTAGAGCCATTTTTAAGAAAATCAAAATGTTCGAAACTTTTTCCATGTAAAAGGTAGTTTGGGCTAGGGGATTCTCTTGAATATCTTAGTGTCGCATCCTTGGAACATACAAAACTTAAATACCAAGTTTGGGCTTTAACGGTCTTTTTGTTTTTGAGCTATGCTGCCCACAGACACACACATACACACAGACAGACAGACAGACACACACACGGGCATTCTTCTAAAAATGCTTCTTTTTTTTTGGAGTCTCAAAACATGTATTTCCGGTGAAATCTCGGTATCCAATTTTTGGGTACAATACAATACCTTCTCTATACACTATGTACATAGTGGATGAATTTTACGGAATTTTGCAAAACTGCTAAATCCTAAGAGATGCACAAAAACTTACCACACTAAACATGTAAAGCATGTTAAAATATACAATTTATGTTATCTATATACAGTTTTTTTTCATGGAGTTGATCGCTTTTTAGATATTTCTTGGTTTTTTTTCAGCTTTGAAAAGCTTATAATTTTATCGTACAGAAATTTGTCAAATTGTGTCCATAAAAATAATGGAACTTCAGTCGCATAGCAACCAGCTTTTACTATCACTTTAACCTATGGTACTCCCTTATTTTGTTTCTACTTACAAGGAAGCAATAGCATACGCTTTTTAGCAATACTTTGTTGCAAAGTTGTAGAGTCAGATTTTTATGTCTAACCTAAACTTGTTTTGTTCATACGTAACTCCGTTATAGTAGATGGAAGTGAATTAATTAAAACTATACCATTGTAGTAAACCTTGTTTTGGATGAATTGTATTTGTTGGTGAGGAGTGACTTGGATAGGTTGGTGAGGGGTGAAATAAGTAAACGAAGGCCCTTCCTCCCAAAACAAGAAGTTTTCAGATCTATGTAAGTCTTGCCATTGATGTTCCTTAACTGCGCAGTGTGAATTACAGAGCAGAATTGTTTTAATCTACTTTGAAATATAAATTTTATAAATTTTATCTCATTCCAACGAAACATAAAGGAATCCTTGCAAAACAATATCGTGAATCCAGAGCAACTCTAAGTAAAGGTACTTTTTAACTGAAGGTAAAGGAGAGGCAAATAAATGGAAACAAACGCAAGGAAATGAATTCTGTGCTAAACCACACTCGACTAAGCTGATGCAAGCAAATATTTCACTTTAGATATTTACCTCCGCCTTTGTAAGATGATGTGAACAAAATGTAGCAATAGGTCGCTGTTGAGAACTGGTTATCATTCATTTCGTAATTGTCAGTGTTTTTAAAAATATATTTTGTTAAAATGTACATTTCCTTGATTATAGCATCATATACTTTGAATGCTAAAACAAACCGTGCATTTGCTTGATTATGTACCTGTTTTAGTTAGATCAAAGATTTTTGTTATACAAAAGCAAAAAGAAATGAACATGCTTTTATAGCTTAATTTTAATAACTTCTTAATTTAGTATGTAATTACAAGCCATTAAAATAAATACATGTTTTCCCGGGAGTGCAGATATTGTATTTATTTGGGACAATTCCGTCTGTGTGAGACCACCTTCAGGTTCGCTCTGGTATGCGACAGTGGAACTGGATTGTGAAGCATCGCAATTGAATGTGTAAACAGCACGGAATATGCAACAGGAGCACGCCTCTCGCTATATCTCTAAGTTTCTGCTTCCAGTATATTCTGCTGGATTCCAGAAAGTCTGTGACCTCATTTTATCGCTATAAAAAGGAAAAATTGCAGCGAATTGTTGTGAATTACACTGAGTCGTGAGTGATTGGAATGTTACCGCACAGTGGGGCACGAACCATGGATGCCATGCAGCCATAAACTGGCTAACGTTGAGTGACTATATTCGGCAGTGATTTAAAGATTTTATTTGTAAATTAATTGTGAGTGAATAAAAATATACGTTAGAGTATATTTATTTAAAACTTTATTTTTCTATCTACCCAATGCTTATCAAGGTAAGTATTAGCAGTCATGGTTTTATTGTCAATGTTTCCTTGTTCAAGGACAATTGCGAAATACATTAAACTAGAGCGATATTCAACTTTCTTAAAATCCAGATGCTATGTAATGGTATTTAAATTCCGCTCTCTGTGCTTGACTCGATGAGAGAAACTAAGTAATGATTTCCCATTTGTGAAACTATCTTTATTGGAAATTTAAACCAATAACAATAAATATTTCGGAAACGTTTAGCTACACAATAAAAACATATTTGCCCCAAATTGTGTGCTAACGAGATTTACATTATTGTGTAGTAGTAATTTTTTGTCTATTTCTTACGGTTACGCAGGCGGTGACACTGATGATACATGAATGAAGATGGAGCACTGGTGGAATGCGATGGCAGGGGAAATGGAGAGCCCGGAGAAAATCCGCCCCAGCGCCGCTTTCTCCACCACAAATCTCACATGCGGTCACTTGGGATCGAACCCCGGCCGTCTAGGCAATATGATGTCATGTATCAAGCAGTTCAACCAATATTGCCCAACATTCATATTAGGTATGATATTAGATTTAACCTGTATGATATACTATCTAATATTTATTATAATCCTATAAACTGAAAGATTGTTGCTTTTAACAATGGCTTCTAGGCAATGCATGATGGCTATTCGTAAACTTATAATATCAAAAGCAATGCCGCTGTTATAATGTCGTATTTAGGGACCTGGAGGAAGGATAACTCCGAATGAACCTGTTTTGTCAAACCATGCCGTTTTCGTACGACAGATGTAGCGATATCTCCTAGCAAGCTCTCAATTAAAAAAAACAAAAAACAAAAAAAACAAACACAATAAGGCAAAAGTAATCTCTCATCCGTATTCTTTCTACTTTCTCTAGCCCGTGTGTACAATGCACATAGTAGATGGAGAAAGTATTGTATTCCGCCCAAAAATTATATACCGAGATGTCACCGGAAATATATGTTTTGAACTCCGAAAACAACATTTTTAGAAAAAGGTCCTTGACTGCGTGTGTTGGACAGCATAGCTCAAAAACGAAAATACCGTTAAATACCAAACTAGGTATTTAGGTCTAATATCTTCCAAGGATACGACAGGAAGATTTTCAAGAAAATTCCCGCACCACAAGCTACTCTTTACATGGGATATTTTGAAAAGTTTGTTTTCTCAAAAATGGTTCTAAAGGTTTTGACTAAAATAGCGTATATTAAAGATGTTTACATCACAAATAAAATGCATATTTTGAATTTTAAGGAATAGCCTCTGAAGACCTCTTTATTCTGCATGTGATTTGCAGAATTTTGCATAAATTGTGTATAAATACGGTTAAACCGTAAGAGATAGACAAAAACTTACTACACAAACATTGTAGATCTCCTTAGAACACATAATTACGTCATATACGCTTTTCTTTAGAGTTCACCATTTTCGAGATACTCCTTGTTATTCGTTTCAATTTTAAATTACCTAATGTTTCTCAAACGGCACCATGCAAAGTGAACCGAACTTCAATTTTTTCAGATAGCGATCAGTTTTTAAAACCTTTGACTATCGCTTTAGCTTAATGCATTCTCTTATTTCCCTTCTACTTACAAGGATGAAGTAATGAGAACAATTCTGGTAATGTTTATCTCGACGTAGCTAAAATAATAGTCTTTAGTAGGTATAATTTATATATGGCACAGCTAGAGAAACTTATGTGAATGTAGCATATCAGATTTTTAATGACATCCATTACAGCAGTTATTATTTAGTGTTATGTGAACACACAGGAAAAGCATTATTCGCATTGTTTTTCCACCCAAGCCTTGTGTAGAATAAGAGTTGGATAAGCAGAGTCTGACCGAAAAATTCAATGCCATAACTGGGATTTGAACTCCGGATATCCTAGTCACTAGCAGGTTGCTCTAAAAGTGCGCTGCCATGGCAACATACCAACATGCCATTAAATGTCTCTACTAACTTGCATGCTTCCCAGTAAACCGTAAGGTGGTCTGGAATTATTTTGAGATGAAATACCCCAATAGCGATTTAAAATGAGGTACATTTTATGCCCAGCTATGTCATATCAAGATATGAGTTAAGATTTTCTGGAAAACCCTCCAAACTTTCGACAATTTTGATATTCTTAAAAATGACTTTAACGATTTTGAATAAAAAATATACATGGCAAATAAAATGTGTATCCTGAATTTTCTGGATATAGCTTTTAAAGACCTCTACATTTTGGATTAATTTTGCAACACTGATAAACTGTAAACAATAGACAAAAACTTACCATACAAAGTATGTATATATAATTAAAATACACAGTTTATTTACATGTTTATGTAGTCAATCATTCCAAACTACCACTTAGTTGAAACCTTTTTTCCGAAATGTTTTGTTTAAAAAAATGGCATTAGCCATTTTGAATAAAATTACTTCTTCTGTTTATGTCTCCTCGTAGGGATACTTACACAATCCCCAGGAGTTAAAAGCTAGCGCCTGGGGTCAGACGCCTGTTGAAGAATAGAAGCTCTGGATCAGAGAGAAGCATAGTATGAACGTAAGAAAATGATTTATATGAAATAAAAGTGAAAAAGATGACAGGAAACATTATTCTGCATAGTATGAAAGTAAGAAAATGGATTATATGAAATAAAAGTGAAAAAGATGACAGGAAACATTATTATGGAGAAACTAGTGGAATGAATGGTTGGAGAAACCGAAGAACTCACACGCCGCTTCGCCCATCACAAATCTGTAGTTTGGTCTCTGGGATCAAACCAAGGGGAAGAAGCCAGCAGGTAATCACTCGGCCACGGTACTGCCCGATTATAAATATCTTATGCTTAATAAAAATATTTTCATCACAAATAAACTTTACATCTTGTATTTTCTCAGAATAGCCTCTGAAGGCCTGTTCGTTCTGGATGACTTTTGGTAAATAAGAGAGATATAAAAGCCTGGTTCGCAAATTATGGCATATATATTTTTCGTGAGATTGATTTTATTTATCGCTTGTTTTTGATTTTAAATTTCTAATATTTTTCTCAGATGTTGTCATCTATTTTTTTCCTCCTAGTCATGCAAAGAAAACGGAATTTCAATTGGATCAAGTAGCGAGAGCCTTTAAATGATTTGAATATATCTTTAGCGCAGCAAATTCCCTCATATATCTTGTAATTACAAGGTAGCAAGTAGTAGGGGCATTTCTATCTTTTTGTTGTTGTAGTTTAACGTCCTTTATCCTGGTTGTTCATATCAGACTGCGAATTAAGTTGACGAAATTATGCTTAAATAATCTCCTGTGTTCTCAGAATAAGGGAAAGACCCCGAAAAAATAAAAATAAATAATAATAAAACGTATTATTCAGGTAACTCGCGACCTCTTGAATATGAATTAAAGACGCTACTTCCATACTAGTCAGGCCATTTTATTGTTTATTTTTTGTTTTTGTTTTTTGTCTTGTTTATCACTGATGTTGATTAGCAGTAATTTGCAATAACAAAAAGTTTGTAAAAATAGTTTTTGCAGAACAGGTAGAGAAGATTATGTGAATGAAACACGTTAGATTTTTTATTTTCCTCTTATTATTATAAAAAAACTGAAGGTAAATATTATTTTTATCTGATAACTTGTTGTTTTCAACATTTATTTTTCATTTGAAATATCTCTGGATCTAGTTTTGATAATTTTGTAATTTTTGTTAGATTAAGTTCATCTAAGTTTTAAAACATTTTGTGTTTGTGCCGTCTTATACAATGATACTCATATTCGCTTTGGTATACAAGTCAGCGCAGTTGGGGTGGTGCTACGTAACAGGATCCTTCGAAACGCGAGACTCTTCTCCCGCGAACGTGACTTTTTTCTTCTCCAAGCTAAGGTTTCCAGTATCTTCGACAAGTTTCCAGAAAGCTTGTGACGTCATTTTCCAGCAATAAAAGAAGGAAGGATTGTAATGCAGCTTGTTGTGTTGCAAATTGTTCTGAGTTATAAGTGACTGGAATGTTAGCACTCAGTGGTGCGCGAGCTATGAATGGTGTGCAGCCATAAAGTCTACTCGACGAAACGTCAAGTGAATTATTTGCAGTATTGCATTTAAGACTGTATTTGTAACTATTTGTTGAGACAATAAGGACAGTTGTTACAATATCTAGAGACGAAATAATATTATATGCAGTTTAACTTCTCCCAAAATACAATAGAAATATCTACAATAGGAAATATATAATTCCTTTTGAAATGCATTTAATAATTTCTGTTAGAACTGTTAATCATTTCCTCCTTGGAAGAAATATATTTTAGTTATCAACATTTCATTGAAAAAATTGAAACAAATTCATTTTAAAATAGTATTAAGATGTTTAAAACTTTAACTTGGAGGTTAGCTGATTCCAGAATTGCGCTCTTAATATGTTTTTTTAAATGATGGTTTATAATTAGGTTTCCTAATATACTTTTGAATATGCAGAGGTTTTCGAAAGCATTGTTAAAAAATACGAAGTATGATATTCAAGGTAGCCTGTTGGTTGCAAGCACCCAAGGGGTTCAGAATGGTTTTGCTCCAAAGGAAACACACGACGTGCATCTGTTCGCCCGTTGCACAGTCGCTAGCTATCTGAAGTAGAGTACAAAGCAGTAAGCTAAACGCCTGAAGCGACACACAGCGGTAGTCTGTGAAACGGCAGTCCATTTCAGCAGCTACTCTGACGGAGCCATAAATATTTCTATGGTAATTCCCTAGCACATTGCGCGATATTAGTCTACTTTCATATTCAGAAACGGAACAAGTGTAATTATTGGAGAGCAATTCATACGTACACGTTCCTTTGAAACTTTAATACTAAGTCGACTTGAACCAGAAGTTGCTTTCGCGTTGCAGTCGCGCAGGAGACTTATTTTTTCCTGTAAAACTTTCCAAGCATTTTGTTTTCTCAAAAACCTAGTGTAGCAACCTTTCTAATTTATTATTGAAATTTTAATAACGCAAACGATGTATTACACTCACATGACTTTCTCTAGCTGTTCTACAAATAATTTAACTCTACACAATACTAATCGAGATAACATTAGCAGAATGTCCTTATTACTTACTTCCTTATAAGTAGAAGGGAACTAAAGGAATACGCCATGCTAAAGTGACAGTCAAATGTTTTAAAAGCTGTCGTTAGGCGATTGTCATTGCAAATCGCTTCTTTGCTTGGTCAGAAGTAGAACAAAAGGATAACAAACACTTCCTGTCTGAGAAAAGTATAAGTGCTTTGCAACTGAAACTAATAACAAGGAATATCTCGAAAACAATAAACTCCACGAAAAAAAAATGTATATGACATAAATTGTGTATTTAACGATACCTATATTTCTTGTGTAGTAAGTGCTTGTCTATCTCTTATGGTTTACTATTATGCAAAATTTAGCAAAATGCATCTAGAATAAACAGGACTTCAGAAGCTATTTCCAAAAAATTCAATATGTATATATTATTTGTGATGAAAATGATTTTAATATTTGTATTTTAATCAATGTATTTACAACCATTTTTAAGAAAAACAAAATTTTCGAAAATGTTTCCATGTAAAGGGTAGTTAGGGGTGTCACATCCTTGAAAGATACCAAACTTAAATACCAAGCTTGGTATTTAACCATTTTTCCTTTCAGAGTTACGCTATCCACAGGTGCAGACACACAGACATACACACACGCGCGCGGATCTGTTTCTGAAAATGCCTTTTTTTTTTTGGATTCAGAGGGTCCCAAAACATGTATTTCCGGTGAAATCACAATATTAAACTTTTTACCTTCTCTATCCGTTATGTACATTGTACATACGGGGCTAGAGAAAGTAAAAAATCTGTTTTATTCCTATGAATATTTCTAACTATTCTGCAAAAGACTATTCTTACAAAAGCTTATTCTTCTATCATTTCATGATAATTCAGATAGTCATTAACGGAAACGGTCTTATTGTTTAACTCCTTGCAAGTACAAAGGAAATAAGAGAAGATACTAGATAAAAAAATCTGATGTGTTCCATTCACATGACTTTCTCTACATCTCTGCAACAATTTTTTTTTTAAAAAGCTTATGCATCTATTTACTTCATGCGAAGTGAGAAACAATTAGCAGAAATAGACTTATTACTTGCTTCCTTGTAAGTAGAAGTGAAAAAAGGGGGTACCATAGGTTAAAGTGATAGTCAAAAACTGGTTGCTATGTGACTGAAGTTCCTTTGTTTGTATTGACAGGAGTTAACAAATTCCTGTATGAGAAAATTACAAGTTTTTCAAGGCTGAAACCAAGAACAAGGAATATCTAAAAAAAAGATCAATTCCACGAAAAAAATGTATGTAACATATATTGTGTGTTTTAATGTACTCTACATTTTTTGTTGGGCAAGATTTTGTCTATCTCTTACGGTTTACCAGTTACACAAAATTATGTAAAATTCATCCAGAATAAAATTGTTTTCAGAGACTATTCCCAGAAAATTGAAGATATGCATATTATTTGTCAGGTATATATCTTTAATATACGATATTTTAATCGAAATCGTTAGCGCCATTTTTTATAAAATCAAAATTTTCGAAAATGTTTCCATGTGAAGAGTAGTTCGGGGTGGGGGAATTTTCTTGAAAATATTCATGTCGCATCCTTGGAAGATACTGAACTTAAATACCAAGTTTGGTATTTAACGGTCTCTTCGTTTTTGAGCTATGCTGCCCAAAGACACACACACACACACAAACATTTTTCTAAAAATGCTTTTTTGTGGATTCAGGTGGTCTCAAAACATGTATTTCCGGTGAAATCTCGGTTTCGAATTTTTGGGTGCAATGCAATACCTTCTCTATACACTATGTACATAGTACGTATAGAGAAAGTAAAAATATCATCAGGCTTGTCTATTGGAAATTCTTGATCCAGAGGTTTTGTCCCACGCTGTCTCGTCGTCATCGCGGTGGTGGAGCGGCTGCTTGACAAGCAGAAGACTGAGTTCGATTCCTGGGACCGACATGGGGATTTTTTTTTCTCGCCGGGAAACCTGATCCGGGCGCTCAGCCTCGTGAGGTCCCTGGGGGCCATTTGAGGAGCTACTTGATAGAGAAGTAGTGGCTCCAGGTCGAGACGACCGCATTAACCGGCCGGGAGGGACTCAAGTCGCGAATCACATATCACCCACCAATTCCGCAAGCCTGTCCTGGGCCGAGGCGAGGAACGCAGCGGCCGGGAGGTAGATCTTAGCCGCCTCTGGGCTGTTGCGCAGGAGTTTTTAAAGGTTTTGTCCGGCCGAGTTTCTGATGAAACGCCTGAAAGAATTTTTGACAGACCAGGGTCTGCAAGTCCAGATGATTGTTTTTTATAAAATGACACCAACCCTGAAATCCTTCGTAATTCAGAATACACTAAAATGAAAGTAAAATATTTAAGAGCTGACCGCTAAGTGATGATAGAGAAATTCGGTTGTTTGCTTTAGCAAGTTAAATTATAAATAATAATAATAATAATAATAATAATAATAATAATAATAATAATAATAATAATAAATACATACATACATACATAAATAAAGACGAATGACAACTTCGCATTTGGGACAACTATAAGGTATTGAAACATGTAGACCAATAATAATGAATATCTCTAAATGGTTAATTCCATAATAAATGTATTTGACACAAGGTATACATTTTCAGTACGCAAGGTATTGCCTATCTCTTAGATTTTGCCGTTTATGCAAAAGTTCTCTAGAATGAAGAGAACTCAACAGCTCAATCCCAGAAAATTCAAGATACGCATTTCATTTGTAACTGTAATTTAATTTGAAAATGTCTTAAACGTGTACTAGTTTAAGTGATACAATTCTTGTAAAACAGTGTGTCTTGGTATAGGTCCTAGTAGCATAATTATGAATAGAATTACAGTATAAGAAAGTATAATAGTTCCATTTAAAATTCTTAAGTTAGCACCCATAAGAAATCCAAAGGAGCTCTGTGGAAATATTTTCATATTACAATTTGCAAGCATCCTTGGAATATTTGGCGTTTGTATTTTACTATTCGTTTAAGAGCTGGTCATCTGTAATGTTTTAAGTGGGTCACCCGGTGTAAGTTAGAGCTTTAAAAATGCGATGTGTAATATGGTTTATTTATTTACTTTCTCTATTGCTACAATGTACATAGCCAGTAAGGTGATAAGATGTTGTATTTGATGTCGGTATTTCATACTGAATATATATTTTGAGGTCCCCTGTATCTTAAGGTAGCATTTTAGAATATGGTCCGCGCGCGCGCGCGCGTGTGTGTGTGTGTGTGTGAGCAGCGTAAATAATACCAGAGACTTTCAGCCTAAAATTACCGTGTACAATGAGAATGTTTCGTAATATTTGATTTTCTCTAAAATAACGATTTTGATTAAAATACCACATGTTTAATATATTAAATAACAAAAAAAAAAAAAAAAAATGTGTATCTTTAATTTTCTGAGAATAACATTTGAAGTCCTCTTCATTCTGGATGACTTTGCATAACTGGTACACTGTAAGAGAAAGACAATATTTACTCCACAACAAAAGGAGATATCGTTCAAACACATCATTTACGTAATATAGATTTTTTTTTTGTGGAGTTAACCATTTCTGGAGATTCTTCTTGTTAATGGTTTTAAAGTCACCATTTAAGAGTTTCCCAAATGAAAAGTCGTTTTGCATTTTTTTCATCCTGGCCATGCAAACAGAAGAGAATTCCAGTTGCATTAGATAGCGACAACTTATAAAACATTTGATTATCGCTTTAGTTTAGTAGTTCCTTTCTAGTTACAAGGAACTAAGTAAAAGTCTGATGTGTTTCATTCCAATGACTTTCTCTACATCTCTGTAACAAATCATTGTCAATGTGTTATCTCTACTTAATGCTAATCGAGAAAAACATTAGCAGAAATGATTTTATTATTTATTTCTTTTAAGTAGAGGGGAAATACGCGAATACACTAGGCTAAACCGATAGTCGAATGTTTTAAAATGGAGTTGCTATGGGATTGAAATCCGATTATTTGTGTGACCAGGAGTTGACAAGTTGCCGTATGACAAAAGTATAAACATTTTAAAACTGAAACCAATAACTAGAAATATATCAAAAACGATCAACTCCATTATAAAAATGTATGCAACATAAATGGTATATTTTAAAGAAATCTACATTTTTGTGTAGTAACTTCTTGACTATCTCTTACACTTTATCAATTATGCAAAATTCAATCAGATTAAAGACGTCTTCAAAGGCTATTCCCAGAAATTTTAAGATAAACATTTCATTTAATCATCTAAATATCTGTAATATACAATATTTTAATCAAAATCGTTACAGATATTTTTGAGAAAATCAAAATTTTCGAATTTTTTTCCATATAAAGGGTAGTTGGGGATGGGGGAGTTGAGAATCTTCGTGTCGCATCCTTGGAAGATAGCGAACATCAGTGTCAAGTTTGGTATTTAACGGATTTTTCGTTTTTGAGCTTTTTTTGTATGTGCTCACAGATATACACACACACATACACACAGTGAGAGAGAGAGTCACGGAACTCTTTCTAAAACTTAATATTTTTAAATTCAAGAGGTCCTAAAGCATGTTATTTCCGGTGAAAGCTCGGTATCGAATTGTTGGGTGCATTACAATATCTTCTCTATATATTATGTACATAGTATATGTAGAGAAAGTAAAAATTATTTATGCTGATGTGTAAGTAAGTAGAACAATAAGATTTTATAAGAATAGTATGTTGCAAAATGGGTAGAAAAAGTCATGAGAATGGAACACACTGGTTGTTTTCGTCTATTTTGAGACATGGAACCTGCTAACAAACTGTATACAGCAATAAACAACATATACCGTCCATCTCGATTATTCATAATAAACGAAAATCCCTTCAACTTACCCCAACGGCCAACAATCGTATAAGCTTTTAAGCGGATGAAATGTCATGTTCTAACATGCAGGGCATACAATTCCCTCGAGGAGTTCATTACCATCATCACTGTGGGTAGGACCGTTAATCGTTTCGACGAGCATAGACAAGGTCAATTGCATATTGCAGTGCAGATGCTACTAGCATGTTTCCTTTGTCCATGCTGATATACGTATACACAGTAAGTTTGACGGTGCAAGTTTCTCTTGCCCTCTACCCACCTGTCTGCTACACTAACAACACTGTAGGCGACAGACATCAACTTGCACATACAAACTAATGAAAGGAGTGACTGTCTAACTTGGGCAAGATATTCCCATTGGACAACTAAAGCCGATGGAAGACAGATGCTATGTGTCACTCTCATAAAATAACACGAGGAGAAATTTTATTCGATGACGTTCGACTAATGAGTCTTTCTTCTTTGGTATTTCCTCATATTTCCAGAAAAAAAACAGCATTTTTCATTGTTAAAGTCGGAAACACGACATGTTCTATTCTTCCCCATTAATCAGGCTTAGGTGATAGAGGTATAAAGAGTGAGATGAGAATCTGCTAAAAATAAGCATGAAACAGCTCAAGATAATGAAGAACAGAAGAACTGGTGGGGTCAGCTAGAGGAAATCTTAAATAAAATAGGGATGGGAAACATATGGAGGAGGGAAGAAGAAAACGAAAAATCTGATGTGTTCCATTCACATGACTTTCTTTACATTGCTCTACGAATTATTGTTAAAAAGTATATTCTCTCTCTACTTTATGATAATTGAGAAATGAATTAGCAGAAATTGTCTTAATTACTTGCTTTCTTGTAAGTAGAAAGAAAATAAGGGAATATACAGGCTAAAACGATACTCAAATCCTTTGCTACCATGTGGTTGAAGTAGTTTGCCAGGAGTTTACAACTTCCCATGTGACAAAATTTTAAGTATTTTAAATCTGAAACAAATAACAAGAAATATCTCTGAAATGACTTATTACGCGAAAAAAACGTATATGGCATGAATTGTGTGTTTTAACATTATCTACATTTTTTGTAGGGTAAGGTTTTGCCTATCTCTTACGGTTTAGCAGTTACGCAAAATACACCAAAATTCATTCAAAATAAAGAGGTCTTTAGAGGGTATTCTCAGAAAATTCAAAATATGCATTTATTTGCTATATTTATATCTTTAATATATGGTATTTTAATCAAAATCGTTTGAGTCAATTTTGGAAAATCAAAAATTTCGAAAAATTCTTCCACGTAAAGGGTAGTTTGGGGAGGCAGAATTTTCTCAAGATCTTCGTGCTGGATCTCTGGAAGATGCCAAACTTAAATACCAAGTTTGGCACTTTGCCGACCTTTTTCTAATTTGTTTGTATACAGGGGACCCTAAAACGTGCATTTCTGGAGAAATCTCGATATCAAAGTTTTGGGTGGATTGCAATGCCTTCTCTATATACTATGTACATAGCACGTGTAGAGAAATTAAAAAGGATACGGTAGGCAGCGAAAAATAGGATAGAATAGGAAATCAAGGCTGAATTAGAAATAAAAATCACTTTATTTATACAGAACAATATAGAGAGAATGGGCAAGTATGTGAATATATGTCCTAAACATAGGAGCAATATTAATTTAATTTTTTTTTTTCACACAAGCAATGTGTAAGCCAGGAGTTGAATAGGCAGAGTCAGACTGAAAAATCTAACGACGATTTGAACGCCGGATCGCAGGTCTCTAGCTGGTCACTAACATGCGGCACGGCATTACATTTCTCAACTGACTGGCATGCTTCCCGCTGATCTCAAATTATTTTGATACGAAATACCCAATGGTGACTTATATTGTCATAAGTACTTTAAGGTGCATGGTAATGACGAGTATCTTTAAGACCCTGAGATCATTTGAACATCATTTCACCGATTTCATGCATCGCCCAATGGGACTTTAGGTTAAACTACAAAAAAAAAAAAATATATATATATATATATATAAAATAAGAACTACTTACTAAATGATCTCCTCATGTTTTGAGAGAATAATTTTTAATCATTCATTTTTACCTTAAATCAGCTGAATACAAAATAAATCGATATAACCTATACAGCATAACCTTAAATTACTGACCATATCCGCACATAATTCTGAAAGGTATTTCCAATTTAAAGAAATGGAAAATACATTTGTCTGTACCTGTATTTGAAGAATCCAGAATTACGATTCAGAGTTATATGTTCCAATCTAACTGAAAAACGGCATACCTTCACAATCTGATGTTCATAGTATTTATTATCGCTTTAATTGCTAGAGAGTAAATGCAAGCAATTATGCGAGTTTATACTGCAAAATAATGTGCACTAAATTCTCTTTATACTAGTAGTGTTCGAGAACGACCATTACATCGTACTTTAAAGTCCTAATGATAACAACTTACCTTAGTAATTTATCTATGCTATGTTTTTCACTAACTTTGCTAGGGAAAAAAAACAAGAGCTGTTTTTAAATCCAAAAAAAAAAAAAAAAAAAATCGAGCCACTCGATAGTCATTTCTCACTATCGTTTATCAAAAATATTCGATACTGCTATCACTAGTTTGTTGTATAAGCTTACTCCCAATCCTTAACTGTCATGTGAAAATTCATCACCCATTGGCTGCTGTCGTGGAATAGATAGCCGTGCGGTAAAATAGTTATTATTTAATACAGTAATACAGTAGTGGTATTAATTCTGGACAACTTTTTCAGTTATATTTGAGTGCTGCATCATCAGCATCATTCCTATCTGATAAATTATAGCCAGGAGGAGTCACCACAATACAGAAAACTAGAGCTAATTTGTTCCTTAATAGCTATTGCAGCCAAATTTTTAAAAACATATAATTTTATAAATATACTACATATTTGATATGGTATCCAATGTAAAATTGGAATCATTATTGACATACTTCATACAGGAGCTCAAAATTTTGGGATTTATAGTAATTTTTGGATTATGACATTTGAATGCCACAAACATCACCATGAACACCGTAATCTTAAAAATCCTGTAATTTTCCAACTTTGAGCCCCCTATTAATTTTGAGTAGCAATTCATTATATTTAATATTGAACGCTGAATAAAATAAAAATTCTATTTCAGAATTATATTTTTTTTATTTCATACGGTTTCCAATATAAAATATAATGAATTCTGATTCCCATATAATAGGGGGCTCAAAATTGAACAAATCTGATATTTTTAAGAATATGTAGTTCATGGTATTTAAGTGACATTATCTCAAAGTTAATAGATTTCTCCGAATTTTGAGAACCTCTATTATAATATATCAGCAATAACTCCTATTTTTTCATTAGACACCATATGAAATAAAAATTGATATCTAATATATTTCTAAAATAATATATTTTTCAAAGTTGAGTACAAGTAATCCTTAAGGGCCAAAATAACTCCATTTTAAGCTAAAATGATCAATGATGTATTATAATAATAATAATCAAAGCTGTATTAAAATACTTTAATGCCAACACGTTTAAATGAAAAAAGGGTCCTTTAAGCACAGTAAGTCCTAATTCCATTTTTGAGCATGTTTCAGTATTAAGAGTGTTCCATGAACCACAGTTTATATGTTATTAGTTTGAAATAATCAGGACAGCTTCAGGAATTAAAAATTGTGCCGCAGTGGTTAACATTTGAGTTCAGGTATTCATTGAGCCACAGTTAATAGCAGGATCAAGACGACTATGGTAAAACGGTTAAAATTATGATACAAAGAAAAACACGTTTGAAACAATAAGTAGAACTGTTGACAAATTCCCGTATGAGAATAAGTATTTTAAAATTGAAAAATAAAATAATAAGGAATACCTAAAATGATGAACTCCACGAAAAGAAATGTGTGTGACCTAAATTGTGTGTTTAAATGAAATCCACATTTTTTGTGTAGTAAGTCTTTGCCTATCTCTTACGTTTTATAATTATGTAAAATTCGGCAAACTTCATCCAGAATAAAGAGGTCTTTAGAGATTATGACAGAAAATTCAAAATATACATTTTATTCTTCATGTAAATTACTTTAACATAAGGTGTTTTAATCAAAATAGTTACAGCCATTTTTGATGAAATCAACATTTTCGAAAACATTTTCCATGTAAACGGTAGTTTTGGTTGGATGGATTTTCCTCAAAAACTTCCGTGTTGCCTTTTGGGGGGATAAATTTAAATACCACGTTTGTTATTTTACCGAATTTTCGTTTTCGAGTTATCGTGTTTTCAGACTAACGGAAACACTGACACTCGGACACACGATACATACATGGACCTTTTTCTAAAAACATTTTTACTTTCTCTGTGAGTACTATGTACTTAGTGTGTAGAGAAGGTATTGCATTGTACCCAAAAATTCGATACCGAGATTTCACCGGAAATACAGGTTTTGAGATCACCTGAGTCCAAAAAAATCATTTTTAGAAAAATGTCCGTGTGTGTGTGTCTATCTGTGTGTGTATGGTATGTGACTGTGTGTCTGTGGGCAGCATAGCTCAAAAACGAAAAGACCGTTAAATACCAAACTTGGTATTATCTTCCAAGGATGCGACCCGAAGATTTTCAAGAAAATCCCCCACCCCCAACTACCCTTCACATGGAAAAAGTTTCGAAAAAATTGATTTTCTAAAAAACGTCTGATTAAAATATCATATATTAAAGACATATACTTGACAGATTATATGTATATCTTGCATTTTCTGGGAAAAGCCTCTGAAGACTACTTTATTCTGGATGAATTTTACGGAATTTTGTGTAACTGGTAAACTGTGATAGACAAATAAAAACTTACCACACAAAAAATATAGAGCACATTAAAACACACAATGTATGTTATATATATTTTTTTCGTGGAGTTGATCGTTTTTTTAGATATTCCTTGTTTTTTTTTGTTTCACCCTTAAAAAATGTATACTTATATAAACTCATAAAGGAATTTGTCAACTCCTGTCCATACAAACAAAGGAACTTCAGTCACATAGCAACCATCTTTTGCTATCACTTTAACCTGATATTTCGCTTCTACTTACAGGGAAGCAAGTAATAAGACTATTTCTGCTAATTTTTTCTCACTTAGCATGAAGTAAATAGAAGCATAAAGTTTTTAACAAAAATTTGTTGCAGAGATGTAGAGAAAATCATATGAATGGATTACATCAGGGTTTTTTTGTTTTTGTTATACAGAGGATGCTAAAATATGCAGTGAAATATCGCTATGAAATTTTGGGGTGATGTACAATACCTTTTTTACCTACGTACCATTTATTATATAGGGAAAGTAAAAATGGTAATAAATCTCGGCTAAACGTCTTAATTTTATCGCAGTTAATTTTAACTGTATGTACTCTTCAGAGACACTATTCATAATATACTGTTGGGTGTATAATAAAGAAGATTAGTGACGTATTTATAGCTCCTAAATTATATTCCAGAAATGAGTTATAAATGAAATATCCAAGTTTGGCTTTATGCCAAGGCTTCCTGACTCTTTAATATTGTGTATAACTCATAGAGAAAGTTAAATTAACTTATGGCTTGCACTCTGTATCGTGGGAGGTAACCTATAAATGCTGTTGCTATAACTACAAATAAAATTACTACACCAACCATTCATTTATAATAAAATTTATATGAGCCGTAATATATTCCTCATCCAATATGTAAATAAATACAAACAAAAAATATTGAAGCACCATTTGCATGTTTTGTGTTAATTGTAAACCTTTTAAAATATCTTGCAATTCCTTTACTCTCATAATGTATTTTAAGTTTTTAAATTCTGTTACCATAATCATTCTATTGTTTGTTACTTTCTGTATACGTACAATATATATAGTGTATAGAGTAGGTATTGTTGTGCACCGAGATTTCACCGGAAATACATATTTTGGGTCTCCCTGAATCCAATAAAAGATCCGTGTGTGTGTGTGTGTGTGTGTGTGTGTGTGTGTGTGTGTGTGTGTGTGTGTGTGTGTGTGCAAACTTTGGTATTTTACTAGGATGCTACACGAAAATTTTAAAAAAAAATCCCCCACCCCAAACTATACTTTACATGAAAAAAATTTCGAAAATGTTGATTTTCTCAAAAATGGCTCTAACGATTTTGATTAAGATTTCCTATATTAAAGATATTTACACGCCAAATAAAATGTATATCTTGAACTCTGTGGGAATAACCTCTAAAGACCTCTTTTTTCTGGGTGATTTTTATTGAATTTTGCATAACTGGTAAACCATAAGAGATAGACAAAAACTTACTAAACAAAAAATGTAGATTACGATAAAACACACAATTATGTCATATACATTTTTTTTGTTCTGGAGTTGGCCGTTTTCGAGATATTCTTGTAATTCATTTCATTAAATAGTTATAAGAATAAGATTATTAACAATAATTTATTAGAGATGTAGAGAAAGTCATGTGAATGGAGCACATCAGATTTTTATTATAGTACAGGTGGTATATAAACTCCTGGCGGGTTTTAAACCAATCAGAGCAGTGTGTGGTTGGTCAAAGATATATTTCATATTACAATGTACTCAGTGCCATGGAATTACACATGACATTGCTCACTAATTATTTTATTTTATTTTTTTTTTAGGTTGGTAACACAGTTGACATTTGTGGTTATGGTTTGACAGTGCAGTGCTTTCAGTTCAGTTGCGCGGAGCGTTAGATGTTATTCATTCAGTAGAAATTTTTATGAAATTAAACTCAGTTTATACCGAACCTTCTTCAAGGCATTATCTAACCACAGTAACACAGTTTTGAAGGGAGCGCGATTTTTGGAATGTCTCGGGTATTCCCGTTAAACAGCTATAGCTCTTGCTTCCCATAAAGATGTCTGATTTGATGTAAGCCAATTTTGCGCGCAACTGAACTGGAAGTAGTGCATGTTAGACCATAGTCTTAGCTGTCAACCGTGTTGTCATCGTCTACTATCATCTGAAACGCTACTCAACATGACTTATAACATACCTTTGACCAAGCACGCAACATTCTGGTTGGTTTAAAACCCATCGTAGATAGAGAAACTATTGCATTCTACACAAAAATTCGATACGGATATTTCACCGGGAATACACATTTTAGACTAGCTATTCTGAATGAAAAAAAAACAGAAAAACGTACGTGCTCGCGTGTGTGTGTCCGTGTGTCTGTAACTCAAAAACGAAAAGGCATTTAAATACAAAACTTGATATTTAATTTAGTATCTCCCAAAGCTGCAACAAGAAGGTTTTGAGGAAATTTCTCCTACTCTGAGCTACCCTTCAAATGGAAAAAGTTTTGAAGTTTTTTATTTTCTAAAAAATGGCACTAACGATTTTGATTAAAATGATATATATCAAAAATATTTGAATGATAAATAAATAAATATATCTTGAATTTTCTAGCAATACCCTCTGAAGACCGTTTCATTATTCTGTATGACTTTTGCATAATTAGCAAGCCATAAGAGATAGAGAGACAGACAGACAGACAGACAGACAGATAGACAGAGACAGAAAAAGAGACAGGCAGACAGAAAAAAACCTGATATCCCAAAATGTAGCTCTCGTTAAAACACACATTCTTTGTCATATTCCTTATGTTTGTAGTGTTGACCATTGTTATTGCTTTCAATCGTAAAATACCATATGGGAATTTGTCAGTTCCTTGTCATACAAAGAAACGAATTTCTATATCATAACAATCAGCTTTTAAAAGATTTTACTCACTTTAGCTTAGTGTATTCCCTAATTTATCTTCTTCTTACAAGGAAGCAAGTAATACGAGTATTTTCGTTAATGTTTATCTTGGTTAGCCTGAGGTAGATAGAAGAATAGACCTTTTTTACAATAATGTAGAGAAAGTCATGTGAATGAAGCATTCGTATTTTTTAATTTGTATATTGGGTGCACAAAGTAAGGTGAATCGCATATACGTCTGCGGCACATATTCGTGAGGTTCCAGGAACCACAAGCAGAGACCGCCCACTCTGATTCCGAGTATTTTTGTTGTTTCCCGGGTCGGTAGGTAATCACTAGCATGGTTCATTTTGTACCACGACTTTCCTATCCGTTATTCCTTACAACCATCACTTCCTTGTGTTCAGTTTTAGGTTTGTTTAACGAGGCGACAGTTCGGCGGATTGCGGCTGAGTGATGGCTGTGCCTTCTGTGGACGACTCTTCGTGGCGTCATTGCGGGACAAATAGTAGGGACCCCACTCGAGAGATCGGGGGATCCCTGGTAGACCGGGCCTTCTGGGAGCTGCCGGAACGGAATGAGATACAGTCAAGGACTTGGAAACTTTCCCGGTGCTGGTTATTAAAGTTTTTTTTTCTAGGGACGTCAGCCAGGTAAGTGATGGATTAATTTTCAAGCTTTCAACGACGTACTCTGTCGCCATCATCAAAGAACCGGAGAGAAGTTGATCTGGCGGTGGTATTTATACTTGGAGGACAAGGCTGAAGGTCCGCCTCGGGCGCTGTCATTGGTCGGCAATAGCCTATGAGGGTTGAGGAGGATGGGGCAAGTGGTTATGAATTATAGTTTTGCTTATTTGCAGACCTTCGGCTTTGTTAAAATTATTTTTGTTTGCTTTTATGTAAATTGCTTCTTTTATCAGTCTGTCATAATATCCGGTAGATTTTTCCATTATTTTGGTGGATGAAAATTGATCTTATGGCTAGTATCGTAAGTAAGTTGTGCCGCCCCAGATATTTCTGGTTAGCCTAGCCTGATGCTGCGTTGGTGGTCTTTGATGCGCTCTTCCACAGTCCTCCCCGTCTGGCCGATGTCAATTTTTCCACATTCGCAAGGGACTTTGTGAATATCGGCAGTGCGGAGGCCCAGATTGTCTTTTGGCCAGATGTTTGATTTTGGCAGGGGACATAAAGACTCTTCTGATGCTGCGGTTAGACAGTATTCTTGCTATTTAGTGGGACATGAATGGAATAATAGTTGTAGCTAAGCTTTCCTTTTTCTCTGCATTGGCGTTTGGTTTGTGGTGGAGTTTCCTCAACACTTTGACGATATCTCAGATGGTATACTGGTTCTGGCTAAAGACTTTGCGTAGGTGCTGGATTTCTTCTGGAAGGTTATGTTTATCACAGTTATTGCTCGGTGTAGAAGTATTTTCGTTAATGTTTATCTTGGTTAGCCAGAGGTAGATAGAAGAATAGACTTTTTTACAATAATGTAGAGAAAGTCATGTGAATGAAGCAATCGTATTTTTAAATTTGTATATTGGGTGCACCAAGTAAGGTGAATCGCAGATACGTCTGCGCACATATTCGTGAGGTTCCAGGAACCACAAGCAGAGACCGCCCACTCTGATTCTGAGTGTTTTTGTTGTTTTCCCGGGTCGGTAGGTAATCACTAGCATGGTTCATTTTGTACGACCCATTTTTACTTTTTCTTACACGTATGTACAACGCACATATTGCAAGAAAAGGTATTGTATTCCATCCAAAAATTCGATGTCGAAATAAATGTTTTGAAATCCTCTGAGTCCAAAAAAAGCAGCTTTAGAAAACAGTCCGTGTGTGTCTGCGGATAACATAGCTCAAAAACTAAAAGACCGTTAAATATCAAACTTAGCATTTTCCAAGTATGCAACATGAAGATTTCAAGAAAATTCCCCTATCAGAAACTACCATTTACGAAGAAAGTTTCTTGAAACTATTATTCTTCTCAAAAATGGCTATAACAATTTTGATAAAATACCATATATTAAAGACATTAAAATTAAACATCTATATTTTGAACTTTCTGGGAACAGCTTCTAAAGACTTCATTTTTTTGGATAAGTTTTGCAGAATTTTGCTTAGCTATTAAACCGTAATAGATAGACAAAAACATACTATAGAAAAACTATACATCTCAATAAAAACATAGTTTATGCCATATACCTTTTTCAAATAGCGTTAACCGTTTATGAGATATTCCTTGTTATTGGTTTCAATTTTAATCTACTTCAACTTGTCTCAAACGGCAACTGACGTTTCGTTTCATCTATCTTATTTTACTACAGGCCATGCAAAGCGAACAAGGTTCAAATGTATCACATAGCACTACTTTAAAAATATTTGACTATAGATTTAGCCTAGTGTATTCCGTTATGTACCATCTACTTACAAGGGAACAAGTAATAAATCCATCTGTTAACATTTAGCTTGATTAGCATTGTCTTTATTTCATTAATTTGCTACAAGAAGATTAACGCTTAACGAGTTTTGTGCAAAGATTTACTTGCACAAGAAACCTCATCTCTGCCGTGGGAAATCCATCCTTTTTTTTTTTTTTAATGAAACCCAAGTTTCGCAGCCGTACAACATTGTGGTGATTGCCATAACTCTATAGAATTAATTTTATTTTACTTTCTTGTCTTATTTTGGGTTTAAAGGTGTTCTGTAAAGTTTTGCAACCTAACTGAAGTTTATTTATTTTAGAATCAATATCCATTTGTACTTTAAAACTATTGCCATATTCTAAACATTTAAATTTTGATACTTATTTTAAAGAGCTCGATGCTCAGAACTATGTATTTTGATTGCACTGGATATTTTTCTTTTAAAACCATAATCTTTGTTTCTGTTATTTGTATCCAATAATTATATATTAAACTATGTATTTAACTCATAGAAGAATTTCTGTAAATCATCTGCACTTTTCTATACTATTTTCAGATCATCCACAAACAACAGATTATTTATACATGTTTTACTATCGTATCTTATCCCTGGATTTACTAAAACGGACTATATAGCTTTTACTACTTGTGGCACCGCAGGCGATGACATTGGTGATAAATGGAATGAAGATGGAGCACCGGTAGAATGTGATAGGGGAGGAACCGGAGAACCCGGAGAAAACCCGCCCCTTCACCGCTTTGTCCACCACAAATCTCAAATGCGGTCGCTTGGGATCGAACCCAAGTCAGTAGATACGTACAATTGGTATAGATATATAAGGAGGATACTCGCGCAATGCGATCTACATAGATCTATTGCAACCACCCCCCTCGGAGAAAGGGATGAAGTAAAGAAGCCACAGAAGGCTATAGTCCACAAGCAAACACGCCACATAGACCTGCTAACTCAAATATCTAACAACTTTCTTACTCCAGGCTCAAACATCTAGCAGTCTTCCTATGTCAGCCTAGAGGGGGCAATGAACGACCCGTCGACCTAGCAGCCTTCTAATGTTGACGAGAGAATTCTTAAGTTTGAGTAGCGTCCGGGCCATCTTTCGAGTATTGACATTTATCACGAAACCTAGAAACATACCTGAAAAATCAGAAGGATGCGGAATGAAAGAGAATGCTGGAAAGGAAACCAAGGTAGACGAGAAACATACCTAAAAGACAACCACAGTCCTAAAACTAGGCGCCAAATGCACAGGTGTATACTTCACCCAGAATCGCTGCATGTGCGTCAACGACAATGCTTTCCTTCGTTAATAGCTTATTATTGCAGGTGTGCGTAATGATAACAAAGCGCGAGCTGTCGGTTTACACCAGTGCTCTGTATTGTTACATCTCGGTAACATGATCACAATTGTGTGTAATATATAGGTACGATAATGACCTCTATTTCTAGAAATGCCTTGACACGTCATCGAGAGGTACATAAGCGGAGCTGACAGGCTCGTACAGAGAGAGTTCTAAGAGTGAAGTTCAATTAGAGACAGCAGTCAACTGACTAAAGCAGGCATGACAAAATTAAGGAACAGAGGAGAAGGCACCGTATGTTATTCCACTTCGTGTGAAGCATTCGCGCATTCTGCTCTGCGATGTAATGGGATGTTTGTAAGTACAAAGTCTTCCTCATCTACATCAAATGTTCTTGATGACTTGAGAAAAGAAAATGATGACTTCCCAATTGAGAAAAGTATAGAGAAGTATCAGAAAATGTAAACAAATGACAAGGAATTCTCGAAAATATGTGACTACAAAATAGGTGACTACCCATAGAAATATCTTTGCAATACTGCACGTATTCACCATAATAATGCATAATTAGAATTTGGCGACCGCCCAGATAATAATTATATTTTAATCAAAATCGTTAGTAATTTTTAAGAAAGTAAAAGATTTCCAAAAATTCCCATGTAAAGGGCATATTTAAGCGAGAGGATTTTTTTAAAAATCTGCGTATCATCCTTGAAAGATGCTGATCTTATATACTTAATTGGCATTTGAACGATTTTTTATTTTTGAATTATACTGTTCACCAAACGTCACTGTACATATGTTTGACAGTATGTCTGACTCACCACACTTCCCCTTCTTGACTGAGGTTTGGTTTGATGTCAGTACCTCGAGAGTTATCTTTAAATGTGCCTGGTCGACCATATGTGAGATTTGTGGTGGACAAAGTGCCGCAGAAGCGGGTTTCCTCCGGGCTCTGCGGTTTTCCCACCATCGCATTCCACCGGTGCTCCAACTTCATTCCATATATCACTAAGGTCATCGACTGCTGTGCCATATGTAGTAAAAGCGGGCGTTAAACATTATCAAAGAATTGAGGCGACGAGAGATAAACTGGCGCTACAGCATTACAATAAAGACATTTATTATAATCAGAATCACAAGTAATAAACAGATTTATAGAGACATAAAACTTATGTGAGTTATCTTTTATTCTAGAAAATAAAGTTAAGCCCGCTTGGGTAGTGTGGTGGTAGCGTGTGTGTTTCACATTCAAAAGGTCGTAAGTTCGAATCACGCTTAAGGTGACTTGCCCAGATAAGTTTTTTTCGGGGTTTTCCCTTATCCTGAGAAGACGAATGTCAAGTAACTTTAAGGTCCATGGACCCCGAGAGCATTTGAGCATCATTTCACCAATGTCATTCATCGTTCAATATGACCAACCAGGTTAAAGGACGTTAAGCCACACTAAAAAAAAAAAATGAAGTTATTTTAGAGTAAGACTTAAATTACGTTCCTGTTACTATTGTTGCATTTGCGACCGCTTGTTTATATAACCAAAATGGCAGTCTCTCTCCTCTGTAATTTTCTGCACGTTCTTTTTCCGCACCTTGTATTATACACTTACATTGAAACGAACTTGGCAATCTAGGCGTTTCTTTTCAGTAACTTCTAACCTTTCCGTTTTTATTTCTCTTATCTGTGTGGGAAAGTTAAATGCAACGTCAGCCATCCAGAGATTATTACTTTTGATAATGCAAGTAAAGTAAATGAAATAAACAGTGAAGTAGAATGAAAGAGTTCTCTCGAAGCTGGTGTTACAAAGAGCAAGCAAGATTTTTTATGCATGTGCGCAATGCAGTTGCGACTGCTAAGAAATCATTTGGTGTACTAATTCCTCAAATACCATTGTGTTTTATGAGACGTATTTTAAGATATCGTTATTAATAGATTAGTAATTTTACTTTCTCTATATGCACTATGTACATAGTGTATAGAGAAGGTATTGTAATGCACCCAAAAATTCGATACCGAGATTTTACCGGAAATAAATGTTTTGAGAATCCCTAAATCCAAAAATTGCATTTTTAGAAAAATGTCCGTGTGTGTGTCTGTCAGTCCTTCTGTATAAGTGTGTGTCTCTGTGTATGTGTGTGTCTATGGGCAGCAAGCTCAAAAACGAAAAGACAGTTTTACACCAAACCTGGTATTTAAGTTTGATATCTTCCAAGGATGCGACACGAAGATTTTCAAGAAAATCTCCCCACACTCAACTACCCTCTACATGGAAAATTATTCGAAAATTTGGATTTATTTAAAAATGACTCTAACAATTTTCATTAAAATAGCGTATATTAAAGATATTTTTCTCACAAATAAAATGTATATCTTGAATTCTCTGGGAATAGCCTCTGAAGACTACTTTATTCTGGATCAATTTTACGGAATTTTGCATAACTGCTAAACCTTAAGAGATAAACAGAAACTTACCACACAAAAAATGTAGAGTACGCTAAAGCACACAAATAATGTTATATACATTTTTTTCTTGGAGTTGATCGTTTTTAGGTAAGATAGTTAAAAAGCTGATGTGTTCCATTCACGTTATTATCTTTACATCTCTGTAAGAAAGTATTGTTCAAAATGTATTATTCTGTCTAATTCATATTAATCGAGATAGACATTAGAAAAAAATGTCTTATTATTGCTTCCTTGTAAGTATAAGGAAAATAAGGTAATAAACTAGGCCAAAGCAATAACAAAATCTTTTAAAAGCTGGTCGCCATGTGATTGAAATTCCTTCGTTCTTATGGCCAGGAGTTAGTAAATTCGAGTATGGGAAAAGTATAAGTATATAAAGCTGAAACCAATAATATGGAATATCTCAGAAACCATCAACTCAAAATGTAAATCACATAAACTATGTGTTGTAACGGAATTTCAATTGTTTCACATAGCGACCTGCTTTTAAAGAACGAGAGTATCGCTTTAGCCTGTACATTTTGTTTTCTCCCTTCTACTTACTAGGAAGCAAATAATAAAACTAAATCTGCTTATGTTTATCCTGATTAGCATGATTTAAATAGAATAATAATGTTGAAGAGTTTCAAGAAAATCCCCTTAACACCGTTACATGGAAAAATAGTCAAATAATTGATTTTCTCAAAACTGGCTCTAATAATTTTGATTAAAATGTCGTATTTTAAAAATAGTTACATGACAAATAGAATGTATATCTTGAATTTTCAGTGGATAGTCTCTGAAGACACCATTATTCTGGTTGAATTATGCTGAAATTTGCATAACTGGTAAACTGAATAGACAAAACCTCCCAAATAAAATACGTAGAGCTTGCTAAAACATACATTTTATGTTATATATATTTTTTTCGTGTAGTAGATTGTTTTTGAAATATTCCTTTTTATTGGTTTAGCTTTAAAATACTTATACTTTCCTCGTACGGAAATATGTCAAGTGCTGTCCATAAAAACAAAGGAGTTTCAATCACATGGCAACCAGCTTTTTACTATCACTTTAGCCTATGGTACTTTATTATTTTACTACTTACATAATCAAGTAATAAGAACATTTCTGCTAATTTTTTATCCATTAGCATGAAGTAGGTAGAGAGAAGAATTAGCTTTTAACAGTCACTTGTTGCACATATGTAGAGAAAGTCATGTGAAATGAACACTCTGATTTTTTAAAATATATCGTTACTGCTGTATTTCAGAAAATAAAAAAAACAACAACAATTTTACCAAGCAAGGAGTAGTGAAGGAATTGTTATGAAAAGCTTCTTGGAGCACAGTGAAATTAAATACCGTATTTTCGTTTTTGAGTTATAATTTTCATAGACACACGGAAGCACTGAAAAAAACGCGCGCGCGGGAATCACATATCCAATTTTTTCCTGATATCCAATACCTTACTAACAGCAGAGGAAGCAGTATACAAAAATCTGATGTGCTCCATTCATATGATTTTCTCTACATCTCTGCAACAAATTATTGTTAAAAAGCTAATGCTTCTATTTACTTCATTCTAATCGAGAAAAAATTAGCAGAAATAGTCCTATTACTTGCTTCCTTGTAACTAGAAGCGAAATAATGGAGTACCATAGGTTAAAGTGATAGTCAAAAGCTGGTTACTGTGTGACTGAAGTTCTTTTGTTTGTATGGACACGAGTTGACACATTCCTGTATGAGAAAAGTAAGTTTTTCAAAGTTGAAATCAAAAACAAGGTATATCTAAAAACGATCAACTCCACGATAAAATGTATATAACATGAATTGTGTGCTTTAGCGTACTCTACAATTTTTGTATGCTAAGTTTTTGTCTATCTCTTAAGGTTTGGCTGTTGCGCAAAATTCCGTAATATTGATCCAGAATAAAGTAATCTTCAGAGGCTATTCCCAGAGAAAAGATATACACTTTATTTGTCAGGTAAATATCTTTAATATACGCTATTTCAATCAAAAAATCGTTAGAGCCATTTTTGAAAAAAATCAAAATTTTTGAAAAAATTTCCACCTAAGGAGCAGTTGGGAGTGGGAGGATTTTCTTGAAAATCTTCGTGTTTTTGGTATTTAATGTTTTTTTCATGTTTAAGCTATGCTGGCTACAGACACACACACGGATCTTTTTCCAGAAATGGTTGTTTGGGATTCAGGGGGACCCAAAACTTGTATTTCCGGCGTAATCTCGGTATCGAATTTTTGGGTGCATTACAATACCTTCTCTATACATTAGGTACATAGTACGTGTACTAACTATTATTGTAACTTCAACGGCATGACCTATTCAAGTTGAATGTATGCTATGTGGCAGAGATAATGCGAAGGAAGTGAATTAATTCATAACATACACCATGCAAAGCATAATTTTAAAAGCCCGTTAAGACAACGAAATATTGTTTTAATCCTTCATTCCAGGAAAATCTTCGAAACCACAAAGATACGCAGCTGATACTCTGCGGAAGGTGACCAAAAGCGATCTCCAGAAATGTTTCGAAAAGTACGGAAGCTGGGAGAAATGTGTCACTGCCTTAGGGGCTTGCTCTGAAGGTTGTGAAGTATAGATGGTTTCATTTCCTCTCTAATAAAAAGCTTCTACACATGTTCGAGCTTTTTATGCTACTTGTATAACAACTTCGTAGTTAGAAATTTTTTTTTAAACGAAGCTGAAATCCCGTAAAAAATATTGTCTCTTCAGATTTATTCGGTCTTTAGCGCCAGTGGGTTTGAATGCATGACATCATTAATTCAGCGTGACGGTTGGAATTGAACCTTAGACAGTATGCATTGCCGACTTTGTGAAAAGGTTGGTGTCCTGGACCGTACAGAACAGTTTTTCACAAATAAATTTCGTGCGTTCTTTTCACTGAGTTGTAAGCAACCAACGATCCTAAAATTTGCATAATTGAGTGCTACTCCTGGACGAATACTTTACCTATCAGCATAATTGTTGCGAATGAGAGTTTACTAGACACAAGTGAATGTTCCAAATGCAAATATTGGAAACTGAGATACAAGCCCCATTTTATTAAGGTGACCTCAGCAAGAGGCAATGATAAACTCGCTAACAAGTATTGAACACCCTATTATTCTATGCAACATATTTTTACTTTCTCTGCATGTACTATGTACATAATGTATAGAGAAGATATTGTATTGCACCCAAAAATTCGATACCGAAATTTCATCGGAAATACATGTTTTGAAACATCTGAATCCCCAAAAAAAAGCATTTTTAGAAAAATGTCCGTGTGTGTATGTTTGTATTTGTGGGCAGCATAGCCCAAAAAAGAAAAGTCGATTAAATACCAAACTTGGCATTTAAGTTGAGCATCTTCCGAGAATTAAAGAAAATCCTCCCACGTCAAACTACTCTTTACATTCAACATTTTTAGAAAATGTTGGTTTTCTCACAAATGGCTCTAACGGCTTTGATTAAAATACCTCATGTTTAAAGCAGCCTTATGACAAAAGAAATGCATATCTTGAATGTTTTGGGAACAGTCTCTGAAGACCTCTTCATTTTGGCTGACTTTTGTATAACTGGCAAACCGTAAGAGATATACTAAAACTTACTACACAAAAAATGTAAACCTCATTAAAATACACAAGTTCTGATGTACATATTTTTTGTGGACTTAACAGTTTAGGAAGTAATCCGGATTATAGGTTTCAACTTTAGCCACATAAACTTTTCATAAACGGGGAGACAGCTTTCTTCTCGTTTCTCGTTTGTTTACTCCTTAGGGAAAAGATTGGAATTTCAGTTGTTGCACTAGCAACCGGCTTTTCAAGAACGGTACTACCGTTTTATCTGTGCATTTGCTTATTTCCCTACAACTTACAATGAGCTAGCAATAAGACCAATTCTGCTTATGTTTATTTCTTTAGCTTGATTTAGATAACAGATTAATCTTTTGAATAAATGGTTTGTTTGCCGAACAGCAAGAGGACATCATGTCAATGGAACACATTAGATTTTTTCCCTTCTATTTACAAGAACCAAGTAATAAGGACAATTTCTGTTACCATTTATCTCGATTAGTATGTTGTAGATAGAAGCATATGTTTTTAATAATAATTTGTTACAGAAATGTAGAGAAAGACATCTGCGTGGAACACGTCATATTTTTACAATATTATAAGCAACTAATCTCGTAATTCTTATCAAAGTCCTGGATTGACACTATAAATTTAAAATCTAAAATTTATAATGTAATATTATTATATTGAAACAGATATAAAACCATTTTACTGCTAACTTTAAGAGTTGTAGTGTATATTTTGATTCATCAATGCAAGGAATCATCTATAAAATATTTAAAACATAAATGAATATTATAGTCACATTGGAGCTGCGGACAGTTCGACTCTGTGACTTAATATGGCGATACACTGAGTACAGAACTGAATTATTTATTCGGCGGCAGTTTTGGGAACGTATTGAGGAGTATCGCATATACAGAGGCCCAGAACCCCCTCCCATATTCCAACCATTCACTTTTGTGATTGAAAACCCGTGCGGATATGCCTTGAACAATGTAATGTAGTGTCCCACCCCTCCCAAAATGCTTGGACTGTTCCACTGACCTTAAGGTGTGCAGTTCTGTCTATGGTTTCAAAATTTTATTAATCAAAATCCTAGGAGTTTGGGCTATACTTGGTCCACGGATGAAGCACGAGTGGCCACATAAACTCTCAAAACGCGTATTTGGGCGCAAACAAATCCTTATGTCCTTCAAGCAGAACCTCTACATGCACAGAAAATTTGAGTGTGCTGCGCAGTGTATCGTAGGCCTAATACAGGCCCTATTTTTCAGGAGAATACGTAAACACTGAAGAATGCATTAGAATATTCACTGACAGTTAACTGATGATGAACTGAGACACGGATATCTCCAACAAGATGCCGTAACATATCATCCGTCACGTGCAAGCATGAGGGAAATCGAAAGCTTTCTTTAAAGATCGAATCATCTGAAACATTTTTTGGCCACCAATATCTCCTGGCCTAACACCACCCGACTACTTCCTGTGGGGATGTTTGAAGGGAAACGTACACACCAACAGAACCACGTACAATTGCAGCGTTGAAGGATACTGTACGTCAAGAGATTGAAGCGTTACCAAGGAGCAGACTATTCCAGCATTTGGAGCAACGTGTACACACAGGTTTGGATGTGGGAGCGGACCATTTTCATCATCGTATATGACAGTTTATAGTTCAAAGTATATGTTTATAAATGTTCATCACAAAACTCATATAAATGGCCAAAATTTAGGCAGAGGTTTGAGGCCCCTAGCGAGAGAATTCACAATAGTATCGGCCATTGCTCTAATTGTTAAGGTTCCCTTTGGTTTGTGGATAGCAAAAGCAGAAAACATACGACTTGATCTCGTAGTTTCAAGCATTCTCTCGTCAGTTCCATCTGTCTGAAAACTTCTTAACCCCATTGTGATATCTTCCGGAAAAACTAGACGAAGTTATCCTCTTGAAAATATTTCATAGCTATAGATAATTATATCACCATTAATTTTTGTGTAAATTTTATATTTTTCCCTTAATTGCATACTACTGGAGTATATAAAGTGTTCAATTATTTATGTACTTTTCAATGTAATATATTCGATGAGATGATGTATAGATTTTCTGATCTTTATTTAAAATGGCTGTATTGGACACTCCTAAGGCAGGATGTTAAACATAAAGGAAAGATATAAATTGTGAGTTCCTTTTGTGACTGATTTTCACTACAATGGACGGGAAAACCAATTCATCTGCTTTTCATGAATTCTAAGTATTGTTTCCAGGAAACGCAGCATATTAGATTTGTTTCTTTTAAACAGAGAATAAAAAATTCTCTAATTACTTTCTATACACGTACAATGTATATATAGTGTATAGAGAAGGTATTGTATTCTACCCAAACATTCGATACCGAGACTTCACCTGAAATAGTAGTTTTAGAGCCCCCTATGTATAAAATAGCATTTTTAGAAACATGTCCGTGTGTGTCAGTGTGTAAGTGTGTCCGTGTATCTGCTAACACGATAACTCAAAAACGAAAAGTCCGAAAAAAACCAAACTTGATATATAGGTTTGATATGTTCTAAGGATGCGACACAAAGATTTTGAGGGAAATCCCCCCACCCAAAACTACTCTTTAAATGGAAACTTTTGGAAAATTTTATTTTCTCAAAAATGGGTCTAAATATTTTTATTTAAATACCAAAAATTATAGATATTTACACAACAAATAAAACATATATTTTGACATTTTGGGAATAGGCTCTGAAGACCTCTTCTCTGGATGGACTTTGCATAACTGGTAAACCGTAATAGATAGACAAACCTATTAAACATAAAATGCAGAGCTCCTTAAAACACACAATTTATGTTATATACCTTTTTTCGTGGAGTTGATCGTTTTTGAGATATCCCTTGATGCTGGTTTCAGCTTTGAAATAGTTATACTTTTCTCATACAGAATTTGTCAACTCCTGCGCATACAAACAAAGGAACTTCAGTCTCATAGAAGCCACTTTTGATTATCACTTTAGCCTATGGTACTCCCTTATTTCCCTTTTACTTACAATGAAGCAGGGTATACTGTTCATCCTGTACCTGCTCCTCTTTCAACAGTTCTTCTAATAATTAATAGAATAATAGATTTGTGGGATAAAGAGGTATTAAATTATTAATAATTTTAATATGACATATTAATGTTATTTTTTAACTAACTTCTTTAATAAGACTGTTTCTGCTAATTTTTTCTCGAATAGCATGAAGTGAATAGAAGCATAAGCTTTTCAACAATCACTTGTTGCAGAGATGTAGAGAAAGTCGTGTGAATGGATCACATCAGCGTTTTCCCTTAATTGCATACTACTAAGGTAAATAAAGTGTTCAATTGTGTATTTTCTTCTTAATATAATATGTTCTATGGGAATATGTATCAATTTTATTTTTTTTTATTTAAAAATAGCTGTATTGGAACTAAATCTAAGGCAGGATATCCAACTTAAAGGAAAATGATAAATTGTAAGCTCCTTTTGTGATCGATGCTCACTACAATGGTCGGGAAATCCAAGTCACCTACTTTACATGAATTCAAGTTTTGTTGCCTGGAAGCACAATATATCAAGTACTTTCTTTTAAACAGAAAATCAAATATTCTCCAATTTCTATTTTCTCTGGCACGAATGTACAATGTACATAGTAGATAGAGAAGATATTGTATTCCACCAAAAATTTCGATACCAAAAGGTCGCGAGAAATACAGGTTTTGAGGTCTCCTGAATCCATAAAGCATTTTTATAAAAGTAAATGTGTGTGTGTGTGTGTGTGTGTGTGCGTGTGTGTCTGTGGCCAGATAAATCAAAAACTAAAAGTCCGTTAAATACCAAGCTTGGTATTTAAGATTTGTATCTCCCAATGATACGACCAATATTTTCAAGAAAACTCCCAGCCTAACTACCCTGTTTATGAAAACATTTCAAAATATTTATTTTATTAAAAAGTGACCCCAAAGATTTTGATAAATACGTCGTATATTAAAGATAAAAATGTATATCATTAATTTTCTCGGAATGGACCGCTGAAATTGTTTTCATTCCAAATGACATTCGTATAACTGGCAAACCGTAACAGATAACATGCTACACAAAAGAATATAGATCTCACACAGAGTTTGTTGTGAAGCTAACCATTTAAGAGAAATGCCTTACTATTGGTTTTAAAACTGCAATTCTTTGATTTTTCTCAAACGAGAAGAGGTTATTCACTTTTTTCATCCAGGTCATATAAAATAGTGTATAGAGAAGGTATTTTATTACATCCAAAATTTAGATACCAAGATTTCACCCGCAATACATGTTTTGGGTCACTCTGAATAAAAAAAGGCATTTTTGGAAAAAGATCTGTGTCTGCGTGTGTGTATCTGTGTGTGTGTGTATCTGTGTGTGTGTCTTTCTGTTAACAGCATAACTCAAAAACGAAAAAAAAGTCAAATACCAAACCTGGTATTTCAGATTTTCAAGAAAATTCCCCCTCCATTCCAACTATCCTTTACATGGAACTATTTTCGAAAATTTTGATTTTCTGAAAAATGGCTCTATCGATTTTCATTAAAATATCGCATATTAAAGATATCTAGCTGACAAATAATAAGTATATCTTGAACTTTCTGGGAATTGCCTCTGTAGACTACTTTATTCTGGATGAATTTTACGGAATTTTGCATTACTATTAAACCGTAAGAAATAGACAAAGCGTACTACACAGAGAATGTGGAGCACATTAAAACACGCAATTTACGTTATATAACTTTTTCTCTGGAGTTGGTATCTTTTGAGATATTCGTTGTTTTTGGTTTCAGCTTTAAAAAACTTACTTTTCTCATACAGGAATTTGTTAACAAGTGTACATAAAAACAAAGGAACTTCAGTCCCATAGCATCACTTTAATCTATGGAACTCCCTTATTTAATTTTTACTTACTAGGAAGCAAGTTATATGAATATTTCTGTTATTTTTTTCTCAATTAGCATGAAGTAAGTAGAGCATCAGATTTTTAACAATAATTTGTTGCAGAGATGTAGAGAAAATCATGTGAATGGAACACACAAAGTTTTTTAAAGTAAATTCTGCTCCAACGCGTATGAGTTATTGCCAAATGTTTCATGGTGTATATTTTTCTAGCTAATATTATACTAATATTATAATTCTGGGATATCGGTATTATTCCACTATGTAAGACAGTTTCAGATTTACTTAATAATTTGTGCTTAACTAGTATTATAATTCTGGGATATCGGTATTATTCCACTATGTAAGACAGTTTCAGATTTACTTAATAATTTGTGCTTAACTAGTATTATAATTCTGGGATATCGGTATTATTCCATTATGTAAGACAGTTTCAGATTTACTTAATAATTTGTGCTTAAATGCATTGGTTATATTTCTTGGTTCAGATTTTCAGATTGCCAAAATGGCATCGTATTTTGAGTGCGGATAGATGGTGTTATGCAACTTGAGTTTTATTGAGACTCAGCGTATGATGGCATTTTCCCAACATTTACCTAAAATGCTATGTGCAAATATTTAGAAAAACTTCCCGTTTGTATCGAAACACTTTATTTGTTTGAGAAACTTAACATTTTACTTGCGTTTGAGTGCTTATCTAAGTGATTTAAAAACATTTTAATGCAGTTAACACTGTCTATATGAATGAAATTGTTGTGCTATCATGAAGCTGTTTATAAACGGTCGTTTGATTCTCACTAGTTATGTTTGCAAAGGCATAGCATTATGTTGTGCACATATCCAATATCGGTTTGCAATCCATACACCAAATCGATATCAATATACGCATCTCAATATTGGCGTGCACGAGAATTGAATCAGCTAGTACATATAGACTGACTAATAGGGTTCAGAAACGCGATTATGTGCCATTAAAATAGAAGAATAAGCTCATTAGGTAACATCGCTTCATGGTAGCTGAAAGTAGGATGTTAATTTCAATGCTAACGTGTTTACCTAGGCAACATTAAAGTTCCATACGCCATAGTAATTAAGCTAAACATACGAACATATACGTAGTTGGCTCTAATGACATAAGAAGGTAAATTCATTCTAATTATCGCAGTTCAAAAATAAAAAAAAAATCTGATTATTCCATTAACATGATTTTCTCTATATATCTGCAACAAATTATTGTTAAAAAGCTTATTTCTCTATTTACTTCATGTTAATCGAGAAGAAATTAGCATAAGCGGTCGTATTACTTGCTTCCATGTAACTAGAAGGGAAGTAAATGAGTACCATAGGCTAAAGTGATAGTTAAAAACTAATTTCTATGTGGTTGAACTTCGTTTCCTTGTATAGACAGGAGTTGACAATTTCTGGTATGAGAATAGTGTAAGTATTTTAAAGCTAAACTAATAACAAGCAATATCTAAAAAACGATCAAACCCACAAAAAATGTATATAGCAAAAATTGTGTTCTAACACTATCTACATTTTCTGTTAAGCAAGTTCTTGTCTATCTCTTGCGGTTTACCTGTTCCGCAAAATTTCGTAATATTTATCCGGAATAAACATGTCTTTGGAGGCCATTCCCATAAAATTGAAGACATACATTTTAATTCCTATGTAAGTATCTTAAATACAAAAGATTTTAAACAAAACCGTTAGAGCCATTTTTGAGAAAATCAAAATTTTCGAAAAATGTTCCATTTAAAGGGCAGTTGGGGTAGGGGGATTTTCTTGAAAATCTTCGTGCCGCATCTATGGAAGATACCGAACTTAAATACCAAGCTTGGTATTTAACGGTCTTTTTGTTTTTAAACTATGCTATACACAGCGCACACACACATACACACACACGAATCTTTTTCCAGAAATGCTTATTTTGGATTCAGGTGACCCACAACATGTATTTCCAGTGAAATCTCGGTATCGAATTTTTGAGTGTAACACAATAGTTGCTCTATACACTGTACAAAGTACGTGTGGAAAATAAAAAATGTGATGTGTTACTTTCTCTACATCTCTGCAACAAATTATTGTTAAAAGATTTTGCTTCTTTCTACTTCATGCTCATCGAGGAAATATTAGCAGAAATAGTCTTATTACTTGCTTCCGACTCAGTAGAAGGGAGATAAGGGAATAATATAGGCTAAAGATGTAGTCAAAAGCTGGTTGCTATGTGACTGGTGTTCCTTTGTTTGTATGGACAGTAGTTGATAAATTCCTGTATCAGAAAATTATAAGTTGTTCAAAGCTGAAACTTAAACCAAGGAATATCAAAAAGAAAAAAAAAAAATCAAATCCACAAAAAAATGCAAGTAACAGAAATTGCGTGTTTTAACGTGCTCTACATTATTTATGTGGTAAGCTTTTGTCCATCTCTAACGGTTTAGCAGTTATGCAAAATTGCGTAAAATTCATCCAGAATAAAGTAAGTCTTCAGATGCTATTCCCAGAAAAGACAAGATATATATTTTATTTGTCAAGTAAATATCTTTAATATACGATATTTTAATCCAAATCATTAGAGCCATTTTTGAGAAAATCAAAATTGTCGAAAATGTTTCATGAAAAATGTAAATGGTGTGCTATTTATGGACGCTCTTTAACTACTGTGGTTCTCAGCGTCCCATTCTCTATTGGGTGTGAAAGAACGCTTAATTTTGCTCAGAGGCCTCTCTATCAGGCTTGAGGTTCTACGACACTGGACCAACGGCTTTACTTCCCTTCCGAAGGACGTCATGCTAAGGATTCTTACACCCGAAAAAATTCATCGTCCTCCGCCGGGTTTGAACCCGCGAACTAAACATTTTTTCCATGTAAAGGGTAGTTGGGGTGGGGGGACTTTCTTCAAAATCGTCGTATCGCATTCTTGGAAGATACTGAACTTAAATACCAAGTTTGGTATTTAACTAAATTTTCGTTTTTGAACTATGCTGTCCACAGACATACACACACGGTAATTTTTCTAAAAATGCTTTTTTTGGATTCAGGGGGTCTTAAAACATGGATTTCTGGTGAAATCTCCGTATCGAATTTTTGGGTGCATTACAGTACCTTCTCTATACATTGCACATAGTAGGTGTAGAAAAAGTAAAAATCGGATGTGTTCCATTCGCATGAATTACTCTGCAACTCCTATAAATAATTATTAAAGTTCTTATTCTTCTATCTACATCATGCTAATCGAGATAAATATAAGCATAAGTTGTCTTTATTACCTTCTTCCTTGTAAGTAAAAGGGAAATAAGGGAATGTACCAGGCTAAAGGATAGTAAAATCTTTTAAAAGATACTTGCAATGTGAATGATATGCCGTTCAACCAATAACAAGGAATAAGTCGGAAATTGTCAACTTCACGAAAAAATATGTATTTTTTTTAAATTGTTTTGTGACATAAATTGTTCAATTTTTTTTTACATATATTGTGTTTTAACGAGATATACATTTTTTGTGTAGTAAGACTTTTTCTATCTTTATCTCTTAATTTTACCAGTTATGCAAAATTCAGCAAAATACATGTAGAATATTTCATAAAATGTTGAAATTTGAAATCTCCGAAAATTCAAGTCATACATATCATTTATCACGCAGATATCTTTCACATGACCAATTATAATCAAAATCGTTGGAGCCAATTTTGAGAAAATAACAATTTTCGAAATTTATTCCAAGTAATGGGTAGTTTGGGATGGGGTGATTTTTCTCAAAATATTCACATCCTTGTTATTTACTTAACTTAAATACCAAATTTAATATTTTACCGGCTTTTTATTTTTGTGTTATTATTTCAGTTACACACAGTCTTTTTTTTTTTTTTAAATGGTTTTCTTTTAATACAATGGACCCTGAAACGTGTATTTCAGGTAAAATCTCAGTATGAAAATTTTGGGTGGAGTGCAATACCTACGTGCCATATACTGTGTAGAGAAAGTATTACAGTGATATCTCGGAAATAACTGAAACTACGAGAAAGTTGTTTGAAAGAAATTGTTTCAGGTTGTGAAGTAAGGTGTCCTTATTACCAGTAATAGGAAATAATATAATAAATATTTCACATGAAGAGAACTTTTAGGCCACTTATAGAAAATTCAAGAGTGTATTTTATTTTTATGTAATTATCTTGAACATAAAGAATTTTATTACAAATTCTTAAGAATTTTTCTAGGCTGTTAGTTAGAGCTGTCTACCAACATTTCATTTGTATTAGTCCCAGGGAGATATCTTGCGTTTATGTAAATAGCCTAAAGTCCTCTTCAGTCTAAATGAATTGTGTTCATCTATACAATTCTAAAAAACCAACAGAGGTAGACCAATCCTACTACCCAAAATTTATGTCAAACATAGCGTGTTATTGGTTTGAGTTTTCAAATACTTCGTAATATTTTGAAGTATCAAGTTGTCGTTCGTGTGTCTCTCATAGTCACGAAAAGAGTGGTATTATGTAACCTCTAAGTAACGCACACGGCACCGTTACGTTTCCATTATCGGATTTGAATTTCTAGTTCGTGAGTTCGCAGCTATGCAGCCTGGTGATGAGAGACTAGCTTGTTGTCCTTGTCGTTTGTCCAAAGGAAGCGATGCTAAGAATTTTTGCGTCCGAAAAAGTCCATCAGCCTCCGCCAGGTCTTGGGTTTTAGAGCGTAACGAGGTAAATGTAAATGGCGTGTTATTTATGGATGCTCTTTAACTACTATGGCTCTCAGCGTCGCATTCTAAATTGGGCGTGAAAGACCGCTTAATTTTGCTCAGAGGCCTCTCTATCAGGCTTGAGGTTCTTTTCCGTGCCGTAAATCTACGACACGGGACCAACGGCTTTACTACCCTTCCGAAGGAGGTCATGCTAAGGATTTTTACACCCGAAAAAGTCCATCGTCCTCTGCCGGGTTTGAACCAGCGATCTTGAGTATATGAAGCTAGCGTGATAACTACTACTACACGGAGGGCGACTTAGATACATATAGCGATCCGCCATTTAAAGTTTGACTATACTAGCCTTATGTACTCCGTTGCAACGATAATGAAATGAGTAATTAAATGACTTTCGCAAAAGGTTATATCGTTATCCTTGAAACAAATATAGAATATCTTATAGGAGTAGTTTGTGTGAAAAGGATAGAGAAAACTAAGTAAATGAAGTACAGATGGTACTGATGATGATTATAAAGACAGTTGAAAAATTATAACAATCCTTTCCCCACAGAAAGAATACTAATATTTTTAACCTAATGCACACATTCAATGTGTTTTACTTTCTATAACCCGTGTGTACAATGTACATAGCGGATAGAGAAAGTATTGCATTACACCCGAAAAATTCGGTACCGAGATTTCACCGGAAATATATGCTTTAAGGTCCCCTGAGTCCGAATAAAGCATTTTTAGAAAAAGGTCCGTATGTGTCTGTGGACAGCATAGCTCAAAAGTCGATTAAATACCAAACTTTGTATTTAAGATCAGTATCCTTCAAGGACAGGACACGAAGATTTTAAAGAAAAGACTCCCACCCACAACTACCCTTTACATGGAAGTTTATTAATAAATTTTGATATATCCAAAAATGGCTTTGACGATTTTTATTAAAATACCGTAAATTAAAGATATTCACAATCCAAATAAAATGCATATTTTGAACTTTCTCGGAATAGCCTCTGAAGATATCTTTATTCTGGATGAGTTTTGCAGAATTTTGCATAGCGGTTAATCCATATGAGATAGACAAAAACGTACTACACAAAAAATATAGATCTCGTTAAAATACATAGTTTATGTCATATCGTTTTTCTTGTAGAGTTGGCCGTTTTCAATATATTCATTGTTAATGGTTTTAAATAAATTTTCACAAAAGGGAGCACGCAAAGTGAACCGTACCTCAATTGTTTCGCATAGCGACTTTATTTTAAAAGATTTGACTATAGCTTTAGCATAATGTAATCCTTTATTTCTCTCCTATTTACAGGGAAGCAAGTAATAACATCATTGATGCTAGTGAGTATCAGTTTAGTATGACGTCGATAAAATGATAAGCTTTTGTAAGAACAATTTCTTTGTGGAACAGCTACAGAAAGTTATGCGCTCTTTTTCCTATCTTAATTACTCCAACCAACGTCGGGGTTTACAAAACTTTGAGCGTGCACAAAATATGCAGGAAGATCATAGGTTCTGCATGAAAATACTAGTCACGTGTATTAGCCAGCTACATGCTTATATTAGTTACGAAGTTTGAAGGTGCAACAGTCGTATCATTAAACTTGTATTCCTTATCCCTACCATTATTTCGAATGCAGCTAACTTGTAACAGTTACAAAAGTTTTCACAATGTACTTTATGATGAGAGTTTCATATACTATCTTCAGTTCTCAAGCTAGAGAGATTATTGCATTCACCCACAAAATTGTAATTTTTTGAGCGTTAAAATCCTTATCGTATATTCCCTTTACTGGCCACTTCACTGTTGGTCATGTGTATGGATGCAAAATTACCCCATACCTGGAAAGACAAAAAAAAAAAAAAAAAAAAAAAAAAAAAAAAAAAAAAAAAAAAAAAAAGAAAACTGTAGACCATTTTATTCTTGTAGTGTCCTGCTTGTCTTCATCTTGTATCTAGGTGCCAACATACGCACCTAGTGTTGGCAACAAAGACTATAAATTCCCCTGATATCCCCTACAATGTGTATATACGCCAATAGCATGACAGGATAATATGATATAAGGCTTAAATGGAAATGGCGTGTTATTTATGGGCGCTCTTTAAATGCTATGGTTCTCAGAGTCCCATTCAATACTGGGCGTGTAAGACCACTTAATTTTGCTCAGAGGCCTCTCTATCAGGCTTGAGGTTCTTTTACGTGCCGTATATCTACAACACGGGACCCACGGCTTTACTTCCCTTCCGAAGGAAGCCATGCTAAGGATTTTACGCCCGAAAAAATCCGTCCGCGACCTTGGGTATATGAAGTTAGCATGATATATATATCAATATCAATCTCAATATCAATTCAGCAATTCTGTGAAACTATAAATGAAACGGTGTTACGCTTCAGGTTATAGGAGTATGGTATGAAAAATTATATATTTCGAAATATTATTGTGTTACATGCTGTAACTTATGAGAATTTAAATACCCATATTTATAAAAACTAAATTTTTATTTCCATTAGTTTCAGCAAGGCATGAAACAAACTTAAAGCATTAATTTAAATGAAACTCTTATCTTTAAGTTAACCTGTTTATCTTCCTAGGTACGTCTTCGGAACACTACCATATACAAAATAAGCAAACAATTTAGCTTTCTACATAGTTGACGTTTTATGTAGTCCTTTGAAGAATGCTACTCATTATTCTCAACTTTTCAATTAGTAATATCGGAATCTCATATAATGTGTGCATGAACTTGTGTGTGTGTGTGTGTGAGTGTGTGTATGTGTGTAAAATTTTAAATTGATTATTATTTATGGACGCACTTTAACTGCTGTAGTTCTAGCATATAATTCTATTATGAGCGTGAAAGACTGTTTAATTTTGCTCAGAGGTCTCTTAATTAGGCTCGAGGTTCTTTTACGTGTTGTAAATCCACGACACGGGACAAACAGCTTTACTTCCCTTCCGAAGGAAACCATGCCAAGGATTTTTACTTCCTCCGCCGGATTTGAATGTGTTTGTGTGGGTGTGAATGAATGTGGGTGTGTGAATAACAAGAAGAAGAGTAAAATAATTGTTTATTTTATTTTTTAATTTTTTCTAAATTATATTTTATTTTACTTGCTTAAACCACTTGGCCATATCGCGACGGACCTGTTTGGCAAGGTACTTCGTTGACGGTATGTGGTGGACAGTAGCCTACAGTCTCGCCTCTGTATCATACTAACCATGATTTGCAAAAGTGCCGACTAGTTTATCTGCTCTACTATCCATAGTCAGATGGCAAAATGCAGCTATCCTTTTGAGATCTCAAATCCTTACACCATACCATTTAACACCGCGACTAGCAGATTGGACTATGGTACCGCCCAGTGCACTGCTTTCACTTGCTGTGGATAATTGGCAGCACAATTGCAACTAACGTCTGTGTGCAGGATTTTTACTACTTTTAGATTCAAGATAGAAATTTGAGTGGTGGTATTAAATATCCAAAGCGGTATTCCTTGGTGGCTGAGGAAACAAGAAAAAAAAAAAAAAAACAGGAATTTGAACTTAGAGCCTTCCGAATAGGTCAAAGATGTTACGCCTGAGCCATCGACAGATACCAATAAGTTTTTGTGAAAAAAAAAGCACAGCCTTTGTTTTTTTTATTATCGCTGCATAGTACACGATACCAGGTAGAGAAGGTATTGCACTCCATCAAAATATTCGATATCACATTTCAGTAAAGACACGGTTTACAATATCCAAAAAAAAAGTTTTTAGAAAAAGGTCCTTGTGCATATGTGTCCATGCATCTGTGCATTTAAGTTTCATATCTTCTAAGGCTGCGACACGAACATTTTGAGGAAAATTCTCCACCTCAAACTACCCTTTACATGGATAAATTTTTGAACATTTTTATTTTCCCAAAAATTACCCTAATGAGTTTGATTAAAATGCCGTATATTAAAGATATTTACTCGACAAATACAATGTTTATCTTAAATTTTCTGGGAATAGCTTCTGTAGGCCTGTTAATTCATGTGAATTTTCTGGATTCTGAATAACTAGTAAACTATAAGTGAATGAATTCCGTTTCTTTGCATTGTCAGGAGTGCACAAATCCCCGTATGTGAAAAGTTTAAATAGTTTAAAGCTGAAAATAATAGCTAGGAACATCTCATAAATGGTAACTGCTCGAAAAAAATGTATACGACATAAATTGTGTGTTTCAACGAAATCTACATTTTTTAAGTTTTTGTCTATCACTTACGGTTTACTAGCTATGCAAAATCCAGCAAAATTCATTCAAAGTAAAGAAGTTTTTAGAGGCTAATGGCAGAAAATTCAAGATATATATTTTATTTTTCGTGTAAATATCTTTAATATATGATATTTGAATAAAAAACGTTAGAGCCGTTTTAGAGAAAATCAAAATTTTCGAAAATGTTTCCATGTAAAGGGTAGTATGGGAGAGGATTTTCCTCGAAATGTTTGTGTCGTATCCTTAGAAGATACTTAACTTATATGCTAAGTTTGGTATTTTACTTACATTTCGTTTTTGATTATGGTGTTCACACACATACACACACACGGACCTTTTTCCAGAAATACTTTTTTTTAATTAAGGGGACTCTGAAACGTCTATTTCCAGTGAAATCTCGGTGCCTAACTTTTGCATGAAATACAATACGTTCTCTATGCACTATGTACATAGTACCTGTAGAGTACGTAAAAATTAACATTTTTAGAAAAAGATCCGTGTATGTTTCTAGCGTTATGTGCATAATAAAATCAAAAAGTCGTAAAAAGCTCTCAAAAACCAAAAGTCGGTTACATAATACATTTTATATTTTCAAAAAAATCCCCATCTTCAAACTATCCCTTATATGCTACATTTTTCGAAAACTTTGATTTTCTTTAAAATGACTAAGGATTTTGATTAAACTACCATTGGTTTAAAATATTTTCATGGCAAATGAAATGTATATCTTGAGACCTGGAGACCTATTCATTCTAGATACTTTTTGCATACTACTAAACGGTAAGTGATAGAATTTTGCTATAGAAAAACTGTAAATATCTTTAAAACACATAATCAATATACTATACACTTATGTGGGGTTAACCTTTTCCAAGATATTAATAGTTATTGGTGTTACGTTTCCATTGTATACATATACTTCTATTAAATGGGCAGTTGTCATTCGTTTTTCTTTAAAGTTAGTCCTTGCCATAAAAAGATAATCAAATTTGAATGACATCATTTAGCAGCCAACTTTTAACAATGTTATTATCCTTTAAGACTATTTTGTTAATGTTTATCTTGATAAACATGGGGTAGATGGAAGAGTAGGCTTCTGTAACAATTTGTTGCACTATAGGTAGGGAAAGTCAGGTGAATCGAACACATCAGACTTTTTTACTTTCTCTATTCGTACTAGGTATATAGTGTAAGGAGAAAGTATAATATTGCACCCAAAATTTTGATACCGAGATTTCACCGGAAATACATGTTTTGAGCCCCCTGAATCTAAAAAAATGGAAAAATGTCCACACGTGTGTGTGTGTGTGTGTGTGTGTGTAGGCAGCATAGCTCAAAAACGAAAATACCGTTAAATACTAAACTTGGTATGTAAGTTTGGTATCTTGCAGGGATGCGAAATTTTCCAGAAAATCTCCCCACCCTCAACTACCCCTAACATGGAAAAATATTCAGAAGGTTTGATTTTGATTAAAATCCCTTATATATATAATATATCTTCAATTTTCTGGGAATAGGCTCTGAAGAACTGTTTATTCTGGATGAATTTTACGGAATTTTGCTTAACTGCTAAACCGTAAGAGATAGACAAAAACTTACTGCACAAAAATGTAGATCTCGTCAAAACACACAACTTATGCCCTTTACGTTTTTGTATGAAGGCAATTGTTTCCAACATATTCCTTGTTATTCGTATCAAAGTACTATACTTACTATACTTTTCTCAGACAGGAAATGTCTGTTTTTCTTTTTTTCTATTCCTGGCCAAGCAAAGAAGCGATTTGCAGTGACAATTGCATAATGACAGTTTTTAAAACTTTTGACTATCACTTTAGCCTAGCGAATTCCTTTAGTTCCCTTCTAATTATAAGGAACTAAGTAATAAGAACATTCTGCTAATGTTATCTCGATTAGCATTGTGTAGAAAGAAGAAGAATCTTTTGTAAGAAGTATGTAGAACAGCTAGAGAAAGTCTTGTGAGTGAACACATCAGATTTCTTTAAGTATATGTAATGCAATAGTTGGCATAACGATGGCTCAGTTAAGTGTTAATAAAATTAACATTTAATGCAAACGCAAGCCGCGAATTACATTTCGCTTTAACAATAAACACGTAAGTGCGGTTTGTATGCTTATGAAGACAAAGAATGTTTTAAAGACCCAACAGTTTGGCTGAAAGCAAGTCTACAGACGAAGAGAAAACCGCAGTTTTATACACAAAGCGCGTACACCTCCTGGTTTCAATCTCTCTAGCAGAATCTCTGCCCACGCATAGTTTTTTGTCCTTTCTGCCTCCCCAGCGCCGTCCAGCACACTGATCGCCTTAGGCGAAACATTTTTGACAGCATTCGCTTTTCCTTTCTCGATATACAATGAGGTGGTCAGCCTTAAGAGAAAAGCGATACCGATCTGAAATAATGTACTTTTGTGTTACTTCCAATTCCCTCTTTCTTCTTTTGTACGACATAACTATATCAGGGAAACAAAAGATGTAAACGTTTTTGTTACAAGTTTGTAGTTGCAGTGACGAAACATTTTAAAATAAATTATAATGAGTAATTCAAGATTATAAATATACAATTCATAAAGGTATTGAAAACAATGATTTCTTAATCTACTACTAATGGTATCCAAAAGAAGTGTTACATTATACCAAAAAAGTTCGATACCGATATGAAAAAAAAATGTAGAAGAGGGTGTATGTATGTTTACGAGCGAGACGCTCAGTCACCTTCGTCTATGACCCGCATTTGGGAGGAAGCGGGTTCGACCACCGTGACCGGCGTGTCTGACCAATGTGTTCTTTTGGGGAGTTTACTCGGGTCGTCAGGCGTATCCGGGTAGGTATCTTTTCAACCCCAGGAATTCCCTGTCCTTGCAAGTGACTTTCAGTGCAAATTAATTTATTCCGTTGGTTTCTTTCAGGGTTAGAAATATAGGCGATTATGCTCGGTGCGGCGTGGCAGGTAAAAGGATGATAAATGAAACTCTCTCCCCTTTGAATTCACGTCCTTGCCGGGATAGGAACGCCTCTGGAGGTACGGCGGACCTTGTGTGGGGCGGAGTCTTCGGTCTGGCTGACCGACTGTCCGGATACTTCAATCTGGAAACTGTAGGAATCCTCTCATTGCTGTGCCATCGCACTCTGTTTCCGGCCAGTGTATTCTATCACCTCATCCCTCCTTGCCACCCTGCTATGTCCCCCTCCGAGGTCATGCGTACTATAATAGCACTGGTTCTATTCTAAATCCCTTCCGTCCGTATAAGCATATAATGTGTGTGTGTGTGTGTGTGTGTGTGTGTCTGAACAAAAAACAGTTAAATATCAAACTTGGTAAGATATTATACAAATATTTTCAACAAGATTGACAAAAATGCCATATATTAAAGAAATTCCCCTAACACATAAATGAATTGTTTTTTAAAACGCAACATCTGTTTAAAACATTTTATTTTAACAACTTGATTGTATCCTAAGCCATGTTCAAAATATGCATTAGTAATGGTTCGAAATGTTCAGTACTTTGCCATTATTTCGATGTTCTATGGATGTTCTTTTTTTCTATTTAGTTCTTCAATTTATACCCACCTTCAACTGCAGTAGGCATACCGTCTGCCTTTGTAACTTATTGCCTACCAGCAATTTGTTGACTTGTATACAGTAAGGGTCACTGCATTTTATAAATTTTCTTTGGGTTTAATACATTAGAGCGCACATAAATAGTACAGTTATAGTCTCATTTATACTTTCAGACTTGGGGGAGGATATGGATTAATTCTGTCTAGAGAAATATTCTAACGTACAGCCGGGAATCGAATCATCCGGGACCCCTCGCGCGGAGGGCACTGGTATACGGGGGCAGCCGAATGTTCAGTTGTTTCTAGGAAGGAGTATGGAATATTATATGGAATAACGAAATATGGAAAATAATAGAGAAGATATTGTATTCCGCCCTAAATTTTGATGAAGTGATATCACTGAAGATATGTTTCGAGATCCTCTGAATCAAAAAAATTCTTCTTTTTTTTAAAAAAAAAGCCCATGTGCACCTGTGTGTGGACAGTATAATTAAGAACGTGAAGTCCGTTAATACCGCCCCAAATACCCTTTACGAGAATATTTATCAAAAATTAGACTAACGGTTTACATTAAAATACCACATGCTTAAGTTATTTTCATGACAAATGAAATGCGTATCTTGAATTTTCTGGGAATAGCTTCTTCATTGTGGATAACTTGTTCCATAATTGGTATAGACAAATGGTTACTACACAAAAATATAAATTTTGTCTAAGAACACACAATTTATATCATATATAGTTTTGTAGACGTAACCATTTTCGAGATATCTGTTCTTCTTGTTTTTAATTTTAAAATACTTACACTTTTTTCAAATGGGGAATTGTCATTCCTGTCTCTTTTTGTTTTACTACTGGCTATGCTAAGAGGACAAAATTTCAATCACATAGCGAGAGCTTTTAAACGAATTAAATATTGCTTTCGCTTAGTATGTATATTCCCTTATTTCCGTTCTACTTGTATGGAACTAAATAAATAGATCAGCTTTGATTATTGTATCTTGATTAGCATGAATTAGAAAGAAAAATAAGATTTAGTAACAATATTTTGTAGCAGAATATAAGGATATAGCTATCAAACACATACACTTTCCATATAGATGAAGCTACATTACTAGATTAAAAGAATGGCATCTTGATGACTTTCCTCCTACTATATATATATATATATATATATATATATATAAAAGACCTGATCTTCTCTTTCTTGTGCCTAAACCTATAAATATATGTCTTAGAGTGGATATAAACTGGGAGAAACTGGTGTATTACAATTTCTGGTGCAAATTCGATTAATTGGATAACATATTTAAGATAATACTAATAAATAAATGTACATATTTCATGCTTACAAACAGTAAAATATAATAAGTGTAACACTTCCATGGTATTTAACAAACAGTGAGAAGACAGAAAGCACTAAGGAAGCAAATTCTCATTTCTAATTATTCATCAATAATTACTAGTGAGAATAATTTTGAAAAATGTATACATAAACAGGGTATAGTTTGGAAATGCTCAAAACCAAGAGAAGGCCAACTAATTCTAAAACAGTTGTCATGATGTAATGTTTGTTGTTTTTTATGGTTTACATAAAATTAAACAAGACCAAAGGGTGGTTCAATAGGAATTAGTTTATCAATATACATTTTAGTAACTGGCCAATTTGTGGCACCCCCATCAAAATCGTTAAGTAATTTTGAGAGCTGACATTATCCAGATGCGTATACTTCAATAAATATTGTTTCATAAATAGGATCTACAATTTAGTTTATTGCAGTTCTTACATTTATTCTATTTATTAGAATTTTAACCACCCAGTCTTACATTAACAAAAAATAACAAAATTCCTACACGCAGCAACAATGTCTTATGGAGTTTTCTTGAAAATCTTTGCTTTATATCCATTAACGTAGATTATTTAAGTAAGGCATGTGGTATATATCTTGTTTAGCTGATGACACATATTTTCTTTTTTATATACATCCTTTACTTTTATCATTCTGGACCCAACAAATGTTCACAGTGAAATCTCAACATCAAATAGCAAAGCCGCTAGGTTTTATAACCAAAGAGAATAATAAAACAAGGTCAGTAGGAGTGGAGCATGACCTGGAAACATAGTCCATAGCCACAGTATTTAATTAATACTGGAAGAAGCTAGGTATCCAACATAACGAAATAGAAAAAGGAGATGCCAAACGGAAAAAATAAAAAGGAGTGCTTCCTCCGGCGCATTTATTTATTCGTGCATTTCCGTAATCATGTTGCACTGTGTTTCATTCATGCAACTTCCCTCTTAAAGTCATAACCCACCCGGAGCTCCTTTCCGCCCTCAAAAATATATATATGCATTACTCTTGTAACGTGCAGCCAAGCGGTCTTTTTATAACCTCCAGCAATAACGAAATAATATAGAAAATTAGTTCCATCTGCTCTTTATATCCTAAATACAGAGCAAAATAAAAATACGCCATACACTGTACATATAGCACAGAGATATATGTGCATAAAGTGGAAATGAATTTGCTTTCGACAAAAAACACAAAGGAGAAACATAAACCACATTTATAGTTTTAACTTATGTTGAAATTATGCAAATAATTTACAATTTAAGCATTTTTGTTTAAAACAAGTAAATCGTGTATAAACCAATCAATTAAAAGAATCAATCCTGTAGAAATTTAACAGTCGTGAAGCGATGACGTCTAAATAATTAAGGAAACTATGAAACGTTTAATAAGTATCATAAGAGATTTGGATCCAACCACATGATTGAAACTTCTTCAAAACAGCCAGCGGAAGTGGATAAGGAAAATGTCTGATGAGGTCATTTTCATCACTTTCTATACCTACCTATTCTGCAACATATTATTGTTACATGAGCTTATTCTTCTAGCTACGCCATGCTAATCAAGAATAACAGTGACACAATTAATTATTTTATTGCTTATATTCTTATAAACATTAAAGAAATAGTGGAATATACTAGTCTAAAGCGATAGACTCAAAAGCTGCTCGCCAAATAATAATAAAATTCCAATTTCTATATTTGGACATAAAAGCTTAAAAAATACCGATTTAAGACTTCCCATTTGAGTAAACTATAAGTATGATACAAATGTAACGAATGGGAATCAGAAAATATCTCAGAAAAAATTTAGTTGTCATAATTTGTGTATCTGACGAGAATCTACGTTTCTGTTGAAGTAAATTTTTCTATCTCACATGTCATCCAAAATGAAGAAAACTTCAGCAATTATTCACATAAAATTCGAGATACATTTATTGCCATAAGATATCTTAAATATATGATATTTTAATCAAAATAATAAGCCACTTTTAAAATATAAATTTAAAAAATTAAAAAAGGTATTTTGGGGTGAAGGATTTTCTTGGAAATATTCGTGTCCCATCCTTGAAGGTTGCTGAACTTAAACATCCAAGTTGGTACTTAACTAACCGTATTGACGAACTTTTCATCATTGAGCAAAGCTGTGCACACACACAAACACACACACATTCACACACACACTTGGATCTTATTATGGGAAACCCCTTTTTTTTAATTCACGGGGCTTAAATATATATTTCCGGTGAAATCTCGACATCAAATTTTTGGGTGGATGACAATAGCTTCGCCACAACACATAATAGTGAAAGTAAAAAATAATACAATATATGACTCACCTATTCTTTTTTTCTCCATCTCATACCATAACTATAAATATAAGATTAAGGTTCCATTTTTTGCGGAACTAGGGTATTATCTCCAAAATAATATATTTAATAAGCTCTCCAAACGCCTAAAGATAATGTTTTGTGTTATGAAATATACCATAGCTCATATCCGAAACTTTTTATTTGGTATGCATACGTGAGCGAGACTTTACATACTTAGAATACAATGTTTTAAAAACAAACAAAGTTTCTTCATTCTGGCAGGTACTTTCTAATGTTTTGGAAATTGATTGTAATGTATTTTGTTTGATTTAGTCTGTTTGCTATCATTTAAATATTTTGTGTTCACACAAAAGAGAATGTACTAGTGAACATTACCGGAAAATAATTTTTTAAGATTTAAAATCATAATTAACATTTAAACAATGCAGAGATCGGCTTATAAACCATTCGATGAAGAAGTCCCCACTATGATGAACATTTTAATTGGTACACGAACTCAAAAGAGATCGTTTTTACCATCCCTACCGAATGCATAGTACATAGAGAAGGTATTTCACTCCACCAAAAAGTTCTATACCGAGATTACACCAGAAATACACTTGGTATTTAAATATAGTATCTACCACGGATGCAACACGAAGATTTAGAGGAAAATTTTCTCACTCCAAACTTTATGTGGAAAAAATTCGAAAAATGTTGATTTTCTCAAAAATGGCTCTAACGGCATTTGATTAAGATTTCGTACATTAAAGATATTTACATGAGAGATAAAATGTATCTCTTGAATTTTCTGGGAATAGCCTCTGAAGACTTCTTTATTCTACACAACTTGCCTGCGGTGCCATGGTACTAAAAGTGGCCGTTAAACACTATCAAAAAAATTCTGCATACTTTTTCGTAGCTGGTAAGAGATAGACAAAAACTTTTTTTCTTAGTCGACTTACTACTCGTATTTAGGGCTGACAGCTCCCCTAGGACTTACAAGCGCATGTCTAGGGGTTAGAGGCCTCTTGGAGAAACAACGGCACGAAACCGCAGAATGGAGAACCTGGAACGAGTTGAGCGTGAGGAAGTGGCTGATATAAAATGCAATCAAAATGGATGATAGGCAAAATGATGATGATGATGATGATGATGATGATGATGATGTAGAATTTGGTGGAATAATTCTTGGGGGAAACCGTACGACCCGGAGAAAACCCATCCAGGCGTCGCTTCCTTCACCGCAAATCCCACATGCGGGCGTTTGAGATCGAACCCGGGCCACCTAGTTGGGGGATGAGCGGTCTAACTATTCGGCCACGGCGTCGCCTAGACAAAATCTTACTGTACAAAATTAAAATCTCGTAAAACATACAATTTATTTCATATACATATTTAGTGGAGTTCACCATTTTTAAAGTTTATTGATTTCACTTTTCTCATGCTGGAATTCTTTACCTTCTGGCCGTCCAAATGATTTTCAATTACGCAGCAACCAGCTTTTAAAATATTGGATATTCGCTTTAGCCCAGTGTGCTCCCTTATTTATAAGGAAGCAAACCATAAGACTAATCCTGCTAATATTTATCTCGATTATCATGAAGTAGATAGAGAAATAAGCTTTTTAACAATCATCTGTTACAGAAATTTAGAGAAAGTCATGTGAATGGTACATATCAGAGTTTTTCTTAGTGGTGAATTTAGGAAGGACATCCAAAAATAACTGTAACGCATAAAGGTGTTGTTGCTGCTGTTCGAGCAATGGTTGAGTGTATTCAAGTGATATAAATCGGTGGTGTGAGCCAAACCCAAAATATTTTATATCAACTGATACACGTGAGGAAACTTTGCTATCGATAAACTGACACCCGTTCAAAAAAAAAAAAAAAAAAAAAAGGATTGGATTGTCGTTGCTGGTGATGAATCTTATGTTTATTGTTATTATAGAGAAAAAAAAATGCACGCAGCTCAATGCGTCTTTCGAACAGGATCTATAGAAGTCAACTAATTTGCATTTCTGGCAAGAAGATGTAAATATTACTAGGCTGTTTTCTAAAATAGGTCTTATTACTACAGAATAGTTATAAAATAAACGTTTTAAAGAATTCGTGAAGCAATTATTTTACATTATGTCACCGTCGTATACAGTAAAACTGACAAATGGGCATGTTGAGGCCCCAAAGTTTCACCATGGACACTCCATCATACAGCACCACTTAACACTTTGTTATTTTTTGTTCCAAAAATTAAAGATAAATAGCATAGAGTCACTCTTTCATCAGATGACCAATCTGGTTTTGGATATGCCTCAGGAAGAGTAGCAAAAAAAAAAAAAAAAAAAAAAAAAATTGGGCTAATATATAACGGGTCATCAAGAACTTCCTCCGCACCTTGCTGCTGGCCACCGCTCGATAAAAGTTTGACATCCCTAAATTTATTGCATTCTATTCCCCGACGGGATGTTATGATTATCGGCGGGATATTTTGATTATCGGCGTTATCAGCGGCTGCGAGCGCATGAATTGTTTATTATACTGGTTGGTATGGTCTACTATGCTGCGAGTTCTGACGTGTGCCTGAAGAAAAATCAATGTTTTCTACAGAGGAATGTGTGTTTCTAGTGGAAAACGTTTTTAATGAACGTGGAAATTATACTGAGAAAGTGAAACAAAATTTTGTTGTCAGGTTCCCTAACTCAAAAATACCGCACTGAGATACTGTGCGAGATTTAATTAATAAATTTCGGGAGTCAGGTTCCGTTCATAATGATGCTGTTAGAAGTGGAAGACCCAGTGTGCTAATAGAAGAAAAACTGTCGGATAGAATGCTTAAAAGTCCACAGAAAGCAATAAACAAATTGACCCAACAATGTGATAGTTCTTATGGTTCCGCATACAAAGCAGTAAAAAAAGAACTAAGTTTGTATCCATATAAGGCAGTCGTCCATAAATTAAAACCCACATATCAATGGAAAAGAGTTCAGAATTGTGAATGATTTCAGACATTTGACGTGTTAGATAGGACATTTTTTACTGATGAAGCTTGGTTCCACGTATTAGGATGTGGAAATACACATGGTCTACTAAAAATCCTAGTGCAATGTAGGAAACCCCTTTACATTCAGAGAAAATTGGTGTATGGTGTGCGATCTCTCGCTCTCTAATTATTGGGCCAATTTTTTTCCATAACTCAATTAATTCAGATGTTTATTGCTCGGATATGCTTTTTTCATTTATTTCACAGCTAAATGAAGATGAAGTGAACAGTTCATTTTTTTCAACAAGATATTGCCACTGCTCATATATCACATAAATCCATGGGACTGTTAGTGGAATTTTTTGGGGAAAAGACTAATTTCTAAAGGTCTGTGGCCTCCACGGTCTCCTGATCTTACCCCTCCGGATTATTTTCTTTGGGTATCCAATAAAGCTTCGGTCTATAAGAGCAATCCAAAAACAATCGATGAACTGAAACCGGCAATAGAAGATTACATAATAACTGTAATAAAGGAGACATTAATTACAGTGTTCGAAAATAAATTAAAACAAGTGAATTTTCAACATCTGCTTTAAACAGGTTAGTTGCATATTATTTTACTACATTACCTTTCATTCATGAATATAGTGAACCTAGCAGTTTTCTTAACTAGCCAGTGCTGCCACGAGAATTCCCAACTCTAGGGGAATCTTGGTTACACAGGAGGTGCGAAGCGACTTCTCGATGACCCGTTATAAATATGTATTTATCTTAAAGGGGAATATTTTTAAAAACAATCTGATATATTCCATTTACATGACTGTCCCTACATCTCTGCTATAAATTATTGTTGAAAAGCTTATTCTTCTATTTCCTTCGTGCTAATAGAGAAAAAAATAACAGGAATGGTCTTATTACTTGTTTCAATGTAAGTAAAAGGAAAATAAGGGAGTACCGTAGGCTAAAGCAATACTCAAAAGCTGGTTGCCTTGTGATGGAAGCTACTTTGTTTGTATGGACAGGAGTTAAACACCCGTATAGAAGTATAAATATTTTAAAGCTTAAACCAACAGCAAGAAATATATAAACAATTATCAAAATAAAGGTGTAGAATATGAATTGTGTGTCTTAAGGAGTTCTACATTTCTTATTAAGTAGGTTTTTGTCTATCTCTTACGGTTTATCAGTAATGCAAAATTCCGCGAATAAGGATGTCATCAGAGGTTCTTCCGAGAAAATTCACGACCTACTTTTAATTTATGTAAATATCTTTAGTATACGATATTTTAATCAAAATCGTTAAAGCCAATTTTGAGAAAATCAAACTTTCGAAAATTTTTCCATGTAAACGATCGTTGGGGTGGGGGATTTTGTTGAAAATCTTCGAACCCCATCCTTGGAAGATACTGAAATTTAATACCAAGTTTGGTATATAACGATATAACGGGCTTTTCCTTTTTGAGCTAAGCTGCCCACAAACACACACACACAAGACAGATTTTGTTGGATTCAGGGTGTCTCAAAACATATATTTCCGGTGAAATCTCGATATCCAATTTTTGGGTGCAATAAAATACTTTCTGTATGCACTATGTACATAGTAAATGTAGAAAAAGTAATAACAAAATCGTTTAATATTTTGTTAACTAATTAAAATTTGATTTTCTAAAAATGTTCGATGTTGCCCTCAAAAGTCAATGAAGGATATTTTCCTACAATTTGTCTTTTAGCATTAACAAATCCTGCTATGTTATGTTCACATGATTCTCTCCACTTATTCATCAATGAACTATTTTTTACAAAATATCTTTCATTTACATACTTTATGTTAATTAAAGTTAAATATTTGTATAAAGCATATTATTACATATTTCCAAAGGTACTATGAGAAAGACATGAGTAGGTTCAAGCGATAGATGTTTTAAGAACTGGCACTATGTTGTGTTTTAAAATATTCCGATTTATTTCAACGATCAGGAGCCAAAATTTGATGTGATATATTCAACTGAGTTTTATAAAATTTGTCTTTTAGCATTAACAAATTCTGCTTTGTTAAACTCACGTGGTTTTCTCCACTCATTCTTCCACAAATATTATTCTGTACCTACTTTATGGTATTCGAAAATTAAACATTTGTATCACTGTTTTTATTACATATTTCCATTTGTACTATGGGAGAGGCATAATTAGGCTTAAGCTATAGTAAAATACCTAATGGTCGCTATTATTTAATGGTTTTGAAGTTACGCTTATTTCCTTGGCAAGGAGACAAAAACATTTTATGTGCTATATTCATATGACCAATCTAAAAGAAACTATTCTTACAAAAACTTATTTTCTACCGCATACTAATTGAGATAAATATCAACATAAATAAGTTTACTTCTTACTTTGTGGGAAGAAGATAAATAAACGAAGACAATAGCTAATTATAGTAAAAGCTGGTCCCTATGAGAAGACTTTGAAATTTTGTTTTCTTTATGTATTAGGACTGAAACAAAAGAAAAACGAGCGACTTCTTTCCATTTATGAAAATTATAAACTTTGAAAAAATTAAACTAATCATACGAATATATCTTGTAAATGGTTAGCTCACTCCTCTCAAAAAAAACATCTTCCATAAATTCTGTCTTTATGGATAGTAAGATTTCGTGTGGGTCTATTCTACTTCTTACCAGTTATACAGATGTCCAGAATGTAGAAGCTATTTCCACAAAATTCAACTTATGCATATCATTTGTCATAAATATATGACAATCATACGCTATTTTAATCACTATAGTTATAGCCATTTTTGATAAAATCAATTGTTTCCATTCAAAGGTTTTGGTTTGGGAGAATTTTCTGGAAAATATTTGCATCGTTCCTTGGAAGATGCTGATTTTAATAGCAAGTTTGGCACTTAACTAAGTTATATTTTGAGTTATGCTCTTCACTGCACACAAAAACATAAAGAACTCCTATATTTATAAGTACATAGTGTATAGAGAAGGTATTGTACTGCACCCAAAAATTCGATACGGAGATTTCACCGGAATATATTTTTTGGGTCCCCCTGAATCCAAAAAAAAAAAGCATTTCTGGAAAAAAGTGTGAGTGTGTGGGGGGCGGTAGATGGGTGTATGCACAGCATAGCTCAAAAACGAAGATTGGTGTCTTCCAAGGAAGCGACAGTAAGATTTTCAAGAAAACGACCCCACCCCCAACTACCCTTTACATGGAACTTTTTTCCAACATTTTGATTTTCTCAAAAATAGCTCTAAGATTTTGAGTAAAGTATCGTATATTAAAGATATTTATCTGACAAATAAAATATATATCTTGAATTTTCTGGGAATAGCCTCTGAATACTACTTTATTCTGGATGAATTTTACGGACTTTTGCATAACTACTAAACCATAAGAGATAGACAAAAATTTACTACACAGTAAATGTAGAACACAATAAAACACACAATTTATGCAATATACATTTCTTTCGTGGAGTTTATCGTTTTTTAGATATTCCTTGTTATTGGTTTTAGCTTTGAAAAACATATACCTTTCTCATACAGGAATTTGTCAACTCCTGTCCATACAAAGTAACTTCAGTCACAAAGAACCAATTTTTTACTATCATTTTAACCTATGGTACTCCCGTATTTCGCTTCTAATTACAAGGAAGCAACTAAGAACACTATTTTTGCTAATTTGTTCTCGACTAACATGAAATAAATAGAAGCATTAGCTTTTTAATAACATTTTTGCAGGAATGTAGAGAAAGTCATGTGAATGTAACACAGTTTTTTTTTATAAATTCAGAGGATCCTATAACATGAATTTCCAGTGAACTTTCCGTATGAAGATATTATGCGTAAGTGTAGAGAAAACAAAAGTGAATAACGATTTTAGTTGAGATTTTTGCAAGTATTTTATAATTAAAACGGAAATGGTTAACTTCATCCTAAGATATATGACATATGTGATTTAAGGAGATTTACACATTTTGTGAGGTAGGTGAGACATTATCTCTGTCGGTTAAACAACTATGTAAAAACCACTCAAAATTCAATACTTCAATATGTACATTTATTGACTTATGAAAATATCTCAAAGATATTGTACTTAAATAAAAATTATACAGCTATTTAAAAAATCTTCAGAAACTGTTTTATGTAACAGCAATTTAAGATGAAGTATTTTCTTGAAAAACTTCGTTTCGCATTTTTGAAAGGTTATGACCTTAAGTTCTAGGTATTGGATTAATTTTCTTTTTTACTCTTTCTCGAAGTACTATGTACTATCTATTACATAGTATGTACATTCATTGAAGATATTTTTAGTAAAAAAATCCGCGTGTGTGCGCGCGCGCAAGCGAATGTGTCTGTGAACAGCATAACAAAAACGAAAAGTAGATTTAATACCAAACTTAATATTTAAGTTTAGCATCATCCAAGAAAGCAATACAAATATTTTCAGCACAGTCCTCCCTCTCCAAACTACGATTCATATAGACAATTTTTCGAAAATCTCAAATTTATTAAAAATGGATCAAACTATTTTTATTAAAACACCGTATATTAAAGATATTTAAATGACAAATAGCATGCATATTTAAATTTCTTGAGAATATCCCCTGAAGTTTTCTTCATTTTGAAAGACTTTTGCACAACTGTAAACCGTAGGAGGTAGAAAAAATATACTACTCAAAAATTTAGGTCTAGCTAACAATGCAGTTTTTAAGTCGTATACATTTTAAACTAACCTATTCCCAGGTCTTTCCATGTTATTGTTTCGAAAAACTGTAATATTTCAATGTTTTTAAACAGGAAGTCGTCTTCATCCTGGTCATGCATAGAGAAGGGAATGTTAATTATAGCACATACTACTAAGGAAGTAGAGGAACTAAGTAATGACAATATACTTTAAATGTTTATCCCGATTAGCACGAACTAGAGAGAGGTTTTCTGATAATTATTTTTTGCAGAATAGATAAAGGCATGTGAATGCAACATATTAGATTTTTTAGTTATGCTGTTCTTTGGTATGATAGAAAACATTACAAATTTCAACTAAGTTTTTAGCGAAGAATAACCAACATTCTGCAATAAACTATAGTTGATTTCCCGTCACTTACTTAGAGAATGAAAAAGGCATGTCACAGATGTGACTTTCCTACCGAGAAAACTAGCCTTTTACTTTCCTCAGAAGCAAAAGGTTTAAAGAGAGATCCAAGAAGAAAACTGTTTATAAAATCTTTATTCATTTCTTTATTCCTTTCCATTCGGAAAATATCTAACAGCTTCAAAACTCTGCAAATTTAAAGGCATTAAAACTGAATACACAGAAGGTGGAAGGCCGAAATAAAAATACAAAGAAAAGGGCAGTATTTCTTTTCTAAAATCGTGAATTAGAATATGTGTCCTTCTTTACGAAGGATGAAAACTGAACTATAATGCAGTCTATTTAATGTAAACGTTCTAACCTGTGAAGATATAACCAAATTCTTTTCTAAGATTTGAAAGTCTGAGGAGTAGATGTCAGGTACGCATTTTGAGTTTGGCAAAGCCTTCTCTATCACTTATGCAATGCGTGACTTCTTCTTTAAAACGGAAATTTCTGTATTTTTCAGCCATTATCTTCACTTATCACAATTTTATAAGTGTTTCACACATTAACTAAAACCGTGATGAACACTCTGATGTTTACATTCCATTTATATCACATGAAAACAAGCATCGTTATTTGTGTATTTAGGAAAATAAAATAAAATCGAAAAATTACCCCACCATAAACTACCCTTTACATTACTTTTTTTTTTAAATGTTTTTTTCTCCAACATACCTCTAACGATTTTGATTAAAATGTCTTATATGAAAATTATTTACATAACAAATAAAATATAATTTCAAACTTCCTAGGAATAGCCTCATTTCCTCTCTTTACAGAATGAGTTTTACAGAATTCTGTATAACGGTTAAACCGTAAGAAAAAACCAAAAACTTATTATAGAAATGTAGATCTCATTAAAACACGCAGTTTATGAAATATTCGGGATTCTTGTAGTGCTGGCCAATTTCTTTTCTCAAACGGGAACATGCAAAGCGAACTGAACCTCAATTGTTTCACAGAGCGACCAGGTTTTAAAAGATTTTACTATCGCTTTAGACTAATGTATTCACTTATTTCCCTTTTACTTACAGGAAGCGTGTAAGTAGATTAATTCTGCTAATGCTTATTTCGATAAGTATGATAGAGATGCAATAATAATCTCTTGTAAGAATAGTTTACATATGGAACAGCTAGAGAAAGTTATGTGAATAGAACACATAATTTTTTTCTACTTGTGGACTAGTCGATTATGTGCGCCTATTCGCAGAAATACTGTCGTCATTTAGATTTGGAAACAATGGAAATCGTTTGCAGTTTATAGTTTGAATTATCCCATGCAGGATAGGAATATTTGCTTTCTTTAGGGCTGCTATATCACCGCCATCATCAATAACATCAGATGTAGCCTAAGGAAGAATGACCTCGCGCAACCATATGTTAACACGCATGGCAATGATATCTCACGAAAATATTTCTTTGCTGCGACAGCAGGACTGCAATATATAAAAACCATGCATATTAACTTAAAATGAAATTAAAAGGAATAAATGAGTAAATAATTTAAGATATCACATTTCTACAAATAGCACCAGAAAAGTATTACGTTTTAGTGAGAACTAAAAGAGTCTCCGCAATACACTCGGACGCTTGTGGCTGTGGATAAACTGGGAACGGAGCTACTTGAATGTTTACTTCAAGTCGATATTGTCTAGTTGTACTTTATATATAGAGTATTTCACCCAAAATTCGATATAGAGATTTTGCAGACATAAGCTTATTCATTACGTTTATAACTATTAATTAGATTTATTGCTGATAAAAGCTGATTTCTTTAAATCATTCGGAAATGTACTTTGAAGCAAAGAGAAAAGCATTTCTATAAAAAGTTCAGAGTTTGTGTCCGTGTGTGCATGTGTCTGCGAACAGCATAACTCAGCAACTAAAGTCGGATAAATACCAAACTTGCAATTCAAGTTTAGAATATTGTTCGAATGCAACATAAGAATTTTCAATATTATATCACCGTTTCTAACTACTTTTTAGTTAGAACATTTTCTATCAATTTAATTTCCTCATATGTTTAAAATATTTTATACTGAATGAAATGTGTATTTTGGATTTTCTTGGAATATCCTCTGAAGTGTGTTCATTCTGGATGACTTTTGTATAAGTGGTAAACCGTAAGAGACAAACATTTAGATCACGTTAAAACAGTTAAACAAAATTATACAAAACTCATTCCGAATAACGATTACCTTATAGGCTATTCCCAGAAAATTCAAGATATACATTTTATTTGTCTTGTAAATATTTCTAATACGTATATGATATTTTAAGCATGATCATTAGTCCCAGCTTTTTAATATCTAACGTTTCAAAAATATTCGGTGTAAAGTGTAGTGGGTCAAATTGAAATTTTCCTTTCACATACTTGGAATATAGAGATAGCATTGAAATAATGTAAATTGAATGATTTTGTTATTGATGAAGGAATTAAGTCTTTATGAATACTAAACTTAAATACTAATTTTGGCATTGTTCAAATTTTTCGTTTTTACTTTCTGTACACATTACATAGCACGTACGTAGAGAAGGTATTGTACTCCATCCAAAAAATTGATATCCAGATTTCACCGAAATATAGGCTTTATGGTCCCCTTTATCCAAAAATACATTTAAAAAAAAAGAATGTGTTGGTGTGCCCGTGTGCTTGTGAACACGATAACTCTAAAACGAAAAGTCGGTAATACACCAACATTGGTATTTAAGTTTAGTATATTCCAAGGATGCGACACACAATTTTAAGGAAAATCCCTCACCGCAAACTATCCTATAAATTTAAAACAATTTTGGATTTTGTATTTTTCAAAAATAGTTCTAATGATTTTGATTAAAATACAGTACCTAAATTTAAGATGTTTACATGGCAAATAAAACGTATATCTTGAATTTTCTGGGAAGATCTCTGAAGATCTCTTTATTCTGAATGAATTTTGCTGAATTTGAATTTTGCATAATTGGTAAACCGTAAAAACGCACAATTTGTCACATACATTTTTAGTGGAGTTAACTATTTTTAGATATTCCTTGTTACTGGGTTCAGTTTTAAAACAGTTAAAACTTTTTAGATTTAGGAATTTGTCAAATCTTGGCAATGCAAATAAACGGCTTTCATGCACATGGCAACTAGCTTTTATAAGATTTGACCACCACTTTAGCCTAGTGTATTCCCTAGTTTTCCATCTACTTACAAGAAAGAACGCAATACGATCGTTTCTGGTAGCTAGCGTTTATCTCGTTTAGCATGAAGTAGATCGAAGAATAATCATCATTATCACTCTCATTTTGTAGCGCTTTTTGATACTGGCTTTCTCGATGTTCGATTATTTTCACATGTTTTCATTCCTTATTGGCATTAAATTCGGAAATTTGTTGGTTTACATGATACGTTTTTCTAAAATATTAAAGGTTTGTTTGCATAAAACTTGCAGTACATTTTACTCAATTAGATGCAGAAGAAATAGAACGCAGCAACTCTCTTCTTATAGAAGAAAATTACTGTGGGTACAATTAACAGTTTTATGTCTTTATCTTCAGAGTTTTAAGTGACCAATGTGACTATTATGTTTTCACATAGAAAAAATTAAAGTACGCTTATATCCAACAGTGCGATTTAATAATATTTTATCCAAGCTCCAATGAACAGTTATATTAAATAATCATAACATATAAAGTGGAGTATGCAAACAGTGTTTCAAGTGAAAGAAAATTCTCCGTTATATTTGCGTTATGTGCCATATATACAGAAAGCAAAATTTGATTAATAATTCACTTAATGAATAACTCATAATTCTAAATTGTTAACTTCATTATATAATATGATAGACTTCCGACTTCATGGGACACTTTTTCAAGCTACTTGCACTTGGAACGTCAGATGCATCACAGAACTAGTTTGGAGAGTAGGGAAGTGATGACTGATCGTCCCGCTGTGTTTGAACTTTGCTACTTGATTTACAAGATAGTCAGCATTTTTTGTTATTTAAATTTCAGCGTCCCACTTTCTGGTAAAGGATTTAATGAATACGTTAATATAATAAAAACGATAAACGCTTCCTTTTATCACCCACTTATTTATGTTTCCAGTATTCTATCACAATATAAACTTGATATTATTGGGTATCAAAAGATGAATTTGAACTTTTAGATTGTGTATCTTCAATTACACTTGTTTCCAAACATCTCTGTACTTTTTATATGTTGCTTGTAGTCTCACTGATTCTGGATGAATATCCTTCTCTTTAAACTGTATATGTCATATATATTCTTAATATATGTTCTTCCTCTTATAGTAAATGGGTCGTCTCCTAAGCGCGGCTGTTTATCAAGCGGGGTGCTGGGACCCGATTCACCTCACCGGCGTAGGGATTTTCTCCCGCTGGAAGTCCTGGTCCAGAGTGCCTCGTGAGGTCTTTGGGGAATTAACTGAGGAGCTATTCGAGGAGAAAGTGTTGGTTTCAGGCTGCGTAGACCGCATTAACCGTCTGGGAGGGACTAGGGACGCTAAACACGTTCCACCTTCCAGTACTGCACCCCAACCTGTAATGGGCAGAGATGGGAGATGCAGCGGTCAGGCGTCAAGCCTTGGCCCGACTTCGGACTGTTGTGCCACGGAGTTTTTTCTAATAGTAAAATGCTGACGTCCAAAAATATTCAAGAAACTTGCGCGTGTTTAGTTTTGACATCGCTGGCCTTATAAAAGCTCTGAAAACTTGTATTTTCTAAAAACGAATGACAGATTTCTGTACACGTTGACAATATGAGCCTGTCCTATTATAGTATAGATAACGTGTATCGGGTCTTGAGACAGTGAAGTTAGATCTCTACTGATATTTGTGACGCCAAGTATTCTTATTTTAAACATTAGCACCGACGCGTTTGTGTTATATGCATCTTAAAACTAAGAAAGTCTAAATTTGTAATGTATCACCTGTCTCTAATAGGAAATATTGTTGTAAAGTCGAGTAACTCATAAATTCAGAATAAGATCAGCTTGCCATTTGAACGTGTGTGTATAAATGCACGTGTCCGTGAACAGGATAATTGGAAAATGAAAAATCGAATATATAACCAAAATACATTTTATGTTCAGCATCCTTCAAAAACCAGGCAGAAAGTTTTAATAATTGCCCCCTATCCCCAATGTATCTCACTGAAGTGGTTATTTTTTTTTTTTGTTATTTTTTATTTTGGATAAAATATCATTTTTAAGGCACTTGAATGACCAATAAAACGATTTTCTGTCTGTCATGGTTGTTATTTAGATGTATATTACATAATTTTGTACAACCGTTAAACCACTAGAGAGACACAAAATTTACAATATCAATTTAGATGTTCTTAAACTTATAATTTGTCTAAAAAGTTTAATGTTTCATGTATTAATTCATTTTAGTGGCCTTGAACAATTCCGAGATTTCCTCTTTGCTTCAAATTTTGACTAATTTATATTTGCTTGTCACAAACTCCAAGGTAGAATAGATATAGTGTCCCAACTTCTAAATATTTTATTGTTCCTTCAGTCTAATGTTTCCTTAAAGAAATAAAGGTATAAGGTAACCATATTCGTAAACATTTATCTCGTTTAATATGAAGTGAAAGAACAGGGATTTTTTTAGAATATTTAGAATAAATACAATTATGATTATAATTCGTAGAAGGAGTCACTAATAGCACTTATTAGATATTTATCAATACATCTGATTTATTATTGGGAGTAAGATCTGACATAAGCTATATTATTGCTTATTAAAGAACAATTCAACCACACATTCTGAATTTAAGAACGGGTATAAGAGTCATAAAATAATACCTTATTATTGTTTGAAACTTTATAAACAACTAGTTTGAGGAATATATGTTGTAGCATAATTATTATGTTTAAAGATCCTAAAGTAAAAGAAACATGCCCTCAAGATAGGCAAAGAAGATAAGCTGGACGCATGAAAAAGTGTACTCCTCTCAGGAGAAAAACATTTGTGAAAAGTAATTGAAAATGTTCTTGGCTCACCATAGCAAGAAGTTAACTCCGCGGTCGCACATTTTGCCTCCAAATGACAAACTTTCGCGAAGTTGTTCAACTGTTAATTCCTTCAGTATTCAAATGTTTCTAATTAGTAACGCTGTTGCTTTATCATGCGATCTCCTCAAAGTTTCGCTTTCTATGTGCTTGTTTCGCCTTTCTTTTGTTAAAGTGCAAGTATTCAAAATCAATTGAACTCATATTTTAATTCATTGTATTTGTGAAAGTATAAGATACATATTAAAATTCGCAAGCTGGAGTAAAGCTTAACAAAATCATATTTCAATACTCTTCAGTTATTAAATGAAAGTAGATAACATAATAAATTTGTATTAACTAATTGTTCAATTATTTAAACTAGTTTATATTTACGTTATTGATAATATAAACAATTACAAACTTTCGTGTTCTTAACCTATCGTTTGAAGAACAAAATGTATAACATATTCTCTTCTTAAACTTTCGTTTTATCTATCCGACTCTCTATTCTCGAGAAACCAGCTTAAGTTTAAATGGAAACATATTTTTAAACTTTAGCTTTCTAAATTACTATTATTATAGAAATGTATGTCTTAGCTAATCAATTATAATATTATTTTTATATCTCTTACCATTAAAAGCTCAAGAAGATTACAATATTACTAATATTATACAGTTTAATTTTTATTTTATTAACCTGAATAGGTTGAAAATCCATATATTTTTCCCAACAATAATGGCAAAGAAGCAAAGAAAGTATAAAATACTAAACGTTCCGGTTGATATCGATCCAATTCTTTATTAACATTTATTTTGATTTTTCTTTTGGTCATTCTAAGTATTTTTCTAGGAAAAAATTGGATATGATAATTAATTTTCTAAAGTTTTGAGATTTTCAAGACCATTTTTTAATTTTAAAATATATAGATGTATTTTTTGCAAAAAAAAAAAAAAAAAAAAAAAAAAAGGATTAAGAAGAAATAAATGCACGAAGTAAAACATTTTTAATATAGAGTTTTGCTTCTGCATACAAATGAAAGTATGTCTCAGTAACAAAAACGAGAATAAATTTTGAAGCTACACATCTTTGAAGAGAAGATGGTTTTTGCATTGAAAAGATATACGATTATATTGTTCTTCAAAGTGTAATACCGATTTCCCTTAAATCATAAAATATCTGCTATATCCTTAAATTTCTAAACAGCATTTGTATTTTAATTTTAATTAAAGTGGACTGGAGTTCTAATATTTGATTAATGTTCCAAATGTTAAGATTTATGCGTATATATATATATATATATATATATATATATATATATATATATATATATATATATATATTTAAGTAATCAGAATGGTATATGTGATGAGGAATTCTTTAAAACGTATGAAATATCGCAATCCTGCCGATGTGCTTTTCGAAGATTAAACTTATCGGTTTTAAGGGAATGGTTTAGTGAATATTTAGTATCTGAATTTATAAGAATGAAAACAAAGCTTATGCTAAGTGTTAATCAACATTAAATATCTTCCTTTCTTTAAGTATTCATATTATTTTTTAAACATATAATAATTAATGGATATAAATAAATTACAAATACTTTTTTAAGCTCATGCTATCGCTCATAAACTTGATTATAATGGTGATGAAAAGCTGAATGGAAATTTCAGTTAAGCAAAGAATATATAGTAAGCGAAAATGATGTAGATAACAAAAAGCTATGAATGCTATATTATTTATATGTTTCCATGGATATAAACCTTTAAATAGTATTTCTGTTTGTTAATTTTTTAAATTCTTTAAATAAAGTTTCTGTTACGAATTTTCATGAATAAATTTTGGATATTTTAGAATGATTAACAAGCGAAGTGATTACTTTATCTGCTACCCAATTTGAACGATAATTTCTATTTTGAATGTTGTCAGTTTATATTCAGCAACTTTTGTAAGATTCTGAATCCAAATAAATGGTATTATTTCATTGAGATTAGTTTATCGAAGGCATACATTATATCTCTATTATTAGCAGATTTTGAATGCAGCTTCTTTGTTTGAAATATGTTAAAAGTACTTTATTCACAATACATGTATCCTTTTAAAATATGAAATTAATTTTTCTGTAGTTCTATTATTTGTACAAAAGTAAGGAATAAAAAATAACACTGAACACCAATGCTCTTCAAAATTTGAAACTGCCTCATTAAAAACAGAAAACTATGGATATAATGAAGGCTAGAGAGTTAAGCGTATATTTTAAAGATAACTCTTAAACTGTGTATCTGAAAAGACTTTTTTGGAATGCTTATTTAATTGAAGTCACGAATTTGTAGATATAATCGACAACAGTTAAGTTTTAAGAAGGAATTTAGGAGCATTCTAGTGGTAAGGTTGAAAGCGAACTTATGTTGCAGAGTTATATCCTGCTTATTAAACTTTTGTTTTAGTATAAACTTCTTTTTTGTAGTGTAGTTCACTCTTTTTGTTTATTGAAAGCACTATTAACCAACTATTCTTTAATTAGTGTCAGTACTTTTAAATGTTATGTCCTAATTTTATGATTGAGATTTTCATTACAAAATGTAGGTATTTAATTTTAGACAGTTGATTGTAAAATTAACTTTTTTTTATTAAATTACAGAATAGTTACATATTTTAACGAGGCATGTCGTTGGGGTATAAGAAAAAAGCGTGTAGCAAGCAAAATTTAGGTCTTCTGGGATGTAAGAGTTTATTTACGACTTTTAATGCCGAGTGATAAGTTTCTTTAAGAGTTTATAAAGCCTAAATCATGAAAATAAATCAGTTGTGTATAAAGGAAAATACCTGTAAAGTTTATATGAAACTATATAAAAATAATTGTGAGTTCATCGGATGTAAATTAAGTACTATTATCTAAAATACATTTTTTTCAACTCTAAATTGGGTTATCTGATCTTAAATCCATCAAAATCGTATCCAAAAGCTGAAATTCATTAGGAATTCGACGAGGAAAGTCGAAAATAAAGCAAGGGATGGAAATTGATCAGCATACATCGGGAAAAGTTGCTTAAAGAATCAGTAAAAACCAGCAAGTCTGTCTTGGGAGGTTAGAGTCGCCAAAAACTGTTTTTCTTGAGAAACTCACCTCCAAAAACTCAAAGTTTTCGTCGTCTCTAAAAGTAAATTAAACTGAAGCTTATTTTGCACTACTTAAGTTCCAAAAGAATGTTGAAATACATTGACTCATGATGCACTTGAGATAGGGCAAGAGGGAGATTCACGTAAATGTTCGCGCACGCACGATAGAATCACACACTGTCGTCAGTATTCGCGGGATGGCAGCGAACACGCAACTGGCACACGACGCCGCGCCGCGACGCGGACCGTCGACGAGTGGAGCAAGGGGAGGGGAGCGGCGTGCGCCGAAGATCCTCGTGTGTCCAGCCGCAGGGCAGGAACATACTCGAGAAATGCCGATGCCTGCCGAAATAGCACGCGGCCGCCAAGGAGATCTACCACCTCCTGATATTTGGGCTGGTATTATGAGGGTCGTTTTTAGTTTGTTTTTATTTTCAACCTCCGATAGGCTATAAATAAAAGACAAGTTCATAGAAAACAATTATTTTATTACTAAATGTTTTGTACACTTATGGTTACTTTTCAACATATCGCCGAAAACATTGAGACATTTATCATACCTGGGCACAAGCTTTGCAATACCAGCTTCAAAAAATGTTGCCGTCAATGATTTGAAATGAGCATTGACGAAGTATTGAAGATCTTCGTTGGTTTGAAATTGCTGCCCTCCTAGCCAAGTCTTTCAATCTACGCTGTCTTTCTGTGTTCACTGGTTTAATTACAAGCAGGAACTGAACGAGGCCAGGCACTGACCAATGCTGTAGTGAACACGATTCGAAACGGGTTGCGTTTCGTTACTTTAAGCTATTCTCTGAATGCACCGGACCTCAATCCGGTAATTTTATGACCCCGGACCGAACTTTATGTGTAACGGTTTATCTAAGATGCAGAATGTACGCAAAACATACGATGTATTCCAATCATATTACTTTCTCTACATCTCTATAACAAATTATTTTCTTTCCACTAATCAAGATCAACATTAGTGGAAATTGTCTTTCACTTGGTTTCTAATAAGTAGAAGGTCAAATGTTTAAAAATTGGTTGCTATGCTATGCTACTAAAATTTCTTCTCTTTGCATGGACAGGTATGACACATTTCTAATGAGAAAAGCAGGCTTTTTAAAACAAACAAGTAATATCTCAAAAATGGTCAATTCTATAAAATAAAAGTTGTATGTGACATAAATTGTGTGTTTTAACGAGATCAACATTTTAGTGTTGTATTTTTTTCTCTATTACTTACAGTTTACAGTTATGCAAAGGAGGAGGAGCTTAGAGGCCATTTCCAGAAAATTCTAGAGATACATTTTATTTTTCATAATTTTTCTACAGTAAACAGTAATTAGGGCCATTTTTGGTAAAATCAAATATTTTTACATTTTTTCAATGTATAGTGTAGTTTTGGGTGGGGGAAATTTCTTGAAAATCTTCGTGTCGCATCATTGAAAGATGCTGAACTTAAATGTCAGTTTGGTATTTAACCACTTTATGTGTGTGAGCGATTGTGTTCACCTAGATCTTTTCTAAAAATAATTTTATTGCATTTAGGGTATCCTATCCATGTATCTCCATTGAAATCTCTGTTTCGAATTTTGGGTGGAATGCAATACTTTCTCTACTTATGTACTATGCACTAAGCACTAAGTTGAAAAAATAAAAGTCATAACTATCACACGATACAAAACAATAACGTCTTAGCTTCATACCTCTATAGGTAACTAATTAATAGTGATAGTTAAAATTGAAAAACTCTAATGTATTTTCTCAGACGATAGATTTGTTAAACAGTGCTTGCAAATCGCGTTTTACAGATGAAAATGAGGACGTCTTTTAATTCTCAGATATGTATATTTATGAGAAGTGTAAAATTTTACTTGTAAAGAAAGAAACAGCTGATCACACAACTTTGTGATTTAATTGAAGCATTCACTTAGAAATTACATTTATCTAAATTGCTTTGTGCAGTGATTTAAAACTCAAATCTTCAAGCATCTACACATTAATACTAATAGTTGCTAAACAATATTTTTATATCGGTTGAAAATGTATTTAGCTTTTTATATGTTTGCAAGGTTGAACAAAATAAATGCAAAAATAAAATCCTATTAGATTATTGTGACTAATGTTGGTATTAGATACTGGTGGCGGTGAAATAATTTTAAATTAACTTGAGGCTATATTATAATAAATCCAAATCTACTCCTTTTAAAATTAATGGAAATTGAATGTGTTACTCGCCTTTAACTATATCAACAGTGAAAATAAACAAATAGGTATTTAGAAGGAAGCTAAAAGCAGAATACAAAAATACATACTGCATTCGCAAACATAATTTATTTGGAATGTGATATATTTGTGTAATGTTTAAAACACAACTGAATAACCTAAAATAAGTAGTATGGTAAAAGAGTGCTCAATTTAAAAAATGTGTAGCGATTGGATAGAGTAACCTATAACTCATTACATAGTACATGAACATAAGGAGAGAAATCTTAGCACCATATTACAAGCAGTGGCTGTTAATGAAGTAAATTTAAATCACCTCTTCAATTCTGTGAGGCAGATTAATGAACAATACTGCAATACCTAGTAAAGAATTCAAAAACTCCATTTTGCTATAGTTAAGTGATACTTTAGACGTTTCTTTATTCCAAGAGAACAGCAGGAATTCCATCAATGACGTCACCATGAGAATCATTTTCTGCATCATCTTCTCTATCTTCGAAATCATTGTCGTCACTGTATTTTAAGAACTCGAAACACGATGAATCTTGGCTGAAAGCAAATGACTTGAAAATGGCGTTCGCCACTGTTTTGAATGTAAATGCTAGGTTCCTGTTGTGACGTTTTGGTACTGGTGTCTTTAACCTGTATAAGGCTGAATCAAAAATACTTTTCGAAGATTGGGGACTGGTTCCTTAAAACGTAACTAGAAAAAAATACCTATATAAACAGAGGTCCCAAAACGTTCGTTTTCGATTTATTGGGCTTCAAAACGTTATTGTCCCCTGCTAGACATTTGAGAATAGCATATCCTCTCAAGTTTGAAACTTTTCTCATAAGGGAATTTTGCAGACATTTAATAAAGAAAAAAACTATTAGCACTTTTTACTTGCTCTACATAGTGTATAGAGAAGGTATTGCACTCCACCCAAAAATTCGATACCGAGATTTTACCGGAAATATATGTTTTAGGGTCACCTGTATCCAAAAAAGTATTTTCAGAAAAAGGTCCGTGTTTGTGTGTCCGTGTGTCCATGTGTCTGTGAACGCGACAACTCAAATACGAAAAGGTCGGTAAAATACTAAAGATAAGTTTAGTATCTTTCAGGGATGCGACATGAAGATTTTGAGAAAAATCCCCCACCCCAAACTACCCTTTACATGGAACGTTTTTCGAAAATGCTGATTTTCTCAAAAATGGCTCTAACGATGTTGATTAAAATTTCATATATCATATATATTTACCTGACAAATAACATGTATATTATGATTACTATGACTACTTTATTCTGGAGGAGTTTTACGGAATTTCGCATAACTGCTGAACCGTAAGAGATGGACAAAAACTTACACAAAAAATGTAGAGCACCTTAAAACACAAAATTTATTTTATATACATTCTTTTCGTGGAATTGATCATACAGGAATTTGTCAACTCCTGTCCATATAAACAAAGGAACTTCAGACACATAGCAACCGACTTTTGGCTATCACTTTAACCAATAGTACTCCTTTATTTCGTTTCTACTTACGAGGAAGCAAGTAATAAGACTATTTCTGCTACCTTTTTTTCGATTAGCAGGAAGTCAATAGAAGCACAAGCTTTTAACAATTAGTTGTAGAGATATACAGGAGGTCATGTGAATGGAACATATCAGAATTTTTTCTAACTGCATCTGCATTTAAATGTCGTATTATTTATGCAACAGAAACATTATGGAATAGGAAATATTTTGAAATATCTTAAACACAACTTTATGACTTAATATACTTGATGAGAAGAAAATATAAATAAAAAAGTATTAAATACTTATAAGCATTTACAGTTGACCGTAAGCTGAACAGTTAATATGAGCACCTACCAAATCTTTCAGTCCCAGAGAGATACAGCGTAGGAGGGCCTTTACAATTCCACTTTTCACATGGGAAAGGCGGCTTTCCGCTTTAAATAAATCAAAAACAGTTTTACGCTCGACACTGACACAGAAAACACTCAGTCTCGTTGCTGTTTAAAACATATATAAGGGTGAAAATTTAGATTTAGAGGAAGTTGGTGAAGAATTCATTGCTACTAGCGTAGGATGACGCGTACTGCTTCCATGACACCGTCAGTTTCCGTTGTATTAAAGTTTTAAATAACAGGGCAACATTTTTAGATATAGATAATGCTCATCTTAACATATGAAAGTCGATGTATGTATGCACGCATGCATGTATGTATGCTCTTCATAGGCTTTTATTCCGTTGTACCGATTTAGACCAAACTTGTTACAGTTAACCTATGACACAAGGCAAAAATTACTGTCTAGTTTTGAATTTCCATCCTATTTCACGGGATTATTTTTTTCATTTCATGTATGCCTACATGTATTTTCACGTATTTTTAAATAAAATTACTGTCGTAAAAGCTCAAATATTGTCAAGATAAGTCCTACTTAGGCTTTTACAGCCTGACAAAATAACAAAGCAACAGCAAGTTCACATATTATTCTATTATCTTACACTGATCATGGAGTAAAAAAGTTAGACAATTACAATGCGTATTAAACTTGCACAAATTTAATTACGATATAAGCCCTTGGTTGGAATATTAACAAAATTTCGAACGGTCCACCTGAATAGTCTGCCTCACATTCAATAGGTTACGAGTACCGCTTAGGGTGAACTACTTGGATAAGTTTTTTTGGGTTTTTCCCTTATCCTGAGAAGAAGAATGTCGATTAAATTTAAGCTCCATGGACCCCGAGATCATTTGAACACCATTTCCAATATGGCCAAGCAGGCTAAAGGACGTTAGGCAAAAAAAAAAAAAAAAAAAAAAAAAAAAAAGTAATAATAATAATAATAATAATAATAACTGCGTTATATTAGACTGCAATATCAGCAATAAAACACTGCTTATTTTTTAATTTTATTCATTTTCATCATATCTAACTTAATGTGCTTATTAAGTATATATTGATATATAATAATACAAAAGTATAATCGCAATGACCATAAAATTGTATGGTGCTCTAAAATTAGTTAAGAGTAATAAATAATCAACACTAATATCCTCTTACAAAGAGGATTTTTGTTGAATTATTGGGCATTAGAAAAAAGAATTTAACTAGTCTTGTAAACTAAAATGAAGTCTTGCTTTTAAAGATTCAAAGAAAATAAATTCTGATCATTAATTCATTCTGTGATCATACTCTGATGATGGGACATTCACTTATTATAATTTGTAGTTTTTAAATTATTATAACCAGTTGGTTTCTCTATGGCAAGTTAATAAGCTGAAAAAGACTTAATGATATATAAAAATTTAAGAGAACATGGATAACAGCAATAGCATCAGATTATGTTCTTCCTCTTCTCTTTTATGTGTTCATTTCGTTTTTTCTTTTTTCTTGCTTTCGTATATTTTCTTTGTCAGTTTATGTATGTTAGTTACTGAAAATGAAGAATCATATATTGACGTACTTCAATTGGTGTTACTTCCACCCAATTGAGAGTTTTTCTATAAATAGCAACGAGTTGCTGCACTTAAATATCAAGTATGGTATTTAACGGACTCTTCGATTTTGAGCTATGTTGCCCACAGGAATACAATGCGTTTTTTCTTATTCAGGGAGTCCCAACACTTGTGTTTCCTGTGTAATATCGGTATTGAACTTTTGGAGGAGTACAATAGTTTTTTTGTATACTATGTACCTGGTATATGTAGATAAAGTAAAATCTATATTTTTGACCAAAATGAATAAAAGTGATGTGTCCCCTTAAACAACAAACGTTAAAGAAAGTATTCCACTTACAAAAATGTGCAAAATGATATGTCCTCTTCCACGGTACCTGTGTGGCGGTGTGCTTAGAAATGCAAAGGATTTGTTTCTATACATGAAAAGCTGATACAGAAAATGGCAAAGATTATCGCTATCTCGGGTTAAGAGTAGGAATGTATGTCCGTTCTTTCTTATATACTAATAAGAAAAAGAAGAAGAGAAAAGCACTAAGGACATTAAAACTAATCCTTGGATTTAGAATAATTAGCATAAGTTTAGTATACATTACAGCATTATTGAATTGTAGATTTTTTTATCTCTACCATGCAATTACAATAAAATAAAATAAAAATCTGTAAAATAGCCCTGGTACCTAATTACTTAAACCAGTGATATGTCAGATTTTTATATTTCGTATATATATATATATATATATATATATATATATATATATATATATATATATATCATCACCATTTACATATATATTAAACTAACATACTTATAGATATAAATTGTAAATATAAAAGTAAAAACATAAAAAATAAAAATCTGATGTATTCCATTCACATGATTTTCCCAACATCTCTGCAAGAAATTATTGTTAAAAACCTTATGCTTCTATTTACTTAAACAATTAGCAGAAATAGTCTTATTACTTGCCGCCTTGTAAGTAAAAGCGTGAAATAAGAGTGTACCATAGGGTAAAGTGATAAAGTAGTTGGTTGCTATGTGACTGAAGTTCCTTTGTTTGTATTGACAGGAGTTAACAAATTCCGGTATAAGAAAAGTGTAAGTGTTTTAAAGCTGAAACAAATATAAAGGAATATTTCAAAAACCATCAACTCCACAAAAAATGTATGTGACATAAACTGTGTGTTTTGTCGTGATCCACATTTTTGGTGTAGTAAGTTTTACGGTTTACCAGTTATGCAAAATTCAATAAAAAAATCATCCAGAATGAAGGGGTTTTTAGAGGCAATTTCCAGAAAATTCAAGATATACATTTTATTTCGTATGTAAATATCTTATACATAAGAGATTTTAATCAAAATCGTTAGTCATTTTTACGATGGTCAAAATTTTCGAAATTTTTTCCATGTTTGGTATTTAACGGACTTTTCGTTTTTAAGCTGTACTGTCCAAAGACACACAAACACAGACGCACATACATATTCACACACACGGACCTTTCTGCAAAAATGCCTTTTTGGATTTAGGGGGACCCAGAACATATATTTCCGGTGAAATCTCTGTATTGAATTTTTGGCTGCATTACAATACCTTCTCTATACACTATGTACATAGTACGTGTGGAGAAAGTAAAAAAGTATTTCCAGAAAAAAAATCTGATGTGCTACATTCACATGGCTTTCTCTAACAAATTATTGTTAATAAGCTTATTATTCTAAGTTAGTATAAACGATCTTATTACTTAGTTCCTTTATAAGTAAAACGGAAATAAGAGAATACACTAGACCAACCCGACAAACAAATGTTTTAAAATGTGGTTGCTATTTCTTTGCGTGACCAGCAGTTGATAGGTTCCCGTTTAAGACAAATTTTAAGTATTTTAAAGCTGAAATAAATAAAAAGGAATATCTCTAAAATGGCTAACTCCACGAAAAAATGTATTTGACATAAATTGTGTGTTTTATTGTGATCTAAATTTTTTGTTTAATAATTTTTTTCTATTTCTTACGGTTTACCAGTTATACAAAAGTTCGCAAAAATCACCCAGAATATACATACCTTCAGAGGCTTTCCCAGAACATTTAAGATATACATTTGTTTGTCCTGTTAATATCTTAAATACTATTAAAGATTTTGATCAAAATCGTTAGAGCCATTTTTTAGGGTTGGGGGATTTTTTTGAAAATCTTCGTCGCATCCAAGTTTAGTATTTAACGGATTTTTCGTTTTTGAGCTATGTTGTCTACAGACACACATGTTGACACACACACACACACGTACCTTTTTCTGATTTTTTTGAGGGGGGGGGGATTCGGGGAGAACCAAAGCATGTATTTCCGGTGAAATCTCGGTATCGAATTTTTGGGTGGAATGTAATAATTTCTCTGTACACGCTATGTGTGTGCACGTGTGTGTGTGTGTGTGTGTGTGTGTGTGTGTGTGTGTGTGTGTGTGACTGTGGTCAACATAGCTCAAAAACGAAAAGTCCCTTAAATACCAAACTTGCTACTTAAGTTTATATGACAAATAAAATGTATATCTTAACTTTTCAGGGAATAGCCTCTGAATACATCTTCAACCTTGATGAATTTTGCCAAATGTTGCATAATTGGTAAACCGTAAGAGGTAGGACAGAAACTTACTGCACAAAAAATGTAGAGCTAGTTAAAACACAACATTTATGCTATCTGCATTTTTTCCCTGGAGTTGATCTATTTTAAGATATTAATTCCTGTTGATTTGTTTTAAAGTACTTAATACTTTTCTACTACGGGAACTTATCCACACCTGACCACACAAAGAAGCGGATTTCTATACCATAGCAACATTTTAAAGCATTTGAGTGTTAGTTTAGCCTAGTGTATCCCCTTATTTTCTTTCTACATATAAGAAAATAAGTAATAAAATCGTTTCTGCTCATGTTTATCTGGATTACCATGATGTACATAGAATAATGAGCTTATAAACATTAATTTGTTTTAGAGAGATAGAGAAAGTCATGTGAATGTAGCACATCAAATTTTTAGTAGATGCTTGTAAATACACATTACTGTACTTGCGCACACCTTTTCTTGGGCGCTAGATTTTGGAGGATAGCCAAGGTCAAGGGTAGAAAAGAGCTGGCCCGCCTGTCTTCCTCTCGCTGTGGTGTCAGTCAAAGAAAGTTTGTACTTTCTCTATGCGTACTATGTACTTAGTGTACAGAAATGTATTACACGTTAAATATAAAATTTGGTATATAAAATAGGTATCTTTCAAGAATGTGGCAGGAAGATTTTCATCGAAATCCTCCCACTCTCAACTACCCTTTACATGGAGCATTTTTCGAAAATTTTTATTTTCTCAAAAATGGTACTAACAATTTGATCAAATGCTCTTATATTTAAGATATTTACATGACAAATAAAATGTATATCTTGTATTTTCTGGGATTAGTCTTTGACGAGTCTTTATTCTGAATGAATTTTTCGAAATTTTGCTTAACTGGTAAACCGTAAGGAATAGACAAAAACTTGCCTAACAGAAAATGTAGAACTCGTTAAAGCACACAAATTATATTATACACATTTTCTCCTGGAGTTGACCGTTTTTGAGATATTTTTATTAATGATTTAGGTTCTAAAATACTTATACTGTTCTCATACGGGAACTTTTCAATACCTGGTCATGCAAAAAAAAAAAAAAAAAAAAAAAAAAAACAACCCGTAATTCAATCACATAGCAACCACATTTTAAAAATTTTTATTGTCGGCTTAGACTAGCGTACTCCCTTATTTCTCTTATACTTAAAAGGAACTAAGTAATAAAACCGTTTCTGCTAATGTTTATCTCAACTAGCATGAAGTATGTAGAAGAATAAGTGTATTAACAATAATTTGTCAGAGATATAGAGAAAGTCATGTGAATCAGAATTTTTTTTGAGTCCCTCACCATTATACTGAATATGTTTCAGTAGCTCTCCCAGAAGTATCCAACCTGGCGTATAGATAGTGGTTGTTTCTTCAAATAACAACAATGTTAAAAAGTATCCACCTTATAAAGTTCAAGTTTGAAGTATGATGATTTTGCATTGTTTAGCATTTTTTGGCTGTCATCATTAGTGAATTCTCTCAGCCGAATTTGTAAACCAGAATAAAATTGGTAATTGTTATGTGATACAATACTTTCATTTGGACGGTTTTAGACCAACTAATATTAAAGCTGTCTACTTTTTGGGAGTCTACTACTTCATTTACAACAGTGAAATATTAGTGGCAGAGTTTAAACGCGACCGTACGAGCTGCCAAGACTAACATTGCAGTGGTCCACCAAATGATGTTGCCAGGCCAGAAATTGTAAAGAAAATTCATAACATGGTATTGGATGACCCTCAACTGAAAGTGCGCGAGCTAGCATATATTGCAGGCGTTTCAAAAAGTTCTGTATATCGCATTCTGGCTGAAAATTTGGATATGAGAAAGTTGGGTACAAAGTGGGTGTCGCGTTTGCTCAGAATAGAACAAAAATAGTGTCGTGAGGATGTTTCAGTCGAGTGTTTGGCAATGTTTCGTTGTAATAAAGCTGAGTTTTACCGTCGATTCATAAACAATGGATAAAACCTGGATCCATCCTTTCACAGCTGAGAAGATGGAACAATCAAAACAGTGGATTGGAATGGGAGAATCGAAGGCATTTTCAGGCAAGGTCATTGCGCCAGTTTCATGTTACACACCCGGGATAATTTTCAGTGATTATCTCAAAAAACAAAAATAATTTATGGGGAATATTATACGAACTTGTTACAGCATTTAGCAAAAAAGAAAGTTTTGTTTCATCAAGATAATGCACAGTTCACACGTCCATTATCACCATGGCCAAAATAAAAATAAAAAGATATTTCAATACAGCGTCTTAAATGTACAACACAGTAAACCGCACACCGAAGCATTAGTCTATCATTATGCTAAAATAATATACTTAAAAACATATATATGTTGTGTTTATAATGTATACAACAATACTAGCACCTCAAAAAAACAATGACCGAAAAGGGTGACTTTCTCCTTTGCCATTAAAATAAACATCTTTCTTTTCTTCAAATGAAATGAATTGGAGTTTTTATCTATGGGCCCTCTTTAACTGCAGAGGTTTTGTCAAAAGTGTCAGTATTTAGATTTTTTATGCAGCATTTTACTATACTTTAAATTACATATATGCAATGCACGAGTTTTTCAGGGATGGTATAACAAATGTTTTTAATGCCATTTTAAAGCGCTCCGCTGCTTAAATGATTCTCTGTAGAACTTAAACGTCATTTTGTCAGATTTTTTTGCCCCCTTATTTAAAATCTATCTTATCCCACAAAATTATTTCTAGAGATCTCAAAACGTTTTCAAAGCACTGAAAAATCTGTGTAATAAAATGTCTGATTGGAATTTTGTTTTGATCATACATTAGCTTTTTTAAATTAATTAGTGTAGCAGGTTTTCCCACTTTGTATTAAATAATATACATTTAAAAATGGAGCATATAACCTAATATCTATAGGAGAAGATAGATTTTGAATTTGACTAATTAAATTCAATACATTAATATATCCAAATGAAAACATATACTTGAATGAAACTTGGTATTGATACCAAGTACCAAAAATACGGTTCTAGCTTTAATACTTTAGAACTTATGTGCTCCTTAATATATGATACAAAATGTTCACACAAATTTTTGAGATAATCGACAATTTCTATAACTCTTCCAAGTAAAACGTAGTTTGAAATCTTTGTGTCTCATCTTTACAATATACTGCACTAAAATACCAATTTTGTTTAAACGTTTAGTTAAACGCACACACCCGGAAATGTTTCTAATTTTTTTTTATTTGTTTTAGTCGGGAAATCTCAGAAACTAAACTGTATTTTCGGTAAAATATAAGGGGATTAACAGTTTATTTACCGCTTTCAACAATAATTGGTGTTGCAGGTCCCGCGGTTGATATAACCTATGTGTTGGTGATATACAAGGTTTCACCTACTTAATATATATGTCACATAGAAACTAACAAAATGTATCTTTATATGGATAATTTGAAAATAATATTAAAATAAATGTTATTCGAAGAGAAAATCCTGTAATTGGTGACCTTCAGATATTCTTAAATTAACGAACTTATGATTACTATACAGGTAAAACAAAGATGTTTCTTCTGTCGCTCATTGGCTTATCCCATAAACCTGGCCTTAGTTGCATAGTAACCTTTCTATATTTGGTGAATGGGTAAGATTTTGTTGGACTTTTAAGACATAAAATTTTCTTCCACGTAATCACCCATTTCAAGACATCGGCTTCAAAATGTTAGCTTTGTTGATTTTTAGATACTGTGCTTCTGTCTAGTTTTCACTGTCATTTCTCTATGTTCTCATCGTAATGTTCAATTTTCTCTGTCTCTTAATTTCCCTTCACAACGTACCAGCCTAACGACATGCGCGCAAAGTAGCTTCTTCTTCTGGACGGTTCGTATGTCGGGAAGTGAGCACAAGATTTAAGCTCTCGCAATGGCAGTACTAATTGTACGTTAAACCTATTATTTGAATTTCAATCGGAGAACGCATTGAATCACTAGCATTTCATGTTGCTCTTGCAAGGCATTCTTTAATCTTTACAAACCTATTTGTCAGAACAGCGATTACATAGTCACTGGAATTTTCCATACAGTTCCAGAATGTTCGAGAGTCAAGAGAAGAGAACTTCTAGAACATTCTGATATATCGCTATAGCGTTTGTGCCATAATTCTATTAGAATTTTCTGTATATTATGACATGTTCTATTTAAATACTTTTTCAGCTATGTCTTTGGTATCATATTTGGGAGTTTTAGAAAATACTTGTGTATTCATTTCATCATAATATTTCCTTTATATTACCCTCCAAATACAATATCTGCTACTTCAAGGTTTTCTGTGCCTTTCTCACATCTTAACACGTCAAGGCTAGTTCTAAAGCTTAATAACATTTCAACTGTACTGCTATTGATCTGCATATTTAGTGTTGATTTTATTGTGTCTCTAATACCTCACCATTTTACTGTTTTATGCGTTCTGTAACTCAATGTCACTCTCTAGGCAATCAAAGTGGTCGTTCGACGACGATCATTTTAATTATAGTTATCGATAATAGAACACTGATGATCAATTATGCTGGGCTGTCCCTTGAGCTCAGATTTATCAAATGTCTGCAGCTTAAGTGCATTATTCTGTAATAAAGGGCTCCCAGGAGGGATCACTTAAAATGGTAGAAAATAGATTACTATGGTACATATTTCGTTCAATACTGCATTAACTGTTGGGATTTTTATATTGATATTTGACAAAGGCTCTTTCCTTAATAATTTTGTTAATAGAAAAGAAAGTATTACAACTTAAACGTGTCACTTTACCAGTACATTTTGCAATTATCACATTCTGTTCACTGCTATAGTAACAAAGGAATATGCATATGCAAATTTTATTTTTCTGTGGTTAATATAATGAGAGAGAGGAGTATTGAATGATGCGGACGAGAGAGAAATAAGTGGAACCTTGTACAACCTACTGGAAGACAAAAAAGTTATAAAACACTAAAGATAGCTCTACATTGTGTCAGTTGAAGCCATAATGCTGGTAGTGTATCTAGGAGGACACTCAGAAGATAAACCTGGCCTTTTAAGCCAGTTGTTTGCGAAGGCTGGTATTACTTCCATAAGGAGCATCAATCACATTTCAGCCCAAGTTGAGTAAATACTGGCCTGCTTTTAATAAACCAAGGCCAAGATGCGTAAAGCATATTTTTAATATATCACAAAATGTAAAGAGTAACATTGAACGTTAGGGTTGTGCTAAATAAGAAATTAAAATCAGAAGAATATTTTGTAATTCTTCAAAACAAGATATATAGCATATCTAAAAAAGAACATTTAATAATCATACATGCGAACATCATCAGCCAGGAAGGAAAACACCATCATAATAATGTCGCAAAACACCATCATAATAATGTCGCAAACAAGGTTCTGCGACGTGGGGGATAGCTATTAGAGGGTGGTGAAAGGAAGGCAAATGGTAGAGCAATGATAACAACGGGACTTAAATTAAGATAATATATTAAGTAAGATTAAACCATTTGTTGGTTATGCATGTTTGGTTTACAAAGGTGAGCGTTGCAATATATTCTATTAATTCTGACCAGTATCATTCTGATTGTGGAGTTATTAACATAAAGTCTTACTTTAAGAAATATGTCATGGTATGTCTAGGCGAGGTAAGAGATGAAGTGATCGAGGTAGTTAGACGGTTGAGTCCGGAGCGACGCCCCAAGACGCATACAAGCAAGTGGAGGTTGCCCGACCTAGTGGTTGGCTTCCTTAAATAGATTTAGTGGCATTCCGGAAGGGCTTTCCAACATGGCGGCGTACTCCTAATATGGACAACCAAATGGGTAGTCTTAGCCAATCTACATCGAATGTATATATGTTCTAGAACATCCGGTGTGACGCCAAAGTGCGAATGTGCACGTAGCTCACCGGAAGTTGGTATCATCGGAAAGTCCACTAGGAGTGCCATCGGAAAAGACTAGTCACTTCCATCCTGTTACTTAATCAGCTTTTAACAAAGCTTGCAGTTTCCATGAATATGTAAGAATCAAATTTCAAATAATTCTTATTTAATAAAATATTACTAAAACAGTATAAGTTAAACTATTGCCAATGACACATGCGACAGTAAGTCCTGAGTTTATACTTGTCAATGTATTTGCAATTTATTGTTATGCTTTATTATCGTATTATAATCATTATAACCAAGAACTGTTATCTGAACTGTGTACTTAATTCATATATATCTATCGCAATAAGACCCTGCAGTCAGGTAACATAAAATAAAAAATTAAAAAGAAAAATGTTGGTCAATAAATAAGGTGATCAAAACTAAATAGCAACGATAGTTCTATAGTGCTTTTTTTTTTTCGCTTCTCAGGGTGCGCAGTAAACGTTTAAGGCATTCTTTCACATTTACTTTTACAGGTTAGGTGCTTTTATTTCGAGCTTGTCTTATAATTTTGCGAAGCAAGAATTGCAGCAATTCTCTGCTACATTTTGAATGTTTTTAAAGCATTAGACTCGCCCTATCAGAGTGCACTAAACATTACTTCACATTACCAAATTAAACGAAATTTTAATTCACAAAATTCCTAAAATATTGATTCGGATGTAACAACTTGCGCCAAAAATATAGATATTAAGTGGGAGTTGCCCAAGAGTCACTTCCTTCATCACTTTTTCTCGTAGGGAAGACCTAAATAAAACTGAGGGTATATATCAATTTGGTTATACCAGTTGTACTGGGGTTTATTCTTTTTTGTGTTCTCGAAAGGTGGATTGTTTCAGGTTGCCAATAAATAATTTCTGAATTTCCATTACAAAAAAGTTTAAATGATTCGATTCCACAGTTGTTTATTTCACTATTAGCATTTAGCCTTACATACATGTCTGACTATTATCCCTTATTTTAATTACAATTAGGATTTAGAACTCTCAGTATAAAGCTTGTTTTCATGTGGCATCTCGTTTCATTTAACCAACATTTTAATTATAATATCAATGAGCCGGAAACAAAGCGGAAGAAAGGATTTAGATCGACAAAAATAATTGATAAATAATAAAAGATGGCGCCAACCTTGTGTTCCCCTCGATTAACTCACTATGTCGTCTTCCGTGCGATGAACAACCGGAACTAACTCACAATGTCTGTGAACACTTCCTTATAAACCCTGCTGGGAGAGCGTATACCTCAATTCTTAACCACTAGCCGCCAAAACCGCTTTGAGAAGTAAAAGCAGCGCCCTCTACCCACTTTAGTTAGAACTACTGTAGTAATTCTTGAGGTACCACCAGGAACGTATGACCAGCAGCCGCTGGTGACTTCATAGGCGTAATTTCTGGCTGCTATATATTTGAAGCCGCCTCAGCTATATGGGAAATTACTAACTTATTGTCCTTATAGAGAGGTGTAAACTGTACACAGTGTACAATGTTTATAAACTTTACCATTCAATGTCAACATAACCTTGAAAAAACTCTTGCTTATATGCTTGAATACCGATTGATCTTCTTAACAGACTTTTTCTTTCTCTCAAAGACTCTAAATCCAAATTCGATATGAAAAACAAATTTTGTGAACTTTGGACGAGAAACCAGAACTAAATACTTCGGATCAAAATATCAGGAACTTTGGTTTCTATGATAAAAGTTTCATAAATAAGAAACATTATGCATAATTATCTATTAAGAAATAATATCACTATTTACATTCAACCAACTGTTCATTCAATATCCTTCTTTGAGTTGTAGCTAAATATAACATTTGTTTCGCATTCAAAAGTTTTGCATTTATTCCATAAAGGATACTTGTCTTAAATAAACAATAGAACCCGAAAGTGGTCGATTTATCATTTCTTTAAAGAAGAAGAAGACTAGCGTAGGGAATTTATCCGCTAAGTGTACCTCTTCCAGTGCATTGGAATGAATTTCCTTAAGATATTGACAGATAGCTTTGAAGCAGCAACAAGCATATTGTATATGTGTTAAGAAATGTTTCAGAATATATCTTCACAATGGGATGGGAGATATTTTTAACAGTTCTAACAATTCTTTGTAAGATATTAAGCACTGTAATCGTTTTTGTGTTACGGTGTTCGTACACACACGCACGGACCTTTTTCTAAAACTACTTTACATGAATTTCTGTTTTACTCTTGAAATATTTTGGTGATAAGTTTTTAATGCATTCTCTAGCAATGTGACAAAAAAAAACATAACTTTTGTCAAAGTACACATTTCTTTTTAGTGATTTAAATTTTAAAGTACATCTACTTTTATCAGTTGGGAAGTAATTATTCGTTTATCTTTATTTGAATCAATCAAAGAGAACGGAATTTCAAAGCAATCATATAATGATCAGCACTTCAGAAAGATTGATTACTGCTTATAGCATACTGTATTCCCTAACCCCATTGTATCTACAAGGAAATATGTAGTAAAACCATTTCTAAAAATGTTTGTCTTGAGACAGTCCAATTGATTGAGGTAATTAATAATGGTATACTCGCAATAATTGTCAAACACGTTGTCAAACAGTAAAATCGTACAATCTAGAATATAACGTAAACCTGCATGCCCGTCCACCTGGGGAGTGCTAGAGACAGATAGTCGAACATATAGCCAGGGGACAGTTTTCGTTTCCTCCAAAGAAACGCTGTGCGTGATCGTAGCTTCCAGTTCCTAGCAATAAGGTATAATGAGGAAACATCGTTGAAAAGCTGCATGGAGCAGGTTGTGTATGTTATGCGAAGAAATAAGGGAAGTAACTTCGGAGATAATAAGCAATTTATATTGACATTCACATATACTTTGTGGCGTGCTTCTACGAACTCTCTTCTTTTTGCTTCAACGTGTAGTTGGTGCAATCGCTGGTAGGAGAATTCGTTAAAGTCAATAAATAATAGAATAAACGGTATATCCACATGATAATTTTGGTAATATCCCACTTCCTGAAAACACAGGAGAGTGTTTCGTTGCTCGCAAGGGACACAGCCGTGGAAATATTATTAATTAATAAGTACCAACAGTGGGACTACCACATCTCAATTAACGTGAAGTACATAGAAGACGATTTTTTAAGAATATTTGTAGAACATGTGTAGAGAAAGTTATATGAATGTTTCGCTCCAGATATTTTTTCTCTAACGTAAAGACTTCTCTCCAAACCTAACTATGAAGATACGAGAGGACATCAAAGGGATGGGCAATAGAGTTCCTCTGTCTGGAAATATTGGGAACTCCCGCTGCGCAGCAGGATTACATCTATACGTAGCACCCTTCTTAACTCTCTTGCCCTATTCCTTTCTCGCCGGGTTTTAGTAGGCCATTTAAAAACTTCCTCCGCTTCTAGACTAAATTAAAACCTAGTTCTTTTTCTAGTGTAGCTATTTTTCATCTGTTGGTTACTACAAAACATAGGCAACATATGAAACTCTATGTTATAAACTATACTTGCTACCATTATGGAAATGAAATGACGTTTTATTTATGGACGCTCTTTAACTGCTGTGATTCTCAGCGTCTCATTCTATACTGGGTGTGAAAGACCGCTTTAATTTTCCTCAGAAGCCTCTCTATCAGGCTTGAGGTTCTTTTACATGCCGTAAGTCTACGACACGGGACCCACAGCTTTACTTCCCTTCCAAAGGAAGTCATGCTAAGGATTTTTACGCCCGAAAAAATCCATCGCCCTCCGCCGAGTTTGAACCCGAGACCTTGGGTATATGAAGTTCACATGGTAACCATTATACCACGGAAGGTAACTCTATCTTATGGGAATAAGCATTTTTACGTTTTGTGATGTGCAGAATTCACATTTCGTAATATTTTAGTAAAATCCTCGAATTACTTCTAACATTTACTATTTGCCGATTAAAAAAACATTACCAATGAACTAAGGCTTTCAGTACATTCTATGGGGGAAGTTCTGAGAAATAAGTGTAAACCCTGAAGCTATAATACTCCATCCTCCATACTGAGGTTCCGGATAGGTTCCTGTGCTGTCTCCAACTGTTTTAGCCAGCTAATCAGTTAGTTGATGAGTCTGAATATCAAGGTCGCATTACTGGTGCAGAGAAACATGAACAAACGTATCTGCAAGTTGTAGCTTATGATATTTATTCATTTAAAAACGTTGATTTATGTACTGTGATTTATCTATAGCTATCCCAAGAAAATCTTCGTATACTTTTAGCTAAATCGTTGTAATTTACGATTAGTTGGCATGTAATATTAGCAATACATAAATAAAGAATATTATTTGAATAATGTTCCAGTTCCTGTTATGTGATAATCAAACTAGATATAATTAATAGCTCAAATCGTTTATAATTCTCTAGATAACTCAACTGATCAGGCGTACCTTGCCTTTGTATTATCTTCTCGGTCTATGTACCACTCGTACGCTAAAAACTTTAAGGCCCCCCCCTCAAAGACTCGTCTAGTACGACAACGTGAATGTCACGATTACTCGTAATATAATCCACTCGACGTGAGTGACACACAGTTCGTGATAGAATCCTTCTCAGCATGAACATATTGGCTCGTGATAGACACCTCGCGACTTAAAAGACCACAGTGGTTCACGGTAGGCTCTTCGCGATGTTAACACCATGATGGTTCACGATAGAATCTTTGTGATGTGAATATATCTTCGCTAATGTGTACGAGGGTCGGCTGATAAGTCCCGGGCCTCTCAATGAAAGCAGCATTTAATTTTTTTTTTCTTATTTCTCAACATAATCTCCAGATTTGTCGTATTGGTGTTCTAATTTAATTAAACCATCTCTGTAGTGCGATTTAACAAGTTCCTCAAAATACCTGTTTGCCGGATCAAAGACCTCGTTGCTGTGAAATCTTCGTCCTCCAGAATTTTGTTTAGGTTTAGACACTGATGGTAGACACTGGATACTAGATCTGGCAAATAGGGTGGATGTTGAAGCAAATCGAACTTTAATTCGCACATTTTTCTCATTGCAATGACCTTTTTTTTTCTTTTTTTTTTGTCAAATGAGGTCTTCTTCTTTTCACCTCGGTACTCAAACATTGCAGTAAGCTTGCACAGTAATCACCAGTGATACTTTTACCCTCTTCTAAGTAATCAATAAAAATAATTCCCTGTGTATCCCAGAAAACACTCGCCATAAACTTGTTAGCTGACAAAATTGACTTTGCCTTTTTTGGAGCTGGTTTACCTGTCGCAATCTACTGTTTTGGCCTTGATTTACTTTCTGGAGTGTAGTGATGTATCCAAGTTTCATCCATGATATTAAGCATTCTGAAACATTTACTAGGATTTTTACGTAGAGCTCCACATTCTTAACAGAAACAGTTTTTCTTTGCTACTCTTGATCAGGTGTCAACAAACGCGGCACCCATCTTGCACAGACCTTGTGAAACCGCAAAACATAACTTAACATATTAATTGCACGTTCTTTTGATATGTTTACAGCCTCTGCTATCTCAAACAACTTTAATCTGTGGTCTTTCAGTACTAAACTATGCATTTTTTCAATGATCTCTGGAGTTATCACTTCTACTGGGCGTCCAGAGCGAGGCTCATCACCAGCCCCATTTTAAACTGTGCAAACCACTTTTTAATCACTGAATATGAAGGGACAGAGTATTTCAATGTACTGTCTATTTCCTCCTTTATTTCTTTAGGTGTTGAGCCTTTCAAATGGAAGTATTTAATCACTACTCGTTTTTCCAAATCCTCCATTTTTGTGAAAACTCTGAAAGTTGTATTGCTTAAAATGCTTTCATTCGAGAACTGAACAAGTTATTGACCTGTAACTATGGATACAAGTAGGTCTAGAGTTAAACTACACCATGCTAAAGTCTAACTGGCCTAATGGCGCCATATCTGTGTGAGGCTAAGGACTTATCAGCCGATCCTAGTATTAACCGTAACTAAAGTAAACTACTTATATAAATAAAAATCTATTCAATTAAAGTCAGCCGAAAAAGTCGTACAGAGAACTTCCCAGAAAGTATAAAATATAAGGAGAAATCATGAAGTAACAACAAAAGAGTCTAAAAATTGTATCTCGTTTCGGAGGATGGCTATACACGTATGCAAATATGTACAAAATAATTATATACAATATAAAACACAAAATCACAAAAACAGAACAACAAATATTAATACAAAACTCGTGAAGGGAGCGGATATCTCGTTTCAACTATAAGCCACTCTTTCAAGCAAATGCATGGGAAAACTGTGAAGTATAGTTAAGAAAATAGCTGACGAGATAGAGCGGCTACGGCGCGCAGTCGTCCTCCGTGGACTAGGAGTAACATCCTAGCCTCTGGTTCTCAAGTTCGCGGAGGGCGCTGGATATTTTCGGGCGTCAAAATTCTTACCGCGACTTTCTTCGGAAAGAGAAGTAATGCCGTTGGCATCGTGTCGCAGATTTGCGACACGTAAAAGGACCTCAAAACCTGGTAAAGAGACCCCTGAGCAATGTTAAGCCCTCTTTCCCGCCCAACATAGAACGGTGAACCGCAGCAGTTAAACAGTGCCCATAAATAAAAGTCAATTTCATTTTTATGGCCCGAAATGAAATCAAATGATTCTTTAAGTGCGATCACGGCCCAATGAAGCAAAATACAAATTTCTAATACATCCATATTCTACACAAATTGCTCTCTGGGTTCCTAAAAAGAAAAAGATGCTGAAATGACGGCGCCGTGGGTGAATAGTTAAACCTCTCGCCTCCCATCTAGGTGGCCCGGGTTCGATCCCAAGCGCGCGCATGTGGGATTCGTGGTGGACGAAGCGGTGTCTGAGCGGGTTTTCTCCGGGTCCTACAGTTTCCCCCGTCATTCATACCAGCAATTGCTCCATCATTACCTTTCCATTCATCAATTTCGCATACATTTCATATCATCCACTTTCTCAAGTTCATTTTGGCTACGGGCCGACCCCTCGTAACAGGTTCTCTATTCTGTGGTTTCGTGCCGTAGGCTCCCCAGGCTTCTGACCCCTAGGCATTGACTTGTAAGTGCTATGGGAGTCAGTCCTACAATTACGGTTAGGGTAAGCTGATTACAAAACGAATAGAATGCTGAAATTATGCAATTACTGCGTAACTGCTGCAGTCTCTCTGTCTCGTTAGGCATAATTTCCTCTATATTGTTTCATGTACGAAATTGAACATCCTCAAAAACCGACACAACCCACCCCTCACAAACCGAAATATGAATTATTGATTGTCCTTGAAGGGTTCCTGTATAACTTGCTTGACTAGTTTTTATTTTCTAGATTCGATATATTGTAATTAGTATCGTGCAAAGACCAAATAGCCAATTATTTTTCCTTTTATCAAAGTTTAAGATTTTCACGTCATTAAAATAGTTAAGCTACATATAACTTGCAGTTTTTCCTAGATATTGCATTATTAAGTAGGAGAAAAGTCTACAAAACCCAATGGTTGTTAATTTAGTGTTTAATATCTAAATGTTTATTATTATCGTTCATATTATTATTATGATTGTTATTATTATATTTATTATTATTAGCATTATTATTATTAAAATACAGCTGGCATTGATATCATTTTCATTCTTGATTTATTATAAACATTGAAACTTTATTATTACATGAATATATTTTGTTAAAACATTTAATTTTAATCTGAAACTCCTCAACACCCTTAATGTAAGAAAAACGACTCTAAATTGTGTTTCATAAAATGTGCATTATTTTTTCTAGCACATACAAATTAGCTAGAGAAGATATTGTATTCAACCCAAAAATTCGACTTCGAGATTTTACCGGAAATAAATATATTTTAAGGCCCACTGAGTCCGGTAAAAAATATTTTTAGATAAAGGAACGCACGCGCGCGTGTGGCTGTGGACAGTATAGCTAAAAAACGAAAATACCGTTCAATACTAAACTCCGTATTTTATTTATATTTAGTATCTTCTAAGTATATTACTGAAAATTTTTCATGAAAATGTGCCTACCACGAATCATCCTTCACATGAACATTTTCTTGTAATTTTTAGTTTTTCCCAAAAATGACAACGATTTTGATTAAACTACTATATACTAAAGATAGATATATTAAAAATAAAATGTATATTTTGAATGTTCTGGGAATAGCCTCCGAAAACATCATTGTTCTGTATTAATTTTGCATAATTTTGGACAAAAGATTATCCACACAAGAGACAAAAAATTATGCATAAAGATGTTGGTCTCGTTAAAACACATACTTTATGTCATATTCGTTTTTCTTGTAGAGTTAACCGTTTTCGGAATAGTCCTTGTTATTAGTTTGATGCGGGAATTTAACGTTGGCTGCAGGAATTAAGGTTGGCTGGTACTCACATAATCTTGGAGTTGGTTGGGCTTCTGGACGTCTCTGGAGTTCCGCCCCTCCTCGCTGTGGACCTTAGTGACGTAGCTGGGTTGTAAGCGTGATTGAGCGTCTGTTTACGTTGGCCACACTTTCAGTTAGTGGAACTGGAGATGTCGTTATGCGCCAGACCGAATATTGAGGCAGTTTTAGCTTTTATTTCCTTCTCTTGAATTGGATAATGTATTGTTGCCCGGACTTATCCAAGAAAATACCAGCTGCATCGTCGGTAAGTAAAAGACACTCAATCCCCATACTTGGTTAATAAGATCTTCAGGTGGAAGTGAAATTAGAAGGAATTTTGTAGATTTGAACAGCGTTAAAACTTTTATTCATGGAAAATATTCTATCACGTGTACAAAGCCGCGCAACATTAACTTCTTGATTTTACACACATGTGCTTAGTATTTGCTTTATTATAAATACCTACGTAAATAATTATTGTTGATTAAAATGATTATATTAAGTTATTTTATATACAATTATCACATCTTCGAGGTTAGCTTTCGGCTTCTTTTTGCTAGGTCTTTTCTTCACAAACGTAAATTTCACAGAACTCTATAAAATTTTCTCTCAGCTCATAAAGTTGAAAATCATTCTTTTTAACCTTTGTAACCTGCACGTCACCATAGTGACGACCAATTTCCTTGTCTTCACATTACGTGAAATATATTTACAATATACATTTATATTTTCATAGTAATTGAAATTAATAACTTTAAATGATTTACATAATAATATCTGTACAGTCATATTTTTTCTAATTAGCTATCTATATGTTAAATCTATTGCTCACGTTTTGTCGCATTATTAAACAAATTACACTATCCAGTTAATCGTAATTCCTTTTGCTCTTCTCCTCTCATATTACATGTTTATTTAGACTTTATTTGCTTAGTAGACCTTCATAAACACCGATTTTTAGCTATTTTATATATAATACTTACAAATTATAGCTATATTTATTACATATTCTTGGCCATGTTACTTTCGTTAATCACGATATTTTAAGGAATTTCGTGCGTATCGCGAGGTGATGGCGTCACATTTTAATTTCTTTACATTCATTTTCTTTGCTTTCAAGTGTCAAATGATGATAATGATAAGAATAATAATAGAATAATAATAACAATAACAGTAATAATAATAATAATAATAATAATATGATTTTAATATGGTCTTAGGCAGTATAGTTTTACTTTTAATCGCCTATATTGCTTTTGGCTAGGTTTCAATTTTAAACTGCCTTCCTTTTCTCAAACGGGAACATGTATAGTGAACCGAACTTGAAGTGTTTCACAGAGCGACCAGATTTTAAAGAATTATCTTTTGTAAGAATAGCTTGTATGTGAAATAGCTGGAGAATTTAAGTCAATGAAATACATCAGATTTTTTTCCTACTTTCAAAATTGTTCTTCGTGTTATGCCTGTGTCCAGTTATTCCATGGAGACTATTAAGGAAGACTTTATAAATGGTCATGCTGTAAATAAAAAGCAGATATTTTCAGCAGAGGGTTTAATATATGGAAATAAATTTGAAAAGAGTACGTTCAAAAAAAAAAGAGAAAGAAAGAAAGAAAGAATGTAAGAAAAAGACAATTACAAGAAACTACAACTAATTATTTGATTTACGAATATCAGAAATGAAAATAGAATATCCAGGAAATTTTCCGACTTGAGAGAGAGTGTTTTATAGCATATCTAAGTTGCTCTACTCTAGTAGAGTCCCAATGTACACCCTCCCCTTTTACAGGTAAAATCGGATCGCAGAACTAATGAGCAATGTGCGTAGCTTTGGGCACATGGGGTGATATTTCAGAATAATGAATAGATCATGTTTCTCGTATCTGTTACATTTGCGGCAAGGTTGGACCCAACCTCATTGCATACAAAACAGAGGCTATTTAATTTGACAACCCAGTGGGCACTGGTTCTGAAAATACCTGTGGTGTTGCTAGTATTTTACATACCAAAATTCTCATTTATGTACTTTTTTTATCGCTAGCAGGCAATGAGCATGTAAACTCACGAGCTGTATTGTGCGAAGTTATTCATCTATGTAATGGAAGTGTAATCAGCATTATTGAAGTACAATTCTATTATATATCCAAAGTAATTTATGAGCTTATATTATAGACCATCTAGAATTCAAACATATTTTTTCTATAGATAGGTTATAAAGCGGTCATCTCCTTAGCGCTTGGTAGCACGGCTGCCTACCAAGCGGGAGACCTGGGTTCGATTCCCATACCGGCGTGGGGATTTTTCCCACTCTGGGAGACCTGGTTCGGGGTGCACTCAGACTCGTGAGGACCCTGGGAGGGGGCAATTGAGGAGCTACTTGCTAGAGAAGTAGCAACTCCAGGTCACGAGAACCACATTAACCGGTTGAGTGTGGCCATGGGGACCGGCCTTTTGGGTGCTCTCTTATGAATAGAGTGGGGCCAGCGTCCAGAGATCGTTTGGATCTTGACAATCGTTGACAGCCCTCTCCATTCCTACCTTATGAATGAATGAACGAATAAGTGTATTTATTGAAATAACAGTATCATACATACATTGAGCTTCATCAATCGCACTGGTCCAGAGACCGTACGTGCTTTTGCAATACACAAAATAGTAGGCAATATAAAAAAACAAGAAAAACAACAAAAAAGAATTAAAAGAGTAAACACGAAAACAAAAGGACAACGATATTGAAATACAACAACTTAAATTTACAACACATAGCTCACCTTATTAAGATGCATTGATGCACTCTATCATAATAGACAAATACACTTAAGAGAGATATATACACAATATATAACACGACAACACAACTGTGACATACGTATGACATATGACATAAAATATATGTTTGAGAAACATTATAATCACCTTTGTTTAGCTAATCCTATTCCCTTCCCGCTCTTCTCTATTGTCAGCCTTCCTGGATCTCAGCTGGCATGCTTAGGTAGACATTTACTTAGCCTGTCCGCGTCTTTCGTGCCTGCCAGAGGCGTCCAACATACTTGTAGCTCTACATTCACGGTGGTAAAGTATCGCGGTAAATATTTTTCCCTCCGTTCATCCGTATCCCTCCCTATATCTTGCCCAAATATGTGTCCACGAGCCTTCCTCCTCGCAAATGGGGCAGATTCTCATACAATTCTCGTCAGTAACTTTTATCATCCACTATACTCCTTGTCTAATCCACGCGTCCCTCTCTAATAAGTTTGGTACCTGTTTTGATGTATTGTTCTATACCCCAAATAGTGTCGGAGAGCTGCCTAAGCTATAGGGAAGATAATAATGTTTGAAGGACATTTTTTTACATAGGTATAGCATTTCAATAATATAAACATTCACATTACTGCTGAACTTAATTCACTCATTTGATAGTATTAACTAGAACCTATACAAACAGACTAAACAAACGAAAGTACCCCTTCGGATTTTGCTGTTGTCTATCAAGAGAAAGAGAAAGAGGGAAGGTGATGTGTGAGTGTGTATGTGTATCACTCTGGAGGAGTTTCCACACTGCAGTCAACATTGGCCTGTAGTGATCAGACCCCAAGAGCATAGGTTAGGATGAAAGTATTATCAGCGGCGGCCGAAACTGGAGCGTGAAGTAGAATCACGTGAAGCTTGGAAGGTCCCTATTAGTGCCCAAGCAGTTCTTTATCTCGACGCGGCGAGCACCACGAGCCCACGCTCCATGTCTGGCCGATCTCCCTAGATCGTACAGATGACTCCAACGCCATCTCGCCGCCGAGAATTTTAATTCCAAAGCGTATTTACCACTACGGAAGGACGCCATAATCAAGTTCTCGCCAGCACTTACAACCCTGAAAGAGACCGGTTGGATAAAATGGAGACGAAATGAATGAACAGAAAGTTCGGAGGAATATAAAATGAATATGTATACCGGTTCTTCAGATTTATTGGGTCTTTAGCACCAGTAGGTTTAAATGCATGACGTATTATTAGTTCAGCGAGCCTTTTGTTTCAAAGGGGAAGTGCGGATTTGAACCTTGGACTAAATGCATTGTCGAATTTGTAAACAAGTTGATGTACTGTGAGGTGCAGAATTGTTCTGCATCAGAGCATATGTATTCTTTTCACTACCCATCGCCGAATTTGCACAGTTGAGTTCTACTTCTGAACTGGAAGAATAGATCTAGCAGTATAAATGCCGCGATTGCGAGTTTTCGAGACACAAGCGAATGTTCCAAATATAAATGTTGGAAATATACGATTCCGTTTCACTAGGGTGACTCCAAAACGGTTGACATCAACCCCTCTTTTATTCATTGTTCGCTAGTTCTCTGTAATAGGTAATGAGTGATAAACCCGCTACCAAGTATTGACGTCATCTACGGGCAAACGACCGGCGGGAAGGGCCAGAGGAGAAGCAGAGGACTAGCGAACGATGAGCAGATGTCAACAGTTACAGGGTCACTATATCTTAGCTTTCCGAAATTTAGAACATTCACTTGTGTCTCGTATACTCGGCATCGCAGCATTTATGCTGATAGGTTACTCAAAATAATTGGTCGGTTATGATAGCGTAGAGGGTTTTAATGCACAACCTTCCCATTACAATAAACTCTTGTTCACTCTTATCAACACTAAATGAAATCTGACCCACACAGAATATATGTAAATGACCACGCATAGTCTGTGATCGATGGTGACCTTCATCTTGGCGCAAATAACGAACAAAATGTCATGAAAAAAACAGTTCTGCACCATCCAGTACATAAACCAGTTTGAAAAGTTATTTATGCGTGCAATGCAGTCCAAAGTTCAATTCCGCACCACCCCTTTGCTGAACTATTAATGACGTTATGCTTTTTTTTTTATTTTAAACAGAACCGGAGTCTGGTCAGGCCTGAGGCCTGTTTTGTATAAGTTCGGCAATAAATACTCACTCTTAAGTTTAATCGCATTTTACATAATTGGATTCGTTGTAATAACACATTTATAGTGAACTAATTAACAGTCATATAATATGTGTACAGTTCTCCATAAAGTATCTGCATGACTAACAGATACATGCACTGATTTTTTCTGAATAATATATTTAGTCTTAATCCTGAATGCATTGTTTAACCATAAGAGATAAATAATATCTCGGCTACACAAATCTGCACTTTTGTTGTATAGACTTATTATCTAATATTAGCATTTATTAGATGTTCGTCAATATTTCATACTTTCACTTTTCAAATATTGCATACTAGTGCCACCGTTATTTTGTTTCTTGACATATTATGAAAGAGCATTAATTTCAAAGCCAGCAAACAGTAATACACTTTTTAGATACTTACTACCATTTGCCTCCTTAAACTCTCCTATACTTCTGGTAAAATATGCAGCTCATAAAACTCTATTTGCAGTAATTTATATCGATTAGTAGAAATGTTACAAGATTAGTTAGGAAATAATATTTATGTAGATTAACATGTGTTAAACATAACAAAAAGTTTCGATTCTAATAGAACTGTGCGTGTCATTACCACATTTTATCAAAATGCCCAGTACTGCGGAAAGCTTTATGTTAATTATTGATTTAGCTGGATTTTTTATTCGATTTTCTGGCTGGAGAGAACTTTTGCTTCGTAAATAATTAGTTTCACACTCAGAGTAGGCATGCGCAGTTCTCTTGTGTGCTGGCAGCTTACATAGGAAATTTCAGCTCACTGGAGAAGCAATTAATAATGCAAAGGTTTTTCTAACATTATTCAGATGTCATATTAGCGAAAACTATCTTTGCACAGCATGAATGGCTTACTCACACCATAGGGTGTGAAACGCACGCCACTGCTGTAATTGTCTCACGTTCTGTATAAAAGAGAATAATCAACTCCACCGCTCTTAAAAGGATAATAAACACATTGGACTCACGAGAGGATTATGAATAAAACCCTATCAAAGCCTCTCTCGGATCTTCCTACCGTATTTCATGGTTTAAATCAGAATAACTGACAAAGTTAATGTCCTGATTTAAACCTTTAATAAAAGCTAACACGCATTGACATCGTAACGAATGCAGACAGTTTCAAACGTAGGTATTGACTAGTAAAACTCTGAATGAAGCATTATGACCATATTCCATGTGTATACTGTACTCTACTAATTAAGCCCAAAAGTTTTTCTGAATACATGGAAGTTGTATAAATCTTCCAAATGAGTAGGAGAGTACATTCATGTTTGGTTATGTTTAGGTTTGTAGCTCTTCTTTGCACTACCACTACAATTATGAAAGATGGAAAGTGAAGTATTGTCTGTAAGCATGTTTCGGACAAGACTTTAGATTAAATTAACTTCTACTATCTATTCACTCTTGCAAAGGTTGATCTGCGGAAAAACGGACACATGTGACCGGTGCACCGTAGTACTACACAGTAGCAGTGCGCGCAGGAAAGTAATCATTGCTAATAATCTAAATTCACAATGAATTCGATCTTAAATGTTATGATTTTATATACGAGTACTTATACCTAAAATACCGGACTGATGCTGTTAAAACAACGAGGGGCATTCAATAAGTCGGATTAATTGACCATAATAGTTGGATATAGCATGAATCCTGGGACTTAAAGTACTTACAACATTGTAAGTCACCATTGGGATGTTGCCCTCCGTGGTGTAATGGTTACCATGCTAACTTCATACACCCGGCGGAGGACGAAAAATCCTAAGAATGGCTTCCTTCAGAAGGGAAATAAAGTCGTGGGTCCCGTGTCGTAGATTTACGGCACGTAAAAGAACCTCAAGCTTGATAGAGAGGCCTCTGAGCAAAATTAAGCAGTTAAAGAGCGTCCATAAATAACACGCCACATCTTTTTACCATTGGGGTTGCCCTCTCAAAATAAACGAGTCAGTTGAAAAAATCAGTGCTATGCCGAAATGTTGCCATAGCAGCTCAGTGAAAGAGCAACCGGCTTGAAACCGGGAGATCCATGGTTCAAATCCCGGCTATGGCATCGAATTTTTTCAGTCTGACTTTACCTCTTCAATTCAATAAGTCCTTAGAAAATCCAAGAAATTACACTCGTTGGACCGAAAAAAGTTTATACTTAGTAACCGTCGTCTCCTACTAGAAGGCAATAAGTTTCAGCTATATCCATCACATGGTTTCGTTGCCATAGCTGCATGAAGCAACAATAGTGTGCTTATTTAGAAACATGGGGGGTGATAAACACTTCTATTAAAATGGCTTAACACCGAAAGAGATAAAAGCGGAGTTGGATGAAGTTCATGACACATCCGTTCCTGCGTATGCAACAATTTACAGTTGGATAAATGAATTTAAACTTGTCCATGCATCCATGATGGACATCTTTTCGGACGTCTAGTAGAAGTGACTTCTTCCGAAATGATGAAAAAATTCAGGATATGGTTTTGAGTGATCGACGAATCAAAGTTCGCGATATAGTAGAAGCCACAGGCATATCACATGCTGCAGTGTTCTTAATTTCGCACCGATAATTAGCTCTGACAAAGATATTGGCAAGATGAGTGCCGTATTTGCTCTCAATGGATATAAACGTAATTGTATCTATTCGGAAGCTGGTTTGGCACGTTTTCGTGTTTCTGCGCCGATACATATGTAGTTGACACATAGACATGGTACTACACTCCAGCGACAAAAGTTCAGTCGAAATATTGGGGTTTTAAAAGCGAACCGGCTCCGAAGAAGGCAAAGTGGTGAAATCTGCAGACAAGGTGGTGCCCTCTATTTTTTGGGATGCACGCGAAACCATCTGCATTCAATTACTTGTATAAAAATGACAATAAATGGAGACTATTATCCACCGTTATTGCGCCGGTTGAGCGGAGAAATCAATACAAAAACGCCTCATCTAACAAATAAAATATTCTCTTTCATCAAGACAATACAGGGGTGCACTTCACCGCAGTTTCGATAGCGAAAATTGTAGAACTAAGATTCGAATTACTACAACATCCACGTATTCACCAGATTTGGTCCCCAGTGATATTTTTTTATTTACAATTTTGAAAAAATGGCTGAGCGGAAAACGACTCACGCCTAACAAGATGTTATCTCCCAAACAGATGCTTATTTTAAGGAACTTCCGAAACCCTACACTTTGGAAGGCTTAAAACAGTTGGATAAATGCTGAGAAAAGTGTATCGAACTATAAGGGGATTATGTTGAATACAAAAAACAAAAACAAAACAAAAAAAACTAATAATTTGTTTTTCTATTTTTTTCAAGCACCTATTCAACGCCCCTCGTTTAGCTTGCTCAATAGTTCTTGAACTATGAAACATTTAAATAAAGGCTTGGATGCGAGTCCTTACCTGCTTTCAATAGCAGCGTTTCTCATTGCGATGAAAGTCAAACGTTCAAGTATTACTAGAATATTTTCATTTATCTCTATACAAGGAATTTGTATACTAACTACCAAATTAAATGCCGTAGGTTCGGTAATGATTTCAGTTTCTTCCACACAACACTTCGCACTGAATAAATAATATTTATTATAGTTCTGTTCTGACATGTATTCATATAATGTGTGATCACTAGCAGTGACGCTGCTTTCCATTTTATTGTATATGATTATATTTCTTTTAAATCTATCTTCCTTTAGATATCCTTCTTCCATTTTCTCTCAATTTCTGTTACTCTTTTCGGGATATATGGTTTTTCTAGAAGTCTGTAAAGCAGCGTGTTATCTTAATGTGTTAGCCTTTCTTGCATAATTCTGAAAACAGAACTATAAGAGGCGCTAGTTACTGCAATACCTATTTCTCGTAGTTTTTAATTTTCTTTGAAAAGCTTAGATGAGAACTTTATACTCTGTCCCCCTATATGTGTTTTCATAAACAAAAGCAATTTCAGGAGCTTAATTATGAATTGTTTTTGCTTTTAACTTTAAAATTAAAGAGGCTTATCACAAAGTTTTTTCAATGTCAAAACACGCTAATGTAATGAATCTTAAATCACGGAAATAATTTACACTCAACTGTACTCAAAGGTAGTTGGTTCAGAGGGCGTATAACATCAGTAACACGAGCCAGTAAGTTTGTGGAATAGAGAAAAAAGAAGAATACATCCAGGGTCGCTGTTTGCTGGAGCAAGGTCACAACTATACAACCCCAACAGCAATTCATTGTGAGTCACTAGTATCCGGAGTGTTGTTTACAGCAGTTGGTTTTTGTTGTTGTTTATATACATGGAGGACAGTCGCTATTAATATATTCTTTCGTCTTCATCGAGTTACGTCAAGTATTAAACTGCTAACCACTGACTAGTGGTCGAATTTATATTATAAATTTTGTGAAAATATCCAACACTTCATGTAAAATTAGTGAAACTGCTGGTAAAAAAAAAGGAGTTGATTTGGGAAAAGAGGGTGCATCCGGGAAAGAATAATTTGTGCGAAGCGTTTGAAATAGTGTGATGCAAAATGTGACGATTTTTGTGAGCAGTGCAATTCGAGTAACAGAGCACAATTTTAATATTTTCCTTAAGAGCCGCAGACAGTTGATAACTTGGTAATGCAAGTTAATGCTGATTATCCTCATTTAAAAACAGCAGCTTATAAAAAGATTTGTAAGTTTGGGTTCGAATTTGTCAAAAATAAACCGAAATGTACGATAACGTATACCTGTTAGCTTAATTTTGCACCAATTTCTGTTTTTTAACTATCAATATTATCATTTTTAACCAATAAAAAAGTAGATTAGTCAAAGTTTAAATTGTCACAGTAAGTGTACAATACATTACATGACGCGTATACTTGCCACGTTGTCGTGAAAGTATGAAAGTCTTTCTGGTGCGAATGGCGGAAGATTACATTATAACGGCGCACTGGCCGTTTTGGTTTATTTTGGGGCAGACCAATTCAAATGTTTTTTTTTTTTTTTTTTTGGTAGTGTTTAACGCCCGCTTTAACTACTAATGGCACCGCAGGCGGTGACACTGATGATACATGAATGATGATGGAGCACCGGTGGAATGCAATGGCGGGGGAAACCGGAGTACCCGGAGAAAACCCGCCCCAGCGCCGTTTTGTCCACCACAAATCTCACATGCGGTCGCTTGGGATCGAACCCCGGCCGTCTAGGTGAGAGTCGAGTGGTCTAACCACTCGGCCACGGCGCGGCCCTAATTCAAATGTGAATATATAATAGTAAACTGATGTCGTTTATAAGCGAGTGGATAGGAGAGAGGCAGAAGTCTTGTACGCTACCGAGTTTGTGCTATAGGTATAAGTGGTTACAGAAGTAACTGTAAACTGTGTAGTAAAACTAACTTTTATTACAAACTTTAAATAACCTGAAAAAAAAAAAAACTATAAACCTGTGTAACAGCAAATGAAATTATGAGTATAATATGTTATTTAAATACTACATCCTTCAGAACATTTTTACGTGCACTGATCGCTTGCTAAGCTAGGCAATGTCTGAGGAGGGGACGTTTCAGTGATACACTGTGTTTTTTTTATTTTTATAGCCCCATATGTACAATGTACAATTCGATACCGATATTTCACCGGAAATATATGTTTTGGGGTCCCCTGGGTCCGAAAAAGGCATTTTTAAAAAAAAGGTCCGTGTTTGTGTGTGTGTGTGTGTGTGTGTGTGTGTCTTTGGACAGCATAGCCCCAAAACAAAAAGACCGTTAAATACCAAATTTGGTATTTATGTTTAATATCTTCCAAGGATGCTACACGAAGATTTTCAAAAAACTCTCACCACCACAAACTACCCTTTACATGGAAAAAATGTCGAAAATTGTTATTTTCTTAAAAACGGTTCTAACGATTTTGATCAAAATCCCGGACATTAAACCTATTTATGTACGAAATAAAATGCACATCTAGAATTTTTTGGGAATAGCCTCTGAAGACCTCTTTATTCTGGATGAATTTTGCTAAATTTTGCTTAACTGCTAAACTTTATGAGATAGAAAAAACCGAACTACACAAAAAATGTACCTCATTACAAAACACACAATTTTTGTCCTTTACATTTTTGTTGTGGAGGTAACCGTTTTCGAGATATTCCTCGTTATTGGTTTCAATTGTGAAGTGCTTAAACTTTACTCACACAGGAAGTGTCTGTTTTTCATTTGTTCTACTCTTGGCCAAGCAAAGAAGTGATTTGCAATGACACGCATAACGATAGCTTTTAAAACACTTGACAATCTCTTTAGCATAGTGCATTCCCTTATTCCCTTCTACTTATAAGGAACTAAGTAATAACATTCTGCTAATATTTATCTTGATTAGGATTGTGTACAAAGAAGAATAATCTTTTGTAGGAGTTTTGTAGAGCAGCTAGAGAAAGTCATGTAAATGGAACACATCAGATTTTTTTTATGCCTAGTGTTTAACGACCGCTTTTATTACCATTGCACCGATACATGAAATGAAGATGGAACGCCGATGGAATGCGATGGTGGGCAAAACCGGGGAAAACCCGCCACTGCGCCGTATTGTCCACCACAAATCTCACATGCAGTCCCTTGGAATCGAACCGGGCCATCTAGGTGAGCGGCGAATGGTCTAACCAGACGTCCACGATACGGCCCGATACACTATGTGCACATAATATCAAACCACAATAAAGAAAATCGCAACCATATCCAAACCGAACCCAACCCATAAGAAATAATAAATAAAAAATCTGACGTGTTACACTCGCATGACTTTCTCTAGCTGCTCAATAAAACTCCTACAAAAGATTATTCTTCTTTGTACAAAATGCTAATCAAGATAAATATTAGCATCCTTATTACTTGATTCCTTATAAGTAGAAGGGAATAAGGGAATGCACTATGCTAAAGTGATTGTCAAATGTTTTAAAAGCTATCGTTATGCGATTGTCATTGCAAATCACTTCTTTGCTTAGCCAGGAGTAGAACAAAAGAAAAACAAGACACCTCCTGTGAGAGAAAAGTTGAAGTATTTCATAATTGAAACCAATAACAAGGAATATCCCGAGAAGGGTTACCTCCACAACAAAAAAATAAGGGACATTTTTTTTTTTTTTTTTTTTTTTTTTTTTTTATGAGGTACATTTTTAGTGTTGTACGTTTTCTTCCATCTCTTACGGTTTAGCAGTTAAGTAAAATTCAGCAAAATTCATCCAGAATAAAGAGGTCTTCTGAGGCTATTCTCAAAATATTCGCGATATACATGTTATTTCGGACATAAATAGGTTTAATATATGGGATTTTAATCAAAATCGTTAGAGCCATTTTTAAGAAAATAAACATTTTTGAAATTTTTTCCACGTAAAGGGTAGTTTGTGGTGGGGGGATTTTTTGAAAATTTTCGTGTCGCATCCTTGGAAGATACTACACCTAAATACCAAGTTTAGTATTTAACGGTCTTTTTGTTTTAGGGTTATGTTGTCCACAGACACACACAGACAGACAGACAGACAGACAGGCAGACAGACAGACAGACACACACACATGGACCATTTTTTAAAAATGCTTTTTTCGGACTCAGGGGACCCCAAAACAAATATTTCCGGTGAAATCTCGGTATCGAATTTTTGGGTGCATTACAATACCTACATCGTACATATGGGGCTAGAGAAAGTAAAAATCTGTGGTGTTACGGTCACATGACTTTCTCTAGCTGTTCTACAAACTTATTACATAAGACTATTCTTCTTTCCGCATCTTGCTAATCGAGGTACTCATTAGCACAATGTTCTTATTAGTTATTTCCTTATAAGTAGGAAAAAATAAGGGAATACACTAGGCTAAAGCCATAGTCAAATGTTTTAAAAGCTGTCGTTATGCGATTGTCATTATAAATTCCTTCTTTTCTTGGCCAGGAATAGAACAAAAGAAAACCGCACACTCCTGTCTGAGAAAAGTATAAGTACTTCACAAGTGAAACTAATAACAATTAATACCTCGAAAACTGTAAGCTCCATCAGAAAAATGTAAATGACATAACTTGTGTATTTTAACAAGACCTACATTTTTTGTTTAGTAAGTTTTTGTCTATCTCTTACGGTTTACTAATTATGCCAAATTAAGCAAAATTCATCCAGAATAAACAGGTCTTTAGAAGCTATTCCCAGCAAATTCAAGATATACATATTATTTGTCAGCTAAATATCTTTAGCATACGATATTTTAATCAAAATCGTTACAGCCATTTTTGAAAAAATCAAAATTTTCGAAAAAAGTTCCATGTAAAGGGTAGTTTGGGGTGGGGGGATTTTTCTCAAATTCTTCGTGTCGCATTCCTGGAAGATACTAAACTTAAATACCAAATTTAACGCTTTAACGACCTTTCGTTTTTGAGTTATCGTGTTCACAGTCACACGGACACACGGACACCACACACGGACCTTTTTGTGAAAATGCTTTTTACTTTCTCCATACGCACTATGTACATAGTGTATAGAGAAAGTATTGCACTCCACCAAAAATTCGATACTGAGATTTCACCGGAAATGTATGTTTTAGGGTCCCCAATATCCAAAAAAAAAGCATTTTCACAAAAAGGTCCGAGTGTGTGTGTGTGTGTGTGTGTGTGTGTGTGTGTGTGTGTGTCCGTGTGTCCGTGTGTCCGTATGTCTGTGAACACGATAACTCAAAAACGAAAAGTCGGTAAAATACCAAACTTGGTATTTAAGTTTAGTATCTTCAAGGGATGCGACACGAAGGTCTTGAGAAAAATCCCCCCACCCCCAACTAGCCTTTACATGGAACTTTTTTCGAAAGTTTTGATTCTCACAAAAATGGCTCTAACGATTTTGACTAAAATTTCGGATATTAAACATATTTACCTGACAAATGAAATGTATATCTTGAATTTTCTGGGAATAGCCTCTGAAGAGTAGTTTATTCTGGATGAATTTTACTAAATTTTGAATAACTGCTAAACCGTAAGAGATGGACAAAAACTTACTAAACAAACAAGGTACAGCACTTTAAAACACACAATTTATGTTATATAAATTTTTTTCGTGGAGTTCGTCGTTTTTGTGACATTCCTTATTTTTGGTTTCTGCTATGAAAAACGTATACTTTTCTCATACTGGAACTTGTCAACTCCTATCCATATAAACAAAAGAACTTCATTGACATAGCAACCAGCTTTTGACTATCCCTTTAACCTACGGTTGTCCCTTATTTCGCTTCTACTTAACAAATGCGAGTAATAAGGCTATTTCTGCTAATTTTTTTCTGATTAGCATAAAGTAAATAGAAGTATAAGCTTTTTAAGAATTATTTGTTACAGGGATATGGAGAAAGTCATGTGAATGGTACACATCAGATTTTTTTGGATACAGGGGACCCTAAAACATATATTTCCGGTGAAATCCGGTATGGAATTTTTGGGTGGAATACAATACTTCTCTATCCTTATGTACATTGCACATTCGGGGCTAGAGAAACTAAAAATAGCAATTTTGTTGTTCTTATATTATAAACATATCTTTATGCGCTATAAAAAAGGTAGGAAATACATACATATACTGTTACATACTGTTTCTTTAGATTTTCCCCAGGACTGGACACTTCTCAGAGGGGTCTCGGGATGTTATTGTACCTACGCCCAATGAGGGGCGACCCCAGGATGGAGAAAGAGGTGAGAGAGTACACCAGGTGGTTAGACAGCACAGGAGCGAAAATGCATCAATGATAGTTTCCATATTAAAACAACCCGACAATTGGTCAGTTAGTCCGGTGTCCCCCGCCCCACATTAGATCCAATGTTCCGTCAGCGGCATAACAACTCATTGGGGGACGAAAATATTTACTCAGAGCATCCTATTCCCGGCCACGATTTTCGCTATATTTCGCTTGCCGGGAGACTCAAATATGACGATTAATAAAGTCTAAAAGTAAGTTCATTTAACTTTAAATGTAACAAAGATATTTCAACATTGCTGAACACATTATCTAACTGCCTGGCAACAGAGCAGGACTAAAGAGCTAAATCCTTTGTTTGGTTTGTGCTTAAATCCGGTGTGTCACGTGCTTGTGTTTATTATCAGCTACCACTAAAGAGAGGTGATTTTCTTTCAAGCTATCCGTTCGTATTCATGAGACTTGAACCAAAAGCTGCGTAAGAGGCTACGATAAGATTTAGTCCGATGATCTAGGATAAAGTAGGTACATTCAAACGTGAATTATGGAAATACCTCATTTAGGTGTACTGTAGAACGTTTAAACAAAGCTACATATTTCCTAAAAAGAAAATTTATTAATGATTAATAATTGCAATATTTAAAATATGGTATGTTAGTTTACAGTAGATATCAGAATGTGCTCCATTAGAATCTATGCAGATATTGCATCTTCTTAGGCAATTTGTATCTAACCTCGTTATAGATTCTGCGTTCTGCCTAATCTCTTGGGCTGCTTCAAACACACGTGTGTGATCATTATTGGTAGCAACCTCTTCATGGTACTCTTCAAATGTCACCAGAAATAATAATGATGATGTTCATTATCATCATCTAATGGATGAGTTATATCATATACTCTTTATTTGTAAAGACTGCCACAGTTCTGAATGCATTTAACGCACCTGAAACACTGAAAGAAACAGCTGTGGTGCACGGTGTCGAGGCCGACATTGCTGTCAACCTTCTGCTCTACAAATATGCGCACTCCGGGGTAGTTGCCAAGCATATGACCACGACTTTTTTTTCTTTAGACAGTTGGAATGCATTTTAAAATATGGTTTTGTTGCTAAACGGCTCATTTTAGCAACAAATGGTGAAAACACAAATAACTCATCTTTGTAACTCTACGTATTCTAATTCAAGAAGTAAATTACAGATAAAGGAGTGAAGACGTATTCGCAATCAAACATTTGACCAATTTATGCAACCATGCACTATAGAGGAAAATGGTACAGGAATATGTGTTTCTGCTCAGCGTCAAGAAGTTGCCGTTGAAGTCTAGTACTCTACCTCAAACACCTTTAAGATATATTTTCTCTCGTTTCCTTTATATTGAAGCAATGAAATCTCTGCATCTTCGGAGATATTGATTGGTTTCATATTTCATCACCATGATGATCATCTTATGGCAGCTCACAATGGTCTATTCCAGCTCCAAATTAAGGGACACTGAGAATAGATTTCAATATTTTATATTTTTAGTACACTTCTGCAAATCTTGCTGTGATTGTACTTCTATTTTGTTAATGTGAATGCCACATTCATTAAAACTGCATAAATATTTTGCAACATCAATTATTTCATAATTATTATCCTGTTCCTCAGAATTTAAACTTTGAGAAAATTGGCTAACATTTTTAATTGGAGTTTTGAACACACACAAAACCTTTACGAGGTAATATTTCATTAACTGTGATAACATTTTTAAGGAGTTTAAAATTTTAATCTCTAAAATTAATCATTCTTAAATCCTTTTGGTGTTATGATAATTTTATCATGTGATATTACAGTAGATGCTTCTGCACATTTTGGGAAATTTTAGTTGTATTTAAATAAAAACTGAGAAGCATGGAACATTTTGAACATGCAATAATTTTTTTTTAAAAACGCTGTATTATAAAATAGTATGTATAAGGTGTATTGTACGTTTTTAAAAGGGATGCAGACCCAAGCAAGAGGAATAGCAAATGTTGATTCTCTTTGGATTACCAATGGGTTCAATAACCTTTGCTATAAAAACTGTTGTTTTTTTTCCAATAGGAGTTTTTTAGACTTTTTGATCTCTAGGTTTGTAATTAAATGCTCTTTGAAGAATGGTATCAGTTTCTATTCATCAAACATGATATTAGTAGTGTTATCTGTAATTTTAATTTAATATATTAATTTAATTATTCCTAATTATTTCCTCAATTCCTCCTCTCTTTGTCCATAAGAGTATAACACATCTTGAAAATCTCAGCAATTTCTATAAAACTCAAATAATATTTACATTCACATCCATATAAGACAGGCACCGCCAAAACTTTATAAACATTTAACATTCTAAATAAATTAAAAACCATTACTTATGTACTATAGGCATTATTACGCTAATGGTAATCCTTACAGGATCTCGTCCAATAAATGGCATTATATTTGTTTTCGTTCCTGAAATTACATTTGACCACTGCTTCACTTAAATTATAGAACATTCTTGCAGTTTATCCTCAGTAGACGTTATAACTGCTTGGTCGCCTGCAAAACTTATGGAGTCTATGGTAATGTTACTCATCTTAGGATTATAAAGATTTAACATTTCATTTTGTATTGTTTCATAATTTGGTTAATGAGTATGCAGCTTTTTTGAGTCGTATTAATATTACTGTTTGATAATTCTCAATAAAGATAATATCCCTAGATGTAATTAAGCATTTATACCATAGTATGATATCCTTTAAAGAATATGTTAAACAAAATGGATGATAAAATATCCTTTTATATCGCCAGTATTATTATATTTGCCTGTTATTATTGTATGATTATCCGTTGTTTAAAGTTAGAATATTTAAAGGATAATTACTTTTTTATTTTCAACAACTTTTACCTCCTAATTTGTCAAAGACTCGTTTACAATCAAAGAAATGTATGAAAATCTCGAGATCCTATACTCTTTTTCAGCTAATCTGTGTTTCATTTAATAATTAAACCTCGATCCTTTATGTGTCCATATTGAAATTAAATTGTATGGAATTCTTCTAGCAGACTGGCGCATCTATATTTCCTAGGGATTTTAATGAATTCCACCCTTAATTAATAAAACAATTGTCCCTAAAATGTTGCAAACTTATGTAAAAACGTGCAGACAGTGTCCAGTGTGGGCTGAGCCAATGGGGGTGTGCGCAATCCACCCACTCGGATGGATATCTGTTGCTTCGCGACGCAAGGGCTGGAAGTGATGTGTCTTCACGGCCTCGTGCACTGGAATGCAATTTCATCAAGCACAAACACAAGCTTCCCTCGCCTTCTTCTGATTCCCCACCTGCTCCTCTTTGTCTCTCCTTCCTTGCGATTTTCTTCTTCACCCTCCTCCTCATATAAAAGCTTAAATATTTTCCCTTCTGCTACTTTACCTCCTAATTCCTTCATGTTAGAGGAGCAAAAACAAACTTTGTAGTGTACATACTTGGGGATGGGAAGCGAAGCGGGTAGGTTAAGATTAAACGACGGCTACGTTTTCAAAATTGTTTCACAGTTGCTGATGATAACAGGAATGAGCGGATCCGCTTGTACGCTGCATGTTCTGTAATTCGGAGCATTTTTTTCATGGTTGGAGAGGAATGCCGTTATGGTAAATATCCGTTTTCGTATATATTAACCTAGAGTTGCCACAGAAATGACAAGAACTGTCCCATTACTTCATCCTTTACGTGCACTCTATACCAGTGATGTTTTTAGCGCATGATATTGCATTCTTAACCTATCAATCCCTGAATTATGTAAAAATAAAAATTATTCACTTTTTTACTGTGTTTAGAACATATGTACAATGTACACAGTGGGCAGAGATAGAATTGTATTCCACCCAAAAATTGTTAGACCACTCGCCTCTCAGCAAGGCCGGGTTTGATTCCAGGCGATCGCATATGCGATTTGTGGTGGAAAGTGGCACAGGGGTGGGTTTTTATTGGGTTATCCGTTTCCTCCCTTCATCTTCATTCCATTTATCATCAGTATCATCGCCTGCGGTATATGTAATAAATGCGGGCGTTAAACACTTCAAAAAACAAACACAAAAATTCGATGCTAAGATTTCACCAGAAATATAACTTTTAGGACGCCTGACTCTCCCTCCCCCCCAAATAGAAAAAGGTTAGTGTGTGTAAAGAAAATTCGGGTAAATACCAAATTTTAGTTAACTAAAATGATTTAGACTAAAATGATGCATATTAAAGATGTTAATAAGGCAAGAATGTGTATACCTATCTTGAATTTCTTAAGAATAGCCCCGCAGTTCTCTTCTATCTTAATAACTTTTGCATAACTATTATGCGGAAAAAGATATACAAAGGCCTAATACACAAAAATAGAACTTGTTAAAAAATAATCAATGTCATATAAATTTATTTTGTAGAGTCAACCAGTTCAGAGATATTCCCTGTTATTGGTTTAAATGTTAAAATACTTATTGCAATTTCTGCCAGAAACTACAACATGACCATCAATATTGAAATGCACGCTTACCGGGGAAATTTTCTTAAACCAGAATTATTCCCTATCCCCCACAGATTCTGGAAGTGTGAATGTGAGAGTGAATTTGCGTGTGTTTAGTAATATAAAGTTTAACCTAATGTTCTGAACCTACAGTTTCACAAGTGAAAACCTCCGATATGACCATTGATGTTAAAAGGGGGCTTTACAAATAAAGCAATAAAAAAAAAAAAAAACCCAAGTGAGCATTCCATTGTTCAATTACAAGAGTTATGCTCTGTGAAGCATATATTAAACCAGATGGGTATTCTTGACTCCGCGTGTCACCGATTGCCAAGAAATTTCCACTCCTCACTTTTAATTTTTCTTTGCAACACACAAGTAAGCGTTCCACTCAGTGCTGGAAGACTCCTGTCCCAATTACTAAACGCTTTCCATAACAGATAGCAGAACTTCAAGGTAAACGGGCTGTTTGATATTACGTAGCATGCAAAGATATTTTAATGGACTGTCTATACAGATCAGATATATAAAGAATAAAATATTTATATTATAATACAATAAATATTGCCTAAAATAGGTTACCCCAAAGCATACTGAACAATATAAATAAATACTTACAATATTACATTATAAAACTACTCACATTTGTGTATAAGGTATTGCAGTCCACCCAAAAATTCCATGTCTAAATTTCACTCAAAATGTATGTTTTGAAATCTCTTGAGTCCGAAAAAATTTAGAAAAAGATCCTGGTGTGATGTGTGTCTGTGGAAAGCCAATATACATTAAATACCAAAATTCGCATTCATGTTTAGCATTTAACAAAGGATGCAACACGAATATTTTCAAGAAAATCCCCCACCATAAACACCCTTTATATGAAAATATTTTTGAAAATTTTGTTTTTTCTAAAATGGCTATAACAATTTTAATTAAAATTCCGTATATTAAATATATTTACATAAATAATAAAATATATAATTTTGAAATTTTTGAAACAGCCTTTAAATATCTCTCCATTCTGAATGAGTTTTGCAGAATTTTGCATAACGGTTAAAATGTAAGAGACAGATAAAAACTTACTGCACAAAAATGTAGATCTCCTTAAAACACATAATTTATCTCATATACCTGCATTTTTCTTGTAGACTTCACAGCTTTTTAGATAGTTATTACTATTGGTTTCACTTTTAAACCACCTAACTTTTCTTAAACGGGTCCAAAGGAAAGGAAAGGAAACAGAACCTCAATTGTTTTAAGAAATTTGACTCTCGCTTTACCTAACGTACTCCCTTGCTTCCCTTTTACTTATACATAACTAAGTAATATAACCAATCCTGCAAATATGCATCTGGATTAGCATGATGCATATGAAAGAATAATCTTTTGTAAGAATAATTTGTATATGGAACAGCTAGACAAAGTTATATGAAAGCAACACATCAGATTTTTCAATATACCTAATGATTCTTTAGAACGCTGAGGACCACTACTTTATGAAATACGTACTTAAGTGTTAGCGTAGAGTAGGGTACTATCCCTCCTACGAAATATTTAAATTAAATGCCTAAACACTTCCCTAAAAAAATAACTCAAAGTAGATTTAACTCCGTGGCGGATATAAAATGCACTTCCTTGTTGCACAAAAGAAGGGAGAATATTAGTTTTCTTAAGTTATCAAACGTACTGAACATGCGTTGTTGATCTTTTCCAGAGGAAGATAAGGGATCCTATCTAAAAAAATGTTAAAAATGGTCACATACATGTCCCTTTTTCTCAATAAGTGCTAACTGTACGATAGCCATTATAAACTTTTAATGGGATGATTTTAATAGGTTTCTCGGATTTTTATTTACAACCTTTTAAACATTTTTCCACACAAAAATCATAACAATTGAATAAATTGCATTCTTTGTTTTTCCTTTGTTTAATTTTAAAATAAGCTCTAGTTAACCATTCTGAAGAGACTGTTTCTTTAATGGGGTATCTGCCAACACGCTGCTACAATAGACAACCAAGTAAAAGAAACGTGAAAAATCTATGAATATCCATTAAGGTTACTAAATTAATATTATATTAAACCACCACTGTTAAAGTAGTTGCAAAATTAGTCTAAAATCATACAAAGTAATTACTACAAACTACTTATAACAGCGCACACATAAACAAATCTGATGTGCTCCATTCAAATGACCTTCTCTACAACAAATTATTGTTGAAAAGCTTATTCTTCTATTTACTTAATGCTAATTGAGAAAAAAATAGCTGTAAAGGCCTTATTACTTGCTTCCATGTAAATTTAAAAGAAGCAGGGGAGTACCATAGGCTAAATCGACAGTCCAGAATTTTAAAAGCTGGTTGCTATGTGATCGAAGTACCTTTGTTTTGTTGTTTTATTATTGTTTCATTTATATAGCCCCCTTTAACACCTAAGATCATATTGGTGACATTGCATTAGAAACAACTCGTTTCTTACGTTGGTTTTAAATAATTTTATTTTCGCACACATTCATTCCCACATACATACTTCCAGACTCCGTGGGGGATAGGGAATAATTCTGGTTGAAGAAAAATTCCCCGCCCAGGGACCTCCGGATGAGAAGTCAGCTTTTGAGATGACAATTGCCATGTCCTACAGGCGTTGGATATTGTTGAAAAAACAATACAATAGCAATTGGCCATAATAGTTGACTTTACTATGAATCCTGGGACTTAAGTACTTACAACATTGTTAGTCGCCATTGGGGTTATCATCTCAAAATAATTTGAGAACACCTTATGGCTTACCGGGAAACATGCGAGTCAGTTGAGAAATACAATGCTATGCCGGCATGTTGCTATGGTAACTCATTGCAAGAGCAACCTGCATTGAAATGTTCAGTCTGACTCTACCTATTCAACTCTTGTCCTACACACGGCTTCTGTGAAAAAAACCGTCTACCCTTGTTTGTATCGACAGGAGATGACAAATTCCCGTATCAGAAAATTATAAACATTTTATAGCTGAAACCAATAACAAGGAACATCTCAGGAACGGCGACCTCCAAAACAAACATGTAAAAGACGAAAATTGTGCGTTTTCACCAGATCTACATTTTAATGCGGTAAGTTTTTGTCTATCTCTTTTGGTTTAGCAGTTATACAAAATTCTGCAAAATTCATTCAGAATAAAGAGGCTTTTGAAGGCTATTCCCAGAAAATATAAGATAAGTATTCATTTTATTTAGGTCGTAAATATCTTTAATATGTAGTATTTTATTCAAAATCGTTAGAGAAATTTTTGAGAAAATCAACATTTTCGAAATTTTTTCAATGTAACGGGTGGTTTGGGGTGGGGGGATTTTCTTGAAAATCTTCGTGTTGTATCCATGGAAGATAATGAGCCTAAATACCAATTTTGGTATTTAACGTTTTCGTTTTTGAGCTATGCTGTCCACAGACACATACCCGGACCTTTATCTAAAAATGCCTTTTTCGGACTCAGGGGACCCCAAAAGATATACTTTCGGTGAAGTCTCGACATCGATTTTTTAGTGAAAACAATACCTTCTCTACCCACAGTGTATGTTGTTATGTTGTACATACGGGACTAGAGAAAGTAAAAATGGTCTAAAATTATACAGAGTAATTATTACACCAACTTATAACTCGTTTTAATCTATGGATAGTTTTGCACCAGCTTATTAAAATTTAGTTAGCTTTGGATAAAATATACCTACAAATTCACTTTTCCGGCTTTTTAGTACACTATTGCAGTGGGAATGCATTGAAATAAACATACAGTTAAAATAAACTGCGAATTCCAGTCATATGAAGCCGCTCATGCGAATTTAGTGTATGCTGTTTTTAGTTTTTGTGAGATTTTTTAGTCCATTCGAAACCGGGACTAGCGTTACTGTTATTTTTATTACGCGGTTGTGAAAAGGTCACAGGAATTCCATCAACTGATGGCAACAAAGTAAACCTAAAGTACACTATGTACATTGATGATTTCATAGCTTATGTTATGTCATTTCCAATGACCTGTGGGATTGTCATTGATATGCGGCGAATTTCATGACACATAAATGTGAAAGTAATTTAGTTTTGCAAAACTCATTAAGTAAAATTTTGATTGTTTTTGAATTCGTCAGTTATCTGATGTGTTCCATTCACATGACTTTCTCTACATATCTGCAACAAATCATTGTTAAAAAGCTAATGCTTCTATTTACTTCATGCTAATCGAGAAAAAGTGAGCAGAAATAGTCTTATTATTTGTTTCTTTGTAAGTAGAAGCGACATAAGGAAGTACCATAGGTTAAAGTGATAATCAACAGCTGGTTGCTGTGACTGAAGTTCCTTTGTTTGTATGAACAGGAGTTGACAAATTCCTATATAGAAAAGTATAAGTTTTGTATGCTGAAAATATAAACAAGGAATATCTCTAAAATGATCAACTTCACGAAAAAAATTATATAACATAAATTGTATGTTTTAATGTGCTCTACATTTGTTGTGTTAAGTTTTTGTCCATCTCTTACGGTTTAGCAGTTATGCAAAATTCATCCAGAATAGTTTTCAGAGACTATCCCAGAAAATTCAATATATACATTTTATTTGGCATGTAATTATCTTAAATATAAGAGAGTTTAATCAAAATCGTAAGAGTCATTTTTGAGAAAATCAAAATTTTCAAAAAAAGTTCCAAGTAAAGGAAGTTGTGGGGGATTTTCTTAAAAATCTTTGTGACGCATCCTTTGGAAGATACCAAACTTAAATACAAAATGTAATATTTGACGGTCGTTTCGTTTTTGAGCTACGCTGTCCACAGACACACACATACGCACATAGGATCTTTTTCCAAAAATGCTTTTCTTGGATTCAGAAGGACCCAAAAACATGTATTTCCGGTGAAATCTCGATATCATATTTTTTGGTGGAATACAATACCTTCTCTATACACTATGTACATAATACGTGAAGAGAAAGTAAAAAGAAAAGAAAAGAAAACAAAACAAAAAAGAATTTTCACAATATTTAAACTTTTAAAAAGAAAATGCAAGATAAATTCGTTAATGTACGATATTTTAATATCTTATGAAAATCATTAAAGACATTTTTGAGAAAAACAACATTCTCAACAATGTTTCCGTGTAAATAGGTAATTTGGGATGAGGGATTTTCTTGTTTCATCGTCAAAGATGGTATACTTCAATATAAATTTTGCGTTTTGGGTGTTCCCTAGACACACAAATACACACACATACACATACGCGCACACACACACACTCACACAAATACCAAGCGCACACAAGCACATAAACGGAGATTTTCCTAAAAATGCTTTTTGTGAATTCATGGGACCTCAAACATGTGTGTTTGTATGTATATATTCGGGTATCGAATTTGTGGGTGGAAATCACTACCTTCTCTGGCTACTATGTGTAAGTACGTGTAGAGAAAATAAATATGAACTATCGCAAATTTGATAACAGCACAGAGATTATGAAGATTTGGACATTTGTATTGAATTCCATATGAGTGTCAAGAGAATAACATAAATGGATGAAGAGAGAGGCCTAAAAACTGATGGTATGATGAACTGAGTCGAGATTTGAAAAACACGCTGATAAAAACTGGACTGAACTGATTAGGAATGGTACAGAATGGAAGAAACCTATAGAGAAGGGCAAAAAAATTAATAAATGGAATTGTTGTGTCTATTAAGAAGAAGATTGTTCTTCTTTTTCCAGTCACGGTTTAGGTAGAAGTGGTTCTGATCTCATCTTTCCCATCGTTTTCTTGGTAGTCCAATTGATTGCGTCCGGAAGGTTCGTAGTTGAAGGTATGTTTTCTGGCATTGCCTTATTTGTTAAAATGTAAAATATTTTAAAATTGATATTTATATAGGGAAATGATTGTGGCAAGTTTTAGTATTGTTTACTTTTTATGTGATGTTCTTCAAAGCCGGATCCGGATTTCAGACCTCAATTACACCAGCAGGATTTTCAACCACAATGGCACTGTTGAATTTCCAAGTAATAAGGTGACCATCGTTTGCGGTTGATATTGGTTCTATTTTATGGTGACAAGTGAATGGTTACTTCTTCCAACTATTCCACCTGTGGGCTGTTGTTAATATTAGTAAGTTAGTCACAATTTAGCATGCCATATAAGAAATTCAAAGGCGGCTTTTTAAAATTCAAAAGCTATTGTTTTTATTATTGAGAATGAAATTGTTTCCCAAAACCCTTAATCCCCTAGGTTTTGTAAAGTGTTCTGTCCAAAGTAACATTTTTAAATTCTGTAAGTAACCTATGACATTTTAATGACTAGAGAAAGAGCTGTGAGCGAGATGACTCCACGATAACGTATAAGTCTGGCATTTGGGAGGTTTGGGTTTAATTCCAGAGACCGCCAACAATGTTTCCTAAATTCCCCGGTTCTGTTGGTGAACACTGAACGGTTCCTCTTCTGCCAGGATTTTCCTCATTACATATCCTTGATATGACTTTTCAGAAAAGAAGGACCAGGCGATTAGTGTTCAGCGTATTGCGGTTAGTATCTTTTCTTGGGCGCTCCCTGGTTTCTTTCGGTAGGTTTCGCGCAATGTCGGAATCAGAACAGAGCGACATTTAGATATTAAATACGTATTACACTCTGATATATAGTGACGTCAAAACTAATGTTTCATTCTGTCAATAGGTCACATCGTTCACGCACGTGCGATGTGTTTCGTTTAATAACAATTCAGCTAGTTAGAGATAAACTAGATAACCTATTCACCATAAATGCTGACAGTCTCAAAGACAGATACTCGTTTTGGTTGACAACACTGCGAAAAGACAGGCGGGCGACTTGTCTGTTCCTCCTTCCAGTCCTCGATTCCCGTAAAACTAGCACCCTTGAAAAAGTATGTGCTTTGAAAATTTGTGAAAGTATTTCTCTGGCACCGCTCAGACTGCTCATGGACCCACCTTTGGTTGCTCTAGGAGCAGAGAACCCCCGGGTATTAGGTGTTTGTGGATAGTCATGAAGGGTGGCGGTGCGTTCCATCAGGAAACGTTGGGGATCTCACCTATGGTTGTACATGTTGTCATCCGGATCTGGTCCTTCGGGTCTCTTCCCTCATTCTTCCTTGGGGTCATGGTGAAATTACAAATTGATTCGCCTAGATTCGGTGCTGTACTACTCCATGATATGTACATGTGTCTTTAAGGTGAAATCTGACCAAAGTTGTAGAAAATTTAAACTAATATTTTTATCACAGTAAAATAATATAAATGCTAGACTTTAACAAAACATGTTTTTTTTTGTTTATTTTTTTTTTTTTTTACATTTGGCGGACTATCAACTTTTAACTGAAGCTAAAATTGGGCAAGGGCATATTTATTAATTCGCTCCTTCCTCGTTAAACCTTGTTTTCTCGCAAAGTTTTCTGCAACTTTTGCATACTTAAAATGTTCATCACGATGAAAGGAATTACTATTTGGTTTCAAAACTGCTATGAGCATATAAATATAAATATAAGAAAATGGTAAATTTACTTTTCCGAAATGAAGTTGAAATTTTTAAAAATAAATTATAACGTTTTGAAAAATTAAGAGTTTCAGAGAGTACGACATATAACAATTTTTCTACAATTATTACAGTTAATATGAGATGTCTATCTACTTCCCTTCAAAAGTCTTTTTATAGTGCTTAACGCACCACAAGTGCTTTTACCACCACAGGTATTGACACTGATGATACATGGAATGAAGATAGAGCACCGGTGGAATGTGATGACGAGGGAAACTAGAGGTCCAAGAGAAAACCCGACCCTGTGCCGCTTTATTCACCACAAATCCCGCATGCGGTTGCTTGGAATCGAATCCGGGCCGTCTAGGTGATAGGTGAGTACTCTGAACACTCGGCCCCGGCGCGAGCTCCCAAAAGTTTTGAGCCAGATATGGTTATATCCACTGACGCCACAAATTGATGGTACAAACCATACATACTACCGTCTTCAGAGTGCTGTAAATGAGATTCAGCTGCGAACTGGTGGAAAAAGTTCGAAGTAATCATTTCACCGCACTTCGGTAGGCTTTCTTGGGGGAGAATCATTTAATCTAGCAGCAAATTCGCTGAGGGACAAATAGTCTTTAAGAGTACAGCGAAGTTTTATCGCGTAGCCGCAAAGGGTAGGTAAAAGTGGGCTCTCTTTTGGTTAGGGCAACATTCTGGGTTTAAAAATGCTTTGATGAGTCTATATAGGAACTATTCAAGGCTGGTAACTTATAACTGTAACGAATAACTCTAAAAAAATGCATTAGTAACATTAAAATCAGTTGTATCTTAATTAGTGATTGATAAGATATAAAGACATTAAATTTTGCCAGTGTTTAAAGTTTCCGGGAGGTTTTCTTTCTAGACATTTGAACAAGCTTGTTTTTCTTAAAACAATTTCCTCTGGGATTTTGTACATTAGTTATTTTTGTTTACGATAACAATAGTAAAAATATAAATAATATAATATGATAGCTCTATATTTAAACCCATTTACTGTAAAAATTTAATTTCTAGTAACACTAATTTTTAAAATACATTACGAGACTCATTTTACTGAAGCATTACATTTAGCCGCAAAAACAATATTGGAATAACCACAGAAGCTAGAATTGTGATGCGTGTGAGACATTACATGTCATACCACGGAATATAAAAGTATTTATAAGGGAGATATAAATTACATAGAAGGGACAACAATGTATTTGAAATGGCCAGGGAATAAATATTGTGAAACAAGTGAAAGACATGACAGAAATAAAACAGCGGAATTCTTGTTGGTCGAGGGAAGCGACTTCACTTAGTATGGGAGACGCGATGAGTTAAAATTTGCTGTTTGATTCAGCTATGTAAGGCCGTTATAGAAACAATTTTAATTAATATACTATAATAAGTGTCACAAGTAGCAAGGGATGGTATCGCGGTCGCAGAGTAGCTGAAAGAGTGGAATTTAGGAGAAATGCGTGTGTGTTCGACAGCAGAAAATATCAAAGAAAAATAAATGAGTTGAATAGTAATCGTGAACTCAAAGGTAACCACTTGTCTTAACACCACCCCTGAGAAAGATTTCATACTGACATATTCTGAGTTAGAGCGTTCACATTTCCACACCATTCCTTAATATCCTGATCCATCATACGGGATTCGAACCCGGAACCTTTTTAAGACACCTATAACGCGAACCGCCCACATGACAGAAATACCACTATTATTGTGTATAATAACAGGTGTAAGTTTATACATATTGTGGTATTTTCAAATTTCACTAAATAACCGTTAGTGATATTAACACATTCTGTAGGTGGGTATCAAGCGGGAGCTAGCCCAGAAAGCAGTAAACGGATTTTATGAGGAATTTCAGCACTGGCTAATTGCAATTCACTTGGAAGACAGGGTCAAGGGAGGGAAACAATTTGCATGTCTCTGTATATTCAGCTCCTATTCCTCGCAATTCTTCCAGTTCCCCTCCCAGTCTCTCCTCAGCCGTCTCTATCCCTTGCTAACGCCATAAACAATGGCTTAACTACGGATTATATGCCGTTGTCAAGCAAAACCTGCTTGGACATTGAACAATTGTGAAGACCTAATATGCTGCTACGGTTCGCCTTTATTCGGAATAGCCGAGCAAATGTGTGCGGATGTGGTATTCATGGCCGGAAAATGTAAACTAATCCTACCAGCAGGTGAACAATAACCAATGTTGTGTAATACACGACTGTAGGATTTTAATGAGCTTCTCATATTTAGAGAAAACACAGTCAGCTAGTATCGCTGATATGTACGAGCTTTTCAGATTTTCGCTTCAGGTTTATGAACATAATAAAGGGAGGACTTTTCTCTCTCACTACCGGTGTTGATAGGTTTTACTTAGCTAAAACTACTGTACAACTACTTTTAGCAAAAAAAAATATTTTATTTAGTTCATGAGCTTTTCATATTTAGAAAAATCTGATGTGTTACACTCACATGACTTTCTCTAGCTCTTCTACAAACTTCTTACATAAGACTATTCTTCTTCCGCACCTTGCTAATCGAGGTACTCATTAGCAAAATGTTTTTATTACTTAGTTCCGTAAAAGTAGGAAGAAAATAAGGGAATACACTAGGCTAAACCAAAAGTCAAATGTTTTAAAAGCTGTCGTTAGGCGATTGTCATTACAAATCGCTTCTTTTCTTGGCCAAGAGTAGAACAAAAGAAAAACGACACTCCCGTCTGAGAAAAGTATAAGAACTTCACAACTGAAACTAATAACAATGAGTATCGAAAACGATAAGCTCGACGAGAAAAATGTATATGACATAACTTGTGTATTTTAACAAGACCTAAATTTTTTGTCGAGTAAGATTTTGTCTATCTCTTACGGTTTACTAGTTATGGTAAATTAAGCAAAATTCATCCAGAATAAACAGGTCTTCAGAAACTATTCCCAGAAAATTCAAGATATACATTTTATTTGTCATGTAAATATCTTTAATGTACGATATTTTAATCAAAATCGTTAGTCATTTTTAAGAAAATCAAAATCTTTGAAAAAAGTTCCATGTAAAGGGTAATTTGGGGTGGGGGGATTTTTCTCAAAATCTTCGTGTCGCATCCCTGGAAGATACTAAACTTAAATACCAGGTTTGGTATTTTAGCTACTATTCGTTTTTGAGTTACCGTGTTCACAGACACACGGACACACACACACGGACCTTTTCCTGAAAATGCTTTTTATGGATACAGGGGGTCCTAAAACATATACTTCCGGTGAAATCTCGACATCGAATTTTTGGGTGGAATGTAATACTTCTCTATCCCTATGTACATTGTACAATTTACTTCATGCTAATCGAGAAACATTAGCAGAAATAGTCTTACTGTTTGCTTCCTTGTATGAGGGAGTACCATAGGTTAAAATGATAGGCAAAAGCAGGTTGCTATGTACCTGAAGTTCCTTTGTTTGCATGGACGGGAGTTAACAAATTCCTATATGAAAAACCAAGAATATCTTAAAACTGATCAACTCCACGAAAAAAATGTATATGACATAACTATTGTGTTTTATAGCGAGCTACATTTTCTGTTCAGTAAGTTTTTGTCCATCTCTTACGCTTTAGCAGTTATGCACAATTCCGTAATATTCATCCAGATTAAAGTAGTCTTCAGAGGCTATTCCCAGAAAATTGAAGATATACATTCTATTTTTCAGGTAAATATCTTTAATATACGATATTTTAATCAAAATCGTTAGAGCCATTTTTAAGAAAATCAAAATTTTCGAATTTTTTTCCATGTAAAGGGTAGTTTGGGGTGGAGGTATTTTCTTGAAAATCTTCATGTCGCATCCTTGGAAGATACCAAACTTAAATACCAAGTTTGGACTTTAACGGTCCTTTTGTTTTTGCGCTGTGCTGCCCTAAGACACACAGAAAGACAGACAGACAGAGAGACAGACACACAGACATTTTTCTAAAAATGCTTTTTTTGGATTCAGGGAGTCTCAAAACTTATATTTCCATGACATTTCGGAATCGAATTTTTTGGGTGCAATACAATATCGTCTCTATACACTATGAGCATAGTTCGTATAGAAAAAGTAAAACATATAGCTGATATGATCAGATTTTTGTTTGAGGTTTACGAACATAATAAAGGGAAGAAAAACCGTGTGATATATTCATAGACTTTTCTCTCTTATTACTGGTGTTAATAGGTTTTATTTAAATTAAACTACACTCAAAATATTTTATTTACTTCATAATAATATTGTATGAACCATGGAGCAAAGTTTCGTGAGTATAGGAGGACAGATTAAAAAAAGCCTGATGACCTCAATCCACATGACTTTCTCTACTCACAATTGTTATAAAAAAGTATTGTTTTATCCACATTATGCTAATCGAGATAAACATTATCTGAAAGTGTCGAATTATTGCGTCTTTCTAAACAGAATGGAAATAAGGGAATATACTAACTAAAGTGATAGTCAAAACCTTTAAAAGCTGGCCATTATGAGAATAATTAAATTTAGGTTCTCTTTGTATGGCCAGGAAAAAAGAAGAGAAATATAAAACGAAAGGTGACATAATGTAACATAAAATATGTATTTTAACGAGATTTACCTATTTGTTGGGTAAGTTATCGTTTATTTCTTATGGTTTACTAATTATGTAAAATTCAGCAAAATTCTCCAGAACAAAGCTATTCCCAGAAAGTTCAAGATATGCATATATCTATAATATACGGTATTTTAATCAAAATCGTTACACCCATTTTTGAGAATAACATTATTTTCAAAAGTGTTTCCACATAAACGGTAGTTTGGAGTGGAGGATTTTCTTGAAAATTGCCTTGTCTTTAGTTTTTCAGCTATGCTGTCCACAAATGCATACACTGTCTTTTAACTAAAAATGCTTTTTTCAAACTCAGGGAATCTCAAAGCATATTTCGGTATCGAATTTTCGGGTGGAATACAATAGCCTCTCTATACTCTATGTGCACATTACATGTAGAGAAAGTAATACAAGAATATCAATAGAAATATTATCCTCAAGTTTGACGAATGCCAGAATTTCCCATTCCTAATAGGATCCTTGAATTCAATCCAAAAGGAAAGAGAGAAAAAGGTAGTTTTGTATAGAGATGGACACATTAATTTCTGTGAGAGGACGGAGCAGATCGAAAGGTCAATCCCTGATAGGGATGATATAATGATGTAAGCACACCTCCACATGATTTCATTTAATTAAGAGACACCCTTAAACTCAGAAAATAAATTCTACAGTCAACTGCTTCAAACGAATCAAGACTGCCCCTTGGTTGAGTGGTCAGCCGTTGATTTCTCACCCTAGGGTCCGGATTCGGCTCCCGGATGTAATGGGAATTTTTGTCTTTAAACAGAATCTTTTTTCCTTTCCCCCACAGATTATGGAGGTAAGCGATTGAGAGTAATTCAAAAAATTAAACAATTAAAGAAAAGATAAAACTAATTATGAAACAGAATAAAAAATATATGTGATAAATTCACATGGCTTTCTCTACCACTCTGCAGCAAGCTTCTCTTAAAGGGCACATTCTTCCTTCTACTCACCCTTAATCGAAATAAACATCTGACTAAATACGTTTTATTACATATGTTCTTGTAGATATAACAAAACTAGAATATAATATTAGGCTTAAGCGATAGTCAGATCTTCAAAGAGTTAGTTCCTGTTTGATGGCTTAAAATGTAAATGGCTTGTTGCTTGTGGACGCTCTTTAACTGCTGTGTTTCTCAGCGTCTCATTCTAAATTGGGCGTGAAAGACCGCTCGATTTTGCTCAGAGGCCTATCAATCAGGTTTGAGGTTCTTTCTTAGAAATTACGTTCTCTTACTTGACCAGCAGAAAAAGACGAATAACAAATTTCCATATGGGAAAAGCAAAGGTATTAGAATATTTAAACTAAAACAACGCACATCTCCGAAATGGTTAACTCCAGAAAAAGAATGTATTTCAGATAAACTGTGCACTATAACGAGATCTACTCTTTTGTACTGTAAGATTTTGTCCATCTCTTAAGGATTACTAACTATTATACAAAATTATCCAGAATGAAGAGCCTTTCAGATGCTATTTTCAAAAAGTTCAAGATATATGTTTCATTTTCATGAAAATATCTTGCATATAAGGTATTTAATCAAAATCATCACAGCCATTTTTGAAATACTCACCATTTTTTAAAAAAAACATCAATATAAAGGGCTCTCTGGGATAAGACAATTTTTCTTAAAATTCTCACGTTACATGCTTGGACAAAACTGAACTTGACTATCAAGTTAATATTTAACCGACGTTTCGTTTTTGAGCTATGCTACACACACACACACACACACACACACACTCACTCACACCACAAACCTACACTAAGAATTTTATTCGAGGGGTCTCAAAACGTACATTTCCTTTGAAAAGCTCGGCATCAAACTTTTAGTAGAAAATTAATACTGTGAAGGAAATTAAAGGATGGTGGTATAATTAATTGAAGGTAATTTTATTAATTGTATCTTATAGAAGAGTAGGAGGTTACTGTCGTGAATATTTACTATTTATATTACATTGATTACCTTTAAATTTATTAATTTTAAAAAGATATTTACTATGTTTCATGTTAATCGAGATGAACATTATTGGACATCATCTTATTACCAAACTCCCTCTGATAAGAAGGTAAGTGAGCGAATACACTAGGCTAAAGCAACAGTAAACCTTTTTAAGGCTTTAATATATAAATAAAATAATTTTAAAAAATGGAAACTAATAACTGGAAAAATATCACTGAAATGGTTAACACCACAAATAAAAAAGTATATATGATATAAGTTGTGTGTTTTAATGGGAATTAGATACATTTTTGTGTAGTAAGCTTCTGTCAACCTCTGACTGTCTAACAGTTATGCAAACATCATACAGAATCAAGAGGTATTCAGAGCTTATTTCCATAAAATTCAAGATATACATTTTATTTGCCATGTAATCTTTAATATACAGTATTTCAAGCAAAGCCGTTTGAGCTATTTTTTTAGAAAATCAAAACTTAATATATTTAATTGAATCTAGCCAATTATTGAAAGTTTTTAGTATGAGATTTGCTTGAAAATTTTCACGAATAATATGTCCTCAACATGTTTCCACATGTGAGGTTTGCCCACTTTCGCTAGGTCAGAGAGATAGTTTGAACGACACTTTATCCCTGTAAATGCATCCTGCAATTGTCGTACTTCCATTTCCTGCTTGCAGGCATGAGACATATTAGAGATATCTGTTTAGGACGACTGTATCTGGGAATGAAATATTAAGAGTTTCTTGATTTGTGTTGATTTTTCGCCTTCCGAACTGCGCAATCAGGAAGAAGAGAGCTTCACTCCGAGCAAGAAACCGTGTCATCTGCCTGCAAAGCCTCAAGCCACAACTGAGCCGACCTGAAAGATGAAGAAGGGAAATGAAATGAAAGAGCGAGAGGAAAAGGAACCGTGGTAGATATTACTAGTAGCATCCCAGCATTCGCTTAAGCAGTCCAAGGAAAAAAGCGCGGAAAAACCCAGGGTCAGAGTGCGCAGTCAACGGGGAACCCTAATGCCAGTGCCAGTCCCAGTCCCAGATGGAACGCCTGGCTTGATAGAAAGGCAACATCCATCATTCCAGTTTAAAACTTTGCTGCTTTAAGAGAGATGAATATAATGAAATCATAAAACTATTGAATGCTAGTCGCCCTCCGTGCTGTAATTTGTTACCATGCTGACTTCATATACCCAAGGTCGCGGGTTCAAAGCCGGCGGAGACATGGATTTTTTCGGGTATAAAATCCTTAGCACGGCTTCCTTCGGAAGGGAAGTAAAGCCGTTAGTCCCGTGTCGTAGATTCACGGCTCTAACTACCATATTACTGAGTTAAATAATAACAAACACCGATCCGACACTTAAAGGTTCAGAAATTTTGTAATATTTTCCCAGTTTCCTGTTAAAATTGTCTTGGAAATGTGCGATTAGCATTTGCAACTACAGCTTACAGTCATTTCTGAGATATAATATGTAGGTTCTTCGGAACAATTTAGCCATTGAAGGAATGAAGTTTTAAGTGTAGTATAATTGATTAATCAGGTGGGTCTCTAGCTGCAGATTTTTCATTATTACTAACTAAATTGCAATGCTTTTAATTTACCTTTACTCGTTCTACCCGTTAGCGTTTTCAATGTTGTGCTAATTTGTGTAGTTTACCAAAAGCTTACCAACAATCAACTAATAACTCCTGTATGCAAAGAATGGTGAGAAGTAAAAAAGTATGCAATAATTTAAGAAGTGATATATAAAACAAAGTGTACAAAAAATACAGAAATTCAATTCTGCATAATGTTGTCCAACATATTAACATCTATGTTTAGAATAGAGCAAAAAGTTTATTATTTATCTTCAATTAATTGCAATAGTATCACTAAACAACCATCACATTATCACTAACAATTGGTGTAATGATTACCATGCTTCATATATCCAAAGTCGCGGGTTCAAACCCGGCGGAGGACGATGGATTTTTCGGGCGTAAGAATCTTTAGCATGGCTTCCTTCGGAAGTGAAGTAAAGCCGTTGGTCCCGTGTCCTAGATTACAGCACGTAAAAGAACCTCGTACCTGATTAAGAGGCCCCGAGCCCAATATAGAATGGTACGCTGAGAACCCCAAAAATTAAAGAGCGTCCATAAATAAAACGCCATTTCATTCCACTAACAATAAATGCTTAATGTAAACAGAGTTGATTTTAATGTGTTTGGTAAAGAAATTAGAAGCTTTTCCTCTCAAAGCATAAAAAAGGCATAGCAAGTATTTAAATAGCTATGTAAGGCTTTTAAGAAGGGATACCAAATCGTTCGGAACGTGAATTTTCACAAAAAATCCAATGTGTACGTTCTATTAATATTAGAAATTGGATTTTCACAAAAGATCAAATGTGTACGTTTGATTAACGTTACAAAGAGTTCATATTTTGGCTTAAAATGAGTCCTTGGTGTATTTAAAATATTCTCTCTACAAATGTGACCTGACAAGTGCGTTTTCAGACACTTAATTTTTGCAGAGTTAACTTCTTTTAGTAACCAGTGATTGTACTCTACGCGGGAATTCCAAGCACATCCCTTGAAAGGAATTTTAAGTTTTAAATCCTCATATGCTACACGTGCCATCGCATGCAACCAGGCCTTCTGGGACACCCTTTATATAAATAAATCATCTCTCCTTCTCCTGATTTTTCATCCCGCCTTTACAAATCACGCAGCCACATTAACGACAGAATTCTAAGCGGCTTTCCAGTATTCAGCAGGAATTAGGGAACGAAAATTTGGGTATGTCGCCGGGCAGCGAAAACAAAAGGGTTAGCTTAGTAGCCATTGTATGGATACGAAGCAGCTTTTATTGCGGTTCTTTGTGTTTCCATTCTCTATGGTTACTTTCGCTCCCTTTTGTCACATTTTGCTACCTACCTCCCTCTAGAGGCGTGGTTGATAAAAACTCTTTATGCAACAATTAGAATTATATATGCATATGTGTTGGAGAGGTAGATTCTTTAGCATTCTAGTTACACATGTTACAAACACTCGCAATAAAAATTCCACACAAACAATAAAGTTAAAATTAGGATATGGATAAACGTAATCTATTTTTAAAGTGCTTGTATATGCAGGTACTCAACGGTCTACAAATAGTTGTGCAGTTCTTTGTATTTTATTCAAATATTTCTCTTCACTGAATGCAATATTAATACTTTCACTCAAATTGCCTGGTATAACTGGTGTAGGTGGTAACTGTAACATATGCCAGCCGTATTCGCTGGTATTTGGCTATACTCTAAATTATACATCACGCATAACCAACTGTGCTCTTTAAATAAAGCAGAGAGAAAAACTGTGTTCGTTGCTGCTGCTGAATTGCCTTCTGTATGCTATTTAAGTGTAATGTCTTCCGAGGATGCGACTTGAAGGTTTTATAAAAAATTCTCCACCCCAAACTACCCTTTACGCGGAACAACTAATGGTTTTATTAAAAGATTCAAGATATTGTTACAATGCAATTCCGTGTATGTGACCAAACTTGTGTTCGCTCTGGTATGCTGCGCTGAAGCTGGGATGTGAGACTTCACACTTTAATGCGTAAACATCAGAAAGAGCGACGCAACGGTAATCCGAACCTTCGGCAATGCGACTCTCGGGCTCCAGAAGTTTAGTGGCCTTGTTTCTCAGCTATAAAAGGAAGAAGAATTGCAAGCCAGGTTGTTGTGTTTTTTTGTGAATTGTACTAAGTAGTGAGTGGCAGTGGCTCACGAGCCATGAATGGTATCCATCCATAAACTGTCTACGCATCGAAACGTCGTCGAGTGAAATCTTTGCAGCAAGGAATAAAGCATGTATTTGTAACCGATTTTTTGAGTTAATAAAGACATTTGTTACAATATTTACATGGCAAACTAAATATGTATCCTCAGTTTCTTCAGCATAGCCCCTGAAGTCCTGTTAATTCTGAATTACGTTTGTATAATTAGCAAACATAATCGCAAGAGAAAGACAGAAGCTTACCACAGAAAAAGAGTAGATCTCATTAAAGCACAAATTTCTGTTATATATAGTTCTTTTAGTTTTTATTTATATTTTAGAACTATCATTATCGAGATATTCCACATTATTTGTTTCACTTTTAAAATGCTTAAACTCTCCTCAAATGCGAGAGTTTAAACTCTCCGCTTGTGTATCTTTTTTATCCTTGGTCATGGAAAGAGAACAAAATTTCGATGTCATTCGCATAGCGATAGATGTCACTTTAGACTAATGTATCTCTTTAATACGCTTCTACTTATAAGAAAACATGCAATAAGAGAACTTTTGCTAATTTTGATCTCGATTAGCATGATATAGATAAAAGAATTACCATTTGTAGAAAAAGTTTATTTGCAGAACAGATAGACACATTCATATGTAAGGAATATATATTTTTATTTCTCTACGATGCATAACAACCGTACCCATAGCACTATGATAGTGTGTTTCCCAGTGGTACAGGGGACTTGCGTTCGATACCCGATAATGATATAATGACTTTTACCAACTAGGGTTATTCCCCGCTTTTTACCAGGCCTGTGTGTTGTAGCGTCCATTCCACAGACGGCACTGAGTAACTGCTGCAGTACTGTTCTGGCTGGACACCACGGCTGGGTTGTGATCTGGTTACAACTAACCTTCGACCTTCTTTCCCTCATCATAAAGATGCATATCATTTCACTGCCTTGATACACTATTTACCATGTTCTTTAAATACAAATATATAACAAAGTGACTATATCTTTAGTCAATTATAAATCGAAATACTTAATGTCAACACAACATATTTTAAAATTTATCATCTTTGGAATTTTCTTTAAATTTTATTTTTAAAATATACTTAAGAAAAAATTAAGCTATAAACACCAAACGTTATAAATTAGTCCTAAACTCCTACTTCCATTAAATACATAAAAACATCTTATTATATTCGCGGACTGCAGTTCTCGTATACAAATCTTTTTTATAAAATCTTATTTTCCTATCTATTCCATTATATTCCAGATAAACGTTTACAATAATTATTATACACATATTTCGTTGGGCCGCGCCGTGGCAGAGTGGTTGGACCACTTGCCTCTCACCTAGATAGCCGGGGTTCGATCCCAAGCAACCGCATGTGAGATTTGTGGTGGACAAAGCGGGTTTTTTCGGGGTACTCGGTTTCCCCCGCCATCGCATTCCATCGGTGCTCCATCATCATTCATGTGGCAACAGTGTCACCGCCTGTTGTGTCATAAGTAGTTAAAGTGGGCGTTAAACACTACCAAAAAAATATTTCGTTGTATAGCATAACGGAAATGCAGGATACAAAACCGATTTGAAAAGCGAATGCTATATGCTGATATTTTAATAAATATAAATCAATAGCCGATATATCTTGAGAGTAATTCTACATTTTAGTTCCTACCGTGTATGGACTATGTACATACTAGAGGCATTCCCCAAAAAAAAAAAAAAAAAAAAAAAAATCTGATGTGTTCCATTCACGTAACTTTGTCTACATTTCTTACGCAAATTGTCTACTTCATGTTAATCGAGATAAACATTAGCAGAAATGCTTTCTTGTAAGTAGAAGTGGCCTTCTCAGTGTAAACAAAATAGAAAATTAAGCGCAGTTTCAGCCATCAGTATGGATTGCCAATACTTGAGCAACGTTTTAATGCATTTAAGTTTTTCTCGCCTAGTAGAACCTATAAAGTTCGGTGTTTAAATTACACCATATTTCTCAATTGGAATTTCATGGTGTTTCTCTTTAATGTCCCACAAAGGTGGAAGACACTCGTAAATAACTAAGATGAAATCTGGTCCATAACCCTTTTATGTTTAACGCTCTCCAACTACCTAGGTTTCTAATTTTATTATAGTATGTGCTTTGCGACGTGTTATATGGCAAGTCTATTTACTGGCTAATAACGGAACCCATAAAAGCTATTGGCTTAGTGCATGAACCGGTCTATGGCTGTACAAGCCATGAAAACAACTTATATCCTAGAATATTACAGCCATGTCCTCCTTTAGATTCACTACTTATACAGTATGAGTTTTATTATAAAAAGGAATTTTGGTAAAGGAATTATAAATATAGAATATCAATCAACAAATCTCAGTAGTATTGGTATGAAAATTTTGGCTAGAATCGGAATATTCAGTAATGGTGCAATAATAAAATACACTTCTATTAAGATTATTAAAATCTGGATGTTATATTGTCAGTTTACTTAGCTTGGACTCATTATAAGAAGGGATTACAAGATTTATAAAGTAGCAAGGGGATATAATTACACTTTTTAATAGTAGTCTTAAAATAATAACACGATATATTTATCAAACTCACGTTAGTTTATTTTCAATAGCTAAACATTTTCTTGGGTTGATCCTTTTCCTATGGTTTATTCATGATTGGTAAATTACGCCAGAAAAATATTTTCGGAAGCTGCTGAATTGTAATTGATACCTAGGAATGTCACAAACAACGGTCATTTTAAAACTATTTAAGGCAAAAGCCGCACAGTCATAGTGGTAATTCGTTATTGGCATGTTTTAAACAAGGTTATGTATAATATTGTAGGATACCCACTGTGCATTGCTAGGAGGTAGTAAGTTCAGAGTGCATCTAGTTCTTGTACATGAGTAGAGAGAAGCAGTGGCCTCTGGTTGAAGGTGTACATCTGGAGAGAGTATACCAGGGGTGCGAGGAGATACAAAGTTTTTAATATTACTTGTAGGAATTAATGACTCTACTTGTTTATGGTACATTCACCTGATACATTGTTGTTCTCGAGTAACACATTTCAATCAATGCTTTTCTATTTCTGTTCACGTCGATCCAGAGTGCGTTCGGCAGTGTCAGTAGCTCTGATGTAAGAGCCCTTCATGACCTAGTTATCGAAGATGTTATAGTTAAGTTCAGCTTATATACCAGCTGTGCATTATGAGGATACGACTGTGATGTCATTTTCGTCATCTTGCAGCCAATATCGATTACTGATACTGCTGCAATATTACCTGTTGCTAAATGAAATATAATTTGCTGGAAATCACCATCGGGTACACTCATACGATATATAATTTATAGTTATTCAGGTTAATATAAAATAATACATAACCTTAAATAATGTAATTTCTTATATTTTGTTTACCTATTATCAAAATAAGTAATCTTTAAACCGTGTATTATAAAAACTGCCATGCATTTTCGTTTCCACTGCATGAAAACTTCATCCCCAATTGGCCAAGCAGTTACTGGCTGCATCCTTTACTCCCGAAATAAAGGCAAATCTAGATTATCAGATGGTCATATCATAAGGGAATATCCTATTTTTCAGTCCCCAGAAGTTTTTGTTACTTCTCAAAACCCTCTGCTTCTCATTTGATCGCCAAGAATATCAAGAGGCTGTTGATATCGCTGTATTGAAAACTTTCAGCACTAGGAATCAAACGTGGATCTCCGTTCCACAAGTAACAACACCCACCTAATCAACCCATTTAGTTGTTATATACTCTACGAGTAAATTCATGCAGGCAAGGCGAAATTTTTGTTAACATCACAATTAATAATACATACCGAAACGGGTGAAAGTATACGATTTAGAAGCAATTAATTCTAGCAAACACGGGTCACCAAAAAAGCCGTTTGCGGGAGTTTTTATTGCGTATGTGTGGTTTTAACCGCCACTTATTTATTATTTCATTTATATAACAAAAACATATTTATAACCCACCTATATGTTGTATTTCGTGAAAATGTTCAACATTTTGACAGTTTTCTTCATATTTTGCCTGCCTCTAGTCCTTAACTGATGCATATTTTTATTAACTCTTTATCTGCGACAAATGTTGTTATTATATTAAATGCAAAATATGAATGAATTCATAATTCACAAACTACGATTAAATCAAAGTACATAGCGAGATTAAACCAGATGATGCATGTTTTTAATAATTATTTTCTGAAATAGGAACGGTAAAACTGGTTCTGTACAGAGAGAATAAGAGGAACATTCTCATTTTCCAAATTTTCAACAAGTTACTGTATACTTTTAAGGTATTTTTCGCAGCTGTTATCATAGCTGAGACGTGTCTGCCAGAGCATTATTCGCACACACCTATAACTCAGCTGTTAGCCGACGGAGGTTAAGTTTGTCGAGGTGTGCGCATTATGGCATCATATCGCCCCTGCTAACAGCATGCATTTGTTATGGCTTAATGGATTTACAGCGTGTAGCGAAACGGTGAGCGTTGTACTACATCGAGGAAAACATTAGTCGAGCAGACACTGCGGGCATCGAGCGCTGCCAAGATTGTTAACGGTTTGCTGTCCATCAAACGTGTGGCTTCTAAATGGAATCGAAATTGCCAAAACAATAATTTATATCTCAACTGATCCATAACATTGAGCTTGCTACTGTATGCAAGAAAGTGAGAGTGAAAACAATAATAGTAAACATCGATGCAATAAAAGCTAACATGCCATGACTAAATAGACTCCATTATTTATTTGTTTATTTATCCTGGTTGGAGTTAAGGCCATAAGGCTTTCTCTTTCACTCTAATAGGTATTACATTAAATGCATTTTATCAATGATACAATGAATAAAGAACAAAAAATACAAATTCACACAACCTAATAAAAACAACAAAAATGTACAAGTATACTGAAATGAAAAGAAACAAAAACTGTAAACAAAATTATTTTAAGTGGAATATTCATTTAGGTTGAAACGCATATTAATAATATTTACAATTTAAATGCATATTACTTGCCAGCACATAAAATATTAATAACAACAAATGAAAGTAGTGATGTATTTATCATATTAATACAGCAGTAGATTAGGTGTGATTATAAATGTATTCCCTAACTTTCTGCTTGGACAGTACAAAGGTCCAGCAGTTCCTTACGTCTTTAGATAGGGAATTACAAAGAAGTGCTAAATTTATTGTAAATGATGATGAATAGAAGGTTGTATGATGAGCAGGTATAACAAGAAGGAAAGAGTGTCGTGAGCGAGTGACAGTCAGAAAGGTATTTGAAGCAAACATTTTGATAGTTTGGAATGCGAGAATGAACAAGTTGATAGAGAAATGATAAAGAATGCAATTTTCTTCTATCCCTAAGCTGGGACCATTTAAGAATTTTGAGCGATGGTGTAACATGATCAAAACGACGGAGCTTGCATACAAAGCGCACACACGTATTCTGAGCCCGTTGAAGCCCTAGAGTCAAATTTTCAGATAGGTTAGTAAAAACAGAGTCACAATAGTCAAAATAGGGCATAACAAGCATTTTTATTAATACTTTATTGATTGGAGTCGGTAGAAAGTCATTTATATGTTTTAAAGGATAGACTATTGAGGATACTTTTTGTTTAAATACGTATGTAATTTGCGTGTTCCAGTTTAAATGTTGATCCATATAAACTCCAGGATTCTTTACTGTATTACGAAATAGTATTCCAGAATTATTTAATGCAATGTGTTGTAATATATCCAAATTTAGAGTTCCCAACAACCACTCGTTTCCCATAATGATTGACTGTGACTTTCCTGGCTTCAAACATGTGGATTATGTTATAACAATTAGAAATAGTTAATTTAAATTAGATAATGCAGATTACCTATCAGCAAATTCTCTATAAAATGAACTGTGAATTAAGGGATACTGGGAGTGAAATTTTGATTACAATCAATAATAAAACGAAAAATGATTTTTATTACAAATAATTGTTGGCACATTTGAGCGTCTTAAGAGAATTAAGATTTAGCTGTCCTTCCCTTGCTTCAGGCTCTACATCCACTTACAGACTGTAGAATATACGTATTTTCTAGTACACTATTTCATTAAACAACTTGTTTTATTCTCAAAACAATATTCTTATACTTTTAAAATGTTCCACGTACCTCAGTTTGTGTTTAAATAAAACTAGTTTCCCAGAATGTACTGAAGCATCTGTAGTAATATTTTAAGGGACAAATTTATGGTAACAACAACAGTTATTTTTCAAAAAAATATGTTTTATGAAACATGATTAATTTTAGAGATTAATTTCTAAATCCTTTACACAATTATAGTAATTCATTATCAAAATTTATCGAAATATCCCAGTTTAGAGATTTTGTGTGTCGTTCGAAGCTCCAATTCTGAAAATGCCTATAAATTTTCTTGAATTTTCAAGCGTGTGAGACATTCTTTTATGCAATATATTTACATAATGAGTTTTATGAAATAATTTATATCTTGCAAAATATTTCTCCAAATGAATATGAAATTTATAAAAGCTTCAAAAACTCTATACAGAAATATAGAAATTTGTAATTTTTCTCTTGCAAAGTTCTTTAATTGTTTCTGCAACACTAGCCGTGTGTAGGGCAGGAGTTGGAAAAGTTCAATGCTATAGTCGGGAATTGAACCACGAGATATTGAGATAGCATAGCAACATGCCAATACAACATTAAATTCCAAAATTGACTCGTGTATTTCCCGGCAAATTACAAGAGATCTCAAATTATTTTGAGATGACCAACCACAATGGTGACTTAAAATGTTATAAGTGCCTTAGGTCTTGGGCTTCGTAATTTCAGGTGACACCGAAGTAATTAAATCACTAAAGGTAGAGCTGTAATTTTTGTTCAGATATTACTAGGCAACAAAAGAATTATTCATTCAAAAATGTATTTTCATTGTGTATATATTAGTTATCAAACTTATTCGATACAATTTCTAAATTAAAATATAATTTTTATTCTGAGCTGCCTGCATCATTTTTCAAAAAACATTTTTAACAAATTGTCTGGTTAAAATTTTGCTGTAATAAAAGTATTTATTTGATATCAGAAACTGAGAAAACAGCATAGCTTACACTATTTAATTTTTAAAAGTAATATATTACCAGTATAAAAAATCCAAACACACGTTTTATTATACATATTCTGCAGTGATTTAGGAAAATTGTTCCAAGTTCTGGTTGCATTGCCGTAAAAAAACATTTGCATTTATCACACGATAAATGCTTCAGTTATGCTGTTCACACACCACATCACATACGCACTCACATACACAATTTCCATCAAACTACTTATATTCGGTGAAACATTACAATTTCATTTTAGGTGCAGAACTATATTTCCTTTACCTACAATAAGTATGTGGTAGAAAAAGTAAGACAAAAAAGTTAGAAAAACAGTCAAATAGGATATAAAATTCATGAACAGTTTAAGGATACTGGGCAAAGACATTCAAGAAATTCATTTATTTTGAACAGTGCAATTGGGCAATTCAACTCTAGGGCGCAAGGCTTAAATAAATGAAGCACTGAAAAAGAATCTCCACACACATTAAATCACATCAAGTGGTATTCAAGTAAAGAAAGTCCAAAGACAATTCATAACACTATGAAGCGCCTAAATAAGAACGAGAAAATTTACAAATTATTCCGGTGAAATCTTGACATCAAATTTTTGGGTGGAACACAATACTTCTCTATCCCTATGTGCATTGTACATACGGGGCTAGAGAAAGTAAAAATACATTTTTTGGGGTTCAGGGGGATCCAAAACAAGTATTTCCGGAGAAATCTCGGTATCGAATTTTTGGGTGGAAAGCAATACCTTCTCTATACACTATGTACATAGTACGTGTAGAGAAAGTACAAATGTATTTGAATTTCACTGTTGCGTTGCGTCATTGTTTAGATAAACATTGAATGTGGATCAAAAGTATAGTCTATGACTGTCATTTACTGCCATTTACAAATAAACTTAGTACCATTGCCATCTGGCGGCTCCTAACAGATTGCGCTTCCTTGGCACTGTATACTAATTCATATTATGAGAGTTTAAAAAACTTTCCAGAACAATTTTACAACTCTTCTTTTACACAAACCTTTTCTTGACAATAATGAACGCAACAAAAAAGAACTGTTTAATTTGGCGCAACCCTTCGGAAGTGATACACATACATACATTTTGGTGATTCAATATATATATATATTTTTTTCAGCCAGAAGCTCCTAATGCTGTTATTAAAAGATATATTAGCAGCTAATCGAATTGCTGTATTATCAGATAATGTTATTTATTATTTTTAAAAAAAATCTGATGTGTTGCACTCACATGACTATCTAGCTGCTATTTGAACTTGTTACAAAAGATTATTTTTCTTTCTACACAATGCTAATCGAGATAAACGTTAGCAGAATGTTCTTATTACACTGTTCCTTATAAATAGAAGGGAACTAAGGAAATGCTGCACGGTAAAGTGATAGTCACACGTTTTAAAAACTTTGTCATCGCAACTGCTTCTTTGCTCGGGCCGGGGTAGAACAAAAGAAAAACAGACACGAAAAGTATAAGTACTTAGCAATTGAAACTAATAGCAAGGAATATCTCGGAAACGGTTACCTCCACAACAAAAAGTAATGGACATAAATTATGTGTTTTGACGAGATCTACATTTTTTGTGTAGTATGTTTTTGTCTATCTCTTATCTATGATTTAGCAGCTAAGCAAAATTCGGCAAAATTAATCGAAAATAAAGCGATTTTCAGAGGCTATTCCCAGAAAATTTAAATTATACATTTTATTTCGGATGTAAAGATCTTTAATACAGGCCATTTTAATTAATATCGTTAGAACATGTTTTTAGAAAATCAAAATTTTTGAAAATGTTTCTATGTAAAGGGTAGTTTGTGGTGGGAAATTTTCTTCAACATTTTCGTTTCGCATCCTTGAAAGATACTAAACAAAAATACGAAGTTTGGTATTTAACAGTCTTTTCGTTTTTAAGCTATGCTGTCCGCAGACAAACACGGACCTTTCTCTAAAAATGCTCAGGGGACCCCAAAATATATATTTCCGGTGAAATATCGACATTGAATTTTTGGCTGAAATAAATACCTTCTCTATCCCTGTGTACATTGTACATACAGGACTAGAGAAAGTAATTACATAGGGGATAAGAACTTTAGACTGCACTACTAACCAATTCATTTACACGAGCAACAATATGGCACACTAGGACTTATGTATTTATTTTACCCTTAATATGACGAAGCTTCTTCGTTCTTCTTTTTATGTATATACCCTGGACATTCAATTTCAGTACCTTGGCAAATATGCTGAAAATATGCTCGATAAATCGAATGAAGGTAAGTAAGGTTGATGACTCCTGTATTTGTGATGACAATTTCAAAGATTTTATTTGTCGGTCAAGCTTGGTTTTTTACTTTCTCTAGTTTGCATTTACTACGTACATAGTGCATTGAGAAGGTATTGTATTGCTCCTAAAAATTCGATGTCGAGATTTCACTGGAAACATGTTTTGGGGTTCCCTGAGTCCGAATAAAACATTTCAAGAAAATACCCCCCCCCAAACAACCCTTTACAAGGAAACATTTTAATTCGTTAAAAATGACCCTAACGATTTTGATAAAATATATTTTAAATAAAACGCATATCTTCAATTTTCTAGGATTAGCCTCTGAAGACCTCTTTATTCTGAATGAATTTTGCCGAATCTTGCATAACTGCTAAACCGTAAGAGATAGAAAGAGCTTACTGCACAAGACAATGTAGATCTCCTCAAAGCACACAACTTCTGTCCTTTGCATTTTTATTGTGGAAGTAGCCGTTTCCGACATATTCTTGTTATTGGTTTCAATTGTGAAGTAGTTATACTTTTCTCACACAGGAAGTGTCCGTTTTTCTTTTTTCTACTCCTGGCCAAGCAAAGAAGCGATTTGCAATAATTGCATAACGATAGCTTTTAAAACATTTGTCTATCACTTTAGCCTAGTGCATTCTCTTAGTTCCCTTCTACTCTAAGGAACTAAGTAATAAGAACATTCTGTTAATGTTTGTCTCGATTAGCATTGTGTAGAAAGAAGAAGAATATTTTGGAAGAAATTTGCAGAGCAGCTAGAGAAAATCATGTAAGTGAAACACTTCAGATGTTTTTATTATAGACAAGGTCGTGCGCATGCTGGAACGGTTGGTAATTTGTGTATATGACGTATATTTACCAAATAATTAGCTATACACGAGTATTATATAAATAATAAATTGTTTTGTAATGTTCAGAAACATATTTCTCCGCCAACTACTACCATAACATAAATGTATACACACACACTAATCTTATGGGATTCGAACCTATGCTCGTGATAAATTTGAAAGCCATGGAACACAGTGGTTTCGCTTATAGAAACAGATTAAAAAAATTGCAGAAACACCCCTCCTCCAACTGTTATAGTCACATTAACCGTTAGTGAATTATTCCTATGCAGTAATCCTACCAAGAGCGACATATGACGTTCTTGAATACCAATAGTTACATTATCTTCCGCTAGCAACGAAACCAAGGTTTTAAATTATAAATCCAGTTTTTATGCAAGAATTTCAGCATAAATGCATTATAAAACATTTATTATTCATGTAATACACGTTTATGTATAATTATTTGGTAAATATATGTCACATTAGCAAAATACCAACCGTTCCTCCATGCACACGAATTTGTGTATAATAAAAAGCCAAACTTAATGGACAAATAAAATCTTTTAAATCGTTATCAGAAATACAAGATCAATCAATCGCACTTAGTTTCATTTAACCTTTAGAGCGGTGCAAGTTCTGCATAATAAGCTCCTTTTCCAACATAAATGTTATTCAAAATACAAATAATAAATGCATTATTTTATATACGTTGGTTACACCATTTAGCAGTATTTGAATATGTGACTTGGAGTTGATACGTTGGTTATTCTATCATTAGAGTCGTTTTATAGTTACCTACTAGTCTTTTATAAACATTTAGCTAGGCTCTAAGCCGCAAAACGTAGCCCAAGATGGGGCCTTAAGCGCAAAACGTAGTCGAGGGATCTATAAAGCTAATACCTCGGCAATCTAGGGTTTTTCACATCTGAACTGTATAATGTTTCAACACTTTCACATATGGATTGCCAAGTTTTATCCCCCAATTAAACTACTTCTTAAGAGCATTATGAGTGTGCGTGTGAGATGCAACCCTAGTATATCTCTACTATATATTTTGCCAGAAAATAATGACATCCATAAATAATGGCGAATACATACGACAGTAAACTTTATTAAAATGAATATCTTACCAGTAGCTGTATCGCATTCCCTCTTGTGCATAGAAAACATGTATGATACGCATCAGTACCATTGTAGGTTACCTTATCCTTCATAATGCACTTAGTTATTGTTTTTATACGCATTATATCCGTCTATATACACTTATTGCACAAAAGATTCACACTGCAGTTTTAAATCGCATCACACTCCAAAGCCAATATATAAACTCGTGGCATTTGGATATTGACTCACATTTATCCTTGTAATATTGTCACCACCAACAAACACTTTGAACCAAGTAAGGAATCCATGCACGAACATGCAACATTTTGTTCCGTGGTGCTCTGGACGCGAAAATTATTCCTTTACAAAGACAGTCTAAACAACTGGCAATCAGTGTGTGATATTGACTCATGTTTCAAGGACGCACTGCCAGCTGTTTGTAGTATTGAAGAAGTTCTGGGTAATTTGTCAAGCTAGCGGAGAAGCGGATTTTCATTGCAGCAATGTAAAGAGAGAGATAGAGAGAGAGAGAGACTTGAAAACGACGCGTATTACTAGCAAATGTATCTATATTACCTTCTCTAACCCGTATGTACAACGTACACAGTGGGTAGAAAAGATGTTGTATTCAAGCCAAAAATTCGATTTCGAGATTTCGCCTGAAATATATATTTTCAGGTCTCCTGAGTCCGAAAAAAGCATTTTGAGACAAAGATCCGTCTCTGTGTGTGTGTGTGTGTTGGTATGAAAGAGAGCATAGCTCAAAAACGAAAAGACCGTTAATAACCAAACTTGGTATTTAAGTTTTAGTACCTTCCCAGGATGTGCCACGAAGATTTTCAAAAAATTCCCCCACCCATTACATGGAACATTTTTTAAACTTTTGTTTCTATCAAAATGCCTCTAATGATTTAGATTAATTTACTGTATATTAAAGATATTTGCATCACACAAAAAAAAATGTATATTTTGAATGTTCTGAGAATATCCTGTGAAGACCTCTTTATTCTGAATGAGTTATGTAGAAATTTGCATAACGGTTAAACCTAATGTGTAGATAAAACCTTAATGGGCAAAAATGTAGATCTCCTTAAAACACGAGAAAACATCATATGTCTTTTTACTTTCTCTACACGTTCTATGTACATAGTGTATAGAGAAGGTATTGCATTCCACCAAAAATTGGATACCGAAATTGCACCGGAAATATATGTTTTAGGGTCCCATGTATCCAAAAAAAGTATTTTAAGAAAAAGGTCCATGTGTGTGAGTTTCCATGTGTCAGTGTGTCCGTGAGTCCATGTGTCTATGTACACGATAACTCAAAAACGAAAAGTCGGTAAAATACAAAAATTGGTATTTAAGCTTGGTATCTTCCAGGGATGCGACACGAAGATTGTGAGAAAAATCCCCCACCCCAAACTACCCTTTACATGGAACTTTTTTTCAAAAATTTTGATTTTCTAAAAAAATGCTCTAATTATTTTGTTTAAATATCGTATATTAAAGGTATTTACCTGAAAATAAAATAAATATTTTTAATTTTCTGGGAATAGCCTCTGAAGACTACTTTATTCTGAATGAATTTTGCGAAATTTTGCATAACTGCTAAATCGTAAGAGGTAGATAAAAACTTACCAAAAACTGTAGAGCACGTTAAAACACACAATTTATGTTATATACATTTTTTTCGTGGAACTGATCGTTTTTGTTATATTTCTTGTTTTTGAAAAACTTATACATTTCTCATACAGGAACGTGCCAACTCGTGTCCGTACAAACAAATGAACTTCAGTCACATAGCAACCAGCTTTGGGCTTTCACTTTAAACTATGGTATTCCCCTTATTTCGTTTTACTTACAATAAAGTAAGAAATAAGACTATTTCTGCTAATTTTTCTCGATTAGTATGAAATAATAAAAGAATAAGCTTATTAACAATAATAGGTACAGAGATATAGAGAAAATCATGTGAATGGAACACATAAGATTTTTTCATACAGGACCGGCTTTTAAAAGATTTGACTATTCCCTTATGTATTCCCTTTTATCCCTTCTACTTATAAGGAACACGTAATAAGACAATTGCTAATGTTTACCTTGATTAGCATGTGGTAGATAAAGTTGTTTGGGTAGCAGCTAGAGAGAGTCATGTGGATGGAACACATATTTTTTTTATTTTACTTTGTCTCCTACGTATGCTAGAGGAAGATTATTTTGCATACAACCGTTCGATATTAATATTTTCTCGGAAATAAATATATGTTTTCAGACCTCCTGAAAAGAAAAGGAATGCTTATAAAGATATCCGTGCGCGTGTGAACAGCATAACGAAAGATAAAATCCTAAGATAATTAACCTTGTGAAATTTGAAAAACCCACATTATGTAAGATATTTTGTTCAAATTATACAGTTATGATACAAATAATACAATATTTGCAACATTCTGTGGTGCATGATTATTTAAATAACGTTTTATTGTCCATTCTCATTTTCTAATAAATTGCTCCTCACTAACATTTTTTAAAACCATTCACATTAAGAATTCAAGTTTTAGAGGAAGGGAGTTTACAAACAGATACATCATATATTTAAATTAACCATTTATTATGTTATAAAGTATTTGTTTTTTTGTATCTCCGAAACTGTTGCTTTTCAGAAGTTAGTAAAGAGTAAAATTTGATACTTTTTTGAAGAACAGGTAGAGAAAATCATGTGAAGAATCGCATAAGATTTTTACTTTCTCCACACGTACTATGTACAAAGCGTATAGAGCAGGTACTATATGATACCCAAAAATTCGATACGTAATTTCACCTGAAATACATATTTTGGGACCCCCTGAAATAAAAAAAAACATTTTTAGAAAAAAGTCTGTGTGTGTCAGTGTGTGTATCTGTGGACAGCATAGCTCAAAAATGAAAAGTCCGTTAAATACCAAAATTGATATTTAAGTTCAGTGTCTCCAAAGATGCGACACGAAGATTTTCATGAAAATCCCGCCATCCCAACTACCCTTTACATGGAACATTTTTCCAAAATTTTCATTTTTTCAAAAATGGCTCTAATGATTTTTATTAAAATCGTTTATATTTAAGATATTTATATACCGAATAATATGCCTATCTCGAATTTTATGGAAATAGCCTCTGAAGACCTCTTTATTATTGAAGATTTTTGGTGTGTAACTATTAAACCGTAAGAGATAGACAAAAAACTACAACTCAAAAAAGTAGAGCTGGTTAAAAGACTCGTGTATACGTCATATACATGTTTTCCCTGGAGTTGATCGTTTTCTTTATATTCCTACAAATTGATCTCAGTTTTAAAATATGCACTTTTCTCATACAGGAGCTTGTTGACTCCTGGCCACGCAAAGAAGTGGATATCAATCCCATAACAACCACATTTTAAAACATGTGACTGTCACTTTAGCCTAGGTAATTTCCTTATTTCCCGTCTACTTATAAGTAACTGCTACTGTTTATCTCGACTAGCATGAAGTGGATAGAAGAATAAGCTGTTTAACAATAATTTGTTACAGAAAGTTGAAAGTAAAGTCAATGGAACACATTAGATTTTTCTAAAAAAAACTACATTATATGCATTGGATCACAAAGGTTCCATTCGATTGTTACTTGTATCACGCAAAGTAAGAAATCTCATAGTAATGTTTTAAACATTTAAATAATAGTTCTCTTGCTATATACTTTTGTATGCCCCTATGACGAACCGTGCAATGAAATTGTATTTGTAAATTTTTAAATCGATTTACATGAAATAGCATCTTAAGGATAGTTTGAGTAAAAAATAGTACAGAAGTCATATGAATGCTTTAATTTTTTTTGTAGGATAATACATTTTCATTTAAAATTTAATTATGGAATGTGTAGCTAATTAGGTGGTTTAAACCAAAACAATATATATTTTAATAATATGTTATATTTTATTCTATATATTTCCCATATTCTTAAAACAATTTGCTTGAAATTTCTACAAAGTAATGTTGTAGTCAAATATGAGTGAAACTAGATCACAAATTAGCTGTACATGGAGTTTCAGCAAACAAATTTAACCTATTAAGATACAAGTTTTGGGAATAGTTTTCGAGTGAATAACCTTTTTTGGTATTTATGCGAACTTTCATTTTTTAGTTATATCGTTCACACAGATACACACACATGCACAGGCGCGCGCACACATACACACACATGCACGCGCACACAGGCATGCACCTTTTTATAAAGATATATATGCTGCATTAATAGGATCTCCTCAAAGCCTATTATTTTGTTGATAACTGATTACCGAGTACAATACTTTGTCTACCTCTATATACATTTGTATGTGTGAGCATTTTAAATAGAAATAATATTTTTTGTATTCTAAAAGAGATTTTCTTAAAACTGCTTTTAATTTTGTACAAATCTCAAATAATTTGCATTGACTATAACGAGTCATACAAAACTTAATCTTTACTGATCTCTTAGGAATTAATTTAGTGCTTTACAAATACAGGGTTACTACAAAAGAAATAGACAGCTTCAACTGCTTGTAAAACAAAAACTATTAGAGATAACAACCTAATTATTTTGGAGGTATGTTGAGAAACTCTCAAAGTTTCGTTTGCTACTATTGGTAACGCTGTAGTGTTTTGTTTGTTGTTGCAGAAGCTGAAATGGCGGAAAATCCTGTGGAAAAGGTATATTGCGTGTTGGAATTTGCTAGAACGCAATCAGCAACTGTTGTCCAACGACATTTTAGAACACGTTACCACAAAAATGAAATGATGCGCTCACAAAAACCAGCATCGTCTTCATCATGTCATAACATGTCGATGCAAAAGTCACGCCGTATGATCTTATCCTGTTCACTCAGAAACTGCAACATATGTAATCTGTAAGGCATCATGTGCAGTCGCTTCCGCAAGATTTTCCATACAGTTTGCTGTGGAATTTGTAATTGCATGCTTGCCCTAGATGTCGATTTCTGTGGGCTTCTTATGTAGGCAGAACGAACACGTTCAACGTTTTCTTCCGAAACTCTTGGTCTTCCCGAGCTCTTCCCTTTGCACAAACATCCCGCTGTCTCGAATTTTCTATACCAGTCGTAGATTGACTGTCTAGTCGGTGGCGTTTTGTGGTAACGTGTTCTAAAATGTCGTTGGACAACAGTTGCTGATTGCGTTCTAGCAAATTCCAACACGCAATATGCCTTTTCCACAGGATTTCCCGCCATTTCAGCTTCTGCAACAACAAACAAAACACTACAGCGTTACCAATAGTAACAAACAAAACTTTGAGAGTTTCTCAACATACCTCCAAAATAATTAGGTTGCTATCTCTAATAGTTTTTGTTTTACAGGTAGTTGAAGTTGTCTATTTCTTTTGTAGTAACCCTGTATATGAATATTATGAAGCACTCTTCAATATTGCAGATTGAGTCAGTCTTCTTTCAGCTGGGTTATTTATGGTTAGGAGTTTTTTAATGTTTAAAAATAGTAATAATGTGATATTGATAATAATAATATTAAAGACGTAATATAATATATATAGCTTTTTTTATAAATCAGGAACAAGGTATTGAGCGTTTTAACAACTTTTGGCCTGAACGCTCTAAAGAATAAAATAAAGAAAGAGAGTTTAATAGTCATTCAGAACCTACAGAGGAGCCATTGCAAAAAACTAAAAATCTAAAATACAAAAATAGTACTGGCATAAATGGTGAAGTTTTAAAATACTCTTCAACAGATTTAATGCTTATGGAATAAATATTGTTTAAGGGAGGAGAATTTCAAACAATTAATACGATGCCCAGCAAATAAGATAGAAGAAAATGTGAGATATAAAATAGAATGTGCTTGTTACACACAGCTTATAAGGTATATTAATGTTCAAAGAAATATTAAAGCTAATATTAGACTAATAATACTTGATCTTCTACTACGATTTATAAAAGATAGATCAGGTATAATAATTATATTTATTTTACAACATATGTTGAAGAAACATCGAGAATTTAGCAAACACAAATATTTATTGAATGTGAAAATGGTTTTGATAAAATAAAAAAACATACACTTTGAAAAATCATAAGTAAATGAGGAATTCCACTTCATCTAATACATACATGTCATTAAAAATATTTAATAAGAATTTCAAATTCAAATTTCAGAAGCTGAAAGATCAAAGCATAAAAAACTAACATAGGCGTAAGTAAAGATGCAGTATGTTTCCACTCTTTTTTTAAAAAATATTAATGAAATGACTAGTAAATGAATTAGTATTCGATCTTTTTACCAGATAATTATAATAAAATTCTCTCCTTTGGCTTTAGTTCGCAAATGACAAAATTATAATAACTAATTCAGAAGAAAATCTGCAAAAGTCATTTCATACATTAATAAAATATAACACTCTCCCTAAGCATGTGGGATTTGTGCAGGACTAAGTGAGTGGTTTTTCGGTTTCCCTAGACATTCATTCCACCAACTGCTCCATAAATATATTTTTTGTCATCTATTACATTAATTTAATGTTAACCACTTCCTCATTTTCATAGCAGCCATCATTCTTTTGTGCCCAATCTGACTTCTTTCTGATCCAGAAGCTCTGCTCCTCAACAGGCGTCTGACCCCAGGCGCTGGCTTTTAAGTCCTGGAGAAAGGAAATTATAAGACCAAAAATTGTTATAGAAGGACTTGTGGAACATTTGAAGGATTCTAAGTAAACAGGTTGCCATAGAAATATGAAAAACAAAGCAAGAATGTGTACCATATAAAAACTTTATATAAAGTAATACCAGTGCCAAAATTACTCGATGAGAGTGAAGCATGAAAAGAAGAAAGACGTGAAGAAATCGAAATGAACAGTAGCAGAGAATAGATCATAAAGGAAATGAAGACATGAGCAAACAATTAGATATAATAGTAAACAGTATTAATGAAAAATTAATTAATATAAACCTAACTGGATGCCCGCCTGGGTAGTGTGGTGGTAGCGCGTCTGCTTCACATTCAAAAGGTCGTGAGTTCGAATCTCGCTTAGAGTGAGTTGCTCGGGTAAGGTTTTCTTCTGGATTTTCCCTTATCCTGAGAATTGAATGTCGAGTAACTTTAAGCTCCATGGATCCCGAGATAATTTGAGCATCATTTCACCAATTTCATTCATCGTCCGATATGACCAACCAGGTTAAAGGCCGTTAAGCTAAAAAAAAAAAAAGAACTGGACGAGCCATGTTAAAAGAATCAATGGAGAGTGAATATCATACCATTTTAAGGATTTAAGGTCAGCAATGAAAATAAATATTGCAAAGCTAAAAATATATAAAAAAAAAAAAAAAAAAAAAAAAAAAACGTAGCACCATTTGCTAAAGACAAAATGTTGAGTGAATAATTGAACAAGAGAGGTTAGTATTTTATGGCATTAGTATATCAATCAATGTATTTTGGTTATATTATCAGAAGGCCAATTAATGCTCTTTTTGTCCTAATATAATTCCCTCATGTACTTCCATTTTCCATTCTTGTACAATTTCGACCATATATTAAAATTAATTGGAGATAGGACACATTATTGTTTCAAGTCATGGTTTGCTTTTATATCCTTTGATATCTTTCCAGTTTTATATTTTTGTATAAACTTTGTATAACTTTAATTAAATGTGCTGGGAATCTATTTTAAGTAGTATATACAATAATAATTGTGGATGATGTAGTTTTAATTTTTAACAAGGATGATAGGCTACAGAAAGCAATTTATTATTTTTAAAAATACGATATGACTACATCTAAGATAAAAACAAAGGTAATGACATTCCGGGGAAAATGTCGAATTAGAAGTAAAATAGTATTAGAGGACAATATACTGGAACAAAGCTATCAATTCCAATACCTTGTCTGTATGTAAAAATAAAAAAAAATTCAAGCAATCAAACGAACTTTAACAATAGCTGAACCAGTGATATATTATGGGAGTGAAGCATGGGCTGTGAAGAACAAAGATAAGATTAAGATTCAAGCAGCTGAAATTATATTTTTACGATCAGTTAAGGGTTGCACGAAAGAGGTGTATATTAGAAATGAGGCAATTAGAGAAGAGCTGAAAGTAAAATCATTACTAGAAGAAATGGAAAACTACAGAAGAAAATGAGTAGAGCATCTCCACGAGAATACCTAAACAAGCCTTTAGCTACAAACCTACAGGACGAAGGTCAATAAGACGACCCCAAAAGGATGGCTTCAGCAAACATAAGACCGGAATAGGCAAATGCCTAAACCCTGAAAGAAGAAAAAGAAGAAGAGGAGCAGGAGGAGGAGAAGGTCGAGTTTTGTTGTGGATTTGGTACTGACAACACCGGCAAGATATTTGCCGCTTAATGTATCCTTCCGCGTAGAACTGAGTCTAGACCGGATTTGACGACTGCCCAAGTGGTCAACTAATGTTAGTGGTGACAGGAGTTGTGTGTTACGTGTCTAGAATAATGGCTGCTGTTCGCATTGGAATAAAATGCAACAGTCTCGATACGTACACAAGCTTTTGGTGAGTTAATCATTTCTTTTAATATTGTTTTGTGATTATAATTACTGCAGTGTAGTAAAGGAGGTCGTCCTGGACGACGTAAATTTCATGGTAGTACTTCGTTTTCCAAGATTCATACTACTAACTCGGTGGTTTTATTTTACTACTCGAGATGATTAATTCAAGTAAATGTAAATATGGATACACATTTCAAATTAAAACCTGTATGTAAGGAGGATTTAGCTTAAAAAAATCCTGCTCTTTCCAAGCTTCCTCGCTTCAAACAGCTTGCAGCATTTTACCATTATTCTAAATAAGGGGTAATGTCTCAAATTTAAAACATACAAATGCCGTTTTCTTTATATAAATAATTATGAACTTTTAAAATACAGGTTCTTTAATTTTAAAGTATAATTCAGGTCTTCCTTCCATACCTATAGTTCTGTAGGAATTGAATAAAATTTAGCGAAAGTTGCAGAGAAAACCTCCAGAAATCATTGAAGTTTAGAGGCGCAGACCTCTCGGCTTCGTTCTTGTGGCTCTGCTACTCCTAAAAACATCCCTCGACTATGCTTTACGGCTTAGCGCCCTCAATACTGTGCTACGGCTTGAGACCATCAACAGGTAAATATGGTGATATTTGTTAGTCATCTGAGGTTTGAATATCAGCGATGGAAAGCAGAATATCGGCATATTTTATTGGTATTAAAAAATTACGTATTTGCTATCAACGTTTAAATCTAAGATAGTTAAGAGGGATAGTTAATCTAACTTGAAGAGCTTGTCAACGTTACAAGTTTTTCTTTCCCGCTACCTTAAGTTGGTTATCATGTGGCTAATTTTAACCATTTGGCTTGGAATACAACCCGAAAGAACTACCAGAATCACTCCCGTTACGTTAAGTGCATCCTAATTAAGCAGCATTAAGATGAAATGTACTTGACATTTCTTAATGTGATGGGGTGCAACATAGAGTTAAGATATGCTACTAAACTGTCAAGGGCTTGCGCTTTGATTTTAGTGTAGCCCGCCTCGGTAGTGTGGGGATAGCGTGCCTGCCTCACATGTAGGAGGTCGTGAGTTTGAATCTCGCCTAAGTTGAATTACGCGGACAAGTTTCCTTCTTCTTCGGGGTACCCTTATATTGAAAAGGTGAATGTCCAGTAACTTTAAGCTCCATGGATCCCGAAATTATTTGAACATCATTTCACAGATTTTATTCATTTTTCGATATTATAACCAGGCTAAAGGACGTGCCAAAAATAAAGCAAATATAACAGAGTTTGTAACTTTCAGGCCAAGTCGTTCAAAAACAGCAACGAATATATCAACAATAGTCGATTTTTTTTTTTTTTTAATTTAAAACACAGCTTCGGACTCTTGTCAGGACTCCGGCGCTGTATTCCTTTTTTCCTTTTTTTCCAGTTTCCTACATTTCCTTAGTTGATCTATTAATGTTTAACGTTTTCCTTTTACATACACAGGCATATATACAGTTACAAACACAGAAACACACGTGCCCAAGGCGGGACTCGAACCCACGATCCCGCGCTTCTCGTTTCATATGGCCACTCTTGGAAAGTGGTCGTTTACTCAGTTAAGAATACGCCCACTCAAGGGAAGCATTACATAGCGTTGTCAGTTGTATGGCTTTTAAATCTGTTAGCGCAAATGAGTGACATATACCATGTTTACTATATTTCAAATTTGTTGCTACCTAATGTTACGGTCATTTTTGTACATTCTATCCGAAACTTCAATAGCAAGATTTCACCGGAAATATATGTTTTTTGATCTCTCAAATCCGTAACACATTTTAGAAAAAGATCCGCGCGCGCGCGTGTGTGGAGGGTGGGAGTCGACAGAAAAGCCTAAAATCGAGACCGTTATATACCAAACTTGGTATTTAAGTTAGTAGGTATCTGCCAAGGACAACCCATGAAACGTTTTCCGAAATTATTAATCTTCATAGAGATCTACTGAAACTGTAATATAATAACTATAAATATCGCTGTTAAAATCTCAAGTGTTTCAAACGCATATCTTTCTCTGTTCTATAAACAAACTATTCTTTCCCAAGATTATTCTTTTATCTACTCAAGCTAATCGAGATAAACAGCAGAACTGATCTTTTTACTCGCTTCCTTGTAAGTAGAAGGGAAATTAAAGACTATATTAGGCTAAAGCGATACTCATATGTTTTATAAGCTGGTGACTATGTGAAACAATTGAAGTACGGTTCGTACGCTTTCTATGCTCCCATTTGAGAAGAGTTAAGTGGCTTAAAATTCAAACGAATAACAAGAACTATCTCGAAAATAGTCACTCTACATGAAACACATATATGACATAAACTAAGTATTTTATCGAGATTTAATTTGTTGTGCAGTGAGATTTTGGCTATAACTTAGGATTTAACTGTTCGCGTTATGCAAAATTCTGCAAAACACATCCAGAGCAAAGATGTCCTCAGAAGATAACCCCAGAAAATTCAAACTATACATTTTGTTTGTAATATAAATATCTTTCACATCGTTATTTTAATCAAAATCGTTGAAGCCCCTTTTGAGAAAATCACAATTTTAAAACATTTTTCAATGTAAAGAGTAATTTGAGGTGGGCGAGTTTTCTTGAAGATTCTGTATCGCATCCTTAGAAGGTATTAAACAAAAATGCAAATTTTGGTATTTAACTTTATTTTCGTTTCGAGTTATGCTGTCCACATACACATAGACACATCCAGAATTTTTACTAAACATTAGTTGTGTTGCATTCACAAAACTTTCTCCACCTGTTCTGCTAACAAACTATTCTTACATAGGATTATGTTTCTATTTGCATAATGCTAAACGAGATAAACATTTAACACAATTGGTATTATTACTAGTCCCTTATACGCAGAAGGAAACAAGGGAATATAACAGGCTAAAGCAACAGTCAAATATTTTAAAAGCCGGTCGACATATGAAAAATCTGATGTGTTCCATTCACATGACTTTCTCTACATCTCTGCAACAAAATATTGTTAAAAAGCTTATGCTTCTATTAACTTCATGCTAATTGAGAAAATATTACCAGAAATAGTTTTATTACTTGCTTCCTTGTTAGTAGAAGTGAAATAAGGGAGTACTATAGGTTAAAGCGATAATCAAAAGTTAGGTGCTATGTGGCTGGAATTCCTTTGTTTGTATGGACAGGAGTTGACAAATTCCTGTATGAGAAAAGTAAGTGTTTTAAAGTTGAAACCAAAAACAAGGAATATCTCAAAAACGATCAACCCCACGACAAAAATGTATGTCACATAAATTGTGTGTTTTAACACACTCTACATTTTTCGTGTAGTAAGTTATTGTCATCTTTTACGGTTTAACAGTTATTCAAAATTCCGTAAAATTCATCTAGAATAAAGTACTCTTCAGAGGCTATTCCCAGAAAATTCAACATATACATTTCTTGTCAGATAAATATCTTTAATATACGACATTTTAATCAAAATCGTTAGAGCCATTTTTGAGAAAAGCAAAAATTTCGAAAAAAGTTCTATGTAAAGGGTAGTTGGGAGTGGGGGGATTAAACTCAAAATATTCGTGTCACATCCCTGGAAGACACTAAACTTAAATACCAAGTTTGGTATTTTACCGACTTTTTGTTTTTGAGTTAATCATGTTCAGACACACACACACACACACACACACACACACACACACACACATGGACGTTTTTCCGAAAATGCTTTTTTTTTTTTTTAGATAAAGGAGACCCTAAAGCATATATTTGCGGTGAAATCTCGGTATCGAATTTTGGGTGGATTGCAATACCTTCTCTATTCACTATGTACACAGTGTGCATAGAGAGAGTAAAAATTGAAGCGAAACGAAAGGTGACTTCTTTTGAGAAGACGCCTAATTTAAAATTGAAACCAATAACAAGGAATGTCTCTGAAATGGTCAACGCTATTGCAAAAACGTATACGAATTTAATTGTTTGTTTTAGCGAGATCTACATTTTTATGTAGTGAAGGCTTTTGTATCTCTTACGTTTTACCTTTTATGTAAAATCAGCATAATTAATCCAGAATGAACAGCTGTTCATAAGTTTTCCCAGAAAATTCAAAATATACATTTTAATTGTGATGTAAATGATTTTCATATTCGTTATTTTAATGAGAATCGTTGATTATTTTTTAGAAAAAACAAATTTTCAAAACATTTCTATGGAGAGGATAGCTTGAGCCTGTGGCGGGTGACTTTTTTTGAAAAATTTCGGTATGCAGCCTTCGAAGATACACAATATAAATGCCAAGTTTAGTGTTTAACTTTGTTTTTCGCTTTTGAAATTTGCTGTCCACGCGCACGCACACGCACGCACACGCACACGCACGCACACGCACGCACACGCACGCACACACGCACACAAACTTTCGCACAAGTAGGTACCTTTTTCTAGAATCTTTTTCCGGATTCAAGGGACCTCGAAACATATTTCCGAGAAATTTCTACATCTAATTTTGGGTGGAATACAATTCATTATCTAGCTACTATGTATACTGCATGTACATACGGCTAGAGAAAGTAAAATTGATCCATTATTTAGTTTTATAAATACAACATACTACCTATTCAGATCACAATGAAGTGGTCTACTATTTCTTATCTTGCTGTTGTAAAGAAATAACCTTCACAGAGGGACGCCTCCAACTCTACATATGTGCAGGACAACCCCCTCGACTCGATTACGTCACTGCTAAACCACAACAAACCTCTCGTCAGCTATACGTTCGAGAACAAAACATTTGACGTATTCCATTCTGTAACTTTCTCTAGCTGTCCCAGAAACAAGTTTTCTTGCAAAAGATCATTCTTTTATCTAAGTCATACTAATCCAAATAAATATTTGTAGAATTGGTCTTATTAATTTTTTGCTTGTAAGTAGAAGCAAATAAGGGAATTCACTAGGCTAAAGCGATAGTCAAGTCTTTTAGAGATGTTCGCTATGTGAAACAATTGGGGTTCGGTTCGCTTTGCGTGTTCCCGTTTGAGAACAGTTATGTAGCTTATAATTGAAATCAATAACAAGAAATATCTTGGAAACAGTCAACTCTACAAGAAAAACATGAATTACATAAATTATGTTTTAACGAGGGCTGAATTTTTCGTGACGTAATTATTTATCTATCTCTTACGGTTTAACCGTTGAGCAAAATTCTGCCCTCACAGAAAATTTAAAATATGCAGTTTTATTTGTGATGTAAATATATTTAATAACTTCTTTTTAATGAAAATCATTGCAGAAATGTTTCAGAAAATGAAAATTCTCCAAAAATGTTCCATCTAAAGATTAGTTAAGGGTGGTGGGATTTCCTTAAAAACTTCATATCGCACCCTTGGAAGATACTTGGACTTAAATGCCAAGTTTAGTATTTAACGGACTTTCCGTTTTTTAGCAATGTTACACACAGACACACGTAGATCTTTTTCTAAAAATGTTTTTTTCGAACTCGGGGGACCTGAAAGCATATATTTCCGGTGAGATATCGGTATCGAATGTTTCGGTGGAATACAATACCTTCTGTATCCACTATGTGGTACATTGTACATACGGGCTAGAGAAAGTAAAAAACTTGCTTTATTTATTACAAAAATAGCAAATATTGGAATTTTACTGAGAAAGGAAATTTGAACCCACAGAGTTCTAAAAGGATTTAAAATTGATGTAATAAAGAAAAATATGCTGCATAGAATAATTTTTAAAAGCTACAACTGGATATTTACACATTATTAGACAAGAAGTGGTTAAAATATCTCCGCCCCAGCCGGGAATCGAATCCGGAGTTGTGGTGTTGAATCGTAACATGTCCATTCGTATACAGGAGTATTATTAATGCTTTTAGTGTCCTTAATAAACTAATAAAATTGCTCTCTTCGAATAATAATAATAATATAAATATTAATGTATGAAATTAGACAACAACGAGGCACTACTTGGGCACAGACACCTATACGTATTTATCGCAGTTAATACGTCACAGGAGGAATTGATGAAGTGATGGAACCATAGGAAGACAGACCATAGAAATTTTGCGGAAGTCTCTAAAATTGCCTACTCAAGGAACCATCCTAACTACAGCAGCTGACCTAAGAGAACGACTCGTTGAAAAGAGCCTTTTGTGTCCAAAGGGAAGTACTCTTTGTTCTGAGCATGCAACCACGCCATCTGTCTAGCACCGCCATATGCCAGGAACCTAGAAATACTTACACCTAAAATATAAGCAGAATGAATGGGATATGGCGAAAGGAAATAGTGGTAGATCAGAAACTAACCTAAAATTCGCTTACAGGACCCAGGGAAACCACGGGGAAAAAAAACAAAACAAACAAAAACTATGGGTTAAATAAAGCAGACGGCATGCGAGTAGCATACGTAACGCGGCGCCTTCTCCCTCGGTAATAATAATAATAATAATAATAATAGTTAAGAAAGAGATTGATAAAGATAATGATATTGATAATGATAAAAAGATAAAGATAATACTCGCCACTGTAGTGTGCGAGTAGTGATGTGCTTCATATTCAAGAGGTTATTTCACCGAAAATACATGTTTTCAGGCTGGCTGAGTTCAAAAAGAAGACTTTTTGGAAAAAAGTCTGTGTGTGTGTGGACATCGTAATTCAGAAACGAAAAGACAGTATTTATGTACATTTACTGATATTTATTTTAGTATTTTCCAAGAATGCGATACCGGAATTTTCAAGAAAATCCCTCCAACATAAACTGCCCTTTACCGCGCAGAGTTTTTGAAACTTTTGTTTTTCTCAAAAAAGCCTAATGTTTTTATTAAAATAAGGCATATTTAAGATATTTACAAGCCAAATGTATATACTAAATTTCCTGGAAATAACCTCTGAAGACTTCTTCATTCTGAATGACCTTTTGTTAACTGGTAAACCGTAAGAGATAAGAACTTACTACACAAAACTTAATGGACCTTGTTATAACATTTATATCATATGCATTTTTGTGAAGTTAAGAGTTACCAAGATATTTCTTGTTATTTGTTTTAATTTTTAACTACATATATTTTACTTTTCTCAAATGGAAAGGCATCTTTCGTTTAAAATTTCTTTTGTTTATCCCCTAGCTACGCAGAGAGTTCCGAATTTAAATTGTTACGCACAGGAATGGCTTTAAAAGCTTTCACTATCGCGAAAGTTTTGAGTATTTAATTATTTCCCATGTTACTAAAAGAAATAAAAGTTGTTAAAAATCTTTGCCCACTATATGGCAAATTCGATAACGAATTGAGTACGAAGAAACTAAAATGTGGAAAGAAAAAATATGGGTTAAAATCTGGGAAAAGTTATCGCTAGAGATAGTGTATTTCAAACATTTTGGAAACAACAAGAAGAATTTCTCAAACAACTAGGAGAATATACAGGGAAAGTAAGAGAGAAGTGGGGGGAGGAAATTTGCCAAAGAAAGAGGATCTTAACAATAAAATTGATGAGGTTGATAGCTAAAAAAGAGATAAATTGATTAAGTTAGCAGGATATAAAAATGTACTATTAGAGGGAAAGGTACATACACATAAATAACTAGGGTATTCCTTTATATGATACGCAAATCAGCAACTTCAGGAAAGTAACTATGCATGTATGAAGTTTGTAACTTAAAAAATGAAATACATTATCTATCTATCCTTATTTCCCTTTTATCTAAAGGAAACAAATAATAAGACAATTTATGCTAATATATATCTCGTTTAGCATGATGTAGGTAAAAGAATAATTTATTGTAACAATAGTTTGTGGAATAGTTAGGGAAAATTATGTGAATGGAACACATCACATGTGGAAGATATGGTAGTCTGGATAGTCAGGCCGAAAAATTCAATGCCATAGTCCACGGATCTCTCGGTCTCCAAGCGGTTGCACTAACCACTAATCTACCATGGCTAAATGCCGGCATGGGATTAAATTCCTCAACTGACTGCATGTATCCCGGTAAACTACATGATTATCTCAAATAACACCGTTCCGGCATGTTGCCATGTTAGCTCAGTTGGAGCAACCGGCTGGAATCCAGGAGGTGGTTCAAATCCCAAATATGGCATTGCATTTTTCAGTCTCTCTACCTATCCACACGGCTAGTCTGTAAAAAAATAACATGAATAAAGGTAATTAAAATTGAAAAATAATAATTTTAATAATAACTATAAATATTTACCATAATATACCACAATTATTCTATTATAATATTATATTGTAATACATTATACCCTACATTAATTGTGACTCATTTTTAAAATAAGAAGCATTGTTTTAACGCATACATCTCGTGTAAATCTTCGTTCGTTATACAGTGTGACTCAAAAGAATGGGGAATTTTTGAAAACTGTTTTGGCAACGCTGAGCAATAAATAGACACTGATTGGCATACCGAAGCCTGCTCACACGGCCTTGTCATTTAGTAAACATGAGGCAATGGAACGGTATATAGCGTACATTTGCGGTAAACACCTATTATAAGAATGGAAGCCCATGAGTGTCATTTTAATGTACGGTACCATTGCATGGCCTCCAAGATCCCCTGACCTGAAGAACTTAAAATAAGAATAAGAGGGGACATCTCCAGGATCCCTGTTCAAATGTTAAGTTGAGCCATGTATAACGTTTCTATCATGCTTCAGAAATGTGTGCACCGAGAGCAAGCTCATCTATCGGATGTGGTATTTAAATAGTAAACATGATTGTGATATTCAAAAATGGAATACATTGTACTATATATTGATATAAATAAATTTTTGTAAGGCAATTTTGTTCTTCCATTAATCTCCATTCCAAAATTTCCAATTCTTTTGAGTAACCCTGTACTTATTCAATACGTCATTGGGCACAGCAGCTAACGAGCTCCGTGCTTCTTCAAAACTATATCTCATGGTTGAGACGTGAAATACTTCACTTAAAACAGGATAGACGGGAGTTTGCTGATGCTCATTTTGTATGCTTAGTACGGAGAATTGAAATTTTCAGTTTTATTTGCATTTTATATATTGTTCTGTGTTTCAAGCAGTTATATTGAACAGCTTTTATTTTCTCTACACGTACTTTGTATATATATAGAGAAGGTATTGCATTTCACCCAAAAATTCTAAACCGAAATTTCACCGAAAATATACGTTTAAGGGTCTCCTGTATCCCAAAAAAAAAGTATTTTTAGAAAAAAGGTCTGTGTGTCAGACAGAGTGTCTGTGAAATCGATAACTCAAAACGAAACGTCTGTAAAATACCAAACTTGGTATTTAAGTTTAGTATCTTCCACGGATGCGACACGAAGGTTTTGAGAAAAATCCCCATACCCCAAACTACCGTTTACATGAAAAACATTTCGAACATTTTTATTTTCTTAAATTTAGCTCTAACGATTTTAATTAAAATGCCGTATAATAAAGACATTCATATATAAAATAAAATGTATATTTTGAATTCTCTGAGAATAGCCTCTAAAGTCCTCTTTATTCTGAATTAATTTTTCTGAATTATGCATAGCTGGTAAACTGTGATAGACAGAAGCTTACTACACAAAAAAATGTAGATCACGTTAAAACACACGATTTATGTCATATACTTTTTTTTCCTAAGATATTCCTTGTTATTTGTTTCAGATTTAAAACATTTAAAACTTTTCTCATACGGAAAGTTGTAAACTCCTGGCTCTGCATAGAAACTGATTTCAACCATATGGCAACCTGCTTTTAAGAGATTTGACATTCGTTTTAGCTTAGTGTATACCCTTATTTTCCTTCTACTTACAAGTAGTAATTAAGACAATTTCTGGAAATATTTATCATAAAGTAGATATAAGAATATGATTTTAAATTTAATTTGTTACAGTGATGTAGAGAAAGTCATGTGAATGGAACACATCAGATTTTTTCAATCACTGATCGTACTGTATAGTATACTGTAAACTACTGTTCTGAACTACCGAATTTCGACAAGAGTAATACACAAATCAGAACAATATGGGGAACATTGAGAACTGGTTGATGCAGAGCTGTTCGTTATTTTTGCATGAATGGATGCAGCGTTACATTTTTCAGGTAATGAACTCGTTTGTTCCTCCTCGTTGTTCCGGAGTCGCAGTATGTATCGATGTCAACCGTTGTTTAGCTGCTCCCGGGTTTGTTTTGTTACATCAATTATTCTGCGAGTATCCAACGATGTAATTCATATAGCTCGTAAATCATTTTATTACGCCATTTATTAGCACAACACGAAATGCTATCATAGTTCTTGCAATATATTAATGTTCCATGTAAAATATCTTGTTTCTCAGGTTTCCCGGATTCTTCTCACGTTCTCTACGCGTACTATGCATATTCGGGGTAGAGAAGGTATTATATTATACCCAAAAATTCGATATATTTTCCCCAAGATTATTGTGAAAAGACGTATCCTCTTATGTTACTTCATGCTAATGAAGGTAAATTAGCAGAAATGGTCTTATTACTTGCTGCCTTGTAAGTATGTGGAACGGAAATAAGCAAGTACACTAGGCTGAATCAACAGTTAAGTATTTTAAAAACTGTTTGCCTGTAATTAAATCGTCTTTGTTTGTATAGCTAGTAGCTGACAAAATCCCCTATGAGAAAGTGCAAGTATTCTAAGGCTGTAGCAATGAACATGGAATATCTCTCCACAAAAAGAAGCTTACATGACATAAATTATGTGCATTAACACGATCTACTTTTTTCAGTAAGTTTTTTATACCTCTTACGATTTGCCAGTTGTGCAAATTTCAACCAGAATATAGAGGTCTTCTGAGGCAATTCCCAGAAAATCCAAGATACACATTTTATCAGTCGTGTAAATATCTTTAATAAATATGACATTTTAATCAAAATCATTATAGCCATTTTTGAGCAAATCAACACTTTCGAAAAGTTTTCCATGTAAAGGGTAATTGGGTTTGGGGAATTTGCTTGCAAATCTTTGTGTTGCATCCCTGGGATAGACTACACTTAAATACTCAGTTTGGTATTTAACGGGCTTTTTGTTTTTAAGCTATGCTGTCCCCAGACATACACACACTTGATTTTTTTAATTGTTTTTTTAATCAGGGGAGTCTCAAAACACATATTTCCGGCGAACTCTCACTATATACTAGTATCTGTAGAGAAAATAAAACAGAAGAAGGTCCATGTGTATAGCATAGCTCAAAAACGAAAATTTGTCATTAAATATCAAATTTACTATTTAAGTTCAGTACTTTTCACAAACTACCATTCAATTGGAACTTTTTTTTAACATTTTTCTTCTCAAAAATGACTCTTAACGATTTTGATTAAAATGCTGTACATTAAAGATATTTACACGACAAATAAAATGCGTATCTTGAACTTTCTGATAGCCTCTGAAAAAGTCTTCATGCTGAATAAATTTTGCATAACTGGAAAACCTAAAGAGAAGACAGAAACTTATCACGCAAAAAAATTTAGACTTCGTTCAAACACACAGTTTATTCCATAAGCACTTTTTGTAAAGTTAACCGTTTCCTAGTCATTCCTTATTTGTTTCAATTTTAAGCTACTTACCCTTATCTCAAACAGGAGATAATCTTTCGTTTCATCTCTTTTGTTTCACTCCTGGCCGCGCAAAGTAAACCGAATATCAGTTGTTTCACATAACGATGTTTTTTTTTTTTTTAAGATTTTACTATCGGTTTAGCCTAGTGTATTACCTTATTTCCCTTATAATTTCAAGGAACTAATTAATACAACTGTTATTGCTAATGTTTATCTCGATTGCCAATTGTGCATAAAGGAACAAGGTTGTGTAACAATAGCTCATAGAGAGTCATTTGAATGGAACATACCAGATTTTTAGTTTCTCTATATGTACTATGTGCGTAGTGTTTAGAGAAGGTATTGTAATGCAGCCAAAATTCGATACCGAGATTTCACCGGAAATGCATGTTTTGGGACTTCCTGAATAAAAAAAAAAAAGATTTTTAGAAAAATGTCCGTGTCTCTATCTCTGCGTCTGTTTGTGTCTGTGTGCGCCTGTGGGCAGCTTAGCTCAAAAATGAAAAATCCGTTAAAAACAAAACTTAGTATGTAGGTTTGGTATCTTTCAAGGATGTGACACGAAGACTTTAAAGAAAATCCCCCACCCCAACTACCCTTTACATGGAAAGAATTTCGAAAGATATGACTTTCTAAAAAATGGCTCGAATGATTTTGATTAAATATCGTATATTAAAGATATTTACCTGACAAATAAAATGTATATCTTGAATTTTCTGGGTATAGCCTCTGAAGGCTACTTTATTGTGGATGAATTTTGCGGAATTTTACATAACTGCTAAACCGTAAGAGATGGACAAAAACTTACCACACAAAAAATGTAGAGCACGTTAATTCACACAATTTATGTCATATAAAATTTTTAGTGGAGTTGGTCCTTTTTTAGATATTCCTTGTTATTGGTTTCAGCTTTGAAAAACATACTTTACTTATACGGGAATTTTTCAACTCCTATCCCTCAAAAAAGAAACTTCAGTCACATAGTAACCTGCTTTTGACTATCACTTTTAAGGTATGGTACTCCCTTATTTCGCTTTTACTTACAAGGAAGCAAGTAATAAGAATATTTCTGATTTTTTTTTCTCAATTAGCATGAAGTAAATAGAAGCATGAGCTTTTTAATGTTTTCTTGCAAAGATGTAGAGAAAGTCATGTGAATGAAACACGTCAGATTTTTTAGATATTTAACCTTTTAATAAACTTAGCCGTACTAATTAGTGAGCATATAGATATTAGCTGTTCTTACACAGGAGATGTACATATTAATGTCGTGCAATATTCAATCTTGAGACGGCAAACCAAAACGCGGCTACGTGAATTTCGCGACACATGCAGCCATCAAAATGAATGGAGGCAAAGAACGGAAATTATTTATATTCGGAGTATACATTAAATTTTCATAATAAAATTCAAACTAAAATTACTTAAAAATTAATAAGTTAAAGTCATTAAAGCTGAAGAAATATTTTACTTTCTCTAGCCGCGTATGTACAATGTAGATAGAGAAGGTATTGTATTCCACTCAAAAAATAGACACCGCGATTTCACCGGAAATACATGTTTTAGGACTCCCTAAATCCAAACAAGCATTTTCAGACAAAGATTCGTGTCTGTCTGTCTGTCTGTCTGTGGAAGCATAGCTCAAAAACGAAAAGAATGTTAAATACCAAACTAAGTGTTTAAATTTGGTACCTTCCAAGGATGTGACACGAAAATTTTCAAGATAATCCCGCAACCCCTAACTACCCTTTACATGGAAATATTTTCGAAAATTTAGTTTTTCTTAAAAATGGTTCTAACGATTTTGATTAAGATACAACAATTAAAGTAATTTCCATCACAAATAAAATGTGTATTTTGAATTTTCTGTGAATAGCTTCAGAAGATCTGTTTATTCTGGATGAATTTTGCTGAATTTTCATTAACTATTAACCATAAGAGATAGACTAAAACTTACTGCACAAAAAATATAGATTTAATTAAAATACACAATTTATCTCATATAATTTTTTTTTCGTGAAGTTTACCGTTTTCGAGATATTCATTGTTATTAGTTTCAATTGTAAAGTACTGTACTTTTCTCGTACAGAAAGTATCCGTTTCTCTTTTGTTCTACTCCTGGCCAAACAAAGAAGCGATTTCAAATGACAATCGCATAACGATAGATTTTAAGACAATTGACTACCACTTTAGCATAGCGTATTCCTTTAGTTCCCTATTAGTTATAAGGAACTAGAGTAATAAGAACATTCTTCTAACGTCTATCTCGATTAGCATTGTGTAGAAAGAAGATTATTTTGTAAGAAGTTTGTTTGAGGAGCAGCTAGAGAAAGTCATGTGAGTGAAACACATCAGATTTTTTTTTCTAAACATGGCCAGGAAAAGCTATAAGCTGGGTGCTCTGTTCTTTGATATCAGAGTTTATTAACAAAGTTAATGAAGACATCTTGCTCAGGGCGAATTCATAAGAATCACTGTTTGAAAAACATTTCTATCTGTATAGCCTTCTCTCGGATACTTGAACTATATTTCTTGTTGGCAGATTCTTGCATTACACACTCACTGACTCGTAACTGCGATTGTTACTCTATGAGCATTCATGTATAAATGTCAGCTTTTTCCTTCATCAAATGCAATCAATTAAAAGTTTTGTTCAAGGCGCACGTTTCTGATATGAAGAAAGCTAACTTGGAGAAAGAAATGATATAAAGTGACAGTTTTCTAAACCCTCTATTGATTCATAAAAGTTTCAAGAAACATTCGCACAAAATAGCATTTTCTTAGTGTTCAAAGGCATTCAGTAATAAATCGGAGTGTGGAGATGAATATATCCGTGGCTTGACGCAAACTTAGTTTTTGCATTACCTACATTTTCTATCATTTATTTGAGATAATGGACTCGTAAAGTTGCATTAAACAAATTTAATATTTATCAACAATGAATCTGATATTCCGACTGCATGATTCTCTGACTGTAAAAAATAAATAAATAAATGTTTGTAAAAGTAACTTAAAAGAAAAATTGAAGGGAAGTCTCTAGTTTTCTTTTATTAAAGTAATGTCTCAAACAGAAGATTTTCAATAAATTTTCCATCCCAAACACACACCTTTAGAAATTAATTCCTCGTTTTAGATTTTATTAAAACATTGCTAAATTGATTAAAATATTATCTAAAGTTTGAAACATAGGAATAATAAAATATAGCATATATCTATGGAATATTTTCATAAATTCGCATTTGTACTAATACTGCTCAAATATTAAACAAACAACCACTGATACAAGGTAATAAAAGAACAACTATGAACATTATATTCACCTGCAATAATGTTACCTTTTTCTCCTCTACTTTAATTTAACGAAGAGGAATGTACTTGTTACTGTCTCAAAATAAGTTCTAAGCTGAGAAGACCGCTGTGTGTGTATGAGTGCGAGTATCATTGGTTCTGTGGATACGTTAACCAAAAATAAAAAAGAAAAGTAAAGTTGGTAAATACAAACCTCATAATGAAACTTAGCACCTTAAAAAGGTACAGGATTTCAAGAAATTACACCCACTCAAAACTAAACTTCACACGAAAAAAATGTATAAAATTTAATTTTTCAAAAACGGCTAACGACTTTGATAAAAATGTCACATTTTAAGGACATTTAAATGATAAATAAAAGGAATTCTTGAATTTTTGGACATAAGCTGAATTCTTCTTCATTCTGAGTGATTTTTGTAAAACTGATAAGCCGTGTGAGATCAAAGATATTATACAAAAATGTAAATCTCTTTAAAAGATAATGTTTATGTGAACTAGATATTTGTCGAGTTAATGATTCTCCAAGTGTTGCTTTTATTGGTTGCAATTTTAAAACACCTGTACTCTTCTCAAACAGGAAACTAGATATGCAAAAGTCTTTCAGAATGAAGAGGACTTCACAGCTTTTCCCAAAAACTTCGAGACAACGAATGATATTTGCTCTGTAAATATCATTAATATACGTATTGCAAGAAATCTCATTGGAACCAATTTTTAGAAAATGAAAAATTTCAAAAACTGTTCCAAGTACAGGTAGTTGTGGATAGGGAGATTTTCTTAAACATTTTTGTCGGTCCTTGAAAGATACTGAATTTATATACCAAGTTTGGTATTTAAGAATTTTCATTTTTTCAGTTATGTTGTACACACACACCTACACGTACCTTTTTCTAAAAATTATGCTTTGTTTCAGAGTCCTCAAAACGTGTATTTCCGGTGAAATCTGGTATCGAATGCTTGAGTGGAATATATTACCTCATCTACCTACTATGTGCACTGTACATAGTGTTAGAGAAAGTAAATGTGTCCTACATAGTAAACGAATTTAACTCGGGACCTCCTGATCTCTCTATACCAGTTACAGGCTAGTAGGTATTATTTTATGTTTTTCTACTGTTAATTTCAAATCAGTTGGTAACGTTTTACGGAAGGATACATTTGAATACCAACATTATCCAAAAGAATAATCTGGAAATAAATTATCTTTTAAGAATAAATATATAAAACAATGCTTTAAACAATATTCCTGTTTACGCTGGCACTTATGCCTTGTATCATTTTAAGTTCATCTTACGAAATCTATTACAAATTTCGATACTTCTCACGCGTTGGTGTCGTTAAATGGCGCGCTCAGTTTCCTGTATCGATTGCTCTGTACTGTGACGTTGTGCTTACACTCAAGTCGAGGATCGAACGGAGCAAACTAGTAGGATATACAGATGCTATCACAACAATGTGAAGCAGTTGCTATATTTGTTTTGGTGGCAACCAAGTACCAGCAAACTAATGCATTACTCTACGGTTATTCTAAATTACCTGACTTGTAAATGCTTTCTATAGTGAATTTTATATCTGCAGGCATTTTTAATAGAAATTATTACAGTAAAACCCCGTAATTACGCTCCTCAAGAAACCTAAACGGGTAATAATTGCAATAGCGTTACACACGATTAATTGTGTATGAAAATATTTAATAGGAAATACATACAATAAATCTAAATTCAGAAGATTCGGAGGGTACAAAGAATAATAAAAAGGAAGTGATGATTTCTTATAAGGAAGTCTTCTACTTAGTATTTATTTGTTTATTCATTAGGTACATTAGTACAATAGACATGGTCAAAATAATATATACAAGTAAGAGTCAGTCATATAACAATTCTAGTATTAAAAAATTCATCCAAATTGTAAAATACATTGTCCATCAACCATTTTTGTTTTACTTTAGCCTTAAACTGTATTACATTTAGATCTCTCATGGGGTCAGGAAACTTATTATAGGCAATAATGCTGGTTATCAAACAACTATTTTTATCTTTCTTTAGTCTAGTGTATGGAACATGCAATTTATCAATATTTCTGATATTTAATGTGTGTACATGTCTGTTCAGTTTAAATTGATTTAAATTCTTGTGCACATATAATAATAATTGTAAATATAGCAATTGTACACTGTTAAATTTTTTTGTTGCTTAAAAAGTGGTCTACATGGAGCATTATAAGAAGTATGACATAAAATGCTCATGGCTTTCTTTTGTAGAAGTAGAATATCATTCACTTTAGAACAGTTCCCATATGCTAACAGACCATAGCTAAAAACAGTTTCAAACAAAACAAGATATATTTGCTGTGAATAGCTACAGGTTACTTTGTTGTAAATGGTTCTCAGTAAATACACATATTTAGATAACTTTTTACAGACCATTTCAGATTGTTGATTATTCTCGTACCGCTATGATGAATTGTTACATTTATGCTTTGCCGTTTTTTGCAACCGTAAACTTTACAGAATTCAAAGAAATACTAAGCTAAAAGTATTGGCAGGTAGCCTTTTGAAAGATTAAATTCTTTTCAAGAACATATCCTATTATACGCCCGATAATCCCGAGGGACTTACCAGGTAAAACATTCCAGCTGCAAAGGTCGCTGAGTACAGTCGTAACTTTTTTCTCAACATACTTTTAAAACATTGAAAATTTTGCAAATTATAATATTTTAATTTTTCACTTGAAAAGGACTAATAGCGCGATTTGGAAGCATTAAAGGGGATAAAATGGCGCAGTATTAATATGGAGGTCCAGAGACTTTAGAAATAGCGTGTAATGAACAAGATACCTTTATAATCGGGAGCGCAATCAAGAGGTTAACCTGTATAGAAGAGCTAAAGTATTAACAAATTCAGATCAATATTTTCATACAAAAATTGTTTTTTTCAATACTTAAACCTCTATCCCAGAAACTTTTTAGACATGACATTTTTTTTGTACTACATAACAATAGTTTTTGTGTTTTCTATCACGTACTATATACATATTAGGTTGCGCAGTTATTGTATTCCACCCAAAAATGTGATACATACAGAGATTTCATCGAAAGTATTTTCAGTTACCTTGGATCAAAAACACAAGCTTTTTAGAAAAAAGTCTGGGTGTGTGTGTGTGTGTGTGCTTATGAACAACATGACTTAAAAGCGAAAAGTTTGTTAAATACTAAACTTGGTATTTAAATTCAGTATCTTTAAAGAATAAGACTCGAAGATGTTTTTAAAAAAGCTCCAAACTACCCTTCACATGGAATGTTTTTCGAAAATTTAGATTTTCTCAAAATGGCTATCTGTAAGTGCTGTACATTTAAACCATTTTCATCACAAATAAGATGTATATCTTTACTGTTATGACGAGAGAAGTTCTCTTCATTCTTAATTGATTTTTTATAAGTAGTAAACTGTAAGATAAAGACAAAAGAGTAATACACAAACAATTTAGGTTTCGTTAAAATACACAATTCATATCAATTGCAATAATAAACTTTGGTAAAGTGAGTGAGGATATGCTTAAAACGGAATGGTATACATGTTGAATCATTAGTATTTTTATTATGTCATTTTGGAATTTGAGGTTAAGCTTGCCCATCTTACAAGAACTAAATTTAATATTGAGAATATTTCAAGACATTTATTTTATTGTTTATTGTGCTTATCACCCTGCAATTAAAAAAAACAAATGCTTGAAGAAACCTGGATGCATTAAGTACAAGACTCCAAATAACGAATTCTTTTACTTTTTCGTAAATCGTATGGTCTTTATATGTAGCAGTCGCTACTATTTGAGGAACAAATAGTCACCAGTAAGCACTTATGTAATATCTTCTCCAATGTACTGGAAAACGGACAAAAAAGTCTGAAGTGTTCCATTCACATGACTTTCTCTATATCACTGCAACAAATTATTCTATTTACTTCATCTAATGGAGCAAACATTAGCAGAAATAATCTTATTACTTGCTTCCTTGTTAGTAGAAGCGAAATAAGGGGGTACCATAGGTTAAAGTGATAGTTAAAAGCTGGTTGCTCTGCGACTGAAGTTCCTTTGTTTGTATGGACACGAGTTCACAAAGTCCTGTATGAGAAAAGTATAAGTTTTTATAGCTGAAAAAAAAACAATGCCACGAAAAAAATATACATAACATAAATTGTGTGTTTCAAGGTGCTCTACATTTGTTGTGTGGTAAGTTTTCGTCCATCTCTTACGGTTTAGCAGTTATGCAAAATTCCGTAAAATTGACCGAGAATAAAGTAGTCTTTAGAGGCTATTCCCAGAAAATTCAAAATATACATTTTATTTGTCATGCAAATATCTTAAATATACGATATATTTTACTCAAAATCGTTAGCCATTTTATTAGAGAATCAAAATTTTCGAAAAAAAGTCCATGTAAAGGGTAGTTTGGGGTGGGGGGATTTTTCTCAAAATCTTCGTGTCACATCCCTGGAAGATACTAAACATAAATGCTAAATTTGATATTTTACCAACTTTTCGTTTTTGAGTTATCGTGTTCACAGTCACACGGACACACACGGACCTTTTTCTGAAAATACTTTTTTTGGATACGGGGGATCCTAAAACAAATATTTGCGGGGAAATCGCGGTATCGAATTTTTTGGTGGAGTGCAATATCTTCTCTATACATTATATGCATAGCACGTATAGAGAAAGTAATAAAATGAGCGATCAGTAGTGAAGGAATAAGAAAATCCGTACGCATCTCTGCCCTCTTTTGTCAGGTGACATGAAATTGTAGGTATCTTATTGCCTGACCTTCACCGGTGCGTGGACTTTATAGGACCCAGCTGGAAGCAATTTTATTACAGATGAACAATCAGCGTAATACGTCCCTTGTGGTTGCGCGTGTATTTATTACAACACACTGTTTCACCTTTCTTTCATATTCTTCATTAAGAAGAAGACAACATCACAAAGTTTGTATTAAAACAATAAGATAAAAATCTGATATGTTCCAGTCACATGACTTCCTCTATGGCTCAATAATAAATTATTGTTAAAAGGCATTTTCCTCTATTTGCTCCATGCTAATCGTGAAAAAATTAGCAGAAAGGTTCTCATTACTTGCTTCCTTATAAGCAGAAGAGAAATAAGGAAGTTCCGTAGGCTAAATCGACTGTTTAATCTCTAAAAGTTCCTTTGTTTTTATGGACAGGAGTTGAAAATTCCCCTAAGAAAAGTATAAGTATTTTAAAGCTGAAACTAATATCAAGGGATATCTCCAAAACGATCAATCTCACGAAAAAATATATAGTACATAAATTGTGTGTTTTGACGAGCTCTACATTTTTTGTGTACTTTTTCTCTCTCTCTTACGGCCTACTATTTATGCAAAACTTCACTAAATTTTTCCAGAATACAGATGTCTTTAAACGCTATCCCCAGAAATGTTATGGTATAAATTCTATTTGGCACGTAAATATCTTTAATCAAAATCGTTAGCCATATTTTGAGAAAATAAAAAATTTCGAAAATGTTTCCATGTAAAGGTGGGGGGGATTTTCTTAAACATCGTGTCGCATTCTTAGAAAATACCAAACTTAAATATTAAGTTTGGTTTTTAACCTGATTTCGTTTTTGAGCTATGCTGCCCACAGACACAAACACATACACTCACAGCAAGACACACACAATGTTTTTTGTTTTTTTTTCGAATTCGGGGGTCTCAAAACATGTATTTCGGCTGAAATCTTGGCAGATTTTTTGGGTGCAATACAATATCTTTTCTATACACTATGTACATAGTACGTGCAGAGAAGGTAAAAATTCTGAATTGTAATTGCAGGAGAATTCTTTGAAGAATTACTGTGATTTGACAGTAGCGAGAAACTCGTTCATGGTAACTTACAGCAAAGTATTGTTCACTTAAGTTTAACGCCGTAGGTCGTGTATGGTTGTGATTTTGTTTTGGGTGTGTTTACATACATGCATGACAGCAAAAGTGAGCTCCCTTAACTTTCAGTTTTTAATTCGTTTTGCACGGCATTCATATGCTTATTTCAAACTTAAGTATTTGGTTCGTAATATAGCTGCAAATATGTTTATTGGCATTTCATAGTTTCAAGTTTATAAATGCTTTAAAAGTTTTAATTTATTTAAATTGTTAAATTGCACTATCAAGAAATCAAAGTAAACTTAAACATTAAGATAACGATTCGTGCAAGTGTTAAGGCATTTTTGTTTGGTAATGTGGCAGTTGTAGCTGCGCTCTGAAATTGTGTTAAAATGTTATGTGCAGCATTGTAAACCTAACTCTATATACTTAAAACAAAATATTAAATAATTGACATATTTCAGTTCAGTTGTAGATAACTGAAAATAGTTAACCCATATAGTGTTTAGTACAGTCAATTCTCCTAAGTTGCATGCACCGGTAGAAAAGACGACTTCACTAGGTTGGACGCAGTGCAAACCCCAACTCTCGATTTTGAGCAATAGTACTATTTTTTTCTCTATTTCCTTATGCTTCCTCGCTCACTTCGCTTGTCAGCCCCAATTCCCTTAGCAAAATATCCGAGCTGAGTCCAGTTGAACCGATGGAGCACAGACCTTTGTTTGCACTTGTGAGATTTCAGACATTTCAGAGGTCCTGCATTACATAATCGAACATCTGTTTGAAATTTATAAATACGCTTGCAAACATCAGTTTTATCACTGTTGAAATTTCCATTACTGTTCTATTCTACTTTTAGTGGGTAAAAATCTAACAAAAGTGATGGGAGAAAGCTAATCAGTTTTTTCAGTTTTCCCTGCATATTAACTTCCTATATTTCCTTCAACGAGATTAGAAAATCATTGGCTGTGCAGAATTGCAATTGTAATAAAATAGCATGGTTAGTTGGTCCATAACGTGTTAATGTTACTCGGATCATAAGTACTTACGAAGTTAAGTTGCCTTAAGTTAGTTCTCTGAAGGGAGACGTAGCATTTGATAAAACAAACCCGGTATAAAACAAATAATCGGCTGGAAGAGTGAATGGCATACCGACATGTCACAGTAGCTCAATTATTAGAGCGACCGCTCGGAAAGCGGGAGAACCCGTAGCTGCATTGCATTTTCAATCTGTTCTAGATTATTCGAGTTAATGGGTAATTTAAAGTATTATAAAATCTATTTTTTTTCTTTTTAGAAAAGCTTTTATTCATTGGAATAAATTGTAATTTTATAAGTAATTTTTTGGATTAGGTAGGTTTAGTAAAGAATGCATTTATTTACTTTACTAAAGCTTTAAAAGAAACATTTTAAACACAAATAAAAAGATAATATGTAGATAAACATTTATAGAAATGGCATTATTATATAATTCCATGTTAAATGGTAATGTAGTACAGTAGGCCTCACACGGTGAGGTTCGTGCACGGCTTCTTGCTCGGCTCAGGGTGCAAAATACAACACGGCTAGGTTGACGACCAACTCCTCTATTTTAGCAATAGTCTACTACTTCTGTCTTACTAACGCTTGTCGCACTAGCTCTGCCTGTCTGCTTCTAATACACCTTTTCCTGTTCTTCCTCGTGGCGAACCTTTCCGAGCCGAACCGAGCTGGACACGCATTGAGCAGAGGACTTCTGCACTTCGGTTTGTACACGTGCGGTTTTGGTCGATTGAGAGACCTTGGCTGGAATCATAGTCAAATTCTTTAAGTTCTGGTAACTATGTGAGTAGTTAAAATTTAATTTTTTTTTAACTATTGGAAAATTCAAATTAAGAACGAGAAATATCTCGGAAGCTCTTTAACTTCATAAAAAGAGTATTGGGCATAAATTATATGCTTTAATTAAATCTAAAGTTTTCATGTAGTATTTTTATCTGTATATTAAGGCAAAAATCTTACAGAATGAAAGGGTATTCTCAGAAAATTAAAAATATAAGTTTTATTTGCTTGCAAATATCTTCATGTGATGTTTTTATTAAAGTTTCTGGTAATTTTTGAGAGAACAATTTATTGTAAAGATATTGCAAACAAATTGTCGCTCCGGGTGGTAGACATTGCTTAAAACTCTGCCTTTGCGTCGGATCCTTGAAGGATGCTGAGCTTAAATACAAAGTTACGTGTTTAAACAGCATTCGTTTTTGAGTTCTACTGTTCCGACTCCTACATTCATCCCAATCTATACAAACACACACACACACACACATACACCACATACACAGGCCCACAGAATCTATATATATATTTCAGACTCTATCAAAACACATTTTTGGTGAAATCAGAACGGTAACTAGGCAATTCAAACGAGAGATTGTATTAATAATGCAAACTAAAATACTTAGAAAGCATGAGAAGTGTGTGAGATACGCGCAGAATAATAATAAAAAGAATAACAACATAACAAAACGTACATAATGTAAAGCCACTGGAAGAAAAAAACAAATAGCGAATAAAAGTTATATTATAGTCAAATGTATATACAGAATTGATGGTAGAAAGACTAATCTTGTAGCTGCAAGTTTTATGTAAAATACACCTCGTGGAAATTATGGTCGGAGCGCTATTAGCTGGGTTTCTTCAACAAGAGAAACTGGAAATTCAGACACATTATGGTACAAATGTTAGGGAAAACAGCTCAAATGTGAACTGAACTTTGCTCATATTTGTAACGTCAGGAGTATGAGATCCTGATAATGTCCTTCTTTTCACCCCCTGTTTTTTTGTTTTTTCGATTGGAGGGGAAAAAGTCCACCTTAAGAACTGACCCGGGCAAGCCCTGAATGCCGGAGTCTCCCTGAGTGGGCATATTGACTAAAAACCCTTTCCTCCGGTACTGGAAGGAAAGAAGGTGAGGCGGTCCCGAATCATTACACCTGAGGATTCAAGGCGATAATTGTCTGAGCCGCTAAACGTGGACAGGGAGAGTAGGAATGAGAACTGGGAGACTGTCTTGACCTAGTCCCAGATTGCCCCCTTGGCGGCTTCAAGGTGAGGAATGTAGGAGTTCGGAGTAAAGATGGTGTTAGTACTGGTAGATTGCTGCTGGTGGCACATCTCAGGGTCTGAACACTGAAAGTCTGGTGTCCCTGTTGATGTAACTCGTCCGTCCGACGTCGTTCTCAGGAGGGCTCTCGCCTCCTCCTTGGAGATGAGCGGATGTCACACTGCTGTGTATTGCTAGCTGGCTTTTCACTAAAGAGAATGTTGTGGGGTAAAGATCTTGGGGAAGTTGTTGGAGCTCTTGAAGTTTTGGGTGTATTTCAGCCTGTTGTTCCTAAATCTGGTCCTCCAGGGCTGGCAGCTTGGCCACCAGGGTCAGAACTTCCGCTGGAAGGTTCTGAATGGTCTCACTTAGACCCTGGATTTCTTGCAGCAGGTTGTTGATTGGCGGTGATATATCTGCGTTGACCTTGGAAGTGATCCTGTTCGGGCTGATTGCTGTGATGTTTACCTGTTGCCTGGATAAGAGGGGCAGCAGGCTTGCCCGGTATAGTGTCCTGAGCCACCACGTGCTGGCACAGAACCAGCGTCTGCGGCGAAGGTCGTGCCCAGTGCACACTGCGGTGTATGCAGTGGCTTCACAATAGTTTGAACAGGTTTCTAGGCTGTGCCTGTAGACAAAGCATCGTCGGCAGGGTCAATGAAACTCCTGTCTGCTGACTTTGACGCACAATTATTGCCCTAATAAGGGCAACCGCGATACCAAAGCAGCTTTCAGGTCGTCGCGGTCTTGCAGCCCTATACTAAAGAGCGACATTGGTCCTCGGTCACAGAGAATGCGAGTAGCTCTCAAGCTTGAAGGCCACTGTGACTGTGTGGCTGCTAGGAAGTGCCTGATGGAGAGGTCCCTAGGTGGCGGCGACTGCGATTGCGATTGCCTTGAAGTGTTTCTGGCTGACGGTGAGTCAGCGGCTGGTTGCGATGGTATTGCTGGGACTGACAACACCACCGGCGAATACCAGGGGAGAGTTGGCAGCTGAATGGTCAGTAGGTCTGCGGTGTTGCCTCTGCCTTGGTCTCGAACATTAAGTCCTCGAACATTAAGTGTTCGAAAATCGTAAGTGTGAGAATGGTTTTCTATCAGCATTGTCAGGGAAAACGGATAGGAACATATTAATCTTAGGAAACTGGCTCAAAGCCTTGTAGTTTATATTATTCTGAGATAAACCTTAGATAGCTTTGAGTGATCGGCAATTAAGATGTATAAATTAGGTCAGAAGAAAGTCGGAGGAGGAAAAGTATTTTAATTTGTATGCTAAATTTGAGTAAAGAGAGGATACCCAGAAACAACTGGTTTTCATTGTGTTGCCATACACAAATTCTGAGGTCAAAATTCCTGGAAATCCACTCTCCTGCTCAAAATCCTGAAAAGTTAGTTGGCAAAATTTCTTTACCACCGCAATATTCTGTCACCGAATTGGTGTTACTCATATTTTACACTCACGCTCTCAAAAAACCCGCATGAAACCCTATAGAATTTTTTGAAAAAAAAAAAAGAATTGCTGTATGTAGCACAGAATGTAAAATAGTGTAACCTGCTATATAGGTTGTTTTTAGCTCGTTGGTTTTAGAGATAAAAATATCTGTCTAGCAAACTGGCCAAAATACATCTCGCGTTTATGTATTTCATGACTAAAGTTTCTAATGGAATTTCGAACAGCGACCTGATAGAAATGTTAGCAGAACGTGATTAATAGGAATGTATTCAACAATTACTCTAAAACCACTATTACACAAAATTCGGATACAAGAGGAAGTTTTTGCTACTGTTCAGAGACTCCTGTACATGTGTATTTGCCAATATGCTATCTCTTATGTCATAAAATTATATCTCTCTGGCCGATCTCCAGTTGCGCCCTTTCCAACCTGAAAATGCAGCGACAAATGAATTCACACGGCACTTAATATCATGCTCATTATTCGTACTTAATTTATAAACGGAAATTAACACAGCATAATGCACGCGGTTTTCATTTCTCTTTGAATAGGAATTAAATTAATGGATCCCCTGACAATGGAACGATCGGAAAATTATATTTGGTCCCGTGGAACACTGTTTTAGCGACAATTAATGTCTAGTTTAACTACAGGAGAATATTTGATCCCACTTTAATGCCACGGCAGGGTTTATCAACAGCAGAAATTGAACACACACCTGTTCAAACATTATTGTTCAACATGTGTATATTATGCAAGAGTATAATGATAGTAATCAAGATGCGAAAATAATCAAGTCGCTCCGCTCGTTTCATAATTTCCAAAGCAATATTATAATTGCTGTTATAGTCATGTTCCATACGACTAATATATATATATATATTCGATCATTTGTCTTAAATTAAAATATTTATATATTTATTTTAATATTCTATGTTTATCTGAGTTAGTAAGGGAATTGATCTTACCTTGCGCAGTGAAACAGCTGGCAGGGTTGTGGTATGTGATCAGACCAGAGAGTATTGATTTTATTCTAATCTATAACTTAATACAATATGTGATTATTCACCAATAGTGGTATAAGCTTTAAAAATACCTTGAAAACCGAGAAGACAAATTGCATTTATTAGAACGCTCTTTACAATTAACACTATTTATTACATAAACAGAAGGGGCTTTATTTCAAATAAAGGCTGTTATTGTTTAATAGTTGAAATGTAATTTTGGAAATGCGCTCTGTGGTATACTAGAAGTTGATGATTGATTGTTACATGTTGGTTTTCTGATTGGTGAAAGCACCCACTTTAATGACGGCATTAAAGTGCAGGTGGCAGACTATAGCCATTATAGTTTAACAATGAATTCCTTAGTACACAATATTTATTTTAAGACATTCTTATTCGCTGAGCAGTGGAGAAACGTTGGCAAAATTATATTTAATATGAAAAATATACAGAATTTCGTATTAGTTCATAAAATAAATCACTTCTCTTCCAAATTTTAAAAGCAAAGTCCCCAAGCTCGTGGCAATTTATTGTTCAACATAAAAACCTTGACGATGTTTTGGCGTAACAATTTTATTAATTCGTACTCTTTTATTTGATTCGTAAGTTGCACACTCGTAAGAAAGATGGTTTTTCTGTAATGAATGGCGTAAGTATAAATATACTAAAAGTATTTTTTATAGAACCAATGTTTTGTTCTTTTTAGAAATTTTACTCAATTCTCCCCTCACCAACCAAAGCAATTTAGACCAAAATGTGATTGAATGTGTTTGATGGCAATAGATTTACGATAGATAGGCAAGGATGAATGTTTACATACTTTAAGTTCAAGGAAATAAACGTTTATAGTCACATTTTTATTTCTCGACTGATTTGCGCATAAACCCCCTATACTTTAACTCGCACATGGCAGGTAGAGAATGCATTACATTCCACCCAGCAATTAGATACCGAGATTATAGGGAAATATGTTTTTTTTAAGAAGTATCGTAAATAAAATGTTTAGAAAAAGATTCGTGTCTGTCTGTCTGTCTGTGAACAACATAAGTGAAAAACAAAACCTCCGTTAAATAACAAACTTAATATAATTTAAGTATCTTCCAAGAATGGAACAATCAGTATATTCAAAAGAATCTCTTCACCCCATGGGATTTTTTCTAAAAAATTTAGATATTTGCAAAAATAGCTCTTGACAACTCTGATTAAAACACCATAATATGTGCCAGAAATTTTGACCACAAATAAAATGCACATAATACAGAGAATAATGTCTATGAAGAAGTATGTTTATCCTTAATGGGGATCCAGTAACATACTAGCAAATTCACCCAGTACATTCTCTATCAGGTTCCTAGTAGGTAGAAGTTCAACCAAAAATGACATACCCATATTTTATTGGAAATATGTTTTAGCCAAGACAAAAATAAATTGATATTTATTTTCCCATGGTCATACCCTTGGAAGATAATGAACTTAAATATCAATTTTAGTATTCACGTTGCTGCATGATAATCGAGATAAAAATTGGTCGAAACAGCTTTAATACATATGTTCTTCACAGATTCAAGCGGAATATGGGAATACATTAAGTTAAGTCTTTTAAGAGCTCTGCTTTGAAATAACATTTACACGACTATAATGAAAACTTAAAGAGAATAAGTAATGAAGATAACTGTTATGAAAAAAAGTATAACTATGAGAGCATTTACATAAGAACAAGGATTTTCTCAGAAATGAAAAACTACAAAAATGGATGTCACATAAGCTGTGTTTTAAGGGTATCCAAATTTTTGTATAGTTTATTTTATTAATTTATTTATAATATAACAGCTCTGCAAAAGTCATCCAGAATGAAGATCACTCAAGGATATTCGCAGAAAATTTCATTTGCAGTGTAAATGTATTTTAATATTTATGATATATTTTTACTTGAAATCGTCATTTTTGGGAAAATCGAACATTTCTAAAAGTACTCTATGTTAAGGGTAGTTTATGTGAGGCATTTTCCCGAAAATATTCGGGTCGCATCCTTGAAAGATAGAAAGATAGAATTTTAGTACTTACTATAACTTTTCGTTTTTGAGTTATGCTGTTATCAGACACATATACACACAGACGTTTTTATAAAAATTATTTTTGACTCGGAAGTGTTCCAAACTTAATTCTAAATTAAACATTTGCATCAAATAATTGAGTGGAATGCAATACCTACATTTACTATATAGAGAAGATAATAGGATTTTCTAAGTCTGTAGAAGTACCTACAGCGTACCTTTCAAATAGAAACGAAACCGCTGTATTTCAAACCTAGGAATTAGGATATTTGTTGCTTAATTTATACATTAATGAAATTAAACCGAGTGGAAGAAGAAATACACTAAGAGGTTCAAGTTGCTGCATTATTTTCTTTTCTATTGTTTTTTATTTATTTATTTGTTCTTTGTTATAATCTGTTTACGTCACTTTAATTTCTAGGTCATATTGCGACGGAACTGTTCCATTAAATAACTCCTTGTCAGTGTAAAGTAGTATTACAGAACTATCCCGATACCATATCACTTTGACTTTGTGCCAAACAAATTGCAACAGGGTACCTGGCATGATTGCTTTCACAATCCGCGGGTCAGATGACCCGTAAAGCCAGACATCATTCTCCCTATAAAGGTGCTTTCCCATGCGTAGTCAGATGGCAGAGTTCAGCCCGCCCTTAGGGGCCACATCCTTTATACCATACTACATTTCTCCGCGACATGCAGACTCGTTTGAGTAGTTTCAGTCTAGCTGCTTTAACTTGTGGATGGATGCCAGCACAATCACCATTATCATCTATTTAAAGTTTTACTATTGTTTTGGACTTAAGGTGGAAGTTTGGAACATGGTATTAAAAGAGCGAAAGGGTTTCAATTTAAATTGTAGGGTTTTAAGAGGACCAATCTATAACAACTAAAATTCGATGTTTCTTAAGCATTTTTTTTTAATATACCTCTGTTATGTGTAAATAATTCTGAAATATGACACATGTGCATCCAGCAGTGTTTGAGAAAAAATATAAGTTTGTATTTCATTAACTACTTTCCTTGCGCTTCATTTTTCAAAATTGTGTTAGAAAACTTCATATTTACATTCTAGGAATATTACCTTTAAATAATTTTAAACTGTGCAATAATTCTTTTAATATTACTACACTAAAAAATATACTTTTCATTATTTTGTGGATTAATTAACCTTGTTAATAAAAGTACATATTAATATTAATTACTTAGAAAATTAATTCGATGATGTTTGTGTGTCAACATGTTCAGATTATATGGTAGAAAAATCAAAACTGATACAATGTGCACCCCAAGGAGCATTTTGAACATTTACATGCGTTGGAAAATGCATTAATATTAGAAGTATAATATTAATATTAGAAGTGTTATTTGTTATCATTAACACTTTATTTAAAAAGTTACGCGACAAGTGTTTAAATTGCACCTGGGGAAAATAACTTCGACACCTTAATCTACAAGGGTCGCGGTATATTGTTTTAAAATCCAAAAATCAGCATTTACTTGAATTCTGTTACATTTCTACAGGTTAGTAAAGCTAGGAATTTCTTCCACACATGTTACATCATCTAGCTAAAAATATTTTGAACATTCAACTCTGTAGTTTTGTTAATTTTTAGTTACTAATGCTTTTGTGGTATAAAAACGTCAGTTTTTAAAATATATCTCCTGGAATTAATTCTTTGAGACCGAAAATTTTACTGAATGTACTATAAAATATTATAAATAAAACTAAGTATATGTTTAATCTGCTTTCTGTGCAGAAAGTAATGGTATCATATTTAGTAACAAAATTTGTGCATCTTTTGCACTCATGTCGTTTATGTTTATTTCATTTCATCATATCAAAAATACAATATTTCGTTTTATTAGTCATAGTGTCGGGTATGTCCAGCGGAACAATTTGTAGGAAGAGGTAGCGTTAAATTGGAGCAAAGAAAAGAAAATTAAATGGGAGAGAATGAATTTTAAAAGTTTTATGTGGAGGGTATTCAAAAATGCAGCAGAGGCAATTCCTGAAGGCAGGTAAGTTTAGTTTACTCTAATAGTTTCAAAATATTTTAAAAACTGTTTCATAATACTCGCAACGAAATCTGCTGAATGTCGAAGCTAAAATAAATGTTTCCACTTAACAAAACATTCTATATAGAACTTTACTTCCATATATGCATTTAAATAATGGGATTCCTGAAAATTTGGCACGATCGCTTTCTTCTGGAAGAAAAGAGCGATCTTTTAAACGAAAATATATTAAATACGGGAATGACGAATAGGCAATTGCCGCTTGTCTGCGAAGGGCAGGCAAATCCTGAGTTAGCCTGCCTTCTGATGTGACTATCACACTTCCAGTATTTGGTGCCCGGTAAGATTTAGGGAAATACTGTTACAAATGCTGGAGTGGCGCATGCGTTGTACATCAAATCCGGCAGACTGTAAATTTTCCCGTCCTGCCGATTTTTGATGGGCTCTCCCAAAGTCAACTAGAAGGTATTCTCCAAGTTTGTGTGCCAAACATTTATTGCTCCTCTAATGAGTGTGTATTTGCAAGAAACAGGGAATTAGAAGTGACATTTCTTTTGGAAGTAGCTATTAAACAGAAGCGCACATTTACAAGTGTTAATAATTGCTGCATTATATTGTGAAATAATATTCCAACTGCCTTTAGAAAATGTTGTCATTACAAAATTATTACACCATGTGTTTTGACTTTTCAAGATTAAGAAACGAGCTCGAGTGAGTCTACTCCGACGATCAGTACATGTCTTGAAGGGTAACTGAAGTTATAAAAATTATATTCTACGTGTGTTATCGGAAGATTACAGACCGTTTACCTTAGCTGCAAAAATCCCTTTCACAAGTTTCAGTGTAGAAAGAAGCTTCTCTTGCTTGAACTGATAAGCTTGACTTTTGCAAAAATGGAACAAAAAAAGAAACAAAACAAAAACCAAGTGTTAAACAAAGGACATGTAAAGTGCCGCCCGGCGGAATTGTAGACCTCGGAATGCGTAGAAAGCAAACATCCCGCTCGATTGGTCAGCTAATGCACATATAAGTAGATCTTTAAAATGATGCAGTAGCTGTAAAGCTTCTCAAAAGGGAGAGAGAGGGAGGGAGGGAGAAACAGAGCTCAAAACTATAGATAATAACCTGTTTATGAATAATTGAAGATATTTAATTACAGTATCCTCGCTGTATCTCCGACTCTGACATTTTGCGCGGCCGAGAGAGGCAGCGTTGCCAGATCTTGCCACTGAGTATACATACATATGCTATCTCTTCGTAAAATGGAATGAATAAAAATTGTATCGTTAGAATAACTACAACTATAACGACAATTATCTGAATAACTATAACAGGGATGGTGCAGTAAATCGTATACGTACAAAAAACCAACCTCACCTGGACTACAGCAAACAATTATTGGTATTCTCTTACAAGAGAATTGGCAACAAAGTCATAAGTGCAGGGCGTGCATATGCTGAGGAAGCATGTAAATTGGTTCTAGCAAACAACTTCCACCCTTTGCTACGTGGATCAACCTAGTACTGCAATTTCGTTTTTCTACCAGATTTTTGTTGTTTTTTTCTTTCGCGGCGTGTTTTGCGCATAACAGTAAATTTTACAAAAGTAAATCAGATTAGAAGAAATAATTACTGTATGTAACGACTGAAATTAATCAAAATGACTTTCTTTACTGCGGAAATTCACAGCATCGGCAATGTTAAAAGTGGCCATTCTGAAATGCACCTAGTATTAGGATATGGACGAAGCAAACTCAGCAAAGATCCTAAGTGGTGCCGCGCTCGCTAAAGTGTCTCGCTTTGGCGCTTCGTGGTGCACAGGATCGTGGGTTCGAGTCCCTTCTTGGGCATGCGTGTTTCTGTGTTTGTAAATGTGTCCGTTTGTGTATGTATATGTAAAAGGAAAATGTTAAGAATAATAAGGTCTACTAAGGAAATATAGGAAACTGGCAAAAATGGAGAGAGAAAAAAGGAATACAGCGCCGGAGTCCTGACAAGCCTCCGGCACTATATTTTTTTTTCAAAAAAAAAAAAAAAAAAGTGTGTATTGCTCTTCCGCCCCTCGAGCGTCCACCCTCGGTAATGTTTACCGTCCGTTTTTACTACTCCGGAAATAAAGATGAAGTGAGGGGATACACTGGACGGCCGGAACCGGGAGTGATGGCACAGCAAGAATACATTTCCAGATTGGAGTAGGGTCAGGTAAGGGTCCAACAACACTCATCCCGGCAACAATGTGAAATCGGGGGACCGAGAGTTACTTTAAGCATTCCTTTCCCTGTCACGTCGCACTGAGCACTGAGCACCATCAGATACTTTCAACCCGGAAAGAGATCAACAGAGTGAAGAATAAATGAAATAACAATATAAATGAAAGCGATGGATAAGAAATAAGGGCAGTGAAAGGAAAGTAGAATTTGTCTGGCGACCCGAGGGATGCTCCGAGGGAAAAAAAACAAAAAAAAAAAAAACAAAAACAGAAACGTCTGAGCCATCCCGCTTGGTGGTGTATAATTCTCTCTTTCTTTACTCTCACAAAACGTGAGGAACGGAGATACAGCGGCAATTAGTGCACATCTTGTGATAGAGATTAACCACTCTACAATTTTCTGCTCATTTTATTCCCCCCATTATGTAATATTAATAATAATAATAATAATAATAATAATAATAATAATAATAATAATAGTAATAACACTAATGGCGTGTTATATATGGACGCTCTTTAACTGCTGTGGTTCTCAGCGTCCCACTCAATCTGGGCGTGAAAGACCGCTTAATTTTGCTCAGAGGCCTCTCTATCAGGTTTGAGGTTCTTTTACGTGCCATATATCAACGACACGGCACCAACGTCTTTACTTCCCTTCCGAAGGAAGCCATGCTAAGGATTTTTACACCCGAAAAAATCCATCGTCCTCTGCCGGGTTTGAACCCATTCTGTGTAGAAATAATGTATCTTGCTCCAATATTTTTACTCTTTCTACACGTACAATGTGCATTGTATAGAGAAGGTATTGTATTGAACCCAAAAATTCGATACCAAGATTTCACTGGAAATACTTGTTTTTGAGATCCCTGAATCCAAAAACATTTTTAGAAAAACGTCCATGTGTGTTTGACTGTGGACAGCACAGCTATAAAACTAAAAGTAGGTTAAATACCAAACTTGGTATTTAAGTTGAGTATCTTCCAAGGATATGATACAAAGATTTACAAGAAACTCTACTTACCCCTAACTACCCTTTAAATGAAATATTTTTCGAAAAATTTTATTTTCTTAAAAATTCCAACGATTTTGATTAAAAGTCCCTATGTTTAAGACATTTTTATGATAAAAGAAATGTATATATTGACTGGGAATAGCTCCTGAATACCTCTTCATTCTGGTTGGTTTTTGTACAACTGGCAAACCGTAACAGATATACAAAAACTTGCTATACAAAAAATGCTGATCTCATTAAAAAACACAATTTATGTCATATATTTTTCTGTAGAGTTAACAGTTTTTGAGATATTGCGGACTGTTGGTTTGAATTTTATTTAAACGTTTCTCAAACAGGAAGACATCTTTCTTCTCGTTTTTCGTTTGTTTACTCTTGGCAAGCAGAGAGATTGGAATTTCAATTGTTTCACATGGCGATCGACTTTTAAAGGACGAGACTATCGCTTTACCCTGTGCATTTTCTTATTTCCCTTATACTTACAAGGAATCAAGTAATAAGACCATTTCTGCTAATGTTTATCTCAATCAGCATGTTGTAGAAAACGAATAATCTTTTGAGTAAAAGGTTTATTTGCTGTACATCTAGAGGACATCATGTGAATCGACCACAACCTTTCTACTTGCAAGGAATTAAGTAATAAAGAGATTCCTGATGAGGTTAATCTTAACTGGCATGAAGTAGATAGAAGAATAAGTTTTTTAACAATAATTTATTGCAGAGATGTAGAGAAAGTCGTGGTTCTGGAACACAGATTTTTACAATAAAAAATACTGAATTCTAGGAGTTATGGACAAATTTTGGTAACTTATTGATTTCAAAGAGCTCTGACGGTATAGCAAGGAGAATTCTATTTCTGTATGAATGGATGCAAGAAGTCTTGCCTCCGCTATGAGATAGAGCAGGAAAGCTGTTGTATTCATAACAGACACCTTCTGGAATAAATTGGTGCTAACAGGAAGGCGACGATGCAGCGTGTTGTTCCGCTTGTGTGCGGTTTGTAGACATCTGTGGTGTTCCCCACGTTCCCAAACTTTAAAGAAAAACATTCACCCTTAAGCGTTCTCGCGTTCCCTCTCTGCTTTGACGAGGAAACGTATTGGTAAAGCGTTGCTTTTCTCTATTGAGACACGATAAAGTCTCGTCTTATGCAGTTATAATGCAACAGGCTTTTCTCCCCATTCTTAGAATTTTATTTCTGCTTATTTCCCTCTCTCGTCCTCTACTCTCTATACATATCATTATAAGAAACTCAGAGATATTTTGAAATCACAATAAAAGGGTGAAAAGGGTTAGCACAAACAGCGGAGGGCTACGCAAAGAGTACTGTGATCTAGTGTAACTAGTCCCGTCCCAAAAGGAAGAGATGTGGAAAGAGAACTTGAAAATTATACAGACCGCAGGCAAAAAAGGCGACAAAGATGCACGGACGTCCAAAAGATTTCCAAGACTGAAGAACTCACTCCACCGCTGGACCTACCAGAGAGGACAATCAACCGATCTGTCGACCTGGTACTTTCGTGGTGTCCACAGGGAACATGATTTCCACAATATGCATCCGTTCCATGTGTCCAAACTGCATACACTACGAATCTCTTGCGCACAAAGCTAATTTTTATATAATATTTTTATAAAACAGAACAAAATATTCCATCCCAGCTGCTTGGTACTTAAACCGGGGCGTATATAACAAAATGTTAGTTTATTACTTCCATTACCCCTTAAATTGTTATTAATATAAACATTAAAAATAAACTAAAGGTAAAATTGGGTAACCATTCACATGTATTTCTGTATCTGTTCCACAAACAAGCAATTCTTAGAAATTCTTCTACCCCTTGCTAATCCAGACAAACGATAGTAGAAATGCTTCTCTCTAAATAGAAGAGTAATAAGTGAGGACACTAGGCTAAAGCGATAAGACAAATCTTCCCTAAGCTAGTCGTTATATGAAACAATTGAAATTAGATTCCCGTTGTGTGAAGAGCAGTAAAACAAAAGAGTTGAAACGAAATATTACTTTCCGTTTAAAAACAGTTTAAGAAGTTTAAAACTGTAACTAATAACAAAGATGATTTCGGAAGCGTTTACTCTTCAAAAAATGTATGTGACATAAATTGTGTGTTTTAATGAGATATACATTTTTTGTGTAATTAGATTTTGTATTTCTCTTACTCTTTACCAGTTATACAAAAGTCATCCAGAATGAAGAAACCTTCAGAAGCTCTTCCTAAAACTTTTAAGATCTACATTTAGTTTACCAAACATTTGTCTTTAAATATATGTGTTTTAATCACAACAGTTGAGTTTGAAGACAATCATAATTTTCGAAAAATGGTCTGTATAAAAGGTAGTTGAGGAAGGGGAGAGCTTTAGCTGAAAATTTTTGTTACTTCCTTGGAAGATATTAAACTTAACATACCATAATTGATATTTAACCGACTTTTCATTTTGAGTTATGCTCAACGCACATAGACTCAAAACCACATTCACGGACCGTTTTCTAAAATATATTTGTTAATTTCTCTAGCACGTATATACAATCTACATAGTAAATAGAGAAGGTAATGTATTTCACCCAAAAATGCGATACTGCGATTTCATTGAAAATGCATATTTTGAAGCCCCCTGAACCCAAAAAATATCGTGTGTGTTACTGTGGGCAATATAGCTCAAAAACGAAAAGTCGTTTAAATACCAAACTTGGTACTGCAGTTCAGTATCTTCCAAGAATGCGAAAACCCAAAAATTTTCAAGAAAATCACCCTACCCTCAATTACCCTTGACATTGAACTTTTTTGCGAACGTGTGATCAGTGAAGTTCTCCCGGTCTATGGGTATTATTTTATCACAAAGATAATTAAAATTAAACCCACTAATATCAATATTAATAATCCTCAGGCTATCATTGTGGTAATAAATATTGAATGATCACGAAAGTGTATAAGTTTTTATATCAAAGGTTAAGCACTACCCTGTGGGCCTACATTTGCTTCCGGAATGCGTTTCATTTTTCATGAAAATACTTTCAGTATATGTTATTTCCTAAGGTCGTGGTTCAAAACAGGGGAAGGGTTATGAATTTTTTTTTTGGGGGGGGGGTGTAAAAATATTTAGCTTGGCTTCCTTGGAGGGGAGTAAAGCCAAAAAAACCATAGCAGTTATACAGGGTTTTATTTATGAGTACCGGAAAACTTCACGTTTATTGTTCTTTGTTCGTTTATTTGATTTTGCAGGACTTCTCTTGAGAGTCTTTCACAACTCCAGTTTATAGTTAATCAAATTTAGTGCTTTTGTTTAAAAAACTTCGTTATTTGATATTCTTTCAGTAAAACAAAAGATGGATATGGTGTGTTTTAATGTAAATTTAATGTGAATGATCAGAGTTACAATTCACTTGAAGGTATCAATAAATGAAACAATCCTGCTATCTAGTCATTCGTGTCAATTTAAAAAGGGACTGAGCACGGACCAACAAATTATGATGTAGTAAGCTGTTGCTGGTAACCAAATGTATTCCTCCTGTGCGGAGTGTTAACCCAAACCTCTGTACACAGCAGTAATTTGGAATTATTCAGCATCAATCAAACATTATCCGACTGATCCCCGCGCAGTTTCAGGATTAAAAGCAACAAGCAATAACAGAGCATCATGTGTTGCAGTATGATTACGTATGCAACGTCATGCTATGTACACTTCCGTTCTTCCATTTACAGAATAGAAAATGAACATATCTTAAACATATGATAAAGGAAATATCGAATGTGTTCCATTCACATGACTTTTCTTAACCATTCCACAATTAAACGTCTTCCAAAAGATAATTTTTTTTCTTTCCAGTCAATGCCAATCGATGAGCTTTGGTCTTACTTACGTCCTCATAAGTGAAAGGTAAATGAGGAATATACTATGCTAAATCGCTTGTGAAATGCGATTGTCCATGAAATTCGCTTCTTTGATTGGTACGAAGTAAAAATAAAACACGGGCGACTTCCTATTTGAAAGTAATATATTTTAAGATTGAAACTAATAACAAGGAATATCTCTGGAACAGTTAGTCCTACAAGAAAAATTTAAAGGACATACATAGCATGTTTTAATGGGATTAACGTTTTTGTGTATTAAGTGTTTGCCTTATCACTTGCGGTTTACCAGTTGTGGAAGTGTCATTCAGAATGAAAGAGGCTACTTCCAACATTTCAGGACACACATTTAATTTATCATGAAAATACCTTCAGATATGGCATTTTAATCAAAATCGTTAGAACCACTTTTGAGAAATTCAATATTTTTGACAAAATTGAAAGCAGAGAGAATAAGGATGGATGGGATTTTCTGGAAAACTTTCGTAATACATGCTCGGAAGATATCGAATTTAAACGTTAAGTTTGGTATTTATCGGTCTTCACGTGTTTGAGTTACAAAATAACACGCTGTTCTTTTCCTTTTCCTTTCTTAAAACTTATTTTTGTTTAACTCAGATAAGCTCAAAACCTGTATTTCCACTGAAACCTTCTTATCAATTTTTTTGGTGGAATACAATACTTTTTTCCGTCCTACTATGCACAGTGGTAGAGAAAATAAAAACTATATTTCACGGTGAATCGTGCAGTCCTCCAAAAGAACAAACCCAACCAAAAACTCACAAAACTGTGGGTGGGGAGTGACTCTGTGACCAATTTGATATAGACAAAACCTTACTGCAAAAAATGACATCTTACCAAATACACAATTTATGTCCGTTACATTTTGTTGTGGAACTAATCGTTTCCGAGTTATTCCTTGTTATTGGTTTCAATTTATCACTTTCTCAAACAGACAGTCGTCCGTATTTCTTTCGCTTTAATCCTGGTCATGTAAATAAGCGAAATTAAATGACAATCGCATAGAAGCATTTGAATATCACTTTTGCTTAGTATATTTCCTAATCTCGAGTAATATGGAGTTGAAAGAAGAAGAATCTTTTGTAAGAATTTTGTTTGTAGAACAGATGGAGAAAATTCATTTTAATGAAACTCTCAATAATTTTTCGTGAATTTTTTTATTGCAAACGCTGAGTTATCACTCCGAAGTGCGTACTCATCAAGAACTCGAACAGCAATCTTTCTCCACGAAGGCTTGAATTTACTTCCAAGGATTGTAATTGCTTGGCACAACTTTTTAAAAAACTGAGAATTCTGTTGCATCTGAGTAGAGAGAACTTTGTTTCTCGTTGCTTGCGGTTGTTTATTTCTCGCATGAAGTGCACTTCAGACTCGTTTCTCTAATAAAGATTTTATTGAGCACCCAATTTCTTTGTCACAGATTCAACACAACACCAGTTTATCATCATTTGATAGTTATCTCCGACGAAATTTTAGAATAATGACGAGGTAATCGTAGCCATTTATGTTCTCTTACTTTCAGTAACAGCAATTTTCTGCGACAAACTAAATTAGCCAAGCTCTTAGTGGTAAAGCTAGGGCTAGTTTAAAACCTATTATCAAATATTGTTTTGTACACCTTTAACCCACCCTAGAATAACAAACTGGTAGCCCATGAATGTCCAAAAGTACCCTTGCGAGTACTGATGTTTTCTTCGACTGCAACCAAGGAGGGGAATGCCGGTGAGTCACATACGGTCAAACGTACTGTGGTCGGTAGTGAGGTAGAAGGCAGGCTAGCTGAAGTTTTGCCTGTGCTTCGCTGACAAGCAACAATTGCCTATTCGTCGTTCCCATACCTAACATATTCTCGTTTAAAATATTTCATTTAAAAATCGAAAAGAAAGTAGACCTGACGAATTTCCAAGAATCTCAACATTAAAATATTTCTAACTATAAGGAATGTTTTATAAAATGAGGATTTGGTTAAGTGAGAACCTTTTATTTTAGCTTCGGTACACATACATTTCGTTTTTAAAGGGTTCAGCCTACTCTGAGGAACCCCCTTTGGAAAATGGAAAGGGAAAAATCTGATGTGTTACACTCACATAACTTTCTCTACAGCTCTGCAACAAAGTATTGTTAAAAAGCTCACGCAAATCGAGAAAAAAATTAGCAGAAATAGTCTTATTACTTACTTCCTTGTAAGTAGAAGAAAAATAAGGGAGTACCAAAAATTAAAGTAATATTCAAAAGCTCGTTGCTATGTGACTGAAGTTCCTTTGTTTGTATGAACAGGAATTGACAAATTCCTGTATGAGAAAGGTGTACATTTTTCAAAACTTAAATCAAAAACAAGGAATATTTCCAAAACGATTCAACTCCACGAGAAAAAACATATATAATATAGATTGTGTATATTAACGTGCTCTACATTTTTGTGTGGTAGGCTTTTGTCCGTCTCTTACGGTTTAGCAGTTATGCAAAATTCCGTAAATTTCATCAAGAATAAAGTAGTCTTCAGAGGCTATTCCCAGAAAATTCAAGATATACATTTTATATATCAGGTATCTATAATATACGATATTTTAATAAAAATTCGAGCCATTTTGATAAAGTCAAAATTTTTTAAAAAAGTTCCACGTAAAGGGTAGTTGGGGTGGCGGGATTTTCTTGCATCCTAGGAAGATGCTAAAATTAAGTAGCAAGTTTGGTATTCAACGGTCTTTTTGTTTTTCACCTATGCTGTCCAAAGGCACATAGTCACACGCACACGCGCGCGCACACACGGACATTTTTCTAAAAATGCTTTTTATTTGAATTCGGGTGGGCCCAAAACATGTATTTCCGGAGGAATCTCGGTATCGAATTTTTGGGCGGAATGAAATACCTTCTCTATACACTATGTACATAGTACGTGTACAGAAAGTAAAATGATTCCACATTTGAAGAAATTATGTGTACATTTTGGACATTTCAAACTAGTTACAAGGTATATCTCGTAAATAGTTAATTCGACGAAAAATTTAATACGACATAGACGTTGTGTTTTAACGATTTTAATCAATTTTGCTATCTTACGTTTATCAGCAGTGCACAATTTATCAAGATAGAAGGGGACTTCGGGAGCTGCTCCCTGAATATTAAAAAAAGTATTCTTAACTGATTTTCCGAGCTAAGTTATTAGATGCGCGCACGCACATACTCACTCAGAAACACAAGAGATGTTAATATGTCAATACTTGGGCAACCCTAAAATTTATATTTTCTGTGAATTCTCGGAATCGAATTTTTAGGCGGAACACAACGTCTTCTCTAGCTACTAAGTACATCGCAAAAAAGTGTAAACAAGGGATAAAAATTTCATTTTTTGTAAATTATCCCGTTTAAATTGTTTTAAACATTCATATGTGCAAGGAATTATATATTTTTGTCAGTCTTATTAATTTGCAAATAATTTTGCTATTGTAAAACTTGGGTGTATGGGAGAGAAAGAAAGACACACGTTTACATTTAACTCCTGCAGAATTCCGAGCTATATCTGTAACTTCTGTGTGGTGACTTCTTGAAAACAGCTTTTACCAATGAAGTAGAACTCAAAATTATTTTGGTGTTTAACCGCCTAGAGAACTAAAGGAGAACCCTTCTTTCAAATGTGTAAAAGAATAGTAATTATATCCATATTTTGAGCAGAAGTTTTTGTAAGTACTGAAGGAGAGAATTCCTCTTCACTAGTCCACTATAGCACTAGAAGTGCTTATACTCCTCCACATTTCTCCCCAACGCAAGAGCTACATACTTCAGGACTTGTCACCCCAGTCGCTTATGGTCCAAAAGAACAAACTTTTCCAGCGTTTAATAACGCTTCAACAGTTCGTCAGTCTTTATGGTAAAAGCCCTCTAACCATACTTCATTATCTGACATTTTACAACAGCTGCTCTCGTAAAATAGAATTAGGATTACAAAATGTACGTTTGACAGTCCTCTCTTCACAGCCCGTATAATGGATTGTGAACTTCCGAGAAGCCTAAGTGTTAGAACATATGTTCTTAAGCACTGAAATATTTCTAGTACTTCCACTCCAGCAGTTTGCGTAATCTCATTGTGCAGACAGAATCACAAACCAGGAATGAATTCAACAGACCAACCTTCATGAACCTCTAATGTGTGTTAACCTTTAAGCACAATACTTTCTTGGCAGTACAGAATTTCAACAGTGAAACAAAACATAACTGAAAAATCTTACGTATTCCATTCACCTGACTGTCTCTCTACCTATTCTGTAACGATATATTTTTACAAAAGTTTATTTTTCCTTCTACTTATGCTAATCCTGATAAACAGCAGACTTGTTACTTATTTTTCTTCTGATTTTAAGGAATTAAGGGAATACATTAGGCTAAAGCGATAGTCAAATCTTTCAAAAGCTGTTTTCTATGCGATTGAAATTCGGGTTTATTTGCTTGGCCAGAATAAAATCAAAAGAAACAGGAATGACAAGTTTCCGAAAGGGAATGTTTTAAGAATTTTAAAATTGAAACCAATAACAAGGAATAAGTTTGAATGGTTAATTCCGCAAAAGATGTTTTAGCGAGATAAATACTTTTTGTATAGTAAGGTTTTTTCTATCACTAAAGGATTACCAGTTATGCAAAAGTTATCTACTATGAACAGGTCCTCAGTGTCTATACCCAGATAATTCAATATACGTACTCCATTGTTACGTAAGTTTCTGTAATATACGGTATTTTAGTCAAAATCGTTAGTGCCATTTTTGTGAAAACCAAAGCTTTGGAAGCATCTTTCATTAAAAGTATAGTTTGAAATATTTTATTTTCCTTGAAAACCTGGTGTCACATCTTTATAAATTAAACTCAATTATTAAGATTGGTACTTAACCGACTTTTCGTTTTTGAGTTGCGTTTACATATGCACGCACACACATCTACCGTTTTTATACTTTTTTGAATACATGGGACTCTAAAACGTGTATTTCCATTTAAATTCCTTATCAAAGTTTTGGCTACAATGCAAAACTTTCCGTACCTATGTACTAAATAGAGAAAGTAAAAGCCGATGTGTTCCATTCACATGATTTCTCTGCATCTCTGTAATAGCTTTTTTTGCTTAATGTCCTTTAACCTGGTTGGTTATATCGGACGATGAATGAAATTGGTGAAATGATACTCAAATGATCTCGGGGTCCACGAGGCTTAAAGTTACTCGACATTCGTCTTCTCAGGATAAGGGAAAACTCCGAAAAATACCTTATTCGGGCAATTCACCCTAAGCGAGATTCGAACCTACGATCTTAGTGAATAAACTATTGTTAAAAGACTTATTCTTCCATCTATTTCATTCTATACGAGAAAAACATTAGCAAATATTGCCTGTTTACCTGCTTTCTTGTAAGAGAAGGGAAATAAGTTAATTTACTAGGTTCAAGTGACAGTTTCTCTACATTGTCAGGAGTTAACGACTTCCCGTATGAGAAACGTTTTAAGCATTTTAAAACTGAAACCAAATACAAGGAATATCTCAAACATGCTCAACTTCACGAACAAATCTATATGACATAAATGGTGTGTTTTGATGGGAACTACATTTTTTTCTGCAGTAAGTTTTGTCAATCTCTTACGGTTTACCATTTATGCAAAATTCATTCAGGATAAAGAGGTATTCAGAGGCTATTTCCAGAAAATTCAAGATACAAATTTTATATCATGCAATTATATTTAATAAATGGCATTTTAATAAAAAATATTGGAGACATTTTTAAGAAAATTAACATTTTCGAAACTTTTTTCATCTAAGGGTAGTTTGGGGTGGGGAGTTTTTCCCCAGTTTTCACCAATGTCTTTGAACGTCTGATATGAGCAATCAGGATAAAGTACATTTAGCTATATAAACAGAATAGCAACTATGGCATGAATATCTCTATTGCATGTATATTTCTTTGTTTGCAATACTTCTGAATTACGTATAGAAGGAATGTGGCAGTTTCCTTATATCCTCTAAGTCTAGGTATATAGATACATGATCTAACGAATTTAGCCCCTTCTAAAAACAAAGCACACCTTTTACTTTATCAACACATACTATACATATAGTGTATTTCACCCAAAATTTTCATACAGAAATTTCACCGGAAATACACGTCTCCTGTAGGGTCACCTGTATAAAAAAGTATTTTCAGAAAAACGTCCGTGTGTCTGTGAACACGATAACTCAAAAAACGAAAAGTCGGTAAAATACCAAACTTGGTGTTTAAATATCGTATTTTCCAAGTATGAGACACAAAGATTTTTAAGGAATCTGCCCCCATTCCAAACTACCCTTTATATGGAAACATTTTCGAGCATTTTGATTTTCCCAAAAATTGCTAACGAGTTTCATTACATTACTGTATATTAAAGACAAATAAAATGTATGTCTAGACTTTTTTGAGCATAGCTCCTGAAGACCTCTACATTCTGGATGAATGTTGTTGAATTTTGCATAACTGGGAAACCGTAAGAGATAGACAAGCCCGTTTTGTTTTCCTCTCCATTATGCCCTTTTGTGCGTCGGGTTCCCTCTGCCGGTCATTGTCCATTTCCTATATTATGTCCTCAAAATATGTTGATCTCCTTAAAATACTCAGTTTATGTCCTATACATTCCTCGTTAGTGTTTATCATTTTGGAGATATTCCTGGTTATTAGTTTCACTTTTAAAGTACTTAAACTTTTCACATACGGGAAATTGTCAACACTTGGCAATGCAAAGAAATGGTTTTCAACCAGCTTTTAAAAAGATTTGACTTTCACTTTTGCCTAGTGTATTCCCTTACTTCCTTTCAGCTGGCAGGAAAGCAAGAAATATGACCATTTCTGGTATTTTTTTCTCTATTAGAATGAAGTAGATAGCAGAATAAGCTTTTGAATAATTTTTACCGAGATGTATAGACGGTCATGTGAATGGAACACATACTTTTTATAGTGTTTAACGCTCTCTTTTACTAATTATCGCTCAATAGGCGATAAATGATTGCTAAACTATAAAATAATATAAATACATAATTAAAATTTGTAAAACTACAAATAATATATACATATACACATGGAGGTTTTAAGTTCACTAACAAACTTTAGGGATGATTGCTGACTGTAAATGAATGGAGCACAATAGTTCATATCAGCTTGTGTCCGGAAATGGATAGTTTTTTACGGTAGATGACACTGAAGAATCAAACAAAGAGCTTTGGCGCACAGTATATGACCACAATCCCAGCCATGTCACAACTGATGTACAAAGTGTTCTCTACGGGATAAAATTCACGCGTATACACATCACATCATGAGTTGCCCTACTCGATCGAATGTTCCAGGCTGTGTCCGAATGTCGTTACAGGCTAGTGGGCACGCTGCTAAAGTGTCTGAACACCAGAAATAAGCTCACGATGCACAACACTTTTCAGATACCCCACAAGTAAAAATCCAGGTGATTTAAATCCAATGATCGAGTAGGAAGGCAACAGGGTCTTCAAGTCCTATCAGGTATCTAGGAAAGGTGTCGAGAGTCTGCGCCGTTAATGCTGAAGTAGCCTGGCACTCCGTCGTGCTGGGCCAATGTCGTATTGCCAAAGGTACATATTCCAGCAATGGAAATGTGTTTTGCAAGAAATCCCAGGTGTTGTGGAAGAAGAACTGTTCCATGTGGGCGGTCCCCAATTATCCCTGTTCCAAGTGGTCGGTCCCCAATTATCCCTGCCCAAACATTGATGGTAAACTGCTGCTGGTGAGACGCTTCAGCTATTCCGTGAGATTTTCTGTTTCACACAGGCTACGATTATGCAGGTTAATTATATCATCTCTTCGGAAGGTCACGTCATCGGTGAAGAGGACTGAGAAAAGAAATCATGCTAGCCTGTTGCACCAACCAGCGATGGAGTCTTTCCAGTTGAGGAAAATCCGCATGTGATAATCCGTAACATTCTGTAGGTAGGGATAGTAATGGTTGTTATGTAGGATACAAAAAAATTCATTTAGCTTACAATATGGCGGGCCAATAGTCTGGAGCTTGTATACTCAAAGACATAAATATTACACTTAGAAATCGTAAAATGAAGTGTTTTCACTGACTCGCCCATATCTTTCACCTATTTGCTATGCTCTTTAAGGTGTATCGGACAGTCTAGGGTACCGAGGGGAAGGGGTTGAATATGAAGCAAAACTTGCGATAAATTAAGTTCTGAGTTGCGAACTGGTGATCCGTAAGCTTTCTGGTAGGACAATAATCCACCCTCTCACCTGATGTTACAAAATTAGACTAATACTTTTTCTATGCTACATATTGAAGCTTTAACGACTAGGTAATTTTCGCACATGGTGTACTAAATTAACAGACTACTTATACAAGTTAACCTTTCTGAAAGAGCGTCAAGCGGGGTTGAGGAATGAACAGGTGGATTGCCCAATCGGTTTGGCGTTTTTCACTCGTGTGGTATGTTGCATCATAAAGATACCAATGAAATTCGTGGAAGACCCGAATCCTCGGCAGGCGTTTCAGCAAAATGATAGGGCCAGCTGTATTTTTGACTTTGAGTGTATAGGGTTGTTCTCGGTATCATGGAGAAGACGTTCCTACACATACGGTGTACGTACAGTCCGCGTCTGCTCTGAACTTATCTGTCTCAAAGGACCTATGCTCACACAAATGCCGAAAAATTGTTCCAAACATTGTGGTGAAGCGGTTCTGCCTTGTCAGGGTACGTGGCTTGGTATTTCCGTGCTGGCTCTCGATCGTTTAAATCTGCTTGGCCACACACGATCACCATCTGAGCTTGTTCCTGGATTAATTGCCGGGCCATTGCCTTTCACATTGCTTAAATCACACCATCTGCAAAACACAAAATGCCCACCGCAAGTTTTAAGATGTTATCTACTAAGGAAACTGTGTATTTACAGAAACGAAATATGACTTTTATGCTCTATTTTTAGTTAGAAATCACTCCCTGAAGTTTTTCTGTGTGCATCAATTATAGTACATGGGAAATGGTCATTATATTGTAGAGTACCTGATATGCTCATTTTGAATAAATTATACTTTATTTAGGAAGAGGTAATGCTACAAAGGTTTCAACAATCTATATTAATTGCAAGTTGTAGAAATGCTGAAATACCTGTGTCCTCCTAAAGCAGTGCTGGCTTAAATACAAATTTATCTCCAATAAGCTTGTCAGAAAAGCTTTGTTCATCTGAGTTGCTAACATTGTGAGGCGTTCTGACCGATGATATAGTTTTATTCAAAAGTGTACACTGCAAGCTCTATAATGTACAGGTGGCGAGTGCTGAATGGAGCTTGGGTAACCCTTTGGTTCTCTCACCCCTAACCATACCTTATCTCTTAATAGTAAAAGCTCTAAGTTTCTAGCACTCTTGCGCATTTATTTATGGCTCCTGATTTTTTTAACTAAAGCTAAACCCTCCTGCAACTTAAACCCTGAGGTCACACACTTCCTTCTTGCAGACTTCAACAGCTCTGCTTCTGATATTACTATCCCTGGTATGCGCAGTGTAGGGGTGGTTCCTCCTCACATTGGAGATGCTATATTATAAAACGAAATTTTAATAAGAAGGTAGATTGCATACCATACAATAAGTTTCTAATATCTCTGGTGATTCTTTAATAACTCTGATGACAACCACTTTAATAAATGCACGATAGAGAGTAACGCATGCTGGAGTTGGCAAGACAACAATGCCACTTAAAGCAAGAATATATTTATTGCAGAAGTATGGTATTATTGGCTTGTAAATTAGTTCTTTGTAAACTTAACCGTCTGCTCTTTGCTTGCTTCCATCTGACTCTCTCACATAGGATTACCAAAATGTGAGTTAGAAGGCGGAGCTATCTGAAAAAGAAATAGCATTTGTTATCATTACCATTATTATTACTATCATATTAAGATGCATGCTTTTATAATATAATCTTAAGGTGATGTATCTGTGAAATTTGAACAAAAATTGTGAAAAATTGAAAAATATTATTTTGTTTTATAATAACATGACATCAATTCTATACTTTAATAAAACATATCCTTTTTCCACACTTGGTGTAGTTAAATGCGAGTTAAATGAATCATGTAGATGAGTAGGCCAATATTTATTAATAATCACTCTCAACTTTAAACACTGTTTTCTTGAAAATGTTTTCTAGTATCATTCCATTCTCAAAATGCTCCAGCGATATAACTTTTCACTAATTTGTTTCAAAATGTCATACTGCCTCTCAAAAGTACATTAAAGAAAATGGTCATATTGCTTTTTCGAAATATTTCTCCATTTAAAAAAACGCATTAAGTTTTGAAAAATCTACAGTTTTGAAGGCTACGAAAAGTAATATATTTTCTCAAATAGGACTAATATAAAAGTATAATATGCCAGATCTATCTGTAAACTTATATGCTGCAACACTGTGTTATTAAAAATGTATCACGAGGCTATTTTATTATAACAATGAGCTTAGACAATAAAAATTAATATTTGAATAACCACGTAAGCTAGAATTTTAATGGAAAAATGTTACCATTATTGTATACAATAGCTGGTATAAATGTCAACAAGAGATCTTCCATACTGTGGATTTTCCAAATTTCAAAGATGCATCGTCTTAATGACTGTAAACGTATAAACAGGATGCACAGAATTGCTTAAAACACAATGCCTTTGTGAAAATTACAACACTAAGAAAGAATACCCAAATAATGCCAAACTTGATGGAAGTGTAAAAGTATGTGCAAGCAATAAGTGATTGGGTTTGCAGAGAGATGGGTACACGAAGGTCTGGCAGAGCTCTTTCGTGTCGGTCCGACAAGGTCAGTGTTGCACCAAGAGTAGTTAGTGCAGAGTTGTCAAACAAGGTGGAAGCAATAAAGTGAGTGCCAGTACGTCTCGTCGATGTCAAAGATAAGAGCAGGTGAGCAAGCTATAACGGGGCAGAGTTATCGGTCTCTGGGAAGCGAGTTTGTCATACCTTGACATTTCGGCTCGTACAGGGCATGCTGCAACAACAGTGATGCGTGTGTGGAAGCACTGGTTAGATGAAGGTCGTACGCAGTGAAGAGCGGATACTGGACCACGAAAGATGACCACAGCACGGAATGACCATCTTGTCCACATGGACATAACGGACCGTATAGCTTCATCCACAGTGTTGACTCTACGCAGGAGCATTGCAGCAGATGTCAAATTGTTTGCATCAACGGTTCGTTTCCGTCTGCTGCAGGTTGGACTGGTTGCACACAGACTTCATTATCCAGAAACCACAAGCTCCTTCAACTGCAATGGGCACGTAAACATCGTCACTGGGGTGCTGAATGGCAAACTGTAGTCTTTTCGGTCGAGTCCCGCTTCAGCATGTCCTACAGTGATGGCCGCATTCGTGTTCGGCGGTACCGTGGTAAGCGCAACCTGGGGGGATGCATTGTTGAGCGGCATAGCGGACAAACACCAGCTGTGATGGTTTGGGACGCCGTTGGTTACAACAACCGATCTCGCTTCTTGAACAACAGTCGGTATCTGTATGTGGTTGTAGACCCTGAGGTACTCCCTCTGCTTCAGGCATCTCCACAGGCCGTATTTCAGCAGGACAATGCCCGGCATATATTGCGAGGAATGTACAAGTCTTCTTCGAAGAGCGACGGGTACCATTGCTTCCCTGGCCTGCAAGTTTGCCTGACATGTCTCCCATCGAACATGTCTGGCATGTTAGTCGGCACCTGGTGCGTCACAGTCTTCCAGTAACTAGTGTCACGGATTTGTGGGCCCAAATACAAACGGCGTGGAGGGAAATCCCTCAGGAATTTATTCAGAACCTCTTTGATTCAGTGCCACGGCGTATAGTAGCTCTAATTGCAGCGCACGGAGGTCATACCAAATACTGAATATGGGGACTCAAAGGTCATGTATAGATTTGCAAAGTTTATCAATCGTTATTTGTCATGTACCTAATCTGTGGTATTAAATTCATTGCATTTGTGAGTTTTCTTCTTTCTTGCTATGCAAAGTTTAACCAGAAATGTTTTGAGACCATCAAGAAAAAACATTTTTTAAAAAACTGTGTGTGCATAATGTATGTCCATATGTGTGAGTCTGTGCATATGTGGGTCAATGTGTGTATGTGTATGTGCATGGCATGTGAGCGGTATACTTATAAACGAAATGTCTGATAAATATCAAACTACTTATTTGAGTTCAGTTTCTTCCAAAGATACGATACCAAAATTTACACGAATATTCCTCCATTCCAAACTACCTTTTATTTGCGACATGTTTTTGAAATGCTTTATTTTCTCGAAACTGCTAAGATATTTTAATTAAGATACCAATATTAGAGGCAATTACATGTCATAAGAAATTATCTCCAATTTTCTGTAAATATTCTGTGTATTTCTCTTAATTTGGAAGGAATACTGTATACGCTTGTATAATTGGTATCGTTTAAGAGACAGCAGAAAATGTAGTATATAATCAATATATCAGTTTTAAAATAAACCATTTATTTTAAATATAGTTGTATAACGTGAAACACTTCCGAGATATTTTCAAATTGTTTGACAGTTTGTCATTCTGTAGTCTAGTGAATAGTCACTTGCTTTGGCGCAATTGCGTGGAGGTTATATGGAGTTTTAAGGCCAGCAATTACCGCCCAGTTCTTAAACATTTGACCACCACTGTTCTCTTTGTATCTGAAATGAAATGCGTAATGTTGCTATTTCCTAAACGCATTAACTTAGCTTATTTTTCTATCCACTTTATTTTAATTATCCTAAGCATGGTTTTTATACCCTCTAATTAATGATGGAGATAGAGAAGGTCATGCGAATATAACATATTAAGACCTTTTATAACATATTTCGTAAATGTGTCCCGCTATTGTAGTTATCCCCCATTAATTGACTTGGCTTTAAAGACATGAGTTCAAAAACTAAGCTTACTGTTGAGATATCAGGTGCTTTAAGATTATTTTGCTTCCAATATTGCTTTAGGATAAGAAAAACTAAAACATATATAATTGAAAGAACTACAGAGAGAAAATGTTTTCGGTAATTGCGAGATTTATCGTACGGAGCACGGTACCAGCAGCAGAAATGCATTTTCCAGCACACTTCCTAGCTGCCTCAAGAGAACGACAGCTGGAATTTCCACAGAACAACCTAGAATGTTCAAGAGGGGGAGAATAGAAACAGTGTTTCTGATACTTCAGCTGAATGAGAGAGCTACTTATCTCTTAATAACTGTCCGGCGAGGGCTCTCAAAACTTAGACCATAGCCACTGTGGCACAATATTAGCTGCTTATTTATTTTACACTTGGTTATCGTTTTAACATTTCCGATTAAATAAATGATAAGCTATATTTCTTCTTGGTTTTTATAAAAACTATATTCGTATTGTGGCTATTGTAGCATTCTCATAAACTCTACAATGCTCTTAAATATAACTGTTTATGAGAGGCTATTTTTAAAAACACTATGGGTGACATAAATGGCTATGCTTATAAATGCGTACGACACCTGGAGAAAGTTTCCAACTTCGTGCAGATGAAATTCAGTTTGTCTGCTAATTGGTAAGCAAAAACTGAGACAAACTAATGTTGGCAATTACCCTCTCGTAATTGACCTCTCGTAACTGACAATTCACATTTTACATAAGGCTGTTTTAAAAGTGGAAACGGGAAAGGTTTAACAGCAGAAAATTCTATGGATTTAAAGCAACGTCGTAACTTCAATGGCATGTAATTTAAAGTAGACTGGAGTACAATTGTTAGAATCAGAAATACCAAGCATCCTTGATGAAATAATTTTACCGGGACCGGACGCTTAAGTACCTCTTCAGCGTCCTTCGTGCCTTAACTGCTTGACCTCAATTTTCTTAAATGTCCTTCTGCAATAGAAATATCCTAGAAATTGTTAACAATCCGGGCATATGCAGAAAGGTCTTCAAAACCAAGTGTGAATAACTGAAATGTAACTAGTGGATAGTGGTAATGTTTAAATTCTTTACTTAAATTGAATTTTCCTCATATATTTATATATTTAGATTTAAGAGAAACTTCTATACTCATTCACATGGCTTTCTCTGTCGATCCATTTACAAATTGTTTTTATAAAATTTTATTCTTCTACACGTTTTACCTACTAATAAAGATAAATATTTGAATATATGATTTTATGGATTATTACCTTGCAGTTACAAGGGGAATAAGGGAGTACAGTAGGTTTAATCGACAGTAAAATGCTTTAAAAGCTGGTCGCTAAGTGATGAATTTGAAATTCAGTTGTCTTCATATGACCTGGTGAAAAAAGTTGATGTGTTACACTCACTGACGTCCTATATTGTGTATAATTTATTGGTGTGTATACAAACTGCAATTATGTGTTATTTTCTCATTTACATAATTTAAGTCAAGTTAAAACTTTCGGAAACAACTCCATCAGGAACTCAGTTGCATATACAAAGGGACATAAAATGTTCACCTTAAATGCATTTTTGTTCTATAATAATGCAAGAAACAGCTGAAAATAAGATTTCAAAAGAACATTAGAAGAAAATCCATAGTCTTTGAGAGACACTCGTATTTCACTCATTTAATGAGTGAAATAGAGAGAGAGAAATATAAATAATATATATATAATATTGTAGTGAATGGTCACTTACTGCAAGACCGTTGTTTGCAAATACTCCATTTTCTGAAATAGCAGATAAAAGAATTAATTTGGTAGATGATAATTATAGGAAGTGCATGTACATGTATAAAACGGATGGAATTAAAATTAGCAGAGTTCGATAAGTCGATAATTGTTATACTTCGGAACTATTGATGACTTTGATGGCTTGAGAGGGAGGTGATGAGGTTATGCTGCAAAAGTATCAGACAAATTAGTCGGCGTGTGAATGGGGGTACAAATGCCTATTGGAGAACAAGAAAAAAAATGGGAGGAAAATATAGGTTATAAATAAGAACGGCGATTATCAATAAATAACTGAAAAACTGTGGAAATTCGTGAATGTAAGTATGAAAACAAGAGTATAAAATGAGATATCGCCTAAAAATGGATGTAATAGTTTAAAACACTGGTTAAGTAAAAAAATATATCTAATAGGGAGAGAATTTGTCGTTTTAAAAAATAACAAACTAGATGGAAAGGTATTACTGGAAGAAATATATAAACAAATAAAGGACCTAAAGAAACGCAGTGGATATAAATGGTGTACCATGAAGGAGAGAAAAATAAAACTGCAAAATGGAAGATAATCATAGTAGTGCTGATATATAAGGCTGAAGGAGGAACGAGCTAGCCGGGCAATTATAGAGGAATTAGTTTGCTACTGGGAAAAGTTTAAAGAGGTAAACAGAAAACAAGAATGGTCAGTTGAAGCATCACTATCAGAATTCCAGGTAGGGCTCAGGAAGGCACGGAAAACAGGTAATATATTTCTGATTCAGACTATAATAATTAGTAAAATGAAGTAACAAAAGGGGTGGAATACATATGTTTTTCGATCACTTTGGAAAAGGTTTAGATGCGACAAACAGAAGTATTAAGGTTAAAACTCAAGAAAATGTGGGTGAATGCTGCATTTATTAGCGGAATAGATAAAATTTATGAAGGAGTTAGGAGCTGGTAGAACAGAAGATATCTTGAGACAAGGTTCTAAATTATGCCCAATACTGTTGAATTATTTATAGACGACATACTAGAAAAAGTGAGAGAAATAAATGACCTGTATCGCGTATTGATGAATAAGGAAATAGCAGGATTAAAAGAACGGGAGATCCGTGGTTCAAATCTCGGGTATGGTACTGAGTTTTTCAGTCTGACTCTACCAATCCAACTTCTGTTACACACGACTTGTGTGATAAAACATTTAGATCAATACTAATTGACCATAATAGTTGGCTATATTAAGATTCCTGGGACTCTTAGTGCTTACGTCATTGTGAGTCGCCATTGAGGGTAATGCATCTGAAACTAATTTCAGATCACCTTGTGGTTTACCGAGAAACATGCGAGTCGGTTGAGAAATTCAATATTGCCATGGTAGCTCAGTGGTAGAGTCACCGGCTAAAGAACGGGAGATCCATGGTTGAAATCCCAACTATGGCATTTCATTTTTCAGTCTGACTCTGCCTATTCAATACCAGGATTAAGTTAGGTAGATCATCTAATGGTGAGAGAGATCACAGAAATAGGGCTTTAGAGGGCAATTAACAAAATTCATAAATTCTGCATAGAATAAAGGATAAAAGTAAACATTAACAAATCTAAGATATTGGTGTTCAGAAAAGGAGTACAATTAAAGGTGGAGGAGAAATGGTATTTGGAAGGAAAATAAATTGAAATAGAGAGTTTGACTATTTGGGCGTAAGATTATGTTGTAATTGGGGCTGGGCAGCTCATGGTAGAAAGATGAAATGGCAGGAGAGGGCTTAAAAAGCAACATAGCCTAACTTTTATACAACTGAAGTATGGGAGTATCCGACATAAGAAAAAGTTAGGCCCAGAAACATAGAATGATCTGTAAAAAGACTTTAGAGCTACGCAGTGTAGCATCAAAATGGGTAGCAATGATAAAATTAGGAAGACCAGGAAGAGGTGTAGTGATCCTAGAGGGTACCTATTAAAATATAAGTAGTTAAAGAGCCAAGATGAGAATCTGCTAGAAATATATATGAAACAGCTCAAGAGTTAATGGAGGCAGCTAAAGGAAATATTGTCGAAAATATGGATGGGAATTTATGGAGGAAAGGAGAGAAAAATGAAAAGAATTTCTGGAAGTCAGCGTGGACTAGGATAAGACATAAGAAGGAAATCTGGAACGAACTGGAAAATAAAAAGTTGTTTTTTGTACATAAAAATAAAGAATGATCATGGGAGGGGTATGTAGCTATAGGTAATAAACAAGAGAGGGAAGAATTAGCATAAAGGAAAACATGAGTATTACTTTTGAAAGAGAGAAAGGGCAATGAACTAGAACGTTGCATTTTATGCGGGGAGAGACACCATTGTTCAGCGTTTAACAGAATGTACAGAGGTAAGAAACTGGAGGATAAAAGTGTGGGAACACAAATACCAAGAGAGTTGGTAGCAGTGAAAATGCTGAAAATAGAGGGAAAGAAGAACTAAAATATAGGGCAATACTTTGGAAAGATAAAATAAAAATGACTGCCTCCGTGGTCGAGTGGACAGCGAGCCGACTTCTCAGCCGGAGGTTCCGGTTTTGATTCCTGGGTTTGATTTTTAAACCAGAATTATTCCCTATCCCCCACAGAGTCTGGAAGTACGAATGTGATAGTAAATGTGCGTGTGTTTAGTAATATAAAATTGATTAACCTAATGTTATAAACTACAGTAATACGAGTTGTTTCACAAGTCAAAGACCCCGATATGACAATTGAAGTTAAAGGGAGCTATACAGGTGAAACAATTAAAAAAAGAAAAATAAATAAATAAAGGTAGGTAACGAAAAAGCACAGAAGAGAAAAAACACAGATTGGGATGGAACAGGTAGTCAAAACCAAAGCCAGGAAGCTATGCGGATGTTGTACTGAAACTTAATCTACATTAGGATAAGTATTTTGTTTAAGTAAAAGGATAAGATATAAATACTTGTATATTTAAAATAAATACAATAACTGTTATGGAATGCATAATTTTCCATTTGGTTGTATTACTCCATGGTTTTCATTTCTGAATTAACATTTGGTACAATTGTAAGATTTTCTCACCCAAAACGTATATTATCTACCTTACTATTTGCACAATAAATCTCAAACGAGTACTTTACCGCATTCCAAATAATTGTATTATTTTTAAATATTTCTATATATTAAGGCAACAATGTGCAAAAAGCTAGGAATGTTGATCCACAAAAATGACACAAAGTATTTTTATTTCCCAGTTTTTCCAACATATTTTTGCTTCGAATGTCATACAGCTACATCTCAGTTACCCAAACAAATATTATAAAACGAAGGCTACCTTTAATAGCTCTCCACTGCCTGGTTTTAACTTGAAACTCCGTTGAGTTCTGCAACTCGTTTAACGCACAAAGGGATATCTGCACACGTCAAACAAGGGGCACTTGGGCCACCTGGTATAAGGTATGTAGTAACAAAATATTCATTAATCGATGTCAACACAATGAACACTGCTTATTCCGGCTACTGTTACATATACCTTTTCTTTAAAGCTTGCTTTCTTTCTTTCTTTGCTAAGTCGTTAAAGTGCTAAAGTTATATAACATATTTCTCTCTCAAGTTTAGCGTATCTCAAAACACACATTTCCGTTAAATTTTACCTCTTTTTTTCTTCCTCTAACACGTATGCAAAATCTACATAGTTGATAGAGAAGGTATTGTATTCCACCAAAAAATCGATATCGGAATTTTACCCAAAATGCATGTTTTGAGATCTCTTGAATCCAAAAGTGGCACTTATGTTTGGGTGTGTGTGTGTGTGTGTGTGTGTGTAGCATAGCTCAAAGACGAAAAGTCGGTAAGTACCAAACTTGATAAATAACTTCAGAATCTTTCAAGGAGATGAACATATTGAAGAAACCCCTCCCATCCCTAGCTACCCTTTACATGGAATATTTTTGAAAAAAAATTGATTTTCTCAAAAACTAGCTATAAATATTTTTATTCAAATGCCTCAAGTTTAAGAAATTTTTACGGCAAACGAAATGTATGTCTTAAATTTTCTGTAAATAGCCTCTGAAAACATCTTCATCCTGAATGACGCCTGTATAACGTTTGTGAAACTGGTAGACCCTAAGAGTAGACAAAACTTCTTTTTTTTTTATTTGTAGAGCTAATTGTTTTAGAGATATTGTGAGTTATTGGTTTCAGTTTCAAGATAATTGGACTGTTCTCAAACGGGAAGTCGTCTTTCGTTTCGTCTCTTTTGTTTACTCCTAGCAAGCAAAGCCAACGGAATTTCAACTGTTTCACGTATCGACCGCCGTTTAAAAGATTTGTTATCGCTTTAGCCTAGTGTAATCCCTTATTTCCCTCCAATTCACAAAGAAGCAGGTCATAAGACTAATTTTGTTAATGTTTATCTTGTTGGCTCGATTTGCATATAAGAATAGTGTTTTTCAGAAAAAGTTATTTGTGGAACAGCTAGAGCAAGCCATATGAATGCGATACATCAGCTTTTTTTATTCAATAATACACATTTCCTCTTTATACTTACTTATTACTTGGCCAGCCTTCTCTCCAGCACTTCGTGCGAATTCCTATTGAGGAACCGACTAATATTGAATCAGAAAGTGAAGAACCTAGAACAGAGGATCGGCCCGAAGTCAGGAATAAGAATGAAATAAAAAATAACACGAAATGAAACCAAATTGAGTAAGAATGAAAGTGAGGTTGTTTAAATGGTGGAGAGGTCGGAGAACTGAGAGAAAACCTACACAGGCGCAGCTTTCCAATATAATTCCACATGCGTTCCCCTTTCCGCCTTGGTGAAAGGCGAGCGGTGTAATCACTCTGCTTTAGCGCCGCCATCTGCTTCTATTATGCATAGAAATAAGTAAATAATTAAATAATAACAGGAATTAAGACAGAGATAATGCCCCGCAATACCTAGCAAAGGTGAACAAAAGAAAATGTGGGACACTGCTCTTCTAGAAATAAGCAATTGAGATGGTACAAAAGCAACTGCAGAGCACTTTTTTGCTGAAACGTGTATTCCTCAGGAGCATTCATTAGAGGAGTAAAATGCAGTTTTGAAAGGAGTAAAAAGATGAATTAAACTTAAGTGAATCATCTCCTTTCTTCATAGAAGTCGTGGCTTTTGTATAATAATAACAACAGAAGCTGCTATTCCACTCGCATTATTGGGTTAGCTATGGATATCCTTCTCTCTGCCTCTGCTTTTTTACCTTTATTTTTCTCTACCTTCCTTATTATTTCCCTCCTCGTGTCTCTATAACGCAACTAATACGATATTAAGGACAAATAAAATATTATACAACACCATTTGCAAAACGATAAAAAATTGTGCTTTTAATTGATTACATTAATATTTAATACAATATGAAAAATTGGAATAACTATTTAGAATGATGATTGTGCAATTTAATTAGGAAGGATATTTAAAAAAACTAAAAAATAAATAATGTGAATTCTTGATACTATGTTTAGGTACAGTATTATTAGTTTGTTTTGTATCCACTTTTTCTATCAGTTGGTTCTACGTTTCTGGTGAAAGCATAAGAAACCAATCAGAGGCTGGAGTTTTACTCAACGATTATTTTGGGTTGCATGCAATAAAGTCGCTGCAAGACCAGGAACATTCACTTTTGTAAATAGGGTAGTTATCAGTAATTTCTATATTAAGTGTATGATGGTAACCAGTAAGGTATTAATGCAGGAGCATGTGATATTATTACGCTAATGTTATATAACAGAACAGGATATTGACTCGAGCTCTTCTCAACTTTGGGTATATAAGAGGTGAAATTTGGATTAGGGTACTCTCTCTCTCTCTGCGATGTAACGTTTGTGTGCCAAGTCCACGCTAGTTTGATCTTTTAAACTGCGTCATTTTCAGGATATTTGTACTTTGTGAATTTGTGCTTGTAAAATCAGTATTAACATTTTACCATTGACTATAAAACTCGTAAAATATTTTAAAGTATTTTTACTTTCATTTATATCTGCCCCGTTAAGCCGAATTTAATCTGTTTGACAACAGCGAACCACAGGCAGCCGCACCGAGACGGCAGCATTTTCATCAAAGCTACTCAGAAAACATACTTTCACTGGCACAAATATGAGCTTCATCATAATGACCAATCAATTTGGATTCAATTATAGGCTACCACTTCACACGTTAAAGATAACAGAGCCGAATGTTTGATTAATCAATCGGAACGAAGTTTCGGTAGTATATAGTGACACGACTGAGGTTGTGGTGACTAGGGGAGTAGGTAAGTTGGAGTTTAGGATGGTAGAGCAACAACAAACGCTTGGCTTAACAATGACAATATAATGAGGAATCTGTGCATACTTCTAATGTGTGGTTGTTTGGTTTACAAATAGAAGAGGTTTGTAAGCTAAATACTGACATTATTATGACCGAGTTGAATTCTAACTCGTAGGT